>CM051235.1:383866763-385304968 GCA_027917425.1 Gastrophryne carolinensis | reverse complement strand
GCATCCATAATGTGCTGGCAGGCATCCCCAATGTGCTGGCAGGCATCCCCAATGTATAGATATTCCCTGGCATCCCTAATGTGTAGGCATCCCCTGGCACCCCCAATGGGCTGGCAGGTATCCCCTGGCATCCCCTATGTGCTGACAAGCATCCCTAATGTATAGATATTCCCTGGCATCCCCAATGTGCTGGCAGGCAGGCATCCCCAATGTGTAGGCATCCCCTGGCATCCCCAATGTGCTGGCAGGCATCCCCTGGCATCCCCAATGTGCTGGCAGGCATCCCCAATGTGTAGGCATCCCCTATGTCCCCCCCCCAAAAAAAACTTACCTTGTACTCCCCAGCGTTCCTGCCGTTCCCCGACGCAGGTTCCGAGCGGGCCAATTCCCGCCCAGGGGGGCGTGGCCTGTGACACCTGCCAGCGTCCAATGACGCTAGCAGGAGGCACAGGCCACGCCCACCCCCGACTGTAACAGACCCACTGTGAACTTGCGGCTTACTGCCGCTTCCCGCGTCACGCTGGTAGGAGACACAGGCCACGTCCACCCCGGCCCGATATTGGCTTACTGTGCTTGCCATGAACCTGCCGCTCCCCACCGCCTCTGCAGAGGCGGCAGGGAGCTGCGGCCATGGAAGCGCCAGTCAGCTGTAAGTTCACAGCGAGCCGGTTCCAGCTTCTGGGTGGGCGTGGCCAGTGGCGCCTGTCAGCGTCACGGGCCACGCTCTACCCAGGGGCCAGAACCAGATGAAGGAGGAGGCAGATGGGCAGCGGCGACTACCAAGGCTGCGGGGGATCGACGGAATGTACGTTTTTTTTTTTTTACATTCGCCCGTTAAGACGCATAGACATTTTCCCCCCACTTTTGGGGAAAAATAAATGCGTGTTATAGGGCGAAAAATATGGTATATTTTTTTCAATTAAAAAAAAGCTATGTTCTGCCTGCACTTTACTACTGCCCACCAAGTACAGGACATCTTTTTGCAACAAGCAAAAGATCCTGGTGAAAGGTCCTTGTCCCTGGGGCATCCCAATTTGGAATGTACCACTGTGTACTCCCCTGTGTGTTGTGTGAGGGCATCCTGTAATCTCCCACATGGCGCCTTTTATCTTAAGGAGGCCCTGTGCAGCAAAATAAGTTGATTAGAGCAGAGCGGCTCCGGGACTATGGGAAATCTCTGGATTTTGTCCAGTCCGAGCTGTGTTTCCACATGGAGGCTGATTCACTGCTAATGTCAGGTATTGCCAGATGAGCGTCTGTAGAGCAGCGCTTTGAGCGACCGCTAGTAAACACTGTAAGGGAGTATCGGGCGCTGTAAAAGAGCATCTCAGTTGCTATAGTAACCTGGCCGCCATTGATGAATGTGATGTATGTTGGGCACAGTAACAACAGTATAGAGCTGCAGCGAGTGAGAGGTAGCGCCAGCTCAGTGCGTCCGGCACTCGGCACTCCACACCATATTCAACAAAGTACGAGACACACACAGTGTCGGCGCTCTAAAGCTGGGCGCTGTAGCATAGAGCGCCAGACGCTGTGTGATCAAAGTCTGTTTTTGAACACATATACACCAGTAACAAAGCGAAAACACATGGAATGACATTGTTTTAACCCTGAGACAACAACACTGTAGTGCCAGACCTGTCATGACAATTCTACATAAAAATATAAAAAGTCAAAAAAGTTTCTAAAAGTAAAGGTTTGCAGCCAGGAGAGGTCACACAAGGATTTGAGAAAAAAAAAAATGAAATTGCTAAACACGCTATTTATACACAACTAATGAAAGCCAATTGAAATGTATGGGAAAGCGCTACAGAGCGACAGGTACTACATGGTGCTCCTGAGCCCAGAGCACCGGCGCTATGCACTGAGCCGCCTGTAATAATACATGTGGCGCTACATGGCGCTGTTAGAGGCACTCACCAGATTCGCTTTCTTAAATGTGGTTTTCCGTACAGCACTCGGCGTTCACCAGACGCTGCCTGCCGCTACAAAGCACTACCTGGCGCTATCCCTTCTTAAACCAGACCTTCAGCATGATTTCATGAAATTCCCAAGCCCTTAAAAAAACTATTCCCCAGCCTCATTTATTAATTTATTTTGCGTTTTAGGCACTTGCTTATTATTCTTTCCCCCACCGGGCTGCAACTCTGTTAAGGACCCTAGGATATAGGCACCGCAAAGCTGGGGTTGGAAAGGACAGCAATCCCAGAATGCAGAGTGACACAGTCAGAAGGCACTTCCTGTTTGCAGGCTGCCTGATGCTCCATGCGCTGCCATCTTGGATGTTTAAAGACTCATAACATGTAGTAGATGCAGGTAGGATGATTTTTAATGTGAGCAATCTGTTTGTACAGAGTGTGGGAAACATATAAGATATGCTTTTATTCAGGGTGAAGGTCCGCTTTAAATAACCCCCAGAGTATCATCAAGAGCGGGATACGGAAGCAGCTCATATCGGAGCTTGTGTTATCTCGCTCATCCTATAGAAGGCGATATTGAGCTGGTTTATTTCAGAGGCTGTATAATCTCGCTCATCCAGTCGTTGACAGTGCAACAAAGTATTTAAATCATTCTACCCAGAATGCCTCTGGGTGTACAGAGCGCGTAGTTTTGTGGTGATTTGTGGTTATAAAACACCTTTCAGACTTTATTTCTCAGCCTGGAGCTGAATTTCCACCTGCCCCTCGTCTGTTCTTGTAGCTACTGTTTTGTCCCTTTTTAATTTGGGATGCTGCTCGCCACAGCTTTATAAATTGGTTTAATTAGTAGGAGAAGATGGAGCTTACAAGAATCTTTTGAAAGGCTCCTCCCGCCTATATACTTCCATAAACCAGTAATTGAACAATTTTTGGATTACGCCTAGAGGCGTGTTGCTTATGTAAAAATACAGTTTGATAATTACTTAGTATTATATGTATACGACATCTCCTGTTCCAGAATAATTCTTACTTCTGGGTTATACATCCTCAAGATGGAGCTGGACTGCAGAAGACAGCTTGTGGCTCCTCCTGGCCCCATATGAACCAGGGACCTCCCACATTCCCCAGTTTTGTCAAGCAGTTAACAAGAAGCTGGGAGAACTATAACAATAATTCAAAAAATGAACAATCACCAGAGGTAACTAAGAATAATGATAACAAGGGTGGGGTGGAACAGGACGTGCTGTATACATATAATACCAATTCTACAGGTGAGTAATCACAGAATTGTATTATTCTAAGTATACAGCACGTCCTGTTCCAGAACATTCCTTACACTTGGGACATCCAATAGCAGTGTCCGTAAGGTAGGGTGGGATCCCCAAAAAGTAACAACGTGCAGTTTAACCCTTTAAATGCCAGCCACGTAAAATTTATGTGGTTGCCTCTCCGCCACTTAAGTGCCAGCCACGTAAATTTTACATGCCTAGCATTCCCCAATCCGGCCGGGTCTCCTCTTCAGCCAGCGGGGCTCTGATCGCCGGTTGGGGCTCCTCCGGCTGCAGGGGAGGGCCCGGAATAGGGTGCCTCCCCCCCCCCCCCCCGTTTCCGCAGCCGCCGGGATTGCCTGTAAAAATAAAAAAAAATGACAGTTACTCACCTCCGCTCCTGCCGCCTCTCCTCTTCATGGGGGGGGGGCTCCGATCACCCCCCCCCGGCTCTTCTGTCTTCTGGAGGGGGGGCATAACAGCCCTCCCTCCGCTGCAGCTTCCGATGGCGACCGCCATCTTTGATTTTAGCCCCACCCCTTCGGAGGCGGTGCTAATTACGTCACCGCCGGGTGTCATCGGGGCACCCGGCAGTTCTCCTGTCAGATGCCGGTGACGGCTGGGCAGAGAAGGAGGGAGGTAGGCGATCCTCTGATCGCCTGCCTCCCCCCTTCTCTGCCCAGCTGTCACCTGCATCAGATCGCCGCGGGACACTGCATCTGAAGATCGGAGGTGAGTAAAGGTAAAATTTTTTATTTTTTTTTTTAATAAACTTTTACAAATACCTGTGTTTGTGTGTGTGTGTGTGTGTGTGTGTGTGTGTGTGTGTGTGTGTGTTTTAATACTGTTAACCGTTTGTGAACTGGTAAGGGGTCCATGAGATCCCTATACCAGTTCACAGGGCTTGGGGGGTCTGGCAAGTCACCTGCGGCAAGCGGCTATGACGGCTTGTAGCCGCAGGGCCAGGGGCCACTAAAGCTGGCCCCTGCGCCCTGTTCTACAAGCACCCATAGCTGGTCACAGGCTGGTTACACTGGGTAGGGGGGACCTCACGCCATTTTTTTTTTTTATTTTTAAGGGTTTTAACCCTTAAAAATCCCCCCCAAAAATGGGGTCCCCCTCCCTTCGAGGGGGGACCCTATGTCATTTTTTTTTTTAATTAACCCTTTCTTACCTGTAACCCAATAGGTATAAAAGGCTTCCAGCAGCAGCAGGAGAGCAGAAGCCTAAGGTAAGTATTAAATAAAAATATTAAAAAACATTTTTTTTTTTTTAATAAAGATATTTTTTAAAAAGTGTGTCTGTGTGTTTTTTTTTACTTTTAACCCTTTGTGAACTGGTAAGGGGTCCATGTGACCCCTATACCAGTTCACAGGGCTCGTGGGTCTGGCAAGTCACCTGCGGCTAGCGGGTGACTTGCCATTAACCCCTGGCCCCCCAAATTACCTGCCTCCCCAAAGCCCGGGGGGGGGGGGCAGAAGAGCCGTGGCCCTAGGCTATGACGGCTTGTAGCCACAGGGCCAGGGGCCACTAAAGCTGGCCCATGCGCCCTGTTCTACAAGCCCCCATAGCTGGTCACAGGCTGGTTACGCTGGGTAGGGGGGACCTCACGCCATTTTTGGGGGGGATTTTGGGGTCCCCCTCCCTTCGAGGGGGGACCCTATGTCATTTTTTTTTTTAATTAACCCTTTGTTACCTGTAACCCAGTAGGTATAAAAGGCTTCCAGCAGCAGCAGGAGAGCAGAAGCCTAAGTGATCAGCGTGGGACACAGGGATGGATGGGAGGTAAGTATTAAAAAATAATAATAAAAAATATATATTTTTGTTAATAAAGTTATTTTGAAAAAAGTGTGTCTGTGTGTTTTTTTTACTTTTAACCCTTTGTGAACTGGTAAGGGGTCCATGTGACCCCCTATACCAGTTCACAAAGGCTCGGGGGTCTGGCAAGTCACCTGCGGCTAGTGGGTGACTTGCCATTAACCCCTAGACCTCCCAAAAAAACCCTTATATTCCCCCAAGAAATGGTGCCCCCCCCCCGTGAAGGGGGACCCCACACCAATTTTTTTTATTTAACCCTTTATTATGTGGATAGTAGTTGTATTTTATTTGTAAATGTTATAAAGTGCTCTTCTAAGTTTAGGGGATCACCTGGACAGGAACGGGGGGCTACCGATACATATGTGGCATCATTGTAATCGGGAGAAATGGGGCTTTCACGTGCAATATGGTTTTCTTTAATAAAATAAATGTTTTTGTTAAAATAAAGGAGACAATTTAAAAAAATATATATATATTTTTATTTTTTTTTACTTATTTACTTAAAAATATATAAAAAAAAGTAGAAAAAATATAAAAAAAAGGAGCAAAAATACAAACAAGACATTTCATGTTAAAGTCTAAACTCTGCCACAAAAAGAAAATTTGCCATTTTCTTGGAAATTCCTGCAAAAATCACACTTAAGCATGGCGCAAAATGGTGAAAAATTACCTGTCAGCAGAGGGTGACAAAATCTCAAGTAGGCTGGCAGTTAAAAGGTTACAGGTACCTATGCATGTTGGGTATTGTTCTGCTCGGTAGACCTTGCGCTTTCAGATTTAGCTTGTTTTTTCTTATTTGCATATTGATATTTTAGGAAAAGGTGTTTTTTATTCTGCTTTTTTAAACAATTTTTTGTGAAACCCTGTGCAACCTAAAAATTCTTCGAGATATTACTCCCAGAAAGATGAGCCCACTACAACAAGCTGTGTACGATTAGAAAGCCTAACATGTGTACTTTCAGGGAATATATGGTTTATCAGGGATATTCCAAATGTAAAGGGTTGTTTTGGTAGAAAAAGCACAGTGCGCACTTTGTCTGCAGAGCTGAAATTTTTTTGTTTCTTAACAATGTATATATGTAGGTGTGCCTTAAAGGAATCCCCAAAAAAGAGTATATCCAAATACAAGTACACAATATGTGTGGCCCCAGCTACCACCAGGGGCGTCCCCAGGCACCACCAAATCAAATAGCTTGAATCAAAAGTATATCATAAATAATCAATATTTATTCATGGTTAAAAAAAATACCATCACAAATATATTTTTAAAAACAAAATTCCAATAGCAGGGGCACATACAATCATCCCTCTTCCTCGTGAAAAATAGATCCCTATCACACAGTATAAAATGCAACAAGTGAATAAAGTGACTAATGCAGTATTAAAGTGCTAAATGCAGATTTATAAAAGTGCTAAGTGCTACAGTATAACATTCAGAATCTGTATAAGTTTATCCCATATAGAAAGAGAAAACAAATAACCAATCAACTTGCCCCCAAAAAAGATAAATTTGTAAATAATTAAAGTGCATGAGATATCACCAGATCGGAGGTTGAGAGGTGTCCCTGCTAAAGACTGGCGTCCTGATCCCCCCGCGTTCCGTGAGACAAGCTCACTTCTTCAAAGGTGCCAGAGAATAATGCCTGCTTCACATACCCTTTTTATATGTAGATGGCTGGAGAGAGCTCTATTGACAGGTGCTGCTCGTCTCCAATCAAGGCGGCGCTCCAGCACACGGCGGCCGCACAATACTGATACCATACTGACAAAAGGTGAAGCTGAAGAGGTCTTATGTGAAACTGAGCGTACGGAACCGCCTTGAAGCAAGACGCCATCAGGCCCACCAGCTGCATCCCCTGCCTGATGGAGGGATGAGGGCAAGACAGAAGGAGTTGTGCTTGCGCTTGAAGGCTTTCTACCTTCTGCTGAGGAAGAAAAATCCTGACCTGAGATGTATCCAGAATCATGCCCAGAAAGGACTTGACCATTGACGGAGACAGGGAAGACTTGGGGTGGTTGATCACCCAGCCGAATAACTCCAGGGTGGACACCGCCTGCTGGGTATCCAGTGCGGCCTGCTGGAAGGACTGAGACGTGATGAGAATGTCGTCCAAGTAAGGAAGGATGCGAATGCCCTGAGAACTCAGCAGAGCCATTTCGCCCGCCAGCACCTTGGTGAATACCCTGGGAGCCGAGGTGAGACCAAAAAGTAAGGCCACAAATTGGTAGTGCTGATCCTCCAAGGCAAACCTGAGGAATCTCTGATGACCTGGAAAAATTGGAACATGAAGATAAGGGTCCTTGATGTCTACAGAGGTCATGAAGTCGCCCTGGCGTAGAGAATTGACAACTGAGCGCAAAGTCTCCATACGAAAATGTTTGAATCTGACAAATTTGTTGAGGCGTTTCTCTCTCTTGGGAACCGTGAAGAGATTGAAATAGTAGCCTTTGCCCCTTTCCCTTAAGGGCACCTGGCAGATGACTCCCAACTCCAGAAGGTTTTGGACAGCAAGGCGCAGACCCTGGGCTAAAAGGGGGTTTTGAGCCATCCGGGATTTGATGATTCTTGGGGGCGGCCAGGCGGCAAACTCTATCTTGTAACCAGAAGACACTACCTCCTGAATCCACAAGTCTCCAGACGTGAGCAATGAGCTGAAGCCGTCCCCCCACCCAGATGGGTGAGGGCGCCCCTTCATGCCTGAGGGGGCTTGGGGGAAAATTTAGGCTTGGGACCCCAGGATGGGCCAGGGCGGCCACGTCCTCTGCCCCTGCCCCAATAACCTACGCGGGCCCCAACAACGGAAGCTCCTCCCCCAAATCTGGAACCACGGAAGGAACGGAGAAAGGCACCGGGACTGCCTCCTACGCTGGGGTAACCTGCCGTCCTTAGCAAACAAGTCCAAACATTCACCAAAGAGGCGCAGCCCTTTAAAGGGAAAACCAGTGAGAGCCTTCTTAGCAGCATTATCAGCTACCCACTGACGCAGCCACACCGAGCGGCGTATAGCCACCAACAAGGCAGATGTCCTCCCACACATTCTAATGGTATCATCCATTCTCCAGAGAGAATATATGCAATAAATTCCTCACAAAGCAGGAGAGATCTATACTCTTCTCTACCCGCATCCTCAGAAGCCCCATCTAAGAGACTCTTGAGCAGGCCTTTGATAGCAACAGCTGTAATGGCAGAGGCACAATCCGGACACAGTGCGGACCCCACACAGGCAAAGGCATGGCAAGTCAGCTGGTTCATGCGCCTGTCCTCACCATCCCTCAGGGTAGTAGAGTCAGGGGAATGCATGACGGAAGTATTGGACAACCCCAGGACAGGTGCATCTACTTTTGGGAGAACATGACCAACGCTTAACCACCGCAGCAGGAAAGGGATACCTCTTATCCCAACTCTTTGGCACCCCGGGAAGCCTGCTAGGCTGTTCCCATTCTTTGAGCACCAGATTATTAAAGTGATGACTGAGTCTCCATGCGGAACTTCTTGGTTCTGATGAACCTGTTGAGAAGCTTCAAATCCAGAATGGGTCTTATGGATCCATCCTGTTTGGGAACCGTGAAGAGGTTGGAATAATAGCCCCGGCCTCTCTCTGAGAAAGGCACCGTGCATATGACATCCATGACCAGAAGATTTTTTACAGCCAACAGGAGCCCCTGCACAGCCTGGGGATCCGAGGGGACCCAAGACCTTAGGAATCTGGGAGGAGGAGGCCGGTACTCGAACTCCAGTTTGTACCCGGAAGAGACCAAGTCAAAGATTCATTTGTCTGTGACCTCCTGGGCCCAGACCAGGAAGAAGTGCCGCAGCCGCCCCCCCACCCACAAGGGTGAGGGCGTCCCCTCATTGCTGAGCTGTCTTGGCAGCAGGCTTGGGCTTGGAACCCCAGTTAAGGCCTGGACGAGCACATCCTCTGCCTCTGTTCCAGGAATCACCTCTCTAAATTAGAGTAGGCAAAGCCTCTGCCTTCTATGGCAGCGCGAAAGGAAGGATTGAAGGAGCCTGCCCCCCGAAAGGGGCGACGCTGCTACTTACGCTGAGGTAACTTTCCACCTTTCGCCACTGAATCCAATTTATCTCCGAACAGCCTCATACCCAGGAAGGGTAGCGCTGGGAGTGATTTCTTAGCCACAATGTCATCCGCCCACTGGCGTAGCCAGACCTATCGGCGAATAGCCACCAGCAATGCCGAGGTTCTACTACACATAATAACCGCGTCATCCTTAGCAGATAAAACAAACGTCACAAATAATTTACACCGCTTAAGGGCTGTGAAATCATCACTGGCCAGTTTAAGCTGGGAATCACTCAACAGGCCCCTAACCACAGACCTGGTAGCCACAGTCGCGAGCGCAGAGGCACAAACAGGCCGCAAGGCTGAACCCACACTGGCAAAGGCATGGCATGCCATCTGATCAAAGCGTTTGTCCTCACCATCTTTAAGAGTGGCGGCGTCTGGAGAATGTACAGCGGAGGTGTTGGACAATCCCAGAACGGGCGCATCGACCTCGGGAGGGGACGACCAGCGCTTCACCGCGTCCACCGGGAAGGGATACTTCCTATCCCATCCCTGAGGAACACCGGGGAGCCGGCTAGGCCTCTCCCATTCCTAAAGAATCATGCAATGACAGTGGGCCCCAGAGCAGCATTCAAAATTGGACAAACACGCACAGTTCTCACTGCTTCTCAAAGCGGACATTCACCCTGAATAAGATCGCTTCTCGGCCTATTGGCTAAGATCAAGTGTAGTATCTGTTCTTACAGGGAGGCCCGTGAACGACACCAGCTGGAATGGCGGCCGAGGGACTAGCTCACCCCTCTGGCTCGCCTAGTACGGCTGGTGGCTTAGTAATGGGCCGAACTGTGTAGAATGGATCTACCAGGTTGCAGTATCTGCACCCATCATGCAGGACCATGAAAAGCTGTGTGGAAAGATGGCCGGAGGTGAAGTGGGCACCTCCTGGCTCTTCTGGTACGCACAGCCTAGTAATGGACCTGAGGGGGGAGTGGCGACCCCCCGTCATGTATGGGAGTAGATCTGCACATATCCTAGCCTAGGCTTGAGGTTGCGAAACCGAGCCGTCGTGTTCGTGTACCCCTGGGGTGGCGCCCAGGGTACCTTACTGGTCACCAGAGTTGGTCACTTTGGTTGCACTTTGTATGGTTTCGGCACAACACACCTAGCTTTGTTTTGCACGCTCTTTATGGCTGTGGCCTTCCGGCTTCGCCTGAAGAATTTTTTATGGCCGGAGGGCCCACCCTGTAATTACACAGGCACTCGCACCCCCCCCCTTTTTTTTTTTAGAGCCCAATTACACTTTTTTGTCACCTTTTTTGCCACCCTTAGTTCCCATGTTTGTGTTTTTTCGTTACTTGCACGTGTTTAGGTGCCAGCGGCTCCCAATGGGACCCTGTCCCTAAAGACCTGGGGTCGGAAGTCATAGGCCTTTTGGACTCGCTTCCGGCCCCTGCCCAGTGCTCCCCCCTGAGGCTCCTCGTGAGTAGAGGGCGGCGAACCCCGGGAAAACGGCTTCCAAAGCCCTGCTGAGTACTCGCATACGAATCCGAGGAAAGGCGAGCTGCGGAGGTCGCTAGTACTGGGGCTAGCTACTATCGAAAGCAAGGGGCCGAAGCCGAAGATCCGAGTACCTGGACGGGCAACCGCCGGGGAAAGGTAGGCTGAGGGAGTTTACGCCTTAGTCCACGGGGAAAACTTCGTGTTAGTACCCGAGGGCGAAAGCGGCCCCGAGGTCTTCTGGACTGAGGGGTAGTACGACCCAATCCTGTCAGGGGGTTCGTCCCCCGGGGAAAGGGATGGGGCTCTTTCCTGCGGGAAGGAGTCAGAATGGGCGCCTAGTGTGTTTTTTAGTGCACTCGCACCTTTTCACACGAAGGCTTCACGTTTAACGGTGCTTTCGCACACACGACGGCTCTATAAAAAAAAAAAAAAAAGAGCATATCTTATATGTTTTCCCCACTCACCGGAGCTTCGTCGGGGGGGCAAGCAGCCAATCACTTTTTTTTTTTACCCTCACCAGTCCACTACCTTTCACCTTCATCCACCAATCAGTATGCTCATTTCACCACATAGTGAAGCTGCTACTATTAGTATCACTTTTCACACTCGGCCGAGCAGACTGGAGGTCCCAGCATTTCTACACTTTACACTGAAGAGGAAAGCCACTATAAATACAAACATAACAAAGGGGGGGAGGGAAACTGTGACTTCTCAATACATGATGAGAAATATTGCAGGTGCCAATGTCCGATAAGCCATTTTGTCACGTTTGTAGCACTTAACGCTCATAAATCTGCCTTCATTGCATTTGTATAGCGTTTTTTACCACTGGTTCCCAGTGGAGAGGATGTGGGTCAATATCCAAATTTGACATCTTAGAAAATTCTTGCAAATGCCAATTTGCATAATCACATTCACCATGATCTCACCAGACTCATACTCATACATAACGCCTCATCCTATAATCATAACAGAGGACCAGAGGGACATTCAATGTGATAATCGATTTAAAAACACTTTATTTATTATCAATAATTATTTTATTACATTTTTATTTCTATTTTTTACTGATGGTAATTCAAAGGGGCAGATGCACTCTAACATCAATTAATGGCATCTACGAATAGATGACCCACATAGACAAATCGAGGGTGCCCCGCTGTGTGAAACCCCCCCAGATCGCCGATGCCAACTCACCTGTTCCTGATCCTACGGCACATGCGCAGCCGCTCATCCAATCAGCGTGCTGGTGGCCGCATCCCCTGCTTTCCTCAACAGGGAGCGTGCCTGCTCTGGCCATTCACAAATACCTGGAGAGGGCACGTGCCCTGCTATAGAGATAGCGGGGATGCGGGCACTGCTCACACATGCGCCGTTGGGCTGGGAAACAAGGTGGGTCTATAGGGCGACCTGGGGGGTTTTACACAGCAGGGCATCCCAATTTTGGATGCACTGGGGGAGGGAATTGAATAGCGTGGGTTTTGGTCCATTTTAAGAAGCAGTGGGAACTGAACGTGTTTGTCCAATTTTGATTGCTGCTTTGGGGCCCACTGTCAAGATATGTTAGTGTAAATGGTGACCCCGAATTTGAGGACCAATCAACAAACATCAGTTTTGGCTGGCCAGCTATAGTGTGCATGTGTAAGGGAGCGCATGGGGGGGGGAGGCCTGTGACTTGCACAATGTTGTGGTTTTAATATATGTTTGTGGTCTTATCATGTCTGTGACAGTGCCAGTGGCTTTGTGCAATATATATATTTAATAAAGTAGTATTATTTCTGCCCCTCATTGTAGCAGCCTACTATTTTGTGCCAGTACCACATTCATCCATCTTTTGTGTGTTGCTAAAAGACTCCAGTAATCACTCACTTTTCCCTGGTCCAGTGGCGCATGTTCGGGATCTTGTCCCATCTGAACCGCCCGTTGAACTGGCTTAATTCGGGAATGAGGCTCTGATTGGTTACTATGTGGAGTGAGAGCATCCTTGGGTGAGTGTGTGTGCTCTGGCCATAGCCATCCAGATAGTCTGAGACAGGTACACGGGCAGCAGGGGATGCGGCTGCTCTCGCTCCCCATTCACCGTAATCGGAGCAGCTCGCTGAATTACATCACCTCAGCAGAAGGCTCTGATTGGACGGGAGCCTGCGCAAGCACCGTTGGATCGGGAAGAGGTGAGTCTGAATGTGGCAATAGGGTTTCACATAGTGGGTCATCCCAATACGGGATGCCCAGAGGCAGGAAGCAAAACCTAGAAAAATGATAATCCGTGGTTTTGTTCCACTTTAAAGCTGTAGTGTAAGCTGGTAGTGTGAAAGCGGAGAAGCAGGGAATTAACTTGAAGGGGTGCAACCACTACGGGGCCCAGAATGTCAGGGGGGCTCATTATTATTGCTCCTCCACCATATTTATCATATTTGTGCTCACTTGGCATCAATCGGAAAAAGGAAGCAGCATCTATCTCTGCTGTTTCAGTCTTTACTGATCTAGTTGCTTTCAAATGAGTTAAAATACAGAAAAAAGTTTACTGCATGAGCCATAAAAAGAGCCCCATTTAATGTCCCCTCCAGGACCCCGTCACATTTTTTTTGTCAGGCTATTTCAAGCAAACGCAGAGTGCTAGTAGTCTCTCAAGTCATCATATACGGCTTAAAATATGTATCTTTTAATCTTTCCTTTTTGTAGAAATTACATTACAACAAAAACATTACTGACTTTTTTATTTTTTTTTAAGCCTTCAGGCTTGAGAGGATCTACCAACCATACGCTGCAGAGGCAAACGCAGAGTGCTAGTAGTCTCTCAAATCATCATATGTGGCTTATAATATGTATCTTTTAATCTTTCCTTTTTGTAGAAATTACATTACAACAAAAACATTACCGACTTTTTAATTTTTTTTAAGCCTTCAGGCTTGAGAGGATCTACCAACCATACGCTGCAGAGGCAAACGCAGAGTGCTAGTAGTCTCTCAAATCATCATATACGGCTTATAATAGGTATCTTTCATTTTTCCTTTTTGTAACAATTATATTACAACGAAAACATTACTGACACTTCAGGGATCTACTCACATTCAGTTTATGCCTAATAATTAATTCCACAAAGCCGGTTACCACAGATGTGTGTTGTGTGAGGGCATCTTGTAATCTCCCATAGGGTGCTTTTTATACTAAGGAGGCCCTGTGCAGCCAAATACATTGATTGGAGCAGAGCTGCTCTGTATCTGGTCCAATCAGAACTGTGTTTTTACTTAGTATCCTCTACAGCGGGGTAAGGAAGCAGCTAATTTCAGAGGCTGTATTATTTCGCTCATACAATCGTCGAGCGTGCGTATTGAAATCATACTACCCAGAATGCCTCTGGTCGCACAGCGCGCGTAGTTCTGTGGCGATTTGTAGTTAAAATACACTTTTTTATCTACATTTCTTAGCCTGAAGCTGCATATCTGCTTGCCTTACATCTGTACTTTGTATCTACTGTTTTCTGACAGTATAATTGGTGATGCAGCTCGCCCCAGATTTATAAGTTAATATAATTAGTAGGGGAAGGCGGCGGCCATTTTTCTGACGTAGAAGATTTCTCTTTCTAATTACTTCAGAACATCAGTAACGATCAATTTTTGGATACGTCCTGAGGGGCGTTCTGCTTTTGTAAAGGATAGTTGATTGAGCGGAATGTTACTACAGTTAGTCATACTAATTACAATAAAAAAAAGGTAGTAGGTGTCCACACTCTTTCCCTGGTCCAATGGCACATGTGTGGGCTCTCCCATCTGAGCCGCCTGCTGAACTTGCTTTATTCGGGAAGGAGGCACTGATTGGTTACTATGTGGAGTGAGAGCATCCTCGGGTGAGTGTGTGTGCTCTGGCCATAGCCATCCAGATAGGCTGAGACAGGTACACGGGCAGCAGGGGATGCGGCTGCTCTCGCTCCACATTCACTGTAATCAGAGCCACACTCCAAATTATGTCACTTCAGTGGCGACTCTGATTGGACCAGAGCTTGCGCAAGTGTCATTGGATGGGGAAGAGGTGAATCTGAATATGGCAATAGCGGGGTTTCACAAGTGGGGCATCCCAATGCGGGATGCTCGGGGTTTCACTTTAAAGCTTTAGTGTAAGCACAGAAGCAGGGGCCTAACTTGAGGGTGTGTAACCAGACCGGGGCCCAAAAGGTCAAGGGGGGCATTATTGTTGGGCCTCCACCATATTGATATTTGTGTTCACTTGGCATCATTTAAAAAAAGGAAGCAGCATCTATCTCTGCTGTTTCAGTCTTTAGTTATCTAGCTGCTTCCAAATGAGGTAAAAGACAGAAAAACATTTACTGTATAAGCCATAAAAAGGCCCCATTTAATGTTCGCACGAGGGTCACGTTACATTTAGTTACGTCACTGTGCAGATGTGTGTGAGGGCATCCTGTAACCTCCCATAGGGCGCTTCTTATACTAAGGAGGCCCTGTGCAGCCAATTGGAGCAGAGCTGCTCCGGCACTATGGGAAATCCCCGGATTTGGTCCAATCGGAGCTTTGTTTTCACTCAGTATCCCTTATAACGAGATACAGAAGCAGCTCATTTCAGAGGCGGTGTTATCTCGCTCATCCTACAGAAGGCGATATTAAGGTGCTTTATTTCAGAGGCGGCATCATGTCGCTCGTGCGCCGCAGTATTTAAATCATGCTACCCAGAATGCCTCTGGGCGCACAGCGCTCGTAGTTCTGTGGCGATTTGTGGCTATAAAACACATTTTTTTATCTGTATTTCTCAGCCTGGAGCTGCATATCCGCCTGCCCTTGGTATTTACTGTTTTGTACCTTTATAATTTGTGATGCTGCTCGCCCCAGCTTTATAAGTTTGCATTATTAGTAGGGAAATACGGCGGAAATTCCTACATTTGATTTCTCTCGTCTTCCATTCCGGGATACATCACTAATAGTAACAATTTTTGGATACGCCTTTAGGGGCGTGGTACTGCGGTAAAAGATAGAAATAGTTAAAGCGGCCTTTCACTCCGAATATGAGTTAATCTTATATGTTTTCTGCATCTATCTTGTACATATAGATTGCTCTCATTATAAATCATCCTACCTGTATCTACTGCATGTTATAAGGCTTTAAATATCCAAGATGGCGGCTTATGGGACATCAGGCTGCAAACAGGAAGTGCCTTTTGACTTTGCTGCTCTGCATTCTGGGATTGCTGACCTTTTCCTGACCCCAGCTATGTTCTGTCTGAGCAAAGCACAGCTGTAACCCGCCCCCCCGTACCTTATCTCACTCTCCTCAGTAAGTGTGATGCTTCTGAGTCAAGATGGCGGCGCTCGTATCCTAAAGTCCTTAACAGAGTTGCATCCTAGTGGGGGAAAGAATAATAAGTAAGTTACTAAAAACTTAAAAATATATTAATTTTAGATGCTGGGGAATCACTTTTTAAGGGTTTGGGCTTTTTAATAAATCGTAGTGAAGGTTTGGTTTAAGCAGAATATTACCTGGCAGATAAATTGCTATCATCATTTAAATGCTTCTTTCTAGGGAGAAGCAGGGATCTCTGGAAATTACATCCAGGGCTGTGGCTGTTTCCTGCTGGGTGCTGAAGTGCTGGCCCAAACCTTATCTCAAGGGATCATGGCTGACAGGTGAAGAGGCCTTTTCTAGGGGGGGAATCTGCACAGGAACATGTCATCCCCTAGAGAACAGTTTGGTTGAGACCTGCTCCTCTGCCCAGTAATGTGCTTGAGAGGGAGTGGTGACCCCCATTGGGAGATGGCTGGTCTTCCAGGTATCCGACCACTAGCCGCGAAATTCTTTGATGTCATCTGTGGTCAGGCTCTTGTAAATCACTCATTCACAGAGTGCACAAGTTCGGTGTAAGGTTGCCCTACCACGCATCTTTTTTCAGTGCAGGGCCTTATAGCTCCACCAGAAGAATTTTTAAAGCTGTAAGACTCCACATTGTCTTGCACAATGCACCTTTGCTTTAAAGCATGTATTCCCCCATTTCTTATTCACGCCATAGCACTTTAAATTTGTGTGTTCTATTTGTGGGTGCCTGGACCCTATTTATATCACTTCAGCGAGCGGCTCTGATTGGTCGAAAGTTGTGCAGACACCATTGGACTGGGAAGAGGTGAGCCTGAATGCGGTGATGGTGGTGGTTTCACATAGTGGGACATCTCAATGCAGGATGCCCCGCGGCACGGAATAAAACCCAGAAAAGTGAAAAATGGTTTGACCAACACCCTGCGGCGCTAAATGACAGTCCGGGGGGCTTCCAAAATGCTGGAGCCCTCCTGTTTATAACCCACCAGAACGCTGGTAAATCTCACCTTAATCTTGGTCCAGCGATGAGAATCCACTACCTGCATCTAAACCCTCCACCCCTGCTATTTTGCCCACCTAACCCCTGCCACTACCTGAAGCTAACCCCTCTACCCCTGCCACTAGCCCATCTTATCCCTCCACCCCTAACTGGGCATAGGCTTACCTAACCCTTATACCCCAGCCACTACCTGCACCTAACCCCTCCACCCCAGCCAGTTAGCTACACCCAACCTAACTCCTAGCCATCGACTTGCACCTCAACCCTATCTCTAGCCTGAACCCCTAACCTAAACACCCCTCCCAACCACTGACCCACACGCCAAACTAACCCCCCCTGCCCAACCACTGACCTGCTCCCCTAAAATATCTCATCTCTCTATCCAGTGGCCTACCCCCCTTAGCTAACCTGGTTGCACCCACAGCAGGTTGAGAAACACTGATTGAGAGGAATATTTAGATAAAGGAAGCACTGTTAGTCTCTGCTGTTTTAATCTTTAGTTGTCTAGATGCATCAACTAGTGAAAGACAGAAAAAAGTTCTCTGCATGAGCCATGAAAGGGCCCCCTTTAATGTTTTCACCAGGGCCGGGCATTCTCACATCGGGATGCCCCACTGTGTGAAACCCCCAAAATCCAGCTTGGCTGCCCCTGAAATCTAAAAGATTCCAGGTCATCCCAAGTTGTGTGAAACCCCCCTGTGCACCTGTAATTACTCACCTTTCCTGGATGCCATCTGCTGTGACTATGTAATTTTGCAAATGGCTGTAAATGTTTTCAATGGGGGGGGGGGGGGGGCGCATAGTGTGTGGCTGGCAGGGCTGGATTAAGTGAGGTGGAGACCCCAAGTAACTGATTGGTTGTTGTCGGGCACCCGCCTACTTCATGGAACATCAGATCGAGTCCCTTGTGCCACCCTTGTGCAGGTGCGTGCTGCTCGGGAACTCCTGCTTTGCCATTCTGGACGGGGAATTGTGTAATCACCCGGCTGGTCCAGCAGAAAACAGTTCCCTGCATTGAGCTGCCAGTGGCTGTGCGTGATGGCTTATGTGCAGTGACAGTTCTGCACCCACCCATCACTGTAGCGTTTCTGGCGGCAGCTTTGCTGCTCTAGACTCTGCTTCCTGCTCTGTTTGGCTGCAGGTTTGCAAAAACAAAGGCTTGCATAGGCACAGGGGGCCCACTACTGCCGATTGCTTTGTTGCTGGCCCCGCGACCTGTCAGACCAAAGACTGAAAAGCCTACTGGACCAAACCATAACCCAAAGGTTGGTGGAGGCCCCCTTTGCAGGGCAAGTGGTGGAGGCCCCGGGGCTAGAGCCCTTTGCACCCCTCTCATAATCCGGCCCTGGTGGCTGGAGTGGAAGCGCTGCTGGAGGATGTGGCAGTTTGTGCTCCCCATTGAAATCAATAAGAGCTGTTTGTGATTGGCAACCATTGAGTATTACCCAACAAGTTTGTGTCTGCCCTCAATAGCTCATAAAAACTTCCCTTGTCATGTGGTGCATGAGCTGGCTCTTGTCCAATTAGCTGTTTAGACTCAGAGCCTAGCAATTGGTCTTCCCCAGTTTCCCTTTAGACAGGGAAAAGCTCCCACCTCCAGCTAATCTGAATGTCTGGGCACAGGAGTGCACCTCGGTCCAGAGATGCTAACATTGGCATGGGAGCCAGGGTAATGGAGAACTTTGCCATGGCCTAGGGCTGAGGGTTCACACAGCAGGGAATACCCAGCCCACCTTCCCCTGTCTCAGTGAGGGAATTAGGAGACTGGGCTTACAATTTAAAGGGCTCCAATAGTCATTATTTATAAAATGGAGGTTGGACCGCAATGTGACAGTCACAGCCAGGGCTGGCGGCAGCTGACCGGGCTTGCCGGGTGCTCCCCCCATCAGGGGGGCCCACTGACAGTTGGCACAATATGGTTAAAGAACTGCACACACTTCCTTTCTCTGTCTCTCTGCTCCATCCATCCCTGTCTCTTCAGCTCTGCCCCATTGGTTCTATGTCACCTCTGCCTCATCCATCCCTATCCCCTGAGCCCTGATTCATTCATTCATATTCATTGAGTCCTGACCCATATTTCCCTATCCACTCAACCTTGCCGCATCCATCTCTATCCCCTGAGTCCTGACCTATCTATCCTTGTTCTCTTAGCTCTGTCTCATTCATCTATGTTCCCTCAGCCTCCCTCTTCCTCAACACTTCCCCATTCATGTGGGACCAAACTAAAAAATAGCTCCAATAGGGGGTCGGAGGGCAAGCAGCCTTTCTTGGTATTGGCCATACAATATATAGATCCCTGACCCGCGACTATCCACCGCAAAGGGGCCCACTGAGACTATGCCGCCCAAGGGTCCAAATAAACCTGGGGCCGGCTCTGGTCACAGCCCCCACACCGTTAATTCCACCCCACCAGGCTGCCCCCTGTGTGCAGGCTGCCTTAACACTGTGTGAAGCTAGACAGCAGCAGGTGTGTGTGAGTGTTAGTGTGTACATTCACACTCTTGTCACTATGCCCATCTAACCCACCCACCCCTGACGCTACCTGCACCTAACGTCTTTACATCTGCCACTATGTCCACCTAATCTCTCCACCCCTGCCACTACTAGCACCTAACCCCTGCCGCTATGTCCACCTAACCCCTCTACCCCTAACACTACCTGCACCTAAACCCTCCACCCCTGCCACTTTGGCCACCTAATCCCTGACACTACCTGAACCCAACCCCTCCACCCCTACCACTATGGCATCCTAGCCCTTCAACTTCTCCACTCCAGCCACTATGCCCACCTAACCCTTCTATCCCTTCCACTGCCTGCATCTAAACCCTACCCCCCTGCAATTTTGCCCACCTAATCCCTGCCATTATGCCGACCTAACCACGCCAACCCTGCCTCTTGCCCACCTTACCCCTCCACCCCTACCTGGGCAAAGGCCTACCTAACCCTTATAGCCTAGCCACTACCTGCGCTTTACCTCTCTAACGCCTAGCCATCAACTTGCACCTCAACCCTATCCCTATCCACTGTCCTGAACCACTAACCTAAACACCCTTCCCAACCACTGACCCACACCCCAGACTAACCCCTCTGCCCAGCCACTGACCTGCTCCCCTAAAATATCCCATCTCTCTAACCAGTGGCCCAAACCCCTAAGCTAACCACTATCCTCAACCACTCACCTGCACTCTGAACTAACCTAACAGAAGATGCAGCAGCAGCAATGATCTGCAGGTGGAGGCAACCGTGGAAGGACCCATCAGCAGGAGCAGAGATGGAAGATGACTACTACCAAAGGGCATCGGCAGCAGTAGTGAGGCTGACAACAAGGATCTGGAGGTGGTAGTGAGTATTGAAAGGCCGACCCAAAATTGAATGCAATGTTGTGATCACACACCAATTTCTTATGAATTGAGTGATGATCACAGTGCAGGGAGTTATCCCAATTACTGATGTCCACACCAAATATCGCCCCTACAAGGCCCCACAATTGGCTGCCAGCCACCAAATGGTTTGGAGGAATTTCAGGGGTCAGAGAGAACTCTGTACCCCATGACTGCTGGCTATTTCACTAAGGGAGCGAGAATCTGAAGCGGGTACAGCTGAGGAGGTTTCCTGCACCCGGCATTTAGCACATGATTAGCACATTACTGACTCAGCTCAGTTTGCAGTATCATCAGGCCTGGAGGGTGATGGCTGGTTCTGTGGTACCCACACTTGGTCCGGAATGTGTATGGTGGCAGGAACCGTCGGCGGGCACCAGCGGCGGTGCAGGGATTGGCATTGGCAATTACACCTGCCATAATTTACTAGCACGGTTTGATCATACCAATAATGTAAGATCACTGGCAATCTGGAGGGTTTCACAAGGGCATCTGGTAAAGGATGCCCGGGGCGCAGGCTAGATTTAGGTTCTAGGCCAGCTGCAGGAGATGACGGGTCCACTTTAAAGAGGGGTGAGAGCCGGGGTGTGGCTGGCTGCCGAGAGAGATGGTCGCACTGTAGATCAGCTCAGCACCCCGGGCAGGCAAAAGGGCGGCTACCAAGTCTAATCCGGTGCCAGGAGACTCAGATAGTACCTCTAGACTCTGCGGAGGCTGGCATCATTTTGATGGGCAAGAGCGGAGGTGGAGGCAGGAGGAGGACGGCGCCTACGCACCAGCACAGTACGAGGCGCGGCGCGGGTCCAGCAAAGATGGCGGAAGGAGGCGGCACGTGCTACCGAGACATACAACATCAGCTGCGCCAGTCGAGTGATCGACAGACAGAGCCCGCGAGCGGGCCTACAGCCAGCCAGCAGGGGTTCCCTGACAGAAGCGGCGACGAAGGAGACGCGCCTGGTCCGGAATGGACAACCATGGCTAAAGGTCAGCAGCCGCGCTTGGCGGGAAACAATGGCGGGGGAGCAGGAGAGGCGAATGGCGGTAGTGACAGTAGCAGAACTGGCAGCCCGCTCCCTACCGCTGCACGCGGCCCACCCAGTGCCCCGATGTCACCTACGGGGCTCCCTCACCTGGACAACGCAGATTCCATCAGCAGCCCAGCAAGCAGCAGCCCGCCAAACAGTGAGTCTTCTCTTTTTTCGGGCCCCCGTAGTCCCTGTGCCCCGCTCCCGCCCTTAGCACCGGAGAGCCGTGCCCCGACAGATCTGGACTCGGTTGAGCTCAGAGACCCCAACCTGCTAGCAGGTTGCAAGTTGCAAGTTTAAGTTACTCTTACAGCAGGAACTGCAGGCTGTCATGGGCCACCCCACTGAAGGCGGAGATCCATGGCCTGGGGGAAAGAACAGAGGCCCTAGAAAATAAAATGGAATACACCCTAACCACTATACAATCCCAGGACAAGGAGATGGAGGCCATACAGTTAAAGCTGGAGGATCTGGAGAATAGGGCCAGACGGGGCAACCTGCGCATCAGAGGCCTGCCAGAATCCATGCTTGATGTGGCCGCATCGGTGACGGCCTTGTTCCAGGAGCTGACCCCTGGTCTGCCAATAGAAAGGTTGGAACTTGACCGGGCCCACAGAGCACTGGGGCCCAAACGTAAAGACGGGCTACCAAGGGATATTGTCCTAAAACCCACCTATTTCCGCACACGAGAGGCCTTGCTACGGGCAGCGAGGGAGAAGAGGGAGCTAACCTTTCAAGGCCACAACTACCAGCTTTTTCAGGACTTGGCTACCCAGACCATACAGAGAAGAAGGGAGATGAAGCCGGCCCTGGAAGCCCTGCGGGCACATAATGTCAGTTACAGATGGGGATTCCCATTTAAAGTCCTCTTTGCGTACAAGGGGATCAATACTCAGCCTCATCCTTAAGCGAACTGTGCCACATTCTCAAAGATCTTGCTATACCCATGGACACTGGGGGGCCGGGGAGCCGGGACTCCAGCCACCCCTTATCACGGAAGCGAGCCGCCCTTAGACCACCCCGGGACCAGCCTTCCTTTGACAACAAGAAAAGGGCCCCTACCTCACCTCGAGTCCATTGGGAGCCCCTACAAACCAATCAAAGGTGATTGGCGCAGACTTATGTTCTCTCCCTTTGCCCTCTGCTGTTACTAGCTTCAGTGGAATGCTGTTGTCTGCTTCAAATCCAGGACGTTGTGTGAGTTCCTCTCGGTCCGGGACTCTGATGCCTGACTTGTCTGTTGGCGGCGCCGCAAGCACTCCAGGTTATGCGTATAATGCACAAGTTCTTTCTCTTAACATGTTAACTGTTCAATGCATATTTTTTTCTCTTGCACTCTCTGTAGTGATGGATCTGAGATCTCTTGGGTCTTGTCCTGACTTCCCTTTAGTCGGAAGAATCCAACCGGTCAATATTATCTTATGTGATATAGTCGTCCTTAGCCTGCCTTGGGGGACACACCCCCACTGTACTTTTCTATTACTGCATTACGGTAGACGGAGGAGTTGAGCTAACCCTCCCTCTATTGACAGGCCCGTTCGAACGGGCTGAGAATTTCCGGCCTTGGTCCTGATGGGCCCCCTTGTATCACCCCGGATAATGTTACTGGTGCTTGTAAACACCTTGCAGAACATAAGTTTATATCTATATAGTTTGTTCTCATTATTGGTTTCAACACTCACCCTACCATGGTCCTCTTGTGTGCTTTACCCTGTCCACCCCCCTTCTCCCTGGGTCCCTGGTCCACCCTGGACGATAGTATTGCTTATACAGTATGGTTATGTCTCACAATAGTTTGAAGATAATCTCACACAACGTACAGGGGTTTAATTCTCCCTCCAAACGGAACAAGGCCTTCCAATTCTATAAAGCCAGTAGAGCCGGCATTCTTTGCCTGCAGGAAACCAGATTTGCCCGCCACTCACACCCCAAGTACCTAAACAGATTTTTCCCCCAGCACTATAACACAATGTTTAGGAAAAAGAAACGTGGGGTCACGATTGCTTTCAGGAAAAATCTACCCTTTGTTTGCCATAAGGAAATTGTGGACCCGACAGGCCGCTATGTCCTGGTATCTGGTTCCATATATGACGTGGAACTCACGGTAGTTTCGTACTATACTCCCAACACACACCAACTTAGATTTATGTCCCACTTATTCAAGGTAGTCAGGGAGCACTCCAGAGGCGTGGTGTACCTGGCGGGTGACTCAAACCTGGTAATAGATCCCAAGGTGGACAGGTCATCCCCCACAGCGCCAGGCCGTGGAGTGGTGTCAGAGACAGGCCGACCGGGGGCGTTCAGTGCACTTTTGGGCTCCTACGCTCTATGTGATACATGGCGGGAGGCCCACCCCACGAGACTTTACATTCTACTCTAATCCACACAAATCGTTCTGTAGAATAGACCACATCTTTATGCCGCAACATTCACTTACACAACTTCAAGGAGCTGAGATTCTCTCCACGCCCTGGTCTGACCATAGCCCAATGATGGTCTCTGTGGACTTGGCGGTCTCTGGGAAATCTTTTGACTCCTGGCGCCTTAACAAATCGCTCCTGACAACTAAAGATACTTGTGACAAAATCCAGAAGCATCTAACTGATTATTTTAAGCACAACATGGGATCGGTGGACTCTCCAGTCTCCTTATGGGAAGCCCATAAATTGGTGATGAGAGGGCATATAATACAAATAGCCACAGCAAGAAAGAGGGACAGGGAGGCTAAAGTGAAGGAATTATCTGACCAGTTTAGGAAGGCCGAGGAGGAGTGGAAGGGCAACCCATGTCAGGCCACCAAAGACAGAGTTGATTTGGCCCGCTTGGAGCTTAACCTGCTCCTGGACTGCCAGGCAGAGAAACAGGTGCGGTGGGCCAAACATTACTTTTACTCCAGAGGCAACAAGCCGGACTACATGATGGCCAAACAACTCAGGCAGAACAGACCCAAAAGCCAACCAATTCAACTGAAGATACAAGGGCTCACAACAGCCAATCCCTTAAGGATTGTGGATGCCTTTAAAGCCTTTTTGGAGGATCTCTATTCTAGCCCGGGGGGGAGTAACTCTCAAAAAATTGAGGATTTTTTCTCGGACATTGAGCTACCGGTTGCCCCGCGGGACTGTCTAGATAGTATGGAAGAGCCCATCACACTACAGGAATTGTTGGATGCAATAAAGACCATTAAACCCAAAAAGGCCCCGGGTCCGGATGGTTTCTCGGGACTCTACTACAAGAAATTTGCCCCACTATTGGGTCCTCACCTGGTGGCACTATTTAACTCCCTTAGATTGGGCATGCATCCCAGTCCTGAGTCATCAATGGCTAATATTGTCATGATCCCCAAACCAGAGAAAGATCCCCTACTGACCCATAACTATCGGCCTATTTCATTACTCAACCAGGACGTTAAACTCCTGGCTAAAATCCTGGCCACGAGGCTGAATTCTTTCCTGGGCTCTTTGATTCATAGAGATCAGTCGGGCTTTGTCCCCTCCAGACAAGCTAGTGATAACGTTAGGCGCATAGCCCACCTAATCCACTCTATTCAAGCCAGGAAAATTCCTGCTTTTTTACTATCCTTAGATATCTACAAAGCCTTTGACACAATCTCATGGGAATACATGCATAAAACGTTAGAGAGGTGGGGTTTTGGTCACAAGTTCCTACAGTGGATCTTGGCATTGTATCACCGACCGACTGCGAGGGTTAGGTACCTTGGCTTTTCTTCAGACAGGTTTGGTATTCAGAGAGGAACCCGTCAGGGCTGCCCCCTGTCTCCCATCTTGTTCATTCTGGCTATGGAACCCTTGGCGCTTAAAATAAGGGCTAATAAAAGTATTAAGGGCATTGACATTGGAGGGGTACACCATAAGGTCTCGCTCTTTGCGGACGATGCTGTTCTGGTTTTGTCACAACCTATCACCACTCTACCTAATCTTTTCCGGGTGCTGGACGAGTTTGCAGAGATATCTGGGCTCAAGATAAATAGGTCTAAATCGGTTGCCATGAATGTGGGACTCTCGACAGGATCAGTGTTGCACCTCAAGTCCACACATGACTTCAAATGGACTTCGGGTGGCCTCCCCTATTTGGGTGTTCACTTGGCACCCACATATGGGGGTCTCTACGCAGCCAACTATCCACCTCTGATACGAACTCTGAGCTCTCTGATGGACTCCTGGACAGACCTTCCCATATCGTGGTTGGGACGGGTGGCCGCTGTCAAAATGACAATCCTCCCCAAAATCCTGTATTATTTTTCTACCCGTCAGGGTCCCGGCCTATATGCTCCGAATCCTTCAAAGACGGATTTTTCAGTTTGTCTGGGGGTCTACTAGACCCCGAGTGGCAAGACGCACAATGTTTGCTCATAAATCCCAGGGGGGTCTAGGGGTGCCCAATATCACACATTATTATAAGGCAGCACAAATAGCACAGCTGTCCCAGCTACACGCAGCAAGAGACCTCCCGTTGTGGGCCCTGTTGGAGATCCCAAACCTGGGGGAGTCCCCACTGGAGGCTTTACTATGGACGGACCCTAGATAGATAGACCAAAGGACCTGAGCCCTTTGATAGTACACCCCCTTAAGGTTTGGGACTCAGTAAAATATTCCTCTGGATTAATGTCATCTCACGCCCCCCTTCTGAATTTATGGGACAATCCTCTATTCCCACCGGGTCTACGGGGAGGGGCGGCCTTCTCACATTGGGTGTCGGTGGGTATCAGTGCGATCCATCACCTCTTGACGGACAAAGGCCTTATGTCATTTGAAGAACTGAGAGATAAATATGGGCTCCCACGGACGGAATGGTTCCACTACACACAGTTGAGCCACTGGCTTAGACCCATGCTGGCTGGACTAGTCCCGTACAGGAAATGGGCCAAATTTGAGTCCATGTGTGTGGGGGAGCCGGATAGCCCGGGGAGGATCTCCATGTTATATTCTTCCCTTAATGATTTCCCGAAACCTCTTGCCCACAAATATGTTCGAGAGTGGGGGGAGGACCTGAGATTGGAGGGGGAGGAGGTTGATTGGTCAGGGGTGTGGGGGGCGACCTGGGGCTGTTCGATTAACTCACTCACAGTGGAGTCAGCTTATAAAGTCTTATTACGCTGGTATTTAGTTCCCGCTAGATTACACAAAATTTATCCTGCATACCCAGAGCATTGCTTCAGGGGATGCTCGGTAAAAGGAGATGTGCTTCATACATGGTGGACCTGTCCATTTGTATCACGTCTATGGCAGCAGGTCTTCTGCATGGTAGCTGAGATCATGAGTGTTTCCCCAAAAAGGGACCCATGAGTGGCGCTGCTCCGCCATAAAGCCCCTGAACTCAATAGGCTGCAAAACAAGCTGTTCTCATTTATCATGCTGGCCACTAAACAGACGATTGCAAAGGCCTGGAAACAGCAGTTGGTTTCTATCTGGGAGGTTAAAGCTAGACTAAATGGATTTTTGATAAATGAAAAACTTACCAGCATTCTGAATGACAAACATGAACACTTTCTAGAGGTTTGGGAACCTTGGATCCAGTATGCAACCCCTAATATATCGATGTTAGCATTGAATTAATGACTATATTGAGAGGCTACTAGGAGCGGACCAGGGACTCTTATCTCTTTCCCCTCCCCTTCCCACCCCCCTTCATGGTTCTTCTTCCCCCTCCCCCTCTTTGTTGCAACCATACTTCTGATTGTTGTTGAAATCATACTGGCATGATTCTTACATTATGTATTGGGTATTGTGATCTCGCTGGTCTGGGCTCGGGATGGTGGGAGGGGTCTCCGGAAGCGGAGAAGGGGAGGCCCCCCTTTTGTGCCTCCTGCCTCCCAGCCTAGACTAATACTTATATTTATATCTTATATTTCTGGTTTCATGCAATAGTTGGCATATGTCTTGAAGTTATCGACACTGTTCTTTTTATTGTGAATGTAATGCTGCCGATTTCATTGAGATCTTGTAAAACTGTGATGTCAAGAAAATTCAATAAAAAGATTGAAAGATAAAGAGGGGTGAGAGCCAAAAATAGTTGATGATTCTCTCACCCCCTAGCATCATGCCTGCTTCCAGTGAACCTCAGGGAAGGTCTGCAAACATGTGGGGGCAAGTAAGCTGGTAGTGTGAACGCACAGAAGCAGGGGCGTAACTTGAGGAGGTTTAAAGTGGACCAACACCCAGGATTTTCACTATCCTGGGTTCCGCGGGGCCTGGTAAAACTCACCTCACCCCGCTCCTACAGCGCATGCGCAGCTGCTCGTCCAATCAGTGTGCTCGGAGCCACTGTGATATGCACGTCCAAGCGGTGTCCAACCACAGCGGCTCTGAGCACGCTGGCGGCCGCATTTCGCGCTTCCCTCTAACAGGAAGCACGCAAGTGTTGGCCATTCGCAAATTGCCGACGCAGGCACGCGCCTTGCTAGAGAGAAGCGCGAGATGCGGCCGCGGCCCGTGCATGTGCCGTTGGGATGCAGGTCCTGGGAGGCTTCACACAGTGGGGCATCCCGATGTTGGATGCTCCGCAGGGAGGGATCAGATCAGCGATTCCCGGGTCGATCAAGGAGGGTGTTGGTCCACTTTAGCCACAACCAGGTACAGAAGGTTGGGGGGGGGGGGCATTATTTGTGCTCACTCGGCATCAATTAAAAAAAAAAAAGGAAGCAGCATCTATCTCCGTTGTTTCAGTGTTTAGTTGTCTAGCTGCTTCCAAATGAGTTAAAAGACAGAAAAAAGTTTAGTGTATGAGCAGTAAAAAGGGCCCCATCACATTTCTTTAGGCTGCTGTGCAGAAGTGTGTTGTGTGAGGGCATCCTGTAATCTCCTATAGGCCGCTTCTTATACTAAGGAGGCCCTGTGCAGCCATTGGAGCAGAGCTGTTCCGGCACTATGGGAAATCCCGGGATTTGGTCCAATCTGAGCTGTGTGTTCACTTAGTATCCTCTACAGCGGGATATAGAAGCAGATCATTTCAGAGGCTGTATTATCTCTCTCATCCTATAGATGGCGATATTGAGGTGGTGTATTACGGAGGCTGTATTATCTCGCTCAGCCAATCGTTGACCGTACGACGAGGTATCATGCTACCCAGAATGCCTCTGGGGAATGTTTGGTTAAAAAATACCTTTTGTAACTGCAATTCTCAGCCTGGAGCAGCATATCCGCCTGTCCCTCGTCTGTAACGAGGGACAGGCGTATCTTCTGCTTTCTGACTTTATAGTTAGTGATACTACTCGCCCCACCTTTATAAGTTGGCATAATTAGTAGGAGAAGATGGCGATTAATTTGTAGCGACTGCAAGACAAAAAAGGTGTGGTCTCCTCCCCGGCAACGGGGCGTTGATTCCCTAAAATTTTTGGAAGCGCCTTAAGGGGCGTGATACTGCTGTGAAAGTTATAACAATAATAGATATGCACGTTATGGTGTCGTGACTTCAGTAAGATATACCTGAATTGATGAAAATCCCAAACTCTTAGAAAACGGTTCTCCAGCATCTAAAACAATATATTTTAAGTTTTTATTCGCCTACTTATTATTCTTTCCCCCACTGGGCTGCAACTCTGTTCAGGAATTTAGGATACGAGCGCCGCCATCTTGACTCAGAAGCATCACACTTACTGAGGAGAGGAGAGTGGGATAAGGTACAGGGGGCGGGTTATAGCTGTGCTTTGCTCAGACAGAGCAGAGCTGGGGTCAGGTAAAGGTCAGCAGTCCCAGAATGCAGAGCAGCACAGTCAGGAGGCACTTCCTGTTTGCAGCCTGCCTGATAAGATGGCGGCTTCCATAAGCCGCCATCTTGGATGTTTAAAGGCTCATAACATGCAGTAGATGCAGGTAGGATGATTTTTAATGTGAGCAATCTGTATGTACAGGGTGTGGGAAACATATAAGATAGACTCTTATTCAGAGTGAAGGTCCGCTTTAACTGAGGCCTTTATTTAAGAAGGGATAGCGTCAGGTAGTGGCTGGTTAATGAGAGGTAGCAACTGGTGAACGCTGGATACGGCATCCAATTACACATTTATCAAGCAGAATCCGTTTAGCGACTGGGATAGCGCCATGTAGCGTCCGATTCATCAAATTCACAGCTTCAGCGAACAGCGCCAGGCATGACCTCTCGCTACCTTTCGCTCTCCCATACATTTCAATGGACGATACTTTTCTTCAGAAACAGGTTTTTTTTTCTAAAAATCTCATTAATGCTATGACCTCTTCTGGCAGTGTTCATGTTACAATGTTGTTACAATGTAATTCCATATGTTTTCGCTTTGTTACTAGTGGATAGATGCTGAAAATCATACTTTAAACACACCGCCTCCTGCGCTCTGGGCTTCAGAGAAGCATTTTTCTGCGCCAGAGTTGTGTGAGGCCTTTTTTTTTCCTGAATTCGGTCGCTATTACCAGTCGCTAACATGCGCTCCCATACAGCGCTGTACTGGTCAAATAGCGACTCCTCACAATGTATTCAACATTACTGCATAGCGACTGAGTCGCTATAAACTGGCGACCCACGGCTGAGCACTGCGACTACTAGCGGGCGCTACAGACGCTCATCTGTCGCTACCTGCCGCTAATGATGAATCAGCCTGTGAATCTTATGGTAAATATGGTTGCAAAGCTGGTGGCTGGTCTTCCTGCACCTGCTGTAACACCCCAGGGTGCCAGTAATCTCTCACTTCTCCCTGGCGGGTGCCTGGGCTCTTATCCAGTCTGATTGGTTACTATGTGGAGTGAGAGCATCCTCGGGTGAGTGTGTGTGCTCTGGCCATAGCCATCCAGATAGGCTGAGACAGGTACACGGGCAGCAGGGGATGCGGCTGCTCTCGCTCCCCATTCACTGTGAATTACATCACCTCAGCGGGCGGCTCTGATTGGACGGAAGCCTGTGTAGGCGCCATTGGATCAGGAAGAGGTGAGTGTGAATGCAGTGATGGCGGGGTTTCACATAGTGGGGCATCCCAATGCGGGATTCCCGGGGTCGCGTTTTGTTCAGTTCCCCCCTTTTAAAGCGGACCAACACCCTGCACCGCTAAGTGACAGTCTGGGAGTTCTTCCAAAATGCTGGAGCCCTCCCATACATGACCCCCCAGAATACCGGTAAATCTCACCTTAAAGGGGACCTTCACCCTGAGTAAGAGCATATCTTATATGTTTCCCTCAACCTGTACATACTGATTGCTCACATTAAAAATCATCCTACCTGCATCTACTGCATGTTATGAGCCTTTAAACATTCAAGATGGCGGCTCATGGGGCTTCAGGCAGCCTGCAAACAGGAAGTGTCTTCTGACTGTGTTGCTCTGCATTCTGTGACTCCTGTCCTTTTCCTGACCCCAGCTATGCTCTGTCTGTGCAAAGCACAGCTATAACCCCACCCCCTGTACTTTATCCTGCTCTCCTCAGTATGTGATGCTTCTGAGTCAAGATGGCGGTGCCCGTATCCCAGAGTCCTGAACAGAGTTGCAGCCCAGTGGGGGAAAGAATAATAAGTAAGTGACTAAAAACTTAACATATTTTAATTTTAGATGCTGGGGAATCATTTTTAAGGATTTGGGCTTTTCATTAAATCATGCTGAAGTTCTGGTTTAATATTGATGCAGTGAAGAGTATTCAGCGCAGCAATTTCCTGCCGCTTACAAGGTCAGTGACGCTCCGGCCACTGAATGTCCTGCCCACGTAAGCGCCAATCACGCCACTAGATTTCCAGCGGGGGAGAAACCAGGGTTCTGGGGGGTCATGTGCAGGGGGGCTCTAGCATTCTGGATGCCCCCCACCCCAAGACTCATTTAGCAGCAGCAACCAACACCCGTGCCGCACAAGAGTGTTGACCTGTATTTAACAACGGGTGGTGTGTGTGTTATTGGTGGTATGATTATTATTATGGTTTATTTAATAAACATTGGCATGTTCTGTGGTGCTGTTCAATGTGGATATTATAGACTGGACAATTAGAACAATATATATTATATACGCAGGGTGTTATGAATGTGTCAGAGGTAACAGAGCTGCAGTAATTACACATTGATAGAGGAGTATATAAGGAGTGACAGCCAGGGGCATAACTTGATGAGCTGTGACCACACCGGAGCCCCAGAAAGTCACAGCCCATCATTGTCGCTTCTCCATCTTATTTCTCATATTTGTGCTCACTTGGCATCATTTAGAGTTGTGGTTCTGAACCTTTTTATGCTAATTACCCCCTAGCGACAGGCAGTTACAACCAAGTACCCCCAGAGAGAAATCAATTACCAATGTGGCCAAAATAAGTAGCTTGTTGGCCTTGCAGCAATTTTTTAAAGCAGGAAAGAATAATCTTTCACTATTAAAATAATATACCAGACCTGTTATACCATTCTTGCTGGTGTATCCTTGAACATTGCCAAGTACCCCCAGAGTACGTGTAGCGCATTGAGAAACACTGATTTAGAGGAAGATTTAGAGAAAGGCAGCATCATTAGTCTCTGCTGTTTCAATCTTTAGTTATCTAGCTAATTGTTTAGCTGCATCCAACTAGTGAAAGAGAGAAAAAAGTTCTCTGTGTGAGCCATGAAAGCCGTGCCATTGGTGCCAGCTTTACCGCTGGGAGATTGCCATATGTGGCAAGGCTGCAGACTACCGTCAATATTTTGCCGTCAATATTTTTATTCATGCCTCATTTTCTCCATAAGTAAAAAAAAAAATTCAAGTGGTGATTATTATTGTGCATACTGTGCAATTTATACTGTGTTCTTGTGAGTTTAAAGCAGAACAAAACCCAGTGTGGCTGGCACTAAAATCTAAAAGATTCCAAGCTACCCTGCTGTGTGAAACCCTGAAATAAGGCTGCCCGGGGGCAAGTAACAAAACCTGGGATAGTCAAAATTGGGCTGAGACAAATCCTCTTATCAAGATGCCCGATCCCTGTACCTCCACTGGTGCCACTGCCCACATTATCCAGAGCGTGGGTGGTGGAATGTTCCGGTGGTGGGCACCAGCAAGCAATGGAAGGGGCAGGGATCGCAGTGGGAAGCGGAGGTGTGGGGATCGGCAGTGGAGGAGGCTAGTAAGATATATATGTGTGTGTGTGTGTGTGTGTGTGTGTGTGTGTGTGTGTCAGCAGGAGGCATGCTGCACACTGCCTGTGTTTACAATGCCTCACACTGCCTGTAATGTGGGATGCTGCTCACTGTATGTAATGTGGGGTCTGTAATGAGCCAATTAGGGGGTTTTATTCCTTTCCTCCTCTAAATACTGGGTGCATTTTATGGGGTGAGAAAAACGGGATATACATTAACAGATGTCATTATTATTATTTATTTATAAAGTCTTTCTTTTTTAGTGCTGTACATAGTAGTAATTACAGACAGGGTAGAAACATGCTGCACATAGTCTATTACAAATGCAGTGTTACAGAGTTCACAATAAACATTCTGAATACAAGATACAATAGAAAGGTATAAGGGGTGGAGACGAGGGGGATGGATCACAGTCAGTATTGAGCTTTGTGGCATGTGCCCTTCAGGGAATTGCTTAAGCCAGATTGTATGCTTGTCTGAATATGTGGGTTTGAACGGTATCTAAGAAAGATTTGAGGGTTGTGGAGTGGCGGATAGGGTGGGGGAGGCATTCCAGAAGATTGGAGTAGAATTCGAGAATGTGAGAAGTCCTGGAGGTAAGCATAAGAGTAGGTAACAAGGTTGAAGGATAGAAGGTCGGCAGCAGAGTGGAGGCTGCATCTAGGTAGATATTGTTGGATTAGAGATGAGATGTAGAGAGGGGCCTGGCTGGAGAGAGCTTTGTAGGTGAGCGTTAGAGTTTTTAACAGGATTTGCTGTGGGACTGGCAGCCAGTGTAGGGATTGGCAGAGGGGAGCAGAGCTGGAGAAGCGAGAGGAGAGATGGATGAGGTGAGCAGCAGAGTTCAGAATAGATTGGAGGGGTGCCAGTCTGTTGGTAAGCCACAAGGAAGGATGTTGCAGTAATCCAGTCAGGATATGACAATGGGCATGCTCTAACATTTTAGTGGTGTCAGGTAAGAGGAGGAACGGATGCCTGAGATGTTTATAAGTTTGGTTGCAACAGGAAGTGGCTAGGGAGTGAATATTAGGTTTAAATGAAAGGGCAGAGTCCAGAATGACTCCCAGTCACCCAGCTTGGGGAGTCGCAGTTATTGTATAATTGCTGACAGAGATAGACGTGTTAGAGATGATCACAGTGCAGGGAGTCATCCCGATTATTGATGTCCACACCAAATATCGCCCCTACAAGGCCCCACGATTGGCTGCCAGCCACCAAATGGTTTGGAGGAATTTCAGGGGTCAGAGAGGACTCTGTACCCCATGACTGCTGTCTATTTCACTAAGGGAGCGAGAATCTGAAACGGGTACAGCTGAGGAGGTTTCCCGCACCCGGCATTTAGCTATGCTGGGGGAGAAAGCAAGCTGCACACTACAGGGCAATACCAAATCGTGATGCACCCAGCAAACAGACATATCACCAAGATAGTGAAAACACTTTAAAGAGGATTAAAACGCTCAGCAGGTTGCCCTGCAATCAAAACGTTTCCAAGGCCAGCTGCTAACCTGCCCCTGAACCTTCTATCCTGGGATGCCCTGCTGTGTGAAACTCTAGGGGTTGCGACTACAAGGAAGCGGCCAGCCAGCTGGTGCATGTAGTCCGGTAGTCTTGAGATCACTCAATCGGTGATCGGTGATCTCAAAACATCTAAAGGAGTGTAGCTTTGGCAGTAGAAAAAGCCATTTAAAAAAACGGGCCACTGCCAAGCAGACAGCATCGCCCGAGGTACTTGCGCTGGTGGAGGGGGGAGGCTCAAAATGGGTTTCCATCTCCTTTAAAATGTGCAGCTCAGGCCCAACAAGTGCCTCAGCAGGAGGCCTTATCTTCAAATACCCACATGATAATGTTCACACCTCATGCAGCTAGACTGGACACTTGCATATCCTGATTAGCACATTACTGATTAGCTCAGCTTGCAGTATCATCAGGCCTGGAGGGTGATGGCTGGTTCTGCGTTACCCACACTTGGTCCGGAATGTGTATGGTGGCAGGAACCGTCGGCGGGCACCAGCGGCAGCGGAGGTGCAGGGATTGGCATTTACACCTGCCATAATTTACTAGCACGATTGTGCACAATCTCTATCGGTTTTATCATACCAATAATGTAAGATCACTGGCAATCTGGGGGGTTTCACACAGAAGGGCGTCCGTTAAAGGATGCCCCGGGCGCAGGCTAGATTTAGGTTCTAGGCCAGCTGCAGGAGATGACGGGTCCACGGGACCCCTAGCATCATGCCTGCTTCCAGTGAACCTCAGGGAAGGTCTGCAAACATGTGGGGGCAAGTAAGCTGGTAGTGTGAAAGCACAGAAGTAGGGGCGTAACTTGAGGGGATTTAAAGTGGACCAACACCCAGGATTTTCACTATTCCGCGGGGCACCACCGATCGAGGTGTGTGAAACCCCCCAGAACGCCTGCTGAAACTCACCTCACCCCACTCCTGCGGCGCATGTGCGGCTGCTCGTCCAATCAGCGTGCTTGGAGCCACTGTGGTATGCACGTCCAACCACAGCGGCTCTGAGCACGCTGGCGGCCGCATCTCGCGCTTCCCTCTAACAGGGAGCACCCAAGTGTCAGCCATTCACAAATGGCCGACGCAGGCACGCGTGTTCCTAGAGAGAAGCGCGAGATGTGGCCACGGCCCGTGCATGTGCCGTTGGGATGCAAGTAAGGTGAATGACGCGTCCTGGGGGGTTTCACACAGCAGAGCATACCGATGTTGGATGCCCAGCAGGAAGGGAGCTGATTGGCGAGGAGGGTGTTGGTCCACTTTAACCACAACCAGGCACAGAATGTTGGGGGGGGCATTATTTGTGCTTACTTGGCATCAATTAAAAAAAGGAAGCAGCATATATCTCCGTTGTTTCAGTGTTTAGTTGTCTAGCTGCTTCCAAGAGAGATAAAAGACAGAAAAAAGTTTAGTGTATGAGCAGTAAAAAGGGCCCGTCACATTTCTTTAGGCCGCTGTGCAGAATTGTGTTGTGTGAGGGCATCCTGTAATCTATGCAGCCAATTGGAGCAGAGCTGCTCCGGCACTATAGGAAATCCCGGGATTTGGTCCAATCTGAGCTGTGTGTTCACTTAGTATCCTCTACAGCGGGATATAGAAGCAGCTCATTTCAGAGGCTGTATTATCTCTCTCATCCTATAGATGGCGATATTGAGGTGGTTTATTACGGAGGCTGTATTATCTCTCTCATCCTATAGATGGCGATATTGAGGTGGTTTATTACGGAGGTTGTATTATCTCTCTCATCCTATAGATGGCGATATTGAGGCGGTTTATTACGGAGGCTGTATTATCTCTCTCATCCTATAGATGGCGATATTGATGTGGTTTATTACGGAGGCTATATTATTTCGCACAGCCAATCGTTGACCGTACGACGAGGTCTCATGCTACCCAGAATGCCTCTGGGCGCATTGCACGCGTAGTTCTGTGGCAATTTTTGGTTAAAAAAATACATTTTATAACTGCAATTCTCAGCCAGGAGCAGCATATCCGCCTGTCCCTCGTCTGTAACTTGTAGCTTATGCTTTTGACTTTATAATTAGTAATACTACTCGCCCCATCTTTATAAGTTGACATAATTAGTAGGGGAAGATGGCGGCTTACTAACCAATCACTGCAAGAACAAAGTTGTGGTCTCCTCCCCGGCAACGGGGCGTTGATTCGCTTCAATTTTTGGGTACGTCTTAAGGGGCGTTTTACTGCTGTAAAAGTTATGAATAATTGCGTTACACATTACGGAAGTGAAAATGTGTGAACCATTATGATTTCGATAAGATACACGTGATTTAACTAAACATTTCAGCGGCCGAGCTGTTATCTATATGGTTCTGTGGCTGGTCTTCCTGCACCTGCTGTAACACCCCAGGGTGCCAGTAATCTCTCGCTTGTCCCTGGCGGGTGCCTGGGCCCTTATCCAGTCTGATTGGTTACTATGTGGAGTGAGAGCATCCTCGGGTGAGTGTGTGTGCTCTGGCCATAGCCATCCAGATAGGCTGAGACAGGTACACGGGCAGCAGGGGATGCGGCTGCTCTCGCTCCCCATTCACTGTAATTGGAGCAGCTCGCTGAATTACATCACCTCAGTCGGCGGAAGCCTGTGTAGGCGCCATTGTATCGGGAAGAGGTGAGTGTGAATGCAGTGATGGCAGGGTGTCACATAGTGGGGCATCCCAATGTGGGATTCCCGGGGTCGCAGAACAAAACCAGGGATTTTCACTTACTTGTGTTTTGTTCCGATCCCCCCCACTTTAAAGGGGACCAACAGCCTGCACCGCTAAGTGACAGTCTGGGAATTCTTCCAAAATGCTGGAGCCCCCCTATACATGACCCCCCAGAATACCCGTAAATCTCACCTTAAAGCGGACCTTCACCCTGAATAAGAGCCTATCTTTTATGTTTCCCCCAACCAGAACATACAGATTGCTCACATTAAATATCGTTGTACCTGCATCTACCTCATGTTATGAGCCTTTAAAAATCCAAGATGGCGGCTCATGGGGCTTCAGGCAGCCTGCAACCAAGTGTCTTCTGACTGTGCTGCTCTGCATTCTGTGACTCCTGTCCTTTTCCTGACCCCAGCTATGCTCTGTCAGCTATAACCCCGCCTCCTGTACTTTATCCTGCTCTCCTCTCAGTATGTGATGCTTCTGAATCAAGTTGGCGGCGCCCGTATCCCAGAGTCCTGAACAGAGTTGCAGCCCAGTGGGGGAAAGAATAATAAGTAAGTGACTAAAAACTTAAAATATATTAATTTTAGATGCGGGAGAATCGTTTTTTTGAGGATTTGGGCTTTTCATTAAATCATGATGAAGTTCTGGTTTAATATTGATGCAGTGAAGAGTATTCAGCGCAGCAATTTCCTGCCGCTTACAAGGTCAGTGACGCTCCGGCCACTGAATGTCCTGACCACGTAAGCGCCAGGTGGCCAATCACGCCACTAGATTTCCAGCGGGGGACAAACCAGGGTTCTGGAGGGTCATGTGCAGGGGGGCTCTAGCATTCTGGATGCCCCCCATCCCAAGACTCATTTAGCAGCAGCAACCAACACCCGTGCCACACAAGAGTGTTGACCTGTATTTAACAACGGGTGGTGTGTGTGTTATTGGTGGTATGATTATTATTATTGTTTATTTAATAAACATTGGCATGTTCTGTGGTGCTGTTCAATGTGGATATTATAGACTGGACAATTAGAACAATATATATTATATACGCAGGGTGTTATGAATGTGTCAGAGGTAACAGAGCTGCAGTAATTACACACTGATAGAGGAGTATATAAGGAGTGACAGCCAGGGGCATAACTTGATGAGCTGTGACCACACCGGAGCCCCAGAAAGTCACAGCCCATCATTGTCGCTTCTCCATCTTATTTCTCATATTTGTGCTCACTTGGCATCATTTAGAGCTGTGGTTCTGAACCTTTTTATGCCAAGTACCCCCTAGCGACAGGCAGTTACAACCAAGTACCTCCAGAGAGAAATCAATTATTAATGTGGCCAAAATAAGTAACTTGTTGGCCTTGCAGCAATTTTTTAAAGCAGGAAAGAATAATCTTTCACTATTAAAATAATATACCAGACCTGTTATACCGTTCTTGCTGGTGTACCCTTGAACATTGCCAAGAACCCCCAGAGTATGCGTAGCACATTGAGAAACACTGATTTAGAGGAAGATTTAGAGAAAGGCAGCATCGTTAGTCTCTGCTGTTTCAATCTTTAGTTATCTAGATAATTGTTTAGCTGCATCCAACTAGTGAAAGAGAGAAAAAAGTTCTCTGTGTGAGCCATGAAAGCATTGCCATTGGTGCCAGCTTTACCACTGGGAGATTGCCATATGTAAGGCTGCAGACTACCATCAATATTTTTATTCATGCCTCATTTCCTCCATAAGTAAAAAAAATGTCAAGAGGTGATTATTATTGTGAACTTTATATTGTGTTCTTGTGAGTTTGAAGCAGAACAAAACCCAATGTGGCTGGCCTTTTCCTGGGGCATCCCAAATTGAGATGTCACGCTGTGTGAAACCCTGAAATAAGGCTGCCCGGGGGCAAGTGACAAAACCTGGAATAGTCTAAATTGGCAGAGACTAATGCTCTTATCAAAAGATAATCCTCTTATCAAAAAAAAAAAAAAAAAAAAGATGCCCGATCCCTGTACCTCCACTGGCGCCACTGCCCACATTGTCCAGAGCGGGTGGTGGAATGTACCGGTGGCGGGCACCAGCAGGCAATGGAAGGGGCAGGGATCGGCGGTGGGAAGCGGAGGTGTGGGGATCGGCAGTGGAGGAGGCTAGTAAGATATATATGTGTGTGTGTGTGTATGTGTGTGTGTGTGTGTGTGTGTGTGTGTGTGTGTGTGTGTGTATGTCAGCAGGAGGCATGCTCCTCACTACCTTTAAAGTGGTATGCTGCTCATTTTCTGTAATGTGGGATACCACTCACTACCTGTAATGTGGGATGCCACTCATTGCCTGTAATATGGGATGCCACCCATTGCCTGTAATGTGGGATGCCACTCATTGCATGTAATATTGGATGCCACCCATTGCCTTTAATGTGGGATGCTGCTCACTGACTGTAATGTGGGGTCTGTAATGGGCCAAATAGGGGGTTTTCTTCCTTTCCTCCTCTAAATACTGGGGTGACAAAAACGGGATATACATAACATAACAGATGTTATTATTATTATTTATTTTTAAAGTGCCATCATCTTCTTTAGTGCTGTACAAAGTAGTATTTACAGACATGGTAGAAACATACTGTACATAGTCTATTACAAATGCAGTGTTACAGAGTTCACAAAAAAATATTCTGAATACAAGATACAATAGGAGAGAAAGGTATTAGGGGTGGAGACGAGGGTGAAGGATCACAGTCAGTATTGAGCTTTGTGACATGTGCCCTTCAGGGAATTGCTTAAGCCAGATTGTATGCTTGTCTGAATATGTGGGTTTAAGGATGTCTTTAAAAAGATTTGAGGGCTGTGGAGCAGTGGATTGGGTGGTGGAGGGCATTCCAGAAGATTGGAGTAGAATGTGAGAAGTCCTGGAGGCGAGCATGAGAGTAGGTGACCTGGTTGGAGGATAGGAGAAGGTCGGCAGCAGAGTGGAGGCTGCATCTAGGTTGATATTGTTGGATTAGAGAGGATTTGTAGGGAGGGGCCTGGCTGGAGAGAGCTTTGTAGGTGAGAGTTAGAATTTTAAACAGGATTTGCTGTGGGACTGGCAGCCAGTGTAGGGATTGGCAGAGAGGCGCAGAGCTGGATGAGCAGGAGGAGAGATGGATAAGGTGAGCAGCAGAGTTCAGAGTAGATTGGAGGGGTGCCAGTCTGTTGGTAAGCCACAAGGAAGGATGTTGCAGTAATCCAGTCGGTATATGACAATGGGCATGCTCTAACATTTTAGTGGTGTCAGGTAAGAGGAGGAACGGATGCCTGAGATGTTTATACGTTTGGTTGCAACAGGAAGTGGCTAGGCAGTGAATATTAGGTTTAAATGAAAGGGCAGAGTCCAGGATGACTCCCAGTCACCCAGCTTGGGGACTCGCAGTTATTGTATAATTGCTGACAGAGATAGACGTGTTAGAAAGGGGAGGGGAGTTAGATGGTGGCAAAATGACCAATTCTCTCTTGTCCATGTTTAGCCTGAGGTAACCAGATGACATGAATGAAGAAATAGCTGCAAGGCAGTTGGGGAGGTGAGATAGGAGAGATTGGGGCCTGAGAGATATATCTGAGTGTCATCTGCAAAGAGGTGGTATTAAAAGCTTAGTGAAGTTATAAATGGTTTCCGGGGGTGTCTCCTCTCTGCTGGCGCTGTGGCCGGGAGAGGGGAGACTTCCTCCACATTTTCTGGTCCTGCTCAAAGGTAATCGGCTTCTGGTCAACAGTCAAGACGACCATGGAGCGTGTTCTGGGGGAGACACTCCCGGGGGGGCCCGGCCTTTTTTCTACTCCACCACTCGGAGGTGCCCGCAAAGAGGTACCGGAAATCCATCCTGGGTCAGTTGATTAACACGGCAAGGGCATGTATCCCGGCTCGGTGGAAGGGGACGGAGCCGCCTAGCGTCCTTCTGTGGCTCAACAAGGTCTCGGAGATGGAGAGATACGAGGGCATAATGGCAGAGCGCGATGAGATGTCTGAGACACACAACCGCAAGTGGGCCGGTTGGGACTCATTTGTGTGTTCCCCTGAATATAAGGCCCTTACCGATGCAGTTCAGTCAAACTAGATAGATGGAGCTATCCCCCCTGCTGCATTCCTTTCCCTTCCTCAACCTCTTACCCTCCTTCCCCTCTCCCTTCTTTAGATGACTTGCCTGCTTTAGAGTACAGGAGATGATCCTGAATAAAAGATGCCGGACGCTGCGGTGAGTCTGAGTTAGGGGAGGCCTTTCCTAGGCTGCCCCACCAGGTTGACAATTAGCAGGTCGCGTCTGATGATCATAACAATTAACACGCAGGGAAGTCTGTCAAGTATTAACTTTTATTGTGTTTTTCTTTCTTTTCATGCAAAAGTTCATGGACTAAATGTATGCAAAATGCCTGAGTGTCTTGTAACGCTGTTTCTTTTCCCGAATTATTCTAAATAAATAAAGAATATATAAAAAAAAAAAGCTTAGTGAAGTTATACATTTGCCACCACCTTTTTTTTCGTCTGCTATTTGTGGGGCTTCGGACTGCCCCGGATCGTGCACCCTACTGGACCAGACTGCGGATATCTCCTTGTTGTTGCCTGCTTATACATTTGCCAATACTCAGCCATGCTCAGCCATTGAGATTGAGGCTCAGTGTGCAAACCATGGATGCATCTTGCCCTAACTAACACTTTATGCTGTGCATTAGTATGTTATTAGTATTAGTACGCAGCGTACAGAGCTCCACATGCACCGTGGGATGGCCAGAAAGGTAAGTTGAGTGGACGATCTGTGTGGTTTCCCAAATCTGGGCAAGGACCTAACACCAAAATAGCGATAATTCTGATGATAGGTTTATATTAAAGTGATACTGCAGGCAAAGGTAATTGTTACACCATTGCATACATATGGCACTGTCCTAAACTGTTTCCCGTTTTTTAAATTGAAGCAGAAAGGATCGATATCAGGGTTAACAGGCTCAGCTAATGACATCCCCCAATCAGCTCAGCAGAGATGAACAGGATTGCCGCTGCCCCTTTAGGATACAGGCACCGCCATCTTGCCTCAGAAGCACCACATACTGAAGAAAGGGGGCAAAATACAGGGGGTGGGTACTGTGCTTGGCACAGACAGAGAAGAGCTAGGGTCAGTAAAAGGACAGCAATCCCAGAACACAGAGTGCCACAGTTAGAAGACACTTCCTGTTTGCAGGCAGCCTAAGACTCCATGTGCCGCCAACTTGGATGTTTAAAGGCTCAGAAAATGCAGTAGATGCAGGTAGAATGATTTTTATCATGGGGGCAATATGAATGTAGAGGGTGGGGGAAACATATACTATACAAACTGCACAGAAGAACCAGAAGAAGAATGACATCACCAGCAGACACCCAACGAACGCAACATAACTGGAAGTTTTCTTGCCCACCATAGCAGACTGCACAACAAAAGCAGCGAGGCTGACATTAGATTATCTCCTACACAGCTATTAAACCCTGCTCATTCCGGTTTTTAGATTTTTAATTTTTTATCTTTATGAAGCAATAAATTCAATTCTAATACGTAACATGCCTTGAGAATCATTTAAGGCAACCAAATCAAAGAAGAATTGCTAAAGACCAGAGGAAGTAAAGTTTCCATAAAAGCCGCAACAACCACTGCTGGGACCAGATATCTTATTACAACTACACAGGCGGGAGAACCTCATAGGCCCTGGGTTGGTCGGTGTACCCCCGGGCCACGGCGGTGAGTTTTCTTTAAATAAATATATATATTTACAGTATATATATAACAGGACAATGTGAGACCGGAAGAGACCCTGTGGAAATATTAGGCATGCCATATTCAGCTCACCAGAACTGATCAATCAACCCATGTATAATGCAGGTCTCCGTGGCAGGCAAGTGCCCGGATCCCTTTGCACATACTACATTGAGGCCAACAAGGCATCTGCCATGTACCAACCCCAAGTTCAATGCTCTTTTGCGGCCTCACAGGGTCTCTTCCGGTCTCACATTGTCCTGTTATCCTATTGTTAACGGCTGATTGATCTGATATGACCAGTTGGTCATATGTCTGACATCGGGGCGCCAGCCCGATATCGGGGCTTGGCACCATATAGAGCATGACAATAATTGAGGTCCTAATTGGATCCATTACCCAGAAGGGACTGATTGATCTGACTGTATTTATAATTGGAAAGAATTACTAGCCGTTACAGATGGAAATCTATAGGTGGAATCGTCAAAGAGCGCCTGAGGATGGCCCTATTTATGGGTCACATACTAACATGAGTATGCAGCTGCATGTTGCTTTATTATTATACATTTGTTATTGTATTATTGCATATTTGTCATTGTATTGCTTTACCAAAGTTATAGGATTAGGCATTGATTCGTTAAATTGGTGACATATGTCAGCCCCATTTGTGCCCGGAGTGGCGGGGCCCCTTGGACGCGCGCTCTCTCCTCCACCCTCCCCTCCCCTCCGGCTGCTCCCGCCCCCTGCCTGCACCGATGACGGCGGCCGGGTCATCGTGGGGGGCGTGACTAGCCGGGGGGTGTGTGGATGGTGTCTCCCCACCCTGCTTCCGGGAGTGGAGAGGGAGGGGCGCGACATGCGGTACGCGCTCCGTTAGTACAAAGGAGCTGTGCATCGTGGTATCGGCACCCCTATCAGAAGCCGGGAGAGCGACGGCGGAGCACGCGGGGTAGCTGGGTCTCCTGCATACACTTCATGTTTGGGCGGTATTCATTTATCCTTGGCTCAGCACTATGTTTATATAGTATTACACGGCACTTTGTAACACTCTTATTGAATTTGTTGTCACTAGCTGGGCTCCGCTAGGTGAGCCTGCTTGTTACAATTGTAACACTGAGGTTTTTAGTATTGTATGTGTGTATAGATTTGTTTCATCATGATGTTACTGTAGATTCCACTCATACACTCTGCAGACAGAGCTGTGTTCATCACTGTCTGTAGTCACCCTCTTATTTGCAGGGGGTCTTTTTCACTTTGTACGTCTTTGATTTAATTATGGTATTGATCTGTTAATGGTTTAGATAATTAATTAATTTGTTTTTTTTTTTTTTTTTTGGTCAGCACTAGCTTTGAGGATTTTTTTGGAGATTCACTATTACAGTTTTATAATAATATATATAACGGTCTACCGCCCTTACTTTGTATTACCAATTAATAATTATCTATTATGCATTTTTATATATTGACTATTATTAATTAGAGATTGATTCCTTGGTACAACAGGGATATAGTTTAGCATTTAGGAATTTCTTGCTATCTATGCTATTATTTATAATAATATTATCAGGAGACCATGTGGTTTTATTTTCCCTTGTCCTGTCTTTTGTATGTTTTTAATTTTATATGCCGTCAATAAACAATACGATTTTTCTTATACCCTTGCTGGTGTGCCCAGTTTCATGAATTCCACCACATTTTTTTCTTTTTGTGGTTTAATAAACGTATGCTGTGGAATTCAGGGAGCACCCAGTTGGACATGATTGTAGTTTCTAGATTACATTAGTAGTGCCCCTTACCAGGAATTTTGATTACATTGTTGTGTTGGGGACGTGTGGTAGCCCCACATTTTTTGTGTGGCCCCATTGTACCTCCTTTTCTGTTTGGTTCGGTGAGCACACAATACATTGTCAGGATGTTAGTAAATATTGAAGTGCTCGAGCAACAATGGACAAATAAAGTCCATGACATCTTTGGAGATACAGACCCTGTGTATAGACAAACTATCCCTAGTGATTTTAGGGAGATCACCAGAGAATTAAGACAAGCATATCTCACACATACGAGACTTTGGTGGAACATCCGAACTTTAGAGACATATATAGAACAGAACCTTTGCCCCCGGGGGCTGAGGGTACAAATATTTCCAACTTGGGAACCCACGGACCCCTTTAAAACTATTTGGGAAAAAGGTCTTGCAAAGTGCTCTGTGATTCTGATGGATATGCTGATTACCCATGATAAAGAATTGCTGCAGAGGGTTAAATCCCGGATTGGGGAATTGGAACAATCATTGGCTAAATTTGATCAGACTAATCTGGTCGCCCCCTTTATGCAAAATTTACAAAATGACATTTCCAAACAGGAGGAGAAAATAGCCGATGGGAAAAGAAAGAAATTTATGAGGGACAAATACGATGCCCCCCAACATAAAATCCATAGGTGGCACCACAGAGATTTTGATGTGCCGGATAAACCCCACCCTCCCAGAAGTGGGAACTCTTCCAGAAATAGCCTCACGCGCTCGGACAGCAACGACGAACTAGACGGGGGGGGGGGGGGCGCTCGAGAAAGAAGAGCCGACAGAGGGGTGAGACTGAGAGATCGCAACAGATGGGGCTACGGCAGACAGACACAACCACTGTCGCGATAATTTCTAATAGTGGGTTGGACCTCAGTAGGGGGATCAATATGGGGCCAACTACTACAGACATGACAATCCCCTCAGTAGAAGACCAACTTCAGCTACAGATAATCAATCTGACCAATGTACCACTAACATCGGATGAGAGGTCGGTGCTAGCTAAAGGCCTCTCCTTTTCTCCATCTGTAAATGTAAATAAGTTTGAAATCAAAACTTATCAAGTCCACCTTCTCCCCTCCGCTATCCACCAACCCGGCGATACAAACATTCTTTCACATGGTGAGTGAGGATGTTAAACATCTGTCTACACGGGTGGTGGGTTTAATATCAGCAAAGGGGAACAGAAAGCCTTGAAAGGTCTACAGCGGCGGAAGGACACTGTCATTAAGGAGGCCGACAAGGGGGGAAACATTGTTGTCCTCCCTGTCGGCCTCTATATGGAGGAAGCCCTCAGACAGATTAATGACCCCAGATATTATGAGAGGCTTCTGTCAAATCCTGGACCCAGATTTAAGAAAGAGATTGACACACTCATTGACCAGGCGCTGCTCGATTTGGCTATAGACAAACACGAGAGCGCATTTTTGAAGGTGGACAACCCGGTGACCCCAACATTTTACATGTTGCCAAAGGTCCACAAGGACCCCCTCAGACCACCAGGACGCCCAATCATCTCTGGGATGGGATGTCTCACTGAGCATGTTTGCATGTGGGTGGACAGTTTTCTCCAGCCTCACGTGTTGGGATTAGCTTCGTATCTTAGGGACTCATTAGACCTACTGACTAAAGTTGACCAGCTGCATCTACCTGCAAACTGCATATTAGTTACATGTGATGTTGAGGCTCTTTACTCAAATATTTCACATGAACTTGCTATGCGAGCCATCGATTACTTTTTGAGAATGGAAGCCAATACACAACCAAGACGTAGACAATTCATTTTAGATGTTATTCAGTTTGTACTGGAACACAATTACTTCGTCTTTAATAAGAGCTATTACAGACAACGGATGGGAGTGGCGATGGGCGCGAAGTGCGCCCCTTCCATCGCCAACCTATTCTTAGGTTGGTGGGAACGGGAAGTAGTGTTCCAGGAAGCAGGTGATCTGAGCCAGGGCCACATCGTGGCCTGGTTCAGATTCATCGAAGATGTTTTATCCTTTTGGGATGGCACCAAACAGGAATGCGATGAGTTCTTATTGACCCTAAATAATAATGATTTGAATATTACACTAACATCTCACTTATCAACAGAGAGCGTTACATTCTTGGATTTATACCTCATGGTGAAACCGGACGGGACCATAGAGAGCACCTTACATCGGAAGGACACTGCGACTAACAGCTTACTTCACTATGACAGCGCACACCCGGACCACCTCAAGAGAGGGATACCAGTTGGCCAGTTTTTGAGGATAAAACGGAATTGCAGTACGAAGAGAGAATTTGAGAGGCAGGCGTCCTATCTTAAAGATAGGTTCAAAGCTCGGGGCTATCCGAAGCGACCACTGACAGAAGCCATAAGAAGGGCACGCACCTCTAATCGCTCAGATCTGCTTCAAAAACGGGAACGTAAGCCACCACAACAGCGAATGGGAGTGGTGAGAAGGTTTAACAACCAATGGGATGACGTAAGAGCTATCCTGGCACGACACTGGGACATCCTGAAAAGTGATAGAGATCTAAAGGATTGGATCCCAGCGAAACCATTTGTGGTGGCAAGAAGAGCTAAAAACCTGAGGGACCATCTGTGCCATAGCCATCTGCTATTGGAGGATACGTGGTTGAACACTATGGGCACCAAAGGATCAGCACCCTGTGTTCCATCTGTAAACACATGGTACCAACAAAAGAGGTAAGTAATCTATTTACGGGTCGCAGCTTTGTATTAAAGGACTTTACCAACTGTAATACCAAATCGGTTGTGTATGCCATCAAATGCTCCTGTATTAAACTTTATGTAGGGGAGACAAAGAACATGTTGAAGACTAGAGTGCAGTCCCATCTCTCTAACATCCGACTAGCATCCCGAGACTTCGAACAAGGTAAGTCCCTGACTCCTGTTGCCAGACACTTTCTCCATAAACATAATTCCAGCACCGCTGACCTCAAAGTAATAGGCCTACAGAGGGTATCAGTGGGTCCGCGCGGGGGAGACCTCAAGAATAAACTTCTGAGGGAAGAACTTAGATGGATTTACGATTTAGATACAGCTGCCCCACGTGGACTAAATGAAGATGTAGTTTATACCCCCTTTATATAAACAGTTTTGCAACCTCCACAGTACTCCGCAGTTTGGCCAATCATTATTGTCCCTGGGGGATAATGAGAGGGGGCAGCTAACTGTGCCTGCCAACCGTGCCTGCCCGCGCCCGCTTGGTCATCCTGCAATCTCCTCTGGGTCCGTGCGGCCGATTTTTATAGATATATCAAGTGCACTTATGGTGCAGTATACCAACACACTTATCGGTACCGCATCCACCCTCCATCATTACCACTACACACCAAGCAGGAGGGGTAGTAGACACTGGTCGTATTGGGGCACGTGACATGCATGCACACTTTGGGGTTCACATGCGGGGTGGCATTTTTTGAGTTGGCACTGCATACATGGGTGGGGCTATTGCACTGGCCGGGTGGGGGGAGGCGTGAGGCGTGGGGGTTTTGTGGGGGGGACAGTTTAGTGTGGGTGGGAGGGGAGTGGGTTCCAGTGTGCGGGCACAGTGGTGTCAGTAGAGACATGCACCATTGGTTTAGAATGTACACATGCATCTTTTTGATGTTATATTGGTTTGCAAATCACATTACTAAGAGTATGCTGATGTTATTTACACACGTTTTTTTCACCTATCCTTTTTTAATATATGCCCCTTTCTTCACTTAGGGTGTAGTTGACATTACAGGGGATGCGTGGACCTTAAGGAGAATACCTCAGGTTGGACCGAGTGAAGATGTAGTTCCGCCGGGCGGAGGTGACACTACACAGGCCTAGAGCAGTATAACCTCTGAGTGGCTTACATCACGGTCAAGAAGTTTTTCCGGTCTATATAGTGGATGTGGCTTGGATGTGGATTCCGTTTGCATCAAGTGTTTTATGGCCCTAGGAGATTCCGCTTACATCTAGTGGATGGCGGGTCTTGGTTTGATTCACCGCAAACAAGAATGTGAGAAGATTGTCCGATTTGACGTTTGATTACTCTTGGCTGATATGACGTTCTACAACAAGATCTTTGGGCCCGGACATTTGTCTTTGCCTAGGGCCGCAAAAGAGCATTGAACTTGGGGTTGGTACATGGCAGATGCCTTGTTGGCCTCAATGTAGTATGTGCAAAGGGATCCGGGCACTTGCCTGGCACGGGGACCTGCATTATACATGGGTTGATTGATCAGTTCTGGTGAGCTGAATATGGCATGCCTAATATTTCCACAGGGTCTCTTCCGGTCTCACATTGTCCTGTTATCCTATTGTTAACGGCTGATTGATCTGATATGACCAGTTGGTCATATGTCTGACATCGGGGCGCCAGCCCGATATCGGGGCTTGGCACCATATAGAGCATGACAATAATTGAGGTCCTAATTGGATCCATTACCCAGAAGGGACTGATTGATCTGACTGTATTTATAATTGGAAAGAATTACTAGCCGTTACAGATGGAAATCTATAGGTGGAATCGTCAAAGAGCGCCTGAGGATTGCCCTATTTATGGGTCACATACTAACATGAGTATGCAGCTGCATGTTGCTTTATTATTATACATTTGTTATTGTATTATTGCATATTTGTCATTGTATTGCTTTACCAAAGTTATAGGATTAGGCATTGATTCGTTAAATTGGTGACATATGTCAGCCCCATTTGTGCCCGGAGTGGCGGGGCCCCTTGGACGCGCGCTCTCTCTCCTCCACCCTCCCCTCCCCTCCCCTCCGGCTGCTCCCGCCCCCTGCCTGCACCGATGACGGCGGCCGGGTCATCGTGGGGGGCGTGACTAGCCGGGTGGTGTGTGCATGGTGTCTCCCCACCTTGCTTCCGGGAGTGGAGAGGGAGGGGCGCGACATGCGGTCCGCGCTCCGTTAGTACAAAGGAGCTGTGCATCGTGGTATCGGCACCCCTATCAGAAGCCGGGAGAGCGACGGCGGAGCGCGCGCGGGTAGCTGGGTCTCCTGCATACACTTCATGTTTGGGCGGTATTCATTTATCCTTGGCTCAGCACTATGTTTATATAGTATTACACGGCACTTTGTAACACTCTTATTGAATTTGTTGTCACTAGCTGGGCTCCGCTCGGTGAGCCTGCTTGTTACAATTGTAACACTGAGGTTTTTAGTATTGTATGTGTGTATAGATTTGTTTCATCATGATGTTACTGTAGATTCCACTCATACACTCTGCAGACAGAGCTGTGTTCATCACTGTCTGTAGTCACCCTCTTATTTGCAGGGGGTCTTTTTCACTTAGTACGTCTTTGATTTAATTATGGTATTGATCTGTTAATGGTTTAGATAATTAATTAATTTTTTTTTTTTTTTTTTGTCAGCACTAGCTTTGAGGATTTTTTGGGAGATTCACTATTACAGTTTTATAATAATATATATAACGGTCTACCGCCCTTACTTTGTATTACCAATTAATAATTATCTATTATGCATTTTTATATATTGACTATTATTAATTAGAGATTGATTCCTTGGTACAACAGGGATATAGTTTAGCAATTAGGAATTTCTTGCTATCTATGCTATTATTTATAATAATATTATCAGGAGACCATGTGGTTTTATTTTCCCTTGTCCTGTCTTTTGTATGTTTTTAATTTTATATGCCGTCAATAAACAATACGATTTTTCTTATACCCTTGCTGGTGTGCCCAGTTTCATGAATTCCACCACATTTTTTTCTTTTTGTGGTTTAATAAACGCATGCTGTGGAGTTCAGGGAGCACCCAGTTGGACATGATTGTAGTTTCTAGATTACATTAGTAGTGCCCCTTACCAGGAATTTCTCCACTATCTAAGCCACACACAACACAATCAGATTGAATGAATCAGTTGACCCACAACCACTTCCAGGCAGGGGGGCATTTTAGCTTCCCAGAAAAGTAATGTAGCCAGGCTCTTCAGAACTAGCATGAGCCTTTTTAGATCCTTAATTCAGAGCATCAGCAACCCTCTGCTACATTTTCAGAATTTATTTTAAAAAAAGAAAAACACATAACAACAAGAAAAATGGTGCAAGGTGAACATGATTAAGTGTAAAACACAGTATAAATAGATAGCAATACAAAAAAAAAGCTTAAAGTGGACCAACACCCAGGAGGATCGGCCCCCGGAATCTTATAGATTCCCGGGCCGATCCAATCCCTCCCCGGGGGGCATCCAAAATCGTGATGCCCCACAGCGCATATGCAGGCTGCGGCCACATCTCGCGCTTCTCTCTAGCAGGGCGCATGCCCGCGACGGCCATTTGTGAATGCGCATGTTCCATAGGAGCATGGTGAGGTGAGTGGAATCGGGAGGGGTTCACATTGGGGGGGCCCCCCGGGAAGTGGACCAAAACCCAGGATAGTCAAAATCCTGGGTGTTGGTACACTTTAAGGAGTCCGTCCCGGCCGCTGTTCAATGGAATCAATTGTCTGTCAGTCCTAAAACTTTTCCGAATGACCAATAATTTCTGTTTCCTCTGTAGATGTTAAAATAGAGCATGTGTCACCCTTGATGGTAAGATTCCAGTGCCCCCAGCCATTGTTGCCAGTCATGCTTATAGGCCTCAGAAGAGGAGATCTCCCTACCCCTCCTTCCAGGGGACTGGTGTTAGTATCACAGCCTTTTCAGAATATTGTTATATGATACCAACTGAGCACATTCCAAGGGAGGGGGTGAGACACAAGCAGAAGAATTTGTTGATGTGATTTAATTATTTTGCTTTCCAACCACTCTGGAGGTGCTGCTCCCTGTGTGCAGGCTGCCTTAACACTGTGTGAAGCTAGACAGCAGCAGGTGTGTGTGAGTGTTATTGTGTACATTCACAGTCTTGTCACTATGCCCATCTAACCCACCCACCCCTGACGCTACCTGCACCTAACCCCTTTACATCTGCCACTATGTCCACCTAATCTCTCCACCCCTGCCACTACTAGCACCTAACCCCTCCCACTATGTCCACCTAACCCCATCTACCCCTACCACTACCTGCACCTAAACCCTCCACCCCTACTACTATGGCATCCTAGCCCTTCCACCTCCACTCCAGCCACTAGCCCACCTAACCTCTTCATCCCTGCCACTATGCCCACCTAACCCTTCTACCCCTGCCACTACCTGCATCTAAACCCTCCACCCCTGCAATTCTGCCCACCTAACCCCTGCCATTACCTGAAGATAAGCCCTCCACCCCTGCCATTATGCCGATTTTCACTATCCTGGGTTTTGGTCCACTTCCCCTGGCTATGTGGAACCCCCCAGAACGTCCGATTCAACTCGCCTCACCCCGCTCCTACGGCACATGCGCATGTCCAATCAGTGTGCTCGGAGCCGCTGAGGTATGCGCGTCAAAGGGGTGTCAAACCTCAGCATCTCCGAGCACGCTGGCGGCCACATCTCGTGCTTCCCTCTTACAGGGAGCGCGCCCGTGCCGGCCATTCACAAATGCCTGGGTCCTGCTAGAGAGAAGCGTGAGATGCGGCCGCGGCCTGTGCATGGGCCGTTGGATCGGGATGCAGGTAAGGTGAATGGGGCATCCCGATGTTGGGAGGGAGGGATCGGATCGGCGATTCCCGGGTCGATCAAGGAGGGTGTTGGCCCACTTTAACCACAACCAGGTACAGAAGGTTGGGGGGGGGGGCATTATTTGTTCTCACTCGGCATCAATTAAAAAAAAAGGAAGCAACATCTATCTCTGTTGTTTCAGTGTTTAGTTGTCTGGCTGCTTGTAAATGAGTTAAAAGACAGAAAAAAAGTTTAGTGTATGAGCAGTAAAAAGGGCCCTGTCACATTTAGTTTTTTTTTTTGTTTTTTAAAGGCTTCAGGCTTGAGAGGATCTACAAAGTCTCTCAAATCATCATATATGGCTTAAAATATTTTATCTTTAATTTTTACAAAAGGGAAAAATTAATTATATTACAACATACAAGCATTACCGACACTTCAGGGATCTACTAGCACATTCAAGTTATGCCTAATAATTCATTCCACAAAGCCGATTTCCACCTCGTTTCAGCTAAATCTTTCCCGACCTTATGCACATCAAACAAAAGATCATCATACATCTTAACAATAAACAATCACCGTGCAGAAGTGTGTTGTGTGAGGGCATCCTGTAATCTCCTATAGGAAGCTTCTTATACTAAGGAGGCCCTGTGCAGCCAATTAGAGCAGAGCTGCTCCGGCACTATGGGAAATCCCGGGATTTGGTCCAATCTGAGCTGTGTGTTCACTTAGAGGCTGATTCATTAATAGCGTACAGGTAGCGACAGTTGAGCAGTATTTTCACAGCGCCCGCTAGTCATCGCTGTGCTTGGCTGTTGTTCGGTTGTTGATAGCGACTGAGTCGGTGTGCAGTAATGTTGAATACGGGGTGACGAGTCGCTATTTGACAGGTTCCACGATGTATGGGTGCGCATGATAGCGTCTGGTCATAGCGACCGGCTCCCACCATATTCATCAAAAAATCACGCTCCAAAAATTCATGCGCTGTGAAATGCATGTTTAAACCCCAGAGCGCTGGCGGCGATGTGTTAAAAGTAGTATTTTAACCCCCAAACCACCATATTTTTGGAAACCAAAAAAAAAAATGTTAAAGAATTTAGTAATATGAATACATTAATATCAGACCTGTAATATCAATTCTGCACAATTTTTTTTTTTTACCTTAAAAAATTATCTAACATGGCAGAAGTGGTCACAGAATTTGTCACATTTAAAAAAAAAATAAACATTAATAACAATTATTAACATTTAAAGATTGTTCCATTGAAATGCATTGGAGAGCGCCAGGTAGCGAGAGGTCATACCTGTTGCTGTTCAAGGTCGGTCGCTGGGCTGTGGGCTGAGGCTGGAATACTGATGAATGAGTCGCTATATGGCGCTATCTCAGTCGCTAAGCAGGATTGGCTTGATAAATGTGTGATTGTGGTGGGGAGCTGGCGTTCTCGTGGCGGGGCCCGTCATTACCGGCCGCTCACCAGTCGCTACCTGTCACTATTCCTTCATAAATAAGGGCCTGAGTATCCTCTACAGCGGGACATAAAAGCAGCTCATTTCAGAGGCTGTATTATCTCTCTCATCCTATAGATGGCGATATTGAAGTGGTTTATTACGGAGGTTGTATTATCTCTCATCCTATAGATGGCGATATTGAGGTGGTTTATTACGTAGGCTGTATTATTTCGCTCAGCCAATCGTTGACCGTACGACATGGTGTCATGCTACCCAGAATGCCTCTGGGCGCATTGCGCGCGTAGTCCTGTGGCAATGTTTGGTTAAAAAATACCTTATGTAACTGCAATTCTCGGCCTGGAGCAGCATATCCGCCTGTCCCTCGTCTGTACCTTGTAGCTACTGCTTCTTGATTTTATAACTAGTGATACTACTCGCCCCACCTTTATAAGTTGGCATAATTAGTAGGGGAAGATGGCATAATTAGTAAGAGCGTAGAAGGCGTTTCTGCAGAGATGCGTTATTACGCGATAATTTTTGGATATGCCTCAAGAGGCATGATACTGCTGTTAAAGATAGAAGAAGTTAAACTGCGCATTGCAGCAGTGTTAATGTATAAATCATGTTGACTTCAGTAAGATACACATGACCTAAACATTTCAGCGGCCGAGCTGTTATCTATATGGTTCTGTGGCTGGTCTTCCTGCACCTGCTGTAACACCCCAGGGTGCCAGTAATCTCTCGCTTGTCCCTGGCGGGTGCCTGGGCCCTTATCCAGTCTGATTGGTTACTATGTGGAGTGAGAGCATCCTCGGGTGAGTGTGTGTGCTCTGGCCATAGCCATCCAGATAGGCTGAGACAGGTACACGGGCAGCAGGGGATGCGGCTGCTCTCGCTCCCCATTCACTGTAATCAGAGCAGCTCGCTGAATTACATCACCTCAGTCGGCGGCTCTGATTGGACGGAAGCCCATGTAGGCGCCATTGGATCGGTTAGAGGTGAGTGTGAATGCAGTGATGGCGGGGTGTCACATAGTGGGGCATCCCAATGCGGGATTCCCGGGGTCGCAGAACAAAACCAGGGATTTTCACTTACTTGAGTTTTGTTCCGACCCCCCCCCCCACTTTAAAGGGGACCAACACCCTGCACCGCTAAGTGACAGTCTGGGAGTTCTTCCAAAACGCTGGAGCCCTCCCATACATGACCCCCCAGAATACCGGAAAATCTCACCTTAAAGCGGACCTTCACCCTGAATAAGAGCCTATCTTATGTTTCCCCCACCCAGAACATAAAGATTGCTCACATTAAATATCATTGTACCTGCATCTACCTCATGTTATGAGCCTTTAAAAATCCAAGATGGCGGCTCATGGGGCTTCAGGCAGCCTGCTGTGACCTGTATTTAACAATGGGTGGTGTGTGTGTTATTGGTGGTACTATTATTATTATTATTATTGTTTATTTAATTGGCATGTTCTGTGATGCTGTTCAATGTGGATATTATAGACTGGACAATTAGAACAATATATATTATATACGCAGGGTGTTATGAATGTGTCAGAGGTAACAGAGCTGCAGTAATTACACATTGATAGAGGAGTATATAAGGAGTGACAGCCAGGGGCATAACTTGATGAGCTATGACCACACCGGAGCCCCAGAAAGTCACAGCCCATCATTGTCGCTTCTCCATCTTATTTCTCATATTTGTGCTCACTTGGCATCATTTAGAGCTGTGGTTCTGAACCTTTTTATGCTAATTACCCCCTAGCGACAGGCAGTTACAACCAAGTACCCCCAGAGAGAAATCAATTACTAATGTGGCCAAAATAAGTAGCTTGTTGGCCTTGCAGCAATTTTTTAAAGCAGGAAAGAATAATCTTTCACTATTAAAATAATATACCAGACCTGTTATACCGTTCTTGCTGGTGTACCCTTGAACATTGCCAAGTACCCCCAGAGTATGCGTAGCGCATTGAGAAACACTGATTTAGAGGAAGATTTAGAGAAAGGCAGCATCATTAGTCTCTGCTGTTTCAATCTTTAGTTGTCTAGCTAGTTGTACAGCCAGGCCCGGATTAACGTAGGGGCGGACGGAGCTGCCACTCCAGGCCCCTACGTTAAAACAGGCCCAGCAGCCTGCATACACGGCCCGCATAGGCCGCCGGGCGCCCGCTACAGAGCCTAGGGCGGAGCTTGCAGACAGGGCGGGCTCAGGGCAAATATATTAGAATAATAGTAAAAAGAACGTGCGTGCCCACCTCGTGCTGCCCCCCTCCCCGCCGCACGCATCCTCTACCTGCATCCCCCCACTACTCACCCTGCCTCCCCCTCGAATCCTCCGCCGCACTACTCGCCCTGCCCCCCATCGCATCCCCCGCCCCACTCCTCATCCTACCCCCCTCGCAACCCCCACTCCTCACCCCCCCCCCGCATCCCCTGCCCTACCTCCATTCGCAGCTGCCACCTGTCTTCTGTTGGAGTGTGGGAGTTCGGGGGGCGTGGTCTCGCAGGCTTCAGCACACATCAGGAGACCAGGTAAGTGGCCGCTCTCCTGTGCTACAACTCTTGTACAAATGGTGCTTTATGCTGTGCATTAAATTGCACGGCATAAAGCGTTGATTGGACAAGAGCTTGTGCATGCGCAGTGGGATGAAAGAAGGTTAAAGTGGACCAAAACCCAGGATTTTGACTATCCTGGGGTTTGGACTATCCTGGGTTTGGGATGCCCCACTATGTGAAACCCTAAATCTCCCGCATCAACTTACCTCACCGCGGTCCTAGGGCGCATGCACGGCCGCTCGTCAGCACACTCTGAGCCACTGAGCTATGCACGTCTGAGCCATTCACAAATGGCCGGCGCGGGCACGTGTCCTGCTAGAGGGATAGTGGGGATGCAGCCATTGGACTGGGATTAAGGTAAGTGTAGCGGGCGACCTGGGGGTATCACACAGCGGGGCATCCCAATTTTGGATGCCCCGCAGGGAGGGAATGGATCGGCTCAGGAATCTTATAGATTCCTGGCCGATCCAGCTGGGTTTTGGTCCACGTTAAGTCTTCGAGAGAGCTGGGGGTTTCATAGAGAAGGGCATCACAAATCTGCATGCCCCTGAGAAGGTACCAAAACCCAGGATAGTGAAATTCATGGGTTTTGGTCCACTTAAAGCGGAACAAAACTGCAAGATGCTGGCCGCTGTTGGGTTTTGTTCTGCTTTAACTGGACCAAAACCTAGCATAGTAAAATTTCTGGGTAGTGGACCAAAACCCAGGATTTGACTATACTAAGTTTTGGTCCTTTCCCCCAGGGCACCCCAATCAGAGATGCCAAGCGCAACTCACCTCTTCCCGGTCCTCTGGCGCGGGTTCTCGTCCAATCAGGGCGATTGGAGCCGCTGACATCATGCTGTCTAAGGCCAGCGGCTCTGAGCGCGCTGGCGGCCACATCCCCCGCTTTCCTCTAACAGGGAGCGTGCCCACGCCGGGCATTCACAAATGTCTTGCGCAGGCACGCGCCCTGCTAGAGGGATAGCGGGGATGCTGCTCACACATGTGCTGTTAGACCATGAAACAAGGTGAGTGTATGGTTTCACACTTCCCGATTTTGGATGCCCCGGGGGATTGAATCGCACTGGGTTTTGATCCACTTTAAAGTGGAACAAAACCCACCAGCGGCAGTCCTGGAATCTACAAGATCTCGTGTTTCAGCCCCGTAGAGAGCCCTGCGTGTTAACCAAAAAAGCTGAGGGTGTGACGTCACATCAGATAGGTGTTACAGTCTGGGGGCATAGCGAACCCTCTACAACACCTCTTTGACACCCTGGGCCCCCCCAAAAGCAAGTTGATTTTTTTTTTTTTTTTTTAGCTAAAGAACAAACTCTATGAAGATATGCAAATTTTTCATACACTAACATGTATTCAGCTATCCTGGTAATTTAATGCACACTAGACATGTGACAAATGCACTTTGTCTTAAACAAAATTGCTTTGTGTTGCGTTTTCATTTTATATACTTCGATAAACAGGCCCGTCAAAATCTACAGCACCAGGCCCAGGATGCTCTTAATCCGGCCCTGTGTACAGCTGCATCCAACTAGTGAAAGAGAGAAAAAAGTTCTCTGTGTGAGCCATGAAAACCGTGCCATTGGTGCCAGCTTTACCGCTGGGAGATTGCCATATGTGGCAAGGCTGCAGACTACCATATATATTTTTATTAAGAAAAGAGGAGGAGGAGGTGATTATTATTGTGCACTTTATATTGTGTTCTTGTGAGTTTGAAGCAGGACAAAACCCAATGTGGCTGGCCCTAAAATCTAAAAGATTCCAGAGCTGGCCTTTTCCTGGGGCATCCCAAATTGAGATGTCCCGCTGTGTGAAACCCTGAAATAAGGCTGCCCGGGGGCAAGTAACAAAACCTGGGATAGTCAAAATTGGCAGAGACTAATCCTCTTATCAAGGTGCCCGATCCCTGTACCTCCACTGGCGCCACTGCCCACATTGTCCAGAGCAGGCAATGGAAGGGGCAGGGATCGGCGGTGGGAAGCGGAGGTGTGGGGATCGGCAGTGGAGGAGGCTAGTAAGATATATATATGTGTGTGTGTGTGTGTGTGTGTGTGTGTGTGTATGTGTATGTCAGCAGGAGGCATGCTGCACACTGCCTGTGTTTACTATGCCTCACACTGCCTGTATTTGGGATGCTTCACACTTTCTGTAATGTGGGATGCCCCTCACTACCTTTAAAGTGAGATGCTGCTTACTGTCTGTAATGTGGGATACCGCTCACTACCTGTAATGTGGGATGCCACTTGCCTGTAATGTGGGATGCCACTCATTGCCTGTAATATGGGGTCTGTAATGGGTCAATTAGGGGGTTTTCTTCCTTTCCTCCTCTAAATACTGGGTTCATTTTATGGGGTGAGAAAAACGGGATATACATTAACAGATGTTATTAATATTATTTATTTAAGTGCCATCATCTTCTTTACTGCTGTACAAAGTAGTATTTGCAGACATGGTAGAAACATGCTGTACATAGTCTATTACAAATGCAGTGTTACAGAGTTCGCAAAAAATATTCTGATACAATAGGAGAGAAAGGTATAAGGGGTGGAGACGAGGGTGAAGGATCACAAAGTCAGTATTGAGCTTTGTGACATGTGCCCTTCAGGGAATTGCTTAAGCCAGATTGTATGCTTGTCTGAATAGGTGGGTTTAAGGATCTCTTTAAAAAGATTTGAGGGTTGTGGATTGGGTGGGGGAGGGGATTCCAGAAGATTGGAGTACAATGTGAGAAGTCCTGGAGGTGAGCATGAGAGTAGGTGACCAGGTTGGAGGACAGGAGAGTACAGGGATGCTGATCACTGCCTGTAATATGGGATACCGCTCACTACCTGTAATGTGGGATGCCAATCATTGCCTGTAATTTGGGATTTCACCCATTGCCTGTAATGTGGGATGCCACTCATTGCCTGTAATGTGGGATGCCACTCATTGCCTGTAATGTGGGATGCCACTCATTGCCTGTAATGTGGGATGCCACTCATTGCCTGTAATGTGGGATGCCACTCATTGCCTGTAATGTGGGATGCCACTTATTGCCTGTAATGTGGGATCTGTAATGGGCCAATTAGGGGGGTTTCTTCCTTTCCTCCTCTAAATACTGGGTGCATTTTATGGGGTGAGAAAAATGGGATATACATTAACAGATGTTATTATCTTGATGCATAAATTCATGCACCAGATTTATTTATATCAATCTATTATTATTATTATTTATTTATAATGCGCCATCATCTTCTGTAGTGCTGTACAAAGTAGTAATTACAGACAGGGTAGAAACATGCTGTACATAGTCTATTACAAATGCATTGTTACAGAGTTCACAATAAATATTCTGAATACAAGATACAGTAGGAGAGAAAGGTATTAGGAGACGAGGGGGAAGGATCACAGTCAATATTGAGCTTTGTGGCATGCGCCCTTTAGAAGATTGGTTAGGCCAGATTATATGCTTGTCTGAATAGGTGGGTTTAAGAATGTCTTTAAAGTGGACCAACACCCACGGGTGATCGGCCCGGGAATCTATAAGATTCCCGGGCCGATCACCCCCCACCCCGCGGGACATCCGAGATCGGGATGTCCCGCGGGGTGAAACCCCCCCCAAACACCCCAACTCACCTACCCTATCACCTCCCTCGCGCCCCTGTAGGCGTGCGCGCCTCCGCGCCGGCCGTCTGCGAATGGCCGGCGCGGGGGCGCGCGCGTTCAAAGTGAGGCGAGGGAGGCGGCGGCGGCGGCCGCCGCTTAGACGTTCAAGATCTTCTCTTGTACGTCGGCGCTGGGAGCGGGGAGAGGTGAGTTTTTCGGGGGGTTAGGGGGGGTTTCACACAGCGGGGCACCCCGATCGGGGGTGCCCCACCGAAGTGGACCAAGACCCAGGATAGTCAAAATCCTGGGTGTTGGTCCACTTTAAAAATATTTGAGGGTTGTGGAGTGGTGGATTGGGTGGGGGAGGGCATTCCAGAAGATTGGAGTAGAATGTGAGAAGTCCTGGAGGCGAGCATGATATTAGGTGACCAGGTTGGAGGATAGGAGAAGGTCGGCAGCAGAGTGGAGGCTGCATCTAGGTTGATATTGTTGGATTAGAGAGGATTTGTAGAGAGGGGCCTGGCTGGAGAGAGCTTTGTAGGTGAGAGTTAGAGTTTTAAACAGGATTCTCTGTGGGACTGGCAGCCAGTGTAGGGATTGCCAGAGAGGAGCAGAGCTGGATGATCGGGAGGAGAGATGGATGAGGCGAGCAGCAGAGTTCAGAATAGATTGGAGGGGTGCCAGTCTGTTGGTAAGCCACAAGGAAGGATGTTGCAGTAATCCAGTCAGGATATGACAATGGGCATGCTCTAACATTTTAGTGGTGTCAGGTAAGAGGAGGAACGGATGCCTGAGATGTTTATAAGTTTGGTTGCAACAGGAGGTGGCTAGGGAGTGAATATTAGGTTTAAATGAAAGGGCAGAGTCCAGAATGACTCCCAGTCACCCAGCTTGGGGAGTTGCAGTTATTGTATAATTGCTGACAGAGATAGACGTGTTAGAAAGGGGAGGGGAGTTAGATGGTGGCAGAATGACCAATTCTCTCTTGTCCATGTTTAGCTTGAGGTAACCAGATGACATGAATGAAGAAATAGCTGCAAGGCAGTTGGGGAGGTGAGATAGGAGAGATTGGGGCCTGAGAGATATATCTGAGTGTCATCTGCATAGAGGTGGTATTAAAAGCTTAGTGAAGTTATACATTTGCCAATACCATAAGTGTAGACTGAGAAAAGTAGGGGCCCTGGACAGGACCTTGCAGCACACTGACAGAAAACGAACAGAGGAAGAAACCGTGTTAGAGTAGGATACACTAAATGATCTGTCAGAGCAGTAAGAGGTGAGCCAAGAGAGTGCAAAACCTTGAACCCCCCGCAGAATATCAAGAAGAAGGATGAGGACGGAGTAGTGACCTTTGGTTTTGGTAGTGAGCAGATTATTAGTGAGCAGATCCAGTGGCCGCATTCAGATAGGCTGGGGACGGCAGCGTGCATGTTGCTAGGGAATCTGGATGCTTTGGTTCCGATTGCCAAAGCCCTGCATGTAAACAGAATCGTTTGGTGGATATTACATATGCACAGCAAATGACTCTGATTGGAGGAGAGGCTGTGCATGCACCATTGGACTGGGAAGAGGTGAGTTATTCTGGGCATTCTGGGGGGTTTTTCACAACGCGTCATATCCCTGGGACACAGAACAAAACCAGGATAGTAAAGATCCTTTTGTTCCGCTTTAAAGGAAAACTAATTTTTTCAGCTATTTGGTGTTCTGCCTAATTATTTTCCTCCTTTGGAATGCAACATAAACATGTGTGTTAGACTTTTGACCCTATACCTGTGATTTACCTATCAGCATAATGTTTCCAAGTTTCTTATATTCCTTTGGCTCTGTGTTGCTAAAATGGGAGTGGTTTTCCTGGTCTTGAGTAAAAACTACTGACAAAAAATTCCAGAATCATTCCACTGTAATAATGAAAACTTTTAAAAAGGCCATTGAGAGAGGATTTACCCTTGGATGGTCCCTTGTCAAGTTTTCAGGCCAAGGCCATAACCCCGGCATCCATGCAGCTGGGGCGCGTGCTCCCATGCTCAGCCATTGAGATTGAGGTTCAGTGTGCAAACCATGGATGCATCTTGCCCTAACCAATACTTTATGCTGTGCATTAGTATGTTATTAGTATAGGTATTAGTACACAGCGTACAGAGCTCAACATGCACCGTGGGATGGCCAGAAAGGTAAGTTGAGTGGACGATCTGTGTGGTTTCCCAAATCTGAACAAGGACCTAACACCAAAATAGTGATACTTCTGGTGATAGGTTTATATTAAAGTGATACTGCAGGCAAAGGTAATTGTTACACCATTGCATACATTTGGCACTGTCCTAAACTAAACTAAACTGTTTCCCGTTTTTTATATTGAAGCAGAAAGGATCGATATCAGGGTTTACAGGCTCAGCTAATGACATTCCCAAATCAGCTCAGCAGAGATGAACAGGATTGCCGCTGCCCCTTTAGGATACAGGCACCGCCATCTTGCCTCAGAAGCATCACATACTGAAGAGAGGGGGCAAAAGTACAGGGGGTGGGTACTGTGCTTTGCACAGACAGAGCAGAGTTAGGGTCAGGAAAATGACAGCAATCCCAGAACACAGAGTGCCACAGTTAGAAGACACTTCCTGTTTGCAGGCAGCCTAAGACTCCATGTGCCGCCAACTTGGATGTTTAAAGGCTCAGAAAATGCAGTGGATGCAGGTAGAATGATTTTTATCATGGACAATATGTATGTAGGGGGGGGGGGGGCATATAAGATATGTTTTTATTCAGGGTGAAGGTTTGATTTACCACTGGTGGTAGAAAAGTGTGTGTGATGATTGTATGGGTTGATCACGTGTGTCACCAAGACATTAGATGTCGTTCAATTGGCAACACTCATGGCTATACAATGCTGCCACCAGAACACGAAAACAATGGTGTGTTCTCCGCTAACTAAGCCACACACAACACAATCAGATTGAATGAATCAATTGACCCACAACCACTTCCAGGCAGGGGGGCATTTTAGCTTCCCAGAAAAGTAATGTAGCCAGGCTCTTCAGAACTAGCGTGAGCCTTTTTAGATCCTTAATTCAGAGCATCAGCAATCCTCTGCTAAATTTTCAGAATTTATTTTAAAAAAAGAAAAACACATAACAACGAGAAAAATGGTGCAAGGTGAACATGATTAAGTATAAAACACAGTATAAATAGGGGGGGGGGGGGCGCTAGTGAGCAGCCAACATTAATGGCTGCATCCTGAGCCGGCTCCTCGCTGGGTGGGGAGATACGCCGACATAGCAGCCGCTGAGGCGGCGATTCCAGGCCAGCAGGAAGGGGGAACCCCCCGAGCACACCCACAGATCATCCGGGGAGCGGAGGGAATCGTCCCCCTGCAGCACACCGCAGCCTTCACACAGGCGCCGAATCCAAGATGGCGGCCGCAACGAGTCAGCACTTCCCAGGCACCAGCTCAGCCTCCAGCCAGCCTGCACAGCGTTGAAGCGGCCAAGTAAACCCAGGTCAGTCTGGCCCCTGGGCACGTTGGGAACACCCAGGATCTTTTTATGAGAGGAGGGGAGCCGGGCAGTGAAGATGTAACATAGCCGTCCAGGGCCCCCAGCAGCATTCAAGATGGCGGCCGCAGCCTGAACACGGCACCCCCCCCGTCACGCAAGGCCTGCCCCAGGTGCCATAACCCTTGCGGCAGCAGCAATCCGGGGTTCATTCCTCCCCCCCCCCTTTTTGCCCTTCAAGTGCGCTCAGGCAGCGAATGGGGCAGGGATCGGGGAAAGCAGGCACGGACTCCTAAGCCCTCGGCACGCTCAGCAGGCCCCAGGATGGCTACCTCGGTGGGCCCCAAACCTAGGCCACAATTATCCCCTTCCCCGATACCATCTCCAGAGTTACTGGAGTCGCAGTCTGGGATCCCGGGTGACAACCCCAGAGCCCCCTCCATCACCGCAGCCTAACCCGGGCATAAGGGATGCAGAGTTGCTGGATAGATTTAAATTGGTCCTACAACAGGAGTTGGAAACGGCCACTGAGAAACTCTCCGCCACATTCAAAGCAGAGCTTAGGGACCTGAGGTCCCGCACATCGAAGCTGGAACACCAAATCACCGACACCACCTCTGTCCTAGTAGAACACGACACAGAAATCCAGAACAACAGGGCAGAACTGTCCTCAGCCCTCCAAAAGTTGGAAGATTTGGAGAACAGGTCCCGACATAGCAATCTACGCTTTAGGGGGCTGCCGGAATCCATCATTGACCTTAATTCTACTATCACGGCCCTAATCCAGGAACTGGTCCTGTCAATCCCGATCGAACGACTGGAAATGGACAGGGTCCATCGCGCCCTGGGCCCTCCTAGAACAGATGCCCAGCCCAGGGATATTATTGCTAAGTTTACTTTCTATAACACCAAAGAAATGATTGCCCAGGCCGCCAGAACCCGCAACAATTTGGTCTTCCACACTCACAACTCAGATTTACTCGGACCTAGCCCCAGTGACACTGCAGAAACGCCGCCTGCTGAAGCCGCACCTCCTAGTCCTCAAGTCGCACCAGATAGCCTACAAATGGGGCTTCTCGTTTAGGCTGTCTTTCACATACATGGGCCGCTCATATGCGATTACAACCCTGGAGGAGGCCTCCGACTTATTGGAACGCCTGGGCTTAACCACCGTGGCTGAACCGCTAAAATGGTCTGAGCGGCTGCCACCCCTCCTTTGTTTCTTTTGAATTTGTGCAAGCACATGGAGTGTGGGGTCTAGGCTGTATTGCAAGGTCTTTGACCCTTCCACCCCATGGCTTGCACTTGAGGTTTAGGGCAACCTCAGGTAAGCCTGCTCCCAATTTATCTATTGCATTGTATGTCCCAAATGGGGCTCTTAGAGACTAGCATTAGTACTAGAGTTAGGACTGCACCTCACAGGGGCACCTTGGCGCTGGTGGTGCAGCTTAAGCATACTTCTGCAGATGTGTGTGACCGAGCTCCCTGTTTTTAACCTAGTTTAGAGACAGATTGTAGGTTGGTCAGCAAGCTAACTGGTTTGAGTGCTGTGGCCCCTTTAAGACTTTTGTATTCTAATTGCCCTGCTAATGTGCACCTCCCTGGTTAGTTATAAAATGGTCTGAGCGGCTGCCACCCCTCCTTTGTTTCTTTTGAATTTGTGCAAGCACATGGAGTGTGGGGTCTAGGCTGTATTGCAAGGTCTTTGACCCTTCCACCCCATGGCTTGCACTTGAGGTTTAGGGCAACCTCAGGTAAGCCTGCTCCCAATTTATCTATTGCATTGTATGTCCCAAATGGGGCTCTTAGAGACTAGCATTAGTACTAGAGTTAGGACTGCACCTCACAGGGGCACCTTGGCGCTGGTGGTGCAGCTTAAGCATACTTCTGCAGATGTGTGTGACCGAGCTCCCTGTTTTTAACCTAGTTTAGAGACAGATTGTAGGTTGGTCAGCAAGCTAACTGGTTTGAGTGCTGTGGCCCCTTTAAGACTTTTGAACCGCTATCAACACCATGACCACCTCAGGAGCAGCGCACGCGGGCTGCGCGGGGGGATCGGCGGACCAGTAGCCGGCGTCCATATCCAGCTTCGACTTCATCGCGAGCTGCAACAGTCCACCATCCTGATAATGGTTGACTCAGGACAGGAAATCGAACAACCTACGAACAGTGCCAGAAGAACCCGGACACGCGATGACCACTTGCAATGTCCCGGGACTTTGCCCTGGCCATTTTAGCTAATTTTCCCCCGAGGGACCCCATCTCCCCCCCCCCCTCTATTTTCATTCCCTCCTTTAGGTGTCGTTGGGACCCTCGGTGGACTGCATGGAGGTAGCTGATCTGGTTGGGCTGGGGGCTCTCGCCTGCTCCCGGGGAGGGGAGGTGTTTCTCCCCTCCCCCTTAGACTGGCAGGGGGTGGGAGCCCTCACCAACGGAAAGTTTATTGTTAAATGTCTGGTTTCTACGTTTTGATGCAAAATTGATTCTTGCCATAGAGCAGTTGTTGTTATTTGCGCATTCTAAATCATTACACTGTTGTCCTGCACGGGCGCTTAATTGTTAATGATGTGGTTCGGTCGGGGGCCTGCCGTGGTGAGGGGCGGTGATTTCAGCTGCCCTGCCCCCCCCCGCCTTGTGAGCACTCATGATGGTGGCGGCCCCTCCGGGTGGACTGCTGGTTGCGCGGATGGCGGGGGTGGCGGAGACCATCTGACCCGGGAGGACCCCTGAGTGAGTCCTAGATATATAATGTGAGTTAAATGTTTTATAAATGTACACCACGTCGAGAGGTTGGCCATGTGGAATGTGACGTTCGCAGACTGTAGTGGCTGGTTCCCGACGGAGGTTAGCTTACCTTTTGAGGTTAAACGTTCTAGATAGATATACTGTTTACGGATGCCTCTTAACAATGTGCTGACGCTAGACTGACCTGGCGCCAGCTTTGGAATGTTTTGAGAAATGAAAAAATCTAAGGTATACAAGCATTGTCTTAAGGTGACTTTGTTGTTTAGTAGCATAGAACTACCTGATGACCTAAATGTGTATGAGTACGAGGCCCTGATTGGACTGCGGTCTGGCTGGCTTGTTCCCTGTCCTCCCCCCCCCATATTCTGCTGCATACAGTACTGGCTCCGAGCAGCTGCAGATAAGCTCACAATTGCAGGTGATTCCCCGCCCAGAGGCGACCCCCCCTCTATATACCCAGAAAGCTTCCGGTTGTGGGATAGCCCCGGAAGGCAACCACTGACTCGCATAGAGTCACCAATCCCCTTCCCCCTTGTTCCTTTGTTTTAGGGACACTACCTGAAACTGTGACACCCAGTCCCCCGTACTACATCGGGTATACTCGGGGTAGTCTACCTTAAGTTGCCAGTAGCGCCCACTGCCACCTCTCCTATCCAACGCGCACTTGGCAATCCCTAATCTTTCCCTGAGGTCAGTCACCCCACCCTTCTCTTCCTTCCCCCCCCTAATTTACTTATTTATTTATTTTCTCTCTTTCTCTCTTTTCTCTCTTTTCCTTCTTTCTCTTCTCTTGGAATGACTCCCCTCCCCTACTCTTCTCAGCCCTTGGCCTCGCCTGTTTTGGTGGAACTGCGATCATGAGCCAATCCCAAAGCATGTCAAACGCAGTTGATCTCAATTTTTTTTTTCCATACTCATTTTTATTGAAATATAGTTTTTCATCATTACAAACATACAGTTGTACATAGTAGACAAATAGTACACATACAACAGGATTACTTCCAGGGAGGAGAAGAGGCATCCTCGCAAATCAGCAGGCCAACAACGTAAATACATCACATTTGAGACATCTCAGGAATAATAGAAGAATATGGAGCGACCTATCTTTGTAAGCCAATATCAGGATTTTCATCTATTATGTCCCTCCATAAGGAAGGAAGCTGCTATATCTTTTGCCGGTGCCTATGCCACCATCTCTTCATTTGACTTCTAGGGAGCGACATCTCAAATAGTATAGGGACCAGCTCCTCGTGATAGTATTGCTTATTTGCATCATCTTCCTAAGCTTCTTATGGCCTAGCAGACCCAAAGGGTGAGTCCACCCTGCGTTAAAATGTCAACCTCACCTCCAACCCATCTGGAACGATACAAAGCACCACTACAAACGAACAAACCAAGAACATAGAACGGACAAGGGAAAGGGGGTTGGAACAGTAGGGTAACCACAAGAAAGGGGGGGGGGAGGGAGGGCAAGTGGAGAGGGGGGGATGAGGGGGGGAGGGGAGGGGGAGGCCGAGGGAGAGACAACCCGCAAAAACACATCACCCGACCTAAGCATCTCCTCTCGTCCCCGGGCTCCAGGTCCACAGAGCCCGCCAATGTACCCATAAACCTGGGATTGTTCGAGTGCTCATTAGATCAAGTGGGGAACTCCATTTTGTAATCATCCGAATCCTTAAACACCTGCCAGATCGTCCAAATCTTCCTGTATGCCTCCAGTCTGTCTTGTTTCGAGTACAAAATCTCTTCCATTGTCTCTATATGGTTAATTTGCTTGAACCATTCCCTTATTGTGGGGGCCTCACTCGCCCTCCACTTCCTAGGAATCACAGTCCTAGCGGCGTTTGTCAGGTGTGCAGTCAAGGGACCACACCCAGCCGCTCCCCTTCCATCCGCTGTCCAATTGAGTAGATACCCGGCAGGACTCCAGTCCCCTGCACACCCCATTATTTTGCGTGAAGAGAGAGAGAGAGCGTGAACCCTCTCCCAGAAGGTCTGAATCCCAGGGCAACTCCGCCATATGTGAAGCATATCTGCACCTTCCCCTCCACATCGCCAACACTTGTCTGCAACAGCAGGAAAAATACTATGCAGGCGTTTGGGTGTCTTGTACCATCTGGAAACGATTTTATAGTTGGTCTCCTGTAGAGAGGATCCAGCTATGCCCTTATGGGCCCCCCTATATATTGAGCCCCAATCCTCCTCACTCCAATCAACATCCAATGCCTCCGACCACCTCCTCTCCCACTGCCTCACCACTCCCCCGTCTGAACTCAATAACAGGCCATAGGCCCAAGAGAGTAAATGAGCCACTGGTCCTTCTCCCAAGCAGGCTTTTTCAAATTCCGTGGGTGCCCTCTCCACCTTACCCTTTAACTCTTTGGACTTCACAAAGTGCCTCAACTGCAAATTGGAGAAGGTGGGGACAGATCCCCCCAACCTCTCCTGTAGCTCCCCCTCCTGTAGGAGCCCCTCATTTCTAAAGACATGAGCTGCCCTCAAGGGTCTGGGTATGGTACTGTCTCTCAGGAAGGACCTGTCTAAGCCAGGAGGGAAAAGCGGGTTATCCGTGAGAGGGGTCAGGGGCCTCGGAATCGACGTCAGGTCCCCATGCTTTTTGCGAATAATCCCTAAGACAGACAGCGTTGCTCCTACGAATGGATGTGTTCTAAACCTATCAGGTATATCCGCTCTATTTAATGCACTCAATGCGCTCAACCGACCCTCACACACCGAATCTTCAATCCTTACCCAATCCTTTTCCTTCTTACCTATCTGCCACTCAACCATTCTTCCAAGGTGGGATGCTTGTGAGTAAGTCTCCATACATGGCAGACCAACGCCCCCTCTCTCCCTCGGGTGCCTCAAGATGGTCCTCTTGATTCTAGGTGCTTTTCTGCTAGAAATAAACTCAGTGAACAATGTGCGCAAAACAATGAAGAAACCTCCTCGGAAGTTTAATAGGAATACACTGCATAAGATATAAAAGCCGAGGGAGGATGTTCATCTTCAGAACGGCAATTTTGCCGAACCACGACAACTTCAGCTTTTCCCACTTTCCAAGATCTTTTCTGAGTCTGGATTCCAGAGGGGCAAAGTTGAGTCGAAAAAGGTGCTCAAGCGAAGAGGGCAGCTGAATGCCCAGATAACCAATACTCCCTGACTCCCAACGAAAGGAAAAGGACCTTTCCAAGTTTGTTGCCTCCTGAGCTGAGAGGGATATATTGATTGCCATAGATTTACTGTAGTTGATCTTCAGATTTGAGATGGAGCCAAATTGTTGGAAATCTTTAAGCAGGTTCGGCACTGAGACACTCGGAGTGGTCAAGAAAAATAGCATATCATCAGCATATGCTGCCACCTTCCTTTCTTTATCCCCTATAAAGACCCCTTTAATGTCCTCGTTCAAATTCACCCTTCTGAGAAAAGGTTCCAACGAGAGCGCGAAAACCAAAGGAGAAAGGGGGCATCCCTGTCTTGTCCCGTTTCGTATATTAAAAGAATCTGAAGATATGTTATTGACCCTTATTCTTGCTGTGGGGTTAGAGTATAAAGCTAGGATTCTGTTCAAGGCCTTTTCCCCCAGACCTATGTGCTTCAGCACTACCTCAATCCACCTCCAGTTTACCCTATCAAATGCTTTTTCAGCATCAGTTTATAGCATCATAGTTTTTATGTTTCGGTGAGTCGCCCACCAGTGTATATTTAGGGCTTTGACCGTATTGTCACGAGCTTCTCTTCCCACTTGGTCCTGACTTATCAAACCAGGGAGAAGGTCAGCTATTCTGTTCGCCAGAGCTTTTGCATAAAATTTAAGATCGGTATTCAGTAATGATATTGGCCTATAATTTTGGCAGACCTCCGAATTCTTCCCCTCCTTTGGGATGACCACTATTTGCGCTTCCAAAGTGCTGAACGGAAAGGTCCTAGACTTGGCAGCCGTTTCAAAAGCTCGGGACAAAAATGGGAGCAGCTGGGGGGCAAACTCCCTATAGTATATACCCGGAAAGCCGTCAGGCCCCGGGGCCTTTCCCGGCTTAGAATGTTTAATTGCATTTTGTAGTTCTTCTACAGAAACGGGTGCTTCCAGATCATCTATTATCTCTTTCGTTAGCTTGGGCATCCTTACGTCGTTCAAATAAGCCTGCATGTGCACCTCTTTGGACTCCTGATGACCCTGCTCCGGAAGATTATATAGGGTTGTATAGTATGCTCTAAAAGTTTCCGCAATGTCTTTGCTCCATTGGTGAAGCCTCCCTTTAGCATCCCTGACACCATTCACCAGTGTCCTAGCTCCCAACCGATTTAGGGCTTTCGCCAACAGGCGCCCCGGTTTGTTTCCTTGTTCCTAGAAAAGCCCACTTCTAAAAGTGAATGCCCTTCTAGATGCCGCCGCCATGGCCTCCTTAAGTTCCTGTCTCACCTCAGTCAATTCTTTTAGGCATTTCTCTTGTAGGGATTGCTTATGTTGCGCCTCAAGCCTCGCTATCCTAGAGATAATACGCTCTATCTTTGCAAGCCTCTCCCTCTTTAATCTGGAGCCCTCCTGAATCAGAATACCTCTCATAATGCACTTATGTGCCTCCCAAACAATCACCGGATCCATGTCCACCTGGTTCTCCCTGAAATACAGTTTGATCTGCGTTCTGAGCCACTCAACAACTCTAGCATCCTTCAAAATACCCGGATTCAGCTTCCAATTCCAGTCTTTCTGATGTTAGATTCTGATTGACAGGTGGAGCAGGACCGGCGCGTGATCAGTGAAGGTCTTGTTGCCAATCTTCGCAGCTTCCACCTTATCCAAATCCCTCTGGGAGAGAAAGATATAATCTATTCTAGAGTATTTGAAATGAGTATTGGAATAAAACGTAAAGTCCTTTCCCTCAGGATGGAGAAGTCTCCACGTGTCAACCACTTGGACCTGTTGCAGGGCTCTCTTAATCTGTTTCAGGGCTCGATATGTGATATTGGACTTCGCATCAGATGTGTCAACTAAAGGGTTCAAGGCGCAATTGAGATCCCCTCCTGGAAAGCCCTCAACCTCCCAGCAATCCTGGACAAGAAATAATTCTGGGATTTGTTTGGGGCATAGACGTTACCTAACGTAATCAGTGTCCCATCTGCTATTTTGCCTTTCACGAAAATAAACCTACCTTCTGTATCTACAACCTCATCTGTCAAATGGAATGCTAAGTCTCTATCAATGAGGATGGAGAAAATGAGTCTCCTGTAGTAATGCTATATGTACCCAGGTGTGTGTGTGTGTGTGTCACTGTCTGTCTGTGTGTGTCTGTGTGTGTGTGTCACTGTCTGTCTGTGTGTGTGTCACTGTCTGTGTGTGTGTGTGTGTGTGTTGGTGTGTGTGTGTCACTGTCTGACTGTGTGTGTGTGTGTGTGTGTGTGTGTGTGTGTGTCACTGTCTGTGTGTGTGTGTTGGTGTGTGTGTGTGTGTGTGTCACTGTCTGTCTGTGTGTGTGTCACTGTCTGTGTGTGTGTGTGTGTGTCACTGTCTGTGTGTGTGTGTTGGTGTGTGTGTGTGTGTGTCACTGTCTGTCTGTGTGTGTCACTGTCTGTCTGTGTGTGTGTCACTGTCTGTCTGTGTGTGTGTCACTGTGTGTGTGTGTCACTGTCTGTGTGTGTGTGTGTGTGTCACTGTCTGTGTGTGTGTGTGTTGGTGTGTGTGTGTCACTGTCTGTCTGTCTGTGTGTGTCACTATCTGTCTGTGTGTGTGTGTGTGTCACTGTCTGTCTGTGTGTGTGTGTCACTGTCTGTCTGTGTGTGTGTGTGTCACTGTCTGTGTGTGTGTGTTGGTGTGTGTGTGTGTGTCACTGTCTGTCTGTGTGTGTGTCACTGTCTGTGTGTGTGTGTCACTGTCTGTGTGTTGGTGTGTGTGTGTGTGTGTGTGTGTGTGTGTGTGTGTGTGTGTGTGTGTGTGTGTGTCACTGTCTGTCTGTGTGTGTGTGTCACTGTCTGTCTGTGTGTGTGTCACTGTCTGTCTGGGTGTGTGTCACTGTCTGTGTGTGTGTGTGTGTGTGTGTGTGTGTGTGTCACTGTCTGTGTGTGTGTGTGTGTGTGTGTGTGTCACTGTCTGTCTGTGTGTGTGTCACGGTCTGTGTGTGTGTGTCACTGTCTGTGTGTGTGTCACTGTCTGTGTGTGTGTCACTGTCTGTGTGTGTGTCACTGTGTGTGTGTGTCACTGTCTGTGTGTGTGTCACTGTCTGTGTGTGTGTGTCACTGTGTGTGTGTGTGTGTGTGTGTGTCACTGTCTGTCTGAGTGTCACTGTCTATCTGTGTGTGTGTGTGTGTGTGTGACTGTCTGTGTGTGTCTGTGTCACTGTCTATGTGTGTGTGTGTGTGTGTCTATATGTGTGTGTGTGTGTCTGTCTCACTGTCTGTGTGTGTGTCACTGTCTGTGTGTGTGTCACTGTCTGTGTGTGTGTGTGTGTGTGTGTGTGTCACTGTCTGTGTGTGTGTGTCACTGTCTGTGTGTGTGTCACTGTCTGTGTGTGTGTGTCACTGTGTGTGTGTGTGTGTGTGTGTGTGTGTGTGTCACTGTCTGTGTGTGTGTCACTGTCTGTGTGTGTGTCACTGTCTGTGTGTCTGTGTGTCACTGTCTGTGTGTGTCTGTGTGTGTGTGTGTCACTGTCTGTCTGTGTGTGTGTCACTGTCTGTGTGTGTGTGTGTCACTGTCTCTGTGTGTTTTATATATTTACCATTTAATAAAGCATTGAGCGCTCTGACTCTGGTTTGCATGATGTGACCCTGATTGAAGCAGAACAAAACCCAACAGCGCCCAGTAAGGAATCTAAGACTCCAGGGCCAGCTGCTGGCTTTCCCCCAATTCGGGATGCCCCCCTTTGTGAAACTCCTCAGGATGCTGGTAACTCACCTTTCCCCGATCCAATGGCGCATATGCCAGCTCTCATCCAATTAGAGCCGCTTGGATTTCGACAATTTTGTTTCTAATGGAGAGCATGTGCTGCCGCATCCCCGGTGCTCTGCATAGGCTCCTGCCTCAGCCATTCAGTTAGGTTGGGACAGGAGCGTGTACGCCACGGGGGATAGCGCAGCAGCACATGCTCCCCATTGAAGGCAATCTGAGCACTTTGCTGAAAGAGCAAATGGCTCTGATTGGGCGAGAGCATGCACTTGCGCCATTGGACCAAGGAGAAGTGAGTTTTACTGGGAAACTGGGGGGGCTCATATAGCGAGGCATCCCAATTCAGGATGCCCCAGGGATGTAGAAGAAAACCTGAGGTAGAGGGGCCAACCACCAGGGCCAGCTGATGTCACCTTAGGGCATCCCTTTCTTTGATTCCCCATTGTGTGAGCCCCCCCCCCCCCCCCAAATCCTCAGGTCAGAAGTCACTCACAGTGCTCTCCAGCCATTGACACTTTCCTGGCCTCCCTGTAGCTGAAGCTGGGGATGGGAGCGCGCCACACGCAGCAGGGGGACCAGGGATGTGGACACTCCTGTTTTCCTCTGCCACAGCTCTTGTATAAACGGTGATTTATACTGTGCATTAAATTGCGCAAGAGAGCATCACAAATCTGGATGTCCCAGAGGAGGTACCAAAATCCAGGATAGTGAACTTCCTGGGTTTTGGTCCACTTAAAGTGGAACAAACCCCACCAGTGACCCTCCTGGAATCTACAAGATTCCAGTGCCAGCCACTGGTTTTCGCTCCATGCTTCCCTAATCGGGATGCCCCATTGTGGGAAACCCCCCAGGGCACCAGTAAAAACTCACCTTTCCATTCTCCAGCAGCACAAGCACAGACTCTCATTCAATGAGAGCTGTCTGCCATGACTATGTCATTGGTCAGGCAGCTCGGGGTGAATGGGGAGCATGTGCTGCCGCATTCCTGGTGGCATGTGCAGCCAGATAGCTCCTCATGTAAGTCAATGAGAGCCGCCTGCCAAATGACAGTCAAAGCAGACGGCTCTCATTGGACGAGAGCCCCCTCATGCGCCACACACACACTATTACCCCCATTACCCCACAACCCCCACACACACACTATTACCCCCGAAACACTTTATCCCCCCCCCACTACACAACACCATTAACCACACACATTGTGAGTTTTTATGGGTGAACTGGGGGGTAACACACAGCGTGGCATCCCAATTCAAGATGCTCTGGAGGCACAGTACAAAAATCAGGAAATTCCCAGGATTTGTTCCACTTTAAAAGCTGGTAAACCTGATTGAGGATGCCCCTGTTTGTGTGCAGGCTTACAGTGATTCAGAATATTCACCTGGAAATCTATTCTGAATAAATGGAGTGCTAGAAACACTGTGGGATGCCACCTTTGGCTGCGCATGCACTATGGGAAAGGAAAGATTTATGGCTATCCATGGGGGTTTTACCCAGTGGGGCATCCCGAAGAGGGAATCGGCTGGCCTTGGAGTCCTTTAGACTAGGGCTGTCCAAAACTGGTTTTAATTTGCTTTCACAATGGGTGTGGTTAATGGTGTTGTTTAGTGTAGGGGTAATAGAGTGTTTCGGGGGGTAATAGCGTGCGTGTAGGTCACAGCAAACTGCTTGTCAAATTCACAGCTTTTGTTCCACTTTAACTGTATGATTGGGAGGTTAAAACAGAACCTGGGTTTTGGCACCCCTGGGGCAGGATAATTTAGTATAGATTGCATCACCTGGCTCTCTATTATGAATGGGAGGTTTGGAACCACCTGCTGGCTGCTCCCCTCCTGCTTGTGCATACCTGTGCTGGCCATTAAGCCAAAGGGATTCCACTGCGGGCGCGCTGTGGGATCAATGGAAAGATTTATGGTGATCCCAGGGGTTTAACAGAGTGGGGCATCCAAGGGATGCATTGGGGAGAGGTAATTGGCTGGCGCTGGGGGGTGGGCTCGACAAACTGGTTATGGTCTGGTTTAACAGGTGTAAGGGTTAGGTGTGGGATGTGTGTGTATAGTGGGTGGGGGGTAATAGAGTAGGAAAGTGTGATGGGGATAATGGTGTTTGTTTGTGGGTTAACTGATATCGGGGCTAATGGTGTGAGGGGTTGATGGGGTGTTTGCCCTTTTCTGATTCCTCTTATTTCTTACCTTATCCTTGCTCCCTTGGCAAAATTGACCCATGATTGTCTGCCAGCCACCAGGTCGACTGGATTCTGGACCCAATGTTAACTCAGGGCCCCAGTTTTATTGAGGGAGTGAGGATCAGGTAAGAAAGATTGGGCTTGCAGGAGTAGTCTGTGAGCATCAGCATTGTGAGCAATTGTGATCAATACCTATGGCTACCATGAAATCGCTGCTTAATTGGCTAATCATTGTGAGACCTGGGTTGGTACTGCACTGATTGGCTGGCTAAGCTGACAGCTGTGTTTGGGGTTCTGATTATTAATTGTGGGGTCTGGGTAGATCTTTCTGTACTTTGCCTATTAATTGTGGATTCTGTTCTTGCACCAGAGGCTCGATTCAGAGACACATTCGTCCGGACTTCCGTAGCTGTCTGTGAAAGTTTTGGTGGGTGTTAGTCTTTTTTTTGCTTTTTTTCGTACATTTTTCACTCGCACGAACGTTCGAGAACATGCGTATATGCTCTTTCGATAATGGTGCCAAAATCGGAAGATTTTTGTTACTTCGGGAGCTTTTTCCCAACAAATCGGAAATGTTTCGTCCGTTCAGAAATTTTTCGTTATTGCAATGGGCTTGCGATTAATTCAGAGAGCTGATTGCCGATGGTCCCACACCTCATAAATTCGTTTCAGGGCAAAAACATTCCCGGCACCTTTTGGACTACGGGAGCGCGAGCCATCCATGGACGAGGCTACTGCCTTTGAGGAGCATGAGGATCTGCAACTCATGGGCACAGTGGCGTTGCTAGGGCTGGTGTCACCCGGGGCGGTAGGAAATGGTGTCACCCCCCCCCCCCCAATGGTGTCACCGCCAACCCCCCCCCCCCCCAAAAAAAAACAAACAAAAAAAAAATTTTTTTTGCCGGCATGGTGGGAGCGGGCCCGCTCTGCTGTCAGCGGAACCGGCCGGCCCGCTCCCACCATGCCGGCATTTTTAAAAAAAGCAAACACTTACCTGCAGGTCCGGAGCTTGGAGGCCGGCGCCGCTCTCAGCTGTCATCTGAGGGCGCGTCATCAGAGGCGCCCTCTGATGACGCGCCCTCAGATGACAGCTGAGAGCGGCGCCGGCCTCCACGCTCCGGATCTGCAGGTAAGTGTCTCTATACCGAGGGGTGACCGGCAATGTTCCCTCTAAGCCGGAGAAGCTTCTGTGCGGAGTAGCGAGGGAGCTGGGCAATGTCCCATGAAAGGTGGGCAATTGGAAACCTCAGATAAAAACACTGGTATATCTACTTATAAACCAAAATAACGTATTAAACAAAAAGATATGATAGAATAGTTAATTTACACGCTATTACCCCCCAAACACTTTACTATCTACACACAACACTATTAACCCCACACATTGTTACAGCAAATCAAAAGTCTAAAGGACTCCAGGCACAGCCAATTCCTCTTCCGATTTGGGATGCCCCACTGTGTGAAACCCTGTCAGAACATTTCCATCAATCCCACAGTGCACATGCCGCTAGAGATGTTATCTCCCGGGCAGCGAGCTCTGCATTCATACAGAATAGATTGTCAGGTGACGCTGTCTGCTTTCTGAAAGTCTGCACATACACCATGGGAGCAAGATAAAAAAACTGGGGTTTTTCACACATAGAGGCATCCACATTTAGGTTTACTAGCTTTAAAGCCACATAAAATGTTTTCCCCTGCCCCCTCCCGACCCGAGTAATTCAGCCAGCTTGGAGGTGGCCCGACTTAAAGTGGACCAACACCCATGGGTGATCGGCCTGGGAAGCTTATAGATTCCTGGGCCGATCACCTCCCTCACCGCGGGGCATCCGAGATTGGGAAGTCCCGTGGTGAGGGACCCCCCCCAAAAATCCTTAGCTCATCGGCGGCGGCGGCGTTTGTGAATAGCCGGCACGGGCCCTGTAAGAGTGACGCACGGGAGGCGGCGGCGGACAGGCTCTCTTGTCCGTCTCTGTCACTCGCTTGGCCGGCGCGGTCACGTAGGAGCGGAGAGAGGTGAGTTTTTCGGGGTTTCACACAGCGGGGCACCCCCATTCGGGTGCCCTGCCAAAGTGGACCAAAACCCAGGATTTTGACTATACCTAGTTTTGGTCCTTACTCCCGGGGCACCCCAGTTGGTGAAGCCCTGCTCTGTAAAACCACCCCAGGTCGCATGAACTAACTGACCTTTCCTTGGTCCTACGACACATGTGCCGCCTAATCAGCATGCTTGAGTGCGATGGATCGAGTTTGTCTAGGCTCGTCTAAGAAGTCTAGCCGAGCTCGCCGGTGGTCGCATCCTCTCTACCCTCTAACAGGGAGTGTGTCCATGCCAGCCATTTACAAATGCCTGATGCTGGCGTGCGCCCAACTAAAGGAATAGCGGGAAAGCAGCACTTTTTGCGCATGCAGCGTTGGACCGGGGTAGAAAGGGAGTATACTAGGGGACCTGGGGGTTTCACACAGGGCATCCCAATTCTGGGTGCTCTGAGGGAAGGGAGAATGGCCAGTTGTTTTCGGTCCACTTTAAAATGAACCCTTGCAAAACGGTCCTGGAATCTAAAAGATTCCAGGGCTGGTCACTGGTATTCTCCCAGAGCATCCCAAATCAGGATGCACCACTGTGTAAAACCTTGGTGATGCAACACTCACCTACTTTCTGGCTCCCTAGCCAATGTAAACACAGCGCCCACACAATTGCTTAAAACAAGAGCCATTGGCCGGTCATTTATTATGCATGCAAACGGCTCTGATTGGACGAGAGCACTTACATGCACTTTAGGACGGGTAACGTGTGTTGTTCTGGGCCTTCTGGGGGGGTTTCATACAGAAGGGCATCCCAAATTGGGATGCCCCTAGAGTACATTAAAAAACGGGATAGTTACAATCCCGGGTTTTGTCCTGCTTTAAACCACACACTTGTTAGAGGCTTACCTTAACCTCCCAAGCAAGCAGACACAGCCATTGATGAAAGAGTGGGCAATCCGGTGGTCAGTCACGTGTTCTGGTGGCCGTTTGTACGATGGGGTGGGAGATTAGAAAGCCCTCAGCCTGTGCTGCCTCATTCATTGGTGGATCAGCGGCTGGGACCACACCCCTCAACTCTCACAGCTAGCCAGCTCTGTCATGCTAAAGAGACAGCACGGCAGGCAGGGGAGCACGTGTGCGCGTGTTCTGGGGGTGGGTGCCCGAGATCATGTTCCGAGGACTCAACAATGAAAACCTCATTGAAAAAAAAAAAAGCAGCCAGCACACAGCGCCAGTTTGACTCTGCTTCCTGCGGTCCTCCTGTGCTCGGCCGCTGCTCTAGCTGAGCTGCACACTTCTAGAGGGGACGGGACAGTGGCACCTCCTGGCAGTAGACGAGCAGGGGGAATGGGGGCGGGGACTACACATCGTCATGCCGCTCCACCCAGCCAATGCTGCGGCGCCAGCGACAGACGGAGGGTGGGATGTAGGGCCCCACTGAGCCACAAATGTAAAAAAAAATGACAGCTGCACGGACGCCGGGCAGAGCTGCGCGCCCGGGGAGCTGGCGGTGCGCGGCCGCGCTCCCGCGCAGCTTACAGGGAACACTGGACCGGCCGAGTGGTGTCACCCTCTAGGTCTGGTGTCACCCGGGGCGGTCCGCCCCCCCCGCCCCCGGGTCGCTACGCCACTGCATGGGCATTGAGATCGTCCGGAGGGCAGAGACCAGATTGCACCGGCGGCGACGCATGGACATCAATAGCATGCATGACACTGAGCTGTTCGAGCTGACCAGGCTTAATCGCGCTTCCCTCCATAAACTGTATAGTGAGCTGCGGCCATGGTTAGCCCGCACCACAAGGAAGGGGCAAGCAATTTCAGGTATGACCAAGATGCTTGGCTGCCTGCAATTTTTGGCGAACGGCTCGTTCCAGAGGCTGGGTGCCCTCTCCGTGGGGATTTCACAGCCTACGCTGAGCCGCGCGCTATCCAAATTTTTGGAAGGCATGGCTACCATAACTCGGAAATATATTTGTTTCCCTGAGGATATGGTAGCCAGAAACGCCATTAAGCTGGCATTTTTTAATATCGCCGACATGCCCAATGTCATGGGTGCTATTGACTGCACCCACGTTGCCCTCGTCCCTCCGTCAAGCGACGAGTATATATACAGGCAAGTTTTGGCTTCCATTGTCTCTAAATATTTGTGTGTCCCTCCTTTGCTCAATCACATTATTAGTTTGCTTCATTGGCAATAGTCCCTCCTTTAATGAAAAGCTTCCTTGTGACTAATCTCGCCATTTGTAGTAACTTTCATTGGCAATAGTCCCTCCTTTAATGAAAAGCTTCCTTGTGACTAATCTCGCCATTTGTAGTAACTTTCATTGGCAATAGTCCCTCCTTTAATGAAAAGCTTCCTTGTGACTAATCTCGCCATTTGTAGTAACTTTCATTGGCAATAGTCCCTCCTTTAATGAAAAGCTTCCTTGTGACTAATCTCGCCATTTGTAGTAACTTTCATTGGCAATAGTCCCTCCTCTAATGAAAAGCTTCCTTGTGACTAATCTCGCCATTTGTAGTAACTTTCATTGCCAATAGTCCCTCCTCTAATGAAAAGCTTCCTTGTGACTAATCTCGCCATTTGTAGTAACTTTCATTGCCAATAGTCCCTCCTTTAATGAAAAGCTTCCTTGTGACTAATCTCGCCATTTGTAGTAACTTTCATTGCCAATAGTCCCTCCTTTTGTTTAGTCCCTCTAGGTTAATATACTCTCTGATTTTACATCTTCCCTCATTGCAATCACTCCCTCCTTGCTAATGCTCCCTCCTTGCCAAGAGTGTATGTGCAACAACGGCCCTTATTTATAAATTAGTTCCAAAGTTAGTTATTTCAAAGTAAAACATTTGTAAGTGTACTTTTAATAGAACAAGTAAGACTGTCAAGGCTCAAACATTGATATTCTTTTGTTGACCACTTAAATGGAACGTAGTTGTTTAGTGTTATTTGTCTGGATGTTACATTTTGACATAGGCTGTTTGAAGTGTGCGTTGGATTTGTTTACTAAACGTTATTTTTTTGTTGTTTCTGTTTCCTTTTTACACAGAAATCGCAAAATGGGCCATTCGCTGAATGTGCAAGCGGTGGTGGCCCAGGACCTGCGCTTTCTGAGCGTCCTGGCAGGCTACCCTGGCTCAGCCCATGATGCGTATATCCTGCGCAGATCTGGATTATTCCGCCGGTTTGAGTCAGGGGAATTTGCGGGTGCATGGCTCCTTGGTAAGTTGGCTCAAATTATCGATTTGGATTGTATATGTATGGCAAAGTTTTAGGTTGGATTTACCTTTCATAAACGCTGCCTTGCCCCTCACCTTGTGAACATGTGTAACCCCACTGGAACCATTACATTAGACAAACTCCATTGGCTGCAAAATTGTTTTGCCTGCATTGTTTTAATTAATAAGTGTAATGTGAGGCAAAGTCTGAAACAGCCTTCTAAACCATTTTCTTTCCAAATCTGTTATTGACTTTACCAGAGAGTCAGCGCCATCTTTGCTTACATGCATTTAACTTACTGAGTAGAGGTGAGCGGGATAAAGTGCAGGGGCCGGCTTACACCGGTTTTTGAGTAAGCCAAGAATTATAAAGGGTCAGGTCAAGTTAGACCATACTACATTGTTCTACAGCACAGGCAGGAAACAATAGCTGCTAACAGTCTGCCTGATTGCCCACCATCCCCAGTATTATTTGACTACTTTTGACCCACATCTATCACATATGTTTAATTCTTGGTTTAGCATCTGCAATCTGTCTGCTCATGTTTGTGTGACAATGTCACATACCTCTTTTATTTTTATTGCAGTAGGAATGTTGCGTGGCAATGTATGATTTACTGTTATTAATTTTTTTTTTTGGGGGTTATTTAGGAGATTTGGGGTATCCACTACTGCCGTGGCTCATGACTCCGGTCCTCCGGCCACAAACTCCAGCACAAGAGGCCTATAACCGTGCACATAGAAAGACCAGGGCAGTGGTGGAGAGGGCCTTTGGACTCCTCAAGACCCGGTTTCGGTGCTTGGACCACACTGGGGGCTCCCTGCAGTATGACCCGAAAAAGGTCATTGACATTATAATGGCATGTGCCGCACTCCATAATTTAGCCATTATGCAAAGGGTCCCCCGATATCTGGATTGCCCACCCTCTCCACCCTCCGATGAGGCAGACGACGCCTATGTGGGCCAGCCAAGTGCGTCTGGGCAAGCCGTGCGGGCAAATTTAATAGCCACACATTTTTCCTAATTTAGTTTTTATTTTAATTTGTGTAATTTTTTTGGGGTTTGTTTGGCTATGTTTAATTTCATTATGAAGTAAACAATAATGAATTTGTGCAACCCAAAAAAAAATCTATGTTTGAGTATTTATTTGTAGACCTTGGTTATTGTTTGTTTTGGTGCCAACTTGAACTCATATTTCTCTATCAAAACACCACACACATGAGCTTGTTCAAACCAAAACGTTTACTACTTAGTAAAAGGTATATGTGAGACAAACAGAATCGGAGGTGAGTGCCCCTCACATACTTTGGGCCAACACCTGTACATGCAATTATGTTCCATACATTTGTACACAAAGGAAATAGCACAAAATTAATCCCTCTCCTGCTTGCCCACATTTTCCACCGACACAGGTTGAAAGCAAACCTAGCTATGCCACATCTACACCTGTAAGTCAGTGGGCCACCCAAACAAGAACACCCAGTCCCAATCCAAATCCAGTACAATCACAGCCAGGGTCCAAGGTCTTAGATGTTAAGGCCAGAATGTCACCCAATCATGCCGCCAAACATGAGGAGCCACCACAAATGTTATTGTGGCCATGGCAGTCGCGCAACACCTTAAGTGGGCGATTCAGTGAGTCTTGGACTCTGGCATTGGCTACTGGGCTACCTCAGGCCTTGAATGAGCTATATGGTGGATAATCAAAAACAACCGAGCAAGAACAGCGCAAAATAGGAGATTTTTAGGCCTCACCAGACAAGTCAATCCAGTGGGTAGGTATCGCAAAGATATGGACCAGATTCATGCCTAACACACCTTAATATGTGTGATGCCCATAGAACCCAGGTTGGGGCCCTTGGTGGGGGGGGGGGGGCATAACATGGGCCTGTGTGGCATTCAGAATCTGCAACTGTTCAAAAATGTGTCTTTGGTTATTGTGCATTTCGGCCATGCCTGACCTTATTTCAGAAGTCAAGTTGGCCATGTGGCTGTTATGGGTCCTCAATTCAGTCAGCACGGCACTTAGGGTCTCTAATTGGCCCCTAATATGCTCCTGATTTTGTTGGTTTTGGCGGCGAAAAAGGCGCCTCTCATGGTGCCATGCTGACTCCATCATCTGCACGCCCCTCCCCTGGGAAACTGTGCGACGTTGCTGAGTACGCCGCCCAATTCCCCGGGTTGTGGGGCGTGCAGATGATGTTTCTCGAGGACCCCCAACAGCCACAGGTCTGCTCGCCAAATCCTCAGCAGCAGATCTGAAACTGGGGACTGGAGGGTCAGTCTCTGCATGCTGCCCACGATGTGCAGGCAGCATGCAGCCAGCTTCCCTCTGCTGCTGTGGATTTGGCGGAGACACATTTTGGGACAGTTGCAGATTCTGTCCCAGGGGAAGATCTTCAGAATCTCCTATGAAGCTTCCATCTTCCTCCTGCTCCTGGATTTGCTCCGTCAGTGTGTGGCTCTGTTGGGGACATGTAAAAAAAACAGGTTCAGTGTGTGGAATACCTATAAAAACCACACAAGCAAAACATGGCAAGCTACATGCATACACAACAGCATCAAAAAACACTTACCGTAGACATCGGATCCTGGGTCCTATGCAGCACGGAAGAAGGCGGACGCGGTAACATGGCAGAGGAGTCCCCACTAGCTGAGGGATGATGCTGGCCTTTAGAAGAAAAAGAGCGATGAATACACACAACTATGCATAGTTTATGTTTAAGAACACATATGGTAATCAAAGAAACGTGGCAAAGCAGTAAGGGCCCCTCCCACAACGTGGCCACTTGCCATTCCCTAGGAATCCCATTACATTAGTGCATGGATTGTTAAACCAGACTAGACATATTGGTCACGTGTCTAAAACCAAACATGCAAAGAATGGCTGATGTGTGAGTTGCAACATCCCTTTAAGGCGAGGAAGTTAACACACTAAGGTGGGAAAAAACACTTACAATATGATTCTGGTGGGGAACATTTGTATGGCATAAAACCTTCCTAGAAAACCATCTTAATCAGTTGTGCAACTAAACCAGCTCAAACCAAATTGACCAACAGGCAAAGATGTTATTGTGGCGTGTGCTTGTCAATTAATACATAGCACCCATTCCTTTTCTACACTTCTAAGTGACATATTTTTCACAAATTTCATTAAACATCATGTATGTGGCTGTCAATTTGCACATTACCAGGCCACACCCATGACACTCCCTAGTCAAAGTAAGCACTCCTAACAAACCCACCCCCTAGAGCCATGTGCTTAGCTAGCCCTTGCTGACACCCCCTAGAGCCATGTGCTTAGCTAGCCCTTGCTGACACCCCCTAGAGCCATGTGCTTAGCTAGCCCTTGCTGACACCCCCTAGAGCCATGTGCTTAGCTAGCCCTTGCTGACACCCCCTACAGCCATGTGCTTAGCTAGCCCTTGCTGACACCCCCTAGAGCCATGTGCTTAGCTAGCCCTTGCTGACACCCCCTAGAGCCATGTGCTTAGCTAGCCCTTGCTGACACCCCCTACAGCCATGTGCTTAGCTAGCCCTTGCTGACACCCTCTACAGCCATGTGCTTAGCTAGCCCTTGCTGACACCCCCTACAGCCATGTGCTTAGCTAGCCCTTGCTGCGTATGTGTATGTTTCAATACATTTGTGTGGTCATTCAGACATTACTAACCTGCAGGAATTGGTGGGTTGTCAGTGTCCTGCTGGCCCGAGTGTCCCTCTAAGGCCACGGGATGTAATAAGGACAGCACCATCTCCTCAGCCGGTGTAAATCGCATTTTTGTTGGGAAACCTCCGCCAGTTGTTTCGCTGAAAAACATAGTAAGCATAATTAAGCGCACTGATGGACAGACAAGAATAATAAAAACCCAAACATTAGCTATGTACCTGTGCATCCGCCTTAGATTCTCTTTCTTCCGCACTGCATATTTCAGGTCCGAAATCTTACGTTGAATCTGGTCCATATCTTTACGTTCCTCACCCGCTGCATTGACTTGCCTGGTGAGTTCTTCAAAAATCTCTGTTTTGCGCTGTTTACTGGTGTGTTTTGATCTTCTACCATATAGCTCATCAAAATGTAAGGTGAGCCCAGTAGCCAATGCCAGAGTTTGGGACTCAGCAAAACGGCCACCCAAGTGTCCTCTGCGCAAGTTGCGCCCTCTTCGGGGTGGTTATGGCTCCTCACTGCTTGGTTGCAAATGGGGTGACATTCTGGCCTGGGGGGATGGAGGAGACCTCAAGGACTGGAGGCTGGCTGTTGATCTTACTGGACTTGGGAAGGGACTGGGTGTTCTTGGCTGGGTGGACCCTGAAGTTGCAGGTGTAGATGTGGCATAGGGGGAATGCATGCCAACCTGTGCCGGAGGATAATGTGGGCGAGCAAGAGAGGGTCTTGGCGAGCTTGAGCTGCTGCTGTGGGTCTGTGGGGCCTTGGAGGTGGTTGGCTGGGTCTGTGGGGCCTTGGAGGTGGTTGGCTGGGTCTGTGGGGCCTTGGAGGTGGTTGGCTGGGTCTGTGGGGCCTTGGAGGTGGTTTGCTTGGCCTTAGTTTTTGAGCCACGAGCGGGGGGGGAGGGGGCCGTTGGCCTTTGGCGGCTTTTCGGGCTTCTGGAGCGTGTTCTTGTTTGGCCCCTGCGGCGCCTTGGGCCCCTGCTGCGGCTTCTGGACCGGGAGGTGGTTCGGCCCCTGCGGCGCCTTGGGCCCCTGCTGCGGCTTCTGGACCGGGAGGTGGTTCGGCCCCTGCGGCGCCTTGGGCCCCTGCTGCGGCTTCTGGACCGGGAGGTGGTTCGGCCCCTGCGGCGCCTTGGGCCCCTGCTGCGGCTTCTGGACCGGGAGGTGGTTCGGCTCCTGCTGCGCCTTGGGCCCCTGCTGCGGCTTCTGGACCGGGAGGTGGTTCGGCCCCTGCTGTGGCTTCTGGCCCTGTGTTTTTGGCCTTTGCCTATGGCCTTGGTGCCACGTGGGGGGGGTGATGTGGGGCAGGGTGGGGTGGGGCTTCGTCCCCTCTTACCCATCTGTGGGACATGAGTTTTAGCAGGCTTAGTTACCTTGCTCCTTGGTTGTGGTGGTGCTGCAACCTCCTTTTTTGCCGCAGCCTTGGTGGTAGCCTTTAGTCGGGCTTTAGGCTCTTGCGACCTTGTTTGCGGACCCTCGCCCTGCTCAGCCTGCTTGCTCTGCTTCTTTGCTGGAAGTTTTCTTTTGGGTGCCATTTTGTGTGGACTCTCAAAGAGAATGAGCTGTGTGTGCAGGGACCTTTAAATAAGGTCTCCGGCGTGTGACGCCTACGCGTTCGCTTACGCGCACGTCCGGCCGTTCGCACGGCCGTGCGAAACCCGGAAACCGCTGGGGCCGTGCTTGTCTGCTGCCTAGAAGAAGAAGAAAGATGGCGCCCACTATCTTCACCCGCCAACAAGAAGAGATAATCATGCTTGTAAGTGTCTTTTAACGACTTTGCTTTGATTGTTAATTGTTGCTCTACATGTTAAGGATGCGCAAAAAGTAATATTTTGGTTAAAGCTTTGGTTCGACTACATGCACAACCAAGCGCACGCCACACACGTGCCAAACGACAGTGCTGCCATATTTGAAAGTTAACTTAGCCTAAAAGTGTGTGTGTGTATGTGTTCATGTGATTGAACCAAATAATGTATTGTTGCCTCTTCTAGATATGCATTTCTGAGTTCTTGCTATGTTTGTTTTTTGTTTTGTAGACCATGCTGGAGCGCAGGTACGACTACCTGCCCAACTCGTTTGCCAAATGAAACGTCGCCCTGGAGATCATCTCGGAGATCCAACACCAGACCGACACCACCTTCACCCACACACAGATCATGCAGCATTGGTCGGACCTGAAGCGACTGCACATGCCCCGGGTGCGGAGGTTTTTTGGAATCCATTTCCCAAGTAAGTACATAGCGCTTGCATGCAAGATGTAACTAGGACAGAATTTAGGCCTTTTATTTATAATGCCTTCTCTTTTGTAGTGTTGGAAATGGATTACAGAATTCGCCGCACCCGGAGGCGCACAGGCCGACCAGTGCTGCATGATTCTGCAGCTGGGAGTGAAGGTGGTGGATCTCCAGGGCGACGGGCCGACCCCTCCTCTGTGGCCTCCTCAGACCAGCCCCTGGACCTTACCACAGAGGAGGGGCGGCACAGCGTGGGCAGGCAGTCGTACCCTGCCACGCATGCGGGATCCTCTGGTATGTCACTCTTCATGTCTACACCAAAACATATAATTGCTAGCTCCTGATATCACCAAACTGAATCCTTTATTCTGTATTTGTAGATGTTTCGGTTGCGGGTGAAGTAGTGGGTGAGGAGGCAGCAGATAGGAGCCCACAAGACCCTGGAGAAGGTGAGTGATGTGACCCAGACTTAGCTAAAAACATTTGAGGACTGCGGAATCAGACATCCAAACTAACCATTTGGCCCATGTTTCTACAGGCACTTCTTCACAGCAGAGCCAGGAACCAGGACCTCAGGGTGTTGTCCCCAACGAGCCATCTCTCGGCCACCAACCAAGTAAGTAGTCATGGCATTATAGACATTTCTGTCTAAATTCCCATGAACACCAAAACACATAATGCCCTAGTCAATGCCAATATAAGAGGGACCTGTGTCCACTTAATTAGCTTAATTACTTGCCCAACTGTCCTGTGGCCACTGAATTAGCTTAATTACTTGCCCAACTGTCCTGTGGCCACTGAATTAGCTTAATTACTACCACAACTGTCCTGTGGCCACTGAATTAGCTTAATTACTACCACAACTGTCCTGTGGCCACTGAATTAGCTTAATTACTACCACAACTGTCCTGTGGCCACTGAATTAGCTTAATTACTACCACAACTGTCCTGTGGCCACTGAATTAGCTTAATTACTACCACAACTGTCCTGTGGCCACTGAATTAGCTTAATTACTACCACAACTGTCCTGTGGCCACTGAATTAGCTTAATTACTACCACAACTGTCCTGTGGCCACTGAATTAGCTTAATTACTACCACAACTGTCCTGTGGCCACTGAATTAGCTTAATTACTACCACAACTGTCCTGTGGCCACTGAATTAGCTTAATTACTACCACAACTGTCCTGTGGCCACTGAATTAGCTTAATTACTACCACAAATGTCCTGTGGCCACTGAATTAGCTTAATTACTTGCCCAACTGTCCTGTGGCCACTGAATTAGCTTAATTACTACCACAACTGTCCTGTGGCCACTGAATTAGCTTAATTACTACCACAAATGTCCTGTGGCCACTTAATTAGCTTAATGACCTGTGGCCACTTCATAACCTTAATTCCTGTCATTAATGACATATGTGCATTATAGTTAATTTGTTTATTAAAATACATTAAATCCACAGGTGATAAACATGTATTGTTCTCCGAATAATTTGTTTTTCTGATTTTTTTGCAGGGACCACAAGACAGCGACTTGATGATATGAATCGGAGGGTCCTTGAGTTGGTGGCCGATCTGCAGGCGATGCGGGACACGTTGGGGACAACAGAAGAGGAAGACTAGTGTCCTGGTTCCTGGCCCTGTAGATTTGTAAATAGTTTTATTTGTACATAGTTTTATTTGTTAAACACCAAAGTTTTTTGTATATAGTTTTATTGTTTTAAAAAAAATTTTTATTGTATATAGTTTTTAAAGTTTTTAAAAAAATCTTAGTGTATATATTTTTATTAACCACCCAACAATTTGTATATAGTTTTTAATTTTTTAGGGCCAAAGTTGCCAAAAATATTTGTAAAAAAAATGGCAATTGAGCAATAAAAACAAAAAAAAAAAAGAAAAATGTCCCATTTATTTGCACAAATACATTTAACAAAAACAAGGGGACAATGACATATTTGAAAATCAAGATTGTGATGTCCGTGAAGTGATTTGGGTAAGTTTTAGGGTGTGAAAATGGAAGAAGAAACAAGGCGCTAAGTGATTTGGGTAAGTTTTAGGGACCTAAAATGGAAGAAGAAACAAGGCGCTAAGTGATTTGGGTAAGTTTTAGGGACCTAAAATGGAAGAAGAACCAAAGCGCTAAGTGATTTGGGTAAGTTTTAGGGACCTAAAATGGAAGAAAAAACAAGGCGCTAAGTGATTTGGGTAAGTTTTAGGGTGTGAAAATGGAAGAAGAACCAAAGCGCTAAGTGATTTGGGTAAGTTTTAGGGTGTGAAAATGGAAGAAGAACCAAAGCGCTAAGTGATTTGGGTAAGTTTTAGGGACCTAAAATGGAAGAAGAAACAAGGCGCTAAGTGATTTGGGTAAGTTTTAGGGACCTAAAATGGAAGAAGAACCAAAGCGCTAAGTGATTTGGGTAAGTTTTAGGGACCTAAAATGGAAGAAGAAACAAGGCGCTAAGTGATTTGGGTAAGTTTTAGGGTGTGAAAATGGAAGAAGAACCAAAGCGCTAAGTGATTTGGGTAAGTTTTAGGGACCTAAAATGGAAGAAGAAACAAGGCGCTAAGTGATTTGGGTAAGTTTTAGGGTGTGAAAATGGAAGAAGAACCAAAGCGCTAAGTGATTTGGGTAATTTTTAGGGACCTAAAATGGAAGAAGAAACAAGGCGCTAAGTGATTTGGGTAAGTTTTAGGGTGTGAAAATGGAAGAAGAAACAAGGCGCTAAGTGATTTGGGTAAGTTTTAGGGTGTGAAAATGGAAGAAGAACCAAAGCGCTAAGTGATTTGGGTAAGTTTTAGGGACCTAAAATGGAAGAAGAAACAAGGCGCTAAGTGATTTGGGTAAGTTTTAGGGTGTGAAAATGGAAGAAGAAACAAGGCGCTAAGTGATTTGGGTAAGTTTTAGGGACCTAAAATGGAAGAAGAAACAAGGCGCTAAGTGATTTGGGTAAGTTTTAGGGTGTGAAAATGGAAGAAGAACCAAAGCGCTAAGTGGTTAGGGTGAGCTTTAAGGGACCTCAAGGGAAAAGGCAGGATAGCGCTAAGTGGTTAGGGTGAGCTTTAAGGGACCTCAAGGGAAAAGGCAGGATAGCGCTAAGTGGTTAGGGTGAGCTTTAAGGGACCTCAAGGGAAAAGGCAGGATAGCGCTAATTGGTTAGGGTGAGCTTTAAGGGACCTCAAGGGAAAAGGCAGGATAGCGCTAAGTGGTTAGGGTGAGCTTTAAGGGACCTCAAGGGAAAAGGCAGGATAGCGCTAAGTGGTTAGGGTGAGCTTTAAGGGACCTCAAGGGAAAAGACAGGATAGCGCTTAGTGGTTAGGGTGAGTTTAGTGATGGAAGTGAAATTATGTAGGCGAGCACTTTAATGAGAGAAGTTTGTAGTGCGCAGGCGCAATATCGTAAGAATTTCGTCTGGACAGATACTTTAGGAAAAAATGAAGCAGGATGTAGCGGGAAAATGATAGGATTCGTGTGAGGATACGATGGGAAAAGGGCAAAAACGAAAGGCTACGTTGGTAGTTGTGAAAAATGAATCTGAACATTTTCGATGGAAAATGACATCCTCGTCTGCGTACTCTGGCATACGAGCGCACGGACGCGCTACGGAAGGTTTACGAAGCATGCATAGAATCGCTCGAACGCTCATGCGAGAGCGGGAAATTTTGAAAATCTTACGACGTCGGCACCAAACCGAAAGTTTTTGGGTGTCTCTCTGAATCGAGCCTCAGGAGCTTAAAGCTGCCAAACAACGAAACTATTAAAGTTTTGACTCTCAACTCAACAAATGGTAAAAGAAATTTAGTTTGCAAAAAGGGGTCCACTACTTTATATCTGGATACAGTTTATTCCATGATTTCGCTTTTATTCTGTGCTTTTAGTTCTGATTTATGCAGATTATATCTGTAGTTATAGGTCAAGGCAGCTGGATTTAGTGGTATTTTTCTTAAAGACAATTTGTTAGTCAGTCACCTGCTTTGCTGACTTGCTGCATCCCCCATTTACTCCACTGTTGTAGCCTCCTGTACTCTATCTCTTTCACTTATTTGGGGGGGGGGGGTGAATCACAAATAGTGCCTAGGGCAGCATGAACCCTAAATACGGCTCTGTATGTACCCTGTGATTCTTAAGCTCCCTTAAGAGTGCATGGCGTTTGTCTGGGGAATTTAACCCTTTCACGTTGAGTGACATAATATTCACCTTCATGATCTATGCTGTACCCCCAACGAACCGGTGGTAGAAGGAGAAGAGAGGAGGCAAGAACAAATACAAAACAGTCGGTCACGCACAAGCCGCGAGCCCAGACCCTCAACCCCCGCAAGAACGGGCAGAGGGAGAGAAGGGGGGGAGGGGAGACAAGACAACGGAAAGAACAACAAACACATAGACTTAATTAACAGTTAGAAAGAATAACACGTGGAATCAGATGAGAGGTGACTAACCAGGTAGTCCCTCACCGTATAAAAACCAAAAAGAAAGAATAAACAGAATCAAAAACTCTGCACCACCACGGGGCCACAGTCCGGGGACCAGTACCGTAGAGGTGCTTAGGACTCCACAGCCGTGGAGCCTGTAAAGTTCCACTATTAAGTAATTTAGATTATAGAGAGCGTGGAAGGTCGGCAAGACACCAGCAGCAGATAAACAATCAATAAAATCGAAACCCAGTTTAACCAAACACAGAGAACCAACCCATATTATTTCTTTCAGAAATCCACCACTAGCATCAGTGTCTCCTTTCTACCCCTCCTTTGTCGACAAAGTGGATTCCAATCTGCAAAGGCCCCTTACAGCTAGTACAGCCTAACATGCCTTGCCAGCCTCCCCCCTCCAACGGGGCCCATGTAGATTCCCCAAGGCATAAGTCCTATTTGGTGCTGAGCGCATGCCCTGCAATGCCCTCCCCGAAGCTGGCGCAAGCAACCCCCCCGCATCACAGACTTTAGCATATAATCGCAGAAGCCTCATTGATCCCTACACTCCACCTAGTGTACTCAGCAATTCCTGGGATCTTGCAAGTGCTATACCCTCTAACAAGTCCGACCCCCAACATACAGAGCTAGCCATACCACAGGCGTCTCAACCATCCCCGCCAACGGCCCACACCTCCCGGCGAGTGCCAGCGCCACATGGTCCGACTGTTATTACGCGAGACGCGACACCCCTCACGGTCAAGACACCCGCCCGGATCGCAAGGCCGCGACGGGGAAAGGAGAGACACCATCCAATCAGAGTCCAGAAAGCCGTCGTCGCGCAGCATAGCTCTGGGCATGTCATATTGCTGAGACACCTATTAAGTAATCAACTAATAATTGGGGGCTGGCCGCAAGCTATACCAAATTGTACAAACCATTAAAATCAACGCAGCTGTTACGCCACTCTTAGCCTACATAAAACATGATAAACAGTTCAATAAGTCCAGAAACAAGCATCACTATCAAGCAGGGTGCAGACATAAGTAGACTATGTAGTCAACCCCCCCCATGGCAGCGCCCGCGCCGCATTAAGCGGAATGGGGATACACACACCCTGAGTGGGGAGGTCCTCTCAAATACCGGAGCAGAAAGTCCCAGATATAAAAATAACCTTCCATGAACTTTAGACATGTGTCACATACAAGAAAATAACTTCAAGCAACAAAGCGAAAAACAAAGAACATAGAGACTCATCTTCCTCTCACGCTTGATCAGCATAGGGCAGTCTCGATCAGATCAGCAGAAGCCGCAGGGCAATCCCCGATACTTCATAACTTGGGTGAAGCTCCACCTGGGCTGCCGCACTGTGGGGCACCGGGAGATCCCTGCTGAGCAAAAAACTTCCCCAGATCGGGGATGGCGAAGTCCCCAAACCACTCCGGGAGGGACAGCTGGGGTAAATGCAGGAGATCACAAAACGACGCTAGGTCTTCCGGGGTCCGCAGTATTCCCGTTCTACCATTTTTAGATGCAGAAAGCGCAAAGGGGAATCTCCATCTGTATGGTATCCCTCTCTCTCTGAGAAGCGTAGTAAGGGGCCTAAGTGCCCTACGGTGTTGCAGTGTAATTCCCGAAAGGTCCTGGAACAATTGCACTTCGCAGTTATTAAACATGATGGAATCCCTTGTCCTTGCCTTAGATAAGAACTCTTCTTTAAGTATGAAGCTCTGCAAGCAACATATAATGTCCCGGGGTGTAGCCTCCCCTATGCTCCGGGGAAGAGAGCCCTATGAGCCCTCACTAAGTCAATTGGAGTGTCAGGAGGTCTCTCCAGAAGGGTATTAAAAATGGAGAGCAAGGCATTAAAGATCTGGTCGTGTGCAACTTCTTCGGGGGCCCCGCGGACCCTAATGTTGCATCGCCGGTTTCTATTGTCTAGGTCCTCCAGATGTCGGTGCACGTTTATCATGTACCTATTATGAGAGGTGACCACCTCGCTCACCTCCTGAAGCATCCGTCTTGTGCCTCGATCCTCCTTCTCCACCTTGTCGACTCTGTGGGCCAGCGCCCGCATGTCTGTCCAAAGATCGGCTGCCGCCTCTGTGATGGACGCCTTGATCTCTCCCGCAAACTTCGGCAACTCCGTGCGGGTAGGCAACTGGCTGAGCTGTGAGGTAAGATCTGGATCTCCTCTGTCAGAGGCTGCATTGCTGCGTCTAGTCTATCCGGCGAGCTATCCAGGGAGGGGGAGGTCGCCATTTTTGAAGCACGTGGGGCCGAGTCCTCAGGTCTCTGAACCCGAAACATCTCCGGGAAACTTCTGGAGCTCTGCGATGGGGTTTGGGGTGCTCTTGACGATCTCGCCAGCGTCCCCGATCGGCTGCTTTTACCCATGTTCACTGTGGAAGGCAGGGTCTGCTGCATACGGGAGGTTTCTCTGCGAGCTAACACCTCACGCCACCATTCTCTTCACCGTTCAAGCCCGTTGATCTCAATTTTAAACTGCTTTCACACAATGTGCAGGGTTTTAACTCTCTACATAAGCGGACCAAATCGTTACACTACTACAGGCAGATGCAGGCTGACATCCTGTGCCTCCAGGAGATGAGGTTTTCAACCACGAGTTTCCCAAGGTATCTAAATTCGCAATACCCTACATTCTTTCTAGCCTGTCACACTGAAAAAAACAGGGGGGTCGCTATTGCATTCCGGCGAAACGTCCCATTTAAATGCGAGACGCAAATAGCTGACCCGACTGGTCGATACCTGATTGTGACAGGAAGCCTAAATGATACACAGATGACCCTGGTATCGTACTATGCGCCCAACACTTACCAGGCAAACTTTTTCTCACACCTCTTGAAAAAAGTAAAAGAACACAGCAAAGGCTTATTAATTATGGCAGGGGACTCTAATATAGCATTAGACCCCAAGCTAGACAGGTCACCCCAGCAAGGCAGCGGCTCCTCCTCACCGTCTGTGCAGCAACCCCCAAATCACATCAATACCATGTTGAAGGATGCGACCCTGATAGATGTATGGCGCGAGTTGAACCCCAAAACACGGGATTACACTTTCTACTCAAACCCCCATAACTCATTTTGTAGAATTGACCACATCATGGTGCCCCAGAGTGTCATACCTGTGATTAGCAAAAGTCACATCTTGGCCACACTCTGGTCTGACCATGCCCCAGTGCTCATGAGATTCGCGGCCACTCCACCCGCCATCAGACCATTCAAATGGAGACTGAACGACTCCCTGCTTACGCACAAGGGGACCCATGACCAGATCCTCCAGTCACTTAAAAACTATTTTGCTATCAATACCAATTCAGCAACCCTTGTGAGTATATGGGAGGCCCACAAGGTAGTGATGAGGGGGGGACTCATTGCGTTAGCTACCTCTCTTAAAAAAAGCAGAACAGAAAAGATTGCCCGACTAACAACCAGCCTAGAACAGCTACAAGCTGCTTGGAAAGCAAACCCCACACGGGAACTTAAGAAGAAAGTGGACGAAGTTAGCATGCAACTTAATGTAGTGTTGGATGAGGTAACGGAAAAAAAGCTTAGATGGGGCAAGCAGAGGATGTATGCAAGGACCAACAAACCCAATACCCCTTTAGCGAACAAACTCTGTTATTCAGGGCCGAGACAGACCCCAACCACGTTGAGGACCACGGGAGGGATCAATACCACTAACCCTATCAAAATTGTCGACATATTTAGAAAAATGCTGGGCAAACTCTATGCAGCACCCCACACATTTTCTCGAGAAAGAGCCACTAAATTTTTTTAATCGATCTCGCTCCCTGAGGTATCTGAAATCCACAGGGCCAATCTTGAGGCGGAGATCACTGTCCCAGAAATATTGAGAGCAATTAAAAGCTTTAAGGATTCCAAGGCACCGGGCCTGATGGCTTCTCAAACTTATATTACAAGAAATACGCCGCAGAACTAGCCCCCCACCTAGCACGCATGTTTAACTCCCCTAAAGACAGAAGTGCATTAAATCAAACCTCTCTGGAGGCATTTATAAGCATGATCCCGAAACCAGACAAGGACCACCTAGACCCACAGAACTATAGGCCCATATCTCTTCTCAATGTGGATCTTAAGATTCTGGGGAAGATTTTGGTCTCTAGGATTAATGAGTTTTTAGGAACCCTGATAGGGAAGGACCAAGTGGGGTTTGTACCAAATAGGCAAGCATCAGATAATATCCGAAGGGTGGCCCACCTGATTAGGTTAGCCCAGCAGAGGGACATCCATAGTCTTCTCTTGTCGTAAGACATGCAGAAGGCGTTCGACTCACTATTGTGGGAATATATGACTCTGGCCCTTCAGAAATGGGGATTTGGGAGCAACTTTCTAGGATGGATACGGTCCATATACTCATCTCCTTCAGCGAAGGTCCAGTATGGGGGTTATCTTTCTGATAGATTCCCAATCAGCAGAGGAACACAAGAGGGATGTCAGCTTTCTCCAGTATTGTTTGTCTTGGCCCTGGAGCCGCTAGCAATTGCAATCCGGACACACCCGGATATAACAGGGGTAGAGTTTGCAGGTTACCACCACAAAGCATGCCTTTTCACAGACGATATAATGCTAGTCCTCTCGCGACCCCACATCTCGCTACCTAACGTCCTCCACCTCTTGGATGACTTTTCACAAATCTCTGGCCTCAAGGTTAACAGGGAGAACTCCCTGGGGTTAAATTTGAATATCCCACCTCAGACACTGAGATCGCTCCAATCCAACTTTCCCTTTCGATGGGCCCCAAGGATACTATCATATCTGGGGGTTAAGGTCACTCCTCAATATCACTCTCTATACCAAGCCAATTATCCTCCCCTCTTTCGATCGTTGAAAACTATGCTCGGTTCCTGGCAGGGGCTGGGGATTTCATGGATAGGAAGGATAAACGCAGTGAAAATGACCCTACTACCTAAGATGCATTACCACTTTAGGACACTCCCCGTTCAGGTCTCCTCACATCAAATAAGAAACATGCAAAATAGCATAATGAGGTATGTCTGGGGGGGCACCAGACCGAGGGTGGCCAAAACCACTATGTTTAGACATAGGAGGGAAGGAGGGCTGGGGGTGCCATGCGTGAACAGGTACTATTTGCCCGCAAATCGCGCAACTTCATAGTCTGCATCTTAAAGTGGAAACCCCTCTCTGGGTGTCCTTGGAAGCCATGGCATGTGACCCCATCCCTATTGACAGCCTGGTCTGGATGCCACCGCAGTATAGGCCTCGCATTATGTGTCCGATTCTAAACCACTCCCTGCGTGTATGGGATGGGGTGAAGTACTCAGAAAGTTGATTTCACTGCATCTCCCTGCAATGCGCCTATTCAGAAACCCCTGGTTCCCTCCAGGGATGGAGAATTCAGAGGCATTTACATGGTGAAGGCGGGCGGGAATTAATAAGGTCCATCATCTAATAGAGGGGGAGGAATTGATTGCTTGGCCCACCTTAGTATCTAGGGTAAGTGCACCGCCCTCTGAATGCTTTAGGTACATCCAGCTCCGTCATTGGCTAGCACCCCTGCGGAAGAACAAATCCCCGGGAATAGATAACACAACCTTTGAGAGGGCGTGCCTTCGGGGGACACCAACACCAGGCCTAGTCTCGATGATTTATACACATTTTACGGCACTACCGGTCAATCAAAAGCATGGATATATGATCAAATGGGAAACAGACTTGAACTCAACTCTAGATAGGAAAGACTGGATAGATATCTGGGCATGGATTAATAAATGTTCAATAAACATTACTACGCTGGAGGCGGCATATAAGATGCTGACGAGATGGTACCTGGTACCGTCTCGCATAGCAAAGGCAGTCCCAGGGTATCCGGCAACGTGCTTCCAGGGTTGCCCTTCAGAGGGGACGGTCCTCCACATCTGGTGGGAGTGCCCTAGGATCAAGAGGTTTTGGTCTCGGGTCTTTGGCCTATTGTATACCCTTCTGCACAATAACCTGCGACGAGACCCTTGGGTCGCCCTGTTACATGTGAAGCCAGAGGACATTTCTAAGTCCCAGCATGCCTTACTGTCCCAAGTTATGTTAGCAGCAAAACTAGACATCGCTAGCTCATGGAAAAAAGGAAACGTTCCTTTCCAGATGGTGAAAGGGAGGCTGAATGGCATCTTTATTAACGAAAAACTAAACAGCATTCTGAATGATTTCCATGAGCAATTCATGAAGATTTGGGATCCCTGGGTGGAGTACTCGTTTCCGGAACTGAGAGAGGTTTTGATGCAGTGATGTAAGGCTTGCAAATCTCCTCCCGCAAAAAGGCATGGATATATATGCATTTTCCTCCCCTCCCTTTTTTTTCTCCTCGCTTTTCTCTTCTCCCAGCCCCCCCCCCCCCTTCTGCTATCCACTGCCCTCCTTGCCCAAATCCTTTACCTCCCCCTTTTTTACCCCCTCCCTTGGCACTGGAGGGGTGGCAGTACAAGGAGCTTGAAACAGGAGGAGATAATCCTCCTGTCTGTCGAATTGAGTAAGCATATACATAAGTTTCTAGGCGCCAATTTTAAGGTGCTTATGTTTATACGCCATTACTCCCTAGTAGTCTCACAATACCCTATATGTGCCTTAACGGTTCACTAATGATGACTTACACGCATGTGAAGGTGTATTAAGAATGACAACTTGTATTCTGTGTTTCTTTTTATTTGTATAAGAACAATACGTCATACTGTTTAACTTTTATACCAAAAAAATTACAATAAAAAGATTGAAACAGAAAACACAGTATAAATAGATAGCAATACAAAAAAAAAGCTTAAAGTGGACTAACACCCAGGAGGATCGGCCCCGGAATCTTATAGATTCCCGGGCCGATGCAATCCCTCCCCGCGGGGCATCCAAAATCGTGATGCCCCACTGTGTGGAGGACGCCCACAAACCTTACCTGAATCCCGGTCCAACGGCGCATATGCAGGCTGCGGCCACATCTCGCGCTTCTCTCTAGCAGGGTGCATGGCCGCTTAGTTGTGAATGCGCATGTTCCATAGGAGTGGGGTGAGGTGAGTTGAATCGGGGGGGTTTCACATAGCGGGCCCCCGGGAGTAAACCCAGGATAGTCAAAATCCTGGGTGTTGGTACACTTTAAGGAGTCTGTCCCGGCTGCTGTTCGATTGAATCAATTGTCTGTCAGTCCTAAAACTTTTCCGAATGACCAATAGTTCCTGTTTCCTCGGTAGATGTTAAAATATAGCATGTGTCACCCTTGATGGTAAGATTCCAGTGCCCCCAGCCATTGTTGCCAGTCATGCTTATAGGACCCAGAAGAGGAGATCTCCCTACCCCTCCTTCCAGGGGACTGGTGTTGGTATCACAGCCTTTTCAGAATATTGTTATATGATACCAACTGAACACATTCCAAGGGAGGGGATGAGACACAAGCAGGAGAAGAACTTTAGGATTTGCTAATGTGATTTATTTATTTTGCTTTCCAGCCACTCTGGAGGTGCTGCTCCCTGTGTGCAGGCTGCCTTAACACTGTGTGAAGCTAGACAGCAGCAGGTGTGTGTGAGTGTTAGTGTGTACATTCACAGTCTTGTCACTATGCCCATCTAACCCACCCACCCCTGACGCTACCTGCACCTAACCCCTTTACATCTGCCACTATGTCCACCTAATCTCTCCACCCCTGCCACTACTAACACCTAACCCCTAACATCTGCCACTATGTCCACCTAATCTCTCCACCCCTGCCACTACTAGCACCTAACTCCTGCCACTATGTCCACCTAACCCCATCTACCCCTACCACTACCTGCACCTAAACCCTCCACCCCTACTACTATGGCATCCTAGCCCTTCCACCTCCACTCCAGCCACTAGCCCACCTAACCTCTTCATCCCTGCCACTATGCCCACCTAATCCTTCTACCCCTGCCACTACCTGCATCTAAACCCTCCACCCCTGCAATTCTGCCCACCTAACCCCTGCCATTACCTGAAGATAACCCCTCCACCCCTGCCATTATGCCGATTTTCACTATCCTGGGTTTTGTTCCACTTCCCCCGGGCTATGTGAAACCCCCCAGAACGGCCGATTCAACTGGCCTCACCCCGCTCCTACGGCGCATGCACATGTCCAATCAGTGTGCTCGGAGCCGCTGAGGTATGCGCGTCAAAGGGGTGTCAAACCTCAGCATCTCCGAGCACCCTGGCGGCCACATTTCGTGCTTCCCTCTTACAGGGAGCGCGCCCGTGCCTGCCATTCACAAATGCCTGGGTCCTGCTAAAGAGAAGCGTGAGATGCGGCTGTGGCCTGTGCATGCGCCGTTGGATCGGGATGCAGGTAAGGTGAATGGGGCATCCCGATGTTGGGAGGGATCGGATCGGCGACTCCCGGGTCGATCAAGGAGGGTGTTGGTCCACTTTAACCACAACCAGGCACAGAAGGTTGGGGGGGGGGGGCATTATTTGTGCTCACTCGGCATCAATTAAAAAAAAAAGGAAGCAGCATCTATCTCTGTTGTTTCAGTGTTTAGTTGTCTAGCTGCTTGTAAATGAGTTAAAAGACAGAAAAAAGTTTAGTGTATGAGCAGTAAAAAGGGCCCTGTCACATTTAGTTTTTTTGTTTTTTAAAGGCTTCAGGCTTGAGAGGATCTACAAAGTCTCTCGAATCATCATATACGGCTTAAAATATGTATCTTTAATTTTTACAAAAGGGGAAAATTATTTATATTACAACATTACAACACAAGCATTACCGACACTTCAGGGATCTATTAGCACATTCAAGTTATGCCTAATAATTCATTCCACAAAGCCGATTTCCACCTCGTTTCAGCTAAATCTTTCCCGATCTTATGCACATCAAACAAAAGAACATCATGCATCTTAACAATAAACAATCACCGTGCAGAAGTGTGTTGTGTGAGGGCATCCTGTAATCTCCTATAGGGCGCTTCTTATACTAAGGAGGCCCTGTGCAGCCAATTAGAGCAGAGCTGCTCCGGCACTATGGGAAATCCCGGGATTTGGTCCAATCTGAGCTGTGTGTTCACGGGGAGGCCGATTCAGTAATAGCGCCAGGTAGCGACAGATGAGCGCCAGTAGCGTGATTTTCACAGCGCCCGCTAGTATTCGCTGTGCTTGGCCGTTGTTTGGTTGTTGACAGCGACTCAGTCGGTGTGCGGTAATGTTGAATACGGGGTTAGGAGTCGCTGTTTGACAGGTTCTGCGCTGTATGGGAGCGCCTGACAGCGAATGGTCATAGCGAACGGCTCCCAGCATATTCATTAACAAATCACGCTCAAAAAATTCTCGCGCTGTAAAATGCATGTTTAAACCCCAGAGCGCTGGCGGCGATGGCTTAAAAGTAGTTTTTAACCCCCAAACAACCATATTTTTTGATTAAAAAATTAAACAAGTTTTTTAAACATTTTGTAATATGAATACATTAATACCAGACCTGTAATATCAATTCTGCACAATTTTTTTTTTTTTTACCTTAAAAAAAATATCTAAAATTGCCGAAGTGCTCACAGAATTTTTGACATTAAAAAAAAAAAAAAAAAAACAATATCAATTAATTATGAATATTTAAAGATTGCTCCATTGAAATGCATTGGAGAGCGCCAGGTAGCGAGAGGTCATACCTGGCGCTGTGATGGGATTAGCAGCGGCGCTGTTCGTTGCAGTCCGCTACATGATGAATCCCGCGCTAGCTGACGCTCTCGCCGGCGCTAGCCTCATTTAGCGTGATAAATGCGTGATTGTGTCCGCCGCCTGGCGTTCTGGAGTCGGTAGCCGCCGATAGCTGGCGATACCTGGCGCTAGTGAGACACTACCTGACGCTATCCCTTGATAAATAAGGCCCTTAGTATCCTCTACAACGGGATATAGAAGCAGCTCATTGCAGAGGCTGTATTATCTCTCTCATCCTATAGATGGCGATATTGAGGTGGTTTATTACGGAGGCTGTATTATCTCTCTCATCCTATAGATGGCGATATTGAGGTGGATTATTACGTAGGCTGTATTATTTAGCTCAGCCAATTGTTGACCGTACGACGAGGTATCATGCTACCCAGAATGCCTCTGGGCGCATTGCGCGCGTAGTTCTGTGGGAATGTTTGGTTAAAAAATACATTTTGTAACTGCAATTCTCAGCTTGGAGCAGCATATCCGGTCCTTCGTCTGTAACTTGTATCTACTGCTTCTTGGCTTTATAATTTGTGATACTACTCGCCCCACCTTTATAAGTTGGCATAATTAGTATGGTAAGATAGCATAACTAATAGGGTAAGAAGGCGCGTGCACTGCAGACATATAGCGTTAATTCGCGTCAATTTTTGGATATGCCTTTAGGGGCATGATACAGCTGTCAAAATTAAAAAGTTAAACTGCGCATTGTGGATGTGTAATTGTATAAATAATCTTGACTTCAGTAACATACACATGAATAAACTAAATCTGTCAGCGGCCGAGCTGTTATCTATATGGTTCCGAGGCTGGTGGCTGGTCTTCCTGCACCTGCTGTAACACCCCAGGGTGCCAGTAATCTCTCGCTTCTCCCTGGCGGGTGCCTGGGCTCTTATCCAGTCTGATTGGTTACTATGTGGAGTGAGAGCATCCTCGGGTGAGTGTGTGTGCTCTGGCCATAGCCATCCAGATAGGCTGAGACAGGTACACGGGCAGCAGGGGATGCGGCTGCTCTCGCTCCCCATTCACTGTAATCAGAGCAGCTCGCTGAATTACATCACCTCAGTCGGCGGCTCTGATTGGACGGAAGCCCATGTAGGCGCCATTGGATCGGGAAGAGGTGAGTGTGTGAATGCAGTGATGGCGGGGTGTCACATAGTGGGGCATCCCAATGCAGGAGGATGCCCAGGGTCGCAGAACAAAACCAAAACTTTATTGAGTTTTGTTCCGATCCCCCCCACTTTAAAGGGGACCAACACCCTGCACCGCTAAGTGATAGTCTGGGAATTCTTCCAAAATGCTGGAGCCCTCCCATACATGACCCCCCAGAATGCCGGTAAATCTCACCTTAAAGCAGACCTTCACCCTGAATAAGAGCCTATCTTATGTTTCCCCCACCCAGAACATACAGATTGCTCACATTAAATATCATCCTACCTGCATCTACCTCATGTTATGAGCCTTTAAAAATCCAAGATGGCGGCTCATGGGGCTTCAGGCACCCTGCAAACAAGCAGCAGCAACCAACACCCGTACCGCACAAGAGTGTTGACCTGTATTTCACAACGGGTGGTGTGTGTGTTATTGGTGGTACTATTATTATTATTGTTTATTTAATAAACATTGGCATGTTCTGTGGTGCTGTTCAATGTGGATATTATAGACTGGACAATTAGAACAATATATATTATATACGCAGGGTGTTATGAATGTGTCAGAGGTAACAGAGCTGCAGTAATTACACATTGATAGAGGAGTATATAAGGAGTGACAGCCAGGGGCATAACTTGATGAGCTGTGACCACACCGGAGCCCCAGAAAGTCACAGTCCATCATTGTCGCTTCTCCATCTTATTTCTCATATTTGTGCTCACTTGGCATCATTTAGAGCTGTGGTTCTGAACCTTTTTATGCTAATTACCCCCTAGCGACAGGCAGTTACAACCAAGTACTCCCAGAGAGAAATCAATTACCAATGTGGCCAAAATAAGTAGCTTGTTGGCCTTGCAGCAATTTTTTAAAGCAGGAAAGAATAATCTTTCACTATTAAAATAATATACCAGACCTGTTATACCCTTCTTGCTGGTGTACCCTTGAACATTGCCAAGTACCCCCAGAGTACGCGTAGCGCATTGAGAAACACTGATTTAGAGGAAGATTTTGAGAAAGGCAGCATCGATAGTCTCTGCTGTTTCAATCTTTAGTTATCTAGATAATTGTTTAGCTGCATCCAACTAGTGAAAGAGAGAAAAAAGTTCTCTGTGTGAGCCATGAAAGCCGTGCCATTGGTGCCAGCTTTACCACTGGGAGATTGCCATATGTGGCAAGACTGCAGACTACCATATATATTTTTATTCATGCCTCATTTCCTCCATAAGTAAAAAAACTTTCAAGAGGTGATTATTATTGTGAACTTTATATTGTGTTCTTGTGAGTTTGAAGCAGAACAAAACCCAATGTGGCTGGCCCTAAAATCTAAAAGATTCCAGGGCTGGCCTTTTCCTGGGGCATCCCAAATTGAGATGCCCCGCTGTGTGAAACCCTGAAATGAGGCTGCCCGGGGGCAAGTGACAAAACCTGGGATAGTCAAAATTGGCAGAGACTAATCCTCTTATCAAGGTGCCCGATCCCTGTACCTCCACTGGTGCCACTGCCCACATTGTCCAGAGCGGGTGGTGGAATGTTCCGGTGGTGGGCACCAGCAGACAATGGAAGGGGCAGGGATCGGCTGCGGGAAGCGGAGGTGTGGGGATCGGCAGTGGAGGAGGCTAGTAAGATATATATGTGTGTGTGTATGTCAGCAGGAGGCATGCTGCACACTGCCTGTGTTTACAATGCCTCACACTGCCTGTACTTGGGATGCCCCTCACTACCTTTATTGTGGGATGCTGCACACTGCCTGTAATGTGGGATACCGCTCACTACCTGTAATGTGGGATGCCACTTGCCTGTAATGTGGGATGCCACTCATTGCATGTAATATGGGATGCCACCCATTGCCTGTAATGTGGGATGCTGCTCACTGACTGTAATGTGGGGTCTGTAATGGGCCAATTAGGGGGTTTTCTTCCTTTCCTCTAAATACTGGGTGCATTTTATGGGGTAAGAAAAACAGGATATACATTAACAGATGTTATTATCTTGATGCATAAATACATGCACCAGATTTATTTATATCAATCTATTATTAATATTATTTTTTTATAAAGCGCCATCATCTTCTGTAGCGCTGTACAAAGTAGTAATTACAGACAGGGTAGAAACATGCTGTACATAGTCTATTACAAATGCAGTGTTACAGAGTTCACAATGAATATTCTGAATACAAGATACAATAGGAGAGAAAGGTATAAGGGGTGGAGACGAGGGGGAAGGATCACAAAGTCATTATTGAGCTTTGTGGCATGTGCCCCTCAGGGAATTGCTTAAGCCAGATTGTATGCTTGTCTGAATAGGTGGGTTTAAGGATCTCTTTAAAAAGATTTGAGGGTTGTGGAGTGGCAGATTGGGTGGGGGAGGGGATTCCAGAAGATTGGAGTAGAATGTGAGAAGTCCTGGAGGCGAGCATGAGAGTAGGTGACCAGGTTGGAGGACAGGAGAGTACAGGGATGCCGCTCATTGCCTGTAATATGGGATGCCACCCATTACCGCTAATATGGGATGCCACTCATTGCCTGTAATGTGGGATGCCACTTATTGCCTGTAATGTGGGATGCCACTCATTGCCTGTAATATGGGATGCCACCCATTACCGCTAATATGGGAGGCCACTCATTGCCTGTAATATGGGATGCCACTTATTGCCTGTAATGTGGGATGCCACTCATTGCCTGTAATATGGGATGCCACCCATTGCCTGTAATGTGGGATGCCACTCATTACATGTAATGTGGGATGCCACTTATTGCCTGTAATATGGGATGCCACCCATTGCCTGTAATGTGGGATGCCACTTATTGCCTTTAATGTGGGATGCTGCTCACTGACTGTAATGGGGGGTCTGTAATGGGCCAATTAGGGGGTTTTCTTCCTTTCCTCCTCTAAATACTGGGTGCATTTTATGGGGTGAGAAAAACGGGATATACATTAACAGATGTTATTATTATTATTTATTTTTAAAGTGCCATCATCTTCTTTAGTGCTGTACAAAATAGTATTTACAGACATGGTAGAAACATGCTGTACATAGTCTATTACAAATGCAGTGTTACAGAGTTCACAAAAAAGTATTCTGAATACAAGATACAATAGGAGAGAAAGGTATAAGGGGTGGAGACGAGGGGGATGGATCACAAAATCAGTATTGAGCTTTGTGACATGTGCCCTTCAGGGAATTGCTTAAGCCAGATTGTATGCTTGTCTGAATATGTGGGTTTAAGAATGTCTTTAAAAAGATTTGAGGGCTGTGGAGCGGTGGATTGGGTGGGGGAGGGCATTCCAGAAGATTGGAGTAGAATGTGAGAAGTCCTGGAGGCGAGCATGAGAGTAGGTGACCAGGTTGGAGGATAGGAGAAGGTCGGCAGCAGAGTGGAGGCTGCATCTAGGTTGATATTGTTGGATTAGAGAGGATTTGTAGGGAGGGGCCTGGCTGGAGAGAGCTTTGTAGGTGAGAGTTAGAATTTTAAACTGGATTCGCTGTGGGACTGGCAGCCAGTGTAGGGATTGCCAGAAAGGAGCAGAGCTGGATGATCGAGAGGAGAGATGGATGAGGTGAGCGGCAGAGTTCAGAGTAGATTGGAGGGGCGCCATTCTGTTGGTAAGCCACAAGGAAGGATGTTGCAGTAATCCAGTCGGGATATGACAATGGGCATGCTCTAACATTTTAGTGGTGTCAGGTAAGAGGAGGGACGGATGCGTGAGATGTTTATAAGTTTGGTTGCAACAGGAAGTGGCTAGGCAGTGAATATTAGGTTTAATTGAAAGGGCAGAGTCCAGAATGACTCCCAGTCACCCAGCTTGGGGAGTTGCAGTTATTGTATAATTGCTGACAGAGATAGACGTGTTAGAAAGGGGAGGGGAATTAGATGGTGGGAAAATGACCAATTCTCTCTTGTCCATGTTTAGCCTGAGGTAACCAGATGACATGAATGAAGAAATAGCTGCAAGGCAGTTGGGGAGGTGAGATAGGAGAGATTGGGGCCTGAGAGATATATCTGAGTGTCATCTGCATAGAGGTGGTATTAAAAGCTTAGTGAAGTTATACATTTGCCACCACCTATTTTTTCTGCTGCTATTTTTGGGGCTTCGGACTGCCCCAGATCGTGCACCCTACTGGACCAGAGTGCGGATATCTCCTTGTTGTTGCCTGCTTATACATTTGCCAATACTCAGCCATGCTCAGCCATTGAGATTGAGGGTCAGTGTGCAAACCATGGATGCATCTTTACAGAGCTGAGAGTTATAGTCCTTCTAGAGTCTTTTTAAGCAAAGGGGAAGAAGGTAAATCTTCAAAGCTTCAATGTCACCCTGTGATCAATTCATCCAGTGTCAATCCACCACCTATTAAATGGGAGGCTTACCAGAACATCCAGAACATTGAGCTTTCAATCATCAAAGAATCTCAGATTAGTGAGATGACTCATCAGTTATTTAGCATAGGGTTTTCTCCCCTGTATGCAATGCTCCAACTCTCCACATTCAGGGTAATAGGGGGTATAAATCCAACATACATGTAGAGAAAGATTTGCTTTAAACAGGTTTGCAGCAAGAAGTCACATAGATCTTTAAATAGTTCCGAAATTTATATTTAAAATTTAATATAATAATATAATATAAATATTTAATATAAAATCTGCAGCCCACTATCCACATCTCCTGCGCACCCGCTGTTTTAAAGCGCGCACCCATTGTCTTAAAGGGAGCGTGTGGTATAGAGTTAGCTACGCATGCGCCAATTATAATTGAAAGCACTTCTAATTCCTCAATTGTTTATAAAACAAGAAGAGGAGTGGGGGATAAAAAAAACTCTATACCACACGCTCCCTTTAAGACAATGGGTGCGCGCTTTAAAACAGCGGGTGCGCAGGAGATGTGGATAGTGGGCTGCAGATTTTATATTGGGCACACGTGCAGCAGAAGTGTATCTGTCTGCCGTGTGCGCGTGCGCAACATGGGTCCCATATGGAACATTGGAATGTGTAGCGATCAGGACGGGACTGATCGACTTTTTAGCTGTGACAGATAGCGTCCGGCTGACAGTTGGCCGGCACATGCGCAGTGGCCTTTTACAGACTACTGCGGCCATCTTGCTTTGTCTGCCACCGTCCTTCAATTGGCGCGTGCGCATTAGAGAACGGTGCACCGCCGTGGCCATTTTTCTTTATCCCCTAACAGCTTGGGCAGCGCGCGCAGGCGCAGTCGCCTGTAGACTGAGAGGTGAGGATCATTCTGGCTAATTTGCTGACTGGTGTTCAAGTTCGGCCGTGCGTGCAACCCGGAAGTGATTTGGATACACTTCCTGATGCTTGAAATTTCGGAACTATTTAAAGATCTATGTGACTTCTTGCTGCAAACCTGTTTAAAGCCCCTTCCGGGGTGAAACGCGTTGGTGAGCAGCACCTCTTCCTTTTTATCAAAAAAACAGCACTGATTCTGTTGAACATACCGTCGAATTGGGAGCATTTGCGGTGAGAGTCGTCAAAGCTCTGCAATATCTATATGTGCCTTTTATTCATGAATGGAAATGTGAGTGCAAAAGATTTTAGATTAAAGTGTCTTTTAAAATTAGCGTTTTTGCACTAGATTTTGTCCTTTCCATCTTTCTCTACATGTATGTTGGATTTATACCCCCTATTACCCTGAATGTGGAGAGTTGGAGCATTGCATACAGGGGAGAAAACCCTATGCTAAATAACTGATGAGTCATCTCACTAATCTGAGATTCTTTGATGATTGAAAGCTCAATGTTCTGGATGTTCTGGTAAGCCTCCCATTTAATAGGTGGTGGATTGACACTGGATGAATTGATCACAGGGTGACATTGAAGCTTTGAAGATTTACCTTCTTCCCCTTTGCTTAAAAAGACTCTAGAAGGACTATAACTCTCAGCTCTGTGCTTTTGCTTTAATTACCTGTTTTTATTTCTGGCTGGGGAGGAGGACTCCAGCATCTGCACGTGAGAGCTTTCATATATGTTTTAATAGCGCGGTATTTTTTCCTATTTGTTGTTATCATGGATGCATCTTGCCCTAACCAACACTTTATGCTGTGCATTAGTATGTTATTAGTATTGGTATTAGTACGCAGCGTACAGAGCTCCACATGCACCGTTGGATGGCCAGAAAGGTAAGTTGAGTGGACGATCTGTGTGGTTTCCCAAATCTGGACAAGGACCTAACACCAAAATAGTGATACTTCTGGTGATAGGTTTATATTAAAGTCATACTGCAGGCAAAGGTAATTGTTACACCATTGCATACATATGGCACTGTCCTAAACTGTTTCCTGTTTTTTAAATTGAAGCAGAAAGGATCGATATCAGGGTTTACAGGCTCAGCTAATGACATCCCCCAATCAGCTCAGCAGAGATTAACAGGATTGCCGCTGCCCCATTAGGATACAGGCACCGCCATCTTGCCTCAGAAGCATCACATACTGAAGAAAGGGGGCAAAATACAGGGGGTGGGTACTGTGCTTTGCACAGACAGAGCAGAGTTAGGGTCAGTAAAAGGACAGCAATCCCAGAACACAGAGTGCCACAGTTAGAAGACACTTCCTGTTTGCAGGCAGCCTAAGACTCCATGTGCCGCCAACTTGGATGTTTAAAGGCTCAGAAAATGCAGTAGATGCAGGTAGAATGATTTTTATTAGAGATGAGCGAACTTTTGAAAAATTCTATTCGACTGATTCGACGAATTTTCCGACAAAAATCGCTTCGACCCGAATTTATTCGCGACGAATCGCTATTAAAAATGGCTATTTCTGAGCCTCCTAGAGCCTCAATAGGTTTGTAAACCATTCTGCCTTGCTGTAACACGCATAGGATGCGTGCTGGGTTAGTTAAATAATACTTTAAATAAATATCACATGCAGATCAGAGGCATCGCTAATAGAATCGCAGAGCGGCACAAATGCAGAGAGTTGAAGTGGTATCACTATGAGGGGCAGGAGCCCAAACATTGCTTTAAAGAGACACTGGAGTTGGCAGCAGCAGGAGCCCAAAAATTGGATGAATCACACCCTGGAGTTGCAAGCAGCAGCAGGAGCCCAAACATTGGCTAAAAGAGACACTGGAGTTGGCTTCAGGAGCCCAAAAATTGGATGCATCACACCCTGGAGTTGCAAGCAGCAGCAGGAGCCCAAGCATTACTTTAAAGAGACACTGGAGTTGGCTTCAGGAGCCCAAAAATTGGATGAATCACACCCTGGAGTTGCAAGCAGCAGCAGCAGCAGGAGCCCAAACATTACTTTAAAGAGACACTGGAGTTGGCAGCAGGAGCCCAAAAATTGGATGAATCACACCCTGGAGTTGGCAGCAGCAGCAGCAGGAGCCAAAACATTACTTTAAAGAGACACTGGAGTTGGCAGCAGGAGCCCAAAAATTTAATGAATCACACCCTGGAGTTGGCAGGAGCAGCAGCAGCAGCCGCAGGAGCCCAAACATTACTTTAAAGAGACACTGGAGTTGGCAGCAGGAGCCCAAAAATTGAATGAATCACACCCTGGAGTTGGCAGCAGCAGCAGGAGCCCAAACATTACTTTAAAGAGACACTGGAGTTGGCAGCAGGAGCCCAAAAATTGGATGAATCACACCCTGGAGTTGCCAGCAGCAGCAGCAGGAGCCCAGACATTACTTTAAAGAGACACTGGAGTTGGCAGCAGAAGCCAAAAAAATTGGATGAATCACACCCTGGAGTTGGCAGCAGCAGCAGCAGCAGGAGCCCAAACATTACTTTAAAGAGACACTGTAGTTTGCAGCAGGAGCCCAAAAATTGGATGAATCACACCCTGGAGTTGGCAGCAGCAGCAGGAGCCCAAACATTACTTTAAAGAGACACTGGAGTTGGCAGCAGGAGCCCAAAAATTGGATGAATCACACCCTGGAGTTGGCAGCAGCATCAGGAGCCCAAACATTACTTTAAAGAGACACTGGAGTTGGCAGCAGGAGCCCAAAAATTGGATGAATCACACCCTGGAGTTGGCAGCAGCAGCAGGAGCCCAAACATTACTTTAAAGAGACACTGGAGTTGGCAGCAGGAGCCCAAAAATTGGATGAATCACACCCTGGAGTTGCAAGCAGCAGCAGCAGGAGCCCAAACATTGGCTGAAAGGGACACTGGAGTTGGCAGCAGGAGCCCAAAAATTGGATGAATCACACCCTGGAGTTGCAAGCAGCAGCAGCAGGAACCCAAACATTACTTTAAAGAGACACTGGAGTTGGCAGCAGGAGCCCAAAAATGGAATGAATCACACCCTGGAGTTGGCAGGAGCAGCAGCAGCAGCAGGAGGAGCCCAAACATTACTTTAAAGAGATGCTGGAGTTGGCAGCAGGAGCCCAAAAATTGAATGAATCACACCCTGGAGTTGGCAGCAGGAGCCCAAACATTACTTTAAAGAGACAATGGGGTTGTCAGCAGGAGCCCAAAAATTGGATGAATCACACCCTGGAGTTGCAAGCAGCAGCAGCAGGAGCCCAAACATTACTTTAAAGAGACACTGGAGTTGGCAGCAGGAGCCCAAAAATTGGATGAATCACACCCTGGAGTTGCAAGCAGCAGGAGCCCAAAAATAGCTTGAAAGACACACTGTAGTTGGCTTCAGGAGCCCAAAAATTGGATGAATCACACCCTGGAGTTGCAAGCAGCAGCAGCAGGAGCCCAAACATTACTTTAAAGAGACACTGGAGTTGGCAGCAGGAGCCCAAAAATTGGATGAATCACACCCTGGAGTTGGCAACAGCAGCAGGAGCCAAACATTACTTTAAAGAGACACTGGAGTTGGCAGCAGGAGCCCAAAAATTGAATGAATCACACCCTGGAGTTGGCAGCAGCAGCAGGAGCCCAAACATTACTTTAAAGAGACACTGGAGTTGGCAGCAGGAGCCCAAAAATTGGATGAATCACACCCTGGAGTTGGCAGCAGCAGCAGCAGGAGCCCAAACATTACTTTAAAGAGACACTGGGGTTGGCAGCAGGAGCCCAAAAATTGGATGAATCATACTCTGGAGTTGGCAGCAGCAGGAGCCCAAACATTACTTTAAAGAGACACTGGGGTTGGCTTCAGGAGCCCAAAAATTGGATGAATCACCCTGTGGAGAGTCATGTGGAGAAAAAGTAGCTTAGTTAGTAATATCTACATAAAATTATGAATAAACAAATGCAAAAGTATTGCCAAAGTGAAGTTTTGTTTGAGGATGTGTTTCCACCTTTTAATTAAATCAGAAACAACAAGGTATCATTGCCTTTGACTAATTAGCCCTCAAAAATTCTTGAAAGTTTTAAATCTGGATGTCTGATCCATCTTATCCGAAGAATATTAATAAAAAGTAAGAGTAACGTAAAGGATTTTTTATCAATACTTACTTGTGGTCCGATGCAGAGGAATGTCTGTAACTGGAGAGCAGCGCCTTAAATCTGTTTTGCACGATCCATATTTCTTTAGTGTTGGTCTGGCCCCGTCATCAATCTACTGGAATACATCAGGCATTGTTGGGAGGAAAGCTTGGCTGATCCATGCGCCATTCATTTCCACGCAGGGCAGTCTCTAGAAAAAAAAGTTATGTATAAACCAGGGTCTTTTTCATATAAAAACAAATGGTTATTCTTGCTTTTCAACCATATGTTCCACAGCTTTACCAGTCATTGTGTCAGCCAATGAAGCAACTTTGTCTCGAAGTGCTGCAAAAGCAGTCCACTGCATCACAAGTGGCATCTGACACCCCCAGTCAACTGTCTGTTGTTATGCTTTGGGTTCAGCTCCACTATCCATTGATGAAGATCTGATAATCATAAAATTCAGCAGCTACTGCCCAGCCAAGAAGTGGAGGAGACACTCGCCTCTTCTTCCACTAGCCGGGCAATTAGTGATGAGGAGAGTGTCGTGGGAGGAGGTGTTGCAAGCGGAGGTAGTGGAAGAGGGTCCCTGGAGTCTACGGCGGTGGCGGCGGCGGCAGCAGCAGCAGCAGCAGCAGCAGTGAATTATTGCGGACCGTTGGTAGGAAAAATCAGCTACTCAGAGATGTGGCAGTTTTTCATGCAGCATCCACAATCCTGTGGAGAAAAAGTAGGTTAGTTAGTATATATACATAAAATTATGAATAAACAAATGCAATAGTATTGCCAAAGTGAAGTTTTGTTTGAGGGTGTGTTTCCACCTTGTAATTAAATCAGAAACAACTAGGTATCATTGCCTCTGAATAATTAGCCCTCAAAAATTCTTGGAATTTTTAATCTTGATGTCTGAGGGATTTCTCCTCTCAGACAGCGTCACCATAAGTCCAGCCTGCTGCATTACCCAGTGGTGGACCTTTCAGAGAACTGATGTCTTGTGCTGAGCCGAGGTGGAGAGTCCCATGGTACCATTGCTTTGCGAAGATGGCAGTACCTGCCCTGTAAAATGTTGTTGAACAGAAGGTGGGCCAGTCCTTTAGCCTGTCAGTGTGTACCAAAGTGCACAGTGTTGTCTACGTCTAGAGCTGTAACTATGGACTCATGGTGGACAAAATATATTCTTTTAGGCCCCCTTGGTGATTGTGGTTTCACGCTGTTCTTCACATGGTTTTCCTTGACCAACAGAGTCACACATGGGAGGAACTACTAAAAATGAGAACTCAATCCATCAAATCATTGCTTAATCCACGAAAACTGCAAATTTGGACCCATGGTGACTGACACTTGGAAGAACATCTTGTTTGCGCTGCGACAAGGAAGCCAGAGTCATGCGTCCTGACATGGCACACGTGTTCAGTCTAGTTGTCAAGCGTTTTCTGAAGTCTTCCCCCCATCTAAAAGACATCCGAACAACAGGAAAGAAAGTTAGCATGCACTTCTGGCACTCCTACACCACCAAGCACAACCTTATTGAGCTTCAGCATCAGAACGGTGTACCCCAACATAGTCTGATTTGCGATGTTTCCACCCGTTGGAATTCCACCCTCCATATGCAGGATCCACTATAGGAACAGAGAAAAGCCATCACGGATTTCTGGATGATCCAAACGGATAGGGGGACACCCCTGTGTAAATTCAATGTAAACCATTGGCAGCTCATACGTGACACCGGCCATTTGCTCAGGCCCTTTGAGGAAGCTACTTTATTAGTCAGTTGCCAGGACTATGAGATGAACGATGAGATTCCACTGCTTCATGTACTACAACACATGTTGGAAACCATGGCTGGTCAGGGCACTGGAAACATGGCACATACATTTCACAGCCACATGAAGCCTGTGGGGGCTGAAGTGGAGGAGGAGGAGGGGGTGGGGCACAGCAAACCACAGTTTAGGTTTCACAAAATGACCATTTTATCTAGTCATCTGACAGGAGAGGAGGAGCAGGAGCAGCCACAGGAGCTAGAGGGTTGTGAGGAAGGCGAGACAGAGGACCCAGACACACCGTGGCAGTTTATAGTGGAGATGGAGACAGGTAGTCCCTCCGAGTCACTTGAACAAATGGCACGATGCATGCTCACATGCTTGCGTACTAGTGAGCGCAGAATTGTCTCCATTTGTCAGCGGGAAGACTTCTGGCTCTCCAACTTATTGGACCCTCGCTTCCGGCACAAAATGGGGGCCCACTGAGAGGGAGGACAAACTGACCTACTACAGAGACATCCCACGTAGTCAGTTGGGCGATGTCTATCTGCGCCATGGCCCATACTCCCGCAGGTCTGACTCGGGGGGACCTCTGCGATCACCTTCCACTGCCATGGCTGCTGGGGGGGTGGAAGGAGCAGCAGCAGCAGCAGCTCCATCAGCAGCAGCCTCAGTCTTCAGTAGCTAGTGAGTAGCTTTCTACACCTGCATAGTGAGTCTACTCATGAGCAGCAGGAAGACCTAGAGCTGGACCTCAAACAGCAGGTCATGTCATAACTTGACATGACCATGCCAACACACCTTCAGGATCCACTGGATTTGCTGGGAAGCCAAACTTGACTTGTGTCCGCAACTAGCAGAGTTTGCCCTGGAAAAGCTGTACTGGCAGGAAAGTAGTTGATTTAGATGGCAACTGGGCTGCTCTATATAATGAAGCAAAATGGCAAATTTACCTCACTATATAAGCTATTGCCCCTCAGATTTACACAGGGGCTGCTCTATATAATGAAGCAAAATGGCAAATTTGCCTCACTATATAAGCTATTGCCCCTCAGATTTACACAGGGGCTGCTCTATATAATGAAGCAAAATGGCAAATTTACCTCACTATATAAGCTATTGCCCCTCAGATTTACACAGGGGCTGCTCCATATAATGGTGCAAAACCATGAATTTACCTCATAATATAAACTATTGCCCCTCAGATTTACACAGGGGCTGCTCTATATTATGCTGCAAAATGGCAAATTTACCTCACAATATAAGCTATTGCCCCTCATATTTACACAGGGGCTGCTCCATATAATGGTGCAAAACCATGAATTTACCTCATAATATAAACTATTGCCCCTCAGATTTACACAGGGGCTGCTCTATATAATGAAGCAAAATGGCAAATTTACCTCACTATATAAGCTATTGCCCCTCAGATTTACACAGGGGCTGTTCCATATAATGGTGCAAAACCATGAATTTACCTCATAATATAAACTATTGCCCCTCAGATTTACACAGGGGCTGCTCTATATTATGCTGCAAAATGGCAAATTTACCTCACAATATAAGCTATTGCCCCTCATATTTACACAGGGGCTGCTCCATATAATGGTGCAAAACCATGAATTTACCTCATAATATAAACTATTGCCCCTCAGATTTACACAGGGGCTGCTCTATATAATGAAGCAAAATGGCAAATTTACCTCACTATATAAGCTATTGCCCCTCAGATTTACACAGGGGCTGCTCCATATAATGGTGCAAAACCATGAATTTAGCTCATAATATAAACTATTGCCCCTCAGATTTACACAGGGGCTGCTCAATATTATGCTGCAAAATGGCAAATTTACCTCACAATATAAGCTATTGCCCCTCAGATTTACACAGGGGCTGCTCCATATAATGGTACAAAACCATGAATTTACCTCATAATATAAACTATTGCCCCTCAGATTTACACAGGGGCTGCTCTATATAATGAAGAAAAATGGCAAATTTACCTCACTATATAAGCTATTGCCCCTCAGATTTACACAGGGGCTGCTCCATATAATGGTGCAAAACCATGAATTTACCTCATAATATAAACTATTGCCCCTCAGATTTACACAGGGGCTGCTCTATATTATGCTGCAAAATGGCAAATTTACCTCACAACATAAGCTATGGCCCCTCAGATTTACACAGGGGCTGCTCCATATAATGGTGCAAAACCATGAATTTACCTCATAATATAAACTATTGCCCCTCAGATTTACACAGGGGCTGCTCTATGTAATGGTGCAAAATGGCGAATTTACCTAACTATATAATCTATTACAGCTCTATATAAATAAAAATAAATAAATAAATAAATAAAAAAAGGGCCTGTAGAAGCTTATTTAGTATAACAGATAGGGTGACATGTGCTGGTTTGGGATGCCCATATGGGCTAGTGTTTTGACTGCAGGACAAAAACCAATTCAAAATGCAATGCTCAGATTCAGCTGAGGAAGGATCAACAAGCGTATTAGGTATAACAGATAGGCTGCCTAATGCAGGTTTGGGATGCCCTGCGGCCTGGTGTTTTTTTTGTTAAAGGCAGACCAAAAACCAATTCCAAATGCAATACTTTGATTAAGCTGAGGAAGGATCAACAAGCGTATTTAGTATAACAGATAGGCTGCTAAGTGCAGGTTTGGGATACCCTGGGGCCTAGTGTTTTGGCAGCAGGACAAAAACCAATGCAAAATGCAATAGCTTAATAAAGCTGAGGCTGTAGATGCTTATTTTGTATAAACAGATAGGGTGCAACGTGCAGCTTTGGGGTGCCCTGCGGCCTGGTTAATTGAAAGCAGTCAAAAAGGAAGTGCAAACTGAAGTAGCTTAATGAAGCTGATGCTGATCAACGCTTATGTTGTATACCAGATAGGGTGCAAGGTGCAGCTTTGGGGTGCCCTGCGGCCAGGTTTATTAAAAGCAGTCAAAAACAAGTGCAAACTGAAGTAGCTTAATAAAGCAGCTGATGCTGATCAACGCTTATGTTGTATAACAGATAGGGTTAAAATAGCATGTGCCTTGGGATGCCCATGTGGCCTGGTATATTTTAAGCTGAACAAAAAGTAACAATAATCCAAGTATGAGAAATGCTTTAGCTTAACATATAGGGTTAATCAGCATGTGCCTTGGGATGCCCGTATGGCCTGGTATATTTTAAGCTGAACAAAAAGTAACAATAATCCAAGTATGAGAAATGCTTTAGCTTAACATATAGGGTTAATCAGCATGTGCCTTGGGCCTGGTATATTTTAAGCTGAACAAAAAGTAACAATAATCCAAGTATGAGAAATGCTTTAGCTTAACATATAGGGTTAATCAGCATGTTAATCAGTTAATCAGTTAATCAGCATGTGCCTTGGGATGCCCGTGTGGCCTGGTATATTTTAAGCTGAACAAAAAGTAACAATAATCCAAGTATGAGAAATGCTTGTGCTTAACAGATAGGGTTAAATAGCATGTGCCTTGGGATGCCAGTGTGGCGTAATGGATTTTAAGCTGAACAAAAAGTATTAACAATAATCCAAATATGAGAAATGCTTTTGTTTAACAGATAGGGTTAAATATCATGTGCCTTGGGATGCCAGTGTGGCGCAATGTATTATAAGCTGAGCAGAAACTTTTAACACTAATCCAAGTATGAGAAATAATTTTGACCTTCTTTACAGCGCCATACTTTGAAAGAAAAATCCTTAATTTCATGCCGATCAATCCAAAGGTCAATGCCCCCAACAAAAATAGTGTTCGGCATAAGTTTTCCTTCTGGAAGGACGTAACCTTTAGTTTTCATGGTTGGGGTAGGTTATCTTACAAATTGGGATACCCCAGGCAGCAGTGTCATTGAAAGAGACAGATTGTAATGCAGACCATACGCAAGCAGAGAAACTCAGGTTGCAACAGGCCTCTTTAGTTTACATGGTTGGGGTAGGTTATCTTACAAATTGGGATACCCCAGGCAGCAGTGTCATTGAAAGAGACAGATTGTAATGCAGACCATACTCAAGCAGAGAAACTCAGGCTGCAACAGGCCTCTTTAGTTTACATGGTTGGGGTAGATTATCTTACAAATTGGGATACCCCACTGTATGTGAAACCGAATATAATGCACCCCCAAAAGTGGACAATCAGCCTCCAAGAGGCCTGCTTAGTTTAAATAAGAGAGCTGCTTAGCTTATATAAGAGAGCTGCTTAGTGTAAATAAGAGGCCTGCTTAGTTTAAATAAGAGAGCTGCTTAGTGTAAATAAGAGAGGTAGGTTATGTTATCTTACAGAATGGGATACCCCCAAGCAGGCTTTAGAACAGTATATATGCACAGCAACAGTGGATAAGCAGGCTCCAACAGGCCAAATTACTTTAAATAGCAGGCCGATTCATTAATAGTGCCAGGTAGCGACAGATGAGCGCCAGTAGCGTGATTTTCACAGCGCCCGCTAGTATTCGCTGTGCTTGGCCGTTGTTCGCTTGTTGACAGCGACTCAGTCGGTGTGCGGTAATGTTGAATACGGGGTTAGGAGTCGCTGTTTCACAGGTTCCGCGCTGTATGGGTGTGCCTGACAGCGAATGGCCATAGCGAACGGCTCCCAGCATATTCATTAACAAATCACGCTCCAAAAATTCTCGCGCTGTGAAATGCTTGTTTAAACCCCAGAGCGCTGGCGGCGATGGCTTATAAGTAGTTTTTCAACCCCCAAACAACCATATTTTTTGATTAAAAAATTAAACAAGTTTTTCTAAACATTTTGTAATATGAATACACTAATATCAGACCTGTAATATCAATTCTGCACAAATGTATTTATTTATTTTTTTTACCTTAAAAAAAATATCTAACATTGCCGTAGTGGTCACAGAATTTTTGACAGTTAAAAAAAAAAAAAAAAAATTAAAATCAATTAATTATGAATATTTAAAGATTGCTCCATTGAAATGCATTGGAGAGCGCCAGGGAGCGACAGGTCATACCTGGCGATGTGATGGGATTAGTAGCGGCGCTGTTCGTTGCAGTTGGCTACATGATGAATCCCGCGCTAGCTGACGCTCTCGCCGGCGCTAGCCTAATTAAGCGTGATAAATGCGTGATTGTGTCCGCCGCCTGGTGTTCTGGAGTCGGTAGCCGCCGATAGCTAGCGCTACCTGGCGCCAGTCAGACACTACCTGGCGCTAGCCCTTGATAAATAAGGCCCTAAGTGTGCAGCTTACAGTAAATACAGAGGCTAATTGGATGTTACAGAATGGGATGCCCCACAGCAGACCTGAGATCAGTATATAAGCACAGTAAAAGTGTCTAAGCAGGCTCAAACAGGCCAAATTACTTTAAATAAGTGTGCAGCTTAGAGGAGATACAGAGGCTAATGGTATGTTACAGAATGGGATGCCCCACAGCAGACCTGAGATCAGTATATATGCACAGCAACAGTGGATAAGCAGGCTCCAACAGGCCAAATTACTTTAAATAAGTGTGCAGCTTAGAGTAAATACAGAGGCTAATGGTATGTTACAGAATGGGATGCCCCACAGCAGACCTGAGATCAGTATATATGCACAGCAACAGTGGATAAGCAGGCTCAAACAGGCCAAATTACTTTAAATAGGTGTGCAGCTTAGAGTAAATACAGAGACTAATGGTATGTTACAGAATGGGATGCCCCACAGCAGACCTGAGATCAGTATATATGCACAGTAAAAGTGTCTAAGCAGGCGAAAACAGGCCAAATTACTTTAAATAAGTGTGCAGCTTAGAGTAAATACAGAGGCTAATGGTATGTTACAGAATGGGATGCCCCACAGCAGACCTGAGATCAGTATATATGCACACTAACAGTGGATAAGCAGGCTCAAACAGGCCAAATTACTTTAAATAAGTGTGCAGCTTAGAGTAAATACAGAGGCTAATGGTATGTTACAGAATGGGATGCCCCACAGCAGACCTGAGATCAGTATATATGCACAGCAACAGTGGATAAGCAGGCTCAAACAGGCCAAATTGCTTTAAAAAAGTGTGCAGCTTAGAGTAAATACAGAGGCTAATGGGATGTTACAGAATGGGATGCCCCACAGCAGACCTGAGATCAGTATATATGCACAGTAAAAGTGTCTAAGCAGGCTCCAACAGGCCAAATTACTTTAAATAAGTGTGCAGCTTAGAGTAAATACAGAGGCTAATGGTATGTTACAGAATGGGATGCCCCACAGCAGACCTGAGATCAGTATATATGCACAGTAAAAGTGTCTAAGCAGGCTCAAACAGGCCAAATTACTTTAAATAAGTGTGCAGCTTAGAGTAAATACAGAGGCTAATGGGATGTTACAGAATGGGATGTGTTACAGAATGGGATGCCCCACAGCAGACCTGAGATCAGTATATATGCACAGCAACAGTGGATAAGCAGGCTCCAACAGGCCAAATTACTTTAAATAAGTGTGCAGCTTAGAGGAGATACAGAGGCTAATGGCATGTTACAGAATGGGATGCCCCACAGCAGACCTGAGATCAGTATATATGCACAGTAAAAGTGTCTAAGCAGGCTCAAACAGGCCAAATTACTTTAAATAAGTGTGCAGCTTAGAGGAGATACAGAGGCTAATGTGATGTTACAGAATGGGATGCCCCGACAGCAGACCTGAGATCAGTATATATGCACAGTAAAAGTGTCTAAGCAGGCTCAAACAGGCCAAATTACTTTAAATAAGTGTGCAGCTTAGAGGAGATACAGAGGCTAATGGTATGTTACAGAATGGGATGCCCCACAGCAGACCTGAGATCAGAATATATGCACAGCAACAGTGGATAAGCAGGCTCCAACAGGCCAAATTACTTTAAATAAGTGTGCAGCTTAGAGGAGATACAGAGGCTAATGGTATGTTACAGAATGGGATGCCCCACAGCAGACCTGAGATCAGTATATATGCACAGCAACAGTGGATAAGCAGGCTCAAACAGGCCAAATTACTTTAAATAAGTGTGCAGCTTAGAGGAGATACAGAGGCTAATGTGATGTTACAGAATGGGATGCCCCCACAGCAGACCTGAGATCAGTATATATGCACAATAAAAGTGTCTAAGCAGACTCAAACAGGCCAAATTACTTTAAATAAGTGTGCAGCTTAGAGTAAATACAGAGGCTAATGGGATGTTACAGAATGGGATGCCCCACAGAAGACCTGAGATCAGTATATATGCACAGCAACAGTGGATAAGCAGGCTCCAACAGGCCAAATTACTTTAAATAAGTGTGCAGCTTAGAGGCGATACAGAGGCTAATGGTATGTTACAGAATGGGATGCCCCACAGCAGACCTGAGATCAGTATATATGCACAGTAAAAGTGTCTAAGCAGGCTCCAACAGGTCAAATTACTTTAAATAAGTGTGCAGCTTAGAGTAAATACAGAGGCTAATGGTATGTTACAGAATGGGATGCCCCACAGCAGACCTGAGATCAGTATATATGCACAGCAACAGTGGATAAGCAGGCTCAAACAGGCCAAATTACTTTAAATAAGTGTGCAGCTTAGAGTAAATACAGAGGCTAATGGGATGTTACAGAATGGGATGCCCCACAGCAGACCTGAGATCAGTATATATGCACAGTAAAAGTGTCTAAGCAGGCTCAAACAGGCCAAATTACTTTAAATAAGTGTGCAGCTTAGAGGAGATACAGAGGCTAATGGTATGTTACAGAATGGGATGCCCCACAGCAGACCTGAGATCAGTATATATGCACAGCAACAGTGGATAAGCAGGCTCAAACAGGCCAAATTACTTTAAATAAGTGTGCAGCTTAGAGTAAATACAGAGGCTAATGGGATGTTACAGAATGGGATGCCCCACAGAAGACCTGAGATCAGTATATATGCACAGCAACAGTGGATAAGCAGGCTCAAACAGGCCAAATTACTTTAAATAAGTGTGCAGCTTAGAGGAGATACAGAGGCTAATGGTATGTTACAGAATGGGATGCCCCACAGCAGACCTGACATCAGTATATATACACAGCAACAGTGGATAAGCAGGCTCAAACAGGCCAAATTACTTTAAATAAGTGTGCAGCTTAGAGTAAATACAGAGGCTAATGGGATGTTACAGAATGGGATGCCCCACAGCAGACCTGAGATCAGTATATATGCACAGTAAAAGTGTCTAAGCAGGCTCAAACAGGCCAAATTACTTTAAATAAGTGTGCAGCTTAGAGGAGATACAGAGGCTAATGTGATGTTACAGAATGGGATGCCCCGACAGCAGACCTGAGATCAGTATATATGCACAGTAAAAGTGTCTAAGCAGGCTCAAACAGGCCAAATTACTTTAAATAAGTGTGCAGCTTAGAGGAGATACAGAGGCTAATGGTATGTTACAGAATGGGATGCCCCACAGCAGACCTGAGATCAGAATATATGCACAGCAACAGTGGATAAGCAGGCTCCAACAGGCCAAATTACTTTAAATAAGTGTGCAGCTTAGAGGAGATACAGAGGCTAATGGTATGTTACAGAATGGGATGCCCCACAGCAGACCTGAGATCAGTATATATGCACAGCAACAGTGGATAAGCAGGCTCAAACAGGCCAAATTACTTTAAATAAGTGTGCAGCTTAGAGGAGATACAGAGGCTAATGTGATGTTACAGAATGGGATGCCCCCACAGCAGACCTGAGATCAGTATATATGCACAATAAAAGTGTCTAAGCAGGCTCAAACAGGCCAAATTACTTTAAATAAGTGTGCAGCTTAGAGTAAATACAGAGGCTAATGGTATGTTACAGAATGGGATGCCCCACAGAAGACCTGAGATCAGTATATATGCACAGCAACAGTGGATAAGCAGGCTCCAACAGGCCAAATTACTTTAAATAAGTGTGCAGCTTAGAGGCGATACAGAGGCTAATGGTATGTTACAGAATGGGATGCCCCACAGCAGACCTGAGATCAGTATATATGCACAGTAAAAGTGTCTAAGCAGGCTCAAACAGGCCAAATTACTTTAAATAAGTGTGCAGCTTAGAGGAGATACAGAGGCTAATGGTATGTTACAGAATGGGATGCCCCACAGCAGACCTGAGATCAGTATATATGCACAGCAACAGTGGATAAGCAGGCTCAAACAGGCCAAATTACTTTAAATAAGTGTGCAGCTTAGAGTAAATACAGAGGCTAATGGGATGTTACAGAATGGGATGCCCCACAGCAGACCTGAGATCAGTATATATGCACAGTAAAAGTGTCTAAGCAGGCTCCAACAGGCCAAATTACTTTAAATAAGTGTGCAGCTTAGAGGAGATACAGAGGCTAATGGTATGTTACAGAATGGGATGCCCCACAGCAGACCTGAGATCAGTATATATGCACAGCAACAGTGGATAAGCAGGCTCAAACAGGCCAAATTACTTTAAATAAGTGTGCAGCTTAGAGGAGATACAGAGGCTAATGTGATGTTACAGAATGGGATGCCCCCACAGCAGACCTGAGATCAGTATATATGCACAATAAAAGTGTCTAAGCAGGCTCAAACAGGCCAAATTACTTTAAATAAGTGTGCAGCTTAGAGGAGATACAGAGGCTAATGTGATGTTACAGAATGGGATGCCCCGACAGCAGACCTGAGATCAGTATATATGCACAGTAAAAGTGTCTAAGCAGGCTCAAACAGGCCAAATTACTTTAAATAAGTGTGCAGCTTAGAGGAGATACAGAGGCTAATGGTATGATACAGAATGGGATGCCCCACAGCAGACCTGAGATCAGAATATATGCACAGCAACAGTGGATAAGCAGGCTCCAACAGGCCAAATTACTTTAAATAAGTGTGCAGCTTAGAGGAGATACAGAGGCTAATGGTATGTTACAGAATGGGATGCCCCACAGCAGACCTGAGATCAGTATATATGCACAGCAACAGTGGATAAGCAGGCTCAAACAGGCCAAATTACTTTAAATAAGTGTGCAGCTTAGAGGAGATACAGAGGCTAATGTGATGTTACAGAATGGGATGCCCCCACAGCAGACCTGAGATCAGTATATATGCACAATAAAAGTGTCTAAGCAGGCTCAAACAGGCCAAATTACTTTAAATAGGTGTGCAGCTTAGAGTAAATACAGAGGCTAATGGGATGTTACAGAATGGGATGCCCCACAGAAGACCTGAGATCAGTATATATGCACAGCAACAGTGGATAAGCAGGCTCCAACAGGCCAAATTACTTTAAATAAGTGTGCAGCTTAGAGGCGATACAGAGGCTAATGGTATGTTACAGAATGGGATGCCCCACAGCAGACCTGAGATCAGTATATATGCACAGTAAAAGTGTCTAAGCAGGCTCAAACAGGCCAAATTACTTTAAATAAGTGTGCAGCTTAGAGGAGATACAGAGGCTAATGGTATGATACAGAATGGGATGCCCCACAGCAGACCTGAGATCAGAATATATGCACAGCAACAGTGGATAAGCAGGCTCCAACAGGCCAAATTACTTTAAATAAGTGTGCAGCTTAGAGGAGATACAGAGGCTAATGTGATGTTACAGAATGGGATGCCCCCACAGCAGACCTGAGATCAGTATATATGCACAATAAAAGTGTCTAAGCAGGCTCAAACAGGCCAAATTACTTTAAATAAGTGTGCAGCTTAGAGTAAATACAGAGGCTAATGGGATGTTACAGAATGGGATGCCCCACAGAAGACCTGAGATCAGTATATATGCACAGCAACAGTGGATAAGCAGGCTCCAACAGGCCAAATTACTTTAAATAAGTGTGCAGCTTAGAGGCGATACAGAGGCTAATGGTATGTTACAGAATGGGATGCCCCACAGCAGACCTGAGATCAGTATATATGCACAGTAAAAGTGTCTAAGCAGGCTCCAACAGGTCAAATTACTTTAAATAAATGTGCAGCTTAGAGTAAATACAGAGGCTAATGGTATGTTACAGAATGGGATGCCCCACAGCAGACCTGAGATCAGTATATATGCACAGTAAAAGTGTCTAAGCAGGCTCCAACAGGTCAAATTACTTTAAATAAGTGTGCAGCTTAGAGGAGATACAGAGGCTAATGGTATGTTACAGAATGGGATGCCCCACAGCAGACCTGAGATCAGTATATATGCACAGCAACAGTGGATAAGCAGGCTCAAACTGGCCAAATTACTTTAAATAAGTGTGCAGCTTAGAATAAATACAGAGGCTAATGGTATGTTACAGAATGGGATGCCCCACAGCAGACCTGAGATCAGTATATATGCACAGCAACAGTGGATAAGCAGGCTCAAACAGGCCAAATTACTTTAAATAAGTGTGCAGCTTAGAGTAAATACAGAGGCTAATGGGATGTTACAGAATGGGATGCCCCACAGCAGACCTGAGATCTGTATATATGCACAGTAAAAGTGTCTAAGCAGGCTCCAACAGGCGAAATTACTTTAAATAAGTGTGCAGCTTAGAGTAAATACAGAGGCTAATGGTATGTTACAGAATGGGATGCCCGACAGCAGACCTGAGATCAGTATAGATACACAGCAACAGTGGATAAGCAGGCTGAAACAGGCCAAATTACTTTAAATAAGTGTGCAGCTTAGAGTAAATACAGAGGCTAATGGGATGTTACAGAATGGGATGCCCCACAGCAGACCTGAGATCAGTATATATGCACAGCAACAGTGGATAAGCAGGCTCAAACAGGCCAAATTACTTTAAATAAGTGTGCAGCTTAGAGGAGATACAGAGGCTAATGGTATGTTACAGAATGGGATGCCCCACAGCAGACCTGAGATCAGTATATATGCACAGCAACAGTGGATAAGCAGGCTCAAACAGGCCAAATTACTTTAAATAAGTGTGCAGCTTAGAGTAAATACAGAGGCTAATGGGATGTTACAGAATGGGATGCCCCACAGCAGACCTGAGATCAGTATATATGCACAGTAAAAGTGTCTAAGCAGGCTCCAACAGGCCAAATTACTTTAAATAAGTGTGCAGCTTAGAGGAGATACAGAGGCTAATGGTATGTTACAGAATGGGATGCCCCACAGCAGACCTGAGATCAGTATATATGCACAGCAACAGTGGATAAGCAGGCTCAAACAGGCCAAATTACTTTAAATAAGTGTGCAGCTTAGAGGAGATACAGAGGCTAATGTGATGTTACAGAATGGGATGCCCCCACAGCAGACCTGAGATCAGTATATATGCACAATAAAAGTGTCTAAGCAGGCTCCAACAGGCCAAATTACTTTAAATAAGTGTGCAGCTTAGAGGAGATACAGAGGCTAATGTGATGTTACAGAATGGGATGCCCCGACAGCAGACCTGAGATCAGTATATATGCACAGTAAAAGTGTCTAAGCAGGCTCAAACAGGCCAAATTACTTTAAATAAGTGTGCAGCTTAGAGGAGATACAGAGGCTAATGGTATGATACAGAATGGGATGCCCCACAGCAGACCTGAGATCAGAATATATGCACAGCAACAGTGGATAAGCAGGCTCCAACAGGCCAAATTACTTTAAATAAGTGTGCAGCTTAGAGGAGATACAGAGGCTAATGGTATGTTACAGAATGGGATGCCCCACAGCAGACCTGAGATCAGTATATATGCACAGCAACAGTGGATAAGCAGGCTCAAACAGGCCAAATTACTTTAAATAAGTGTGCAGCTTAGAGGAGATACAGAGGCTAATGTGATGTTACAGAATGGGATGCCCCCACAGCAGACCTGAGATCAGTATATATGCACAATAAAAGTGTCTAAGCAGGCTCAAACAGGCCAAATTACTTTAAATAGGTGTGCAGCTTAGAGTAAATACAGAGGCTAATGGGATGTTACAGAATGGGATGCCCCACAGAAGACCTGAGATCAGTATATATGCACAGCAACAGTGGATAAGCAGGCTCCAACAGGCCAAATTACTTTAAATAAGTGTGCAGCTTAGAGGCGATACAGAGGCTAATGGTATGTTACAGAATGGGATGCCCCACAGCAGACCTGAGATCAGTATATATGCACAGTAAAAGTGTCTAAGCAGGCTCAAACAGGCCAAATTACTTTAAATAAGTGTGCAGCTTAGAGGAGATACAGAGGCTAATGGTATGATACAGAATGGGATGCCCCACAGCAGACCTGAGATCAGAATATATGCACAGCAACAGTGGATAAGCAGGCTCCAACAGGCCAAATTACTTTAAATAAGTGTGCAGCTTAGAGGAGATACAGAGGCTAATGTGATGTTACAGAATGGGATGCCCCCACAGCAGACCTGAGATCAGTATATATGCACAATAAAAGTGTCTAAGCAGGCTCAAACAGGCCAAATTACTTTAAATAAGTGTGCAGCTTAGAGTAAATACAGAGGCTAATGGGATGTTACAGAATGGGATGCCCCACAGAAGACCTGAGATCAGTATATATGCACAGCAACAGTGGATAAGCAGGCTCCAACAGGCCAAATTACTTTAAATAAGTGTGCAGCTTAGAGGCGATACAGAGGCTAATGGTATGTTACAGAATGGGATGCCCCACAGCAGACCTGAGATCAGTATATATGCACAGTAAAAGTGTCTAAGCAGGCTCCAACAGGTCAAATTACTTTAAATAAATGTGCAGCTTAGAGTAAATACAGAGGCTAATGGTATGTTACAGAATGGGATGCCCCACAGCAGACCTGAGATCAGTATATATGCACAGTAAAAGTGTCTAAGCAGGCTCCAACAGGTCAAATTACTTTAAATAAGTGTGCAGCTTAGAGGAGATACAGAGGCTAATGGTATGTTACAGAATGGGATGCCCCACAGCAGACCTGAGATCAGTATATATGCACAGCAACAGTGGATAAGCAGGCTCAAACTGGCCAAATTACTTTAAATAAGTGTGCAGCTTAGAATAAATACAGAGGCTAATGGTATGTTACAGAATGGGATGCCCCACAGCAGACCTGAGATCAGTATATATGCACAGCAACAGTGGATAAGCAGGCTCAAACAGGCCAAATTACTTTAAATAAGTGTGCAGCTTAGAGTAAATACAGAGGCTAATGGGATGTTACAGAATGGGATGCCCCACAGCAGACCTGAGATCTGTATATATGCACAGTAAAAGTGTCTAAGCAGGCTCCAACAGGCGAAATTACTTTAAATAAGTGTGCAGCTTAGAGTAAATACAGAGGCTAATGGTATGTTACAGAATGGGATGCCCGACAGCAGACCTGAGATCAGTATAGATACACAGCAACAGTGGATAAGCAGGCTGAAACAGGCCAAATTACTTTAAATAAGTGTGCAGCTTAGAGTAAATACAGAGGCTAATGGGATGTTACAGAATGGGATGCCCCACAGCAGACCTGAGATCAGTATATATGCACAGCAACAGTGGATAAGCAGGCTCAAACAGGCCAAATTACTTTAAATAAGTGTGCAGCTTAGAGGAGATACAGAGGCTAATGGTATGTTACAGAATGGGATGCCCCACAGCAGACCTGAGATCAGTATATATGCACAGCAACAGTGGATAAGCAGGCTCAAACAGGCCAAATTACTTTAAATAAGTGTGCAGCTTAGAGTAAATACAGAGGCTAATGGGATGTTACAGAATGGGATGCCCCACAGCAGACCTGAGATCAGTATATATGCACAGTAAAAGTGTCTAAGCAGGCTCCAACAGGCCAAATTACTTTAAATAAGTGTGCAGCTTAGAGGAGATACAGAGGCTAATGGTATGTTACAGAATGGGATGCCCCACAGCAGACCTGAGATCAGTATATATGCACAGCAACAGTGGATAAGCAGGCTCAAACAGGCCAAATTACTTTAAATAAGTGTGCAGCTTAGAGGAGATACAGAGGCTAATGTGATGTTACAGAATGGGATGCCCCCACAGCAGACCTGAGATCAGTATATATGCACAATAAAAGTGTCTAAGCAGGCTCCAACAGGCCAAATTACTTTAAATAAGTGTGCAGCTTAGAGGAGATACAGAGGCTAATGTGATGTTACAGAATGGGATGCCCCGACAGCAGACCTGAGATCAGTATATATGCACAGTAAAAGTGTCTAAGCAGGCTCAAACAGGCCAAATTACTTTAAATAAGTGTGCAGCTTAGAGGAGATACAGAGGCTAATGGTATGATACAGAATGGGATGCCCCACAGCAGACCTGAGATCAGAATATATGCACAGCAACAGTGGATAAGCAGGCTCCAACAGGCCAAATTACTTTAAATAAGTGTGCAGCTTAGAGGAGATACAGAGGCTAATGGTATGTTACAGAATGGGATGCCCCACAGCAGACCTGAGATCAGTATATATGCACAGCAACAGTGGATAAGCAGGCTCAAACAGGCCAAATTACTTTAAATAAGTGTGCAGCTTAGAGGAGATACAGAGGCTAATGTGATGTTACAGAATGGGATGCCCCCACAGCAGACCTGAGATCAGTATATATGCACAATAAAAGTGTCTAAGCAGGCTCAAACAGGCCAAATTACTTTAAATAGGTGTGCAGCTTAGAGTAAATACAGAGGCTAATGGGATGTTACAGAATGGGATGCCCCACAGAAGACCTGAGATCAGTATATATGCACAGCAACAGTGGATAAGCAGGCTCCAACAGGCCAAATTACTTTAAATAAGTGTGCAGCTTAGAGGCGATACAGAGGCTAATGGTATGTTACAGAATGGGATGCCCCACAGCAGACCTGAGATCAGTATATATGCACAGTAAAAGTGTCTAAGCAGGCTCAAACAGGCCAAATTACTTTAAATAAGTGTGCAGCTTAGAGGAGATACAGAGGCTAATGGTATGATACAGAATGGGATGCCCCACAGCAGACCTGAGATCAGAATATATGCACAGCAACAGTGGATAAGCAGGCTCCAACAGGCCAAATTACTTTAAATAAGTGTGCAGCTTAGAGGAGATACAGAGGCTAATGTGATGTTACAGAATGGGATGCCCCCACAGCAGACCTGAGATCAGTATATATGCACAATAAAAGTGTCTAAGCAGGCTCAAACAGGCCAAATTACTTTAAATAAGTGTGCAGCTTAGAGTAAATACAGAGGCTAATGGGATGTTACAGAATGGGATGCCCCACAGAAGACCTGAGATCAGTATATATGCACAGCAACAGTGGATAAGCAGGCTCCAACAGGCCAAATTACTTTAAATAAGTGTGCAGCTTAGAGGCGATACAGAGGCTAATGGTATGTTACAGAATGGGATGCCCCACAGCAGACCTGAGATCAGTATATATGCACAGTAAAAGTGTCTAAGCAGGCTCCAACAGGTCAAATTACTTTAAATAAATGTGCAGCTTAGAGTAAATACAGAGGCTAATGGTATGTTACAGAATGGGATGCCCCACAGCAGACCTGAGATCAGTATATATGCACAGTAAAAGTGTCTAAGCAGGCTCCAACAGGTCAAATTACTTTAAATAAGTGTGCAGCTTAGAGGAGATACAGAGGCTAATGGTATGTTACAGAATGGGATGCCCCACAGCAGACCTGAGATCAGTATATATGCACAGCAACAGTGGATAAGCAGGCTCAAACTGGCCAAATTACTTTAAATAAGTGTGCAGCTTAGAATAAATACAGAGGCTAATGGTATGTTACAGAATGGGATGCCCCACAGCAGACCTGAGATCAGTATATATGCACAGCAACAGTGGATAAGCAGGCTCAAACAGGCCAAATTACTTTAAATAAGTGTGCAGCTTAGAGTAAATACAGAGGCTAATGGGATGTTACAGAATGGGATGCCCCACAGCAGACCTGAGATCTGTATATATGCACAGTAAAAGTGTCTAAGCAGGCTCCAACAGGCGAAATTACTTTAAATAAGTGTGCAGCTTAGAGTAAATACAGAGGCTAATGGTATGTTACAGAATGGGATGCCCGACAGCAGACCTGAGATCAGTATAGATACACAGCAACAGTGGATAAGCAGGCTGAAACAGGCCAAATTACTTTAAATAAGTGTGCAGCTTAGAGTAAATACAGAGGCTAATGGGATGTTACAGAATGGGATGCCCCACAGCAGACCTGAGATCAGTATATATGCACAGCAACAGTGGATAAGCAGGCTCAAACAGGCCAAATTACTTTAAATAAGTGTGCAGCTTAGAGGAGATACAGAGGCTAATGTGATGTTACAGAATGGGATGCCCCGACAGCAGACCTGAGATCAGTATATATGCACAGTAAAAGTGTCTAAGCAGGCTCAAACAGGCCAAATTACTTTAAATAAGTGTGCAGCTTAGAGGAGATACAGAGGCTAATGATATGTTACAGAATGGGATGCCCCACAGCAGATCTGAGATCAGTATATATGCACAGCAACAGTGGATAAGCAGGCTCCAACAGGCCAAATTGCTTTAAATAAGTGTGCAGCTTAGAGGAGATACAGAGGCTAATGGTATGTTACAGAATGGTATGCCCCCACAGCAGACCTGAGATCAGTATATATGCACAATAAAAGTGTCTAAGCAGGCTCAAACAGGCCAAATTACTTTAAATAAGTGTGCAGCTTAGAGTAAATACAGAGGCTAATGGGATGTTACAGAATGGGATGCCCCCACAGCAGACCTGAGATCAGTATATATGCAAAATAAAAGTGTCTAAGCAGGCTCCAAAAGGCCAAATTACTTTAAATAAGTGTGCAGCTTAGAGGAGATACAGAGGCTAATGGGATGTTACAGAATGGGATGCCCCACAGCAGATCTGAGATCAGTATATATGCACAGCAACAGTGGATAAGCAGGCTCCAACAGGCCAAATTACTTTAAATAAGTGTGCAGCTTAGAGGAGATACAGAGGCTAATGTGATGTTACAGAATGGGATGCCCCCACAGCAGACCTGAGATCAGTATATATGCACAATAAAAGTGTCTAAGCAGGCTCAAACAGGCCAAATTACTTTAAATAAGTGTGCAGCTTAGAGTAAATACAGAGGCTAATGGGATGTTACAGAATGGGATGCCCCACAGCAGACCTGAGATCAGTATATATGCACAGCAACAGTGGATAAGCAGGCTCCAACAGGCCAAATTACTTTAAATAAGTGTGCAGCTTAGAGGCGATACAGAGGCTAATGGTATGTTACAGAATAGGATGCCCCACAGCAGACCTGAGATCAGTATATATGCACAGTAAAAGGGTCTAAGCAGGCTCCAACAGGCCAAATTACTTTAAATAAGTGTGCAGCTTAGAGTAAATACAGAGGCTAATGGTATGTTACAGAATGGGATGTCCCACAGCAGACCTGAGATCAGTATATATGCACAGCAACAGTGGATAAGCAGGCTCAAACAGGCCAAATTACTTTAAATAAGTGTGCAGCTTAGAGTAAATACAGAGGCTAATGGGATGTTACAGAATGGGATGCCCCACAGCAGATCTGAGATCAGTATATATGCACAGTAAAAGTGTCTAAGCAGGCTCAAACAGGCCAAATTACTTTAAATAAGTGTGCAGCTTAGAGGAGATACAGAGGCTAATGTGATGTTACAGAATGGGATGCCCCGACAGCAGACCTGAGATCAGTATATATGCACAGTAAAAGTGTCTAAGCAGGCTCAAACAGGCCAAATTACTTTAAATAAGTGTGCAGCTTAGAGGAGATACAGAGGCTAATGGTATGTTACAGAATGGGATGCCCCACAGCAGACCTGAGATCAGTATATATGCACAGCAACAGTGGATAAGCAGGCTCCAACAGGCCAAATTACTTTAAATTAGTGTGCAGCTTAGAGGCGATATAGAGGCTAATGGGATGTTACAGAATGGGATGCCCCACAGCAGACCTGAGATCAGTATATATGCACAGCAACAGTGGATAAGCAGGCTCAAACAGGCCAAATTACTTTAAATAAGTGTGCAGCTTAGAGGAGATACAGAGGCTAATGTGATGTTACAGAATGGGATGCCCCCACAGCAGACCTGAGATCAGTATATATGCACAATAAAAGTGTCTAAGCAGGCTCAAACAGGCCTAATTACTTTAAATAAGTGTGCAGCTTAGAGTAAATACAGAGGCTAATGGGATGTTACAGAATGGGATGCCCCACAGAAGACCTGAGATCAGTATATATGCACAGCAACAGTGGATAAGCAGGCTCAAACAGGCCAAATTACTTTAAATAAGTGTGCAGCTTAGAGGCGATACAGAGGCTAATGGTATGTTACAGAATGGGATGCCCCACAGCAGACCTGAGATCAGTATATATGCACAGTAAAAGTGTCTAAGCAGGCTCCAACAGGTCAAATTACTTTAAATAAATGTGCAGCTTAGAGTAAATACAGAGGCTAATGGTATGTTACAGAATGGGATGCCCCACAGCAGACCTGAGATCAGTATATATGCACAGTAAAAGTGTCTAAGCAGGCTCCAACAGGTCAAATTACTTTAAATAAGTGTGCAGCTTAGAGGAGATACAGAGGCTAATGGTATGTTACAGAATGGGATGCCCCACAGCAGACCTGAGATCAGTATATATGCACAGCAACAGTGGATAAGCAGGCTCAAACTGGCCAAATTACTTTAAATAAGTGTGCAGCTTAGAATAAATACAGAGGCTAATGGTATGTTACAGAATGGGATGCCCCACAGCAGACCTGAGATCAGTATATATGCACAGCAACAGTGGATAAGCAGGCTCAAACAGGCCAAATTACTTTAAATAAGTGTGCAGCTTAGAGTAAATACAGAGGCTAATGGGATGTTACAGAATGGGATGCCCCACAGCAGACCTGAGATCTGTATATATGCACAGTAAAAGTGTCTAAGCAGGCTCCAACAGGCGAAATTACTTTAAATAAGTGTGCAGCTTATAGTAAATACAGAGGCTAATGGTATGTTACAGAATGGGATGCCCGACAGCAGACCTGAGATCAGTATAGATACACAGCAACAGTGGATAAGCAGGCTCCAACAGGCCAAATTACTTTAAATAAGTGTGCAGCTTAGAGTAAATACAGAGGCTAATGGGATGTTACAGAATGGGATGCCCCACAGCAGACCTGAGATCAGTATATATGCACAGCAACAGTGGATAAGCAGGCTCAAACAGGCCAAATTACTTTAAATAAGTGTGCAGCTTAGAGGAGATACAGAGGCTAATGTGATGTTACAGAATGGGATGCCCCGACAGCAGACCTGAGATCAGTATATATGCACAGTAAAAGTGTCTAAGCAGGCTCAAACAGGCCAAATTACTTTAAATAAGTGTGCAGCTTAGAGGAGATACAGAGGCTAATGGTATGTTACAGAATGGGATGCCCCACAGCAGATCTGAGATCAGTATATATGCACAGCAACAGTGGATAAGCAGGCTCCAACAGGCCAAATTGCTTTAAATAAGTGTGCAGCTTAGAGGAGATACAGAGGCTAATGGTATGTTACAGAATGGTATGCCCCCACAGCAGACCTGAGATCAGTATATATGCACAATAAAAGTGTCTAAGCAGGCTCAAACAGGCCAAATTACTTTAAATAAGTGTGCAGCTTAGAGTAAATACAGAGGCTAATGGGATGTTACAGAATGGGATGCCCCCACAGCAGACCTGAGATCAGTATATATGCACAATAAAAGTGTCTAAGCAGGCTCCAAAAGGCCAAATTACTTTAAATAAGTGTGCAGCTTAGAGGAGATACAGAGGCTAATGGGATGTTACAGAATGGGATGCCCCACAGCAGATCTGAGATCAGTATATATGCACAGCAACAGTGGATAAGCAGGCTCCAACAGGCCAAATTACTTTAAATAAGTGTGCAGCTTAGAGGAGATACAGAGGCTAATGTGATGTTACAGAATGGGATGCCCCCACAGCAGACCTGAGATCAGTATATATGCACAATAAAAGTGTCTAAGCAGGCTCCAAAAGGCCAAATTACTTTAAATAAGTGTGCAGCTTAGAGTAAATACAGAGGCTAATGGAATGTTACAGAATGGGATGCCCCACAGCAGACCTGAGATCAGTATATATGCACAGCAACAGTGGATAAGCAGGCTCCAACAGGCCAAATTACTTTAAATAAGTGTGCAGCTTAGAGGCGATACAGAGGCTAATGGTATGTTACAGAATGGGATGCCCCACAGCAGACCTGAGATCAGTATATATGCACAGTAAAAGGGTCTAAGCAGGCTCCAACAGGCCAAATTACTTTAAATAAGTGTGCAGCTTAGAGGCGATACAGAGGCTAATGGTATGTTACAGAATGGGATGTCCCACAGCAGACCTGAGATCAGTATATATGCACAGCAACAGTGGATAAGCAGGCTCAAACAGGCCAAATTACTTTAAATAAGTGTGCAGCTTAGAGTAAATACAGAGGCTAATGGGATGTTACAGAATGGGATGCCCCACAGCAGATCTGAGATCAGTATATATGCACAGCAACAGTGGATAAGCAGGCTCCAACAGGCCAAATTACTTTAAATAAGTGTGCAGCTTAGAGGCGATATAGAGGCTAATGGTATGTTACAGAATGGGAAGCCCCACAGCAGACCTGAGATCAGTATATATGCACAGCAACAGTGTCTAAGCAGGCTCAAACAGGCCAAATTACTTTAAATAAGTGTGCAGCTTAGAGTAAATACAGAGGCTAATGAGATTTTACAAAATGGTAATGTTCCCACAGCAGACTTGAGATCAGTTCAGTATATATGCACAGCAACAGTGGATAAGCAGCCTGAAACAGCTAACAAAGCCAGTCAGCCAGCCAGTAACACTCAGGCTGGATGAAAAAAAAAAATCTCCCTGTCACTGCCTCCGATTTTTCCTAACTTTCCCTGCTTCTCGCTGACTTCCTGCCTGTCTCCTGCCTGTCCCTGTCTGTCCCTGGCTCTCTAACTGTCTCTCCCTGACTATAGCAGTGTCCTGTCTCTCACGAATGCAATAGAGAAATGAGGAAAAGCAAGATGTCCGCCTCCTTAAATAGCGCTGTGACGTCACCGGGCTTGCTGGCTGCTAATAGGCTGCATGTGACTGCCCCAGTATGCACTGGAGCGGGGTAGATGTCTGGACATGTCCCGTCCGCCATCTTAGAATGCCTGTAATGTAAATGAATGGATGTTAAAGGAAAACTTCGATCGAAGCACGGGGAAATTCGGATTCGATCCGAATCTAATTTTTCATGAAATTCGGATCGAATCCGGGTTCGTCCGCATCGATTCCCTCATCCCTAACAAAAACCAATGCAAAATGCAATAGCTTAATAAAGCTGATGCTGAACAACGCTTATTTAGTATAACAGATGGGGTGCAACGTGCAGGTTTGGGATACCCTGCGGCCTGGTGTATTTAAAGCAGACCAAAACCAATTCAAAATGCAATAACTTAATAAAGCTGAGGCTGTAGATGCTTATTTAGTATAAACAGATAGGGTGCAAGGTGCAGCTTTGGGGTGCCCTGCGGCCTGGTTTATTAAAAGCAGTCAAAAACAAGTAAACTGAAGTAGCTTAATAAAGCAGCTGATGCTGATCAACGCTTATGTTGTATAACAGATAGGGTTAAAATAGCATGTGCCTTGGGATGCCAGTGTGGCCTGGTATATTTTAAGCTGAACAAAAAGTAACAATAATCCAAGTATGAGAAGTGCTTTTGCTTAACAGATAGGGTTAAATAGCATGTGCCTTGGGATGCCCGTGTGGCCTGGTATATTTTAAGCTGAACAGAAACTTTTGACACTAATCCAAGTATGAGAAATGCTTTTGCTTAACAGATAGGGTTAAAATAGCATTCAGGCCTAAATAGCAGAAAAGGTTAAATAGCATGTGCATTGCATGCACAGTGTGCAGCTGTATTTAACAGATAGGGTTAAAATAGCGTTCAGGCCTAAATAGCAGAAAAGGTTAAATCGCATGTGCATTGCATGCACAGTGTGCAGCTGTATTTCACAGATAGGGTTAAATAGCATGTGCCTTGGGATGCCCGTGTGGCCTGGTATATTTTAAGCTGAACAAAAAGTAACACTAATCCAAGTATGAGAAATGCTTTTGCTTAACAGATAGGGTTAAATAGCATGTGCCTTGGGATGCCCGTGTGGCCTGGTATATTTTAAGCTGAACAGAAACTTTTGACACTAATCCAAGTATGTGAAATGCTTTTGCTTAACAGATAGGGTTAAATAGCATGTGCCTTGGGATGCCCGTGTGGCCTGGTATATTTTAAGCTGAACAGAAACTTTTGACACTAATCCAAGTATGGGAAATGCTTTTGCTTAACAGATAGGGTTAAAATAGCGTTCAGGCCTAAATAGCAGAAAAGGTTAAATAGCATGTGCATTGCATGCACAGTGTGCAGCTGTATTTCACAGATAGGGTTCAATAGCATGTGCCTTGGGTTGCCCGTGTGGCCTGGTATATTTTAAACTGAACAAAAAGTAACAATAATCCAAGTATGAGAAATGCTTTTGCTTAGCAGATATGGTTAAATAGCATGTGCCTTGGGATGCCCGTGTGGCCTGGTATATTTTAGGCTGAACAGAAACTTTTGACACTAATCCAAGTATGAGAAATGCTTTTGCTTAACAGATAGGGTTAAATAGCATGTGCCTTGGGATGCCCGTGTGGCCTGGTATATTTTAAGCTGAACAGAAACTTTTGACACTAATCCAAGTATGAGAAATGCTTTTGCTTAACAGATAGGGTTAAATAGCATGTGCCTTGGGATGCCCGTGTGGCCTGGTATATTTTAAGCTGAACAGAAACTTTTGACACTAATCCAAGTATGAGAAATGCTTTTGCTTAACAGATAGGGTTAAATAGCATGTGTCTTGGGATGCCCGTGTGGCCTGGCATATTTTAAGCTGAACAGAAACATTTGACACTAATCCAAGTATGAGAAATGCTTTTGTTTAACAGATAGGGTTAAATAGCATGTGCCTTGGGATGCCCGTGTGGCCTGGTATATTTTAAGCTGAACAGAAACTTTTGACACTAATCCAAGTATGAGAAATGCTTTTGCTTAACAGATAGGGTTAAATAGCATGTGCCTTGGGATGCCCGTGTGGCCTGGTATATTTTAAGCTGAACAAAAAGTAACACTAATCCAAGTATGAGAAATGCTTTTGTTTAACAGATAGGGTTAAATAGCATGTGCATTGCATGCACAGTGTGCAGCTGTATTTAACAGATAGGGTTAAAATAGCATTCAGGCCTAAATAGCAGAAAGGGTTAAATAGCATGTGCATTGCATGCACAGTGTGCAGCTGTATTTAACAGATAGGGTTAAAATAGCATTCAGGCTTAAATAGCAGAAAGGGTTAAATAGCATGTGCATTGCATGCACAGTGTGCAGCTGTATTTAACAGATAGGGTTAAAATAGCGTTCATGCCTAAATAGCAGAAAGGGTTAAAATAGCATGTGCATTGCATGCACAGTGTGCAGCTGTATTTAAACCAAACCAAATATATTAACAGTAACCCAGTAATTATGAAATATGAATCATAGCCAGCCAGCACTAGGCACCCTGTCAATGTGACTTGTATGCTGCTGGATTGTTCCGGTTTTAAACCTCTTTCCCTAGCTCTGTCTACCACTCTAAATCTCCCTAACTATCTTTCTCTCTCTTTAGCTATCTGTAAATCTCCCTACCTATCTGTAAATCTCCCTACCTATCGCTAACTCTCTCTCCCTAGCTGCAGCAGCCACCTTTCTCTCACGAATGCAAGTCTGAAATGCGCACAAGCAAGATGGCCGCCGCTTTATATAGCGCTGTGACGTCACCGGGGCTCCTGGCTGCTGATAGGCTGCATGTGACCTTCCCATGATAACTTGCCCCAGGGGATATGTCCAGACATGTCCATCCACCATTTTACAATGCCTGTAATTGAAATAAATGGAGTTTAAAGGAAAACTTCGATCGATCGAATCGCGTGGAAATTCGGCTTCGTTCAGAATCAAATTTTTCATGAAATTCGGAACGAATCCGGGTTCGTCCGGATCGATTCGCTCATCCCTAATTTAAGGCAACCAAATCAAAGAGGAATTGCTAAAGACCAGAGGAAGTAAAGTTTCCATAAAAGCCACAACAACCACTGCTGGGACCAGATATCTTATTACAACTACACAGGCGGGAGAACCTCATAGGCCCTGGGTTGGTCGGCGTACCCCCGGGCCGCGGCGGTGAGTTTTCTTTAAATAAATATATATATTTACAGCATATATATATATATATATACTCTAGAGTTTTATACCACTATCAAATTGATGTGATTTGCTCTGTTTTGTGAGTAAAACTTCGCTACTCATCTGTTTTGCTGTATGAGTAAAACCATGCAGCATAGATTATCATTTAATTTATACAGAGGCAATATGCTAAACCAGATGTAATTTATTAATATATCATATCTGGCGTCAGAAACCTCTAACAGATCAGCATTTAGAAAGAAGGAAACAATTTCTTTCTTTCTTTTTTTCTCTTAATCAGCATAACTAGACTTTGTCTCAGGACTCATTAGTGGAATCCACCCCAAAGCACGCCTAAACCAATAGACTTGTTCCAAGCTTATTAGGTTTAACTTCTTTTGATACTTCTAATAAGGCCTGACCCCTTATTCTAGGCAGCTGCTACACCACCTAACCTCCTTTAAATATAAGATATGTTTTTATTCAGGGTGAAGGTTTGATTTACCACTGGTGGTAGAAAAGTGTGTGTGATGATTGTATGGGTTGATCACGTGTGTCACCAAGACATTAGATGTCGTTCAATTGGCAACACTCATGGCTATACAATGCTTCCACCGCAACACGAAAAAAATGGTGTGTTCTCCACTATCTAAGCCACACACAACACAATCAGATCGAATGAATCAATTGACCCACAACCACTTCCAGGCAGGGGGGCATTTTAGCTTCCCAGAAAAGTAATGTAGCCAGGCTCTTCAGAACTAGTGTGAGCCTTTTTAGATCCTTAATTCAGAGCATCAGCAACATTTTCTGAATTTATTTTAAAAAAAGAAAAACACATAACAATGAGAAAAATGGTGCAAGGTGAACATGATTAAGTGTAAAACACAGTATAAATAGATAGCAATACAAAAAAAAAGCTTAAAGTGGACCAACACCCAGGAGGTTCGGCCCCCAGAATCTTATAGATTCCCGGGCCGATCCAATCCCTCCCCAGGGGGCATCCAAAATCGTGATGCCCCACTGTGTGGGGGACGCCCGGAAACCTTACCTGAATCCAGGTCCAACGGTGCATATGCAGGCTGCGGCAACATCTCGCGCTTCTCTCTAGCAGGGCGCATGCCCGCAACGGCCATTTGTGAATGCGCATGTTCCATAGGAGCAGGGTGAGGTGAGTTGAATCGGGAGGGGTTCACATAGCGGGCCCCCCAGGAAGTGGACCAAAACCCAGGATAGTCAAAATCCTGGGTGTTGGTACACTTTAAGGAGTCTGTCCCGGCTGCTGTTCGATTGAATCAATTGTCTATCAGTCCTAAAACTTTTCCGAATGACCAATAGTTCCTGTTTCCTCTGTAGATGTTAAAATATAGCATGTGTCACCCTTGATGGTAAGATTCCAGTGCCCCCAGCCATTGTTGCCAGTCATGCTTATAGGCCTCAGAAGAGGAGATCTCCCTACCCCTCCTTCCAGGGGACTGGTGTTGGTATCACAGCCTTCTCAGAATATTGTTATATGATACCAACTGAGCACATTCCAAGGGAGGGGGTGAGACACAAGCAGGAGAAGAATTTGTTGATGTGATTTAATTATTTTGCTTTCCAACCAGGCTTCCTTAACACTGTGTGAAGCTAGACAGCAGCAGGTTAGTGTGTACATTCACAGTCTTGTCACTATGCCCATCTAACCCACCCACCCCTGACGCTACCTGCACATAACCCCTTTACATCTGCCACTATGTCCACCTAATCTCTCCACCCCTGCCACTACTAGCACCTAACCCCTGCCACTATGTCCACCTAACCCCATCTACCCCTACCACTACCTGCACCTAAACCCTCCAGCGCTACCACTATGGCATCCTAGCCCTTCCACCTCCACTCCAGCCACTAGCCCACCTAACCTCTTCACCCCTGCCACTATGCCCACCTAACCCTTCTACCCCTGCCACTACCTGCATCTAAACCCTCCACCCCTGCAATTCTGCCCACCTAACCCCTGCCATTACCTGAAGATAACCCCTCCACCCCTGCCATTATGCCGATTTTCACTATCCTGGGTTTTGGTCCACCTCCCTGGGCTATGTGGAACCCCCCAGAATGTCCGATTCAACTCGCCTCACCCCGCTCCTACGGCGCATGCGCATGTCCAATCAGTGTGCTCGGAGCCGCTGAGGTATGCACGTCAAAGTGGTGTCAAACCTCAGCATCTCAGAGCACGCTGGCGGCTGCATCTCGTGCTTCCCTCTTACAGGGAGCGCGCCCGTGCCGGCCATTCACAAATGCCTGGGCCCTGCTAGAGAGAAGCGTGAGATGCGGCCGCGGCCTGTGCATGCGCCGTTGGATTGGGATGTAGGTAAGGTGAATGGGGCATCCCGATGTTGGATGCTCCGCAGGGAGGGATCGGATCGGCGATTCCCGGGTCGATCAAGGAGAGTGTTGGCCCACTTTAACCACAACCAGGCACAGAAGGTTGGGGGGGGCATTATTTGTGCTCACTCGGCATCAATTAAAAAAAATTGGAAGCAGCATCTATCTCTGTTGTTTCAGTGTTTAGTTGTCTAGCTGCTTTTAAATGAGTAAAAAGACAGAACAAAGTTTAGTGTATGAGCAGTAAAAAGGGCCCTGTCACATTTGTTTTTTTTTGTTTTTTAAAGGCCTCAGGCTTGAGAGGATCTACAAAGTCTCATATACGGCTTAAAATATGTATCATCATATACGGCTTAAAATATGTATCTTTAATTTTTACAAAAGGGAAAAATTAATTATATTACAACGTACAAGCATTACCGACACTTCAGGGATCTACTAGCACATTCAAGTTATGCCTAATAATTCATTCCACAAAGCCGATTTCCACCTCGCTTCAGCTAAATCTTTCCCGATCTTATGCACAACAAACAAAAGAACATCATGCATCTTAACAATAAACAATCACCGTGCAGAAGTGTGTTGTGTGAGGGCATCCTGTAATCTCCTATAGGAAGCTTCTTATACTAAGGAGGCCCTGTGCAGCCAATTAGAGCAGAGCTGCTCCGGCACTATGGGAAATCCCGGGATTTGGTCCAATCTGAGCTGTGTGTTCACTTAGAGGCCGATTCATTAATAGCGTACAGGTAGCGACAGTTGAGCGACTGTAGCAGTATTTTCACAGCGCCCGCTAGTAGTCGCTGTGCTTGGCCGTTGTTCGGTTGTTGATAGCGACTCAGTCGGTGTGCATTAATGTTGAATACAAGGTGATGAGTCGCTATTTGACAGGTTCCGAGATGTATGGGTGCGCATGATAGCGACTGGTCATAGCGACCGGGTCCCACCATATTCATCAAAAATTAATGCGCTGTGAAATGCATGTTTAAACCCCAGAGCGCTGGCGGCGATGTGTTAAAAGTAGTATTTTAACCCCCAAACCACCATATTTTTGGAAACCAAAAAAAAAAAAATCTTAAAGAATTTAGTAATATGAATACATTAATATCAGACCTGTAATATCAATTCTGCACAAATTCTTTTTTTTTTTTTTACATTAAAAAAATTATCTAACATGGCAGAAGTGGTCACAGAATTTGTCACATTTAAAAAAAAAAAAAAAATTAATAACAATTATTAACATTTAAAGATTGTTCCATTGAAATGCATTGGAGAGCGCCAGGTAGCGAGAGGTCATACCTGTTGCTGTTCAAGGTCGGTCGCTGGGCTGTGGACTGAGGCTGGAATAATGATGAATGAGTCGCTATATGGCGCTATCGCAGTCGCTAAGCAGGATCGGCTTGATAAATGTGTGATTGTGGTGGGGAGCCGGCGTTCTCGTGGCGGGGCCCGTCATTACCGGCCGCTCACCAGTCGCTACCTGTCGCTATTCCTTCATAAATAAGGGCCTGAGTATCCTCTACAGCGGGTTGGGGAGGCCGATTCAGTAATAGCGCCAGGTAGCGACAGATGAGCGACTGAAGTATGGCGCTATGAGCGCCGCTAGCGTACGCCGCGGGCGGCTGCGATTCGCTATAGCAGGCCTCCTCAGTCGCTACCTGGCGTTGTTGTGAACAATGCCTACATTGGTGAATATGATGTTTCAGATCAGCTTTGTAGGCGCTGTCATTTTGACACACGCTATTCAACACAGCGCCTGCGCCTTGGTTTGCTGTTGGCTTGAAATCAATGTTAGTACCTTCAGTAGTAAACACATTGCAACATGTTTCTTTGGTGAATTTTGTTTTATTTTTACATTTTTTGGGGTGAAAGTGACCAATAAAACTCCAGTGGTTTTTTATCTTGGTGCCTAAAAAAAGAAGAAAAATTGGAATTATTATTTAGAATTAATTTTTTTTTTTCGCATTTAGTGACATTTTTTTTAATTTTCTTTGGGACAGTTTTTGCCAACTTGCACAACACCCCTAATTGTTATGTTGGTCAACTTCCCCCCCCCCCTATAGTGGTTTTGCTCATCTTACACAGCCCTTAGAGTGGTTTTGCTCATCTTACACAGCCCTTAGAGTGGTTTGGCTCATCTTACACAGCCCTTAGAGTGGTTTGGCTCATCTTACACAGCCCTTAGAGTGGTTTGGCTCATCTTACACAGCCCTTAGAGTGGTTTGGCTCATCTTACACAGCCCTTAGAGTGGTTAGGGTCAGCTTACCCAGCCCTTAGATTAGTTTGTGACAAATTATGATTGTGGCGGGCCGCTGTTTGGGGAACTCGGACTCTCTATATTTGGTGATGTCATTTTATATACATTCTTATTTGTGATTGTATTTATTAGACAATAGTCTTTACAATCTGTACATTGGTGGGTTTACCTTGTGGTAGTCTTTTTTGGCTCAAACACTTACATCTTTTGGCGGTTTTGCACAATGCACGTATTCACTTTATATTCACTATATATGTAGCCGGGCAATTGTTAGATCAATTGCTTTGTAGACATTTGTAACACATTTGAAATTCTTCTTTTTTACTATTTTTCATTATATCAATTAATTTTGCACTTGCATATTTGTTTCCATTGGTGAAGTCATGAATTATTGATGTCTTTATAATCATTTATTTATTTCAGAAGAATGTACTAATATACAATAATAATAGAGTCGTTATAGGGCTATAGCATCCCTTCCTCCCCCTCAGCGTGTCATGTGTGTTTATGTTTTTTAACAAGTCCTTATTGTCATGTCTTTGTAAATAGTCTTTTAAGGGTGGCTTTATAAAATAAAATATATACTTTTATTCTTTACATTTGAGTAATAATTTCTATGTGTGCGGCAGATTTGATAAGGGATATGGGTCTAGGGTCCCAACAACAATTCAAATTATGATTGTAGGCAACAAATTTTTCCCCTGTAGTGCAGTACTTGGATTAGAGTGAAGGGTAGTTAGCTTACCGCAAAAAACGAAGTGATCATGCTTTCCCTTAGCTCAAAGCCAGTCTGGGTGTCCTCACTCGTTTCTGCTGCCAAGTTGGGGATTTCGGGCACCAGTGCTGTTTCTTCAGGGGGTTGGATTCTGTGGCATATACAAAGATTGTGGAGCACACAGCATGCGAGGATAATCTTGGAGACCTTTTGTGGACTGTACAACATCTCTCCTCCTGGGTGTGCCAAACACAGAAAGCACGCTTTCAGCAGTCCAGTGGTTCTTTCCACAATGCTTCTGGTTTTGTGATGTGCTGCATTGTAGCGTTCTTGGGCAGAGGTCTGTGGATTTCTGACCGGAGTCATCACCCACATTCTCTGCCCGTATCCCTTGTCCGCTGTGGGAAAAACACAAGGAGAGAGACAGCAATTAGTACTAGTACATGTTTTTTTGGCATTTTTAAAAATATAGCTTACTAGGCCACATATTTTCGGGAAAATACTTTGACATGGTTACTTATTTACCCAGTAGCCAGCCAGCTGGCATTTCGTTGTTCTCAAACTTCCTGCACAGGACTGACCGCTGCAGCACGTAAGAGTCGTGGCATGAGCCGGGGAAACCAGATCTCACAGCCCGCAGCTTCATGTCATGGTCACACACAACTATGACATTGATGGAGTGGAACTGCTTTCGGTTCCGATAATGCAGCTCCTGTGCACGGGGAGGGCGGAAAGGGATATGTGTACCATCCACGCACCCTAGCACATTCGGGATCCCTCCCATGCGATAGAAAGCATGTTTTATTTTGGCAACCTCATCCTCATCCTCAGGAAATTGGATGTAAATAGGGATCAGGTCACAAATAGCCAGTACTACCTGGAAAAATATGCGGCTCATTGTAGCCTGGCTGATCCTGCTGAGGAGGGCAGAGGTTGCCTGCAAGGTCCCTCGTGCCAAAATATTAAGACTGGCACATAGGCGTACTATGCCTGGAATGGATCTGGTACGTTTGGTGGATGGATCGATTTTGGTCTTAATCTGATCATATAGGGACTGTAGTGCTGCACGATTCAGACGGAAGCGGCTCCTGATCTGCTCGTCACTTAAATCCCACACTGAAAGGCGGATTCCAAAGGATCGGGGTGCCCTAAGCCTCACAGCACCCTCCTCCCTGGCCTCCTGCTCTTCCAGCATTCTCACACATCCCTGCACCCATAACCCATACATCACCCTCTTATCCATCTCACACTCAACAGATATACCAAAGAAACAAAACAAAAACAAAATCCACAAACACACCACACACACAAGCAAGCACACTCCTCACACACTCACTACAATGCAGCTCACCACAAAACCAGAAGTATAGTGGTCTGAACCACCAGACTGCTGAAAGTGTGCTTTCTAAGTTAGGCACAACCAAGAGGGGAGTTGCTGCACAGCCCACGAAAGGCCCCAAAAGCAAGCCTCACTTGCTGTATGCTCCACAATATTTGCATATGCCAACAAAATCAATCTCCTAAAGAAACAGCACTGATGTCAGAAATCACCCAACAAGCCACAGAGAGTGAGGACCCAACCCAGCCAGACACTAAAATGAGCTAAGGGACAAAAACACCACACCACCACACCACAGCCTTTGCCACAGTGTAACAATACCAGAAGGTTGGCAAATCCAGCCATTTATACTTCACTTTGAAAAAGGACAGGTCCGCTTTGCCACCTTTTGCGTTGCTCTGCTATTTCCTGTCTGCAATTAGCTGACCCAGGTGCGCGTGAAACGGATTGCGCATGCGCACGCTATTAGCGCTACTAGCGTACGTGAGCCGAAACTTGCGTGCATTAACAGACATGGCTGAAAATTTTGTGGTGGACCAATGAAAGGTAAGCTGCTCTTTATTTAAATAGCCGTTTGTAGAGCCACATGTCACAAGTGTTTAATATACATGAGTACATTGTTGTCTTTGGTTGTGTGTTGTTTGGTTAATGAGCTCTGTAATTAGTTAATTGCCTACCACACATGGTTCAATCAGTGCAGTGGAGCTGTGGCTACAAGCACCTGGCCAGTATGTGTGAAGCAATTAAGTGGACCTGTTTGTGATTGGTTGGTAGAGCACATAAAACCTGCCCAACCCAAAAAGAGGGCGATGCCATTCTGTAGTCTGTATGCGTGCTTGTGTGTTGTCTAGTGGTGTGTGTGCAGCTACAGGATGGAGCCAAATTCTGTACATCTGCCGGCCACAGCTGGCCCAAGTTGGAGTGTGTTGGGTGCTGTGCGCAGACCTCCCTTAAGGAAAAGGGCCCAGGCCCAAGGTGAGCCTGCACCCAAGGCCAGCCACCCATTTGCCAAGAGGGAGCCAGAATTTAATTTGGCTGAGAACAATACTCTTGTGCGCCTTATCCTGGCCAAATGGGAGCTAATATTTGGCTCCCAAAGCCAGTCTATAGGCAAGCAAGAAAGGAGAAAATTGTGGGATGCCATTGGGGAGGAGCTTACTAGCAGTGCTCAATACCCACGTAGTGGCCCATCGTGCAAGAAGCGCTTCTACACTTTGAGAAGGGCCCTTATGCAAAAGATGAAGCATGATCTTGATGTCGAGAGTGGGACCATCCAGGGTCCAAAGAGTACCTACAGGACATATGAGGAGATGCTGAAGCCCAAAATTCTGCTGATTCGGCTGCAGGGTGTTGATGCTGGGGATGACACCACAGGTTGGACTGAAGGTACATATTTTCTGCATATTTTTTGCTGGTAATGTTAATGTATGTGATTTGCTTTGTCTCTTTCTGGCCAACTAACAGTAGGACATGTGAAGTAGTACATTATACCTCATAAATGTTTTCCTTTCTTGTCTGTTGCTTTCTGCATAGGTGCACATGGTGATGTCCCGGATTTGGCTGAGGACACCACAACTCCTGCCCTTCAACCAACCTCAAGCCTAACCCAGTCTGCCATTGAAGGTATTTATCACTAATTTATGGGCTGGGTTGTTTTTGTACAAAATGGGTGTGGGAGCACCTCAAACAATAGCTTGTACCACTGTTGAGGATTACTAATATGGGCCTGCGGACTAATTTCACGCCCACTTTAACCCTCTCAGCAACTAACTAACAAGGCCCTAACATGTGTAGCTATGTGGGAAGCCAGAGATGTGTGGCCATATATCTGCATATACATGTGGAAGCCACACTGGCCTTGATTAGGGAATATTATTGCTTGAGCTGCTCACACACACCTTTTTTCTTTTTTGGGTCCCGCACATTACCAATGGCTAAATGTATTCTTGGAATTTGCCTAGCTGCACCTCCATTGGCACCAGCATCTCCTCAGGAGCCAAGCTACTCTTTGGATGCCGGTAAGTGCATGTGTCAACCTTGCTTGAGCCACTTTAACACAAGTGCATGTCTTTCATTCCTCTTTTTTCTTGGTAGGCCAAGTCACTGCTTCATCTTTGGACACCACTTCCGATGTTGCAGGTCAACAGGACCCTGTTAGTGTGTATTGCCCAAAACAATGTATCCTTTATGCTGTTTATGTTACACTGGTTCTATTTGGTTAATCTAATAATCTACATGTTTGCTAGGTCAACTTGAAGATTGCTTTTTTTAGTGGATTTGCCATCCCCAGGCTCATTAGTAAACTGTTTAGAGTGATTGCTATGCATTTTTTGTGTATATTAAAAGACAAACATTCACCAGAGTAGTGTTAGGAATATTTAGAGACATTAATTGTGTATTTTAGTTGGCCGGAATATCGGAAGTGGCTGTCCGGAAAGGGCCCTTCACGTTGAGGCTGCTAGAGATGAGGGTAAGTTGGTTTTGCTTGATTATCTCGTAAGGATTTTTGCAAACCTTTTTTGGTAATTTAGTTGGCCAACTTGTGTTTAAACGTGTTTTTTCAAGGGCAAAGCTCGAGTGAGGGCCAAACTCCGGATATGTGGGAGATGGCGGGTATGTGTAATTTGAGCAAAGTGTCTGTTATTGTTTGGCCCAATTATTGGCTCATCTTCCTCTTACATACATGTTAGCAATCTGAGTTTACAAGATCCATTTTGGCTAGTGCGTAATCTGCAACTTTGTTGAGGTATGGCCTCGATAGTCTATCCATATTACATTTGAGTTTGGTCCACTGACCTACTAACATGACTTTCCTGTTTAGCATATGCCAGCTTGCCCCATCTCTCAGATGTGGATTTGCCCCTTTCTGGCAGCCAGACCCCGGAACTACTTCGGGCGGACGGCACTGAGGTAACATGACTGATTTTGGGGAACAATAACCACATTGACATGTTTGTGGGTAGTCCAGGAACCAACATGTAACATGTTATTTCTTTGTTGTTTTGGCAGGAGGCCAGACCTGAACCCCAAGCTGGGACCTCTTCCCAAGTGCCATGTGGCCAAGCTACAGAGGCTCAATCAAGGGTAAGTTTGATTGTTACACTTTGGGTAAATGATTGGTAGGGGCATACCTGCATTGTTTCACCTTCACTACAATCTTTTCTTTTTGTTTTTTAGCCGGAACACACAAGAAGAGGAGGTGTGGCACCGACCAGTTTTTATGAGCTAGGGGTCCAGATGCTGGAGGACTACAGTCGCCAACAGCCGCGTGATGGAACTAATGAGCGCATTGCGGCGTTGGAAAATCAGGTGCTGGTGTCTCGGCAACAAATTGAGGACCTGCAGCTCCAGCTCCAGGATGTGAGAGAAGGACACCAAATTCAAACCAACCGGGAACTGGATCGCATTGCACATGTGCTGGAGCAATCTTTACAGCGCCAGGTCCAAAGTTTGTTGTTGATGCATCAGCTGATACAACAACAGTCTATTTTTTTTACTGCACTGTTGTCCCCCAACACCACCCCTAGAAATGACTCGCAACCTCCCAGGCCCCCAAGCCAAGAATATTGAATTTCTTTTTGTTGTGTTTCATTTGTTTCTAATACATTTGAGTACCCCACCTCTAAATTGTGTTTTTTCAAAGACATAGCTAAGAACACAGTCAGGGATGAGTCTCTAGATCTAGATATGTACATGTAGCCAGAAATGTATGACACACATTGGTGACCATATCTTACTATGGTTTACACATTAAATGGCTACAAAGGTACACCAACATTTTACAAATAATGGGTTGGTAGACACTTAAACTATGCTTGGCAAGGCACAATACACTGTATTACAAAAATTGTAATTCAAAGCATACCCCCCCACCGTAACGACGCCTCTTCAAGGCCAGCAGCATAAGGCGAAGACGCCGGATCGACTGCCACAGTCTGCGATGCTGGTTTGCACAAGCTGTAGAGAGTAGAAAAAAACCATATTTAAAAGATAGAATGTGACCTCAACATACACAGATGTAGCAATGTAATGTAATTGGCTCAAATTAGCTGACGCTCACATTCACATTGTTGGCCACTGTGCCTTTAGGTGTTACCATTATATGAGTACTAGTGGCTGCCTTAAATGTGGCCACAACATCCCAAGCATACATTTACTCTGAACTCTTGGGAATAAATTAAGGTCTAAGTCCCAGTGTGGGCATTTATTTGTTTAGTTACAGCCAAACATCAGGGCCTAAGTCCTAACGATTAAACTGGTTGGGCCAAGCATATTAGAGGTCACCACCTTAGCAGGCCAATTTTGTTGGAAATAAACCACAATTTTACACTATGTGGCCAAAACAAGAATGGGAGCCAACAATCAAGCATGCAGACATGCATTTAGGATTGTTGAACAAACACATGTAACCTAGATGTGTGTTTAGAAAACACATAGGTACATTGTAAATGTCTCCAGAATTTACTATAAGACATAGGGGTCACAAGTCTTTAGGCATATGAAGTGGGATGTACTCACCATCGCAGCTGTGGCTGGGGCCCATGCTGCTGGCCGTCCCGGGAGCTGGGGTGGGGAGGATGGTCACCGGCCCCGTCTGCGTGGCCACATCTGTCAGGAAAAAGCAAAAGAGAAAACAAAAATTAGTGGGACAATGACACATGACTATTTGACAGCCATCTGGTTATGGAGTCTGCCAAAACAAATGCTTGCATGGTTACACACATGTTGTCCGACATTAGCATATTTCTTGTCCATGAGTTCATGTAAATTATTTATGGTTGCAACATGGACACATAAAGATAATGTGCCAATAACCTTGACAGTGCAATGGTAAGGCCTAATTTGCAGTTGAGTGTAGAATCGTACTAGTGTGCAACATGTGTTAGCCGGAACAACTTACAAAAATAACACATTTGCTAGCCCCCATCATGGTGTGGCCTGAAACATAGGGGTGGTTGCCAGTTGGATTGCACTGTAGTGGGGTTTGTGATGTTAATGTAAATTATAAAAGCAGCTTGTACTATGGACCATGAAACATGTGTATGTTAAAAGTGGACCAAGACCCAGGATTTATACTATCCTGTGTTTTGGTCCACTTTGGCAGGGCACACCAATCGGAGAGAGAGCCCGTCCGCCGCCGGCTCCCGCGCGTCACTCCTCCAGGGCGTGCGCCCGCGCAGGCCATTCACAAACGGACAGCGCGGGCGCACACACATCTAGAGGGGGCTTCCGCCGCCCCCAATGAGGTAAGGAGTTTGTGGGCTTTTGGGGGGGGGCCCGCGGTGAGGGAGGTGATTGGGCAGGGAAGCTTATAGATTCCCATCCCAATCAACAATGGGTGTTGGTCCACTTTAAGAAATGTCATAACATATGGAATGTGAGGGATAACAACAAACACTTACCATGACTATGCCCGTGGAGAAGGCGTTGCCAAAAGCTCCTGGAGGTGCCGCCTATATGATGCGCTGCAAATTAGAGAGGAATGGCAAGGGCTAAGGACAAATGGCCATATGTAACCTGTCACAGACTAACACTGACTAAATCTGCACTCACCAGGGGATGAGCTGCCACTTGAAGCCCAGGGAGGGCTCTGAGGAGGAGGCATGGAGCCTCGGCTCCTCACACTCTGATCCAAAGATCCCCCACCCAAAGGGCCACCCTCCTCCCTCTCACTCACTCCCTGCTCCTTCAGGGAGTGTGGGAGAGTCCACTACTTCCACCCCACTTGGACTCCCCACTTGAGAGTGGCCCCTTGGCTGGTGAGACTCCTCAGATTCAGAGTGTGAGGAGCTGAGGCTCGATCCTGACAGCCCCCCAGCAGCACACTCCTCTGGTCTGGTTGCTTACAAATAACAATCTGATTCCTTAATAAAATAATAACACAATATAACTATCCAACAACATGATAATGTGGCACACAGGAGAATGCATAACGGGTTGTTATGAGCTTGTACGCCTGAAAAAATCCTGCAGAATGTGGACATATGCACGCTCAGAACTACAGTGTATTCATTAAGAACGACTGGGGTCGCTGCAAGTGAATTCTGGGAAAAATGCAAAAAGGCACATGTATGAACAGCACAGCGCAGCACAGCAACATCTTTCACCAAAAAATCAATAAAAACAAGACAGATTAATCAAACATATCCTAAACAACATGTGTTTAATGTTTGGCAAAAGACAAGAACACAAAAACCACTTAAAAAAAACATTGCAGTGTCTGCCATTGAAATGTATGGGAGAGCGCCAGGTAGCGAAAGGTCTGACCTGACGCTGGGCTGGGATTAGCAGCGGCGCTGTTCGTTGCAGTCCGCTACATGATGAATCCCGCGTTAGCTGACGCTTTTGCCGGCGCTAGCCTCATTTAGCGTGATAAATGCGTGATTGTGTTCGCAGCCTGGCGTTCGGGAGTCGGTAGCCGCCGATAGCTGGCGATACCTGGCGCTATTGACACACTAGCTGACGCTATCGCTTGATGAATAAGGCCCATAGAAGCAGCTCATTTCAGAGCCTGTATTAACTCTCTCATCCTATAGATGGCGATATTGAGGTGATTTATTACGGAGGCTGTATTATCTCTCTCATCCTATAGATGGCGATATTGAGGTGATTTATTACGGAGGCTGTATTATCTCTCATCCTATAGATGGCGATATTGAGGTGGTTTATTACATAGCCTGTATTATTTCGCTCAGCCAATCGTTGACCGTACGACAAGGTGTCATGCTACCCAGAATGCCTCTGGGCGCATTGCGCGTAGTTCTGTGGCAATGTTTGGTTAAAAAATACCTTATGTAACTGCAATTCTCAGCCTGGAGCAGCATATCCGCCTGTCCCTCGTCTGTACCTTGTAGCTACTGCTTCTTGATTTTATAATTAGTGATACTACTCGCCCCACCTTTATAAGTTGGCATAATTAGTAGGGTAAGATGGCCTAATTTAATAGGGTTGTAGAAGGCGAACTTGCAGAGAAGCGTTATTACGCGAAAATTTTTGGATATGCCTCAAGAGGCATGATACTGCTGTTAATGTTAGAAGTGGTTAAACTGCGCATTGCGGCAGTGTTGATGTATAAATCATGTTTATCTCGGTAAGATACACATGAACTAAACATTTCAGCGGCCGAGCTGTTATCTATGTGGTTCCGAGGCTGGTCTTCCTGCACCTGCTGTAACACCCCAGGGTGCCAGTAATCTCTCACTTCTCCCTGGCGGGTGCCTGGGCTCTTATCCAGTCTGATTGGTTACTATGTGGAGTGAGAGCATCCTCGGGTGAGTGTGTGTGCTCTGGCCATAGCCATCCAGATAGGCTGAGACAGGTACACGGGCAGCAGGGGATGCGGCTGCTCTCGCTCCCCATTCACTGTAATTGGAGCAGCTCGCTGAATTACATCACCTCAGTCGGCGGCTCTGATTGGACGGAAGCCCATGTAGGCGCCATTGGATCGGTTAGAGGTGAGTGTGAATGCAGTGATGGCGGGGTGTCACATAGTGGGGCATCCCAATGCGGGATTCCCGGGGTCGCAGAACAAAACCAGGGATTTTCACTTACTTGAGTTTTGTTCCGATCCCCCCCACTTTAAAGGGGACCAACACCCTGCACCGCTAAGTGACAGTCTGGGAGTTCTTCCAAAATGCTGGAGCCCTCCCATACATGACCCCCCAGAATACCGGTAAATCTCACCTTAAAGCGGACCTTCACCCTGAATAAGAGCCTATCTTATGTTTCCCCCACCCAGAACATACAGATTGCTCACATTAAATATCATCCTACCTGCATCTACTGCATGTTATGAGCCTTTAAAAATCCAAGATGGCGGCTCATGGGGCTTCAGGCAGCCTGCAAACAAGCAGCAGCAACCAACACCCGTGCCGCACAAGAGTGTTGACCTGTATTTAACAACGGGTGGTGTGTGTGTTATTGGTGGTATTATTATTATTATTATGGTTTATTTAATAAACATTGGCATGTTCTGTGGTGCTGTTCAATGTGGATATTATAGACTGGACAATTAGAACAATATATATTATATACGCAGGGTGTTATGAATGTGTCAGAGGTAACAGAGCTGCAGTAATTACACATTGATAGAGGAGTATATAAGGAGTGACAGCCAGGGGCATAACTTGATGAGCTGTGACCACACCGGAGCCCCAGAAAGTCACAGCCCATCATTGTCGCTTCTCCATCTTATTTCTCATATTTGTGCTCACTTGGCATCATTTAGAGCTGTGGTTCTGAACCTTTTTATGCCAAGTACCCCCTAGCGACAGGCAGTTACAACCAAGTACTCCCAGAGAGAAATCAGTTACTAATGTGGCCAAAATAAGTAGCTTGTTGGCCTTGCAGCAATTTTTTAAAGCAGGAAAGAATAATCTTTCACTATTAAAATAATATACCAGACCTGTTATACCGTTCTTGCTGGTGTACCCTTGAACATTGCCAAGTACCCCCAGAGTATGCGTAGCGCATTGAGAAACACTGATTTAGAGGAAGATTTAGAGAAAGGCAGCATCATTAGTCTCTGCTGTTTCAATCTTTAGTTGTCTAGCTAGTTGTACAGCTGCATCCAACTAGTGAAAGAGAGAAAAACGTTCTCTGTGTGAGCCATGAAAGCCGTGCCATTGGTGCCAGCTTTACCGCTGGGAGATTGCCATATGTGGCAAGGCTGCAGACTACCATATACAGGTCCTTCTCAAAAAATTAGCATATAGTGCTAAAGTTAATTATTTTCCATAATGAAATGATAAAAATTAAACTTTCATATATTTGAGATTCATTGCACACCAACTGAAATTTTTCAGGACTTTTTTTGTTTTAATACTGATGATTTTGCCATACAGCTCATGAAAACCCCCAAATCCTATCTCAAAAAATTAGCATATCATGAAAAGGTTCTCTAAACGAGCTATTAACCTAATCATCTGAATCAACTAATTAACTCTAAACACCTGCAAAAGATTCCTGAGGCTTTTAAAAAAGCCCAGCCTGGTTCATTACTCCAAACCGCCATCATGGGTAAGACTGCCGACCTGACTGCTGTCCAGAAGGCCATCATTGACACCCTCAAGCAAGATGGTAAGACCCAGAAAGAAATTTCTGAACAAGTAGGCTGTTCCCAGAGTGCTGTATCAAGGCACCTCAATGGGAAGTATGTGGGAAGGAAAAAATGTGGCAGAAAACGCTGCACAACGAGAAGAGGTGAGCGGACCCTGAGGAAGATTGTGGAGAAGGACCGATTCCAGACCTTGGGGGACCTGCGGAAGCAGTGGACTGAGTCTGGAGTAGAAACATCCAGAGCCACCGTGCACAGGCGTGTGCAGGAAATGGGCTACAGGTGCCGCATTCCCCAGGTCAAGCCACTTTTGAACCAGAAACAGCGGCAGAAACGCCTGCTCAGTGGTCCCAAGTACTTTTTTTCTGATGAAAGCAAATTTTGCATGTCATTCGGAAATCAAGGTGCCAGAGTCTGGAGGAAGACTGGGGAGAAGGAAATGCCAAAATGCCTGAAGTCCAGTGTCAAGTACCCACAGTCAGTGATGGTCTGGGGTGCCATGTCAGCTGCTGGTGTTGGTCGACTGTGTTTTATAAAGGGCAGGGTCAATGCAGCTAGCTATCAGGAGATTTTGGAGCACTTCATGCTTCCATTGGCTGAAAAGCTTTATGGAGTTGAAGTTTGCATTTTTCAGCACGACCTGGCACCTGCTCACAGTGCCAAAACCACTGGTAAATGGTTTACTGACCATGGTATTACTGTGCTCAATTGGCCTGCCAACTCTCCTGACCTGAACCCCATAGAGAATCTGTGGAATATTGTGAAGAGAAAGTTGAGAGACGCGAGACCCAACACTCTGGATGAGCTTAAGGCCGCTATCGAAGCATCATGGGCCTCCATAACACCTCAGCAGTGCCACAGGCTGATTGCCTCCATGCCACGCTGCATTGAAGCAGTCATTTCTGCAAAAGGATTCCCGACCAAGTATTGAGTGCATAACTGAACATAATTATTTGAAGGTTGACTTTTTTTTTATTAAAAACACTTTTCTTTTATTGGTCGGATGAAATATGCTAATTTTTTTAGATAGGATTTTGGGGTTTTCATGAGCTGTATGGCAAAATCATCAGTATTAAAACAAAAAGACCTGCAAAAAATTTCAGTTGGTGTGCAATGAATCTCAAATATATGAAAGTTTAATTTTTATCATTTCATTATGGAAAATAATGAACTTTAGCACTATATGCTAATTTTTTGAGAAGGACCTGTATATTTTTATTCAGAAAAGAGGAGGAGGAGGTGATTATTATTGTGCACTTTATATTGTGTTCTTGTGAGTTTGAAGCAGAACAAAACCCAATGTGGCTGGCCCTAAAATCTAAAAGATTCCAGAGCTGGCCTTTTCCTGGGGCATCCCAAATTGAGATGTCCCGCTGTGTGAAACCCTGAAATAAGGCTGCCCGGGGGCAAGTGACAAAACCTGGAATAGTCAAAATTGGCAGAGACTAATGCTCTTATCAAGATGCCTGATCCCTGTACCTCCACTGGTGCCACTGCCCACATTGTCCAGAGCAGGCAATGGAAGGGGCAGGGATCGGCGGTGGGAAGCGGAGGTGTGGGGATCGGCAGTGGAGGAGGCTAGTAAGATATATATATGTGTGTGTGTGTGTGTGTGTGTGTGTGTGTGTGTGTGTGTGTGTGTGTGTGTATTGTGTGTATGTCAGCAGGAGGCATGCTGCACACTGCCTGTGTTTACAATGCCTCACACTGCCTGTATTTGGGATGCTTCACACTTTCTGTAATGTGGGATGCCTCTCACTACCTTTAATGTGAGTAAATAGGCACGGCACTCCAAAGCATAAATTTAAATGCTTGTATTCAATGATAATGATCACAAAGGTATCCAATAGCACATAAAGTATGACAGGAGAATAATCCAAATCATGGCCAGAAAAGAACAACAGTCTCATAATCCAACGTTTCGGGGGTCAGGTGCCCCCTTTCTCAAGGAGGACTGCAAACCGGGACGTGCTGCATCCCCCATCATTATATACATACAGCAAAGTGCAGAGTTCACAGAATTCCCGCCTGACGTCACTGTGACGTCAGTGGGCGTAGTATTGTGCCCCATAATAAACATAATATACATCCAGTATTAAAAATAATAAAGGTGGGGCTGTGACAACTTACCTGCATCCACCGGGCCTCCAAACTACGGAGGACCCGTCACCGCCAGCCGCCGCTCGCGGCACTGGCGGGCAGCGGTTTCTCCGTCTGTCAGCGGGGACAGGGAGCTGGCAGCCGGGCTCAGAATTGCTGCCCGGTAACTGATGACGCGGCGGGGGCCGCGATCCGATTGGTTCGCGGCCCCAGTCTCTGCCATCAGCCCGTGAGACAGACAGCGTCTGTCAGGACACCGCAGCCTCTAGCCAGAGGCTGCAGCACGTAGAAGACAGCTGTCACGGGTGCTGACAGCATCCCTGGGTGGCGGTGAAAGCCCAAAGGGGCTAATCGGAGCAGGCATCATATAAGGCATCAACTCATGATAATTAAACGGCAACTATATACATAAAGGAAAAGAGGGATGCAATAAGTGCGGGCCACAGAGGAAGTAGAGAGAGAATAAGGGAATGAGGAATTGCCAGCCGGGTAGGAAGGTCATGCGGGAAAGCGGGATGGGGTAAGCATAGTTTGGGGCCAAGGAGGTTGGAGGGGGGAAAATGGTTGGGGATGGATAAGGATAGAGATTAAGAGGGAAAAACAGCATATAGGGCAGAAGTAGAGAGGGAGGAGAGGGACCAGGTAGCAGGGGGGAACAAGGAGTGGGGGCAAAAGCATATGAGGAAAGAGCTGCATTTCAATGACAAATAGCTACAGTCACTTCAACGTCTTGGTAAGTAACAGGCGAATCCAAACGTGGTATTGAGTCCCCTCGGCTGAACTGTATCCAATTTGTGAATCCAATAGGTCTCTCTCTGTAAAAGTTTAAGGTGCCGGTCCCCACCTCGGCGTGGTCTTTCCACATGCTCAATCACCATGCCACGGAGCTCATGAGTCTGGTGTTTATGTGTCACGAAGTGGACTGCCACAGGCTTATCGTAGTCCAGGGATTCACCGTTATTATGTTTATTAATACTAATGCGCACATTGCTGCGGTGCTGCTGGAACCTCTTCTTAAAGGGGCCTATAGTCTTACCCACATATAACAGGCCACAGGGACATTTAAGTAAGTATACACAAAAATCGGTGAGACACGAGAGTACTCCACGGATCTTGAAGCGCTGTCCAGTGTGCGGGTGGGTGAATTCTGAGCCACGGATGAGAGAGTTACATACGTTGCAATTGTTGCACCTGAAACATCCAGTACGAGTTGAAAGCATAATGGGTTTCCTAGAATATTTTTCAACGGGGTCAGCCGTGACCAAGGAGTCTCTTAAATTCCTATTACGCTGATAGACCTTAAGAAACGGTTTCTTGATGATCGGGCATACTGTGGCATCGGATGTCAGTATGCACGCATGTTTTTTAATGGTGTGCTCTATGGTAGGAGCAGCCTGATTGAATGTTAGCATGAACGGAGTGCGTTCTTCTTGTTGCCTCCTCTCCTTCTTCTCACCTGCCCAGATCTCTTCTGCACGTTTACGGGCATGGGTAAGTACTGATTCGGGATACCCCCGGACGCGAAATTTGTCCATCATTAGTAATAATTGATCCATCCGGGTCACCGGATCAGAGTTGATTCTCAAGACCCTTAAAAACTGTGAGATAGGGAGGCTATTCACCAACGGTCTGGGGTGTGCACTGTCATATCTCAACAGTGTATTCCTGTCCGTGGGTTTGGTATAAAGGCCCGTGGTAATATGTCCATCGGGCATCTTGTCGATAGCTACGTCCAAAAAGGTTACATGCGTGTCTGAGACCTCTGGGTTAAAAGTGATGGTGGGAAAGATGGAGTTAATATATTCCATAAACTTATCAAAGCCATCTCTGTCCCCATGCCACACGGTAATCACGTCATCAATAAATCTGCCCCAATATCTGACATGTTCAGTATATAATGCTGATGGATATATATATCTCTCTTCCAAAAAGCCAACAAATAAATTAGAGCTATGGCACTACCCATCGCTGTGCCAAGGATCTGTTTATAAAAAGCATCTTCAAATCTGAAGTAATTATTCTGTAGCACAATCTCGAGTCCTGTGGTAAGGTATTCTGATGGTATTTCCGGGGGTTCACGTGTCAGGAAGTGCTTTACAGCTTTTACTCCCTGGTCATTGGGTATGTTAGTGTAAAGAGAGGAGATATCCATGGTGGCCAACAGGTCATCCTTCTCAATGGCTACTTGTCTAAATTTCTCAAGGAAATCTCCCGTATCCTTCAGGTAGGACGGTAGTCGCTGCACATAGGGTTGTAGGTAGTAGTCCAACCATTGTGCTAGCGGCTGTGTGGCGGAATCTGTACCTGCCACTATGGGTCGAAATTTCAACGGGTCACAGCCCTTGTGGACCTTGGGGAGGCCATAGATAACAGGTGTGATGGGGTGTTCAATCAGAATATATTTGGCAGTATTCTCACTTAGCTATCCATTCTGTCCCCGCTGACAGACGGAGAAACCGCTGCCCGCCAGTGCGGCGAGCGGCGGCTGGCGGTGACGGGTCCTCCGTAGCTTGGAGGCCCGGTGGATGCAGGTAAGTTGTCACAGCCCCACCTTTATTATTTTTAATACTGGATGTATATTATGTTTATTATGGGGCACAATACTACGCCCGCTGACGTCACAGTGACGTCAGGCGGGAATTCTGTGAACTCTGCACTTTGCTGTATGTATATAATGATGGGGGATGCAGCACGTCCCGGTTTGCAGTCCTCCTTGAGAAAGGGGGCACCTGACCCCCGAAACGTTGGATTATGAGACTGTTGTTCTTTTCTGGCCATGATTTGGATTATTCTCCTGTCATACTTTATGTGCTATTGGATACCTTTGTGATCATTATCATTGAATACAAGCATTTAAATTTTTGCTTTGGAGTGCCGTGCCTATTTACTCACTTGGATTTAAAGCGGCGCCACCGCGGCTCTGGCACCCACTAACAATGTGTCTGTAAGAGTGCACCAGCAAAACTGGACTTTTGACTACCTTTAATGTGGGATGCTGCTTACTGCCTGTAATGTGGGATACCGCTCACTACCTGTAATGTGGGATGCCACTCATTGCCTGTAATGTGGGATGCCACTCATTGCCTGTAATATGGGATGCCACTTGCCTGTAATGTGGGATGCTGCTCACTGACTGTAATGTGGGATCTGTAATGAACCAATTAGGGGGTTTTCTTCCTTTCCTCCTCTAAATACTGGGTGCATTTTATGGGGTGAGAAAAATGGGATATACATTAACAGATGTTATTATTATTATTTATTTATAAAGTGCCATCATCTTCTTTAGTGCTGTACAAAGTAGTCGACAGACATGGTAGAAACATGCTGTACATAGTCTATTACAAATGCAGTGTTACAGAGTTCACAAAAAAATATTCTGAGTGCAAGATACAATAGGAGAGAAAGGTATAAGGGGTGGAGACGAGGGTGAAGGATCACAAAGTCAGTATTGAGCTTTGTGGCATGTGCCCTTCAGGGAATTGCTTAAGCCAGATTGTATGCTTGTCTGAATAGGTGGGTTTAAGAATGTCTTTAAAAAGATTTGAGGGTTGTGGAGTGGCGGATTGCGTGGGGGAGGGCATTCCAGAAGATTGGAGAACAATGTAAGAAATCCTGGAGGTGAGCATGAGAGTAGGTGACCAGGTCGGAGGACAGGAGAGTACAGGGATGCTGCTCACTGCCTGTAATATGGGATGCCAGTTATTGCCTGTAATTTGGGATTCCACCCATTGCCTGTAATGTGGGATTCCACCCATTGCCTGTAATGTGGGATTCCACCCATTGCCTGTAATGTGGGATGCCACCATTGCCTGTAATGTGGGATGCCACTCATTGCCTGTAATGTGGGATGCCACTCATTGCCTGTAATGTGGGGTCTGTAATGGGCCAATTAGGGGGGTTTCTTCCTTTCCTCCTCTAAATACTGGGTGCATTTTATGGGGTGAGAAAAACGGGATATACATTAACAGCTGTTATTATCTTGATGCATAAATACATGCACCAGATTTATTTATATCAATCTATTATTATTATTATTATTTATTTATTTATCTTATTTATCTTCATCTTCTGTAGTGCTGTACAAAGTAGTAATTACAGACAGGGTAGAAACATGCTGCACATAGTCTATTACAAATGCAGTGTTACAGAGTTCACAATAAATATTCTGAATACAAGATACAGTAGGAGAGAAAGGTATTAGGGGTGGAGACGAGGGGGAAGGATCACAGTCAGTATTGAGCTTTGTGACATGTGCCCTTTTGAAGATTGGTTAGGCCAGATTATATGCTTGTCTGAATATGTGGGTTTAAGAATGTCTTTAAAAAGATTTGAGGGTCGTGGAGTGGCGGATTGGGTGGGGGAGGGCATTCCAGAAGATTGGAGTAGAATGTGAGAAGTCCTGGAGGCGAGCATGAGAGTAGGTGACCAGGTTGGAGGATAGGAGAAGGTCGGCAGCAGAGTGGAGGCTGCATCTAGGTTGATATTGTTGGATTAGAGAGGATTTGTAGAGAGGGGCCTGGCTGGAGAGAGCTTTGTAGGTGAGAGTTAGAATTTTAAACTGGATTTGCTGTGGGACTGGCAGCCAGTGTAGGGATTGGCAGAGAGGCGCAGAGCTGGATGAGCAGGAGGAGAGATGGATGAGGTGAGCAGCAGAGTTCAGAATAGATTGGAGGGGTGCCAGTCTGTTGGTAAGCCACAAGGAAGGATGTTGCAGTAATCCAGTCGGGATATGACAATGGGCATGTTCTAACATTTTAGTGGTGTCAGGTAAGAGGAGTAACGGATGCCTGAGATGTTTATAAGTTTGGTTGCAACAGGAGGTGGCTAGTCAGTGAATATTAGGTTTAATTGATAGGGCAGAGTCCAGAATGACTCCCAGTCACCTAGCTTGGGGAGTTGCAGTTATTGTATAATTGCTGACAGAGATAGACGTGTTAGAAAGGGGAGGGGAGTTAGATGGTGGCAAAATGACCAATTCTCTCTTGTCCATGTTTAGCTTGGGGTAACCAGATGACATGAATGAAGAAATAGCTGCAAGGCAGTTGGGGAGGTGAGATAGGAGAGATTGGGGCCTGAGAGATATATCTGAGTGTCATCTGCATAGGTGGTATTAAAAGCTTAGTGAAGTTATACATTTGCCACCACCTATTTTTTCTGCTACTATTTGTGGGGCTTCGGACTTCCCCGGATCGTGCACCCTACTGGACCAGAGTGCGGATATCTCCTTGTTGTTGCCTGCTTATACATTTGCGAATACCATAAGTGTAGACTGAGAAAAGTAGGGGCCCTGGACAGGACCTTATGGCACACTGACAGAAAAAGAACAGAGGAAGAAACCGTGTTAGAGTAGGATACACTAAATGATCTGTCAGAGCAGTAAGAGGTGAGCCAAGATAATGCAAAATCTTGAGACCCCGCAGAATATCAAGAAGAAGGATGAGGACGGAGTAGTGACCTTTGGTTTTGGTAATGAGCAGATTATTAGTGAGCAGATCCAGTGGCCGCATTCAGATAGGCTGGGGACGGCAGCGTGCATGCTGCTAGGGAATATGGATGCTTTGCTCCCGATTGCCAAAGCCCTGCATGTAAACAGAATCGTTTGGTGGGTATTACATATGCACAGCAAATGACTCTGATTGGAGGAGAGGCTGTGCATGCACCATTGGACTGGGATGAGGTGAGTTATTCTGGGCATTCTGGGGGGTTTCACAAAACGCGTCATATCCCTGGGACACAGAACAAAACCAGGATAGTAAAGATCCTTTTGTTCCGCTTTAAAGGAAAACTCATTTTTTTCAGGTTTTTGGTGTTCTGCCTAATTATTTTCCTCTTTTGGAATGCAACATAAACATGTGTGTTAGACTTTTGATCCTATACCTGTGATTTACCTATCAGCGTGCTGTTTCCAAGTTTCTTGTATTTATTTGGCTTTGCGTTACTAAAATGGGAGTGGTTTTCCTGGTCTTGAGTGAAAACTAGTAAAACTTCCAGAATCATTCCACTGTAATAATGAAAACATTTAAAAAAAGGCCATTGAGAGAGGATTTACCCTTGAATGGTCCCTTGCCAAGTTTGCAGGCCAAGGCCATATCCCCGGCATCCATGCAGCTGGGGCGCGTGCTCCCATGCTCAGCCTTTGAGATTGAGGCTCAGTGTGCAAACCATGAATGTGTCTTGCCCTAACCAATACTTTATGCTGTGCATTAGTATGTTATTAGTATAGGTATTAATACGCAGCGTACAGAGCTCCACATGTACCGTGGAATGGCCAGAAATGTAAGTTGAGTGGACGATCTGTGTGGTTTCCCAAATCTGGACAAGGACCTAACACCAAAATAGTGATACTTCTGGTGATAGGTTTATATTAAAGTGATACTGCAGGCAAAGGTAATTGTTACACCATTGCATACATTTGGAACTGTCCTGAACTGTTTCCCGTTTTTTAAATTGAAGCTGAAAGGATCGATATCAGGAAGAGAGGGGGCAAAAGTACAGGGGGTGGGTAATAGCTGTGCTTTGCACAGACAGAGCAGAGTTGGGGTCAGGAAAAGGACAGCAATCCCAGAACACAGAGTGCCACAGTTAGAAGACACTTTCTGTTTGCAGGCAGCCTAAGACTCCATGTGCCGCCAACTTGGATGTTTAAAGGCTCAGAAAATGCTGTAGATGCAGGTAGAATGATTTTTATCATGGGGGCAATATGTAAGTAGAGGGTGGGGGAAACATATACTATACAAACTGCACAGAAGCACCACATCTCCCATAAGCCACAGCGAAAGAATGACATCACCAGCAGACACCCAATAAGGAGGGCCACTATGCGCAGGCCCATTACACACCCCAAGGACGGCATTAGCGCCGAAACGCGCGTCGGTAAACCCGCGGGCAGAGCCCTGCACGTATCTACACAACTACAACTGGATTTTAAGCTTTAATTGAAGACTGTGACTCATACTGCTTTCTGGACACAACGAAAGCTTTAACAGAACGCAACTTAACTGGACGTTTTCTTGCCCGCCATAGAGGCAGACTGCACAACAAAAGCAGCGAGGCTGACATTAGACTATCTCCTACACAGCTATTAAACCCTGCTCATTCCGGTTTTTAGATTTTTAATTTTTTATCTTTATGAAGCAATAAATTCAGTTTTAATACGTAACAAGCCTTGAGAATCATTTAAGGCAACCAAATCAAAGAGGAATTGCTAAAGACCAGAGGAAGTAAAGTTTCCATAAAAGCCACAACAACCACTGCTGGGACCAGATATCTTATTACAACTACACAGGCGGGAGAACCTCATAGGCCCTGGGTTGGTCGGTGTACCCCCGGGCCACGGCGGTGAGTTTTCTTTAAATAAATATATATATATATATATATATATATAGATTTTAGTTTTTTACTAAACCTCCTTCAAATATAAGATATGTTTTTATTCAGGGTGAAGGCTTGTCTTACCACTGGTGGTAGAAAAGTGTGTGTGATGTTTGCACGGGTTGATCACGTGTGTCACCAAGACATTAGATGTCGTTCAATTGGCAACACTCATGGCTATACAAGGCTGCCACCAGAACACGAAAAAAATGGTGTGTTCTCCACTATCTAAGCCACACACAACACAATCAGATTGAATGAATCAATTGACCCACAGCCACTTCCAGGCAGGGGGGCATTTTAGCTCCCCAGGAAAGTAATGTAGCCAGGCTCTTCAGAACTATGGTTTTGTATTAATATGATGTACATATTTATTGACATGTATGTTAAATCATACTTCCTTCTCTCTGTTACGTATATTAGGGCACTGAGGAAGCCCACGTGGTGAAACATGTCTGCCCTGCCTGGCTGACCTTCAGACCAGTAAGACAAAATAAGCCCCCTATTTGAAGTATTTATTAATGCCACCATTGTTACACAGAAAAAGAGATATTGGGAAGCTAGTATGTAATGCTAATAATCTGTAACCAAGCACTGTATATGTAACGAATGGAAAATTGTATTAATCAGATTTATGTATTTCTGTATTTTTATATGTAAAATATTTAGAATAAAGGATGGTTTTCTTTTTAAAATAAAAAAAAAAATTTGTCAGAAGTGTGGTGGGCGTGGCTGGGTCCGTTTCACTTGAACCAGGACCGGACCTAGTCCTGGAAGCTTTTCTGTTTTGTTCTTAGTGGACCAGCTACCGTCAAACCCCCTCTTTTCATTGAAGGGAGGGTCACCAATTGGGTCAGGTTGGCTTACCCAGCGGGTTAAACCAATTTTGACACTTAGTTATGCTCTTCAGAACTAGTGTGAGCCTTTTTAGATCCTTAATTCAGAGCATCAGCAACCCTCTGCTACATTTTCTGAATTTATTTAAAAAAAAGAAAAACACATAACAACGAGAAAAATGGTGCAAGGTGAACATGATTAAGTATAAAATACAGTATAAATAGCAATACAAAAAAAAAAGCTTAAAGTGGACCAACACCTAGAAGGATCGGCCCTCGGAATCTTATAGATTCCCGGGCCGATCCAATCGCTCCCCGCGGGGCATCCAAAATCGTGACGCCCGCAAACCTTACCTGAATCCCGGTCCAACGGCACATATGCAGGCTGCGGCCACATCTCGCACTTCTCTCTAGCAGGGCGCATGCCCACGACGGCCATTTGTGAATGCGCATGTTCCATAGGAGCAGGGTGAGGTGAGTTGAATCGGGATGGGTTCACATAGCGGGCCCCCCGGGAAGTGGACCAAAACCCAGGATAGTCAAAATCCTGGGTGTTGGTCCACTTTAAGGAGTCTGTCCCGGCTGCTGTTCGATTGAATCAATTGTCTGTCAGTCCTAAAACTTTTCCGAATGACCAATAGTTCCTGTTTCCTCGGTAGATGTTAAAATATAGCATGTGTCACCCTTGATGGTAAGATTCCAGTGCCCCCAGCCATTGTTGCCAGTCATGCTTATAGGCCTCAGAAGAGGAGATCTCCCTGCCCCTCCTTCCAGGGGACTGGTGTTGGTATCACAGCCTTCTCAGAATATTGTTATATGATACCAACTGAACACATTCCAAGGGAGGGGGTGAGACACAAGCAGGAGAAGAACTTTAGGATTTGTTGATGTGATTTATTTATTTTGCTTTCCAACCACTCTGGAGGTGCTGCTCCCTGTGTGCAGGCTGCCTTAACACTGTGTGAAGCTAGACAGCAGCAGGTTAGTGTGTACATTCACAGTCTTGTCACTATGCCCATCTAACACACCCACCCCTGATGCTACCTGCACCTAATGTCTTTACATCTGCCACTATGTCCACATAATCCCTCCTCCCCTGCCACTACTAGCACCTAACCCCTCCCACTATGTCCACCTAACCCCATCTACCCCTACCACTACCTGCACCTAAACCCTCCAGCGCTACCACTATGGCATCCTAGCCCTTCCACCTCTCCACTCCAGCCACTAGCCCACCTAACCTCTTCACCCCTGCCACTGTGCCCACCCAACCCTTCTACCCCTGCCACTACCTGCATCTAAACCCTCCACCCCTGCAATTCTGCCAACCTAACCCCTGCCATTACCTGAAGATAACCCCTCCACCCCTGCCATTATGCCGATTTTCACTATCTTGAGTTTTGGTCCACTTCCCCCTGGGCTATGTGAAACCCCCAGAACGGCCGATTCAACTCGCCTCACCCCGCTCCTACGGCGCATGCGCATGTCCAATCAGTGTGCTCGGAGCCGCTGAGGTATGCTCGTCAAAGTGGTGTCAAACCTCAGCATCTCCGAGCACGCTGGCGGCCACATCTCGTGCTTCCCTCTTACAGGGAGCGTGCCCGTGCCGGCCATTCACAAATGCCTGGGTCCTGCTAGAGAGAAGCGTGAGATGCGGCCGCGGCCCGTGCATGCGCCGTTGGATTGGGATGTAGGTAAGGTGAATGGGGCATCCCGATGTTGGATGCTCCGCAGGGAGGGATCGGATCGGCGATCAAGGAGGGTGTTGGCCCACTTTAACCACAACCAGGCACAGAAGGTTGGGGGGGGGGGCATTATTTGTTCTCACTCGGCATCAATTAAAAGAAGGAAGCAGCATCTATCTCTGTTGTTTCAGTGTTTAGTTGTCTAGCTGCTTCTAAATGAGTTAAAAGACAGAACAAAGTTTAGTGTATGAGCAGTAAAAAGGGCCCCGTCACATTTCGTTTTTTTGTTTTTTAAAGGCTTCAGGCTTGAGAGGATCTACAAAGTCTCCCGAATCATCATATATGGCTTCAAATATGTATCTTTAATTTTTACAAAAGGGAAAAATGATTTATATTACAACATTACAACACAAGCATTACCGACACTTCAGGGATCTACTAGCACATTCAAGTTATGCCTAATAATTCATTCCACAAAGCCGATTTCCACCTCGTTTCAGCTAAATCTTTCCCGACCTTATGCACATCAAACAAAAGAACATCATGCATCTTAACAATAAACAATCACCGTGCAGAAGTGTGTTGTGTGAGGGCATCCTGTAATCTCCTATAGGAAGCTTCTTATACTAAGGAGGCCCTGTGCAGCCAATTAGAGCAGAGCTGCTCCGGCACTATGGGAAATCCCGGGATTTGGTCCAATCAGCTGTGTGTTCACTTAGTATCCTCTACAGCGGGATATAGAAGCAGCTCATTTCGGGGGATGTATTATCTCTCTCATCGTATAGATGGCGATATTGAGGTGGATTATTACGGAGGCTGTATTATCTCTCTCATCCTATAGATGGCGATATTGAGGTGGTTTATTACGGAGGCTGTATTATCTCGCTCATCCTATAGATGGCGATATTGAGGTGGTTTATTATGGAGGCTGTATTATCTCTCTCATCCTATAGATGGCGATATTGAGGCGGTTTATTACGGAGGCTGTATTATTTCGCTCAGCCAATCGTTGACCGTACGACAATGCTTACCCAGAATGCCACTGGGCGCATTGCGCGTAGTTCTGTGGGAATCTTTGGTTAAAAAATACCTTTTGTAACTACAAGTCTCAGCCTGGAGCAGCATATCCGCCTGTCCCTCGTCTGTACTTTGTATCTACTGCTTCTTGACTTTATAATTAGTGATACTACTCGCCCCACCTTTATAAGTTTGCATAATTAGTAGGGGAGGATGGCATAACTCGCAGAGTCAGGTGACGTCGTTGCAGAGAAGTCGTTATTACGCGATAATTTTTGGATATGTCTCAAGAGGCATGATACTGCTGTGAAAGTTAGAAGTAGTTAAACTGACCGTTGTGGCAGAGTTATAGTAATCATGACTTCAGTAAGATACTCATAAACTAATTAAAGCTTAAAGCGGCCGAGCTGTTAACTATGTGCTTGCAAGGCTGGTAGCTGGTCTTCCTGCACCTGCTGTAACACCCCAGGGTGCCAGTAATCTCTCGCTTCTCTCTGGCGGGTGCCTGGGCTCTTATCCAGTCTGATTGGTTACTATGTGGAGTGAGAGCATCCTCCGGTGAGTGTGTGTGCTCTGGCCATAGCCATCCAGATAGGCTGAGACAGGTACACGGGCAGCAGGGGATGCGGCTGCTCTCGCTCCCCATTCACTGTAATCAGAGCAGCTCGCTGAATTACATCTCCTCAGTCGGCGGCTCTGATTGGACGGAAGCCTGTGTAGGCGCCATTGGATCGGGAAGAGGTGAGTGTGAATGCAGTGATGGCGGGGTGTCACATAGCGGGGCATCCCAATGCAGGAGGATGCCCAGGGTCGCAGAACAAAACTTTCTTGAGTTTTGTTCCGATACCCCCCACTTTAAAGGGGACCAACAGCCTGCACCGCTAAGTGACAGTCTGGGAGTTCTTCCAAAATGCTGGAGCCCTCCCATACATGACCCCCCAGAATACCGGTAAATCTCACCTTAAAGCGGACCTTCACCCTGAATAAGAGCCTATCTTTTATTTTTCCCCCACCCAGAACATACAGATTGCTCACATTAAATATCATCCTACCTGCATCTACCTCATGTTATGAGCCTTTAAAAATCCAAGATGGCGGCTCATGGGGCTTCAGGCAGCCTGCAAACAAGCAGCAGCAACCAACACCCGTGCCGCACAAGAGTGTTGACCTGTATTTAACAACGGTTGGTGTGTGTGTTATTGGTGGTATTATTATTATTATTGTTTATTTAATAAACATTGGCATGTTCTATGGTGCTGTTCAATGTGGATATTATAGACTGGACAATTAGAACAATATATATTATATACGCAGGGTGTTATGAATGTGTCAGAGGTAACAGAGCTGCAGTAATTACACATTGATAGAGGAGTATATAAGGAGTGACAGCCAGGGGCATAACTTGATGAGCTGTGACCACACCGGAGCCCCAGAAAGTCACAGCCCATCATTGTCGCTTCTCCATCTTATTTCTCATATTTGTGCTCACTTGGCATCATTTAGAGCTGTGGTTCTGAACCTTTTTATGCTAATTACCCCCTAGCGACAGGCAGTTACAACCAAGTACCCCCAGAGAGAAATCAATTACCAATGTGGTCAAAATAAGTAACTTGTTGGCTTTGCAGCAATTTTTTAAAGCAGGAAAGAATAATCTTTCACTATTAAAATAATATACCAGACCTGTTATACCGTTCTTGCTGGTGTATCCTTGAACATTGCCAAGTACCCCCAGAGTATGCGTAGCGCATTGAGAAACACTGATTTAGAGGAAGATTTAGAGAAAGGCAGCATCATTAGTCTCTGCCGTTTCAGTCTTTAGTTATCTAGCTAGTTGTTTAGCTGCATCCAACTAGTGAAAGACAAAAAAAAGTTCTCTGTGTGAGCCATGAAAGCATTGCCATTGGTGCCAGCTTTACCGCTGGGAGATTGCCATATGTGGCAAGGCTGCAGACTACCATATATATTTTTATTCATGCCTCATTTCCTCCATAAGTAAAAAAAAACTTTCAAGAGGTGGTTATTATTGTGAACTTTATATTGTGTGAGTTTTCTTATATCTTGTAAGTTTGAAGCAGGACAAAACCCAATGTGGCTGGCCCTAAAATCTAAAAGATTCCAGGGCTGGCCTTTTCCTGGGGCATCCCAAATTGAGATGTCCCGCTGTGTGAAACCCTGAAATAAGGCTGCCCGGGGGCAAGTAACAAAACCTGGGATAGTCAAAACTGGCAGAGACTAATCCTCTTATCAAGGTGCCCGATCCCTGTACCTCCACTGGCGCCACTGCCCACATTGTCCAGAGCATGGGTGGTGAAATGTTCCGGTGGTGGGCACCAGCAGGCAGGAAGGGGCAGGGATCGGCTGTGGGAAGCGGAGGTGTGGGGATCGGCAGTGGAGGAGGCTAGTAAGATATATATGTGTGTGTATTGTGTGTCAGCAGGAGGCATGCTGCACACTGCCTGTGTTTACAATGCCTCACACTGCCTGTATTTGGGATGCTTCACACTTTATGTAATGTGGGATGCCCCTCACTACCTTTAATGTGGGATGCTGCTTACTGTCTGTAATGTGGGATACCGCTCACTACCTGTAATGTGGGATGCCACTTGCCTGTAATGTGGGATGCCACTTGCCTGTAATATGGGATGCCACCCATTGCCTGTAATGTGGGATGCTGCTCACTGACTGTAATGTGGGGTCTGTAATGAACCAATTAGGGGGTTTTCTTCCTTTCCTCCTCTAAATACTGGGTGCATTTTATGGGGTGAGAAAAACGGGATATACATTAACAGATGTTATTATTTAGTGCTGTACAAAGTAGTAATTACAGGCAGGGTAGAAACATGCTGTACATAGTCTATTACAAATGCAGTGTTACAGAGTTCACAATAAATATTCTGAATACAAGATACAATAGGAGAGAAAGGTATGCTTAAGCCAGATTGTATGCTTGTCTGAATATGTAGGTTTTAAGGGGATTTCTTCTAACTAGATTACAGTTTTACTTGTTTTTGTGTCTGCTGTAAAAACTCCTGCCCACAGGGCATTCCATATTAGCACATTTGACACTATCTCTTACACACAAGCAGCTGTTAAAGGGGATTTCTTCTAACTAGATTACAGTTTGAATTGTTTTTGTGTCTGCTGTAAAAACCCTAGGCTACTGGGCATCCCATATTAGCACATTTGACCCTATCTGTTACACACAAGCAGCTCTGAAAGCGGATTTCTTCTAACTAGATTACACATTTGACCCTACCTGTTACACACAAGCAGCCCTTAAAGGGGATTTCATCTAACTAGATTACAGTTTGAATTGTTTTTGTGTCTGCTGTAAAAACCACAGGCCACTGGGCATCCCATATTAGCACATTTGACCCTATCTGTTACACACAAGCAGCTCCTAAAGCAGATTTCTTCTAACTAGAGTACAAGTTGAATTGTTTTTGGGTCTGCTGTAAAAGCCTCTGCCAACAGGGTCTACTATATTAGCACATTTGACCCTATCTGTTAAACACAAGCAGCTGTTAAAGGGGATTTCTTCTAACTAGATTACAGTTTGAATTGTTTTTTGTCTGCTGTAAAAACACCTGCCCACAGGGCATCCCATATTAGCACATTTGACCCTATCTGTTACACACAAGCTGCTGTTAAAGGGGATTTCTTCTAACTAGATTACAGTTTGAATTGCTTTTGTGTCTGTTGTAAAAACCCCAGGCCAATGGGCATCCCATATTACCACAATCGACCCTATCTGTTACACTAAAGCAGCTGTTAAAGGGGATTTCTTCTAACTAAATTACAATTTGAATTGTTTTTGTGTCTGCTGTAAAAACCCCTGCCCACAGGGCATCCCATATTAGAACATTTGACCCTATCTGTTACACGCAAGCAGCTGTTAAAGGGTATTTCTTCTAACTAGATTACAGTTTGAATTGTTTTTGTGTCTGCTGTAAAAACCCCAGGCCACTGGGCATCCCATATCAGCACATTTGACCCTATCTGTTACACACAAGCAGATGTTAAAGGGGATTTCTTCTAACTAGATTACTATTTGAATTCTTTTTGTGTCTGCTGTAAAAACCCCGGCCAACAGGGCATCCCATATTAGCACATTTGACCCTATCTGTTACAAAAAAGCAGCTCCTAAAGCAGATTTCTTCTAACTAGAGTACAGGTTGAATGGTTTTTGTGTTTGCTGTAAAAGCCCCAGGCCAACAGGGCATCCCATATTAGCACATTTGACCCTATCTGTTACACACAAGCAGCTCTGACAGCGGATTTCTTCTAACTAGATTACTGTTTGAATTCTTTTTGTGTCTGCTGTAAAAACCCCGGCCAACAGGGCATCCCATATTAGCACATTTGACCCTATCTGTTACACACAAGCAGCTTCTAAAGCAGATTTCTTCTAACTAGAGTACAGGTTAAATTGTTTTTGTGACTGCTGTAAAAGCCCCTGCCAACAGGGCATCCTATATTTGCACATTTGACCCTATCTGTTACACACAAGCAGCTGTTAAATGGGAATTCTTCTAACTAGATTACAGTTTTAATTGTTTTTGTGTCTGCTGTAAAAACCCCTGCCCACAGGGCATCCCATATTAGCACATTTGACCCTATCTGTTACACACAAACAGCTCCTACAGCAGATTTCTTCTAACTAGAGTACAGGTTGAATTGTTTTTGTGTCTGCTGTAAAAGCCCCTGCCAACAGGGCATCCCATATTAGCACATTTGACCCTATCTGTTACACACAAGCAGATGTTAAAGGGGATTTCTTCTAACTAGATTACAGTTTGATTTGTTTTTGTGTCTGCTGTAAAAACCCCAGGCCACTTGTAAGAAATAGAGAATTCCCATTAAATATAAAATATTAGATATATAAAAATAGCTCTCCAAGTAGCTTCCCTGGCTAGGATGGTAATTGGGCCTCTTAGATGCTAATTTGGTATCATCCCACCATCTTGGCTGGGGTCGGGTGGACACAATAGATTTGGGTGTACAAAGGATTCCTATGTAATGTAAATTAAGTCAATACCTGCCCGTGGAATCCCTTTGTGAGCAGAGGTGTGGTCTACAGGGAGGGGCTAGCCCTTTCCAACAGGAAGTGAGGTGGCCTAAAAGAATGGGAGATATTTTTGAATGGGAGATATTTTTGGGGCAGTTGAGAGGGGACGAAGGGAGAGCAAGGACACGTGGCATGAGGTCCCTGTATTGGTAATTATGAGCAAGTAACTTTAGGCCTAGTTGGTAATTGTACTTAGTAATAGTACATTTTAGAAATTGTTTTATGTATTTGTTTAGTCCCTGTGATACCTATACTGTCTAGGTGGTTAATTTAACTGTTTAGGCCCTTATTTTTATATATATTTTGTATTATTTTTACATATGTACTGCTGTCCTGTATCATAAGCCTGTGCACAATACAATCTTTTATACATTCTCATTGGTGTGATTCCTTACGTCATCCACAACCTAGAACCTAAAGTGGGCATTTATTGTTATATTAATCATTGATATTTTTATTGAGGTTTTTATAATAATAATTGTTTACACACTGGGCATCCCATATCAGCACATTTGACCCTATCTGTTACACAGAAGCAGCTCTGAAAGCGGATTTCATCTAACTAGAGCACAGTTTTAATTGTTTTTGTGTCTGCTGTAAAAACCCTTGCCCACTGGGCATGTCATGTTTACACATTTAACCCTATCTGTTACACACAAGCAGCTCCTAAAGGGGATTTCATCTAACTAGAGCACAATTTTAATTGTTTTTGTGTCTGCTGTAAAAGCCCCTGCCCACAGGGCATCCCATATTAGCACATTTGACCCTATCTGTTACACAGAAGCAGCTGTTAAAGGGGATTTCTTCTAACTAGATTACAGTTTGAATTGTTTTTGTGTCTGCTGTAAAAAACCCTGACCAAAGGGCATCCCATATTAGCACATTGGACCCTATTTGTTACACACAAGCAGCTCTTAAAGCGGATTTCTTCTAACTAGAGTACAGGTTGAATTGTTTTTGTGTGTGCTGTAAAAGCCCCTGCCAACAGGGCATCCCATATTAGCACATTTGACCCTATCTGTTACACACAAGCAGCTGTCAAAGGGGATTTCTTCTAACTAGAGTACAGTTTGAATTGTTTTTGTGTGTGCTGTAAAATCCCCAGGCCACTGGGCATCCCATATCAGCACATTTGACCCTATCTGTTACACACAAGCAGATGTTAAAGGGGATTTCTTCTAACTAGATTACAGTTTGAATTGTTTTTGTGTCTGCTGTAAAAACCCCTGCCCACAGGGCATCCCATATTAGCACATTTGACCCTATCTGTTACACACAAGCAGCTGTCAAAGGGGATTTCTTCTAACTAGAGTACAGTTTGAATTGTTTTTGTGTGTGCTGTAAAATCCCCAGGCCACTGGGCATCCCATATCAGCACATTTGACCCTATCTGTTACACACAAGCAGGTGTTAAAGCGGATTTCTTCTAACTAGAGTACAGGTTGAATTGTTTTTGTGTCTGCTGTAAAAGCCCCTGCCAACAGGGCATCCCATATTAGCACATTTGACCCTATCTGTTACACACAAGCAGATGTTAAAGGGGATTTCTTCTAACTAGATTACAGTTTGAATTGTTTTTGTGTCTGCTGTAAAAACCCCTGCCCACAGGGCATCCCATATTAGCACATTTGACCCTATCTGTTACACACAAGCAGCTGTCAAATGGGATTTCTTCTAACTAGAGTGCAGTTTGAATTGTTTTTGTGTGTGCTGTAAAATCCCCAGGCCACTGGGCATCCCATATCAGCACATTTGACCCTATCTGTTACACACAAGCAGGTGTTAAAGCGGATTTCTTCTAACTAGAGCACAGTTTTAATTGTTTTTGTGTCTGCTGTAAAAACCCCTGGGCACTGTGCATGCCATGTTTGCACATTTAACCCTATCTATTACACACAAGCAGCTCTTAAAGGGGATTTCATCTAACTAGAGCACAGTTTTAATTGTTTTTGTGTCTGCTGTAAAAACCCCTGCCCACTGGTCATGCCATGTTTTCCCATTTAACCCTATCTGTTACACATAAGCAGCACTTAAAGGGGATTTCATCTAACTAGAGCACAGTTTTATTTGTTTTTGTGTCTGCTGTAAAAACCCCTGCCCACAGGGCATCCCATATTAGCACATTTAACCCTATCTGTTACAACCAAGCAGGTCTTTCGGCTGATTTCATCTAACTAGAGCACATTTTTAATTGTTTTTGTGTCTGCTTTAAAAACCCCTGGGCACTTTGCTTCCCATGTTTGCACATTTAACCCTATCTGTTACACAGAAGCAGGTCTTTCAGCTGATTTCATCTAACTAGTGCACAGTTTTAAAAGTGTTTTTGTGTCTGCTTTAGAAACCCCTGAGCACTGGGCATCCCATATTGCCAATTTTCATAGTATCTGTTACACAGAAGCAGGTCTTTCAGCTGATTTCATCTAACTAGAGCACAGTTTTAAAAGTGTTTTTGTGTCTGCTTTAAAAACCCCTGAGCACTGGGCATCCCGTATTGCCAATTTTCATAGTATCGGTTACACAGAAGCAGGTCTTTCAGCTGATTTCATCTAACTAGAGCACAGTTTTAAAAGTGTTTCCGTGTCTGCTTCAAAAACCCCTGAGCACTGGACATCCCATATTGCCAATTTTCATAGTATCTGTTACACAGAAGCAGTTCCTCAGTTTATTTACCATCTGCTTTTTAAAGTAAACACATTTTTTAAGTGCCTGTTGCGCAATTCAAATACATACAAATGTTAGGCAGACAAGTGCCAGGATGTTCACAGAGGAGTGGCAGAGGCCTAGATTCAGCAGGCAGAGGTTGCAGCAGACTAGGGGCGAGTGGCAGCAGGAGTCGTGGTGAGAGACCTGATCTGCCAGTATCTGCTAGCGGTCGTGTCTCCACCAGTAACGCATCTGCCGTCGTAGATTGGTTAACGCGGTCATCCACATCATCACAAGTTACATCTGACACCCCCAGTCTACAGTCGGTAAGTTCCTCTGACACAACCCTGAGTTCGCATGGCCCGTGAGCAGTCCCTGTCCTCCCATTGCCTCTGTCCTATGCTGTTCCCTCCCCCAGCGACGTATCCTATGCTTTGGGTTCAGCTCCACTCTTTAGTGAGGACGATCAAATAGAGGACAGTCAGCAGCTACTGCCCAGCCAAGAAATTGAGGTGGCTTCTTTCGCTAGGCAGACAAATAGTGATGTGGAGAGTGGCGTGGGAGGTGGTGTGGTGAGCATTCCAGCTCCTGCAGCAGACACTGTTGAGGAAACCGAGAACATCAGTGACGTGCAGGCACAACTCGATGATGATGATGATGAAGCCGATTGCACTTGGGAGCCGGGTGCAGAAGGGGCTTCATCATCATCATCAGGAGAAAAGGGGCGCAGGTTGCCCCGGAGTCAGTAGCTGAGGCAGCAAGGTGTTAGCAGCATGGTTGGCAGTCAGCATGGGGGCAGAATAGTAAAGTCTGGAGCCAAACGGGGCCGGGGCCGGGGTAGATCACTTGCTGCACGCCAGGCTACCTTCTCGGGAGGTAGGGGAGCAGGGGCAGTAGCAGTGAATCAGTGCGGGCTGTTGGTGGGAAAATTAGCTACTCGGCAGTGTGGCAGTTTTTCATCAAGCATCCGCAGGAGGGTAACATGCAAGATGTGTAGGCAGAAGGTGAAGCGTAGCCAGGGCACAAATGTTGGCACCACGGCCCTGCGTCAACATTTGCTGCATCACCATAAAGCGGCCTGGGGGAACCGAGGCTCCGAAGAGGTGGTCCAGGCTGCTTCCTCACCAAGTGATACGCCGCTCCGAATTTCTGCCAGCCAAGGCTCCAGCACCTCAGCCGAAGGCAGCTGTGTGTCATACCCATCCCCTGTTGCTCCAGATGCTCCTGCTCCTCCTCCTCCTCCAAGTCATGCATCCTGCCAGAAATCCATCAGTGAAGCCATGTCCAAGAGACAGCAGTATGTGCCCACTCAACCTACGGCGCAGAAGCTGAATGTGCTCCTGTCCAAGTTGCTGGTGCTGCAGTCGCTCCCTTTTCTGGTGGTTGAACAGAAGGTGGGCCAGTCCTTGAGCCTGTCAGTGTGTACCAAAGTGCTTGGCAGCGCCGACATCTGGAGCTGTAACTACGGTCAGGGACAGTACATGTCGTTTACGGCCCACTGGGTGAATGTGGTTCCTTTGCAGCAGCAGCAACTTGGACAGGTCACGCCGCTTCGGCCGCTGTGCTCCCTGGGCGTTGTGCCTGTGACACCATGCGACTCTGCCTCCTCATTCTCTGCCATCTCCTCACCCTCCACTGTAGGGTCAAGTCTCAGTGCCCCTCCAGTCTACCATGTGTGCAGGGCATGGAGGTGTCACACTGTGCTTCACATGGTTTGTCTTGGCGAACGTAGTCACACAGGGGAGGAACTGCTAAAATGTATTCATCAAGAAATCCAAACATGGCTAACTCCAAGAAAACTGAAAATGGGAACCATGGTTACCGACAATGGGAAGAACATTTTGTCTGCGCTGCGACAAGGAAGGCTGACCCATGCCCCCTGCATGGCTCACGTCTTCAATCTGGTTGTCAAGCGGTTTCTGAAGTCTTCCCCCCATCTGCAAGACATCCTAACAACGGCAAGGAAACATTGCATGCACTTCAGCCACTCCTACACCGCCAAGCACACCCTTCTTGAGCTACAGCATCAGAACGGTAGCCCCCAACATAGTCTGATTTGCGATGTTTCCACCCGTTGGAATTCCACCCTCCATATGTTGGACCGACTATACAAACAGAGAAAAGCCATCACAGATTTCTTGATGATCCAAGCGGATAGGGGGACTCCCCTGTGTAACTTCAATGTCAACCAGTGGCAGCTCATACGTGACACCTGCCATTTTCTCAGGCCCTTTGAGGAAGCCTCTTTATTTGTCAGTCGCCAGGATTATGGGATGAACGATGTGATTCCACTGCTTCATGTACTACAACACATGTTGGAAACCGTGGCTGGTCAGGGCACTGGAGACATGGCGTCTACATCTTATGGCCACATGAACCCCTTTGGAACTGAACTGGAGGAGGAGGAGGAGGGGCACAGTGAAGCACAGTTTATGCTTGGCGAAATGGCTGGTTTATCTAGTCAGCTGACAGGAGAGGAGGAGCAGGAGCAGCCAGAGGAGCTAGAGGGTTGTGAGGAAGGCGAGACAGAGGACCCAGACACACTGTGGCAGTATGCAGTGGAGATGGAGACAGGTAGTCCCTCCGAGTCACTTACACAAATGGCACAAAGCATGCTCACGTGCTTGCGTAGTGACCACAGAACTGTTTCCATTTTTCTGCGGGATGACTACTGGCTGTCCACCTTATTGGACCCTCGCTTCCGGCACAAAATGGGGGCATTTTTTAAACCCGCCGAGAGGGACGACAAACTGACCTACTACAAAGACATTCTACGTAATCAGTTGGCCGATGCCTATCTGTGCCATGGTCCATACTCTCGCAGGTCTGACTCGGGGGGACCTCTGCGCTCACCTTCCACTGCCATGGCTGCTGGGGGGGGGGGTGGCAGGAGCAGCAGCTCCATCAGCAGCCTCAGTCTTCAGTCGCTAATGAGTAGTGACTCAGTAGTTTCTTCACCCGCATAGCGAGGCTACTCATGAGCAGCAGGAAGACCTGGAGCAGGACCTGAACCAGCAGGTAGTGTCATACCTTGACATGACCATGCCAACACACCTTGAGGATCCGCTGGACTTCTGGGCAGCCAAACTTGACTTGTGGCCGCAACTAGCAGAGTTTGCCCTGGAAAAGCTGTCCTGCCCGGCAAGTAGCGTGCCATCTGAGCGGGTGTTTAGTGCGGCGGGGGCCATAGTAACGCCGAGGAGAACTCGTCTGTCAACTAAAAATGTGGAGAGACTCACCTTTGTGAAAATGAATCAGGGATGGATCAGCCAGGATTTCCACCCACCAATGGCTGATGCATGCGAGTAGATTCAGCATGGTGCCACGTTTTACACTTTCCGAATGGTGCAAAACATATTTATGTCTTTAGGCCAACTTTGGGTCTCCTGCTGATGCCAACTTCAGGGTATGCCTTTCAGACAATTTTTGGGTTTATGCTGATGCCAACTTCAGGGTGTGCCTTTCAGCCAATTTTTGGGCTCCTGCTGATGCCAACTTCAGGGTATGCCTTTCAGACAATTTTTGTGTTCCTTCTGATGCCAACTTCAAGGTGTGCCTTTCAGCCAATGTTTGGGTTCCTGCTGATGCCAACTTCAAGATGTGCCTTTCAGACAATTTTTGGGTTCCTGCTGATGCCAACTTCAGGGTACGCCTTTCAGAGAATTTTTGTGTTCCTGCTGATGCCAACTTCAGGGTATGCCTTTCAGACAATTTTTGTGTTCCTGCTGCTGCCAACTCCAGGGTGTGTCTATCAGCCAATGTTTGGGCTCCTGCTGCTGCCAACTCCAGGGTGTGTCTTTAGGCCAATTTTTGGGCTGCTGCTGCCAACTCCAGTGTCTCTTTCAGCCAATGTTTGGGCTCATGCTGCTGCTGCCAACTCCAGGGTGTGTCTTTAGGCCAATTTTTGGGCTGCTGCTGCCAACTCCAGTGTCTCTTTCAGCCAATGTTTGGGCTCATGCTGCTGCTGCCAACTCCAGGGTGTGTCTTTAGGCCAATTTTTGGGCTGCTGCTGCCAACTCCAGTGTCTCTTTCAGCCAATGTTTGGGCTCATGCTGCTGCTGCCAACTCCAGGGTGTGTCTTTAGGCCAATTTTTGGGCTGCTGCTTACAACTCCAGTGTCTCTTTCAAGCAATGTTTGGGCTCCTGCTGCCAACTCCAGGGTGTGTCTTTAGGCCAATTTTTGGGCTCCTGCTGCCAACTCCAGTGTCTCTTTCAGCCAATGTTTGGGCTCCTGCTGCTGCCAACTCCAGGGTGTGTCTTTAGGCCAATTCTTGGGCTGCTGCTGCCAACTCCACTGTCTCTTTCAGCCAATGTTTGGGCTCCTGCTGCTGCTGCCAGCTCCAGTGTGTCTTTAGGCCAATTTTTGGGCTCCTGCTGCCAACTCCAGTGTCTCTTTCAAGCAATCTTTGAGCTCCTGCTGCTGCTGCTGCCAACTCCAGGGTGTGTCTTTCAGGCAATATATGAGCTCACTATGCTGCTGCCAACGCCTGGTGTGTTTTTCAGGCAATATGTGTGCTCCCTATGCTGCTGCCAAGTCCAGATTGTGTTTTTCAGGCAATATATGGGCTCCTAATGCTGCTGCCAACTCCTGGGTGTGTCTTTCAGGTAATATATGGGCTCCTAATGCTGCTGCCAAGTCCAATGTGTTTTTCTGGCAATATATGAGCTCCCTATGCTGCTGCCAAGTCCAGAGTGTGTCTTTGAGGCAATATATGAGTTCCCTATGCTGCTGCCAACTCCGTGTGTCTTTGAGGCAATACGTGTGCTCCCTATGCTGCTGCCAAGTCCAATGTGTTTTTCAGGCAATATATGGGGTCCTAATGCTGCTGCTGCCAACTCCTGGGTGTGTCTTTCAGGCAATATATGGGCTCCCTATGCTGCTGCAAACTCCAATGTGTTTTTCAGGCAAATATATGGGCTCCTAATGCTGCTGCTGCTGCTGCCAACTCCTGGGTGTGTCTTTCAGGCAATATATGGGCTCCCAATGCTGCTGCCAACTACAATGTGTTTTTCAGGCAATATATGTACTCCCTATGCTGCTGTCAACTCCTGGGTGTGTCTTTCAGGAAATATACGAGCTCCCTAGGCTGCTGCCAACTCCTGGGTGTGTCTTTCAGGTAATATATGGGCTCCTAATGCTGCTGCCAACTCCAATGTGTTTTTCAGGCAATATATGGGCTCCCTATGCTGCTGCTGCCAACTCCTGGGTGAGTCTTCCAGGCAATATATGGGCTCCTAATGCTGCTGCCAACTCCAATGTGTTTTTCAGGCAATATATGAGCTCCCTATGCTGCTGCCAACTCATCGGTGTGTCTTTCAGGCAATATATGGGCTCCTAATGCTGCTGCCAACTCCTGGGTGTGTCTTTCAGGCAATATATGGGCTCCCTACAAGGCCCCATGATTGGCTGCCAGCCACCAAATGGTTTGGAGGAATTTCAGGGGTCAGAGAGGACTCTGTACCCCATGACTGCTGGCTATTTCACTAAGGGAGCGAGAATCTGAAACGGGTACAGCTGAGGAGGTTTCCTGCACCTGGAATTTAGCTATGCTGGGGGAGAAAGCAAGCTGCACACTACAGGGCAATACCAAATCGTGATGCTCCCAGCAAACAGACCTATCACCAGGATAGCGAAAACACTTTAAAGAGGATCAAAACGCTCAGCAGGTTTCCCTGCAATCGAAACGTTTCCAAGGCCAGCTGCTAACCTGCCCCTGGACATCCTATCCTGGGATGCCCTGCTGTGTGAAACCCCTGGGGTTGTGGCTGCGGGGATGCGGCCAGCCAGCTGGTGCATGTAGTCTGGTAGTCTTGAGATCACTCAATCTCAAAACAAAAGTGTAGCTTCGGCAGTAGAAAAAGCCATTTAAAAAAAACGGGCCACTGCCAAGCCGACAGCATCGTCCAAGGTACTTGAGCAGGTGGAGACCCAAAAATGGGTTTCCATCCCCTTTAAAATGTGCAGCTCAGGCTCAACAAGTGCCTCAGCAGGAGGCCTCATCTTCAAATATCCACATGATAATGTTCACACCTCATGCAGCTAGACTGGACACTTGCATATCCTGATTAGCACATTACTGATTAGCTCAGCTTGCAGTATCATCAGGCCTGGAGGGTGATGGCTGGTTCTGCGTTACCCACACTTGGTCCGGAATGTTTATGGTGGCAGGAAACGTCGGCGGGCACCAGCGGCAGCGGAGGTGCAGGGATTGGCATTGGCAATTACACCTGCCATAATTTACTAGCGCGATTGTGCACAATCTCTATCGGTTTTATCATACCAATAATGTAAGATAACTGGCAATCTGTGGGTTTCACACAGAAGGGCATCCGGTAAAGAATGCCCCGGGCGCAGGCTAGATTTAGGTTCTAGGCCAGCTGCAGGAGATGACGGGTCCACTTTAAAGTGGACCAACACCCAGGATTTTGACTATCCTGGGTCTTGGTCCACTTCGGTGGGGCACCCCCGATCGGGGTGCCCCGCTGTGTGAAACCCCCCCTAACCCCCCGAATAACTCACCTCTCCCCGCTCCCAGCGCCAACGTACAAGGAACATCTAAGCGGCGGCCGCCGCCGCCGCCTCCCTCGCGTCACTTTTGCCGCGCGCGCGCCCACGCCGGCCATTCGCAGACGGCCGGCGCGGGCGCGCGCACGCCTACAGGGGCGCGAGGGAGGCGGTAGGTGAGTTGGGGTGTTTGGGGGGGGTTTCACCCCGCGGGACATCCCGATCTCGGATGTCCCACGGGGTGGGGGTGATCGGCCCGGGAATCTTATAGATTCCCGGGCCGATCACCCGTGGGTGTTGGTCCACTTTAAAGAGGGGTGACAACCAAAAATAGTTGATCCTCTCACCCCTAGCATCATGCCTGCTTCCAGTGAACCTCAGGGAAGGTCTGCAAACATGTGGGGGCAAGTAAGCTGGTAGTGTGAAAGCACAGAAGCAGGGGCATAACTTGAGGGGGTTTAAAGTGGACCAACACCCAGGATTTTCACTATCCTGGGTTTTGGTCCACTTCCGTGCGGCACCCCCGATCGGGGTGTGTAACACCCCCAGAACGCCTGATAAAACTCACCTAACCCCGCTCCTACGGCACATGCGCGGCCGCTCGTCCAATCAGCGTGCTCGGAGCCACTGTGGTAAGCTTGTCCAAGCGGCTTCCAACCACAGCGACTCCGAGCACGCTGGTGGCCGCATCTCCCTCTAACAGGGAGCGCGCCCATGCCGGCCATTCACAAATGCCTGGGCCCTGCTAGAGAGAAGCGCGAGATGTGGCCACGGCCCGTGCATGCGCCGTTGGATCGGGATGCAGGTAAGGTGAATAGGGCATCCTGGGGGGTTTCACACAGCACATCCCAATGTTGGGAGGGAGGGATCGGATCGGCTCCCGGGTCGATCAAGGAGGGTGTTGGCCCACTTTAACCACAACCAGGCACAGAAAGTTGGGGGGGGGCATTATTTGTGCTCACTCTGCATCAATTTAAAAAAAAAGGAAGCAGCATCTATCTCCGTTGTTTCAGTGTTTAGTTGTCTAGCTGCTTCCAAATGAGTTAAAAGACTATGAGAAATTAGTGTATGAGCAGTAAAAGGGCCCCTTCACATTGTATTTTTTTAATCCTTCAGGCTTGAGAGGATCTACAAAGTCTCCCAAATCATCATATACGGCTTAAAATATGTATCTTTAATTTTACAAAATTGAAAAATTAATCATATTACAACATACAAGCATTACCGACACTTCAGGGATCTACTAGCACATTCAAGTTATGCCTAATAATTCATTCCACAAAGCCGATTTCCACCTCGCTTCAGCTAAATCTTTCCCGACCTTATGCACATCAAACAAAAGAACATCATGCATCTTAACAATAAACAATCACCGTGCAGAAGTGTGTTGTGTGAGGGCATCCTGTAATCTCCTATAGGAAGCTTCTTATACTAAGGAGGCCCTGTGCAGCCAATTAGAGCAGAGCTGCTCCGGCACTATGGGAAATCCCGGGATTTGGTCCAATCTGAGCTGTGCTTTTACTTAGTATCCTCTACAGCGGGACATAGAAGCAGCTCATTTCGGGGGATGTATTATCTCTCTCATCCTATAGATGGCGATATTGAGGTGGTTTATTACGGAGGCTGTATTATCTCTCTCATCCTATAGATGGCGATATTGAGTTGGTTTATTACGGAGGCTGTATTATCTCTCTCATCCTATAGATGGCGATATTGAGTTGGTTTATTACGGAGGCTGTATTATCTCTCTCATCCTATAGATGGCGATATTGAGGTGGATTATTATGGAGGCTGTATTATTTCGCTCAGCCAATCGTTGACCGTACGACAAGGTATCATGCTACCCAGAATGCCTCTGGGCGCATTGCGCGCCTAGTTCTATGGCAATTTTTGGTTAAAAAATACCTTTTGTAACTGCAATTCTCAGCCTGGAGCAGCATATCCGCCTGTCCCTCGTCTGTACCTTGTATCTACTGCTTCTTGACTTAATAATTGGTGATACTACTCGCCCCATCTTTATAAGTTGGCAAAATTAGTAGGGGGAAGTTGGTGGCTCATATTTGTATTCACGTGACTGCAAGATCGAAAGCTGTGGTCTCCTCCCCGGCAACGGGGCGTTGATTCGCTTCGAATTTTTGGATACGCCTTAAGGGGCGTGTTACTGCTGTAAAAGTTATAAATAATTGAGCTGCACTTTGCGGAAGTGTCTTTCTACTAAACATTACAGTGTCCGAGCTGTTAATTATGTGGTTCCAAGGCTGGTGGCTGGTCTTCCTGCACCTGCTGTAACACCCCAGGGTGCCAGTAATCTCTCGCTTCTCTCTGGCGGGTGCCTGGGCTCTTATCCAGTCTGATTGGTTACTATGTGGAGTGAGAGCATCCTCGGGTGAGTGTGTGTGCTCTGGCCATAGCCATCCAGATAGGCTGAGACAGGTACACGGGCAGCAGGGGATGCGGCTGCTCTCGCTCCCCATTCACTGTAATCAGAGCAGCTCGCTGAATTACATCACCTCAGTCGGCGGCTCTGATTGGACAGAAGCCTGTGTAGGCGCCATTGGATCGGGAAGAGGTGAGTGTGAATGCAGTGATGGCGGGGTTTCACATAGCGGGGCATCCCAATGCGGGATTCCCGGGGTCGCAGAACAAAACCAAAACTTTATTGAGTTTTGTTCCGATCCCCCCCCCCCCCCCCCCTTTAAAGGGAACCAACATCCTGCACCGCTAAGTGACAGTCTGGGAGTTCGTCCAAAATGCTGAAGCCCTCCCATATATGACCTCCCAGAATGCCGGTAAATCTCACCGTAATATTGGTGCAGCGATGAGAATTCAGCGCAGCAATTTCCTGCCGCTTACAAGGTCAGTGATGCTCCGGCCACTGAATGTCCTGCCCACGTAAGCGCCAATCACGCCACTAGATTTCCAGTGGGGGACAAACCAGGGTTCTGGGGGGTCATGTGCAGGGGGGCTCTAGCATTCTGGATGCCCCCCACCCCAAGACTCATTTAGCAGCAGCAACCAACACCCGTGCCGCACAAGAGTGTTGACCTGTATTTAAAGTGGACTGTCACCCAGGGGTGATCGGCCCGGGAATCTATAAGATACCCGGGCCGATCACCTCCCTTCCTGCGGGACATCCGAGATCGGGATGTCCCGCGGGGTGAACCCCCCCAAACACCCCAAATCACCTTACCTTGTCACCTCCGCCGCCTCCCTCGCGCCCCTCTAGGCGTGCGCGCGCCCGCGCCGGCCGTCTGTGAATGGCCGGCGCGGGTGCGCGCACGTCAAGAGTGACGCGCGGGAGGCGGCGGCGGAGGAGCCGCTTGTCCGCTCCTGTTAAAAAGCTTGTCCGTCCGCGCCGATTGGACGGCGCGGCCACGTGGGAGCGGGGAGAGGTGAGTTTTGCGGGTGATCGGGGGGGGGTTTCACATAGCGGGGCACCCCGATCGGGGGTGCCCCACCGAAGTGGACCAAGACCCAGGATAGTCAAAATCCTGGGTGTTGGTCCACTTTAACAACGGGTGGTGTGTGTGTTATTGGTGGTATTATTATTATTGTTTATTTAATAAACATTGGCATGTTCTGTGATGCTGTTCAATGTGGATATTATAGACTGGACAATTAGAACAATATATATTATATACGCAGGGTGTTATGAATGTGTCAGAGGTAACAGAGCTGCAGTAATTACACATTGATAGAGGAGTATATAAGGAGTGACAGCCAGGGGCATAACTTGATGAGCTGTGACCACACCGGAGCCCCAGAAAGTCACAGCCCATCATTGTCGCTTCTCCATCTTATTTCTCATATTTGTGCTCACTTGGCATCATTTAGAGCTGTGGTTCTGAACCTTTTTATGCCAAGTACCCCCTAGCTACAGGCAGCTACAACCAAGTACTCCCAGAGAGAAATCAATTACCAATGTGGCCAAAATAAGTAGCTCGTTGGCCTTGTAGCATTTTTTTTAAGCAAAAAAGAACAATCTTTCACTATTAAAATAATATACCAGACCTGTTATACCGTTCTTGCTGGTGTACCCTTGAACATTGCCAAGTACCCCCAGAGTACGCATAGCGCATTGAGAAACACTTATTTAGAGAAAGGCAGCATCATTAGTCTCTGCTGTTTCAATCTTTAGTTGTCTAGCTAATTGTTTAGCTGCATCCAGCTAGTGAAAGACAGAAAAAGGTGCCATGAAAGCATTGCCATTGGTGCCTTCTTTACCACTTGGAGATCGTCATATGTGGCAAGGCTGCAGACTACCATATATATTTTTATTCATACTTCATTTTCTCCATAAGCAAAAAAACTTTCAAGAGGTGATGAATATTATTGTGCACTTTAAATTGTGTTCTTGTGAGTTTAAAGCAGAACAAAACCCAATGTGGCTGGCCTTAAAATCTAAAAGATTCCAGAGCTGGCCTTTTCCTGGGGCATACCAAATTGTGAGAGACTGGCAGAGACTAATCCTCTTATCAAGGTGCCCGATCCCTGTACCTCCACTGGTGCCACTGCCCACATTGTCCAGAGTGTGGGTGGTGGAATGTACCGCTGGCGGGCACCAGCAGGCAACGGGTGAGTGAAGGGATCGGCAGTGGAGGAGGCTAGTAAGATATATGTGTGTGTGTGCGTATGTCAGCAGCCTGTATTTGCAATGCCTCACACTGCCTGTAATGTGGGATGCTGCTCACTGTCTGTAATGTGGGATGCTGCTCACTGTCTGTAATGTGGGATGCTGCTCACTGTATGTAATGTGGGATGCCACCCATTGCCTGTAATGTGGGATGCCACTTGCCTGTAATGTGGGATGCCACTCATTGCATGTAATATGGGATGCCACCCATTGCCTGTAATGTGGGATGCCACTTGCCTGTAATGTGGGATGCCACTCATTGCATGTAATATGGGATGCCACCCATTGCCTGTAATGTGGGATGCCACTCATTGCATGTAATATGGGATGCCACCCATTGCCTGTAATGTGGGATGCCACCCATTGCCTGTAATGTGGGATGCCACTCATTGCATGTAATATGGGATGCCACCCATTGCCTGTAATGTGGGATGCCACTCATTGCATGTAATATGGGATGCCACCCATTGCCTGTAATGTGGGATGCCACCCATTGCCTGTAATGTGGGATGCCACTCATTGCATGTAATATGGGATGCCACCCATTGCCTGTAATGTGGGATGCCACCCATTGCCTGAAATGTGGGATGCCACTCACTGACTGTAATGTGGGGTCTGTAATGGGCCAATTAGGGGGTTTTCTTCCTTTCCTCCTCTAAATACTGGGTGCATTTTATGGGGTGAGAAAAACAGGATATACATTAACAGATGTTATTATCTTGATGCCTAAATACATGCACCAGATTTATTTATATCAATCTATTATTATTATTTATTTATTTATAAAGCGCCATCATCTTCTGTAGCGCTGTACAAAGTAGTAATTACAGACAGGGTAGAAACATGCTGTACCTACCTAGTCTATTACAAATGCAGTGTTACAGAGTTCACAATAAACATTCTGAATACAAGATACAATAGAAAGGTATAAGGGGTGGAAATGAGGGGGATGGATCACAAAGTCAGTATTGAGTTTTGTGGCATGTGCCCTTCAGGGAATTGCTTAAAGGAGCACTATCACGAAATTGTGCAATTTTGAAAATCCATATAAACACCTTGGCTAATGAGAGGAGGGGTCACTTATACACCTGAACTGAATAAAACTCCCGCCAAGATTGTGGGTTTCTTCTCCTGGTAGGAATAAAATCCAGGGTTTACAAGTCTAGTCAATGAGGGGTGACTGAGCCTGTCACCCGTGATTTGCCCTTTCTACCATTAAAATTATAAAAACAAGCCTGGCTGGATATTTCTTGATGTCGGATGTATAAGTCACCCCTTCACTTATTATTGGGCAGTTTTTTCGCAATAGTGCTCCTTTAAGCCAGATTGTATGCTTTAAAAGGTGGTGGGTTTAAGGATGTCTTTAAAAAGATTTGAGGGTTGTGGAGTGGCGGATTGGGTGGGGGAGGGCATTCCAGAAGATTGGAGTAGAATGTGAGAAGTCCTGGAGGCGAGCATGATATTAGGTGACCAGGTTGGAGGATAGGAGAAGGTCGGCAGCAGAGTGGAGGCTGCATCTAGGTTGATATTGTTGGATTAGAGAGGATTTGTAGGAAGGGGCCTGGCTGGAGAGAGCTTTGTAGGTGAGAGTTAGAGTTCTAAACAGGATTCGCTGTGGGACTGGCAGCCAGTGTAGGGATTGGCAGAGAGGAGCAGAGCTGGATGAGCAGGAGGAGAGATGGATGAGGTGAGCAGCAGAGTTCAGGATAGATTGGAGGGGTGCCAGTCTGTTGGTAAGCCACAAGGAAGGCTGTTGCAGTAATCCAGTCGGGATATGACAATGGGCATGTTCTAACATTTTAGTGGTGTCAGGTAAGAGGAGGAACGGATGCCTGAGATGTTTATAAGTTTGGTTGCAACAGGAGGTGGCTAGGGAGTGAATATTAGGTTTAAATGAAAGGGCAGAGTCCAGAATGACTCCCAGTCACCCAGCTTGGGGAGTTGCAGTTATTGTATAATTGCTCACAGAGATAGACGTGTTAGAAAGGGGAGGGGAGTTAGATGGTGGCAAAATGACCAATTCTCTCTTGTCCATGTTTAGCTTGAGGTAACCAGAAGACATGAATGAAGAAATAGCTGCAAGGCAGTTGGGGAGGTGAGATAGGAGAGGTTGGCGCCAGAGAGATATATCTGAGTGTCATCTGCATAGAGGTGGTATTAAAAGCTTAGTGAAGTTATACATTTGCCAATACCATAAGTGTAGACTGAGAAAAGTAGGGGCCCTGGACAGGACCTTACGGCACACTGACAGAAAAGGAACAGAGGAAGAAACCGTGTTAGAGTAGGATACACTAAATGATCTGTCAGAGCAGTAAGAGGTGAGCCAAGAGAGTGCAAAACCTTGAACCCCCCACAGAATATCAAGAAGGATGAGGATGGAGTAGTGACCTTTGGTTTTGGTAATGAGCAGATTATTAGTGAGCAGATCCAGTGGCCGCATTCAGATAGGCTGGGGACGGCAGCGTGCATGTTGCTAGGGAATATGGATGCTTTGCTCCCGATTGCCAAAGCCCTGCATGTAAACAGAATCGTTTGGTGGGTATTACATATGCACAGCAAATGACTCTGATTGGAGGAGAGGCTGTGCATGCACCATTGGACTGGGAAGAGGTGAGTTATTCTGGGCATTCTGGGGGGTTTCACACAACGCGTCATACCCCTGGGACACAGAACAAAACCAGGATAGTAAAGATCCTTTTGTTCCCCTTTAAAGGAAAACTCATTTTTTCAGGTTTTTGGTGTTCTGCCTAATTATTTTCCGCTTTTGGAATGCAACATAAACATGTGTGTTAGACTTTTGATCCTATACCTGTGATTTACCTATCAGCGTGCTGTTCACAAGTTTCTTATATTTTTTTGGCTCTGCGTTACTAAAATGGGAGTGGTTTTCCTGGACTTGAGTAAAAACGACTAAAAATTCCAGAATCATTCCACTGTAATAATGAAAACATTTAAAAAGGCCATTGAGAGAGGATTTGCCCTTCCATATCCCCGGCATCCATGCAGCTGGGGCGCGTGCTCCCATGCTCAGCCATTGAGATTGAGGTTCAGTGTGCAAACCATGGATGCATCTTGCCCTAACCAATACTTTATGCTGTGCATTAGTATGTTATTAGTATTGGTATTAGTACACAGCGTACAGAGCTCCACATGCACCATGGGATGGCCAGAAAGGTAAGTTGAGTGGACGATCTGTGTGGTTTCCCAAAACTGGACAAGGACCTAACACCAAAATAGTGATACTTCTGGTGATAGGTTTATATTAAAGTGATACTGTAGGCAAAGGTAATTGTTACACCGTTGCATACATATGGCACTGTCCTAAACTGTTTCCCGTTTTTAAATTGAAGCAGAAAGGATCGATATCAGGGTTTACAGGCTCAGCTAATGACATCCCCCAATCAGCTCAGCAGAGATGAACAGGATTGCCGCCTCCCCTCTAGGATACAGGCACCGCCATCTTGCCTCAGAAGCATCACATACTGAAGAGAGGGGGCAAAATACAGGGGGTGGGTAATAGCTGTGCTTTGCACAGACAGAGCAGACTTGGGGTCAGGAAAAGGACAGCAATCCCAGAATGCAGAGTCCCACAGTTAGAAGACACTTTCTGTTTGCAGGCAGCTTAAGACTCCATGTGCCGCCAACTTGGATGTTTAAAGGCTCAGAAAATGCAGTAGATGCAGGTAGAATGATTTTTATCATGGGCAATCTGTATGTAGAGGGTGGGGGAAACATATAAGATATGTTTTTATTCAGGGTGAAGATTTGATTTTTAGGAGCAGGGTGAGGTGAGGTGAATCGGGGGGGGGGTTTCACATTGCGGCCCCCCGGGAAGTGGACCAAAACCCAGGATAGTCAAAATCCTGGGTGTTGGTACACTTTAAGGAGTCTGTCCCGGCTGCCGTTCGATTGAATCAATTGTCTGTCAGTCCTAAAACGTTTCCCAATGACCAATAGTTCCTGTTTCCTCTGTAGATGTTAAAATATAGCATGTGTCACCCTTGATGGTAAGATTCCAGTGCCCCCAGCCATTGTTGCCAGTCATGCTTATAGGCCTCAGAAGAGGAGATCTCCCTGCCCCTCCTTCCAGGGGACTGGTGTTGGTATCACAGCCTTTTCAGAATATTGTTATATGATACCAACTGAACACATTCCAAGGGAGGGGGTGAGACACAAGCAGGAGAAGAACTTTAGGATTTGTTGATGTGATTTTGATTTATTTATTTTGCTTTCCAACCACTCTGGAGGTGCTGCTTCCTGTGTGCAGGCTGCCTTAACACTGTGTGAAGCTAGACAGCAGCAGGTGTGTGTGAGTGTTAGTGTGTACATTCACAGTCTTGTCACTATGCCCATCTAACCCACCCACCCCTGACGCTACCTGCACCTAATCCCTTTACATCTGCCACTATGTCCACCTAATCTCTCCACCCCTGCCACTACTAGCACCTAACCCCTCCCACTATGTCCACCTAATCCCTCCACCCCTGCCACTACTAGCACCTAACCCCTAACATCTGCCACTATGTCCACCTAAACCCTCCACCCCTACTACTATGGTATCCTAGCCCTTCAACCTCTCCACTCCAGCCACTAGCCCACCTAGCCTCTGCACCCCTGCCACTATGCCCACCTAACCCTTCTACCCCTGCCACTACCTGCATCTAAACCCTCCACCCCTGCAATTCTGCCCACCTAACCCCTGCCATTACCTGAAGATAACTCCTCCACCCCTGCCATTATGCCCACCTTACCCCTCCACCCCTATCTGGCAAAGGCCTACCTAACCCTTATAGCCTAGTAACTACCTGCAGCTTACCTCTCTAACCCCTAGCCATCAACTTGCACCTCAACCCTATTCCTAGCCACTGTCCAGAGAGGACTCTGTACCCCATTACTGCTGGCTATTTCACAACGGGTACAGCTGAGGAGGTTTCCCGCACCCGGCATTTAGCTATGCTGGGGGAGAAAGCAAGCTGCACACTACAGGAAAATACCAAATCGTGATGCTCCCAGCAAACAGACCTATCACCAGGATAGTGAAAAAAACTTTAAAGAAGATCAAAACGCTCAGCAGGTTGCCCTGCAATCGAAACGTTTCCAAGGCCAGCTGCTAACCTGCCCCTGGACCTCCTATCCTGGGATGCCCTGCTGTGTGAAACTCTAGGGGTTGCGGCTGCGGGGGTTCGGCCAGCCAGCTGGTACATGTAGTCCAGTAATCTTGAGATCACTCAATCCATGATCTCAAAACATCTGAAGGAGTGTAGCTTCGGCAGTAGAAAAAGCCATTAAAAAAAAAAACGGGCCACTGCCAAGCTGACAGCATCGCCCGAGGTACTTGGGCGGGTGGAGGCCCAAAAATGGGTTTCCATCCCCTTTAAAATGTGCAGCTCATGTAGCTAGACTGGACACTTGCATATCCTGATTAGCACATTACTGATTAGCTCAGTTTGCAGTATCATCAGGCCTGGAGGGTGATGGCTGGTTCTGCGTTACCCACACTTGGTCCGGAATGTGTATGGTGGCAGGAACCGTCGGCGCGGAGGTGCAGGGATTGTCATTGGCAATTAAACTTGCCATAATTTGCTAGCACAATTGTGCACGATCTCTATCGGTTTTATCATACCAATAATGTAAGATCACTGGCAATCTGGGGGGTTTCACACAGAAGGGCGTCCGGTAAAGGATGCCCGGGCGCAGGCTAGCTTTAGGTTCTAGGCCAGCTGCAGGAGATGATGGGTCCACTATAAAGAGGGGTGACAACCAAAAATAGTTGATGATTCTCTCACCCCTAGCATCATGCCTGCTTCCAGTAAACCTCAGGGAATGTCTGCAAACATGTGGGGGCAAGTAAGCTGGTAGTGTGAATGCACAGAAGCAGGGGCGTAACTTGAGGGGGTTTAAAGTGGACCAACACCCAGGATTTTCACTATCCTGGGTTTTGGTCCACTTCCCCGGGCTATGTGAAACCCCCCAGAACGCCCGATTCAACTCGCCTCACCCCGCTCCTACGGCGCATGCGCATGTCCAATCAGTGTGCTCGGAGCCGCTGAGGTATGCGTGTCAAACTGGTGTCAAACCTCAGCATCTCCGAGCACGCTGGCAGCCACATCTAACAGGGAACGCGCCCGTGCCGGCCATTCACAAATGCCTGGGTCCTGCTAGAGAGAAGCGTGAGATGCGGCCGCGGCCCGTGCATGCGCCGTTGGATTGGGATGTAGGTAAGGTGAATGGGGCATCCCGATGTTGGATGCTCCGCAGTGAGGGATCGGATCGGCGATTCCCGGGTCGATCAAGGAGGGTGTTGGCCCACTTTAACCACAACCAGGCACAGAAGGTTGGGGGGGGGGCATTATTTGTTCTCATTCAGCATCAATTAAAAAAAAAAGGAAGCAGCATCTATCTCTGTTGTTTCAGTGTTTAGTTGTCTGGCTGCTTGTAAATGAGTTAAAAGACAGAAAAAAAGTTTAGTGTATGAGCAGTAAAAGGGCCCCGTCACATTTCGTTTTTTTGTTTTTTAAAGGCTTCAGGCTTGAGAGGATCTACAAAGTCTCTCAAATCATCATATATGGCTTCAAATATGTATCTTTAATTTTTACAAAAGGGAAAAATGATTTATATTACAACATTACAACACAAGCATTACCGACACTTCAGGGATCTATTAGCACATTCAAGTTATGTCCAATCTGAGCTGTGTGTTCACTTAAAGTGGACCAACACCCACCGCTGATCGGCCCGGGAATCTATAAGATCAGCTCCCTGCCTGCGGGGCACCCCGATCGGGGGTGCCCCACTGTGTGAAACCACTCAGGACCCCTGCAAATCCTACCTGTTCCTCATTCCAATGGCGCATGCGCGGGCCTATTGCGCATCCCTCTAGCAGGGCGCGCACCTGCGCCGGCCGTTTGTGAATTGCCGGCGCGGGCGCGCTCCCTGTAAGGGGGACGCGCAAGAGGCGGCGGTCGCTCTCACCTTGTCCGTCGGCGGTGACTGGTGGAGCGAGTCACGTGGGAGCGGGGTCAGGTGAGTTTTTGGGGCTTTCTGAGGGGTTTCACACAGCGATCGGGGTGCCCCGTGGAAGTGGACCAACACCCAGGATCGTGAAAATAATGGGTGTTGGTCCACTTTAATATCCTCTACAGCGGGATATAGAAGCAGCTCATTTCGGGGGATGTATAATCTCTCTTATCCTATAGATGGCGATATTGAGGTGGTTTATTACGTAGCCTGTATTATCTCGCCCAGCCAATCGTTGACCGTACGACGAGGTGTCATACTACCCAGAATGCCTCTGGGCGCATTGCGCGTAGTTCTGTGGCAATTTTTGGTTAAAAAATACCTTTTGTAACTGCAATTCTCAGCCTGGCGCAGCATATCCGCCTGTTCCTCGTCTGTACCTTGTATCTACTGCTTCTTGATTTTATAATTAGTGATACTACTCGCCCCACCTTTATAAGTTGGCATAATTAGTAGGGGGAGATGGAGGAAGTTGTTTTATGTACTGCAGAAAAGTTGTGGTCTTCTCCCCGGCTACGGGGCGTTGATTCGCTACAATTTTTGGATGCGCCTTAAGGGGCGTGACACTGCTGTAAAAGTTATAACTAAATGAGCTGCAGATTACGGCAGAGTAACTGTATAAACCATCATGAATTCAATAATGCTAAACGTGAATCAACTAAACATTTCAGCGGCCGAGCTGTTATCTATATGGTTGCAAGGCTGGTGGCTGGTCTTCCTGCACCTGCTGTAACACCCCAGGGTGCCAGTAATCTCTCGCTTCTCCCTGGCGGGTGCCTGGGCTCTTATCCAGTCTGATTGGTTACTATGTGGAGTGAGAGCATCCTCGGGTGAGTGTGTGTGCTCTGGCCATAGCCATCCAGATAGGCTGAGACAGGTACACGGGCAGCAGGGGATGCGGCTGCTCTCGCTCCCCATTCACTGTAATCATTCACTGTGAATTACATCACCTCAGTCGGCGGCTCTGATTGGACAGAAGCCTGTGTAGGCGCCATTGGATCGGGAAGAGGTGAGTGTGAATGCAGTGATGGCGGGGTGTCATAGTGGGGCATCCCAATGCGGGATTCCCGGGGTCGCAGAACAAAACCAGGGATTTTCACTAACTTGAGTTTTGTTCCGATCCCCCCCACTTTAAAGGGGACCAACACCCTGCACCGCTAAATGACAGTCTGTGAGTTCTTCCAAAATGCTGGAGCCTGGATACATGACCCCCCAGAATACCGGTAAATCTCACCTTAAAGAGGACCTTCACTCTGCATAAGTCTATCTTATATGTTTCCCCCACCCAGAACATACAGATTGCTCACATTAAATATAATCCTACCTGCATCTACCTCATGTTATGAGCCTTTAAACATCCAAGATGGCGGCTCATGGGGCTTCAGGCAGCCTGCAAACAGGAAGTGTCTTCTGACTGTGCTGCTCTGCATTCTGGGACTGCTGTCCTTTTCCTGACTCCAGCTATGCTCTGTCTGTGCAAAGCACAGCTATAATCCAGCCTCCTGTACTTTATCCTGCTCTCCTCAGTATGTGATGCTTCTGAGTCAAGATTACGGCGCCCATATCCCAGAGTTGCAGCCCAGTGGGGGAAAGAATTATAAGTAAGTGACTAATAACTTAAAATATATTAATTTTAGATGCTGGGGAATCATTTTTAATGATTTGGGCTTTTCATGAAATCATGCTGAAGGTCCGGTTTAATATTGGTGCAGTGATGAGAATTCAGCGCAACAATTTCCTGCCGCTTACAAGGTCAGGGATGCTCCGGCCACTGAATGTCCTGACCACGTAAGCGCCAGGTGGCCAATCACGCCACTAGATTTCCAGTGGGGGACAAACCAGGGTTCTGGAGGGTCATGTGCAGGGGGGCTCTAGCATTCTGGATGCCCCCCACCCCAAGACTCATTTAGCAGCAGCAACCAACACCCGTACCGCACAAGAGTGTTGACCTGTATTTAACAACGGGTGGTGTGTGTGTTATTGGTGGTATTATTATTATTATTGTTTATTTAATAAACATTGGCATGTTCTGTGATGCTGTTCAATGTGGATATTATAGACTGGACAATTAGAACAATATATATTATATACGCAGGGTGTTATGAATGTGTCAGAGGTAACAGAGCTGCAGTAATTACACATTGATAGAGGAGTATATAAGGAGTGACAGCCAGGGGCATAACTTGATGAGCTGTGAGGAAGATTTAGAGAAAGGCAGCATCATTAGTCTCTACTGTTTCAGTCTTTAGTTGTCTAGCTAGTTGTTTAGCTGCATCCAACTAGTGAAAGAGAGAAAAAGGTGCCATGAGAGCTGTGCCATTGGTGTCAGCTTTGCCGCTGGGAGATTGCCATATGTGGCAAGAGGTGATGAATATTATTATACTGTGTTAAACCTCTTGTGAGTTTAAAGCAGAACAAAACCCAATGCGGCTCGCCCTAAAATCTAAAAGATTCCAGGGTTGGCCTTTTTCCCAAATTGAGATGCCCCGCTGTGTGAAACCCCGAAATAAGGCTGCCCGGGGGCAAGTGACAAAACCTGGGATAGTCAAAATTGGCAGAGACTAATCCTCTTATCAAGGTGGCCGATCCCTGTACCTCCACTGGCGCCACTGCCCACATTGTCCAGAGCGGGTGGTGGAATGTTCCAGTGGCGGGCACCAGCAGGCAATGGAAGGGGCAGGGATCGGCGGTGGGAAGCGGAGGTGTGGGGATCGGCAGTGGAGGAGGCTAGTAAGATATATATGTGTGTGTGTCAGCAGGAGGCATGCTGCACACTGCCTGTGTTCACACTGCCTGTATTTGGGCTGCCTCACACTTTCTGTAATGTAGGATGCCCCTCACTACCTTTAATGTGGGATGCTGCTCACTGCCTGTAATGTGGGATACCACCCATTGCCTGTAATGTGGGATGCAGTTCACTGACTGTAATGTGGGGTCTGTAATGGGCCAATTAGGGGGTTTTCTTCCTTTCCTCCTCTAAATTCTGGGTGTGTCTTATGGTGTAAGAAAATCGGGATATACATTAACAGATGTTATTATCTTGATGCATAAATACATGCACCTGATTTATTTATATCTATCTATCTATTATTATTATTTATTTATAAAGCGCCATCATCTTCTGTAGTGCTGGACAAAGTAGTAATTACAGACAGGGTAGAAACATGCTGTACATAGCCTATTACAAATGCAGTGTTCACAATAAATATTCTGAATACAAGATACAATAGGATAGAGAGGTATAAGGGGTGGAGACGAGGGGGAAGGATCACAGTCAGTATTGAGCTTTGTTTAATTTTTGTTGAAGAACCAGCACTCCAGACGTGATCAATGTCAAAGAATTGTATTAAAGATCCAAACATGGAAACCAAAATGTATTTTGGATATAGTGCACTACCAATCTATAATAGATAAGATCACATGGCTATGTGCTGTGGGTGAAAAACCCTTACAAGTAATGCAAACCAAAATTTAGATAAATAGTGGCTCCAGCTGCCACCAAGGGTTAACCCACTGCGCCAAAGTCACCTCTAAAGAAATACAACAAATTTAATCCATACAAATAAAGTTTATTGATAAAAAGAAAATCCTAACACATTACCTCACATACAATTCATCCATCTACAACATTCATATGACATGGCAAGGAAACCATTCCGGGCAGGAAAAACCAGTAAGAACCATCAACCAACTAATATCATCATATATAATATACATACAAATTGTGACAATTAATTCTTTCTAACTAAATCTCAAAGCCAAAGTGCTATTGTGCTATTAATGAAAAGTGCTATAGTGCTACTGAAATGCTAAATGCAGTGTGCAAATTATGCAAAAATTATTTATAATCACCTACATAAGTGATGCCCTTAAGGAATGGTGCCCTGCTGTACCCAAGAAGACAGGAAATAAACTTCCACGCGTTCCATGGCCACATACCAGCCACTTCTTCAGGATGTAATATTGTGTCCTCCATTTTTCTCTTTTATGCACCTCCCAGCCAGTCACAGGCATTCCCGCGTTCTCCGCGTGTGTAACGGCTTCGGCCGATAGCCGTGCACTGGCACAGAGTTCGCGTTAATAAAGGGATCACCTGACATGTGTGATGGGTCTGCCCGTCCATTGTCCACACCCTGCCTCCTTGCGTGCACATGCTGGGGAATCATGTCGGTGGGGAAGTGTCCGCGTTATGTGCATCAAAGCACCAGGTCAGCTGTGTATTTCCCGCTGCCAGATCACCTGACAAGCATCAACACTGCGTGCATCTAGTTATCAAGTCAGCTGACAACTGTCAGCGCTTATGTCAGTATTATGCGTATCGGGCAGGGAAAGAGAGACACAGGTGGCACGTTGCCGTCATTTTATCACAAGGTGAGAATGTGACCTGCGGTAAATGCTGAGGATTACCCGGAGGGCACAGTACAGCTTCCTGTCCCATACACAAAGAAAAACATTATAAACAAAATTTAAAAAATTTAACTAATGATAATCTCAATTTGATAAATCATTCAATTGATAATACTAAACATGATTAAACATCTGAGTATAATTCTAGAGCTAATATGGTCATACTACAATAAAGTCCATAAATGCCAATGCCAAGGTTGCAGTCTGGAAGAGCTGGAAAATGTCTCTCAGGGAAAGGGTTGACCTTATCAAGACTTACCTGATTCCCATCTTTTTATACGTCAGCTTCGTCTGTGTTTTGCCAGTGTCTCTCTACACCAGGGTCTACAGCGTGTTTTTCCAGATGTTATGAGGAAACCGCATGAACCTGGTGAAAAGAAATGTCACTTACCTATCCAGGTGGGAGGGTGGCCTAGGGATGGTCAACCCAGTAGTGTTTTTCTCTCTTGCTTCTGAAACATAATTTTGGAAGCATGTTGGCAGAGAGCCCGCCTGGCTGGGTGGGTGGGTATTTTCCAGTCCTGATTTAAGCCCTTCCTGCGAGACTGGGAGAATGGTGGCCAGGTGAAAAGCCCTCGAGTTCCTCAGGCTCAGCTCCCGGCCTATGTTGCCCCATGCTTGAAAATACTTTGGCAATGGCAATTGACAGCAGAGGACATGAGATCTACTCCGAGGAAGCTTCTGGCGAGTCGAGTCCTGGGTCTGGCTTTTCATGAGCCATTGTCCCTCAGGGATTGCCCAGGCTCCATCATGAGGGAGGGTTTTAGGCTTATTAACTCCTCAAGAATTCCTTTGAAATACCGGGATATAGCCTGGCTCTCCTTCCAAGGAAAACTCTACCTTAGGGGGATCCGGAAGAGTCGCAGCCTGCCAGAGATAATTTGTCTCCGTGAGGAGTGTCAGGATGGAGACTATGGACCACTTCCTGCTCCGGTGTCCCTTTAATGTAGATGTGTGTAAACAGGTGGGGTTGGCCCTCGGTGCCCCCTTCTTCTCCCAGCTTTCCTATGCTGAGTGGGTGTATGGGGCATTCAAGAACAGAGGGGATTTTTGTTTAGACACTTTATATCTAGTTAGTCTAGTGATTCGCTAGGCCTCTAGTGATCAGGCCTCCTTAGTCCTCATGACTTCCCTCTCGGTGGGCTTTTCTGTCTCTTATCACCCATAGATTTTTTATAACAAAGACAGATTTTTGAAGAACGGCAGCATGCACAGGTGACGGGTCTCTTAGTCTTCCTGTTGCTTTGTGTATAGTGTAGTGTTAGGTTGTAGATAGGATAGTATATAGAATAATGGATATTATATATTATATGCCGAATTGTTAGGCCTGTTTCTTTTTGTTTAGTTATTATTTATTTTATTTACCGTATTTGCCGGCGTATAAGACGACTGGGCGTATAAGACGACCCCCCAACATTTCCACTCAGTTTGTTATATACCCGCCGTATAAGACTACTCCCTCTATTTCCCTCTATATCCCTACTCCCGAGGGATGGATGTCAGGTGCTTGAAGAGGATAGGTGCAGATGGAGAGATGGGTGGGTGACCAGGGCAGGTGGGGGATAGGTGCGGATGGAGGGATGGATGTCAGGTGCTTGAAGAGGATAGGTGCAGATGGAGAGATGGGTGGGTGACCAGGGCAGGTGGGGGATAGGTGCGGATGGAGGGATGGATGTCAGTTGCTTGAAGAGGATAGGTGCAGATGGAGAGATGGGTGGGTGACCAGGGCAGGTGGGGGATACGTGTTGATGGTAAAATGGGTGTCAGGGGCAGGCTGGGGATAGGTGCTGATATAGGAATGGGTGTCAGGGATAGGCTGGGGATAGGTGAAGATGGAGAGATGGGTGGGTGTTAGGGGCAGGATGAGGATAGGTGCAGATAGAGAGATGGATGTTAGGGGCAGGCCGAGGATCTTCACATCCGGGACTGATATAACAGAAATGCTTGTGCCCTGGTCACCTACTTTCACAGTGCAGCATGGGCATGAACCGTTCATCACATATCTTTAAAAGAAAGTGTGGTGCTGTCCCCCCACCCCAGTCTCCGTCTGTACACTACCCTGCCCACTCACCCATTACATTTCACTTGTCTCTGGGAGCACCCATGCATGCATTTTATCCCGCGCTGGGAGTACATGATGCCAGGGGGCGGAGCTGGTGACACACTCCCTCTCCAAAATAATCATCTATTTTTAATATTATTTTAGTATAAAAAAATCTTACCTTATCCTCTCAGGTCTATGCAGCAGCACCTAGTCATGCATCTGGGACTCAGCAGGTGGGCGGAGCCCGGCGGCCCGCTCTCATGTCCCGTGCCAGCCTTCTCCTTAACCAATGGCCGGGGCGGGTCCGCCAGTCAAGGAGGAACACATAAGTCCAATGCATGAGGTTATCAGTCAACATTTCGGGGTACACTTATGCCCCTTTCCTCAGGACTAACCACATGTCAAGAATGCAAAAAGACAAACATTTGAACCTGCATGTGTGTCCCTTTAAATAGTATGGGGCATGAGCATGCCACAGGAAGCTTAAATTCGAGCCTGACGTCACTAGTGATGTCATCAGGGCTTTGATACGTTAATTAGGAGCGGTGGAATCGGTGCTTTGATATGTTAATTAGGCGCTGCGAAATTGGTGCTTTGATATGTTAATTAGGTGTGTATTCATCAATAGGGACCATGCAGAGGCCATATAGAAGAGATGTCTTTGTGCCACAAATAACATATTCAATTCGCATATGCTGAAAGAACAAAACAACAAAGCTAGCAAGTCACAGATATACTCACCCTTCACTGAGTGCTCCCTGGTGACCGGGAGACGGGACCCGCCGCACTTGTCAGCTTTTAAAGAGGATCAAAACCCTCAGCAGGTTGCCCTGCAATCGAAACGTTTCTAAGGCCAGCTGCTAACCTGCCCCTGGACATCCTATCCTGGGATGCCCTGCTGTGTGAAACTCTAGGGGTTGTGGCTGTGGGGATGCGGCCAGCCAGCTGGTGCATGTAGTCCGGTAGTCTTGAGATCACTCAATCGGTGATCTCAATACATCTAAAGGGGTGTAGCTTCGGCAGGAGCAAAGGCCATTAAAAGAAAACGGGCCACTGCCAAGCGGACAGCATCGCCCGAGGTACATGGGTTTCCATCCCCTTTAAAATGTGCAGCTCAGGCCCAACAAGTGCCTCAGCAGGAGGCCTTATCTTCAAATACCCACAAGATAATGTTCACACCTCATGCAGCTAGACTGGACACTTGCATATCCTGATTAGCACATTACTGATTAGCTCAGTTTGCAGTATCATCAGGCCTGGAGGGTGATGGCTGGTTCTGCGGTACCCACACTTGGTCCGGAATGTGTATGGTGGCAGGAACCGTCGGCGGGCACCAGCGGCAGCGGAGGTGCAGGGATTGGCATTGGCAATTACACTTGCCATAATTTGCTAGCACGATTGTGCACGATCTCTATCGGTTTGATCATACCAATAATGTAAGATCACTGGCAATCTGGGGGGTTTCACACAGAAGGGCATCCGGTAAAGGATGCCCCGGGCGCAGGCTAGATTTAGGTTCTAGGCCAGCTGCAGGAGATGACGGGTCCACTTTAAAGAGGGGTGAGAGCCAAAAATAGTTGATGATCCTCTCACCCCTAGCATCATGCCTGCTTCCAGTGAACCTCAGGGAATGTCTGCAAACATGTGGGGGCAAGTAAGCTGGTAGTGTGAATGCACAGAAGCAGGGACATAACTTGAGGGGTGTTTAAAGTGGACCAACACCCAGGATTTTCACTATCCTGGGTTTTGGTCCACTTCCGCGGGGCACCCCCGATCGGGGTGTGTAAAACCCCCCAGAACGCCTGATAAAACTCACCTCACCCCGCTCCTACAGGGCATGTTCGGAGCCGCTGTGGTATGTGCGTACAAGTGGCCTCCAACCACAACGGCTCCGAGCACGCTGGCGCTTGCCTCTAACATGGAGCGCGCCCCTGCCGGCCATTCACAAATGCCTGGGCTCTGCTAGAGAGAAGCGTGAGATGCACCGTTGGACCGGGAGTAAGGTAAGGTGAATAGGACGTCCTGGGGGGTTTCAGACAGCGGGGCATCCCGATGTTGGGAGGGAGAGATCGGATAGGCTCCAGGGTCGATCAAGGAGGGTGTTGGCCCACTTTAACCACAACCAGGCACAGATGGTTAGGGGGGGGGGGCATTATTTGTTCTCACTCGGCATTAATTAAAAAAAAGGAAACAGCATCTATCTCTGTTGTTTCAGTGTTTAGTTGTCTGGCTGCTTCCAAATGAGTTAAAAGACAGAAAAAGGTTTAGTGTATGAGCAGTAAAAAGGGCCCCGTCACATTTTTCTTTCAGGCTTGAGAAGATCTACAAAGTCTCTCAAATCATCATATATGGCTTAAAATATGTATCTTTAATTTTACAAAAGGGAAAAATGTATCATATTACAACAAACAAAAGAACATCATGCATCTTAACAATAAACAATCACCGTGCAGAAGTGTGTTGTGTGAGGGCATCCTGTAATCTCCTATAGGAAGCTTCTTATACTAAGGAGGCCCTGTGCAGCCAATTAGAGCAGAGCTGCTCCGGCACTATGGGAAATCCCGGGATTTGGTCCAATCTGAGCTGTGTGTTCACTTAGTATCCTCTACAGCGGGACATAGAAGCAGCTCATTTCAGAGGCTGTATTATCTCTCTCATCCTATAGATGGCGATATTGAGGTGGTTTATTACGTATTATTTCGCTCAGCCAATCGTTGACGGTACGACAAGGTATCATGCTACCCAGAATGCCTCTGGGCGCATTGTGCGCGTAGTTCTGTGGCAATTTTTGGTTAAAAAATACCTTTTGTAACTGCAATTCTCAGCCTGCAGCAGCATATCCGCCTGTCCCTCGTCTGTACCTTGTATCCACTGCTTTCTGAGTAAATAATTAGTGATACTACTCGCCCCACCTTTATAAGTTGGCAAAATTAGTAGGGGAAGATGGCGGCTGTTGATTTTCATCATGTGACTGCAAGATCAAAAGCTGTGGTCTCCTCCCCGGCAACGGGGCGTTGATTCGCTTCGAATTTTTGGATACGTCCTAAGGGGCGTGATAGCGCTGTAAAAGTTATATATAGTTAAGTTGCACGTTACGTTGGTGTAGATTATCATGTTTCTTAATTGAACTTTTCAGCGGCCGAGCTGTTATCTCTATGGATCTGTGGCTGGTCTTCCTGCACCTGCTGTAACACCCCAGGGTGCCAGTAATCTCTCACTTCTCCCTGGCGGGTGCCTGGGCTCTTATCCAGTCTGATTGGTTACTATGTGGAGTGAGAGCATCCTCGGGTGAGTGTGTGTGCTCTGGCCATAGCCATCCAGATAGGCTGAGACAGGTACACGGGCAGCAGGGGATGCGGCTGCTCTCGCTCCCCATTCACTGTAATCAGAGCAGCTCGCTGAATTACATCACCTCAGTCGGCGGCTCTGATTGGACGGAAGCCCATGTAGGCGCCATTGGATAGGTTAGAGGTGAGTGTGAATGCGGGATTCCCGGGGTCGCAGAACAAAACCAGGGATTTTCACTTACTTGAGTTTTGTTCCGATCCCCCCCACTTTAAAGGGGACCAACACCCTGCACCACTAAGTGACAGTCTGGGAGTTCTTCCAAAATGCTGGAGCCCTCCCATACATGACCCCCCAGAATACCGGTAAATCTCACCTTAAAGGGGACCTTCACCCTGAATAAGAGCATATCTTATATGTTTCCCCCACCCAGAACATACAGATTGCTTACATTAAATATCATCCTACCTGCATCTACCTCATGTTATGAGCCTTTAAAAATCCAAGATGGCGGCTCATGGGGCTTCAGGCAGCCTGCAAACAGGAAGTGTCTTCTGACTGTGCTTCTCTGCATTCTTGGACTGCTGTCCTTTTCCTGACTCCAGCTATGCTCTGTCTGTGCAAAGCACAGCTATAACCCGCCCCCTGTACTTTATCCTGCTCTCCTCAGTATGTGATGCTTCTGAGTCAAGATTACGGCGCCCGTATCCCAGAGTCCTGAACAGAGTTGCAGCCCAGTGGGGGAAAGAATTATAAGTAAGTGACTAATAACCTAAAATATATTAATTTTAGATGCTGGGGAAACATTTTAATGATTTGGGCTTTTCATGAAATCATGCTGAAGGTCCTGTTTAATATTGGTGCAGTGATGAGAATTCAGCGCAGCAATTTCCTGCCGCTTACAAGGTCAGTGATGCTCCGGCCACTGAATGTCCTGCCCACGTAAGCGCCAATCACGCCACTAGATTTCCAGCGGGGGACAAACCAGGGTTCTGGAGGGTCATGTGCAGGGGGGCTCTAGCATTCTGGATGCCCCCCACCCCAAGACTCATTTAGCAGCAGCAACCAACACCCGTGCCGCACAAGAGTGTTGACCTGTATTTAACAACGGGTGGTGTGTGTGTGTTATTGGTGGTACTATTATTATTATTGTTTATTTAATAAACATTGGCATGTTCTGTGGTGCTGTTCAATGTGGATATTATAGACTGGACAATTAGAACAATATATATTATATACGCAGGGTGTTATGAATGTGTCAGAGGTAACAGAGCTGCAGTAATTACACATTGATAGAGGAGTATATAAGGAGTGACAGCCAGGGGCATAACTTGATGAGCTGTGACCACACCGGAGCCCCAGAAAGTCACAGCCCATCATTGTCGCTTCTCCATCTTATTTCTCATATTTGTGCTCACTTGGCATCATTTAGAGCTGTGGTTCTGAACCTTTTTATGCCAAGTACCCCCTAGCGACAGGCAGTTACAACCAAGTACCCCCAGAGAGAAATCAATTACTAATGTGGCCAAAATAAGTAGCTCGTTGGCAGCAATTTTTTAAAGCAAGAAAGAATAATCTTTCACTATTAAAATAATATACCAGACTTGTTATACCGTTCTTGCTGGTGTACCCATTGCCAAGTACCCCCAGAGTACGCGTAGCGCATTGAGAAACACTGATTTAGAGGAAGATTTAGAGAAAGGCAGCATCATTAGTCTCTGCTGTTTCAATCATTAGTTGTCTAGCTAGTTGTTTATCTGCATCCAACTAGTGAAAGACAGAAAAAGGTGCCATGAAAGCTGTGCCATTGGTGCCAGCTTTACCGCTGGGAGATTGCCATATGTGGCAAGAGGTGATGAATATTATTATACTGTGTTAAACTTCTTGTGAGTTTAAAGCAGAACAAAACCCAATGCGGCTCGGCCTAAAATCTAAAAGATTCCAGGGTTGGCCTTTTTCTGGGGCATCCCAAATTGGGATGCCTCGCTGTGTGAAACCCCAAAATAAGGCTGCCCGGGGGCAAGTGACAAAACCTGGGATAGTCAAAATTGACTAAGGGCCGAGACTAATCCTCTTACCAAGGTGCCCGATCCCTGTACCTCCACTGGCGCCACTGCCCACATTGTCCAGAGCGGGTGGTGGAATGTTCCAGTGGCGGGCATCAGCAGGCAATGGAAGGGGCAGGGATCGGCGGTGGGAAGCGGAGGTGTGGGGATCGGCAGTGGAGGAGGCTAGTAAGATATATATATGTGTGTGTGTGTGTGTGTGTGTGTGTGTGTGTGTGTGTGTGTGTGTGTCAGCAGGAGGCATGCTGCACACTGCCTGTGTTTACAATGCCTCACACTTTCTGTAATGTAGGATGCCCCTCACTACCTTTAATGTGGGATGCAACTCATTGCCTGTAATGTGGGATGCCACTTGCCTGTAATGTGGGATGCAGTTCACTGACTGTAATGTGGGGTCTGTAATGGGCCAATTAGGGGTTTTTCTTCCTTTCCTCCTCTAAATACTGGGTGTGTCTTATGGTGTAAGAAAATCGGGATATACATTATTATCTTGATGCATAAATACATGCACCTGATTTATTTATATCTATTGTAGCGATAACCCTTATCGCCGGAGGGCTTCACCGCCCGAGACGTCCTTTTCCCAATTGTAAGAGGTGCTGCTGGAATTCCAGAGTCGTCCGTGAGGAAACAGGAACAGCCCTTACAAGGGCTAGTGAACTGTAATATAGCGTTTCCCCCAATAAGAGACAGAACTTCAGTATTGAGGGTGAAGGTGAAGTGTCTTTATTAGTGCCACTCTAGGCCTTATATACACAAGTCTCCATGCAATGACAACCACACTGACCAATAGCAGCAGGGCACACAATCCCTCAACTCTGCCGGTGACGCAATCAGTAGAACAATAGCAGGCTGTAATACACTCAATCAGAACAATGCCATTGACTGTGACGTAATCAACAATACACAATGGCAGTCAAAATACAATGACATTGCCTGTAACAGTATCAAAATACAATGACCTAATTAAGAAAAGGCCAGTGAATGACCCGGTGGGCAACTGAATAGTGATGACATCCAAAAGACAGAGCGTCTGTCACAATGCCCCCTTTTTGTGGAACACCCGGCAGACCCGGATTGACCCTGTTCGGGTTAACGTGGGGCTGTCCGGACTCTTGTTATGGGCAGAGTTCTGTTTGCCAGGATAATCCATCTGCATTACTGGTTTGTCTACAGGGCCTGTATACACACACATACAGTTGTACTCACAGGGTGCTGGTCTTGTACACACACAGTTGTACTCACAGGGTGCTGGTCTTGTACACACACAGTTGTACTCACAGGGTGCTGGTCTTGTCATTTCCCCCCAATAACAGACAGAACTCAGTATTGAGGGTGAAGATGATACACCCACACACACATACAGTTGTACTAACAGGGTGCTGGTCTTGTACACACATACAGTTGTACTCACAGGGTGCTGGTCTTGTCTTTTCCCCCCAATAAGAGACAGAACTCAGTATTGAGGGTGAAGATGATACACCCACACACACATACAGTTGTACTCACAGGGTGCTGGTCTTGTACACACACATGTACTCACAGGGTGCTGGTCTTGTACACACACAGTTGTACTCACAGGGTGCTGGTCTTGTCATTTCCCCCCAATAACAGACAGAACTCAGTATTGAGGGTGAAGATGATACACCCACACACACATACAGTTGTACTAACAGGGTGCTGGTCTTGTACACACATACAGTTGTACTCACAGGGTGCTGGTCTTGTCTTTTCCCCCCAATAAGAGACAGAACTCAGTATTGAGGGTGAAGATGATACACACACACACACACACACACACACACACACACACACACAGTTGTACTCACAGGGTGCTGGTCTTGTACACACACATGTACTCACAGGGTGCTGGTCTTGTACACACACATGTACTCACAGGGTGCTGGTCTTGTACACACACATGTACTCACAGGGTGCTGGTCTTGTACACACATACAGTTGTACTCACAGGGTGCTGGTCTTGTACACACACATGTACTCACAGGGTGCTGGTCTTGTACACACACACATGTACTCACAGGGTGCTGGTCTTGTACACACACATGCACTCACAGGGTGCTGGTCTTGTACACACACACATGTACTCACAGGGTGCTGGTCTTGTACACACACATGTACTCACAGGGTGCTGGTCTTGTACACACACATGTACTCACAGGGTGCTGGTCTTGTACACACTCTCTTAGCTCTGGTTGCAAGGCATTGAGAAAATGTTCTAGTAAAAACAACTGTAGGCTTCCGGGGTGACAGCGTGCCGGGCTAACAAAGCCTCCTTTACCAGATGGTAGTGTGGTAAGTCCGCATCAGGGATGGCCCGGAAAGCATCGGAAGCTTTCCCAGATAATTTCCCTGATAATATGGTGACCCATTCCTCCGTGGGTACCCGGTGTAAAGCGCACTGCCGTTCAAAATCGGCCAAATATCCATCACTCATCGTCACTTTCCTGGAAGGACTTAAATGCTGCAAATGGAATCTTTCTCCCCCCAGTGTAACTGAGGCTCGGAGACACAGGGGCGCTGAGAGGCTGCTGGGTTGAAAGTCACCGATCTTCCCTTCGCTTACTGGCCTCTGCCTCCGCTGCGGCGAAGACTTGGTCGATCAGTTCTTGTAATGGATTCGGCCATAGACCGACAATCTGTTCTGAACCGCTTGAACGAGAGCAGCGTCTTCATCGATCTCTATATTGGTTTTGGTCCTCACTGCTGCACGATCCATTTCGATCAGCTTGGCTATCAGTTCCTGACGTGGGCGGTTGCTAGCTGACTTTCCCCGGCTCTCGAGTAGATCCTTCAGGGTCAGCCTTTTCAACTTGTCATGCTGACTCTCCATCAGGGTAGCACTCTCGCTGGGTACAAAGGACCATCCGACCGCTTGCCACCAATTGTAGCGATAACCCTTATCGCCGGAGGGCTTCACCGCCCGAGACGTCCTTTTCCCAATCGTAAGAGGTGCTGCTGGAATTCCAGAGTCGTCCGTGAGGAAACAGGAACAGCCCTTACAAGGGCTAGTGAATTGTAATATAGCGTTTCCCCCAATAAGAGACAGAACTTCAGTATTGAGGGTGAAGGTGAAGTGTCTTTATTAGTGCCACTCTAGGCCTTATATACACAAGTCTCCATGCAATGACAACCACACTGACCAATAGCAGCAGGGCAAACAATCCCTCAACTCTGCCGGTGACGCAATCAGTAGAACAATAGCAGGCTGTAATACACTCAATCAGAACAATGCCATTGACTGTGACGTAATCAACAATACACAATGGCAGTCAAAATACAATGACATTGCCTGTAACAGTATCAAAATACAATGACCTAATTAAGAAAAGGCCAGTGAATGACCCGGTGGGCAACTGAATAGTGATGACATCCAAAAGACAGAGCGTCTGTCACATCTATCTATTATTATTATTTATTTATAAAGCGCCATCATCTTCTGTAGTGCTGTACAAAGTAGTAATTACAGACAGGGTAGAAGCATGCTGTACATAGTCTATTACAAATGCAGTGTTCACAATAAATATTCTGAATACAAGATACAATCGGATAGAGAGGTATAAGGGGTGGAGACGAGGGGGAAGGATCACAGTCAGTATTGAGCTTTGTTTAATTTTTGTTGAAGAACCAGCACTCCAGACGTGATCAATGTCAAAGAATTGTATTAAAGATCCAAACATGGAAACCAAAATGTATTTTGGATATAGTGCACTACCAATCTATAATAAATAAGATCACATGGCTATGTGCTGTGGGTGAAAAACCCTTACAAGTAATGCAAACCAAAATTTAGATAAATAGTGGCTCCAGCTGCCACCAAGGGTTAACCCACTGCGCCAAAGTCACCTCTAAAGAAATACAACAAATTTAATCCATACAAATAAAGTTTATTGATAAAAAGAAAATCCTAACACATTACCTCACATACAATTCATCCATCTAGAACATTCATATGACATGGCAGGGAAACCATCCTGGGCAGGAAAAACCACAAAGTAAGAACCATCAACCAACTAATATCATCATATATAATATACATACAAATTGTGACAATTAATTCTTTCTAACTAAATCTCAAAGCCAAAGTGCTATTGTGATATTAATGAAAAGTGCTATAGTGCTACTGAAATGCTAAATGCAGTGTGCAAATTATGCAAAAATTATTTATAGTCACCTACATAAGTGATGCCCTTAAGGAATGGTGCCCTGCTGTACCCAAGAAGACAGGAAATAAACTTCCACGCATTCCATGGCCACATACCAGCCACTTCTTCAGGATGTAATATTGTGTCCTCCATTTTTCTCTTTTATGCACCTCCCAGCCAGTCACAGGCATTCCCGCGTTCTCAGCGTGTGTAACGACTTCGGCCGATAGCCGTGCACTGGCACAGAGTTCGCATAAACAAAGGGATCACCTGACATGTGTGATGGGTCTGCCCGTCCATTGTCCTCACCCTGCCTCCTTGCGCGCACATGCTGGGCAATCATGTCGGTGGGGAAGTGTCCGCGTTATGTGCATCAAAGCACCAGATCAGCTGTGTATTTCCTGCCATCAGATCAGCTGACAAGCATCAACACTGCGTGCATCTAGTTTTCAAGTCAGCTGACAACTGTCAGCGCTTATGTCAGTATTATGCGTGTCTCTCTTTCCCTGCCCAATACGCAAAATACGTCACTAGTGATGTCATCAGGGCTTTGATACGTTAATTAGGTGCGATGGAATCGGCGCTTTGATATGTTAATTAGGTGTGTATGCATCAATAGGGACCATGCAGAGGCCATATAGAAGAGATGTCTTTGTGCCACAAATAACATATTCAATTCGCATATGCTGAAAGAACAAAACAATAAAGCTAGCAAGTCACAGATACTCACCCTTCACTGAGTGCTCCCTGGTGTGCGGGGAAGCAATCCCCGCAAGACGGGACCCGCCGCACTTGTCAGCGGGGAGGTTGCTAAGCAACCTCCGCCGCTGTCCCCTAATAGGGGAAGGACGGTGCCCTTCAGGGAATTGCTTAAGCCAGATTGTATGCTTGTCTGAATAGGTGGGTTTAAGGATGTCTTTAAAAAGATTTGAGGGTTGTGGATTGGGTGGGGGAGGGCATTCCAGAAGTTTGGAGTAGAATGTGAGAAGTCCTGGAGGCGAGCATGAGAGTAGGTGACCAGGTTGGAGGGCAGGAGAGTACAGGGATGCCACTCACTGCCTGTAATGTGGAATGCTGCTTACTGACCTGAACCCCTAACCTAAACACCCTTCCCAACCACCGACCCACACCGCTGACTAACCCCTCTGCCCAGCCACTAACCTGCTCTCCTAAAATATCCCATTTCTCTAACGGCCCAAACCACTATCCCCAACCACTCACCTGCACTCTGAACTAACCTAACAGAAGATGCAGCAGCATCTGTAGGTGGAGGACCCATCATCAGGAGCAGAGATGGGAGACGATGGGAGATGACTAGTACCAAAGGGCAATCGGCAGCAGTAGAATACTGGGAGGCTGACAACAAGGATCTGGAGGTGGTAGTGAGTACTGAAAGGCCGACACAAAATTAATTGCAATGCTGTGATCACAGTGCAGGGAGTCATCCCGATTACTGATGTCCACCCAAAATATCGCTCCTACAAGGCCCCACGATTGGCTGCCAGCCACCAAATGGTTTGGAGGACTTTTAGGGGTCAGAGAGGACTCTGTACCCCTTCACTGCTGGCTATTTCACTAAGGGAGCTAGAATCTGAAACGGGTACAGCTGAGGAGGTTTCCCGCACCCGGCATTTAGCTATGCTGGGGGAGAAAGCAAGCTGCACACTACAGGGAAATACCAAATCATGATGCACCCAGCAAACAGACCTGTCACCAGGATAGTGAAAAAAACTTTTAAAGAGGATCAAAACCCTCAGCATGTTGCCCTGCAATCGAAACGTTTCTAAGGTCAGCTGCTAACCTGCCCCTGGACATCCTATCCTGGGATGCCCTGCTGTGTGAAACTCTAGGGATTGCGGCTGTGGGGATGCGGCCAGCCAGCTGGTACATGTAGTCCGGTAGTCTTGAGATCACTCAATCGGTGATCTCAAAACATCTAAAGGAGTGTAGCTTCGGCAGTAGAAAAGGCCATTAAAAAAAAAAAACGGGCCACTGCCAAGCCAACAGCATCGCCCGAGGTACTTGGGCGGGTGGAGGCCCAAAAATGGGTTTCCATCCCCTTTAAAATGTGCAGCTCAGGCCCAACAAGTGCCTCAGCAGGAGGCCTTATCTTCAAATACCCACATGATAATGTTCACACCTCATGCAGCTAGACTGGACACTTGCATATCCTGATTAGCACATTACTGATTAGCTCAGTTTGCAGTATCATCAGGCCTGGAGGGTGATGGCTGGTTCTGCGGTACCCACACTTGGTCCGGAATGTTTATGGTGGCAGGAACCGTCGGCGGGCACCAGCGGCAGCGGAGGTGCAGGGATTGGCATTGGCAATTACACTTGCCATAATTTACTAGCGCGATTGTGGACGATCTCTATCGGTTTGATCATACCAATAATGTAAGATCACTGGCAATCTGGAGGGTTTCACACAGAAGGGCATCTGGTAAAGGATGCCCGGGCGCAGGCTAGATTTAGGTTCTAGGCCAGCTGCAGGAGATGATGGGTCCACTTTAAAGAGGGGTGACAACCAAAAATAGTTGATCTTCTCACCCCTAGCATCATGCCTGCTTCCAGTGAACCTCAGGGAATGTCTGCAAACATGTGGGGGCAAGTAAGCTGGTAGTGTGAAAGCACAGAAGCAGGGGCATAACTTGACGGGGTTTAAAGTGGACCAACACCCAGGATTTTCACTATCCTGGGTTTTGGTCCACTTCCGCGGGGCACCCCCGATCGGGGTGTGTAAAACCCCCCAGAATGCCTGATAAAACTCACCTCACCCCGCTCCTACAGCGCATGCGCAGCTGCTCGTCCAATCAGCGTGCTCGGAGCCACTGTGGTATGTGCATACAAGCGGCGTCCAACCACAACGGCTCCGAGCACGCTGGCGGCCGCATCTGGCGCTTGCCTCTAACAGGGAGCACGCCCGTGCTGGCCATTCACAAATGCCTGGGCCCTGCTAGAGAGAAGCGCGAGATGCACTGTTGGACCGGGAGTAAGGTAAGGTGAATAGGGCGTCCTGGGGGGTTTCACACAGCGGGGCATCCCGATGTTGGGAGGGAGAGATCGGATAGGCACCCGGGTCGATCAAGGAGGGTGTTGGTCCACTTTAACCACAACCAGGCACAGAAGGTTGGGGGGGGCATTATTTGTTGTCACTCGGCATCAATTAAAAAAAAGGAAGCAGCATCTATCTCCGTTGTTTCAGTGTTTAGTTGTCTGGCTGCTTCCAAATGAGTTAAAAGACAGAAAAAAGTGTAGTGTATGAGCAGTAAAAAGGGCCCTGTCACATTTAGTTTTTCTTTTTTTTTAAGCCTTCAGGCTTGAGAGGATCTACAAAGTCTCTCAAATCATCATATACGGCTTAAAATATGTATCTTTAATTTTACAAAAGGGAAAAATGTATCATATTACAACAAACAAAAGAACATCATGCATCTTAACAATAAACAATCACCGTGCAGAAGTGTGTTGTGTGAGGGCATCCTGTAATCTCCTATAGGAAGCTTCTTATACTAAGGAGGCCCTGTGCAGCCAATTAGAGCAGAGCTGCTCCGGCACTATGGGAAATCCCGGGATTTGGTCCAATCTGAGCTGTGTGTTCACTTAGTATCCTCTACAGCGGGATATAGAAGCAGATCATTTCAGAGGCTGTATTATTTCTCTCATCCTATAGATGGCGATATTGAGGTTGTGTATTACGTATTATTTCGCTCAGCCAATCGTTGACGGTACAAGGTATCATGCTACCCAGAATGCCTCTGGGCGCATTGTGCGCGTAGTTCTGTGGCAATTTTTGGTTAAAAACTACCTTTTGTAACTGCAATTCTCAGCCTGGAGCAGCATATCCGCCTGTTCCTCGTCTGTACCTTGTAGTTACTGCTTTCTGAGTAAATAATTAGTGATAATACTCGCCCCATCTTTATAAGTTGGCATAATTAGTAGGGGGGGATGGCGGCTATTTTTGTGTTACTGCAAGAACAAAGGCTGTGGTCTCCTCCCCGGCAACGGGGCGTTGATTCGCTTCGAATTTTTGGATACGTCCCAAGGGGCGTGATACTGCTGTAAAAGTTATATATAATTAAACTGCACGTTACGTAAGTGTAAGTCTTCATGTTTCTTAATTGAACTTTTCAGCGGCCGAGCTGTTATCTATGTGCTTGCAAGGCTGGTGGCTGGTCTTCCTGCACCTGCTGTAACACCCCAGGGTGCCAGTAATCTCTCACTTCTCCCTGGCGGGTGCCTGGGCTCTTATCCAGTCTGATTGGTTACTATGTGGAGTGAGAGCATCCTCGGGTGAGTGTGTGTGCTCTGGCCATAGCCATCCAGATAGGCTGAGACAGGTACACGGGCAGCAGGGTATGTGTATGTTTCTACCCTGTCTGTAACTACTACTTTGTAAAGTGCTACGGAAGATGATGGCGCTATATAAATAAACAATAACAATAATAAAAATGCGCCTGCTCTCGCTCCCTATTCACTGTAATCGGAGCAGCTCGCTGAATTACATCACCTCAGCAGGCGGATGGATGGAATGATTGGATGGAAGCCCATGTAGGCACCATTGGATCGGGAAGAGGTGAGTGTGAATGCAGTGATGGCGGGGTTTCACATAGTGGGGCATCCCAATGCGGGATTCCTGGGGTCGCAGAACAAAACCAGGGATTTTCACTTTCTTGCATCTTGTTGCGATCCCCCTTTTAAAGTGGACCAACACCCTGCACCACTAAGTGACAGTCTGGGAGTTCATCCAAAATGCTGGAGCCCTCCTATACATGACCCCCAGGATACCGGTAAATCTCACCTTACTATTGGTGCAGCAATGAAAATTCAGCGCAGCAATTTCCTGCCACTTACAAGGTCAGTGACGCTCCAGCCACTGAATGTCCTGCCCACGTAAGCGCCAGGTGGCCAATCACGCCACTAGATTTCCAGCGGGGGACAAAGGTGAGAAAAACCAGGGTTCTGGAGGGTCATGTGCAGGGGTGCTCTAGCATTCTGGATGCCCCCCACCCCAAGACTCATTTAGCAGCAGGAACCAACACCCATGCCGCACAAGAGTGTTGACCTGTATTTAACAACGGGTGGTGTGTGTGTTATTGGCGGTATTATTATTATTGTTGTTTATTTTTTTTGAAATTCTTTATTTTCAGAATTATAACAATCAGTACAGAAGTATAAAGGTGAATAAAATGAAGTAGTTATACTTTACAGAGCCAGCTACTGTATGTACAACTAATTAAAACACACTTGCATAGAGTTATGAACCGCTAACAAATGCTTTATCCTATTAACGACAAAATGTGGCCCGTGAGATGTGTGCTAAAATGTCCACCATGTTCGGCAGCAGACCCCCGCGGGAACCGGGTGTCCAGCGCCCGCGGTGGGCCCCACCGGCGCATGGGGAGAACCACAGAAGAACGTATATTAGACTGCTAGCTATGCATCGAACTGGCTCAACATAGTAGGGATCAAAGAGAGAGAAAGAGAAAGACAGGGGGAGAGGGAAGACGAGGGGAGGGAGCAAGGGAAAGAAGGGGAGGGAGATGGGGATGAGAGGGGCGGGTAGGGAAGAGGTGTTAGAAAATTCGACTGAGCAGGATGAAGGCTTGAGGTGGATAGATTTACGGGAGGAGCTAAGGGCCCACCTGGGGACCAGAAACTGTGAGCTGCTTAAATCTATCGGTGTCCCTAAAAAGGAACCAAGGCGTCCAAGTCTGTAAGAATTGTTGCGTACTCTCATGGATAGAGGCGGTAAGCTCCTCCATTTCCATAACCCGGTTAATTTCTCCTACCCAATCCATCACTGAAGGGATCACCTCCGATTTCCAGAGTCTGGGGACGACTGCCTTTGCTGCGTTAATGAGATGCCTTAGGAGCGACTTCTTATAAGTCTTCAGAGGGACATCTCCCAAGTGCAGGAGGAGCAGTGAGGGGTCCCGAGGCACCGGGCGGCCCACAATCTCCCCAGCGATTTCGGCTACGGATTGCCAAAAGGGCGCCAACTTGGGACAATCCCAAAATATATGAAAAAAGGTCCCCAGTGCTCGCTGGCATCTCCAGCATTCATCAGGGACAGTCGGGGACATCCTGTGCAATCTCTGCGGGGTATAATACCATCGCGTGAGGTATTTATAGTTTGTTTCTTGTGTTTTTGAGAAGATAGAGGTCTTATGTGTTGCTAAAAATATGTGTCTCCACTGGTCCTCTGTCAGCTGCCTGTTCAGGTTCCTCTCCCAGTCCGCACAGAAGCGAGGTAGACCAGCGTCTTCAGAGCTCCCCTGTAGTGCATATAATTGAGACACTAGTTTCGGAGGGGGGTCCCTCTCTATTGCCAATCGTTCAAAGGGGGTAAGGGCCCTGGCTAGCGCCCGTCTGGGACCCAGACTCAGAAGGAAGCTCTGGAAGGCGAACAAAAGCCACTGATCAAACAGGTGCGTGTCCCACCTCTCTCTGAGATCCTCCAACTGCGTCCAACCAGACGGTGATATGAGGTCCCTCCCTCTTGGGGCGCCCCTCTCATTAAAGATCTCTCTAAGCCGTGGAAGAATGCCAATTGGGAGGGATGGGTTGCGCACCAGCGGGACCATAGGGGTCGGCCATGGCGAGATCTCCACCCTTTCTCTAATGTTGTCAAAGACCCCAAGGGAGGTTGTTATGAGCGGGTGATCTTTAACAAGGGTCTTCCCCGTACCAACCGCCCAGGCAACGTCCTTCAGCGGGGTTTGCAGCCAGGTGGCCTCTAGTCCCACCCATTTCTTCTTTGCTCCCTGGTGGTGGCAATCTAATATGCGTTGGAGATGGACAGCACGCCAATACTGAAGCAGGTCGGGGCATGCTAGTCCCCTCGCCTGTCGTGGCTTAAAGAGAATTCGCAGTTTCAGTCTTGGTTTTGGTCCTTGCCAAATAAATTTGACGAAGATCGAATTAAGAGATTTAAAGTAAGTTCTAGGGATATGTACAGGGAGGGTTTGAAATAAATAAAGAATTTTGGGTAAGATCGTCATTTTAATAATGCTTATTCTACCCATCCACGAGAAGGTGGGGAGGTCCCAATTTGCTAAATCCGTCTTAATTCTGGAAAGGAGGGGGCCAAAGTTTGCCGTATATATCCCATCTACTGATTTTGTAATTTTAGTACCCAGGTATGAAATAGCCGAGGGGGAATGAAGTTTTGAGCAGAGCCTTCGTCTCACTAGAGAGGTTCACCCCGAGAGCCTCCGATTTGTCATAATTTATTTTCAAGGAGGAAAGTCTACCGAACCTCTCAAACTCCTTCAGCAACACTGGTATGCCCACTGTCGGGTTCGTGAGGAAGAAGAGTAGATCGTCCGCATAGGCTGAAATTTTGTGTATGGCTGATCCGACTGCGATGCCTCGGATGTCCCCCTGTCTCCTGATCCTGCACAAGATAACGCAAAAATCAGGGGAGAAAGGGGGCATCCCTGCCTAGTACCATTCCCAATGTCTACTCTACCCGATAGGGTGCCATTAACCTTGATTCTCGCTGAGGGATCCGAGTAGAGGGCCATAATCAATTGCAGTGCCCCAGGCCCCAATCCAATGTGTTCCAGAACCGCTCTAATGAACTGCCAATCCACCCGGTCAAAGGCCTTCTCGGCATCGGTGGACAGCAGAACAGCCGGCTCCCCGGTTTGTTTGACCCTGTGAAGAAGGTTTAATACTCTGGTTGTGTTATCGCGGGGCTTCCCGCCCGGGTATAAAGTCCGACTGATCGCCATCCACCAACCCCGGCAGCAGCCCAGACAGCCTATTTGCCAGCACCTTTGCAAAGAGCTTAAGGTCCACATTCAGTAATGAAATGGGTCTATAACTGCCACAGGCGAGTGGATCCTTCCCAGGTTTCTGAATCATAGTGACATGGGCGGTTAACATTTCACTCGGGATAGTGGCCTGGTTTGGGGACGCTAGGAGTGAGTTAAAAGCCGAGAGAAAATGTGGGCCTAGGAGAGGGAAGAATTGCTTATAATAACTGATAGAGAACCCGTCAGGTCCCGGCGACTTCCCGTTCGGCAAGCTCAGAACAGCAGCCTTCAGCTCCACCAAAGGGTTTTCAAGGGCATCTCTCTCCTCCCTCCTTAGGGTCGGCATCCCAGAGTCCTCAATGTACCTTTTTATCTGTGTCAGACGCCCCAGACTCGGGCCTGCCCCATCAGGGCGGATATTATATAGTTTTTGATAAAAGGCCTGAAAGGTCCTTGCGATATCTGGGGTATTATGGAGCTTTTTCTGCTGTTCATCAATAATAGCCTCAATGTAATTTAACGATTGCTGCTTTCTGAGGGCTCTTGCTAGGAGTGCGCTGCTCTTGTTCCCCCACTCAAAATACATCCTCTTACATCTCTTTATAATATAAGCGGCTCTGGAGGACAGGAGAGAGTTCAGGGCTGTTCTGGCCTCGGAGAGCTCTAAGAGGTTGCTTTTGGCCAACGAGGCTTTATGTGATCTCTCCAGTTCCTGAACCCTCTCCAGTCGCTTCTGCAACTCCTGCTCCCTGTTTCTCTTCATTTGGGTGGCGTGCCTAATGAGTATGCCCCTAATGACTGCCTTGTGGGCTTGCCAATTGTTAAATGGAGACGTGTCACTGCTTTTGTTAAGTTCAAAGTATTCCTTAATGTCCTTTTGGAAGTCAGCCACCAACGGTGGCTCTATTCTAGTGTCCGTTGTGTGAGGCAAAAGGCAGTGGGATACCAAAACATAGTCGATTCTAGAATACGTGGCGTGTACCGCGGAATAGAAGGAGTAATCCTTAGTGGTGGGGTGACTGATTCGCCACGGGTCACAGAGCTGTGCTTTCTGAAGGAGCTTTTTTATTTTCCACAGTGCCACATAAGCCAGGGCCGACCGACCCGTAGAAGAGTCCAATAACGGGTCTAGCGCCACATTTAGATCTCCCCCGAGAATAATGGGGCCATCTTGTACTGCCATAAGCTTGCCCACAAAGGACTCCAGAAAAGCAACCTGACCAGAGTTAGGGGCATAAGCTACCGCCAGCGTGTATTTTTTGTTATAGAGGGAGCCTTTGAGGATCAAGTACCTGCCCTGCCCATCCGAAATTTTGTCTGAGACCCAAAACGGGGTATTCTTGGCTATCAGGATCGCCACCCCCCTCGCTTTAACATCTGGAGCATTGCTTGTATAGGACTGGGAGAAGGACCTGGAGGACAGCCTAGGAGCCCCGTCTCCCCTAAAGTGCATCTCCTGTATGAAGGCAAAATTTGCTTTATGTCTGGACAATTCCTGAGCTAATTTGGATCTCTTAATAGGGATGTTCAGTCCTCTAGCATTCAACAAAATTACTCTAATCTTATTGGTAAAAGGGGGGCTAAGCACATCCCCTGCACCAGAGTTTCGCATGATACCGCGATTCCTGGTCACTATCCCCTATTTTACTAGAATCTAAGGGGAATGGACAGCAGGAACGGGGAATGGGAGGGGTCGGTAATAGGGAGGGGAAAAGGGAAGACTAAGTTAGAAAAAGAGAAGAGAAAGGAAATATTGGGAACCACCCAAACCTGAGATCCGGGTTTTAGTTCCCTCAAACCTGACCACGAGACAGTATCCAACGAGGTTCCGAAGGCGCTCCCCAGCCACGAAGGGTAGGCGGGAGATCGACCCGGAAGCCCGGTGTGTACGAGGGTGGGTAGAAAAATCAGAGGGGGTAGCGATGCCTCCAGACCCCGAAAATGGGAACAGGAAACCGCCACTGCCCCCAAAGTGGGGACCGAGAGGCTGGTCGCCGCTCGCAACAAGGGTGCGTTCGACTCACGCGGGTCCAGCGCCGACCCCCGGCCATCACCAAAATATAACACCTTAACAAAACAATGCATATGCAACCCTGAGTTTAGACTAAAAACAATATACTTAATAACCAAACACTGAAATACTTGAAGCCGGAGCTTGCCCTTACGCTAAATTAAAGAGAGACAATCAAATACCACGATCCCCCCCCCCCGCCCCCGGTCCAAGAAACAGCGCCGCCCATAAGGGTGCAGTGCAAAGATCTTCGAAAGGACCTTAGAAGCCCAACATGTGAGACAGTACAAACAGGCAAATGTATCTTGTAGCAGTACAAATTATAGATTATACAAGCGGGCATACGACCTGTCAGAAGGCAGTCCGAGCGACCCGTTCAAGGGGAAAAGCGGAGGGGGGGGCGGTCCATCATACATAGCAATGTCCCCTGTAGCATGGTGAAAATTAATGAATGAATGCATCGATCATATCCAGCTCAGCTCACGCGTCGGGGGGTTGGAGAGGTCTACGTCCCCCGACCTGTGGAGGGTATGGGTCCGTAGCGGGACCCAACCAGTCCGGAATCCGAACAGGTCGAAGTCCGAACTGCTGAAGAAACACCGGCAGGTCCTCATGCTTGCGAAGTGCGAAGGTTTTGCCCCCCTTCGAGGCGATCAGAGAAAAAGGGTAGCCCCACCGGTACGTCACGTTGTTTTGTTTGAGCAACTCCAACAGCGGGCGGAGGGCTCTCCGTCTCGCCAATGTGGATCTCGAGAGGTCTGAGTAAAAGTGCAACTCCGCACCGTCGAAGTCAAGGGGACCCTTCCTCCTCGCCGCCGGCATAATCGCCTCCTTCTCCTGAAAAAAGTGAACTCTGCAGGTCGAGGGGGAGGAGCGATAGCCCTATGCGCCCGGTCAATCTCGATTTTGGAGTCTCCCTCCGATTGCTCTCCAAGCAGCGCAGAGAAAATGCCCTGAAGTGTAGGCATTAAGTCCTCCGCTCGGGTTGCTTCAGGGAGGCCCCGAATGCGGATGTTGTTCCGCCTATTGCGGTTCTCCAGGTCTTCAAGGTGGAGAGTCAGGCTGTTATTAGCAGCTTCCTGTGCTTGCAAACGAAGGGTCAATTGTTGTATGTGTGACCTGTTTTCCTCCTGGTTCTGCTCTACCCTATCCAGCCTGGAGTCCATTTGTTTTAGATCTCCTCTCAGAAGATTAACCTCTTCGGACAGCTTTTCGCTAATTGAGCGAGTAATCAAGGACAGGTCCTCTTTAGTAGGCATTGAGCACAGATGAGCCCAGATTTCTGATAACATGTGGTCCGCCGGGGATGACCTTGATGTACTGGCAGCTTCCTGGATAGGTTCTTCCCCTGTGGCCCCACGGGGCAGGCTTCCCGACAGGCCTGGTTCCCGGGAGGGCTTCGCGGGCTTTGAGATGTAGCGGTTAAGGTCGCTTTGATTGGCTGCCAGGGACCCTCTGGTCTGGATCTTGGATTCTTTATTTTTGCTACCGCGGCCCATTGCGCAGAAGATCCACCTTCCAGGTGATAGGGTAACCCACAGCACAGCGGCTCTCTCTCTAGGGTGTTTCCTTGCGGCTTAGAGCAATCCCGGCGAAGCTCGCTCAGCGATTATGGTAAAGAATGCGGAGTTGGATGTAATATTTTTATGTTCAAGTCGGAACAATATCACACGGACACCTGACATTCCGCTGGTGAAGGCGTGCTGAAGCAAAGCTGGCAGAGGGCAGAGCGTTACTTTCCTAAGGTGGAGTGGCCTGTGTGATGCTCACCAGGGGGCCCGACGATTATGGTACAAAATGCAAATTGGATAGGCTTAATTAAAACTAGGTCAATGTCCAGCTTGGAACAATATTGCACACCAACAGACACCTAGGTCCCTGTAGAGGAGGCTGTTTTCTAATAGAGCTGGGCAGCGGGTAGAGCGACCTTATATTGGCAGGTGCAACTTTAAATATGAGGCATAGCCGATATAGCAGGACATGCAGGTGGGGTCAGGCTTTGATAGCATTAAATCAGTCCTCTGCAGATTGTAGGTAGAAGGCTGAGCCCGGGTCAAGGCAACAGGGTCCCGCTGAAGCAGTTGCCAAACTATGCACCCCCTGCGTCTCTGACTCCTATGAGGCGAGGGAGGGATGGATAGGGCCCACAGGATGGCGTCGGGATAGTGTCCCCGCTTTTTGCCCCAGAAGTGGAGGAGCACCGTGATGTCAGAGGGGACCCCTAAAGACCCAGGCAGGGCACTGCTCCCAAGTGCGGAGGTGGCAAGTTAACAGCCGCTCCTCCGTCTATCACACTGACATCCCCGCTCCCTCCGTGGGTAACTGTGACGTCTGATGGGTGACGGGGGGGGGGCACCGAGCACCACGGGGGGGGTCGATTCCACCGGCACCTGGGAAGCGCCGCCACCCGCAGCCCCGCCGCTCACCTCAGGTCCGGGCACGAGCTGCCACAAGCTGTAGAGGCGAGAGGACAGCAGCCGCTCCTCCGGCTGCCACGATGTCAGGTCCGCTCCCGCCGCCGGCACACACGAGGCCAGTGAGAGGGGAGGCAGGGGACCACCAGCGGGGGGAAGTCAAGCACGTCGGCGTGTGGGCGCGCCACTGTCTGCAACTCTGCCGGTCACCTCAGGTCCGCAGGCCAGGACACGCTGGGAGCAGCAAGATGGCGGCCGCACCAGCCGCAGGTCACAGAACGGGCGCCTCTGCCCCTCGATCTCCACCCCAAGTGAGCTCCGCTGCTTCAAGATGCTTCCTCCACGCTTCAGAGGTATGCTGCACGGGTCGGGGCTCCAAAATACATGTGTTAGATGCTGATAAAAGCTGATAAGGCCGGGAGCTGATTGCAGTCACGTCCTCACGGCGCCATGGCAAGCTCCGCCCCCCTATTGTTGTTTATTTAATAAACATTGGCATGTTCTGTGATGCTGTTCAATGTGGATATTATAGACTGGACAATTAGAATAATATATAATATATGCAGGGTGTTATGAATGTGTCAGAGGTAACAGAGCTGCAGTAATTACACACTGATAGAGGAGTATATAAGGAGTGACAGCCAGGGGCATAACTTGATGAGCTGTGACCACACCGGAGCCCCAGAAAGTCACAGCCCCATCATTGTCGCTTCTCCATCTTATTTCTCATATTTGTGCTCACTTGGCATCATTTAGAGCTGTGGTTCTGAACCTTTTTATGCCAAGTACCCCCTAGCGACAGGCAGTTACAACCAAGTACCCCCAAAGAGAAATCAATTACTAATGTGGCCAAAATAAGTAGCTTGTTGGCCTTGCAGCAATTTTTTAAAGCAAGAAAGAATAGAATTATTCTACTATAATACAATTAAAATAATATTTTGCTAAAATATATTGCTTAAGACAGATTGTATGCTTGTATGAATATGTGGGTTTAAGGATGCCTTAAGATTTGAGGGTTGTGGAGTGGCGGATTGGGTGGGGGAGGGCATTCCAGAAGATTGGCATAGAATGTGAGAATTCCTGGAGGCGAGCATAAGAGTAGGTGACAAGGTTGGAGGACAGGAGAAGGTCAGCGGCAGAGTGGAGGCGGCATCTAGGTTGATATTGTTGGATTAGAGATGAGATGTAGAGAGGGGTCTGGTTGGAGAGAGCTGTGGGACTGGCAGCCAGTGTAGGGATTGCCAGAGAGGAGCAGAGCTGGATGAGCAGGAGGAGAGATGGATGAGGTGAGCAACAGAGTTCAGAATAAATTGGAGGGGTGCCAGTCTGTTGGTAAGCCACAAGGAAGGATGTTGCAGTAGGCTAGTCAGGATAAGACAATGCTCTAACATTTTGGTGTTGTGAGGTAAGAGGAGACAGGTGGCCAGGGAGTGAATATGTTGTTTGAATATGAGTGCAGAGTTCAGAATGACTCCCAGGCACCAGTCTTGGAGTTCCGGGTATTGTATAATTGTTGACAGAGATAGACGTGTTAGAAAGGGGAGGGGAGTTAGATGGTGGGAAAATGACCAATTCTCTCTTGTCCATGTTTAGCTTGAGGTAACAAAATGACATGAATGAAGAAATAGCTGCAAAGCAGTCGGGGAGGCGAGATAGGAGAGATTGGGGCCTGAGAGATATATCTGAGTGTCATCTGCATAGAGGTGGTATTAAAAGCCTAGTGAAGTTATACATTTACCAAGGCCATAAGTGTAGACTGAGAAAAGTAAGGGCCCTGGACAGGACCTTACGGCACACTGACAGAAAAAGAGCAGAGAAAGAAACCATGTTAGAGTAGGATACACTAAATGATCTGTCAGAGCAGTAAGAGGTGAGCCAAGAGAGTGCAAAACCTTGAACCCCCCGCAGAATATCAAGAAGAAGGATGAGGACGGAGTAGTGACCTTTGGTTTTGGTAGTGAGCAGATTATTAGTGAGCAGATCCAGTGGCCACATTCAGATAGGCTGGGGACGGCAGCGTGCATGCTGCTAGGGAATATGGATGCTTTGCTCCCGATTGCCAAAGCCCTGCATGTAAACAGAATCATTTGGTGGGTATTACATATGCACAGCAAATGACTCTGATTGGAGGAGAGGCTGTGCATTCACCATTGGACTGGGAAGAGGTGAGTTATTCTGGGCATTCTGGGGGGTTTCACAAAACGCGTCATATCCCTGGGACACAGAACAAAACCAGGATAGTAAAGATCCTTTTGTTCCGCTTTAAAGGAAAACTCATTTTTTTCAGGTTTTTGGTGTTCTGCCTAATTATTTTCCTCTTTTGGAATGCAACATAAACATGTGTGTTAGACTTTTGACCCTATACCTGGGATTTACCTATCAGCGTGCTGTTTCCAAGTTTCTTATATTCCTTTGGCTCTGTGTTGCTAAAATGGGAGTGATTTTCCTGGTCCTGAGTAAAAACTACTGACTAAAAATTCCAGAATCATTCCACTGTAATAATGAAAACTTTTAAAAAGGCCATCGAGAGAGGATTTACCCTTGGATGGTCCCTTGTCAAGTTTGCAGTCCAAGGCCATATCCCCGGCATCCATGCAGCTGGGGCGCGTGCTCCCATGCTCAGCCATTGAGATTGAGGCTCAGTGTGCAAACCATGGATGCATCTTGCCCTAACCAACACTTTATGCTGTGCATTAGTATGTTATTAGTATAGGTATTAGTACACAGCGTACAGAGCTCCACATGCACCGTGGGATGGCCAGAAAGATAAGTTGAGTGGACGATCTGTGTGGTTTTCCAAATCTGAACAAGGACCTAACACCAAAATAGTGATACTTCTGGTGATAGGTTTATATTAAAGTGATACTGCGGGCAAAGGTAATTGTTACACCATTGCATACATTTGGCACTGTCCTAAACTGTTTCCCGTTTTTAAATTGAAGCAGAAAGGATCGATATCAGGGTTTACAGGCTCAGCTAATGACATCCCCCAATCAGCTCAGCAGAGATGAACAGGATTGCCTCTGACCCTTTAGGATACAGGCGCCGCCATCTTGCCTTAGAAGCATCACTTACTGAAGCAAGGGGGCAAAAATACAGGGGTGAATAATAGCTGTGCTTTGCACAGACAGAGCAGACTTGGGGTCAGGAAAAGGACAGCAATCCCAGAACACAGAGTGCCACAGTTAGAAGACACTTCCTGTTTGCAGGCAGCCTAAGACTCCATGTGCTGCCAACTTGGATGTTTAAAGGCTCAGAAAATGCAGTAGATGCAGGTAGAATGATTTTTATCATGGGCAATCTGTATGTAGACGGTGGGGGAAACATATAAGATATGTTTTTATTCAGGGTGAAGGTTTGATTTACCACTGGTGGTAGAAAAGGGTGCGGTGTGATGATTGTATGGGTTGATCACGTGTGTCACCAAGACATTAGATTTAGTTCAATTGGCAACACTCATAGCTATACAATGCTTCCACCGGAACATGAAAAAAAATGGTGTGTTCTCCACTATCTAAGCCACACACAATACAATCAGATTTAATGACCCACAACCACTTCCAGGCAGGGGGGCATTTTAGCTCCCCAGGAAAGTAATGTAGCCAGGCTCTTCAGAGCTAGTGCGTGAGCCTTTTTAGATCCTTAATTAAGAGCATCAGCAACCCTCTGCTGCATTTTCAGAATTAATTTTTAAAAAAGAAAAACACATAACAATGAGACAAATGGTGCAAGGTGAACATGATTAAGTATAAATAGATTTTTTCTGTCTATATTGGTGCTATATAGCGCCAAGAACTCCGCGGAAAAAATATTTTTCTTCAATGTGAAAAGGTGACAATTAAATCTTATTCATAATCAAAAGTCCACCTCTTATGTGAAAAATCCAATGAACCATAAATTTATGTGATTTCCCACCACCACAATCGATGTGACGTACCAGATACACAGTGGGGTATTTGCAATATCAATTTGGGTCCTCTTTAAGATGTTAATTTTTATATATTCTCTCCATTCAGTGGGATATATCAATCAATTTCAAATCCTCCTTATTCCTTGAAACACTCCTTATTAATCCTCCACTCCGGGGTTATAATATAAAAGTAAACAGACAAAGGCACATAGCGTAATACCCTTAAGAATTCAGAGCGCCTGCCCACATTTATTTAAGCTTACCAGCAATTATTTAAAAACAGGCATTTGAATTTAAGACATCCAGACTTTAAAACGAAATAAAAGAAGGCACGCTGTAAGGAACTTTTGTGCTCACATACAAGCTGCTTCCAGGCAGTGCAGCAATGTGTTTCCACCCCGTCTCCCCGGATGCCGGACACGGGAGCGCTCGCTGCCTTCAGCGGCAGCAGGGGAGGAAGGCAGCGAGCGCTCCCGTGTCCGGCGTCCGGGGAGACGGGGTGGAAACACATTGCTGCACTGCCTGGAAGCAGCTTGTATGTGAGCACAAAAGTTCCTTACAGCGTGCCTTCTTTTATTTCGTTTTAAAGTCTGGATGTCTTAAATTCAAATGCCTGTTTTTAAATAATTGCTGGTAAGCTTAAATAAATGTGGGCAGGCGCTCTGAATTCTTAAGGGTATTACGCTATGTGCCTTTGTCTGTTTACTTTTATATTATAACCCCGGAGTGGAGGATTAATAAGGAGTGTTTCAAGGAATAAGGAGGATTTGAAATTGATTGATATATCCCACTGAATGGAGAGAATATATAAAAATTAACATCTTAAAGAGGACCCAAATTGATATTGCAAATACCCCACTGTGTATCTGGTACGTCACATCGATTGTGGTGGTGGGAAATCACATAAATTTATGGTTCATTGGTTTTTTCACATAAGAGGTGGACTTTTGATTATGAATAAGATTTAATTGTCACCTTTTCACATTGAAGAAAAATATTTTTTCCGTGGAGTTCTTGGCGCTATATAGCACCAATACAGACAGAAAAAGTGTACATATGTTTGCGGACTGATCCAACACGGTTTGCTATACTCCAGCGAGAATTTGTGTTAATTATTGTTCACTGTAATATTTTGAGCGCGGTGTTTGATGAAATCTATGGAGAGTACTTTCATCATATATTAAGTATAAATAGATAGCAATAGAAATAAAATGCTTAAAGTTGACCAACACATCCCTCCCCATGGGGCATCCAAAATCGGGATGCCCCACTGTGTGAAACCCCCCAGGACCCCTGCAGACCTTACCTGAATCCCGGTCCAATGGCGCATATGCAGGCTGCCCGTGCCGGCCATTTGTGAATGTGCATGCACCATAGGAGCAGGGTGAGGTGAGTTGAATCGGGGGGGGGGGGGGGGGTTCACATAGCGGGCCCCCTGGGAAGTGGACCAAAACCCAACTCAGTTGTCTGTCAGTCCTTAAACTTTTCCCAATGACCAATAGTTCCTGTTTCCTCTGTAGATGTTAAAATATAGCATGTGTCACCCTTGATGGTAAGATTCCAGTGCCCCCAGCCATTGTTGCCAGTCATGCTTATAGGCCTCAGAAGAGGAGATCTCCCTGCCCCTCCTTCCAGGGGACTGGTGTTGGTATCACAGCCTTTTCAGAATATTGTTATATGATACCAACTGAGCACATTCCAAGGGAGGGGGTGAGACACAAGCAGGAGAAGAATTTTAGGATTTGTTGATGTGATTTATTTATTTTGCTTTCCAACCACTCTGGAGGTGCTGCTCCCTGTGTGCAGGCTGCACTATGTCTTGTCACTATGCCCATCTAACACACCCACCCCTGACGCTACCTGCACCTAACCCCTTTACATCTGCCACTATGTCCACCTAATCCCTCCACCCCTGCCACTACTAGCACCTAACCCCTGCTACTATGTCCACCTAACCCCTCTACCCCTAACACTACCTGCACCTAAACCCTCCACCCCTACCACTATGGCATCCTAGCCCTTCAACCTCTCCACTCCAGCCACTAGCCCACCTAACCTCTTCATCCCTGCCACTATGCCCACCTAACCCTTCTACCCCTGCCACTACCTGCACCTAAACCCTCCACCCCTACCACTATGGCATCCTAGCCCTTCAACCTCTCCACTCCAGCCACTAGCCCACCTAACCTCTTCACCCCTGCCACTATGCCCACCCAACCCTTCTACCCCTGCCACTACCTGCATCTAAACCTTCCACCCCTGCAATTTTGCCCACATAACCCCTGCCATTACCTGAAGATAACCCCTCCACCCCTGCCATTATGCCAACCTAACCACTCCAACCCTGCCTCTAGCCCACCTTACCCCTCCACCCCTATCTGGGCAAAGGCCCACCTAACCCTTATAGCGTAGTAACTACCTGCACCTTACCTCTCTAACCCCTAGCCCTCAGCAGGAGCAGAGATGGGAGACAATGGGAGATGACTAGTACCAAAGGGCAATCGACAACAGTAGAATACTGGGAGGCTGACAACAAGGATCTGGAGGTGGTAGTGAGTACTGAAAGGCCGACACAGAATTAATTGCAATGTTGTGATCACACACCAATTTCTTATGCATAGATGATCACAGTGCAGGGAGTCATCCCGATTACTGATGTCCACCCAAAATATCGCTCCTACAAGGCCCCACGATTGACTGCCAGCCACCAAATGGTTTAGAGGACTTTTAGGGGTCAGAGAGGACTCTTGTTGTGGAAAAATATATTCAGAAGCAAAATGTCTTCAGGAAATGCAATATTTATTCGGTTAGCCGGGGGCCGATATTACTCGAATGCCCAATACAACAGTTTCTCGGAGTTGCTTAAATACAGCTTCAGACAAAGAAACTTAAATGACCATCTGGATTGGTTGGCTTGACACATGTAAGAATTGGATTGGCTATTTCAAACATACACAGACATATATGGAAGGTATAGCTCGGACATAAAGAACATCTGTTTCTCATCTAGCAGACACAACATTCCATTTTTGGTAATGGTTTAAACCTATGAGGAGGGAGGGGTGAGAATCCCCCTAAACACTGACAATGTGAGAGTTGGCATAACAGGCGGGTCATAAAATGAATTCTAAGTTTAATATCTAATTTTCCACTTCACTCTGTACCCCTTCACTGCTGGCTATTTCACTAAGGGAGCTAGAATCTGAAATGGGTACAGCTGAGGAGGTTTCCTGCACCCGGCATTTAGCTATGCTGGGGGAGAAAGCAAGCTGCACACTACAGGGAAATACCAAATCATGATGCACCCAGCAAACAGACCTGTCACCAGGATAGTGAAAAAAACTTTTAAAGAGGATCAAAACCCTCAGCAGGTTGCCCTGCAATCGAAACGTTTCTAAGGCCAGCTGCTAACCTGCCCCTGGACCTCCTATCCTGGGATGCCCTGCTGTGTGAAACTCTAGGGGTTGCGGCTGCAGGGGTTCGGCCAGCCAGCTGGTACATGTAGTCCGGTAGTCTTGAGGTCACTGAATTGGTGATCTCAAAACATCTGAAGGAGTGTAGCTTCGGCAGTAGAAAAGGTCATTAAAAAAAAACGGGCCACTGCCAAGCCGACAGCATCGCCCGAGGTACTTGGGCGGGTGGAGGCCCAAAAATGGGTTTCCATCCCCTTTAAAATGTGCAGCTCAGGCCCAACAAGTGCCTCAGCAGGAGGCCTCATCTTCAAATATCCACATGATAATGTTCACACCTCATGCAGCTAGACTGGACACTTGCATATCCTGATTAGCACATTACCGATTAGCTCAGTTTGCAGTATCATCAGGCCTGGAGGGTGATGGCTGGTTCTGCGGTACCCACACTTGGTCCGGAATGTGTATGGTGGCAGGAACCGTCGGCGGGCACCAGCGGCAGCGGAGGTGCAGGGATTGGCATTGGCAATTAAACTTGCCATAATTTGCTAGCACGATTGTGCACGATCTCTATCGGTTTGATCATACCAATAATGTAAGATCACTGGCAATCTGGGGGGTTTCACACAGAAGGGCGTCCGGTAAAGGATGCCCGGGCGCAGGCTAGATTTAGGTTCTAGGCCAGCTGCAGGAGATGACGGGTCCACTTTAAAGAGGGGTGAGAGCCAAAAATAGTTGATGATCCTCTCACCCCTAGCATCATGCCTGCTTCCAGTGAACCTCAGGGATGGTCTGCAAACATGTGGGGGCAAGTAAGCTGGTAGTGTGCTTCCCTCTTACAGGGAGCGCGCCCGTGCCGGCCATTCATAAATGCCTGGGCCCTTCTAGAAAGAAGCACGAGATGTGGCCGCGGCCCGTGCATGCGCCGTTGGATTGGAATGCAGGTAAGGTGAATGGGGCATCCCAATGTTGGATGCCCTACAGGAAGGGATCGGATCGGCGATTCCCGGGTCGATCAAGGAGGGTGTTGGTCCACTTTAGCCACAACCAGGCACAGAAGGTTGGGGGGGGGGGGCATTATTTGTGCTCACTCGGCAGCAATTAAAAAAAAAAAAAAAAAAGGAAGCAGCATCTATCTCCGTTTTTTCAGTGTTTAGTTGTCTAGCTGCTTCCAAATGAGATAAAAGACAGAAAAAAGTTTAGTGTATGAGCAGTAAAAAGGGCTTTATCATATTTAGTTTTTTTTTTTTTTTTAAGCCTTCAGGCTTGAGAGGATCTACAAAGTCTCTCAAATCATCATATATGGCTTAAAATATGTATCTTTAATTTTACAAAAGGGAAAATGTAATCATATTACAACATATAAGCATTACCGACACTTCAGGGATCTACTAGCACATTCAAGTTATGCCTAATAATTCATGCCACAAAGCCGATTTCCACCTCGCTTCAGCTAAATCTTTCCCGATCTTATGCACATCAAACAAAAGATCATCATGCATCTTAACAATAAACAATCACCGTGCAGAAGTGTGTTGTGTGAGGGCATCCTGTAATCTCCTATAGGAAGCTTCTTATACTAAGGAGGCCCTGTGCAGCCAATTAGAGCAGAGCTGCTCCGGCACTATGGGAAATCCCGGGATTTGGTCCAATCTGAGCTGTGTGTTCACTTAGTATCCTCTACAGCAGGATATAGAAGCAGCTCATTTCAGAGGCTGTACTATCTCTCTCATCCTATAGATGGCGATATTGAGGTGGTTTATTACTTGTTATTTCGCTCAGCCAATCGTTGACCGGACGACAAGGTATCATGCTACCCAGAATGCATCTGCGCGTAGTTCTTTTGGTTAAAAATACCTTTTGTAACTGCAATTCTCAGCCTGGAGCAGCATATCCCCCTGTCCCTCGTCTGTACTTTGTATCTACTGCTTTCTGAGTAAATAATTAGTGATACTACTCGCCCCACCTTTATAAGTTGGCATAAACAGTAGGGGAAGATGGCGGTTATTTTTTTGTTGTTTTTGAATATATCTTTTCCAGAATATGTTACCATTTTTGGAGACGCTGTAATTGGAGTGATACTGCTGTAAAAGTTATAAATAATAGAGTTGTGCTTTACGGTAGTGTAAATGTATAAGCCATCATGATTTCCGTAAGATACAAGTGAATTAACTAAACTTTTCAGCGGCCGAGCTGTTATCTATATGGTTCTGTGGCTGGTCTTCCTGCACCTGCTGTAACACCCCAGGGTGCCAGTAATCTCTCGCTTCTCCCTGGCGGGTGCCTGGGCTCTTATCCAGTCTGATTGGTTACTATGTGGAGTGAGAGCATCCTCGGGTGAGTGTGTGTGCTCTGGCCATAGCCATCCAGATAGGCTGAGACAGGTACACGGGCAGCAGGGGATGTGTATGTTTCTACCCTGTCTGTAACTACTACTTTGTAAAGCGCTACGGAAGATGATGGCGCTATATAAATAAACAATAATAATAATAATAAAAATGCGGCTGCTCTCGCTCCCTATTCACTGTAATCAGAGCAGCTTGCTGAATTACATCACCTCAGTCGGCGGCTCTGATTGGATCGGGAAGAGGTGAGTGTGAATGCAGTGATGGCGGGGTGTCACATAGTGGGGCATCCCAATGCGGGATTCCCGGGGTCGCAGAACAAAACCAAAACTTACTTGAGTTTTGTTCCGATCCCCCCCACTTTAAAGGGGACCAACACCCTGCACCGCTAAGTGACAGTCTGGGAGTTCTTCCAAAATGCTGGAGCCCTCCCATACATGACCCCCCAGAATACCGGTAAATCTCACTTTAAAGGGGACCTTCACCCTGAATAAGAGTCTATCTTATGTTTCCCTCACCCTGTACATACAGATTGCTCACATAAAAAAATCATCCTACCTGCATCTACTGCATGTTATGAACCTTTAAACATCCGAGATGGCGGCTCATGGAACATCAGGCAGCCTGCAAACAGGAAGTGTCTTCTGACTGTGTTGCTCTGCATTCTGGGACTGCTGACCTTTTCCTGACCCCAGCACAGCTATAACCCCACCCCCTGTACTTTATCCTCCTCTCCTCAGTATGTGATGCTATTGAGTCAAGATGGCGGCACCCATATCCCAGAGTCCTGAGTTGCAGCCCAGTGGGGGAAAGAATAATAAGTAAATGACTCAAAACTTAAAATATATTAATTTTAGATGATGGGGAATCGTTTTTAAGGATTTTTTTTAAGGATTTGGGCTTTTCATGAAATCATGCTGAAGGTTCTGTTTAATATTGGCGCAGTGATGAGAATTCAGCGCAACAGTTTCCTGCCACTTACAAGGTCAGTGACGCTCCGGCCACTGAATGTCCTGCCCACGTAAGCGCCAATCACGCCACTAGATTTCCCATGCCGCCCAAGAGTGTTGACCTGTATTTAACAACGGGTGGTGTGTGTGTTATTGGTGGTACTATTATTATTATTATTATTGTTTATTTAATAAACATTGGCATGTTCTGTGATGCTGTTCAATGTGGATATTATAGACTGGACAATTAGAACAATATATATTATATACGCAGGGTGTTATGAATGTGTCAGAGGTAACAGAGCTGCAGTAATTACACACTGATAGAGGAGTATATAAGGAGTGACAGCCAGGGGCATAACTTGATGAGCTGTGACCACACCGGAGCCCCAGAAAGTCACAGCCCATCATTGTCGCTTCTCCATCTTATTTCTCATATTTGTGCTCACTTGGCATCGTTTAGAGCTGTGGTTCTGAACCTTTTTATGCCAAGTACCCCCTAGCGACAGGCAGTTACAACCAAGTACCCCCAGAGAGAAATCAATTACTAATGTGGCCAAAATAATTAGCTTGTTCGCCTTGTAGCGTTTTTTTTAAGCAAAAAAGAACAATCTATCACTATTAAAATAATATACCAGACCTGTTATACCCTTCTTGCTGGTGTACCCTTGAACATTGCCAAGTACCCCCAGAGTACGTGTAGCGCATTGAGAAACACTGATTTAGAGGAAGATTTTGGGAAAGGCAGCATCATTAGTCTCTGCTGTTTCAATTTTTAGTTATCTAGCTAATTGTTTAGCTGCATCCAACTAGTGAAAGAGAGAAAAAAGTTCTCTGTGTGAGCCATGAAAGCATTGCCATTGGTGCCAGCTTTACCACTGGGAGATTGCCATATGTGGCAAGGCTGCAGACTACCATCAATATTTTTATTCATGCCTCATTTCCTTCATAAGTAAAAAAACTTTCAAGAGGTGATTATTATTGTGAACTTTATATTGTGTTCTTGTTTGAAGCAGAATAAAACCCAATGTGGCTGGCCCTAAAATCTAAAGATTCCAGGGCTGGCCTTTCCCTGGGGCATCCCAAATTGAGATGTCCCGCTGTGTGAAACCCTGAAATAAGGCTGCCCGGGGGCAAGTAACAAAACCTGGTATAGTCAAAATTGGCAGAGACAAATCCTCTTATCAAGATGCCCGATCCCTGTACCTCCACTGGCGCCACTGCCCACATTGTCCAGAGCATGGGTGGTGAAATGTTCCGGTGGCGGGCACCAGCAGACAATGGAAGGGGCAGGGATCGGCGGTGGGAAGCGGAGGTGTGGGGATCGGCAGTGGAGGAGGCTAGTAAGATATATATGTGTGTATTGTGTGTGTGTGTGTATGTCAGCAGGAGGCATGCTGCACACTGCCTGTGTTTACAATGCCTCACACTGCCTGTATTTGGGGCGCCTTACACTGTCTGTCATTGAGCTGCCTCACACTTTCTGTAATGTGGGATGCCCCTCACTACCTTTAATGCGGGATGTTGCTCACTGTCTGTAATGTGGGATACCGCTCACTATCTGTAATGTGGGATGCCACCCATTGCCTGTAATGTGGGATGCCACCCATTGCCTGTAATGTGAGATGCCACTCATTTCCTGTAATGTGGGATGCCACTCATTGCCTGTAATGTGGGATGCCACCCATTGCCTGTAATGTGGGATGCTGCTCACTGACTGTAATGTGGGATGCCACTCATTGCCTGTAATGTGGGATGCCACTCATTGCCTGTAATGTGGGATGCCACCCATTGCCTGTAATGTGGGATGCTGCTCACTGACTGTAATATGGGATGCCACTCATTGCCTGTAATGTGAGATGCCACTCATTGCCTGTAATGTGGGATGCCACTCATTGCCTGTAATGTGGGATGCCACCCATTGCCTGTAATGTGGGATGCCACTTATTGCATGTAATATGGGATGCCACCCATTGCCTGTAATGTGGGATGCTGCTCACTGACTGTAATGTGGGGTCCGTAATGGGCCAATTAGGGGGGTTTCTTCCTTTCCTCCTCTAAATACTGGGTGTATTTTATGGGGTGAGAAAAACCAGATATACATTAACAGATGTTATTATCTTGATGCATAAATACATGCACCAGATTAATTTATATCAATCTATTATTATTATTATTATTATTATTTATTTATAAAGCGCCATCATCTTCTGCTGCTGTACAAAGTAGTAATTACAGACATGGTAGAAACATGCTGTACATAGTCTATTACAAATGCAGTGTTACAGAGTTCACAATAAACATTCTGAATACAAGATACAATAGAAAGGTATAAGGGGTGGAGATGAGGGGGATGGATCACAGTCAGTATTGAGCTTTGTGACATGTGCCCTTCAGGGAATTGCTTAAGCCAGATTGTATGCTTGTCTGAATATGTGGGTTTAAGGATCTCTTTAAAAAGATTTGAGGGTTGTGGAGCGGTGGATTGGGTGGGGGAGGGCATTCCAGAAGATTGGAGTAGAATGTGAGAAGTCCTGGAGGCGAGCATGAGAGTAGGTGACCAGGTTGGAGGATAGGAGAAGGTCGGCAGCAGAGTGGAGGCTGCATCTAGGTTGATATTGTTGGATTAGAGAGGATTTGTAGAGCCTGGCTGAAGAGAGCTTTGTAGGTGAGCGTTAGAGTTTTAAACTGGATTTGCTGTGGGACTGGCAGCCAGTGTAGGGATTGGCAGAGAGGCGCAGAGCTGGATGAGCAGGAGGAGAGATGGATGAGGAGAGCAGCAGAGTTCAGAATAGATTGGAGGGGTGCCAGTCTGTTGGTAAGCCACAAGGAAGGATGTTGCAGTAATCCAGTCGGGATATGACAATGGGCATGCTCTAACATTTTAGTGGTGTCAGGTAAGAGGAGGAACGGATGCCTGAGATGTTTATAAGTTTGGTTGCAACAGGAGGTGGTTAGAAAGTGAATATTAGGTTTAAATGAAAGGGCAGAGTCCAGAATGACTCATAGTCACCCAGCTTGGAGAGTTGCAGTTATTGTATAATTGCTGACAGAGATAGACGTGTTAGAAAGGGGAGGGGAGTTAGAGGGTGAGAAAATGACCAGCTCTGTCATGTCCATGTTTAGCTTGAGGTAACCAGATGACATGAATGAAGAAATAGCTGCAAGGCAGTTGGGGAGGTGAGATAGGAGAGATTGGGGCCTGAGAGATATATCTGAGTGTCATCTGCATAGAGGTGGTATTAAAAGCTTAGTGAAGTTATACATTTGCCACCACCTATTTTTTCTGCTACTATTTGTGGGGCTTCGGACTTCCCCGGATCGTGCACCCTACTGGACCAGAGTGCGGATATCTCCTTGTTGTTGCCTGCTTATACATTTGCGAATACCATAAGTGTAGACTGAGATAAGTAGGGGACCTGGACAGGACCTTATGGCACACTGACAGAAAACAAACAGAGGAAGAAACCGTGTTAGAGTAGGATACACTAAATGATCTGTCAGAGCAGTAAGAGGTGAGCCAAGAGAGTGCAAAACCTTGAGACCCCGCAGAATATCAAGAAGAAGGATGAGGATGGAGTAGTGACCTTTGGTTTTGGTAGTGAGCAGATTATTAGTGAGCAGATCCAGTGGCCGCATTCAGATAGGCTGGGGACGGCAGCGTGCATGTTGCTAGGGAATATGGATGCTTTGCTCCCGATTGCCAAAGCCCTGCATGTAAACAGAATCGTTTGGTGGGTATTACATATGCACAGCAAATGATTCTGATTGAGAGGCTGTGCATGCACCATTGGACTGGGAAGAGGTGAGTTATTCTGGGCATTCTGGGGGGTTTCACACAACGCGTCATATCCCTGGGACACAGAACAAAACCAGGACAGTAAAGATCCTTTTGTTCCGCTTTAAAGGAAAACTCATTTTTTTTCAGGTTTTTGGTGTTCTGCCTAATTATTTTCCTCTTTTGGAATGCAACATAAACATGTGTGTTAGACTTTTGACCCTATACCTGTGATTTACCTATTAGCGTGCTGTTCCCAAGTTTCTTATATTCCTTTGGCTCTGTGTTGCTAAAATGGGAATGGTTTTCCTGGTCTTGAGTAAAAACTACTGACTAACAATTCCAGAAAATTCCATTCCACTGTAATAATGAAAACTTTTAAAAAGGCCATTGAGAGAGGATTTACCCTTGGATGGTCCCTTGCCAAGTTTTCAGGCCAAGGCCATAACCCCGGCATCCATGCAGCTGGGGCGCGTGCTCCCATGCTCAGCCATTGAGATTAAGGCTCAGTGTGCACTCTGCAGGGAAACCAGGGTTGCGGCCCTGCTTCTTATACCAATGCTCTAACCAACACTTTATGCTGTGCATTAGTATGTTATTAGTATTAGTACACAGTGTACAGAGCTCCACATGCACCGTGGGATGGCCAGAAAGGTAAGTTGAGTGGACGATCTGTGTGGTTTCCCAAATCTGGACAAGGACCTAACACCAAAATAGCGATACTTCTGGTGATAGGTTTATATTAAAGTCATACTGCAGGCAAAGGTAATTGTTACACCATTGCATACATTTGGCACTGTCCTAAACTGTTAAACGTTTTAAAATTGAAGCAGAAAGGGTCGATATCAGGGTTTACAGGCTCAGCTAATGACATCCCCCAATCAGCTCAGCAGAGATGAACAGGATTGCCGCCTCCCCTCTAGGATACAGGCGCTGTCATCTTTCCTCAGAAGCACCACATACTGGGGAGAGGGGGCAAAAATACAGGGGGTGGGTAATAGCTGTGCTTTGCACAGACAGATCAGAGTTGGGGTCAGGAAAAGGACAGCAATCCCAGAATGCAGAGAGTCAGAAGACACTTCCTGTTTGCAGGCAGCCTAAGACTTCCTGTGCTGCCAACTTGGATGTTTCAAGGTTCAAAAAATGCAGTAGATGCAGGTAGAATGATTTTTATCATGGGCAATCTGTATGTAGAGGGTGGGGGAAACATATAAGATATGTTTTTATCCAGGGTGAAGGTTTGGTTTACTTTCATCAAAGGGTCCACTGGTGGTAGAAAAGATAAAAAAATAAAATGGTGTGTTCTCCACTATCTAAGCCACACACAACACAATCAGATCGAATGAATCAATTGACCCACAACCACTTCCAGGCAGGGAATGTTTGAGAGTTCTAGGAAAGTAATGTAGCCAGGCTCTTCAGAACTAGCTTGAGCCTTTTTAGATTCTTAATTCAGAGCATCAGCAACTCTCTGCTGCATTTTCAGAATCTATTTAAAAGAAAAACACATAACAACAAGAAAACTGGTGTAAAGTGAACAGGATTAATGGTAAAATAAGTAGCAACACAAATAAAAAGGGGTTTGTCTGGGCCGCGGTTCGATCGAATCAATTGTCAGTCCTCACACATTTATCAATGACCAACGGTTCCTGGTCTCCTCTTTAGATGTTACCCCTGATGGTAATATAAAATAGTCATATATATTATATAATATATTTTATATGCCATCAAATCTGTTTGGTCCGGTAAGAGTTTATTTCATCTGGTGACAGGTTGAAGACACCTACCTCGAGCTATGCACTTTGGGATGCTATACTTATAATGAGTGTTAGCTGCACTTGAAAACTTTGAAGGAGCTCTGTGTTTTCTATAGATTTTTTACATTTTGGACCTTTTGCACTTTTGCACGTTGAGCTTCTATTAATAATTTGCCTGTTTAAAATGTGTGTATAATAATTTATGTGCGTGGTGTTGGGACCTGTTCCAAGGTCTTTTGTGGTTCTAAATTGTTATTACTTTACCACCTATGTTCACAGAAATTGTGCATTGGCTGGCGAATGGAGGGGCTTTCCATTAGTTCCTGTAGAGACTAGTGAGGTGGGGGAGCTTGCAGGGGGCTAGGCTGTAGTCTTGGGCATATGGGGCATGATTTTTTTACTTTACCCAGCCCCCTCGCTTCCCATTCTGCAGCTGGTTTCCTGTCCCCCCACCGCCAAAGTGCAGGCCACTGAGGCACTGGCCCCACACCCACCACTGCTTACTAGGTGCCTACCCAGCCACCTACCTACCCACTTGCCTGCCCAGCCACCTGCCTGCCCACCTACCTACCTACTTGCCTGCCCAGGATGTCATACCATCATTGTCTCTGGGATTGGAGGAGTTGAACCTGCACAACCTGTGGAAATGGTGAATTTGGACTGTGGTACCAGACAAGGTGTGCGTGAGGTGGAGGTATACACAAATATTACTAACAGTGTTTTGCTAGGGACAGGTTTGGGGCAGATTGTGTCTCAATATGTGGCCACTGAACCCCCAAGCTCCCAGATTGCAATGCAATATACACCCCCATTAATGTAATTACCCTGCCTGCTACTGTGAATGCGGATGATGTAGTGTGTCCTTCCCTCTGGAGGAGGAGGTCTATCCAGCATGCTGGAACTGGTTACTCCCAAGAGGACAAGCTGGGGGCAAACAGCTGCTGTCGGGGAGTATGCCACTGAGGTAACAGCTCTCCTTACCTCAGTGGAAAAATGCACAAGAAAAAAAACTGCCTATTGTTTTTAATGGGCCAATTCACATATATACACTGTGTATATATGTGAACTGGTCTATTTTAAAATAATGGCCAGTGGAAGCTGATGGCAGCCTGCTAGTCTGGCTCCGTGCCCGCCGAGTGACAGGGGTGTTATAGAAGCGACCGGCACTCACCACAGCATCCAGGCAGTGAGGTGAGAGTAAGGGGACATCGGAAGATTCCATCCCTCATGTTAGTCTATCAGCCCCGAGCAAAAATGGTGGCTTAATGCTAACAGGAATCCAAGGCTTCTCTATCTTGAGGAGGTGCACAGCACGCCTCAGCGTGGTCTGGAGTTTAGGATGGCTTCCAGCTAAACTAGAATAAACAGAATAAGAGCTCCTGAGACTATAATTCTGTGGTAAAGTGGGAATAAAGGGGCCCAAGGAGAAATCTTACCACCAGCTTCTCAAGCCTTAAATGGGTGTACAGCGCAGCACACCTCAGTGCCTCAGCATAGCAGGGAGTTTAAGATGGACGCCAGTTTCAGGGAGACTGAAATGCTTGAGGTGGTGGCAAGTGAGGCATCAGTTTTGGCTGGGGGGGCAGGGGAGCTGCTCTTGCTGGGTAATGTGAACCAGCATGCAAGAGCCCCTGACATGGTAGATAAATTTGTCAATATACTTCAGAGTGCACTTTCTGCCTATACCAAGACTATTACTGATCATCTTACTAGGGAAATTGAGAAAGTGACAAGGAGCTTGGGAGCCCTGGAGAAGAAATTAGGAGATGTTATATCCACATCATCTTACTAGGGAAATTGAGAAAGTGACAAGGAGCTTGGGAGCCCTGGAGAAGAAATTAGGAGATGCTATATCCACTCAGGAATCTCATTCTGCCGAAATAAATCAGCTGCAGAAAGATAAGAGTGCTCTGCAAGCTAAGCTAGAGGATATGGAAAACAGGGATAGAAGGTCAAATCTACGTTTCAGGGGGTTACCTGAACATATAGAGGATGTGAAATCTGTGGTCACTGCTCTATGCCAAGAACTGCTCCCTGGAATTGCTTTTGAACGCCTCGAGCTGGACCGTGTTCATAGAGCACTGGGGCCCCGAAAGCCACCTGAGGAACCTCCACGGGACATTCTAGCGAAGTTTCACTTTTACAATACTAAAGAACAAGGCTGCTCAGGATGCTGTTAACCTGTCATTTCAAGGCCACAAATTTCAGGTGTTCTCTGAACTTTCACCTGCAACAATGGCAAGACAGAGGGAGATGAAGCCATTTCCAAAAATTCTACAGGCATCTGGCGTCTCCTACAGGACGCAAGGCAGAACAGCTCCATGAAATCTCCCAGAACCAGAGATGACTCTCTCAAGATACAACGGGCAGAGAAAAGAACAAGACGCAGAGCACGGAAATTGGTAGAGCGGCTCTCATCTCATAGCTCCTGAGTAACTAGTAAATCGTGAGGTGATCCCACATTGTGGTTCTTGGTTTATCTTGTCACTGTTGCCTGCGGCTGAATTTAAATAAATGATTGGATTGCTATTTTGTCAGTGGTTCATCTGGAAGAACCAGACTAGCTGTTGGACAGGGAAGGAGAATTTTTTTTCTTCCTTTTCTCTGACCTATTTGATCGGTTGTTGTAGGATTTGTTTGGTAAATTTTTGCAAAACATCGGAGGGGTCCTGAGAAGGGGAGCAGCGGTGCGATATTGTGGCTCTCTTTTTCAGGCCTCAAATGTGTTTAAGTAAGTTAGGTCACAGTTATAGCGTTTAGGTGTCAAGACCCTCTGCTCTCGGCGGCATTCACATGCAACACTCATATCTATCTGGGAGACTTAATCTGGCAAATAGACATATATAGTTTTATTTTACTATTTCCTTTTTTATTAGCTTTTAGTTAATCAAACTTGTTCCGGGGACATTGTTCTATCCCCGTGAACAGTGAAGAAGAATCCCACCAGTACTTATAGAATCTGAGGGAATTTTTCTCCCAATCTAAAAGTTATTTCATTGCATTACTAAATTCTTGGTTTCTTTTCTTCTTCTCCTCTTCTTTCCATCCATCTCCTTTTCATTAATTCCTTCCTTCCCCTCTCCTCTCCTCCTTATTTATTTATTTTTCCTTTCTCTCTCTATTCTTTCTTCTTCTCCCCACTCCTTTTTCCCATTTCTTTTAATATTAAGTTACAAGTTAAACAATGGCTACTGTATTCTCACTCAATGTACAAGGGTTTAATTCACCACAAAAAAGAAGTTTAGCATTCCGTAAAATTAGATCATTACATCCTGAAAGGAGACGCATTTCTCAAACAGCTCCAAGCCCAAATTCTTTGACTCCTCATATCTCCAAATTTTCTTGGCATGTGCCGACATCAAACAAAAGGGCATCCTAATTGGGTTTAGGATGGGCTCCCAATTCCATTGCAAAAAATAAATTAGTGATCCGGATGGGAGATTTCTGATTTTAGTTGGTTCCCTGCAGGATGTGGACGTAACAGTAGCTGGTTATTATGCTCCAAATGTCAACCAGGTTAATTTTCTTTCTAAGTTTTTTGATGAAGTGGCGGCAGTAGCACAAGGCACGACCATAATCTGTGGGGATTCAAATATGGTTTTAAACCCTCATATAGACAGGCAGTCCCAGTCCGGTTCTCTAGTAACACCCCATATGACGACGAGTGCTAGATCTTTTTAGAAAGTTGTTGGATAGATGTTGGCTGGCGGACTGCTGGAGAGAGGCACACCCGGGAATGCAAAATTTCACACATTACTCCCATCCACATAAAGTTTATACAAGAATTGATCATATATTCTTACTGCAGAGATCTTCGGCGCTTATGAGATCAGCTAAAATTATTCCCATCTTGTGGTCTGATCATGATGGCTTGCTGCTAAAACTGGGCTCCCTGCTCAGCAGACCATCAGAATATTCCTGGGCTCTTAATGACTCCCTGTTATCAGATGACACAATTGTTACCGCTCTTAAGGAAGCGTTTCTTGATTACTTTGCAGTGAATTAAACCCCTGAGGTATTGGCAACATTATGTTGGGAGGCCCATAAAGCTATGATTAGAGGGAAGCTGATTCAGGTGGCGGCTAGGAAGAAAAGAGATAGGAACGAGTATATTGACAGGCTAGAAAAAGAAGATCTTCTGGTTTCGGAGGCAGCTAAGCAGGGTATGACTCCAGAATTGCGGGCCAAACTACATAGAACATCACAGGAGTTGAATCTGGCGCTTGCAGAGAAAGCTTTGTGTTGGTTGACGCATAAATATTATTGTAAAGCAAATAAACCAAGCTCACTATTAACTAAGAAATTAAAAGCTCCACCACAAAGTTACTGCCCGATTAGAAAAAAGGATGAGAAAGGAGTTGTCACAAGTAATCCAACTAAGGTAGTAAAATTGTTCAAACAACAGTTGCAGAAGTTGTACTGTGATCCTTCACCGCCGAGCTTGGAGACATTGGAGAGATTTTTTAGGGAAATCGACCTACCCAGCCTACCTGAAAATCTGAAAGAAATTTTAGATGAGGAAATTCAGCAACGGGAAGTTCAACAAATTGTGAAGAATTTGAAACTTAATAAGAGACCAGGCCCAGATGGCTTCTCAGCCTGTTATTATAAAATGTTTAGTGAAGTGTTAACTCCTAAGCTGACTGCAATGTTTAATAATATCAGAAATGGGGGTACTTTTGTAGCGGGTGCGTGCCTGGCCGTGGGCACGCGCTCTGGGGAGCGAGGGGGATTCTTGGACCTAGGGAAGGGCATCCCATGTTGGTGCGGCATGTGGGGGTGGAGGTGCACTTACTGGCTCGAACGTCGCTTGGATCCAGAGATGACAATCAAGGTTGAACTCAACTCGGTCTTTATTGGTTGGCTTCCTTCCATGGCAAACACAGCAATCAGTCAGTACAGCATGATCCACAGGTTACAACAACAGTCAATGATAATGGTCGTCTCCATGGCTGGCTCTCGGCTCCTCCACACTACATTGCACTGCATCCCCTCATAGCAAAGTCTAGGCTTAGAACCCTCTAGAAGGGTAGGTCTCCTCCTTATGTAACCTTGGTATTGTTGCCTTTCCAAACACTGTTGCGAGTCCCAACCAATGGCAGGGCAGTTAATGTTGCCAATGCCATCTGGCTTAGTCTCTATTTACAAACTTAAAGAAGGACGCTAGACCATTAAAGTACTGTTTGGTCCATTTCTTAGGCAATACTGCCATCATGTGGTTTTATGACTCAATAGGCCTAAGAACTTCATCCAACAAGTTTAACTACTCTAATTAATGGTTCCTATACACTATCAGGGCCTACTCCACTGACAGGGCTCTAATGTTTTCTACTGTAAGTGTTGCCCAAGGTTCCCATCACTTTTACAGAAGAGTCACTCAGGGCTTCTATCAGTATGATCCCAAAACCAAATACAGACCACTCTCTGGTCTAACTTTAGACCCATTTCCCTAATTTGGACAACAAAATCCCAGCTAAGATACTAGCAGACAGGCTCTCAGCATTCTTACCAAAACTGATAAATAACAACCAGGTGGGTTTTACACCATACAGGCAGGGGACAACATTAGATTCGGTCTCCTGGGAGTATCTGTTTTCCTTTTGGAGAGATGGGGGTTCGGACCATTATTTATTAATGTCTTAAAGACTCTCTAGTCGTACCCTTTAGCGTATGTAAAGTATAGCGGGTATAAGTCTGAACCCTTTAAACTTTCTAGAGGGACAAGGCAGGGATGCCCGCTTTCCCCCCTCTTGTTTACCCTGGTTGTGGAACCTCTGGCCCAATTGATTAGAAAATCAGAGAACATATCGGGTCTGGAAGTAGCGGGTAAGCACCACAAATTGTGTCTGTTTGGGGATGATGTCCTTTTATTCATTACAAACCCAATGCTCCCTCTCCCTAATATACTCCAAATTATGGGTAAGTTTGTGAATGTATCTAGGCTTCAGGTGTACATGGCAAAATCCAATGCGCTGGATATCATGATACCTAGGGAGTTCTGGGCTCTAATTAAGACATCGTTTGATTTTAGTCGGGCAGAAAAAAATATAAAATTGCTTGGGATATATTTGACTGGCTTCTATGACTCCCTGGCTTCAGCAAGTTACACACCTCTCTTTCAGAAACTCTATAAGTTGTTAGAGCAATGGAAAGACTACAATGTGTCATGGCTGGGGAGGATTGCAGCAGTTATAATGACATTGTTGCTTAAACCGGAACTTCACCGTGATTTAATGAAAAGCCCAAACTCTTAAAAAACGGTTCCCCAGCATCTAAAATTAATATATTTTACGTTTTAGTCACTAACTTATTATTCTTTCCCCCACTGGGCTGCAACTCTGTTCAGGAATTTAGGATATGGGCGCCGCCATCTTGACTCAGAAGCATCACACTTACTGAGGAGAGGCGAGTGGGATAAGGTACAGGGGGGCAGGTTATAGCTGTGCTTTGCTCAGACAGAGCAGAGCTGGGGTCAGGTAAAGGTCAGCAGTCCCAGAATACAGAGCAGCACAGTCAGGAGGCACTTACTGTTTGCAGGCTGCCTGATAAGATGGCGGCTTCCATAAGCCGCCATCTTGGATGTTTAAAGGCTCATAACATGCAGGTAGGATGATTTTTAATGTGGACAATCTGTATGTACTGGGTGTGGGAAACATATAAGATAGACTCTTATTAAGTTAAGTTAAGTTTCTGTATGTCGCCAGAGTCCTCCCAACTAGACTCCCCCCACAACAGCTAAAAACATTACAAAGCGAGGTCCTTTGTCTGGGGTGGTAAGAGACCTAGGGTCCTCAAGGGGGTCATGCTTAGATCTAGGAAGGGGGGCAGGCTGGAGGTGCCAGATTTTGCAAAGTATTACCAAGCAGCTCAGATTGCACAAGTCCTTGCCCTCCATTCCACTTCACATGTGCCAAGATAGGTGCAGATTGAATCAGATGTATGCGCTCCAATTTCAGTGAATAACCTTTTGGGGATTACGCCTAAATTTAGACGTTATTACGAAACCTCATTGTTAGACATTCGCTCCAAGTGTGGGATGATGTTAAATACTTGGGCAGACTGGTGTCCCCGTACCTCCCTCTCCTTTCTTTGTGGAACAATTCAATGTTTCCCCCAGGGTCAGAGGACCCTGATGGATTTAATACATGGAAGGAGGCGGGCATACGTCAAGTTTCAGATTGTCTGCAATCTTCATAAGGCAGTACATTCCAACAGATGAGGGATACATTTCACTTGCCATCTAATGATCTGTTTCATTTTCTGCAAGTTCACCATTTTGTTAGATCCACGGTGGGGAATTGGCAGGAGTTTGAAAATCTAACTTTTTTGAGACGTGCTGCTGTAGGGATCCCAGAGGCAGAGGAGCAATCCTATACCAAAAATTGGCACCATGAACTGGGTAGTGAGATTTATCAAGAAAAATGGCGGAGGATCTGGAACGCTTCCTTTGGTTGCTCGGTGTCTGTGACTTTGTTTGAGGCTAACGTAAAACTACCGTAATGGCAAGATGGTATATGGTCCCAGAGAGAATGAAACACTTTTCCACTGAGTTCCAGGGGAACTGCTTTCGGGGGTGCCTCTCTCCGGGGTCGTACCGGCATGTGTGGTGGGATTGCCCAGTAGTTAGGGGATTTTGGTCAAGAATCTTTAGAGTTCTCAGCAAGGTATGTGGTAGATCTGTGGTCAGAGACCCTTGGGTAGCTCTCCTCCACGCCCCAATCCCCCACAGTTCTAGACTGAAAAAGCAGATGATGTATTATATCCTATCAGGGGCAAAGCTGGTGATAGCTGGGGCTTGGAGGTCCCCCACTTTGAGCTTCAACGCCTTTAAAAACAAGGTTAACTGCAATATGGCCATGGAAAAAATGTCCGCCATTCACAATGGGACTTTGAAGCTGTTCAGGGATGTGTGGAATCCTTGGGTTCGGAATTTTCTGCCACCAGATTTTGATGTAAACCTAATGAGCATCTGATCCTTCCTCAACCCCTTCCTTTACTTCCCCACCCCTTACCTTCTTTCCCCCCTCATAGGGGTTGTTATTTTTCTTTTAATTTATTTGGATTGAACTTTTTTAGTTACTCTTGAATCGATTTTCATGTATGCAGTGAATAAGCTTCCGACTGTGACTTAAGTTGTCTGTAACCTTTAAATTCTGTGTATGAAGAGAATTATGCTAATAGAATAATGTTCAGAATATACACAATAAAAAGATTGATAAAAAAAAATAATAATAATGGCCAGCATTTTCCTTTGCATTGTGACTGCGCTGCCCAAAGCAGCACAAGCCGAGAGGTGTGAACAGGACCAGAAAGACTTTCATTAATATGCTTGTGTATGCAATGTCTAGGTTAGATGGATGCGAATGTGTGTTTAATGTCTTAGTCTTAGGGGCTTCTTTTCAGTATGTCTCTATTCAAGATACTTGTTGTCAGCTAGGTGTAAAGAGAAAACTCATTAACATGTGGCCCAGTCTATTGTATTGCTGGGGCAGGGTCTGTTTACTATAGACAAATGGCAGGGTTTTGGTCCCACGCCCTATTGTGGGAAGGGTCTTTGGGGGAATATCTGTAATATAAATATAGCTGTAATATATTACACTTTCTATCCCTTTAAAGCAGAATAACTGTGAAAAAATGACTATAGTTCTGCATTACTAATTAATGATGCCCCTCTGCTAATTAGTAATGTGGAACTGTAGTCATTTTTGACTGTAGTTCTGCTTTAACAGAGATAGAAAAAATAGGTAGGGGAATTGGAGAATGGGATGTTGCAGATAGAGTATACCTCCAAGAGATGTCCAAATGCGCTTGGGGTTGAGCATATGTTTGCCATGGCTTCCAGATTCTTTGGAACTGTGATTGCCTGTCTTTTATCATGCTAGTAAATTCCTCATTGAGCATTATCCACGCCATTGTATTAAAAATATGTGCCCAAATTATATTTTAAACCAGACTTCTAGTCAAAACTTTGTGCCCGTTCACTTGCCTGTCATGTGCTTCCAAGTGATAGCAGTCAAGTGAGGTGCCAGACAGCAAGGGAATGTGCAAGTGGGCAGGAAGCGCTGCCCTATCTTGTCTTGTAACATCCTGTTACTGTGACATTCTGTTACTGTGACCATCCTGTCACTGTGACCATCCTGTCACTGTGACATCCTGTTACTGTGACATTCTGTTACTGTGACATTCTGTTACTGTGACCATCCTGTCACTGTGACCATCCTGTTACTGTGACATCCTGTTACTGTGACATTCTGTTACTGTGACATTCTGTTACTGTGACCATCCTGTCACTGTGACCATCCTGTTACTGTGACATCCTGTTACTGTGACATTCCGTTACTGTGACATCCTGTTACTGTGGCATCCTGTTACTGTGACATTCTGTTACTGTGACATCCTGTTACTGTGGCATCCTGTTACTGTGACATCCTGTTACTCTGACCATCCTGTCACTGTGACCATCCTGTTACTGTGACATTATGTTACTGTGAGTGCAGCTGCTGCAGATAATACCATTTTGTGAATACTCACCTTGTAAAATGGGTATTATAAGTATGTCACACACCCCGCTTCAAGAATCCATAACATGTGGGTAATATCGTCCTGAAGAGGCGTTCCTGCAGAGATGATAGTAAAAGAAAGCCCCTCCCTGATCCATAAATACCTGGGACCTCCCACTCATCACCCAGTATACAGAAGCAGTAAGGTAAGGGACCAGGAAGAGGCAAATATAAAACACAACCACGCAAAGTTCACAAAATAGAGGATCCTGAATACAGAAAGGGCGGGTGAAGCGGGGTGTGTGACATACTTATAATACCCATTTTACAAGGTGAGTATTCACAAAATGGTATTATTCTAAGTATGTCACACACCCCGCTTCAAGAATCCATAACATGTGGGACATCCAATAGCAGTGTCCAAAAACAAGGGCGGGGATCCAAAACTAGGCAACAATGCACAACTTCAAACCACTACAGCTTGCAAAACTTTGCGGCCAAAGACAGCATCCGCGGACGCCCAAACATCAACCTTGTAAAACTTGGAAAAAGTGTGAACAGAAGACCAGGTAGCGGCCTTACAAACTTGCTCAACAGAAGCCTGGTGCTGAAAAGCCCAGGACGCACCAACTGCACGAGTAGAATGAGCAGTAACACGAAAAGGGGGACTCCTCCCCTTGGCAGAATAGGCCCCAATGATGGCCTGACGAATCCATTTACTAATGGAAGATTTGGCAGGAGCCAAACCTTTCCTAGGCCCGGAGGGCACCACAAAAAAGGCGTCCGTCTTGCGAAAGGAAGACGTAACCTCCAGATAATATTCCACAACACGAACTACATCCAAGGAATGCAACGCCCTTTCCTTGTCGTTGCTAGGATTAGGGCATAGAGAAGGCAGAACAATGTCCTGATTCAGATGAAAAGCCGAGACCACCTTAGGAAGAAAATCCGGCTTGAAACGAAAGACAACCTTGTCCTGATGCTTCTCAAAGTATGGAGCTTTAATGGATAAAGCTGCCAACTCAGAAACACGCCTAACCAAAGTGATAGCCACCAAAAAGGCCACCTTTTGAGTAAGCGAAGACAAGGCAACCTCATTCAAGGGCTCAATCGGAGGACCCTGAAGAGCAGAAAGAACCAGGTTCAAATCCCAAACTGGAACCAAGGGCTTCCTAGGCGGACGCACATGCGTAACTCCTTGGAAAAAGGTCCTGACTAAAGGATGAAGTGCAAAGGACCTTTGGAAGAACACCGCCAGGGCAGAGACCTGCCCCTTCAAGGTACTAATTTGGAGCCCCAGATCTAAACCATGTTGAAGAAACTCCAGAATTCTAGGAATGGAGAACTCTCGACAAGAGAAGGACCTACCTTCACACCAATCAATATAGGACCTCCAGGTCCTGTAGTAAACAGAAGAGGAAGACCGCTTCCTGGCGCTGATAAGAGTCTGAATCACCGCGTCAGAAAGACCTTCTTCCCTCAAGATGGCGGTTTCAGCAGCCACGCCGTCAAAGCCAGCGATGGTAAATTGGGATAGCGTAGCCGACCCTGGGTGAGCAGGTCCGGCAGCAGAGGCAGGGCGAACTGATCTTCTGCCAGCCTTACAAGATCTGCGAACCAAACGCGCCTTGGCCACCTTGGGGCCACCAGAATCGCCGACGCGCCTTCCAAGGCCAGTTTGCGCACCGCTCTGGCTAGCATTGGGAACGGAGGGAACAGGTAAAGGAACCCCAGATCCCTCCAGTTCAGAGACATGGCATCCACTGCCAGAGCCAGAGGATCCTGCGAGAGAGACACAAAGACTGGAAGCTTGTGATTGTGACGAGAGGCAAAGAGGTCCACCGCTGGGACCCCCCACCTGAGACATATCGAACGAAACACCTTGGGACTGAGAGACCACTCCCCCTGACGAGAGGAGGCCCTGCTCAGCAAGTCCGCCTCCGTGTTCTCCACCCCCGGAATGTAGACTGCTGAGATACACGGGACGTGGGTCTCGGCCCAGTCCAGAATCAAAGACACTTCCCTGAGGGCACTCCTGCTGCGAGTCCCTCCTTGGTGATTGATGTAAGCAACCGCCGTCCTGTTGTCCGACCGGACCTGAACTGGCAGGCCTCTCAACTGATGAGTCAAGCGAAACAGAACCAACCTGATGGCTCTCAACTCCAGAATATTGATGGGCTCGTGAGCCTCCTGCGGACTCCACAGACCCTGAAAATGGAGGTCCTTCCAAACACCCCCCCAACCTGACAGACTGGCATCCGTGGTCACCGTTTCCCAACGTGGAGCCAGGAAGGATCTGCATTTCGACAGATTGACAGACCCCAGCCACCATTGTAGGGAACGACGAACTCGGGGAGTCAACCGGAAGGACCGGTCCAATGACGACTGCGACCTGTCCCAAACCGTCAGCAGATGAAGCTGAAGCGCCCTCGTATGGAACTGCGCAAAGGGAACTGCCTCGAATGAGGCCACCATTAGCCCCACCAGCCTCATCCCTAGCCGGATGGTCGGATGAGGGGCCAACAAGAGAAGCTGAACTAACTCCTGAATCAAAAGAATCTTGGCCTGGGGCAGAAACACCCTGGCCTGCGAGGTGTCCAGAGACATCCCCAGAAAGGTCACAACTCTGGACGGACAAAGAGAAGACTTGGGGTGGTTGATCACCCAACCGAACCTCTCCAGAGCGGACACCACCACTCCGGTGTCCAACTCCGCTTGGTTGAAAGAAGAGGCCATGATCAGTAGATCGTCCAGATAGGGCACAATGCGGATACCCTGAACTCTGAGCAGTGCCATCACCCCCGCTAGCACCTTGGTGAAAACCCGAGGGGCTGAGGTGAGACCGAAAGGAAGTGCCACAAACTGAAAATGCCGATCCTCCACCACAAACCTGAGAAACCTCTGGTGTGCTGGAAAAACCGGAACGTGTAGATAAGCATCCTTGATGTCTATGGACGTCAGAAAGTCTCCCTGACGAAGAGAGTGAATGGCCGAGCGCAGCGTTTCCATGCGGAATTTGCGCGGCCGAATAAACCTGTTGAGAAACTTCAGATCCAAGATAGGACGGACCGACCCGTCCTTCTTTGGAACCGTGAACAGATTGGAATAGAAGCCCCTGCCCTGCTCCGAGGGGGGCACTGGGCAAATGACAGCCATGTCCAGAAGATTCTTTACTGCCACCAGGAGCCCCTGCGCCACCAGAGGCTCCGAAGGCATCCGAGACCTGAAGAACCTGGAGGGGGGGCGGAGCTCGAACTCTAGCTTGTAACCGGAAGACACCACTTCCCGGATCCATCTGTCCGAGACTTCTTGATCCCAGATCTGGGAGAAGTGTCTCAGCCGTCCCCCCACCCGCAAGGGTGAGGGCGCCCCCTCATTGCTGAGCTGGCTTAATAGCAATTGTATCCAGAACGGGCACGTCCCCTGCCCCTGCTCCCGGAATCTCCTCTGGAAGAGTGGAATGCAGATCCTCTGCCAGATCTGGCCCCACGAAAGGAAGTTGTAAAGGCAGGCGCCCCCCGAAAGGAACGGCGCTGCTTCTTACGTTGAGGCAACCTACCACCCTTGGTGACGGAGTCCAAAGTTTCTCCAAAGAGCCTCAATCCAACAAAGGGTAAAGCCGTCAGAGACTTTTTAGACATAAAATCGGCCGCCCACTGGCGCAGCCACACCGACCGCCGAATAGTCACCAACAAAGCCGACGTCCTACCACACATCATCAAAGTGTCATCCAAGGCTGTAAATACAAAGGATAAAAACAACTCACACCGTTTGAGACTAAGGAACTCGGCACTACCAGGGCGAAGCCCGGAAGAGGTCAACAAGTCCCTGACCACAGACCTGGCAGCCAACACCATAAGCTCTGAGGCGCACACAGGCCGTATGGCTGACCCAACGCTAGTAAAGCCATGACAAGCCATTTGATCAATACGTTTATCCTCCCCATCCTTAAGGGTGGAACAATCCGGCCTATTTAAAACCGAGGAATTAGACAATCCCAAAACCGGAGCATCGACCTCGGGTGGGGAAGCCCAGCGCTTAACCGCCTCCGAAGGGAAAGTATATTTCTTATCCCACCCTTGAGGAATACCAGGGAGCCTAGCCGGCCTGTCCCATTCCTTGTCAATGATTTTGTCAAAGTGCCGTTGCGTAGGAAACTCCAAGCGCGGCCTGGACTCCTCAAACAACTCACCCTCCTGTTGTGACGCCACCTCGGGGGGGGAGATATTCAGAACCTCCAACATCAGCGCCAGGGCGTGAGGAGAATCCGAGGATCTCCCAAACTCACTAAACTCCGCATCAGCGCCAGCAGACTGCTCATCGTCCGAAACCTCTGAACCCTCAGAAACTTCACCTTCCTCTAGCCCAGAATAATCAGACCAATCCAGATTATTAAACTCATCCAGATCATCAACCGGCGTAGCCGGAGACAAATGCTTCCTCTTAGCCGGAGCCTTACGGGCGACCGAACTGGAAACAATTTTCTCAAGGTTGGCCAATCTGGCGCACATCTCAGATTGCAGATCCCTGCCCATGACAACATCACACGGAGCGCGTGTCAGGATGGGAGGTTGAGATGACTCGGCCGGCGGTGCTGACCCAGACGCCTGGGATCCGGACTGCCGCGCAATAGTTTGCTGTGCACAAGGTATACAAAGCAGTACATCGTCCCCAGTAATGGATGCACCACACAACATGCATTTTTTGGGATGCCCCGAAGGGGTCCCTGCCCCAGTATCCGGGGATGCCTCCATAAGGTGAACTTTTATTAGTCGCAATGACCCAGGGAATTACGCCAATAAGCAACCCAGGATGCCCCTTTAATGTCCCGAGTGGGAGGATTTATAACTAAGTGAACCCAGGGATCTAGGACCGGGAGAAACCCCCTAAATACTAATGAAGATCCTCCTGTAAAAGCCTCCGCCTAAAAGACAGAAAAGAAAACCCCATAAATGCCAAAATAGGACACACAAGGGAGAAAAGGAATAATAAATAAGGCCCAAGGGCCACTCACAGATCCTTAAGGAGCAGGAGCAATGGAGTCCGCAGCACACGAGGAGAGACGCAGGACGACAAAGGGGCGTGGTCAGCGCGAACCGCACGAATAGCAATTACCACCCCCTTCTTCCTTCTGAACGGAGCCTAAAGCTCCGCATCGGCGCCTCCTGCAAACATCCTCACAGAAGCAGAGGGGGGCGGAGCCGCGGCGACGCGCCGAAAGCCCGGACCCGCCCCCCCTCCGACGGAGATGCGAGGGGAGAAGCTCCCTCGCATAAACTATTCAGAGACCGGCGCCGCAGGCGGGTGCGACCGCAGCAACCAGCGGAGCACCCGCCCTGCCCGGCGGGGAGACAGCCTGCGGGGGGCCGGCCGCGGCAGTGCGCCACGGAACGGCCCCGCCCCCCCCAAAAGTGCGTGAGGGGAAAGCTCCCCTCACAAAAGAAAGTACCGGCGCCCCGGCCGTAATGGCGGCCGCGGCGCTGAAACAGAAAACACACACAAACATATAATGCATTGAACACACACACAATAAGTAATAAAGAGTACAGGATAAAATACTAGCCCTGGGAAGAGACCCCCCCAACCCCCACTGAGTTACCAAAGGAAGACTAGAGGGACCCCCCAGGGGCAAGTACCAAGGGACGGGGCATCCCAAACCGGGATCACCAACCCGGCGTCACCGCCTACCCTCTTATTTAGGGTCTCACGGGGGAGCTCTGCTCCTAGGCACCAGAGGTGCCAGTATACCTTCGCTCGGGCCCGCAGCCAAGACTGTGGAGGCATGTATCTTAAGGGCTAATCAGGGAAAAAGAAAGTCCGAGCGGAAATAATAAAAAAACAGGCCGGGAGTTACCCCGGCTACCTGAAATCCCCCTGTGCAAGGAGGAGACATCATCTTCTGACTTGCTCGCCTTCTGCAGAGATGGAAAACTGGGTGATGAGTGGGAGGTCCCAGGTATTTATGGATCAGGGAGGGGCTTTCTTTTACTATCATCTCTGCAGGAACACCTCTTCAGGACGATATTACCCACATGTTATGGATTCTTGAAGCGGGGTGTGTGACATACTTAGAATATATCGGCTGTTGGGCATTACAAAAATTATTTGGAAAAAAAACAAATGCAACTCTGCCCCACACACTCCTCTCATCTGCACCCCCCCCCCCCCCAACCTGCCCCACGCACCTCTCGCATCTGCACCCTAAACTTACCCCACACACTTCTCTCATCTGCACCCCCCCAACCTGCCCCACGCACCTCTTGCATCTGCACCCTAAACTTACCCCACACACTTCTCTCATCTGCAACCGCAGTCCACCCCACACACTGCTCTCATCTGCAACCACAGCCCACCCCACACATCCCTCTCATCTGCACTTTAACTTGTCCTTTACACCCCTCCCATCTACACCCCAACCTGCCACACACTCCCTTCTTATCTGCACCCCAACCTGCCCCACACAGCCATCTCATCTGCACCCCAAACTTCCCCACACACCTCTCACCTGCACCTTATCCTTCGACACACCACTCTCATCTACACTACACACCTCTCATCTGCACCCCAAACCTATCCTACACACCCTTCTCATCTGCTCCTTAACTTGCCCCAATCATCTCTCATCTGCACCCCAACCTGTCCTACACAACCTTCTCACCTGCACCTCATCCTTCAACACACACCCTTCTCATCTGCACCCCAACCTGTCCTACACACGCCTCTCATCTGCACCCCAAGCTGTCCTACACACGCCTCTCATCTGCACCCCAACCTGTCCTACACACGCCTCTCATCTACACCCCAACCTGTCCTACACACCCCTCTCATCTGCACCCCAACCTGTCCTACACACCCCTCTCATCTGCACCCCAACCTGTCCTACACACCCCTCTCACCTGCACCTCCTCCTTCGACACACACCACTCTCATATGCACACCAACCTACCCCACAAACCCCTTTTATCTGCCTCCAAACTTGCCCATCACTCCCCTAATTTCTGAATCCAATCCACCCACACACCCCTCTCATCTTGCGCCCCAACTTGGCCCTCACATCCAAGCCACCCCACATGCCTATTGGCACCTCAACCTGGCCCACTCTTCCTGGTTCCAACCCATGTGACCACTGGCAATCTCAGGGCTATAGTGGTTGCTGCTGGCAGTCACGTAGGTCTGGGACCAGCCACCAATTGATACGTTTTCTAAAGAGGAAAGTTTGGTTTAGGGCTTGTGGTGGGGCTATATACTAAGGGAACATCACCAATCGGAATGCCCTCCCCCAAGGTTCCTGCAGGGTGTGTGGCTATCCAGGTAGGTTGGGCACAGGAGCGAGCATCAGTCAGGAATGTTGCCATGACATGCACCATAGGATTGCTGAAATTTAATGGACAAAGCAATGGGATCCACACAGTGGGGCATCATAAATCAAGATTCCAGGCTGGCCAAAACAGATTCTGGTCTATTTGAAGTGGGCAGGAGAGAGGATTAGACACTGTATGTGGGCTGTCATGACAGGAAATCAGTCACCCTTGAAATCTACACCAGGATCAGGCAGGTTCTGAACAGCTGTAAATTTAAAGCGGATCAACAGTCAAAAATGACTTAAACCAGACTAACATAACAAACAATGTTCATATGCATCCCTCCCCAGGGCAATTTAGATTGCTGCACATAAAAAAATAATTTACTTTTTTCTAACTCCTGCTGGCTGTAGTAAATTTTAGAAACAAAATGGTGGTTCATGTATGTGCAGGCAACCTGCAAACAGGAAGTGCTGCTTGGTTTCCTGTTAGCGTGCATTGTCAGTTATGATAGTTGAATCCAGGCAGCAGCATGGCTGAAATGGAGAGAAGAAGCTCCTTTCTTTTCTAACTATGCCAGGCTGTTGGTCTGGTTTAAATAAGTCGGACCTCAGGTCTTTCATTAACAAACAGATCAAGGAGGCAGATGCAGCAGCCATTCCTGGAGCTCTCCTCACCTCAGCTACTTCTACCAATCACCTCTCGGCTCCTCACATGAGAACAAAAGCAATTTTTATTGAAAAATGATTCTTTATTTATATAGTTGCACATATAAATACATTATACAGTACGTTCCCACAATGTATTGCAGCACATAAATCACTTAGCGAGCAAGTTGGACTAATGCACACCACACGAAATTAGGTTGCAATTAAAAATGTATTTCAATTCATACAAAATTAATACAGAATTCCATAAGCAAAAAGGATACAGTGTGGGTTCAAAATATGTAATATGCCCAGTCTCCAGGATCGTTGACCACCTCAATTCAAAAAGTAAAGATAGATATGACGTACTGTAGTAGTATAGAACTGGATAGAAATGAAAGGTGATTACCAATATAGGCTATGAGGTGGTTGTCAGATCGGTCCTGAGGAATGTTACAATAACAAAGCTGTGAAATCACGTTTCGGGGCTACCCGGCCCCTTTGTCAAGGCTGCGATAAGGTAAGAGAAATACGGAACCTGTTATAAAGCATGCGACGTCCCCCCCTGGCCGGCCAGTGTGGCGTTTCCAGAAGCGCTCGCCGAGCGCTTTCCGGAGCGTCACTTCGGCGTCGTAGTCCCGGCCGACGTCATATCCGGTGTCGGATGGCAGCGTGAACGGCCGCCATCCAGCATCGAGTGACGTTGGCGCACGGGGCCTACGTGCGCCGGACAGCTGCATGGATAACTTTATTTAAAAAGCAGGAGTGGAGACAAAAAGGTCACAACTAGCGTGCGCAGATCAGGATTGTTGATAGCAGCTGGGGAACATATTCCACATGTAGGGAGGAGGCTGCATCTTGCCTGTACACAGCAAAACAAATTAAAAACAGATATTAAAAACAATGATCAGGGTCACTGTATCAGATCCAATCCAAAATGTGGATGTCCCGCTGTGTGAAACCCCCCAGGACGCTTGCTGCACTTACCTGATTGCCGGTCCAGTGCCGCGGCCTCATCTCGCGCTTCTCTCTAGCAGGGCACGTGCTCGCGGCGGCCATTTATCATTGACGCACATACCACAGCGGCTCCGAGTGCGCTGATCGGACGAGCGGCCACGCATGCGTCGTAGGAGCGGGGTGAGGTGAGTTGATCTGGGCGTTGTGGGGGGGTTTCACAATGAAGTTGCCGTAGAATAGTCCATATAAAACTCTGCAGTGGGTAACTGCGTTCCTCACAATCTTTTAGTTCTGATCCCAGGCCATCCAACAAGGCCTAGGCGTAAAAGCAATCCTAAAATATGTGACGAGATGTTTCCTCGCAGACTACACACATAGGACAGTGTATACAAAGCCCACGATACACATAAGCAAATTCCATATTCTATAAGACTCTCTGGCCGGTGGTCTCTCTCTTTGTGGGATTTCCTGCTGTGGAATACCCCATAAATTCAATGCATATTCCCTAACCTCCAGCTGAGACCAAGGACAAACTGGCCATAGCATAGCCGGTGGGCTGCACTGCTTTGGGGCCAGTTAGGCTGCTGCTTAACACCCACATTCAATCCCTGCCCCCTTAGTCTCCCTATCAGCCCCACTGTACCCTCAAGCCAAGGAACCCCAGTCCTCTGTATCATGGCGTAGGGTGGAGAGGCTCAGGCTTGCCAGGGAGTGGAATACTCCAGGGCTGATCTTCTACCCCAGCCCGAGGAATAAACACACACCAGGCACAGTTTAATAACCATTAATTAATATAGTAACGTGGACCAACACCTTCCTGGATCGGCCCGGGAATTGATCCGATCCCTCCCTGCGGGGCATCCAAAATCGGGATGCCTAGCTGTGTGAAACCCCCCACAACTCCCAGTAACCTTACCTTGATCCCGGTCCAACGGCGCATGCGCAGGCCGCATCTCGTGCTTCGCTCTAGCAGGGCACTTGCCCGCGCCGGCCAAGAGCGAGATGGGCTCGCCAGCGTGCTCGGAGCCGCTGTGGTTGTACATCGCTTTGACGTGCATACCACAGTGGCTCCAAGCGTGCTGACTGGACGAGCGGCCGCGCATGCGCCGTAGGAGTGGGGTGAATTTCTACGAGCGATCGGGGGGGTTCACATAGCGGGGCACCCCGGGGAAGTGGACCAAAACCCAGGATAGTCAAAATCCTGGGTATTGGTCCACTTTAACATAACACATTAGCAATCAACCTACATATGTACTGAACAAAGTTCCAATATTTCTCAATTCCTAATGAAATCACAGCAGTCACAATAAAAATACAATTTCAGCGTGTAACCTAAACTCATCTATCCTACAGTTCACATTAATGTGTAACTAAGGGCATCTGCAAAAAACACAGTAACTTTCAAGAAAAGGATTTTATGGCAAGTATAAAACTGTATAACAGCGCCGCCCACCCTGGACCCTCCTTGCCCCCGCCCCGAGCTGTGGAGAGAAGGCTGACAGTATAATCTATTACGTAATGACATTAGTACAGACAGGAGGCAGATGGAGTCGTGACCTGATGCCAAAAATTGCACTGAGTTAACCTAGATTAATTCTGGATAGAATTATTTGGAATATTTCGAAAATGCAGCCAATCTGATTACGGTCTTATCGCCCTCTAGTGGATAAAAGAGATAACAGCCTTTGAATGGCATTGCCGCAATATCGCCATTATTAGCGGATGCTGAGTGACAACGCTACAACGTTCTTATGCTGAGCTTACACAAGCATATCTATTGGCTATTCACTCAGCGACCAACCAACCAAACAAAACTATGAATGAGCGACTGCTTTCGGCCATACAAATCTATGAATGCGCAACTGCTTTCGACCATACAAATCTATGAATGAGCGACTGCTTTCGACCATACAAATCTATGAATGAGCGACTGCTTTCGACCATACAAATCTATGAATGAGCGACTGCTTTCGACCATACAAATCTATGAATGAGCGACTGCTTTTGACCATACAAATCTATGAATGAGCGACTGCTTTCGACCATACAAATCTATGAATGCGCGACTGCTTTCGACCATACAAATCTATGAATGCGCGACTGCTTTCGACCATACAAATCTATGAATGCGCGACTGCTTTCGACCATACAAATCTATGAATGCGCGACTGCTTTCGACCATACAAATCTATGAATGCGCGACTGCTTTCGACCATACAAATCTATGAATGCGCGACTGCTTTCGACCATACAAATCTATGAATGAGCGACTGCTTTCGACCATACAAATCTATGAATGCGCGACTGCTTTGGACCATACAAATCTACTTTCTACCATACAAATCTATGAATGAGCGACTGCTTTGGACCATACAAATCTACTTTCTACCATACAAATCTATGAATGAGCGACTGCTTTCGACCATACAAATCTATGAATGAGCGACTGCTTTCGACCATACAAATCTATGAATGCGCAACTGCTTTCGACCATACAAATCTATGAATGAGCGACTGCTTTCGACCATACAAATCTATGAATGAGGGACTGCTTTCGACCATACAAATCTATGAATGAGCGACTGCTTTCGACCATACAAATCTATGAATGAGCGACTGCTTTCGACCATACAAATCTATGAATGCGCGACTGCTTTCGACCATACAAATCTATGAATGCGCGACTGCTTTCGACCATACAAATCTATGAATGCGCGACTGCTTTCGACCATACAAATCTATGAATGCGCGACTGCTTTCGACCATACAAATCTATGAATGCGCGACTGCTTTCGACCATACAAATCTATGAATGCGCGACTGCTTTCGACCATACAAATCTATGAATGAGCGACTGCTTTCGACCATACAAATCTATGAATGCGCGACTGCTTTCGACCATACAAATCTATGAATGAGCGGCTGCATTCAGGCGTCAAAGATTTGTTGGATAATTGGTTGCTAATATGATCCCTCTTCCCATAGCAAAATTTTTAAATTATGGTGGATTTAGCACTGTGAGCATAACGGGTATTAAAACTGACACTTTTCACCATAAATTAACATAAATGTAAATGTGGAAAAAAATGGTTGATAAGTTTAGCTATAGGGGTGCAGAGGTTGTGATGGTACCAGGGCCCGTAAAGTGAGGGGGCCCCACCATTGTTGTTTCTCTGCTATATTTCTTATATTTGTGCTCTCATGGCATCATGTACAGAACAAAGAAGCATACATGTCTCTGCTGTTTCAGTTTTTAGTTGTCTAGTTATATCCAATTTAGTTAAAAGGACAGGAAAAAGGTTAGTGTATCAGCCATGATGGAGCCCCATTCAATGTTCACACTGGGCCCACTCACATTTAGTTTTGCCGCTGCTGGTTTATGCTGAAAATGGGAAGTCATTTAATGTTGGTAATAGGAAGGAGGAGCTGGTGCTTATAATAAGGAATATGTGTCCAATTGGTACATCAGACATAGTAGTGGGTCAGGGCATGCTAAGGATGCCTAAGGGGCAGTAAGTATAGCAGGGTAAATGTGGATAAGTTAATCTCTATTGGTTCAGCACTCCACAAGAAAAAATTTAGACAGCTCCACATTTTACATAAAAGACATATACAATACAAATTAGACCACTTCAGGTGTGCATGAAAGTGCTTAAGTCACATAGTATTTAACAACAATCCATATAAATGTATATGCATAACAGAGGTCTTGACACAATTGTATCTAAGGTGCTTTTTGCAGACATAATATATGCCAAAAGTTTGCTGATAATAATGTCATTTGAAGTTCATTAAATAAAGCAAGTATTGCACCAGTCCTAAACGTTATTTCAATTGCACACACCATCCGTAGGTAGTTTGTATCCAAACATGACACTCTCATATGTAACAAGAAACAAAGAATCAACAATACCATCACACAAAGTCATCCCTGACATGAAGAGAAACCTGATGGTTCTCAGAGGTATGTTTCTTATAGGCTGGAGCAATTAACCTTGCTTTATTTAATGAAATTCAAATGACATTATTATCAGCAAACTTTTGGTATATATTGTGTCTGCACAAAGCACTTTAGATACATTTGTGTCAAGACCTCTGTTATGCATATACATTTATATGGATTGTTGTTAAATACATGCACACCTTAAGTGTTTTAATTTGTATTGTCTATGTTTTTTTATGTAAAATCATGTGGTTCTATATATGAAATTGTGATTTATAGTGTGATTTATTTGAATCATTTTTTGCAAAGTTTTTATCATTCTGGTCTTGTTTAAGTATGTTGGAATGCGCACCTTAAAATAGTATACAGGTCCTTCTCAAAAAATTAGCATATAGTGCTAAAGTTCATTATTTTCCATAATGAAATGATAAAAATTAAACTTTCATATATTTGAGATTCATTGCACACCGACTGAAATATTTCAGGTCTTTTTTTGATTTAATACTGATGATTTTGCCCTACAGCTCATGAAAACCCCCAAATCCTATCTCAAAAAATTAGCATATTTCATCCGACCAATAAAAGAAAAGTGTTTTTAATAAAAAAAAAGTCAACCTTCAAATAATTATGTTCAGCTATGCACTCAATACTTGGTCGGGAATCCTTTTGCAGAAATGACTGCTTCAATGCGGCGTGGCATGGAGGCAATCAGCCTGTGGCACTGCTGAGGTGTTATGGAGGCCCATGATGCTTCGATAGCGGCCTTAAGCTCATCCACAGTGTTGGGTGTTCTCTTCACAATATTCCACAGATTCTCTAAGGGGGTCAGGTCAGGAGAGTTGGCAGGCCAATTGAGCACAGTAATACCATGGTCAGTAAACCATTTACCAGTGGCTTTGGCACTGTGAGCAGGTGCCAGGTCGTGCTGAAAAATGCAAACTTCATCTCCATAAAGCTTTTCAGCCGATGGAAGCAGTGCTCCAAAATCTCCTGATAGCTAGCTGCATTGACCCTGCCCTTTATAAAACACAGTCGATCAACACCAGCAGCTGACATGGCACCCCAGACCATCACTGACTGTGGGTACTTGACACTGGACTTCAGGCATTTTGGCATTTCCTTCTCCCCAGTCTTCCTCCAGACTCTGGCACCTTGATTTCCGAATGACATGCAAAATTTGCTTTCATCAGAAAAAAGTACTTGGGACCACTGAGCAACAGTCCAGTGCTGCTTCTCTGTAGCCCAGGTCAGGCGCTTCTGCCGCTGTTTCTGGTTCAAAAGTGGCTTGACCTGGGGAATGTGTCACCTGTAGCCCATTTCCTGCACACGCCTGTGCATGGTGGCTCTGGATGTTTCTACTCCAGACTCAGTCCGCTGCTTCCGCAGGTCCTCCAAGGTCTGGAATCGGTCCTTCTCCACAATCTTCCTCAGGGTCCGGTCACCTCTTCTCGTTGTGCAGCGTTTTCTGCCACATTTTTTCCTTCCCACAGACTTCCCATTGAGGTGCCTTGATACAGCACTCTGGGAACAGCCTATTTGTTCAGAAATTTCTTTCTTGGTCCTACTTGCTTGAGGGAGTCAATGATGGCCTTCTGGACAGCAGTCAGGTCGGCAGTCGTACCCATGAGTAATGAACCAGGCTGGGTATTTTTAAAAGCCTCCGGAATCTTTTACAGGTGTTTAGAGTTAATTAGTTGATTCAGATGATTAGGTTAATAGCTCGTTTAGAGAACCTTTTCATGATATGCTAATTTTTTGAGATAGTATTTGGGGGTTTTCATGAGCTGTATGGCAAAATCATCAGTATTAAAACAAAAAAAGACCTGAAAAATTCCAAAGATTCATCTGTGTGCAATGAATCTCAAATATATGAAAGTTTAATTTTTATCATTTCATTATGGAAAATAATGAACTTTAGCACTATATGCTAATTTTTTGAGAAGGACCTGTATATTGTAAATGTGGATAAGTGCCAGGGAACCTAAAAGAGCTAATGTATAATGCAGAGGAGCAACGATTAATTATACAGTGCTATGTGTGCAGACAACAGGGGAATATGTGTACCGTATATTATTTTGGAGCACAGACTAATGCATGGAGAAAGCTGTCTAAGGTCATCTAGCCGCCTGCCCAACAGATAGGACTCTCTTCATATTCATGATTCAGGCTTCCATGATGCATATAAAAGAAGGATGCAGTGGATAATAAAAAGCTACCTTTTGTTACAAACTGTGTTGTGTCCTAGTCCAGTAGTATCAGCTTACCAGGAAACTGAGATTGCGTCTCATTGCCCCCACACTCCACTGATCACACAAAACCTCAGAGTCAAAAGGCCCCATATCAGTCGCAGTGACATAAGCTGGTCTAGCACACAAACCCATTGGACCTGATCTCATCTCTGCCTGTTCAAATAAGATCGTTTGGTCTGAGGGCTGAATGGAGCCTAAAAGCACAGGGCACACTGAAGGCCTCATTCCCTCTAGCCTATAATATGGGGAAAGCCTGTGATGGCCACTCACCTGGTTATAATCTATAGTAAGGAATAGCATAGCGTGACTGTGGCCTGTGCATGCCTCATTGGATCGGTGATCAGGTAGGTTTTACTGGAGACACAGGGGAATTGGGGTCCATGTCTTTGTACAGAAGCAGCACTCCAAATATCCACAGATAACAAGTTGTATTCATATATCCAAAAACAAATAAAACTCGGTGATGGTCATCGGTCAACATTTCAGGGTGCGTTAGGGCCCCCTTCTACAGGACCAACCACATACAAACTCACCTGAGATATATTACACACCTGATCATTGTGAAGCTGTGTGATATGTAGAAAACAAATGTGGGGAAAAGACTTCTCAGCACCAAAGACGCTTTCAGAGATTTACAATTTTCAGATGGAAAATTTGAGTGAAATTTTTTGACTTACTTAAACAGCTTCATGGAAACATATATTTTTCACCTGGATTTTAAACTGGACGATTTAATTATTAAGCTTTGTTGAATCACTTGAAGTTACTTACATTTTTCACATTTGATCCAATTTTCCAACCAAAACGATTTTATTCTATGTTTGTTGAATCAAGCCCATTGTCTTCCTATCTGGTGATTCCCCAAAAGTGAAATTCTCAGGAACTTTATTATATACTACCATTAGATTTCTTTTCAAGTCTTAGTGAATCGAGGCCAATGTCTTTAATTTGGACCAAATCTCTGGTTTGGTAAACCCCACCAGTAAGCCAATATATATAGCTCTTTAGAGTTTCCCCAGAGCAAGCACAGCAGATTAATTAAGCTGCACATATTGGGGTGGACCAAAAACATAAAATGTTCAATATCACAGGCTTTGGTCCATCCACTTGATCCCAATTTGGGATGCCTCACAATGACAACCCACCAGGTGGTCAATATACATACCTCACCACCATTCCCATGCTGCAGACACAGCCCTCTAATCAGCTTCTTTGGCCATGCATATTAATGTGAGGCTAATGAAGCTGAAGCAATTAGCTGCACCTGCAATTGGTTCACAGCACCCCCTGCATCCCTCTATGGCTATGCACTGCCACGGCAGCTAGTTGCAAGTGGGTGCAGCCACACACAGAACAAGAAAGATGCCACCTCCGGCCATGCGTACACTGTGGGCTCTTTGCTGAGGTAAGCATATCAAGTGACTTGTGGGATTTTCCTAAAGGGGGCATCCCGAATCCCAGATGCCCCTCAGGTCGATGACTAACTGGACCTAGTGTCTTAAAGCAGTCTTGATCAGCCAGCCGCCGGCCCGGGCAGATGTCCAATCCCGTGTTTAGCACATGCCTCCAGCTTGCATTACTGCGTGGGCCCGGTATCACAAATATCGCAAGAGGCATGAGTGACCCGGACGTACTCTTGCATGCAAACTGGAAGTATAAAAGAGGCTTGAAGACAAAGTACCGCAAGCCAGTCTGTGTCCGAATACAACAAATTCCTTTTTTTATTGAAAAATATACTTTATAAATAAATATAAATTTACAGTTACATTCATTCATTGTATCGCATCGCAGTACATAAAATATACGCTACAATGCAAATACATTTCATTCAATACACAATTCACTTTATGTCGCATTCTTTCGACAGTATGTGGGCAATGCCTGATGATCAGTCCTGACTTCATCATTCATGGTTCCAAGCCATAGCAACAGGCGTAAAGGGAATGGTGGTAAGGAATAGAATAAAAAGAGAGAGAGAACTTCACAGACCAGAAGCTTTATTTAAGACACAATACAGAAAAGAACAGGAATGGAGCACATCTATTTTTTACTCATTGACAACGTTCACGCTTGTTGTGAACGTATCCAAAAATTGTAATTCAGATAAACGAATGGGTTAACTCTCACTTTTAATAGCTAGTGAATCACTGGACACTTAATGCATCATCTCCGAAGAATGTGGAGAGTTTTTTCTATATAATTATTTCGCTTTGTTGAATCAATCCCATTGTGGGGAGTCCCAATTTGGGATGCCCCACAATGACAACCCACCAGGTGATTAATATACATACCTCACCACCATTCCCATGCTGCAGACGCAGCCCGCCAATCAGCTTCTTTGGCCGTGCATAATAATGTGATGCTAATGAAGCTGAAGCAATTGGCTGCACTGCAATTGGTTTACAGAACCCTCTGCATCCCTCTATGGCTGTGCGTGACCACGCCCTCTAGTTACAAGCGGGTGCAGCCACACACAGAACAAGAAAGATGCCACTTCCGGCCATGCGTGCACAGTGGGCTCATTGCATAAGCATATCACGTGACTTGTGGGATTTCACTAAATGGGGCATCCCGAATGTCAGATGCCTAACTTGACCTTATGTCTTAAAGCAGTCCCATATCCTTCACAATGACTTCCTTGGTTTGCCAATGCCTGCCCCCTATATTGATCTTATTTTTTTTTCCTCATACAATACCTATTTAACAAGTTGAAGGCTTCCCAGTTCTGGCCTCTAATCAGACAGCCGCCGGCCCAGGCAGATGCCCAATCCCGTGTTTAGCAATTCCCCCCAGCTTCCATTGCGTGAAACTACGCGCCCCCGGCATCGCTATTATCATATATAAGGGCATGAACATCCCTGTACGTACAAAAGAAACCTGGAGATATTTACATAACGCCTTCACTGAACATAACAAGCGCGCAGACAAAGTAACTTGACAGAATGTAATCCATACGAAAGTAAGTAACCTACATTATCAAATTCTTTTCTTTTACTCAATAACAACGTTCACGCTTGTTGTGAACGTATCCAAAAATTGTAAATTCAGATACACGATTGGGTTAACTCGAACTCTAAAATCTGAGAATCACTGGACACTTACTGCACCGTCTCTGAAGAATGTGGAGAGAGTTTTTATATAATCTATGTAGCAATGATTAACGCTTAATGCTTAAGAGGCAGCCACGCAAAGATACGGTTCCATGCTGACAATGTCTAGGTTAAAATAGCCATTTACGCTTAGAAATTGCCACAAATTCACACCCGCCTGGTCCCCAGACGCATTATGGGTACTATAATTTACATAAAGCTTCTACAGATTTTGCAGGGCAGCATATGGTGCTATCGCCCTCTAGAGGATCAGCGAGATAATACAGCTTCGCAAATGAGCCGTCTAAACATCTGTCTATAGCAGTCTATGAGACTCCAGGGCAGACAGGCTCGCTGCCCCTGGGGCATCCAGATTCGGGATGCCCCGCTGTGTAAAACCCAGTAGGTTCTCCACGATCCAACTGTGCTTACACACGCCCACGCCAGGCATTTGTGAATGCTCCTTGTTAGAGGGTAGCAGGGGTGGGGCCACAGGTGCACTCGGGCCCACTCATCAGGTCTTGGCTAGATTCAGCTGGAGCCGAGATCTCGGACAATCCTTAGTCAAGTGAGCAGAAGAGGATCCTTGTGCGCTGACTGCACAGGAGGCTATGCATGCACCGTAGGACTGGGAAAAGGTCAGTTAGTTTGGGCTACCTGGGGGGTTTCACACAGAGGGGCATCCCTGATCGGAGAGCTCCGGGGGCAAGGATCAAAACCCAGGATTTTTACTATCTTTACAGACCAGGAAACAGCAATCAATTCTTAATAGCAATGTAGTGACTTAGTTGAAACCATCAAACCTTACAGGTTAGCGTGCATGATCTGTCAACATTTAATAAAGGGAACCAAAGCCTGTGATTTTCATTGTCCAAGGTTTTGGTGTGTAGTAAAGGGGGGGAGGGGAATCACCTACCTAGTTGGTGGTGTTACCCTTAGTGTGCACCTGGCAAGGGTTAAGGTAGGTCAGAAAGTCAGTGGGTCCTACTCCCTATATATTTATATACAGGTTAGGGGGGAAAGGTTAGTCCCGTTTTACTCTAGGGAGGAACATTTAATCTAGGGAGTTTTGGACTTTGTAAAGGGTACCCTGCCCCTTCTCTGTGATTGTTGGGTAATAACAGAGTAACATATACAACATATAACATATTCTTAAAATAAACGGTATCTTATGATTCATCAGTGTACATTGCCATTTGGTCTGTGACATAAAAGGTAAAAGACAGTAACAGCATTAGTCTCAGAATTTTGTATTATATTTGGTTATGTTTTAGACTGGGTATCAATGTCAAAAGATATATCACTGTAGCTTGTGTAATTGTATATGTTATTATGTTATTACCCAACAATCACAGAGAAGGGACAGGGACACCCTTCTACAAGGTCCAAAACTCCCTAGATTAAAGGTTTCTCCATATAGTAAAACAGGACTAACCTTTCCCCCCTAACCTGTTTTGGTGTGTACCTTTGTACCACTGGGAAACCTGTAGGGAGGGCGGGCAATCTTTTGTGCTGCCTAGTTTCCATAGGCCTGTCTTTTTTCTCTGGTTGTCCACTAAAAGTCACTTAGAAAACCCAAGGATCACCAGTATCAGAATTTGCTGGGCCCCATACACCCTAAGCCTCAAGGCCCCAATAGCATGTAGCAAGGCTGCAGAATAGGAGATGAGGCTGAGAGATGGGAATAGTCGTAATGAAATGAGTACTACCACTGTTATACTACATCAAAGGGGTCATAGTTATGGGTGTACAGTGGATGCCTGCTGCATGCCACTGAACCTATGTTACTTGTCCCGGAACCCTGCCCCTATGTTGCCTGCACCAGGACATTGCCCCTATCCCAGCATTTACCACCACATGTGCCCTGACACACTGCAAGGGCCAACAGCGGGGCATCCCAAATCGGGTTGACCCAGGGGCAAGGACCAAAACCTTGGATATTGAAAATCATGGGTTTTTGGTCCACTTTAAGTAAATACGCAATTGGTCACAGGCAACAAGGATTCCTCTTGGGGAGGGATTTCCAGCTCTGTGTTGGATGGCAATTCCCCACCTCTATACTGGCTGATGCCAATTGATGAAGTCTGGCCATGTCACTAGGCTCCACACCCGGAAGTCCCCTTCTGCCTTCCTCACATCTAACCTCTGCCCACCTCTACCTGCTTTTACTACCTTACCCAATCTTTATATGCATCACCTCTGCTTACATTTGTATATACATAAATGAATTGCTCAGGGAAATCCAAGTGTTAGCCCAATGTGAAGGCCTACAATCAGCCATAGTATCAAGGTTTAACGTTTTACACAGGGATTTTATTTTTCAGAGACCAAATGGTGCAGCTCCGGTAACGACAGGACACAAACAACTGCAGGGGTGAACAACAAGTTCTTCCATTTTTCGGGGGGGGGGGGGGGGATATGGGTAATAGGACAGGGGGGACTAACGGCAGGTCACACGCCTACCCTTTAAGCTATCATAGAGGTCCCCCTTTCTTCCATGAAGGCACTCTGCCAGGTTCTGATCACTCCCAGCCAATTGCAGGGATATTTATACCCACAGGCCTGGCTGCTCAGGAAACTCCCTAGCTGTCATATGATGCTAGCGCGGATTTCTGTGAAGCCATATCTGGAGGGTGCGAGGATGGAAGAACGGGAGACCCTCGTCCTTCTTCCAAACGTGGACAAATCAGTCAGTCTGACTGTCTGAAGAGGAGCTGAAGAGAGACACCAGAGGCACCAGAGTAGTGGGAGGACACCACCCGGCACTGGATGAAGATGGCAGAGATATGTATACAGTATGATTCAAATACTAAAATATTTTGTGTGCTGTTTTTAGTTTTTACTTTCAGTACTTTGAACTGGTAGCGTGACCTTGTCATTAACCCACAGCCACATCACTCATATCCACAAAGGCCAGGGGGCTACAGAAGAGCCTGGTGCCCATCAGTGCATAGGGGCTTGTCTCCTGGCATGGCTGGAGGTCTGTCATTTGGACTCCAAGCCATTGGAAACCCATGCTGATGCTCAGCATTTTGTAAACGAGGATGCCTCGGGGTACCACAACACTCACCAGCTTCCAAGGGTCCACACATCTTCGGGATGTGAGCTTGCTCTATTTATTTAAGCTGGGGCTGGGGGCTCTGCTGGGAATGCACCCGCTGCACTCCCTATTGCCAAATCACTACATGTAAACCGAAGCCTTTGCCCAGCATTACATATGCACAGCAAATGGCTCTGATTGGATGAGAGGCCGCACATAAGCCATAGGACCAAGAAGAGTTGTTCTGAGGGATCTGGAGGAAATTTCAAAATCCTGGGTTTTGTTCTACTTTAATCTGACCCATGTTGTCCTACGCTACAAGGAGATATTGATGCTGCTTATTTGCAGTTGTGTATTCCTTTGCATTAGTTTGATTATCCTTTTTTTTTCTAAAAGCCTTCAGGCTTGATAGGATCTACCAACCATACGCTACAGAAGCAAACGCAGAGTGCTAGTAGTCGCTCAAATCATCATATATGGCTTATGTATCTTTAATTTTTACATAAAGGAAAAATTAATCATATTACAACATACACACATTACCATATCTTCAGGGATCTGCTAGCACATTCGAGTTGTTTATTCTCATAAGCGCGAATTTGAGGTGCAAGTTTCAGAGCCTGTGATATTCGCACTCATCCTCTAGAGTGCAACAGCGGCACATGCTATTTAGCTTTAGCGCGATTTAGCTATTCAAATAAATGTACCCAGAATGCCTTTGGGCGCTCGGCGGGTGTGATTTTGAGGCGATTTCTTGAAGTAAAAATCTGTGTCGACGAAAATGATGGCAATAGACAGGCGTCTTTGTCTGTGTAGCCTTTGTACTGTGTATGTAATGACTCTAAATGCCAGTACTTCTGGTGCTCTCCCTTTATGTAGTAGGGGGAGTGGCAATCCGGGAGAGTGCGACACTATGGCTACCACAAAGAAGACTCTCCTGCTGTATTGCTGAATAAAGCCCAATTTTTGTAGCGCCCCGTAGTTACGTACGTGGGCGTGGTCACAATGTAAAGAACAGATTACTGAAGGCTTGTCATAGTGGAGTAGGGCTATGATAATAATTTATAGAATAAGCTAGATACTTAATCGATGAGTTCATATTGTTTTTAAATCATCCTGAACCTCAAAGGGCCTGGAAAGAATTTACCCAGTTGCTAGATTCCCCCCACCCCCCCGAGGACATCCAGAATTGGGATGCCCTCCTGTGTGAACCCAGAAACTAGCCTTCTTATCCAGTCCAATGGCACATCCCTGCTATTCCTCTAGCAGGGTGCATGCCAATGCCAGGCATTTATAAATGGCCAGTGCAGGCACACTCCCTGTACGAGGTTAACGGATGGGGCTGAAAGTGCACTTGGATCCGTTCGCCATAGATTAGCTCTTAGACAAGGTGTTGGAGCAGATCTGAGTGCGCTGATTGGACGAGAGGCTGCACATGTGCCATAGATCCGGGGAAGGGTGAGTCAGATAAGGCAACATGGGGGGCTTAGCACAGCGGGGCATCCCCAGCTGGGGTGTCCTCGTGGCAAGGACTAGAGATGAGCGAACTTTTGAAAAATTCGATTCGACTGATTCGCCGATTTTCCGACAAAAATCGTTTCGACCCGAATAAATTCGCGACGAATCGCTATTAAAAACGGCTATTTCTGAGCCTCCTAGAGCCTCAATAGGGTTGTAAACCATTCTGCCTTGCTGTAACACGCACAGGATGCGTGCTGGGTTAGTTAAATAATACTTTGAAGAAATATCACATGCAGATCAGAGGCATCGCTAATAGAATCGCAGAGCGGCACAATTGAATTCAAGAGAGTTGAAGTGGCATCACTATGAGGGGCAGGAGCCCAAACATTGCTTTAAAGAGACACTGGAGTTGGCTTCAGGAGCCCAAAAATTGGATGAATCACACCCTGGAGTTGGCAGCAGCAGCAGCAGCAGGAGCCCAAAAATTGGATGAATCACACCCTGGAGTTGGCAGCAGCAGCAGCAGGAGCCCAAATATTACTTTAAAGAGACACTGGGGTTGGCTTCAGGAGCCCAAAAATTGGATGAATCACACCCTGGAGTTGGCAGCAGCAGCAGCAGGAGCCCAAATATACACTGGAGTTGGCTTCAGGAGCCCAAAAATTGGATGAATCACACCCTGGAGTTGGCAGCAGCAGCAGCAGGAGCCCAAATATTACTTTAAAGAGACACTGGGGTTGGCTTCAGGAGCCCAAAAATTGGATGAATCACACCCTGGAGTTGGCAGCAGCAGGAGCCCAAATATTACTTTAAAGAGACACTGGGGTTGGCTTCAGGAGCCCAAAAATTGGATGATTCACACCCTGGAGTTGGCAGCAGAAGCAGCAGGAGCCCAAATATACACTGGGGTTGGCTTCAGGAGCCCAAAAATTGGATGAATCACACCCTGGAGTTGGCAGCAGCAGCAGCAGGAGCCCAAACATTACTTTAAACAGACCCTGGGGTTGGCCTCAGGAGCCCAAAAATTGGATGAATCACACCCTGGAGTTGGCAGCAGCAGCAGCAGGAGCCCAAATATTACTTTAAAGAGACACTGGGGTTGGCTTCAGGAGCCCAAAAATTGGATGAATCACACCCTGGAGTTGCAAGCAGCAGCAGGAGCCCAAACATTACTTTAAACAGACCCTGGGGTTGGCCTCAGGAGCCCAAAAATTGGATGAATCACACCCTGGAGTTGGCAGCAGCAGGAGCCCAAACATTACTTTAAAGAGACCCTGGGGTTGGCCTCAGGAGCCCAAAAATTGGATGAATCACACCCTGGAGTTGGCAGCAGCAGCAGCAGGAGCCCAAATATTACTTTAAAGAGACACTGGGGTTGGCTTCAGGAGCCCAAAAATTGGATGAATCACACCCTGGAGTTGCAAGCAGCAGCAGGAGCCCAAACATTACTTTAAACAGACCCTGGGGTTGGCCTCAGGAGCCCAAAAATTGGATGAATCACACCCTGGAGTTGGCAGCAGCAGGAGCCCAAACATTACTTTAAAGAGACCCTGGGGTTGGCCTCAGGAGCCCAAAAATTGGATGAATCACACCCTGGAGTTGGCAGCAGCAGCAGCAGGAGCCCAAATATTACTTTAAAGAGACACTGGAGTTGGCTTCAGTAGCCCAAAAATTGGATGAATCACACCCTGGAGTTGGCAGCAGCAGCAGCAGGAGCCCAAACATTACTTTAAACAGACCCTGGGGTTGGCCTCAGGAGCCCAAAAATTGGATGAATCACACCCTGGAGTTGGCAGCAGCAGCAGCAGGAGCCCAAACATTACTTTAAACAGACCCTGGGGTTGGCCTCAGGAGCCCAAAAATTGGATGAATCACACCCTGGAGTTGCAAGCAGCAGCAGGAGCCCAAACATTACTTTAAACAGACCCTGGGGTTGGCCTCAGGAGCCCAAAAATTGGATGAATCACACCCTGGAGTTGGCAGCAGCAGCAGCAGGAGCCCAAATATTACTTTAAAGAGACACTGGGGTTGGCTTCAGGAGCCCAAAAATTGGATGAATCACACCCTGGAGTTGGCAGCAGCAGCAGGAGCCCAAATATTACTTTAAAGAGACCCTGGGGTTGGCCTCAGGAGCCCAAAAATTGGATGAATCACACCCTGGAGTTGGCAGCAGCAGGAGCCCAAACATTACTTTAAAGAGACCCTGGGGTTGGCCTCAGGAGCCCAAAAATTGGATGAATCACACCCTGGAGTTGGCAGAAGTTGGCAGTAGCAGCAGCAGGAGCCCAAACATTACTTTAAACAGACCCTGGGGTTGGCTTCAGGAGCCCAAAAATTGGATGAATCACACCCTGGAGTTGCAAGCAGCAGCAGGAGCCCAAACATTACTTTAAACAGACCCTGGGGTTGGCCTCAGGAGCCCAAAAATTGGATGAATCACACCCTGGAGTTGGCAGCAGCAGGAGCCCAAACATTACTTTAAAGAGACCCTGGGGTTGGCCTCAGGAGCCCAAAAATTGGATGAATCACACCCTGGAGTTGGCAGCAGCAGCAGCAGGAGCCCAAATATTACTTTAAAGAGACACTGGAGTTGGCTTCAGTAGCCCAAAAATTGGATGAATCACACCCTGGAGTTGGCAGCAGCAGCAGCAGGAGCCCAAACATTACTTTAAACAGACCCTGGGGTTGGCCTCAGGAGCCCAAAAATTGGATGAATCACACCCTGGAGTTGGCAGCAGCAGCAGCAGGAGCCCAAACATTACTTTAAACAGACCCTGGGGTTGGCCTCAGGAGCCCAAAAATTGGATGAATCACACCCTGGAGTTGCAAGCAGCAGCAGGAGCCCAAACATTACTTTAAACAGACCCTGGGGTTGGCCTCAGGAGCCCAAAAATTGGATGAATCACACCCTGGAGTTGGCAGCAGCAGCAGCAGGAGCCCAAATATTACTTTAAAGAGACACTGGGGTTGGCTTCAGGAGCCCAAAAATTGGATGAATCACACCCTGGAGTTGGCAGCAGCAGCAGCAGGAGCCCAAATATTACTTTAAAGAGACACTGGAGTTGGCTTCAGTAGCCCAAAAATTGGATGAATCACACCCTGGAGTTGGCAGCAGCAGCAGCAGGAGCCCAAACATTACTTTAAACAGACCCTGGGGTTGGCCTCAGGAGCCCAAAAATTGGATGAATCACACCCTGGAGTTGGCAGCAGCAGCAGCAGGAGCCCAAACATTACTTTAAACAGACCCTGGGGTTGGCCTCAGGAGCCCAAAAATTGGATGAATCACACCCTGGAGTTGCAAGCAGCAGCAGGAGCCCAAACATTACTTTAAACAGACCCTGGGGTTGGCTTCAGGAGCCCAAAATTTGGATGAATCACACCCTGTGGAGAGTCATGTGGAGAAAAAGTAGCTTAGTTAGTAATATCTACATAAAATTATGAATAAACAAATGCAAAAGTTTGCCAAAGTGAAGTTTTGTTTGAGGGTGTGTTTCCACCTTTTAATTAAATCAGAAACAAGAAGGTATCATTGCCTCTGACTAATTAGCCCTCAAAAATTCTTGGAATTTTTAATCTGGAATCATGTCTGATCCGTCTTATCCGAAGAATATTAATAAAAAGTAAGAGTAACGTAAAGGATTTTTTATCAATACTTACTTGTGGTCCGATGCGGAGGAATGTCTGTAACTGGAGAGCAGCGCCTTAAATCTGTTTTGCACGATCCATCTTTCTTGGTCTGGCCCCGTCATCAATCTACTGGAATACATCAGGCATTGTTGGGAGGAAAGCTTGGCTGATCCATGCGCCATTCATTTCCACGCAGGGCAGTCTCTGGAAAAAAAAAGTCTGTATAAACCAGGGTCTTTTTCATATAAAAACAAATGGTTATTCTTGCTTTTCAACCATATGTTCCACAGCTTTACCAGTCATTGTGTCAGCCAATGAAGCAACTTTGTCTCGAAGTGCTGCAAAAGCAGTCCACTGCATCACAAGTGGCATCTGACACCCCCAGTCAACTGTCTGTCTGTTATGCTTTGGGTTCAGCTCCACTATCCATTGATCTGATATCCAAGATCTGATAATCATAAAATTCAGCAGCTACTGCCCAGCCAAGAAGTGGAGGAGACACTCGCCTCTTCTTCCACTATCCGGCAATTAGTGATGAGGAGAGTGTCGTGGGAGGAGGTGTTGCAAGCCGAGGTAGTGGAAGAGGGTCCCTGGAGTCTGCGGCGGTGGCGGCGGCAGCAGCAGCGAATTATTGCGGACTGTTGGTAGGAAAAATCAGCTACTCAGCGATGTGGCAGTGTTCCATGCAGCATCCTGTGGAGAAAAAGTAGGTTAGTTAGTGTATATACATAAAATTATGAATAGACAAATGCAATAGTATTGCGAAAGTGAAGTTTTGTTTGAGGGTGTGTTTCCACCTTGCAATTAAATCAGAAACAACTAGCTATCATTTGCCTCTGAATAATTAGCCCTCAAAAATTCTTGGAATTTTTAATCTTGATGTCTGAGGGATTTCTCCTCTCAGACAGCGTCACCATAAGTCCAGCCTGCTGCATTACCCAGTGGTGGACCTTTCAGAGAACTGATGGCTTGTGCCGAGCCGAGGTGGAGAGTCACATGGCATGGTTGTTGAACAGAAGGTGGGCCAGTCCTTTAGCCTGTCAGTGTGTACCAAAGTGCACAGTGTTGTCTACGCCTGGAGCTGTAACTATAGACTCATGGTGGACAATATATATCCTTTTAGGCCCCCTTGGTGATTGTGGTTTCACGCTGTTCTTCACATGGTTTTCCTTGACCATCAGAGTCACACATGGGAGGAACTACTAAAAATGAGAACTCAATCCATGAAAGCATTGCTTAATCCACGAAAACTGCAAATTTGGACCCATGGTGACTGACACTTGGAAGAACATCTTGTTTGCGCTGCGACAAGGAAGCCAGAGTCATGCGTCCTGACATGGCACACGTGTTCAGTCTAGTTTTGAAGTCTTGCCCCCATCTGAAAGACATCCGAACAACAGGAAAGAAAGTTAGCATGCACTTCTGGCACTCCTACACCACCAAGCACAACCTTATTGAGCCTCAGCGTCACAACGGTGTACCCCACCATAGTCTGATTTGCGATGTTTCCACCCGTTGGAATTCCACCCTCCATATGCAGGATCCACTATAGCAGTGGTCCCCAACCCTGTCCTCAAGGCCCACCAACAGGCCAGGCTTTGCAGATCTCCACAAAGATGCTCAGGTGGAGTAAAATTAGTGCAGCTGCAGAGCAATAGAGCTGGCTATTTGGAGATCCAAAAAACATGACATGTTGGTGGGCCTTGAGGACAGGGTTGAGGACCACTGCACTATAGGAACAGAGAAAAGCCATCACGGATTTCTGGATGATCCAAACGGATAGGGGGACACCCCTGTGTAAATTCAATGTAAACCATTGGCAGCTCATACGTGACACCGACCGTTTGCTCAGGCCCTTTGAGGAAGCTACATTATTAGTCAGTTGCCAGGACTATGAGATGAACGATGAGATTCCACTGCTTCATGTACTACAACACATGTTGGAAAGCATGGCTGGTCAGGGCACTGGAGACATGGCACATACATTTCACAGCCACATGAAGCCTGTGGGGGCTGAAGTGGAGGAGGAGGAGGGGGTGGGGCACAGCAAACCACAGTTTAGGTTTCACAAAATGACCATTTTATCTAGTCATCTGACAGGAGAGGAGGAGCAGGAGCAGCCACAGGAGCTAGAGGGTTGTGAGTAAGGCGAGACAGAGGACCCAGACACACCATGGCAGTTTACAGTGGAGATGGAGACAGGTAGTCCCTCCGAGTCACTTGCACAAATGGCACGATGCATGCTCACATGCATGCGTACTAGTGAGCGCAGAATTGTCTCCATTTGTCAGCGGCAAGACTTCTGGCTCTCCAACTTATTGGACCCTCGCTTCCGGCACAAAATGGGGGCATTTTTTACGCCCACTGAGAGGGAGGACAAACTGACCTACTACAGAGACATCCCACGTAGTCAGTTGGGCGATGTCTATCTGCGCCATGGCCCATACTCCCGCAGGTCTGACTCGGGGGGAAGTCTGCGATCACCTTCCACTGCCATGGCTGCTGGGGGGGTGGAAGGAGCTGCAGCAGCAGCTCCATCAGCAGCAGCCTCAGTCTTCAGTCGCTAGTGAGTAGCTTTCTACACCCGCATAGTGAGTCTACTCATGAGCAGCAGGAAGACCTGGAGCTGGACCTCAAACAGCAGGTCATGTCATACCTTGACATGACCATGCCAACACACCTTCAAGATCCACTGGATTTGCTGGGAAGCCAAACTTGACTTGTGCCCGCAACTAGCAGAGTTTGCCCTGGAAAAGCTGTACTGGCCGGACAGTAGTTGATTTAGATGGCAACTGGGCTGCTCTATATAACGAAGCAAAATGGCAAATTTACCTCACTATATAAGCTATTGCCCCTCAGATTTACACAGGGGCTGCTCTATATTATGCTGCAAAATGGCAAATTAACCTCACAATATAAGCTATTGCAGCTCTATATAAATAAAAATAAATAAATAAAAAAAGGGCCTGTAGAAGCTTATTTAGTATAACAGATAGGGTGACATGTGCTGGTTTGGGATGCCCATATGGGCTAGTGTTTTGGCAGCAGTACAAAAACCAATGCAAAATGCAATAGCTTAATAAAACTGATGCTGATCAACGCTTATTTAGTATAACAGATGGGGTGCAACATGCAGGTTTGGGATGCCCTGCGGCCTGGTGTATTTAAAGCAGACCAAAACCAATTCAAAATGCAATAACTTAATAAAGCTGAGGCTGTAGATGCTTATTTAGTATAAACAGGTAGGGTGCAAGGTGCAGCTTTGGGGTGCCCTGCGGCCTGGTTAAATGAAAGCAGTCAAAAAGGAAGTGCAAACTGAAGTAGCTTAATGAAGCTGATGCTGATCAACGCTTATGTTGTATACCAGATAGGGTGCAAGGTGCAGCTTTGGGGTGCCCTGCGGCCTGGTTTATTAAAATCAGTCAAAAACAAGTGCAAACTGAAGTAGCCTGATCAACGCTTATGTTGTATAACAGATAGGTTTAAAATAGCATGTGCCTTGGGATGCCCGTGTGGCCTGTTATATTTCAAGCTGAACAAAAAGTAACAATAATCCAAGTATGAGACATCATTTTGACCTTCTTCACAGCGCCATACTTTGAAAAAAAAAATTAATTTCATGCCGATCAATCCAAAGGTCAATGCCCCTAACAAAAATAGTGTTCGGCATAAGTTTTCCTTCTGGAAGGACGTAACCTTTAGTTTACATGGTTGGGGTAGGTTATCTTACAAATTGGGATACCCCAGGCAGCAGTGTCATTGAAAGAGACAGATTGTAATGCAGGCCATACGCAAGCAGAGAAACTCAGGCTGCAACAGGCCTATTTAGTTTACATGGTTGGGGTAGGTTATCTTACAAATTGGGATACCCCACTGTATATGAAACCGAATATAAATGCACACCCAAAAGTGGACACTCAGCCTCCAAGAGGCCTGCTTAGTTTAAATAAGAGAGCTGCTTAGTATGGTAGGTAGGTTATGTTATGTTACAGAATGGGATGCCCCAAGCAGACTTGAGATCAGTATATATGCACACAGCAGCAGTGTGTTAGCAGGCTCATACAGGCCAAATTTCTTTAAATAAATGTGCAGCTTACAGTAAATGCAGAGGCTAATGGTATGTTACAGAATGGGATGCCCCAAGCAGACTTGAGATCAGTATATATGCACACAGCAGCAGTGTGTTAGCAGGCTCATACAGGCCAAATTTCTTTAAATAACTGTGCAGCTTACAGTTAATGCAGAGGCTAATGGTATGTTACAGAATGGGATGCCCCAAGCAGACTTGAGATCAGTATATATGCACACAGCAGCAGTGTGTTAGCAGGCTCATACAGGCCAAATTTCTTTAAATAAATGTGCAGCTTACAGTAAATGCAGAGGCTAATGGTATGTTACAGAATGGGATGCCCCAAAGCTGACTTGAGATCAGTATATATGCACACAGCAGCAGTGTGTTAGCAGGCTCATACAGGCCAAATTTCTTTAAATAACTGTGCAGCTTACAGTTAATGCAGAGGCTAATGGTATGTTACAGAATGGGATGCCCCAAAGCTGACTTGAGATCAGTATATATGCACACAGCAGCAGTGTGTTAGCAGGCTCATACAGGCCAAATTTCTTTAAATAACTGTGCAGCTTACAGTTAATGCAGAGGCTAATGGTATGTTACAGAATGGGATGCCCCAAGCAGACTTGAGATCAGTATATATGCACACAGCAGCAGTGTGTTAGCAGGCTCATACAGGCCAAATTTCTTTAAATAAATGTGCAGCTTACAGTAAATGCAGAGGCTAATGGTATGTTACAGAATGGGATGCCCCAAGCAGACTTGAGATCAGTATATATGCACACAGCAGCAGTGTGTTAGCAGGCTCATACAGGCCAAATTTCTTTAAATAAATGTGCAGCTTACAGTAAATGCAGAGGCTAATGGTATGTTACAGAATGGGATGCCCCAAAGCTGACTTGAGATCAGTATATATGCACACAGCAGCAGTGTGTTAGCAGGCTCATACAGGCCAAATTTCTTTAAATAACTGTGCAGCTTACAGTTAATGCAGAGGCTAATGGTATGTTACAGAATGGGATGTCCCAAAAACCAGAGAGCACCTGGCAGGCAGCAGTAAGACTATGCACAGCAAAAGTGTCTTTATCATGCCTAATTTCAATTAGAATAGGTGCAAATGGTTAGGTTCTTAAATAGAGGCTGGTGTAGTCACAGAATGGGATGCCCTAAAAACCAGCAGTAAGTACACCTGGCAGGGACAAGTAGTGCTATGCCCAGCAAAAGTGTCTTTATCAGGCTAATTTCAAATATGATAAGAGCAAATGCTTATATGGTCTTAAACAGAGGCTGCTGTAGTCACAGAATGGGATGCCCCAAATAGGAGTGCACCTGGCAGGGTCCAGTAGTGCTATGCCCAGCAAAAGTGTCTTTATCAGGCCTAATTTCAAATATGATAAGAGCAAATGCTTATATGGTCTTAAACAGAGGCTGCTGTAGTCACAGAATGGGATGCCCCAAATAGGAGTGCACCTGGCAGGGTCCAGTAGTGCTATGCCCAGCAAAAGTGTCTTTATCAGGCTAATTTCAAATATAATAAGAGCAAATGGTTATATGGTCTTAAACAGAGGCTGCTGTAGTCACAGAATGGGATGCCCTGGCAGGGACAAGTAGTGCTATGCCCAGCAAAAGTGTCTTTATCAGGCCTAATTTCAAATATGATAAGAGCAAATGCTTATATGGTCTTAAACAGAGGCTGCTTTAGTCACAGAATGGGATGCCCCAACAGGAATGGACCTGGCAGGGTCCAGTAGTGCTTTGCCCAGCAAAAGTGTCTTTATCAGGCCTAATTTCAAATATGATAAGTGAAAATGGTTATACGGTCTTAAACAGAGGCTGCTGTAGTCACAGAATGGGATGCCATGGCAGGGACAAGTAGTGCTATGCCCAGCAAAAGTGTCTTTATCAGGCTAATTTCAAATATGATAAGAGCAAATGGTTATATGGTCTTAAACAGAGGCTGCTGTAGTCACAGAATGGGATGCCATGGCAGGGACAAGTTGTGCTATGCCCAGCAAAAGTGTCTTTATCAGGCCTAATTTCAAATATGATAAGAGCAAATGCTTATATGGTCTTAAACAGAGGCTGCTGTAGTCACAGAATGGGATGCCCCAAATAGGAGTGCACCTGGCAGGGTCCAGTAGTGCTATGCCCAGCAAAAGTGTCTTTATCAGGCCTAATTTCAAATATGATAAGTGAAAATGGTTATACGGTCTTAAACAGAGGCTGCTGTAGTCACAGAATGGGATGCCCCAAATAGGAGTGCACCTGGCAGGGTCCAGTAGTGCTTTGCCCAGCAAAAGTGTCTTTATCAGGCCTAATTTCAAATATGATAAGAGCAAATGCTTATATGGTCTTAAACAGAGGCTGCTTTAGTCACAGAATGGGATGCCCCAACAGGAATGGACCTGGCAGGGTCCAGTAGTGCTTTGCCCAGCAAAAGTGTCTTTATCTGGCCTAATTTCAAATATGATAAGTGAAAATGGTTATACGGTCTTAAACAGAGGCTGCTGTAGTCACAGAATGGGATGCCATGGCAGGGACAAGTAGTGCTATGCCCAGCAAAAGTGTCTTTATCAGGCCTAATTTCAAATATGATAAGAGCAAATGCTTATATGGTCTTAAACAGAGGCTGCTGTAGTCACAGAATGGGATGCCCCAAATAGGAGTGCACCTGGCAGGGTCCAGTAGTGCTTTGCCCAGCAAAAGTGTCTTTATCAGGCCTAATTTCAAATATGATAAGAGCAAATGCTTATATGGTCTTAAACAGAGGCTGCTGTAGTCACAGAATGGGATGCCCCAAATAGGAGTGCACCTGGCAGGGTCCAGTAGTGCTATGCCCAGCAAAAGTGTCTTTATCAGGCTAATTTCAAATATGATAAGAGCAAATGCTTATATGGTCTTAAACAGAGGCTGCTTTAGTCACAGAATGGGATGCCATGGCAGGGACAAGTTGTGCTATGCCCAGCAAAAGTGTCTTTATCAGGCCTAATTTCAAATATGATAAGAGCAAATGCTTATATGGTCTTAAACAGAGGCTGCTGTAGTCACAGAATGGGATGCCCCAAATAGGAGTGCACCTGGCAGGGTCCAGTAGTGCTTTGCCCAGCAAAAGTGTCTTTATCAGGCCTAATTTCAAATATGATAAGAGCAAATGCTTATATGGTCTTAAACAGAGGCTGCTGTAGTCACAGAATGGGATGCCCCAAATAGGAGTGCACCTGGCAGGGTCCAGTAGTGCTTTGCCCAGCAAAAGTGTCTTTATCAGGCCTAATTTCAAATATGATAAGAGCAAATGCTTATATGGTCTTAAACAGAGGCTGCTGTAGTCACAGAATGGGATGCCCCAAATAGGAGTGCACCTGGCAGGGTCCAGTAGTGCTTTGCCCAGCAAAAGTGTCTTTATCAGGCCTAATTTCAAATATGATAAGAGCAAATGCTTATATGGTCTTAAACAGAGGCTGCTGTAGTCACAGAATGGGATGCCCCAAATAGGAGTGCACCTGGCAGGGTCCAGTAGTGCTATGCCCAGCAAAAGTGTCTTTATCAGGCCTAATTTCAAATATGATAAGAGCAAATGCTTATATGGTCTTAAACAGAGGCTGCTGTAGTCACAGAATGGGATGCCCCAAATAGGAGTGCACCTGGCAGGGTCCAGTAGTGCTTTGCCCAGCAAAAGTGTCTTTATCAGGCCTAATTTCAAATATGATAAGAGCAAATGCTTATATGGTCTTAAACAGAGGCTGCTGTAGTCACAGAATGGGATGCCCCAAATAGGAGTGCACCTGGCAGGGTCCAGTAGTGCTTTGCCCAGCAAAAGTGTCTTTATCAGGCCTAATTTCAAATATGATAAGAGCAAATGCTTATATGGTCTTAAACAGAGGCTGCTGTAGTCACAGAATGGGATGCCCCAAATAGGAGTGCACCTGGCAGGGTCCAGTAGTGCTTTGCCCAGCAAAAGTGTCTTTATCAGGCCTAATTTCAAATATGATAAGAGCAAATGCTTATATGGTCTTAAACAGAGGCTGCTGTAGTCACAGAATGGGATGCCCCAAATAGGAGTGCACCTGGCAGGGTCCAGTAGTGCTTTGCCCAGCAAAAGTGTCTTTATCAGGCCTAATTTCAAATATGATAAGAGCAAATGCTTATATGGTCTTAAACAGAGGCTGCTGTAGTCACAGAATGGGATGCCCCAAATAGGAGTGCACCTGGCAGGGTCCAGTAGTGCTTTGCCCAGCAAAAGTGTCTTTATCAGGCCTAATTTCAAATATGATAAGAGCAAATGCTTATATGGTCTTAAACAGAGGCTGCTGTAGTCACAGAATGGGATGCCCCAAATAGGAGTGCACCTGGCAGGGTCCAGTAGTGCTATGCCCAGCAAAAGTGTCTTTATCAGGCCTAATTTCAAATATGATAAGAGCAAATGCTTATATGGTCTTAAACAGAGGCTGCTGTAGTCACAGAATGGGATGCCCCAAATAGGAGTGCACCTGGCAGGGTCCAGTAGTGCTTTGCCCAGCAAAAGTGTCTTTATCAGGCCTAATTTCAAATATGATAAGAGCAAATGCTTATAGGGTCTTAAACAGAGGCTGCTGTAGTCACAGAATGGGATGCCCCAAATAGGAGTGCACCTGGCAGGGTCCAGTAGTGCTTTGCCCAGCAAAAGTGTCTTTATCAGGCCTAATTTCAAATATGATAAGAGCAAATGCTTATATGGTCTTAAACAGAGGCTGCTGTAGTCACAGAATGGGATGCCCCAAATAGGAGTGCACCTGGCAGGGTCCAGTAGTGCTTTGCCCAGCAAAAGTGTCTTTATCAGGCCTAATTTCAAATATGATAAGAGCAAATGCTTATATGGTCTTAAACAGAGGCTGCTGTAGTCACAGAATGGGATGCCCCAAATAGGAGTGCACCTGGCAGGGTCCAGTAGTGCTATGCCCAGCAAAAGTGTCTTTATCAGGCCTAATTTCAAATATGATAAGAGCAAATGCTTATATGGTCTTAAACAGAGGCTGCTGTAGTCACAGAATGGGATGCCCCAAATAGGAGTGCACCTGGCAGGGTCCAGTAGTGCTTCACCCAGCAAAAGTGTCTTTATCAGGCCTAATTTCAAATATGATAAGAGCAAATGCTTATATGGTCTTAAACAGAGGCTGCTGTAGTCACAGAATGGGATGCCCCAAATAGGAGTGCACCTGGCAGGGTCCAGTAGTGCTTTGCCCAGCAAAAGTGTCTTTATCAGGCCTAATTTCAAATATGATAAGAGCAAATGCTTATATGGTCTTAAACAGAGGCTGCTGTAGTCACAGAATGGGATGCCCCAAATAGGAGTGCACCTGGCAGGGTCCAGTAGTGCTTTGCCCAGCAAAAGTGTCTTTATCAGGCCTAATTTCAAATATGATAAGAGCAAATGCTTATATGGTCTTAAACAGAGGCTGCTGTAGTCACAGAATGGGATGCCCCAAATAGGAGTGCACCTGGCAGGGTCCAGTAGTGCTATGCCCAGCAAAAGTGTCTTTATCAGGCCTAATTTCAAATATGATAAGAGCAAATGCTTATATGGTCTTAAACAGAGGCTGCTGTAGTCACAGAATGGGATGCCCCAAATAGGAGTGCACCTGGCAGGGTCCAGTAGTGCTTTGCCCAGCAAAAGTGTCTTTATCAGGCCTAATTTCAAATATGATAAGAGCAAATGCTTATATGGTCTTAAACAGAGGCTGCTGTAGTCACAGAATGGGATGCCCCAAATAGGAGTGCACCTGGCAGGGTCCAGTAGTGCTTTGCCCAGCAAAAGTGTCTTTATCAGGCCTAATTTCAAATATGATAAGAGCAAATGCTTATATGGTCTTAAACAGAGGCTGCTGTAGTCACAGAATGGGATGCCCCAAATAGGAGTGCACCTGGCAGGGTCCAGTAGTGCTTTGCCCGGCAAAAGTGTCTTTATCAGGCCTAATTTCAAATATGATTAGAGCAAATGCTTATATGGTCTTAAACAGAGGCTGCTGTAGTCACAGAATGGGATGCCCCAAATAGGAGTGCACCTGGCAGGGTCCAGTAGTGCTTTGCCCAGCAAAAGTGTCTTTATCAGGCCTAATTTCAAATATGATAAGAGCAAATGCTTATATGGTCTTAAACAGAGGCTGCTGTAGTCACAGAATGGGATGCCCCAAATAGGAGTGCACCTGGCAGGGTCCAGTAGTGCTTTGCCCAGCAAAAGTGTCTTTATCAGGCCTAATTTCAAATATGATAAGAGCAAATGCTTATATGGTCTTAAACAGAGGCTGCTGTAGTCACAGAATGGGATGCCCCAAATAGGAGTGCACCTGGCAGGGTCCAGTAGTGCTATGCCCAGCAAAAGTGTCTTTATCAGGCCTAATTTCAAATATGATAAGAGCAAATGCTTATATGGTCTTAAACAGAGGCTGCTGTAGTCACAGAATGGGATGCCCCAAATAGGAGTGCACCTGGCAGGGTCCAGTAGTGCTTTGCCCAGCAAAAGTGTCTTTATCAGGCCTAATTTCAAATATGATAAGAGCAAATGCTTATATGGTCTTAAACAGAGGCTGGTGTAGTCACAGAATGGGATGCCTCACAGCAGACTTAAGATCAGTTCAGTATATATGCACAGTTAGTTACTATAAGCAGCCTGAAAACGCTAACAAAGCCTGTCAGCCAGCTAGTAACACTCAGGCTGGATGAAAAAAAAAAAAAATCTCCCTGTCACAGCCTCCGTTTTTTCCTACCTTTCCCTGGCTTTCTGTCTGTCTCCTGTCTGTCTCCTGCCTGTCTCCAGCCTGTCCCTGTCTGTCCCTGCCTGTCCCTGCCTGTCTAACTGTCTGTCCCTCAGCTACACAGCGTTCTGTCTCTCACGAATGCAATAGAGAAATGAGGAAAAGCAAGATGGCCGCCGTTAAATACCGCTGTGTGACGTCACCGGGCTTGCTGGCTGCTGATAGGCTGCATGTGACTGCCCCAGCTTGCACTGGCGCGGGATACATGTCCAGACATGTCCCGTCCGCCATCTTAGAATGCCTGTAAATGTAAATGAATGGATGTTAAAGGAAAACTTCGAGTGATCGAATCGCGGGGAAATTCGGATTCGATCCGAATCGAATTTTTCCTGAAATTCGGATCGAATCCGGGTTCGTCCGGATCGATTCGCTCATCCCTAGCAAGGACCAAAACCCAGGATATTTAAAATACTTGTTTTTGGTCCACTTTAATGGCTCCATTGAGCTGGTGTTTATAACTGCCAACTACCTAGAGATTATGTCTCCACTCCTTGCCAAGGGTTTTTAAGGCGTATTTTTTAGTAAATATTGTTAACTGATGTTTCAGGCATTTTACAGGAAAGTATCCATTTTCAAGCAGAGCCTGGGTTTTAAAGCGGAAGTTCAGTCAACTATAACCCCCCGCCCTGTCACCCAACATTGGCGTCGAGGCAGGACCGTAGGGGGGGGGGGGGGTTACAAAGGAGAAACTCTCACGGCCTCCGCAGGAAAAGACACAAAGCCACATTACCCGGTCCGTGCACACACCTGCGCTTCACTTGAATGGGCGGACAGGAGACCGCACAGAGCTGGAGGATGTGTACATTTCATCAAAGATGGTGCCAAGGATCTGGAGCGGCGGAGGTTACAAAGAAAAAATACCCTTACCTTATCCCAGCGGCCCGCACTGGCCTTCCATGGCGCCACAGAAAGAGATGCATAGCCGCATCCCCCAGGGTGACGCACCTCCGAATTCCACTTGAATGGGCAGACGGGCGTGTGCATGGAGCGGGGGGGTGCCCAGGATCTGGAGCACTGGAGGAGCGGCTCAGACCCCTGTATAAGGTAAGGGTTTTTTTTTCTTTGTGATCCCTACCCCCGTCCTGCCTCAGCGCCAGGGTAGGGTGGCAGGGCAGGGGGCGGGGGGAGTTATAATTGACTGAAGTTCTAACATGAAATGTCTTGTTTATATTGTTTTTATAGTGCTTTATTAATATTTTTTTTTTTTGGGGGGGGGGGATATGTGAAATAAAATGTAAAAAAAAACATTTTTTTTTAAATCTATTTTTTTTTTTAAATAAAAAATGTACATTTTTCAAGAAAATCATATTGTTGTTAAAGCCCCATTTCTCTCGATTTCAGCAGTATCACATATGTATCAGTAGCTCCCCGTTCCTGCCTAGGAGACCCCCCAAACTGAAAAAAATTTTAAAAAAATCCAACTGCACCTTGCAGTTAAACCGGACTTTCAGCATGATTTAATGAAAAGCCCAAACCCTTAAAAAACTTTTCCCAGCATCTACAATTAATATACTTTAAGTTTTTAGTCACTTATTATTCTTTCCACCACCGGGCTGCAACTCTGTTCAGGGCTCACATACTGAGGAGAGCGGGTTAAAGTGCAGGGGTGGGGTTATAGCTGTGCTTTGCAAAGACAGAGCAGAGCTGGGGTCAGGAAAAGGTCAGCAATCCCAGAATGCAGAGCAACACAGTGAAGACACTTCCTGTTTGCAGGCTGCCTGATGCTCCATGAGCTGCATTTAAAGGCTCATAACATGCATAGATGGATAGGATGAGTTTTAATGTGAGCAATCTGTATGTACAGGGTGGGGCAAATATACAAGATAGGCTCTTATTCAGAGTGAAGGTCCGCTTTAACTAGCAATAACCAAGAGTTAAAGCCTTAGAAACTGGAGACAAAAACGTGTTAGGCCCCCCTTTTCAGCAAAACCAGCAGAGTCCAAGAGGCTAAAGGTTACCAGCCTACAAAGCCCACTGGGCTCTTCTGCACTTCCCTGGCATTTGGGGATGCAGGTCATTTGGCATTGGGGTTTGGCAAGTCACCTGCTTGCTGTTACCAGTTCACAAAGGGTTAAAGCGGGACAAAACCAGGGAACTTTACTTTCCCGGGTTTGTTCTATTTCCTGAGGGGTATTCACCTTTGACATTTTTTTTTTTTATTATTCTTTATTTTCATTTTGCACAATATAACAATAAACATCATGACAGAAAGGAACAGATAAGGGAAGTGAGGCTGTCCGTAGCTCACTGAATACCTTTTTCAACTTTAATGCTCGAGCAAGCCACAACATCTTGAACCACATAAACGACAAGACTAAGACTGAAGAGGAAAAGAAAAAAAAAAAAAAATAAAAAAGGGGAAGGACAGAGGCAGTGGGATAGTGATGTGGGGGGGGGGGGGGGGGGGAAGACCCACTCCGAAACACTTCGGCTCACTCCTGAAGATAGCCAAGGTAATCGGTCGATAGGGTAAACTGATCCCAGGCACACCAGATCTCTCTGTATTTGTCAAGGGTGTCCTTCATTGAAGCCGTAAGCTCCTCCATCCTACTCACATCCCTCACTCTGGCCAGCCACATCGCTGTTGTCGGAGGATCGGGTGATCTCCAGCACGCAGGTATACAAGACTTTGCGGCATTCAGCAGTGGGGCCAGAAGGGATTTGCCCCTCCTGGAGATCGAGGCGGGAGCCAAGTTAAGGAGGTAGCTGGCCGGGTCCTTTCCCAGCTCGATCCCAGTCAGGTGTAGAACTATTTTTCGGACATTGTCCCAAAACTTAGCGAGGCCAGGGCAGCTCCAGAACATATGGAGCATTGTGCCCCTCTCGCGTGAGCATCTCCAACAAAGGGGGCTGGAAGAGGGTAACATCTTGGCCAATCTAGATGGCACGTAATACCATCGGGTCAGAATTTTATATGAGGTTTCTTGATATCTGCTCGAAATAGAGGACGTATGCGCCAACTGGAACATAGCTTGCCTCTGTTCTGCTGAGAAGTTTCTGTTAAGTTCCCTCTCCCATCCCTCCACGCAAAGGGGCACAAACGACTCCGGGGGGCTACTAAGCAGGGAATAGGCATGTGACAGAGCCCCTCTGAAATGGCCCACCCCAATGCACAATCGTTCAAAAGGAGTCAGCGGTCTATCAGCTTCGTCCGGTCGGCCCACTGATTTCTGGTAGTGGGACAGCTGGAAAGCCCGCCAGAAGTTAAGTGGTGGGAGCGAGTGCCCGGCCGCCAACTCCCCCGGCCCGCACCACACTCCCCCCTCGCGCATATGCATGAGCCTATAACAATTTTGGTGTGTCCATAAACGGAGGACACGGTCGGACTGGCTTGCTGGGAAATCTGGGTGCCCTATCACCGGCGTTAAAGGTGACAGGGAGGGGGAGATATCTGGCCTCGGGAAGACCCTCGCCACCACCCTCCTCGTGGGGCCTATCGTCGGGTGTTTGTTAAGAATTTGGAGCTGGCTCGATGGGATCCAAGGGAGTCCCGGAAGGAAGGCATGCGAGGCTTCTTGTTCAATGTGTGTCCATTGTTTCAGCTTGGCGTGTCTGCACCAATCGATCACCCTGACCAGGTGAGTCGCAGCGTGATACAGCCTCCAATCCGGGAGGCCCAGGCCTCCGCGAGCCTTGGGAAGGGTCAGGAGGGATGCTGCCAATCGGTGTGCTTTCCCAGCCCACACAAACCTTGAGCATAACCCCGCTAATCTCCTAAAGAATGTGTGGGGGATCTCTATTGGAAGGGCCTGGAAGAGATACAGCACTCTGGGTAGTATGTTCATCTTAACAATATTTACCCGGCCGAACCAGGTAAACGCACTCCTATTCCACCTCTGAAGGTCCTCCTCCAGCCTCTTCAACAACGGGGGGAAGTTGAGACCATATATCTTCTGAGGCTGAGCCGATATTTGCGTCCCCAGGTAAGTCACCGCCTCCCCCTCCCATTTGAAGCGGAAGGTCTTTGAGATCTGCTCTATTCTTTTGGGGGGAATGTTAATGTTAAGGGCTGAGGATTTCTGGTAGTTTATTTTATAGTTGGACACTGCCTGGAAGTCCCGAAGCTCTGCCAGCAGGACGGGCAGAGTGGTTTCCGGTCTGGAGACGAAGAAAATGAGGTCGTCAGCATACGCTGCCACCTTATGTTCGACGTGGCCGACCCGAACTCCAGCCACATCCGAGTTCTTCCTGACAGTGCGCAGGAGTGGCTCTAAAGTCAAGACGAAGATTAATGGTGAAAGCGGGCATCCCTGGCGCGTTCCGTTTGATTGATTAAATGGTTCAGAGGGGAGCCCGTTTACTATGACAGACGCAGAGGGGCAAGAGTAGGAAGCTTTAATCCAGTTAGTCATATGTTTTCCAAGGCCAATATGGCTGAGGGTTGCGAACAGGAACTCCCAGCTGACCCTGTCAAACGCCTTCTCTGCGTCCGTTGAGAGGAGCAGAGTACCCGTCCCCCTCGTACGCGCCTGGTGAATCAAATTGATGACCCTCGTGGTGTTGTCTCTACCCTCTCTTGTAGGGACAAAGCCAACCTGGTCCCAGTGCACAAGATGAGGGATAAGGGGCGCCAGTCTGTCCGCAATCACCTTGTTAAATAGTTTCAGGTCGCAGTTCAATAAAGAAATGGGCCTGTAGCTGCCACACTGCATCGGGTCTTTGCCCGCTTTCGGGATGATCGTGATGTGGGCATGAAGTGTGTCTCTAGGCGGGGGGCATCCATCTTTCAGGGAACCAAAGGAGGCCACAAATTGAGGGCCGAGTAGCTCCGCAAATTCCTTGTAGTACCCTAAGTCGAAACCGTCTGGGCCCGGCGCCCGTCCTGGTCTAGTGCCTTTAATGGCCTTCAGGAATTCCTCCATCTCTATTTCCTTTTCGAGGGCGTTAATCACCTCTTTATTGAGTCTAGGGAGTTCTGATTCCCGAATATAGGAAGCGATACGTTCCAGATGTGTAGGCGAACGCTCCTGGGGTAAGTTGTAGAGGTTTTCATAGAATTCCCTGAAGGCCACCGCTATATCAGACGTCAAGTGTTTCCTGCCCCTCTTGGGGTCCTGAATAGTCGAGATAAAATTCCTCCCTCGTTGAGCTTTCAGTGCTCTAGCTAGGGCCTTACCTGACTTGTTGCCATATTCGTAAAAAAATCTACGACTCCCAACCGCACGTTTTTTAGCCTCAGTGAGGCAGATATCCCTAAGGGACTCCCGAAGATTCACCAACTTGGCCCCCAGCTCCTTGTCCAAGGTCTGTTTGTGTCTAGTTTCAATAGTCAGTATCTCCTGAGTCAGCCGGGCAAATTGTTCATTCCTCATTTTTTTAAGGCGCGAGCCATGTTTAATTAGTAGGCCCCTGACCACGCACTTGTGGGCCTCCCACACCGACATCCGTGAGACCCCTTCGGTGACGTTAACAGAAAAATAGTCCACGATGGCCTTCTGAATATCGGCCTTAACCTCAGGGTCCTGCAGGAGCGAATTGTTCAATCTCCAATGACCTCTGTGGGATGGGGTATCTGGGATGGAGAGGATGACCGAGACAGGCGCGTGGTCCGAGACAGTTATCTGTCCTATGTCCATGCTGACCACCAAGTGTAAGAACCTGTGTGGGACCAGGAAGAAGTCTATGCGTGAGTAGGAGTTATGTGGTGCAGAGAAAAACGTATAGTCCCTCTCCCTGGGGTTGAGTGTCCGCCACGCGTCCATCAGTTGATGCCTATGAAGTAGGGCCTTAATTTTTTTAAGCATAGCGAAGGGGATGTGGGAGACCCCCCTAGAGGTGTCCAGTCCAGGGTCTAGGACTATGTTAAAGTCCCCTCCCAGCAAAAGGACCCCCTCTGCAAAAGCCATGAGTTTCTCCAAGGTGGAATGGAGGAACCTGTGTTGATTAGAGTTAGGGCAGTAGCATGTTGCTAGCGTAATTTTTAAGGAGTAAAGTGTTCCCTTAACAAAGAGAAATCTCCCCCCGGGATCCAGGAGCGTCTCGAGATGCGTCCAGGGTAGCGCCCCTGCCAGGAGAATAGCAACTCCCCTAGATTTGGAGTCCGGTGAGGGGCATAGGTACTGGGTTTTAAAGTGACGGTCGGTGAGATTATGGGATCTTCCTATTTTGAGATGGGTTTCCTGTACAAAGGCAATCTGAGTGTGCATGCGCTTCAGCTCCCTGAGGACGGACGACCTCTTGAAAGGAGAATTCAAGCCCTTCGCATTGAGGGATGTGCACTTTACCTTGGACATATTGGTATGAGGAGATGGGGTCCGGGGTCAGATTCCACAGAAATGGGACCGAGAGAAAGAAAAACAACAAAACACCAGAAATTATAGGAGGATAGAAAAACACAGGACAAGACGATACAAAACAAAAAGAAAGATCAACCACACGTATTAAATACAACACGAATAAACTTTTCCACTATAGTAACTGCAGGGACATACAGAGAAAATCCCTGCAGCTAGGCGTGGATTTAAACAGGGAATAAGGTTACTGCTCCCCAAAAAGGAGGTCCCCCACTCGTCTGCCAGACGCCGAACGGGGGAGGACCCCAACCTACTGTGGGAACGCGACGGGCTGAAGGCGACCGCGGCGTCCCCCCAGCCAACCCCCATCGCCAAACAGGCTCCGACTCGGCAGCACTAGCGGCCGCGGAGCACGCAAATGGTGTAGACATCCACCCAGTAATTCAGATAACATTCTCTGGCGCCCCCTGGCACCTCAATCAATGATCCGCCGGAACCCGCCAGTGTAGGTAAGGCCTACTCAGGGCCCAGCTGGACATATGACGGAGCGGCCAGGGAAGCAACATCATGGTGAAAACAGCACATAGATAACATAGCCTCAAAACAAAACGGAAAAAAAGGCCATATATGAGTCATCTTTGGCACAAGAACACAACAATGGCCCCGTTTGAGTTAGGACTCATTGTCGCGGGCCCGCGGTGCAGGCGGCGGGCCTCTGGTATTTCGTCTGCGCGAGGTACCCGCGCCCCCCCCCCGTCCGGTCCCGCGGGGCGGGGGGCCCGCCCCCGCAGACCGGGAGGGAAGAAGCGGGGAAGGGTCCAACCAGTCCGGGACCTCTATTGCCGGCGAATCCAAGAAGGCGAAAAGTTCGGGGAGGTCCGCTGGGGTTCGCAGGGCAAAGACGCGCTGGTGTCTCTTCACCAGAAGGTGAAACGGGTATCCCCATCGGTAGGTGGCCCCGCACTCCCGAATCCTTTCCAGTAGAGGTCTTAACAGACGCCTCAGGTACAGGGACCGCCTGGAAACGTCCTGGAATATCTGCAAAGTGGCGCCGTCAAAGTCTATCCGGTCCCTCTCCCGTGCTCTTCTGAGGATTTCCTCTTTTACGGAGAAATAATGCAGGCGGCAGATGACGTCTCGTGGGCGACCCGGGTCATCAGGCCTAGGCCCCAGTGCTCTGTGGAGGCGGTCGATCACTATTTCCGCTGTGGGTGGACGGCTCAGGATCCCGTTGAAGATACCAGTGACCGTTTGCAGTAATTGATCTGGGCCAGTAGCTTCAGGGAGGCCCCTCAACCTTATATTGTTACGGCGGCTCCTATTTTCTAGGTCATCCAAATGTAGGACCACCGCTTGGGATATGGAACGTTGGGAAGCCATGCTTCTCTCCAGGGCTTCTATTCTTTGGATGGTCGAGGTGTGGGACTGTTCCATGCCCGAGACCCTGGAGTCCAGGTCGCCCACGGCCCCTTGTAGATCAGAGATATCTTTCTTAAAGGTGCTCTCCACCCTCAATATAAAGGATTCTAGGTCTGCTTTGGTCGGTAAGGCTTTAAGCTCAGCCTTGATATCTTCAAGGACTCCCGCGTGGCAATCTTGGGAGGGGGGAGGGGGACCAGCTGGGTCGCCCAGGCCTCCATCGCGACAGTCCCGGACGTCGTCCCGAACCGCCCCGGCCGTCCTCGTCTTAGGTTGCTCCGGCATAGACCCTTTTTGAGTGGAGGGTAAAGTCTCCCCTTGGTACGAGGGGCCCAGAGGCCAGGGAGGGGGGGGTCTGCCCCCTGATCGGCTATCCAGGCGCTGTGGTGTGGTCCGAGGTGGGAACGGACCAGGGTCACGGGCCTCCTCGCTGTGACTGTTGCCCCAAGGCCTTCCATCTTGATCTCCTCTGGAGTGCCACGTTGGGGAGGGAGGGGAGCGCCCTGGAGCCCCAGGAGAGAACCATAACCCAGCCGGGTCCGAGGAAGAGTCGTGTAGTGCCCGCGAATTCGGGCTTGGCGGGGATACCCCCCTCATTGGCGGTGTCATCGATGCCGGGCTCCCCTCGTTATCTCCCAGCTGTGTGGGTGGTTTTTCCATCCCAGCCATCGCCAGGGTCCCCTCAGTGCGCCGGGCTTCAAGCAGTCCCGCAGAGTCCCCTGTTTCATCGTGGGATCTTTCAGGGAAGGGCATACTGAGGTCAGGGTTGCCCATGATGGGGGTAGTAGCGCAGGGAGTCCCCCCAGTGTGCTGTGTACTATTGCCTCCTCCGAGGCTGTGATTGGCCACGTGGGAACTCAGTGTTGGGGAGCCGGGCCGCAGCCGCATAGGCTCCGCAGCAGCAGCCAGTGATCTACTGCGGCTCCCGGCCCCGACGTCAGGCGGCATCTCCCCCGCTCTCCCCCTCCCGCCCGGCGGGGACCTCTCCATCTCATGCGGCCGCCCGCTCTTCACTGGCGCGCGCACCGCTCCGGCGGCGCCAGCAGCCGACACAGCGGGCTCCGGACCAGACGTGGAGCCCGACACCCGTCGCTCGTCGCTGCCCTCCTCACCTCTCCTCGGGGATGTAGCAGCAAGGCAGGCTGGCATTCCTTCCACACTGGGGGCCCCCGGATCGAGCGCAGCCCCGGCCTCTCCGATCAGCGTCCTGTCATGCGGCTCCTCTGCTAAGGGACGCACCGCCGCCATCTTGCTGCTCCCGGCGACCTCTCTTCTCCGACCCCCAGCCTCCAGGTAAGAGCTGATCCTGCGTGCTGGAGGGGATGGGGTGATTCTCTGGCCTCTCCGCTTCTTAGCCATGTTAGGGCCGAATGATTATAGGTGGGTGGATGCCCTGATATTATGGGATTAGTCGGTCGGCCGGAGGGAGCTCAAACCAAAGACAGCCTCACTCCTCCATGCCCGGCCACGCCCCCTCACCTTTGACATTTGACTATGATATCCACACACACAGATCGTTGCTCCTAGCTCGGGGCCACAGTACTTACCTTAAAGGCTTCATCCAGGTACCTCACTGGACCAGCACCTCACACAGCACCTCCCTCTTGTTGGGTTTCTCTTCCTGTCTCCCTCTGATGTGGTAATGACCCCGCTATCAGTCATGGTGAGCTGCCACATCCCCCTCCATTCACTGTTTTTGGCAGCCATCCCTCTTCTTCCATGGGCACTATAGAAAGCACTTTGATTTACACACACCAGCACTTTATACATTTATGTGATTGTGAAACACCCTTTTTAAGCTTTATTTATTCTTAGACAAAGGATCCTGTCCCCTGATACAAACATTTATATGCAAAGTTCCAGCAGATCCTCTCTTCAGACACAAATATTAATATGCAGAGCACCAACACATCCTGTTCCCTGACATAAACATTAACATGCAGAGAACCAGTGAATCCTGTTCTCTGACCAAAACATTAATACGCAGAGCATCAGTGGATCCTCTCCCCTAAGTCAAACATTAAACTTCAGAGCACCAGTGGATCCTGTCCCCTGATGCTAACGTTAATATGCAGATCTCCAGTGGTTCCTGTTTTCTGACTAAAATGTTAAAGTGGACCAACACCCAGGCGGTTCGGCCCGGGAATCTATAAGATTCCCGTGACGATCCGATCCCTCCCCACGGGGCATCCAAAATTGGGATGCCCCGCTGTGTGAAACTCCCCCAGGATGCCCAGAAACCTTCATTCACAAATGGCCGGCGTGGCGAGCCCACTGTTAGAGGGAAGCGCAAGATGCGGCCGCCAGCGCGATCAGAGCCACTGTGGTAAGACGTCTCATTGAAGCGCATACCACAGCGGCTCCGAGCGCACTTATTGGATGAGCGGCCGCGCATACGCTGTAGAAGCGGGGTGAGGGGAGTTTTCCGCGGAAATCTGGGGGGTTTCACATAGCGGGGTGCCCCCGGGAAGTGGACCAAGACCCAGGATAGTGAAAATCCTGGGTGTTGGTCCACTTTCAAATGCAGAGAGCAAGCGGATTCTGACCTGTGACCCAAACAATAATATGCAGAGAGCCGGAGTGGATCCTGTCCCCTGACACAAACATTACTAGGCAGAATGCCAGCATATCCTGTCCTCTGACACCATTGTTGTGCCTGGAGACCCCACATAGTGTGAGGGGTTAAGTATTTTTGGGGGGGGGATTCTGACAATTCTGCTTTTGGAGGGTGGGGGCAAGACAGGGGCACATATTTATGCCTGGTTTTCTGGAGGAAGGGAGCCATCACATTATGAGATGGGCTATGGGGAGGGTAAGAAGCCTGGGAGGGGTTGTTGTGAATGGCCAGTAGGGTAATTATGAAAGGGACTGCAGGTCTTCTGTTGGGGTCCTGTCTGGATACTTGGGGGGCAAGAAAAGACCCCACCTAAGCTCTTGGGGATGAAAGGGAAAATCATTCTCTAGGGGGTTCTGTTTTTATACTAGCCCTGCCAGGGCGCTAGGAAGGTGGCCTTTTCTGGTAACTTGGGAGGGGGTGACAATATTTAAAATAAATCCCCATTTGACCACTGAGGGGGTTTGGGGGGCACTGCTGTTAAAATGCCCTACCCCCACTCCACTGTATCCCACCCCAAGGGGGTACAGGGGCATCACTGTTAATAAAAGCTCCACCTATGGCTGAGGACATGCAGAGGACACCTGCTATTTAAAAGTACCTTTCACGATGTCCACTGCGGGATTGCCGCTATAAAAACAACCCACTCCCTATGTCTGCTGTGGGGGTGCTATACACAACCGCAGATTGTGCAGACAGATGTGCTGTTATACTTACAGCTTGGCTCCTGTACACGTCTCCCTCTGCCTCTAGGTGAGCACTGCTTGATGACATGTGCTGCTGTGTCTCCATATGGAGGCCAGGGAGACATGTAAAAGGAGCCAAGCTATAAGAGAGGGGGTTGTATTCAATAGTGGTGCTCTGCAGCAGACATGGTGGGGAGTATGTTTGTATAGCAGGCACCCCCTGCAATATCCATTAAAGGGAGTGGGGAATTGGCGACCATTTACCCCGCATGGGGCAAGAAACGGCCTTGGCCTTGGGACTGTGAAGTTCCCCACCTTTACCCTCCTTTTTCCCCCTACCTTCATCCCCTTTTGCTTTGTAATGTATGCACTGGTGGACCCCTGTTCCGGACTGCACATCTGGCATGACCCACATAGTAGGAACCTAATGGCAGTCTCCTGTAGGATGTGCGCTTCAGGGCTTCAGTTTGGGATGACTCGCTATGTGAAAACCCCCAGGTCGCCCAGTGAAGTGTACCTTTCTCCCTGGTCTTATGACGCATGCCTGGGCTCTCGTCCAATCTAAGCCTCTTGCCGTGCATATGTATGGTTTGGCAAATGGCTTTGTTTGCAGCAATTAGGAGCGCCAATTTTTACATTGGTGAGGAAGCCATGAATAAGGTGCGTATTGTGGCGCCCGGGGGGGTTCACTTTGGGATGCCCCAGGGGAAAGCCAGCAGTTAGCCCTGATATCTTTTAGATCTTTTAGATTCCAGGGATGAGCCATTGGGTTTTGTTCCTCTGCTAAGCATAAGAGCCACCCTCATGAGCCCAATGACTGAGGAGGGCGGCCCGTATCTCCACACACAAAGAGGCTGCACAATGAATATCCAAAAATATTAAATAAAGTTTATTAAATCCCATAAAACACCGAATCACACAAGAACAGAATTAAAAATATGCTACAAGGCTTATAATACTAATAATAACACCACTGTTCCATGAAAATAGATAAATACATTCACCACAGTTGGATTGAATAAACAAAAAACTATCTACAAGACATCCAATACAATGATATGAAAATACAAATACCCAAATAAATCCCAAATTGGGATTCTCTGCTGTGTGAAACCACCCAGGATGGTGATAATAACTCATCTTTCTCTGACCTAAAGGCAAATAGCTCTCATTGTTGTGCATGGGGAGTACATGCTGCCACATCCGCACGCGCATAGCAGGAAATGCGGGAGCGCACGGTCCCCATTGAAGGCAATTAAGGCCCAAATGATGTAAATACAGCAAAAGTTGGCTGAGAGCCAGCGCATGCACGTAGGACCAGAGAAAGGTGAGTTTTACTGGGCTAACTGGGGGATTTCACACAGCAGGGCAATTCAGGATGGGGGCACAGAACAAAACCTAGTATAGTCAAATTACCGGGATTTGTTCCTCTTTAAGAAATATAAAGCAGGTTGAATAAAGGCTGCCAAGGGGCATATAGGCTGGTGTTCTGTCATGGCCATTTGAACCATGAACCATGGGGACCCAGCCCTATGTCTGGTGTGCCTACCTGTTGGTAGCCTTGGAGAGGGGGCACCCTATATTATATACACAAACGCAAAAAGAAAACATGCAAACAATGTCAAATGCATTAAAGGGACTGTAAACCCAATGGAAATAATTGCAGCAAGCAGTTCACCTGATGTCTGTCCCGTATGCCTCTCCTTCATTTCCTGCAACACCAGGTAGGAAGCCGTAGCAGGGCTCCAAAGTTTGCCTTTAATTTTCATCTCCCCAGGACCACCCTTTCTGTTCTCAGAGCAAGTGAGCACAGCAAGCCACAGTGGTCTCATAACTGTCTCTGACAGCAGAGCGTGTGCGTCATTACATACTATTCCCTGCTCAGCCACAACCCAGAAATGTAAACAAGAAAAACGGCTTTGCCTAGAATACATAAGGCATTTACATACAATCTAAGATTTTGAGATGCTTTGAAATGGCTCATTTTACACTGTTCTATGGTAAGTGGACAACAGTGCTTCATATCAACAATTATACAGCAGGGACATTCATTACTAGCATTTCAGTGAAGGGTGGTGATGGCAGACTAAAGGCTGGTCCACTATAGTCCATTTTTGTGTTTGTCAGGCCTTTGTTGGTGCCAACAGGTCCTGAAAGACAATATCCCCAAGTCCGAGGAAGAAGGCCCTTTGCCTACGACCCCTGCCCATTAACTTCCCCTTAAATACCTGGCTAGCTTAAACTCAGGCTAGGAAACTACCTAGGAAAACCAGAGCCATGCTAATTCCTTGCCGTGGGACATGACTGACGTGCCCACTGTTGCACTTCACTGGTTCCTAGTCTGTTTTTCACTTGTGCGTAGTCACTAATATAGTGTTTATTCACTGGTGTGTTCATGGAAGTGTGTTGATCATAAGTTGCTCATAATAAAAATAAGGTAAAATTCCATGTGTATAAACAATAGCCTCAACAAATATGTGGCTAGTTCCACGCTAGAGATTAATTTCATATACAAAGGGTTGAGAAATTAGCTTAAAAACAAATACAAATGCTTCTAAAGTTCATAACTGGAAAAAGTGTCCAATAAAACACCAGAATGCGCAGCATATTAAAATTCCATGTGTGTGTAGGCACACAATTGCCACTAATAGCACTATTACTATTAGTAGTTGATTGGCCATTGCTGAAGGAGCCAGCTCGAGCCCCACAGGAAAAACTTTGGGGAGTACTTGAGGACCAAAGCACCACTCCACTCTCTTGGGAATGATGAGGAATGTATCTATTTACTCCACACCTCTCATAGTTCAGAAGAGAGCTCAGTCCACCCAGTACTGTTTTTGTTTGTAATCAAAAGTTAAAGTCCCTATTCAGGAACTGCCTCTTTGTGGGCCGTATGTGCCCAAGGAGCTCCTTTGTCTTGTGTCAGCATCAGCATAGTTATTGTGGGCAAATCAGCGATTCCGTCTTCTAGTGGTGCAGCTTAACTTGGCGGTGACCTGGAGGCCTAGTTTCCCCTACATGCCTACTCCATTCATTGCAATGGAGGGGGTGTGCCAAGGCTGGTTTGGTGCCTCACCTCGGCATGCCCCCTCTATTGCAATTAATGGAGTAGGCCAGCATTATAGACACTGCAGCACTGGAGGTTCTCCAGTATCAGTAAGATGCAGCACAGAGGAGTACATGCTGGTACCCACCCCTTTTTTGTAGAGGAAGCCACCATGTAAGGATCATCCAGTCGGCATCATGGCATCATTAAATGTGCTGTCCTTTGGAATGACTCTCAACACTGAAGCCAAGCGGATTTTCTTTCTCTAAGATAAATCGACTTGCTATAGAAGATCATCTACTTCAAGGCTCTGACTTTTCGTCCAGTGCTCTGAGACAGCTAGGCCCCATGGTGTCATCCATAGAGGTGAACCTTTGCAGTTGACTCATGTGTCCAGATGGAACAGTAAGCGGACAACAGTGCTTCATATCACTAATTATACAGCAGGGACACTCATTACTAGCATTTCAGTGAAAGTTGGTGATGGCAAACTACAGCCTTGTGGGCTGGGACACAATCCTAGAAAGCTTGCATGGCCAGTCAATGTCAGGTTCGCTCTTTGTCATTAAACAGAAGATATGGCCTGAACAATAGAGTTCATCCTACCTGGCATAGAAAGGGCATCAGCATTGGATCTGGCAGGGGAGGAGGTGGGGACCCACCACTAGAAGCAGGCAGCATCAGGATACAGTAGGAGAAGGAGAAGAGGATCTGGTGATAGAAATTGTGATGCCATTGGAGGAGGTAGCAGGATTGAATGATGCATAGGAGGCATTAGGAACCTGGCAGAATAAGTGGTGATAAAATGGCAGGATCAGACCCTGCAGAGGGGGCATAGGAAGTGACAGGGCCAACAACATTAATCCTGGCAGAAGAGATCGCAGGGTCCCATCAGAAGAAGTAGCAACGTCAGCAGAGAAGGAGGAGGTATAAACCTGGTGGAAGAAGCAGCAGTGCCAGCATGGAAGACGAGACAATGATCCGGCAGAAGTAGCGGCCCTCATGGAGGAGGTGGCAGGATCGGACCATGCAGAGAAGGTGTTGGGGACCCAGCAGAAGAAGCAGCAGCACAGGCGGCATCAGACCTTGTGGAGGAAATGTTGGGGACCCAGAAAGTAAGTGAGGTTGCATGATTGGCCCCTACAGTACCTGGAGAACAAAGTGGGGTGCCAATGAAGAAGGTGGTAGGACCCTACAGATGAGCCATTGGGGACCCTATAGAAGAAGCATCAATGGAGAAGCAGGTGACAGTGGGATTGGACTCTGCAGAGGAAGCGACAGGGACCCATCAGAGGAATCGTTAAGGTCCTGTTGCTAGTCATACAGTTATCCCAGAGAGAAATGTTGTAGAGTGGGAGACGTTCACCATCTGTTTTGGAGGTGCCCTATTACCAGGAACTTTAGTGAATCATCCGTGAGTGAATCATCTGTGTGTCATTCGCTGAGCAGGGCCATTCCTAGCACAGATATTAACAACATGGCATAAAACACTGGCTGGACGAGAGCCCAGCGGAAAAGTGAGTTGTGTGGGCAATCTGGGGCTTTCATACAAAGGGGCATCCCAGGGCCGGCGTTAGGACCTGGCAAGGTCGGGCAAGTGTCGAGGGCCCTGGCGCCTTAAAACGGCCAACTGTCCTCTGCCGCAGAAATCTTTTCTATGGCTGCGGTGTCTGCTGGGAGCGGGGGAAGACTACAGAGAGCGCAAGCAGAAGGCGCGCTGTAACCTTAGAGGCCGGCCGGCTCCCGTCTGTACGAGTCGGGCTGGTCTCTGTGTCACATGACAGCCTATGTCATCGCCCTTTCAGTTGCCAGCATGACACTGCATGCATATCTTCAGGCTCAGATGAACAACACAGTCATTGTATAAAGACACCTTTGCATAGGCAGATACTTTGCTGCAGCTTCCAAGAGACCTTCGCTTGACACTGCCGCCGTGATGTCGGTGTTGCGCAACACTTCTATGATGGAGGAGCAGTAGGCGATAGCGGGGCTGAGAGCGGGGTGGCCTGCACGTGGAGGGGGCCGACCGTCCGCCGGCGCGCGTTTCGCTCCGCCCACCGGAGCTTCGTCAGGGTGGTGGGCGGCCCTCCACATCCCCATTATATGCGCAAGTTCCCTCCTCCCAAGACGGGAATGGCCAATCATTTGTGTGCTGCTTGTGGTGACGCATTCCGCGTCATTTCCCTACTCCGGCCACATCAAATAAACGATCTCTCATATGTTTATTGTATTGACGCGTTCCGCGTCATCATCATGTTTCAACCTGCACACAGTACAATAACCACGCAACTATCAGACACTGTCAAAAATAGCCATCAGCAGCACAAACTTATTCAATCGTCCGAGGGACACCCAGCAGGACCTCTTGTCCCATCTGCCGCATACGTTTCATAAGAGGATGTGGGTGTGTATGTGTTAAGGAGGCCTCCAACAAAATGTCAGTTCATCCAGTGCCACGATATATTCCAGCGCATATAGTCTCCAAAGAGTATGTCTTCGTCTCCATATCCAAAGGCAGCATACATAATAATCAATATTGCTGATATAATGGACTCAAGTGGCTAGAGGGCCCCATCTTGGATTCCATCTTTAGCATGATATACAGAGATCTTATGTGAATGCTAGATCTTATACCTAGCCCACACTTTCTACCCTTACTACATATATCTCTACCAATATCTATTAGATATTTACATATTCGTGTATTACTTAATGTCATCACCCACACCCACTCCAATTACTACACCGATAGTATATTCCCTAACATCATCTCACCAAAAGGACGAGGGAGGGGAGGGGAGGGGGACGGGAACGGGAATCGGGAGAAGGAGGAAGGAAGGGGAGGGAAAGGGGGAGACAATTATTAGCATCTTACAAAAAACGGCCCCCCTCTTACAAGAAGGCCCCCAGGCCAGAATCAGTATTCAGCCCATCAGGGGACATTGTTCCCAGCTCAAAGATCAATCTCGCCTCCTGCTGCATCAGGCGCTGATCCAAGAACCCCCGTCTACCACCCTTCCTCAGCACAAAAATTCCCTGAGCCCTAAGACCCTTTGGGTTCCCTTGATGAAAGTTTTTAAAATGGTCTGAGACCGGACTTTTTTCGTTCCCCATTTTGATGTCCCGCACATGCTCACCTACCCGTGTGCGCAATTCACGCTTTGTCTTACCAACATACTTCATATTGCACGGGCAGGTGAGCATGTACACCACATGGGTAGTCCCACAGTTAATGAAACCCCTTATTTTTCTCGGTAGACCTCCTCTTGCACCAACATACGTATCGGTCTTTTCTATGTAGGGGCATATTTTGCAGTGTCCACATTTAAAGGACCCTTCTAGCCTATTCGTCCCTGATGTCACCGTGGGTCTAACCAAGTCACTATGGACCAATCGGTCCCTCATATTTGTCGCTCGCCGAGCCGTGATAAGGGGGCGTGGACCTACACACCGGGCTATTTTTGGGTCTAGTTGCAGAATATGCCAATGGGACTGTAAAATTGTCCTAAAGGTCTCCCAATGAGTACCAAAAGATGTAATTTGTCTCACTGGTTGATCTCCTACCCCCTTTCCCCGCTTTCTCTCTCGATTGTCCTTCTTCAGAAGATCCCCACGGTCCATTCCAAGGGCCTTTTTAAAGCAGGTACGGATAAGTCTATGTGGATGCCCCCTCTCCCGGAATCGGCCTGATAGTTCCCTTGCCTCCCGCACGTAATCCCGCTCAGAACTACAGTTCCTGCGTATCCGCAAGAACTGTCCGAGCGGGATCCCGCGCAGGAGTGGGAAAGGATGGTGACTGGTAAAATGGAGTAAGGTATTGCCCGCAGTGGGCTTCCTATACGTAGATGTAGATAATCTCGTCCCATCTCGCTTTATCAACAAATCCAAAAATTCAATACTTTGATGGCCAATTTTGAAAGTAAGGCAGATGTTACGAGTATTCTTGTTTAGCTGATCCACAAAACTCTCAAACTCATCTGGGGTCCCCCTCGACACCACCAGGACATCATCTATGTAGCGCAGCCAGATGGCGACCCGTGCCCCAAAATCCTCCCGCCCATACACCTCAAGACTCTCCCACCGTCCCAGGTGCAGGCAGGCATACGATGGGGCACACGCCGCCCCCATGGCTGTTCCACGTATCTGGTGATAGAAGCTGCCATCAAATCTAAAGAAATTATTCGTGAGAACAAAATGCAGCAAATCTACCACCATTTCATTGTGGGCCGCATCACACGGACCTAATTCATCTAGGAACTGCGCCACAGCTTCTAGGCCCACCGTATGGGGAATGGATGTATACAGGCCTTCTACGTCGATGCTTGCCAACAACCAATCCCCTTCTAATTCAAAGGACTGTAATTTCCGCAGCACATCTATCTATCTATCTTTGTGCTATCTAGCACAAACGACGGCAAAATTTTCACTAGGGGTTTAAGATTTTCATCAACAAACCTCGACACACACTCTAAAGGGCCCCCATTCCCCGACACGATGGGCCTGCCTGGTGGTGTGGTGGGGGACTTGTGGATCTTTGGAATGGTATAAAGTACCGGAATGTTATACTCCTTCACTGTCAGATACTTGAATACCTTAGAGGTCAACAGTTTTTCCTCCAGGGCCCAATCTAGCTTATCATTGAGTCTAGCTACTACACTTGGAAATGGATTTATCCCTACCTTCCTATACGTTCTTTCATCACCCAACTGTTGTCCAATTTCTTTTACATAGTAGTCCTGATTCAACAAGACTACATTACCGCCTTTATCACTCGGACGTATAATAATGTCCGATGCACTTTCTAGTTCTTTTAGGGCATTGTTTTCTGCTCGTGACAGATTCATATTAGTATGTGATAGGCCTTGTGTCAGGACTATACCAAACACCCGTCTGTCTTAAGCCGATATCCCCCAATCTCCACCGCCACTTCCGCCTATAGACAAGCCCCCGCTTGTAGGAGACACGGGTATTGCCTCTCCCAGTCGGTTGCCCCCAGGACTTAAAAGGCGCAAAGGATAACGGCTTAAGGTGCAGAATGATGTTTGGCAGGGAATCCCGAATGAGGATGCCGGGTGCGAAAGTCCGTAATTCAGGCCGAGGTCAAACCAGGAGGTCACAGGCGAGGTTTCCGAGGGAGATAACGAAGGAGTAGTCGAGGGTAGCCGAGGTCAAGTCCAGGAGGTCACAGGCGAGGTACAGGAGGGTCAGGCAAAAGAGTGGTCAGGCAAAGCAGATGGTCAGGGCAGGCAGCAGGCGAGAATAGTCAAAGTCCAAATCCAAAGTATTCACTAGAGACACAGCAACGCACATCCAGAACCCAGAAGCTATAACGGGCACTGGGATACTGGAGCAGTGCAGCTTTATAGGGAGTACTGGCCAGTGGGGAAAAAGGGGCAATGGAGGGAACAAAGGTGATTGGTGCGTACAGTTAAACAGGAGTGGTCCCAGGAGCTGGACGGCCCAGGCCAGACAGGCCGACCAGTCCCTGGGTCCACTCCTCTGATCAGGTCACGGATTGGGTGTTTTTGAAACTTGCCCCCGGCGGGCGCGCTGGGGAAAGCACCGCCGGGAGGCATAAGGAAGACGTGCTCGCGCGCGCGCGCGCGAGCACGTTGTAGATCGGGCGCGCCCCCGCCGGGAGGGGGAAGCGCCGCATCGAGAGGGAGCTCGGCGGGACCGCGCAGCCGCGCAGAGCGGGCTGCGGCGCGGCCGCCGACACCGTCCCGCGCCGCCGACCCCCGACCCCCACGACAACGCTGAAGAGCCGGCACACCCGGGGACCGTCGGGCAGCAGCCAACCGGGCGCCACCCGACAGCGCGTCGCGGGACCAGGGACGGCGACGAGGTAAGTGCCTAACATTACCCCCCCCCTGAGGAGGGGCCACTGGACCCTCCAAGCTGGGTTTCAAAGGATTCTCTCTGTGGAACCTCTTTACCAAATTCTGCGCATGAACCTCTCTGGCCGGAACCCAAGATCTTTCTTCCGGGCCGTATCCCTTCCAGTCAATTAAATATTGAAGAGAGTTTCGAAAAAAGCGGGAATCAAGAACCCGGGCAACCTCAAACTCCTGATGCCCATCAACTAACACAGGACTAGGAGGACTATTAGACTCATGGTTTTTTGCAGGCTTAAGAAGTGAAACGTGAAAGGATTTACAGATTTTCATGGAGGAAGGGAGGGCCAATCGATACGTAACCTGATTAATTTTTCGTGTTATGGGGAAGGGGCCGATAAATTTAGGGCCTAACTTAGCGGAGGGCTGGCGTAAGGCCAAATTCTTGGTGGAAAGCCAAACCCAATCCCCCACCTCGTAACCAGAATTGGAAGAACGTTTACGATCTGAAAATTTTTTTTGTTGAAAAACAGCCTTAGTCAGATGTTGCTGGATTTTATTCCATAACCCCGGCCATTTGGAAACCCAGTCATCCAAGGAGGGAACACTAGAGGGTTGATCCGAAAGGGCTGAGAATTTCAGATCTTTGCCATAAACACAATGGAAGGGAGAAACCCCTGTGGAAGAATGTGAAGCGTTGTTTAATGCAAATTCAGCAAACGGCAGGAAGAAAGCCCAATCCGTCTGAGTATCAGCCGTGAAACAACGCAAATACTGTTCTAAAGATTGATTTGTTCTTTCGGTTTGCCCATTCGACTGAGGGTGGAATGCCGAAGAAAGAGAGACGGTGAAGCCCAGCTTAGCACAGAAAGCCCTCCAAAACCGGGAGACGAATTGGACCCCCCTATCCGAAACAATATCTACCGGGATACCGTGGATTCTAAAAATGTGCGTGATAAAGAGTTGTGCTAAGATTTGAGCTGTGGGAAGCTTTTTTAAAGGGATGAAGTGGGCCATTTTGCTAAAGCGGTCCACTACCACCCAAATAACGGTATATCCCTGGGAAGGGGGAAGATCCGTAACGAAATCCATGGCCAAATGGGTCCACGGAGAGGCAGGAATGGGCAATGGTAGTAGAGGGCCTTCAGGGGAGTGTCTTAAAGCCTTGCTCCGAGCACAGACCTTACAGGCTAGGACAAATTTCTGAGCATCGCTCCTAATGGATGGCCACCAGACTTGGCGGGACAATAAAGCAATAGTTTTCTTTACCCCTGGATGACCCGCTGTTTTGGTTTCGTGAAAATGAGACAAAAAGGCAGTGCGGTAAAGAGAGGGCACAAACTGGACCGAGTCAGGTTTTTCGGGTGGGGCTTCGGCCTGAAACCGAGCTAGATCAGGAAGTTGAGGTTGGATGGCGGCTACCACCAGGGAGTGGGGCAATATGGGCACATCCATCCTTTCGGGAAGGTCAGAGAAAGAAAAACTCCGAGACAGGGCATCAGCTTTAACGTTTTTGGACCCAGGTTTATAGGTTATAGAGAAGTTAAACCGGGAAAAGAATAAGGACCAGCGAGCCTGTCTTGGAGTTAGTCTTTTTGCGGATTGGATGTACTCTAGATTCTTATGGTCCGTAAAGACTGTGACTGGGTACTGAGCCCCCTCTAGCCAGTGTCTCCACTCCTGAAAGGCCAACTTGATTGCCAACAATTCTCGGTTACCGATATCATAATTCCTTTCGGCCGCCGAGAATTTCTTAGAAAAAAAAGCACAAGGGTGAAGGCGCTCAGGTGACCCGCGATATTGAGATAGAACCGCCCCCACAGCAATCTCGGAGGCGTCCACTTCCACAAAAAAGGGCAATTGGCCGTCCGGATGAACCAACACTGGAGCGGAACTAAAGACCCCTTTCAATTTCTCAAAAGCCTGAACAGCTTGAACCGGCCAAACTGACGGGTACCCCCCTTTCTTGGTAAGATTTGTCAACGGGGTTACTAGGGAAGAAAAGTTTTTAATGAACCTCCTGTAAAAATTTGCGAAGCCTAAAAACCTCTGCAGGCCTTTCAGATCCCTGGGTTGCTCCCAATCTAATACTGCCTTCACCTTAGATTGATCCATGGATAGACCAGAATTAGAAATAATGTAGCCGAGAAAAGGAACCTCTGAGACTTCAAACTGGCACTTTTTTAACTTAGCATATAAACAGTTTTCTCTAAGTTTTTGCAAGACCATGCGTACATGTTGGCGATGTTCGACAAGAGACGAGGAGAAAATCAAAATGTCGTCTAAATAGACAACTACAAATCGGCCAAGGTAGTCTCTAAAAATCTCATTTACAAAACTTTGAAAGACCGCGGGGGCATTGCATAAACCAAATGGCATAACTAAATACTCATAATGCCCCTCGAGGGTATTGAAGGCCGTTTTCCACTCATCTCCCTGCCTTATCCTGATAAGGTTATAAGCGCCCCGGAGATCCAGCTTAGAGAAGACTTGGGCCCCAGCCACCTGCGTAAACAGCCCCTCAATAAGGGGTAAGGGATATTTGTTTTTAATAGTTATATTGTTTAGACCCCGATAATCGATACATGGGCGGAGCCCCCCATCCTTCTTCTCGACAAAAAAAAATCCTGCTCCTGCTGGGGAAGAAGATGCCCTGATAAACCCCTTTTCTAGATTTTCTGCAATATATTCCCGCATAGCCTGATTCTCAGCTCGGGTTAAATTAAAAATTCTACCCCTAGGAGGCATGGTACCAGGAAGGAGTTCAATGGGGCAATCCCACGGTCTATGGGGAGGAAGTTTGTCTGCCGCCTTTTCAGAGAAGACGTCAGCAAATTCTAGGTATGGAGTGGGAACTCTAGTTGGAGATAATTGCGTGACCCGAACCGGAAGTTCCAAACAAGTCTGAAAGCATTGACGCCCCCACTTCATAATTTGTCCCGAGGCCCAGTCAATTTGGGGATTGTGCTCCTGTAACCAAGGCAATCCCAAAATTAAAGGGGTGCTAGGCATACTCAGGACTAGAAAACTGATAACTTCAGAATGATTAGCTCCCACCTTAAAATGTATAGGAGGGGTTCTAAACTGTACTAACCCCCCTGCAACAGGTGTGCCATCGATGGCTGAAACTCGGATGGGTGTGGACAAGAACTGGAGCATAATTCCTAAACTCTGGGCTAGCTCAGCGTCAAGGAAGTTCCCTGCTGCTCCAGAGTCTAAGAGAGCCTTTAAATTCAAATATTTACAATTAACTTTAAGCTGCACCGGGATAAGAACTGGTGACGATACATGAGGTGATACCTTACAGCCTAGGAGGGCCCCCTCGAAACCCCCTAGGCTCTGAAGTTTCCCGACGGCTTCTTTGGGCACAGTCTGACCATGTGACCAGTTCCGCCACAGTACAGACACAGCCCCTCGGATAAGCGCCGACGTCTTTCAACTTCGGTGAGTTTTGTGGCGCCCAGTTGCATCGGTTCTTCAGCTGGTTGCGCTACTGGGGCCTCAGGTCTTAAAACTGACTCGGAATGTGACCCTTTCTCAAGGCGTCTTTCCCGAAGACGACGGTCAATGCGAATGGCGAGGTGCATTAACTCGTCTAGGGTCTGAGGTTCCGGATAGTTCACCAGTGTATCCTTAATGGAATCGGCCAATCCAAGCCGGAATTGGCCGCAGAGGGCAGGATTATTCCAGCGTGAGTCCACTGCCCAGCGCCGGAATTCTGAGCAGTAGTCTTCGGCTGGACGGCGTCCCTGGCGAAGAGTACGTAGTTTAGCGTCAGCCGTTGCCCCTTTATCGGGGTCGTCATACAGAACTTCCATCGCGGAAAAGAAACTGTCCACGGAGAGACGAGCCGGGTCCTGAGATGATAAGCTGAAGGCCCAGGATTGTGGATCCCCTTGAAGAAGAGAGATGATCAGCCCAACCCGCTGCTCTTGAGACCCCGCAGAGACAGGCCGAAGCTGGAAATATAATTTGCAGGAGTCCCGGAAGTTGGCAAACCTTGCTCTGTCGCCATGAAATTTTTCCGGAAGTGGAATTTTGGGTTCCACAGCGGCTGCGGCCGGAGTCCCCTGAGGACTGGGGACCATAGGAGCAGGACGGTTCTCCTGGGCCGCAACCCGGTGAGCCAGGTGCTCTACAGCCGCAGTTAAGGCTTGTACCTGTTCCAGGATTTGGTCCATTCTTGTTGGCCCGTTATAATGTCAGGACTATACCAAACACCCGTCTGTCTTAAGCCGATATCCCCCAATCTCCACCGCCACTTCCGCCTATAGACAAGCCCCCGCTTGTAGGAGACACGGGTATTGCCTCTCCCAGTCGGTTGCCCCCAGGACTTAAAAGGCGCAAAGGATAACGGCTTAAGGTGCAGAATGATGTTTGGCAGGGAATCCCGAATGAGGATGCCGGGTGCGAAAGTCCGTAATTCAGGCCGAGGTCAAACCAGGAGGTCACAGGCGAGGTTTCCGAGGGAGATAACGAAGGAGTAGTCGAGGGTAGCCGAGGTCAAGTCCAGGAGGTCACAGGCGAGGTACAGGAGGGTCAGGCAAAAGAGTGGTCAGGCAAAGCAGATGGTCAGGGCAGGCAGCAGGCGAGAATAGTCAAAGTCCAAATCCAAAGTATTCACTAGAGACACAGCAACGCACATCCAGAACCCAGAAGCTATAACGGGCACTGGGATACTGGAGCAGTGCAGCTTTATAGGGAGTACTGGCCAGTGGGGAAAAAGGGGCAATGGAGGGAACAAAGGTGATTGGTGCGTACAGTTAAACAGGAGTGGTCCCAGGAGCTGGACGGCCCAGGCCAGACAGGCCGACCAGTCCCTGGGTCCACTCCTCTGATCAGGTCACGGATTGGGTGTTTTTGAAACTTGCCCCCGGCGGGCGCGCTGGGGAAAGCGCCGCCGGGAGGCATAAGGAAGACGTGCTCGCGCGCGCGCGCGAGCACGTTGTAGATCGGGCGCGCCCCCGCCGGGAGGGGGAAGCGCCGCATCGAGAGGGAGCTCGGCGGGACCGCGCAGCCGCGCAGAGCGGGCTGCGGCGCGGCCGCCGACACCGTCCCGCGCCGCCGACCCCCGACCCCCACGACAACGCTGAAGAGCCGGCACACCCGGGGACCGTCGGGCAGCAGCCAACCGGGCGCCACCCGACAGCGCGTCGCGGGACCAGGGACGGCGACGAGGTAAGTGCCTAACACCTTGTCTCCAATTTATTTGCTTCAAATCATGTTGGACTGCTTGAAAAAATACTGAAATATTTCGATTTAAAGTCAATAGTGGAAAATTCTTTGATTTAGGGCGGCATTTATCTAAATTGGGTAGAAGGTCCGGGATTTCCTCATCCGTTTGTATATTTGCCCCTAAGTCATCAGTAAGTACATTTACTGTTACGTCCAACATAGGGTCTATACTGCTATCTAACATAGTACTTGGGGCAACTTCCAGCTCCGAAACACTACGAGTTGGCATATCTCTTGAATATATGCTCTTAAAGAGAACTTTTCGCAGAAACAGAGCTGTATCTTTGTATAAGGTGAATTCATCTCCACCCGCTGCAGGGGAGAAGGACAGGCCCCTAGATAACACAGATCTATGGTGCTCATTTAAAACAAAATTTGATAGATTAATAACATTAAGGGACCCAGTCTCCAATGTACTACCTCCTATTTGGGGGGCCATCTCTTCCCTGTCTTCCTGATGCCTCTCAGGGATTTTACTCTTGTAGCGACGCTGTCCCCTCCTACGTCGTCTCCTTTTCCTTGTGGGTCTAAAAAAGACACCAACCGTCGTGATTTTTGAGACTGTCGCGCGGGGGCTATCGTCTGAAGCCTCAGTTTCACATCTTTCTTCCTTGAAGTAATTTGCATCCTGCAAGATTTGAGCAGTGTGTCGTGCACTTTTAGGTGGGACCTAGCGGTGCAGTCAGCGGGGTGGGCTGTATGAATGCGTGGTGGTGTGTGTCATGTGCACGGGGGGCTCCCGTGATTTTAGAGCACTGTATGTCGGATTTTACCTGTCAGATTTATCTTATGTGTGTGCTGAGATAGGTGCAATTAAAGTTTATGTTTTGCTCAGCCATCTTTGTTTCTAGCATTTATGCCAGGCCTACAGTTAACCAGGTGTGATATATGTGTCTTTAGAGTGAAGGTATGTAGACCCACCCTTAAAAAGGGGACCAAAACCCAGAATTTTTCCTATCCTGGGTTTTGGTCCTTTCCCCCTGGGCACCTTGATTGGGGATGCCCCACTGTTTGAAACACCCCAGTTTGCCCCAAGGAAATCACCTCTTCCCGTCTTACGGCGCATGCATGGCCGCTCGCCCAATCAGCGCAGCCCGCGCATGAGCCTTTGAACCAGGAAGTAAGGTAAGTGTATGGGGCAGCGGGGCATCCGATTATGGATGCCCCGGGGGGAGGGAATCGATCAGCCCGGGATTCTAATAGATTTCCAGGACGATCTAGCTGAGTTTTGGTCCACCGCTGCCATTGGCCACCATTAGCCCACAAGACCTTTCATCGGCTAAGAGAAGCTGAACAGAGCTGAGCGCACTTATTGGCTGCATGCCTGCACATGCGCTTTCAGGTAAGGTAGGTCAGGTAAGTTTTACAAGTGGACCAGGGGGGTTTCACACAAGAGGGCATCCCAAATCAGGGTGCCCCAAAAGCCCAGGATAGTCCAAATATCGGGTTTCGATCCATTTGATCATGAGTACACCGGCGATCCCAGGTGGTTTCACACAGCGGAGCGTGTGCGGTGACTCAGGGGGCCCACTCACACTTTGTCGCCCAGGGGCCCACAAATCCCTGGAGCCTGCCCTGGGGCATCCCATATACCTACTGACCCCACAGTAGAGTAAAGTGAACCAAAACCCACCACGATGGGACCAGGAATCTTATAGGGCCGATCGATTCCCTCCCTCGGGGCATCGAAAATGCGCCAGGCATTTATAAATGGCACACTCCCTATTTGAAGGTAGCGGGGGATGCGTCCGCCAGCGCGCTTGGAGTTGCTGGCCTTAGACGGAGGCTTAGACGACGTGATGTCAACGTGCTGATTGGACGAGCGGATGAGTGAATGCAGGGCAATCTGGGGTGCATACACAGCGGAGCATCCCAAATTGGGATGTCCCAAGATTGCTTGATTGTATGGTCCTGGAATCTTTTAGACTTCCGGGTCAGGTTGGTCCAGTTTAAAGGGACACAGTTCAATGATAGAAAGTAAAGCCAGACGACATCCAGGATTTCCATAAAAGTCCAGCTTTATTGTAGTTTCAATTTAAAAAGCCATGAATCAGGCAGCGATGCAACATGAGTAAGGGCGTGCTGCCCGAAACGCGTTGACGTAGGATTGTATTTCCTCTCATGCCTGTTGCATCGCTGCCTGATTCATGGCTTTTTAAATTGAAACTACAATAAAGCTGGACTTTTATGGAAATCCTCGATGTCAGCTGGCTTTACTTTCTATCGTTGGACTGTATTGCAATAAGGTGAGCTCTCACAGCCGTGCCGACAACTTGTGATTATGCTGACATGTCTGGGGCTAAAGCTGGTGAATTTCAGTTTAAAGGGACAGTCCAGTCAACATCAATAATAAGGCAGCAAGCAGCTTATCTTATACCTGTCCCATGTGCCTCTCCTCTATTCCCTGTGCAGGGTGGGACCTCCAAAGTATAACCTCCTTTCAATTTTATTTCTCCAGGACTGTGTAAAAAGGTTTTACTCTGTCATTGGCGCTCAAAGCACACGTGAGCATAGCCAGCCACAGTGGTCCCACAGCTGCCTCTGCTCACAGCAGTGTATTTTCATGACTCATAAAGCTGTGCCATAACTTACCCTTGGTAGCCAAGCTAGAGGCAAAAAAACGGCATCATTGAGAATATAACAATTATTTTGAGATGCTTTGAAGTAACTCATTTGATTAGTTGGGAGTAAGTTAGTGGGTGCCCGAATATGGGGTTTTAATTACAGAAAAAAGACAATAATACAAAGAAACACTGAAACCGTTTTACAGAATAGTGCAAACTTTCCAAGCACTATAATATTACAGTAGCTCATATTCTGTGGCTGTATTATTCAGTCTGTCCTACAGAGGGCGATACTGGCACACTCTGACCGCCTGTATTCTCTCTTCTATCCTAGAGAGGGCGATAGCGAGTCATTTTATGATCTCGCTCAGCCTAACGAGGGCGATAGCACTACATACTGACTGTATATATTTGCTGATGAAGCATTCAAATGAAACGACACGGAATACTGCTGGATTCTCAGTGGCTGTAATTATATAATGAATAGTCTGACCAAACCAATTGGTGTAGAAGGATAATGGCTGCTGGGAGACACCACAGATAAGCCCGTCTGCTTACCTTTTTCTGCCAGTCTCTGCGTGGAAACAAAGCTATATGCTAAGTATTTATTTGTATGTTAATAGCATACCTCCCATGTGTCCCAGATTTGGAAGGACTGTCCCTTTTTTGAGTCCAAGTGCCCCTGTCCCTTGTTCTCTGTCCATCTTAAAGGTTTAATATGCAGATCTGCATCAATAAATGATTTATTCTCCTATTTAAAGTGTTTATATTGTTGTAAATGTTACAATCCATCTCCTATCCATGAATCAATAAAGAGCATGGCCTCATTTAAGAATTTTCACTCTTTCACACACTGAAAAGTTGGAAGGTATACAATAGAGCAATGAATAAAGTGAGCCAAACCCAGGATTTTGACTATCCTGGGGTTTGGTCCTTTCCCCCACATTGCCTAAGTCAACTCACTTCTTCCTGGTCCTACGGCGCATGCGCTGGCGCTCATCCAATCAGCGAGCTTGGAGCCGCTGATGTCACATCGTCTAAGGTGTTGTCTAAGGCCAGCGGTTGCATCTCTCGCTACCCTCTAACAGGGAGCATTGCCCATGCTGGCCATTCATAAATGCCTGGTGCAGGCACAGCTAGAGGGATAGTCGGGATGCGGGCACGGCTCGCGCATGTGCCGTTGGACCGCGAAGCAAGGTAAGTATATGGGGCGACCTGGGGGGTTTCACACATCGGGGCATCCCAATTTTGAATGCCCGGGGGGGGGGGGGAATCGATCAGCCCGCGTATCTTATAGATTCCCGGGTCCAATCGCAGTGGGTTTCGGTCCACTTTAAGCACCTCCATACATGTAGTCTGGGTTTACTGAAATAGTGAGTTTACGATCAGTAATGAAGAAGGGTTTCACACAGGAGGGTATCCCAAATGGTGATGCAACTGAGAAATGGACTAAAACCAAGGATGGTCAAAACCAATAATGGGTTTCCCTTAAAGTGGACTTTTTGCTACTATCCTAGTTATAGCTTAGTTTTCCGGGGATATCTGAATTTGTGATGCCCCGCCATTTGATTGCCCACAAATTCGCCTTTCCACTGCTCCCATGGCACATGCTCTTATGTATAAAGCATTGTTTTGAACAGGGTGCCCGAATAGTGAGCATGCACATCCCCGCTGCGGTGTGCGGCACGCTCCTGCCCCTCTGAATGGCTGGGTGTGGAAGCGCATCTTGGCCAGCGATTGCGCGACCACTGGAAAGATAAGAAATTGTGGAGATTCAGAAAGTGGGGCATCCCGAATAGTCAGCTGATCTCCAGGGCAAACCACGTCAGTAATAGGTCTCCTTTAAAGCGTGTCCCCCTCCATTACTGTCAAAACTCACTGGATTTTGACTACCCAGGTTTTGTTAGATGATCCGGGGGCATCCCAGTTGGGAATGTCCTGCTGTGTCAAACCCCCCAGATCAACCAGAAATGCCCAGAATCCCTGGCTGCCAAAAAACAACTTATCTTTCCTGGGCTCCTACACACAATTGTTGGATGCAGCCGACCTGAACTACCGGATTTCTGGTCTAAACGGCTCTTTGTGTCATGCCTGTTCGGTGTCCAAACATCTGGTCCCGTGGACATGGAAATCCATTCATTGGTATATAAAATTCTGGTGAATGGAGCGTACTGCCGCACTCACTTTAACAGAGGGGGTGAGGTAGGAACTGCATTGAGGGCTTTATCCTCTGGGTAGCCCAGAGGTTGGAGGTTGACTCCAGGAGTCATGTGTGGGAGGACAGATTGCCTAGGCTCAGGCTTTCCTGCTGGTAAATGAGGAACTAACTTAAACTGGACCTTCACCCTAAATAAGAGCATATCTTATATGTTTTCCACACCCTATACATACAGATTGCTCACATTAAAAATCATCCTACCTGCATCTATTGCGTTTTCTGAGACTTTAAACATCCAAGATGGCGGCCCATGGAGGTGCAGGCTGCCTGAAAACAGGAAGTGTCTTCTGACTGTGCCGCTCTGCATTCTGGGATTGCTGACCTTTACCTGACCCCAGCTCTGCTCTGTTTGTGCAAAGCACAGCTATAACCCTGCTCTTCTGCACTTTTGACCCCTCTCAACTCCTCAGTATGTGATGCTACTGATCCAAGATGGCGGCGTCCATATCCTAGAGTCCTGAACAGAGTTGCAGCCCAGTGAGCGAAAGAATAATAAGTAAATGACTAAAAACATTAAATATATTAATTTTAGATGCTGGGGAATAGTTTTTAAAGGGTTTGAGCTTTTCATTAAATGATGCTGAAGGTCCGCTTTAAGCAGCTGTATGTGCTGTGGACAGAGCAGCAGTGCTACTTCAAAACTGTCAGTGACTGGTGGGAGTACCAGTCAAGTTTTACAGTTTCACCTCATGATGCTGCATAGTATTTCGAATAATGGGTGGGGTCTTAAAGTGGATTAAAACCTAGGGTTTTGGTCTTTTCCCCCAGGGCACCCCAATCCCAACTCGCCTCTTCCCGTTCCTATGGCATGATCGGCGCTGCTGATTTTACAATGTCTGCGTGCCCATGACGGCCATTCACAAATGCCTGGTGCCTGCTAGAGGGATAGTGGGGATGCCGCGGCTCGAGCATGTGCAGTTGGACCGGGAAATAAGGTAAGTATATGGGGCAACCTGGGGGGTTTGACACAGCGGGGCATCCCGATTTTGGAAGCCCCAGGGGAGGGAATAGATTCTTAAAGATTCCCGGACCAATTGGCCTGGGTTTGGGTCCCGAGAACTTGATTCAGACACTGTCAAATGCATATGCGTGCACTCCCAAAGCACATGCGCACACTCCCAAGAGGATGAAGAGAGGGAGCACTGCTACTCTCTGACTGGGAGGATGGGGGAGGCTGCACTTCTTACTCCCAGCACCAGCCAGGAGGAAAGTGAAGATAGGGGGAGCTGCCATAGAAGGGAGTGAAAACGCTGCAGCTCTTACCCCCAACATTGGCAGGGTGGAGAGCGAGAGAAGAAGGGAGGAAGCCACTGCACTGTCCCAGAGGAGTTGGAAACTGCCACAGCTCTTGCTCCCAACACCGACTGGAAGGAGGGGGGCGCCACAGGTCTTGCTCTGGGAACAAATAGAATGAAGGGGGGTCGCAGATAGCAAATATGGAGCCAAGGAGGGTCGGACTACACATGGAGAGGGAATAGCTACTACAGGAGAGGTGGACATAGGCAGTGGAGATACACACATTGAGCTAGAAAGCAATGTGATTGCTGGACGTGTGTGAAGGGGCTGGCAGGGGTGGCCGGAGAATAAGGTAACATTTCCCTTTCCATCCTGGTCCCAGGCTTCTGTGACACATTGCCGAGGCAGCAACCAAGGGAACAGCACTACAGAAGAACATAGTGTTGTGTTACAATAATATTAAAGCTTGTGGTAATCCCCCAGCCACCCCTCCGCCCCCCTGTGTTGTTCCTACCTCAGGGTGGGGGCATCCAAGTTGCCAGTGCACTCTGCACATTAATCCCATTAAACCTGAGAATTGATATGCCTGTCCTGGAGTCTGACTCCAGGGTGGGTTTTGGTCCACTTTGATAAGGACCAAAACACTATTCACGTAGCACTAGAGTCTAAAAGAAAGCTTGCCCCTGCTGTGTAAAGTCCCCTGGTTCATCCTATACTCCGCTCGATACAGTGATCTCGAGGCAGATTTGCAGACCCCCAACAACATCCCTGGCCTGCACGCTAACTGCACTAAACAGACACAAGTGTTTGAGCGCACTCTTTATTACAGCAGCACCTGGAGGCATAGTCACGCCCTTGGCTCTGCATGCACCTGCTGGGAGCCATTTAAATGTGTCTGGCATGGTGAGTGTGTAGAAATGCTGCTGGAGGTTGACGCAAGGATTGAAAGATCAAGGTAATTTTATGGCAAACTGGGGGATGTCACAACATGGGGCATCCCTAATTGGATTTTGGTCTACTTTACAAAGGAACAATACAATGAAATCACTGTGTGTCGTTCCGCTATAAATCAGACCAAATAGTCTGCTTTAGCTTTTAATGTGATGATTCCTTAATCAACTTTTACAACACTTGAAGAGGAAGTAAAGTCCAAAAAGTCTTTACTTCTGATCTCCGCAGCATAAGGGAGGCATCCTGATGTGTTATATTTATAGCACATACATGCCCAGCAAGCCCGATACTAAGCAGCAACAGCCCGTACTCACCACAGTCTGGATGGGCATCCCAAATCAGGATGCCCTCATTATGCAGAGATCAGGCAAAGTAGTATATATTTTGGACTTTAGGTCCTCTTTAAAATGACCCTGAAGTCTATTTTAAAGCAAGCTAAAACTTCAGGGCTGGCCAATTACCTCTCCAGATCAGGGTTCCATGCTGTGTGAATTCCAGGTGAGCGGAAAGAAATATTTTTTTGGTTTAATCCCCAACTGCTGAGGCAGGACAGGGTTTACTAAGATAATTTGGTGCACAGAAGTCACACAGCACAGAATCCCCTGCTTTGCATGTGCTCCCAAGCCCCCATTAAAATGAATAGGTTTGCATGTGCACACATTGTGGGATGCCACTCTTTAAAGCCATCGGCAAGACCGCAGACCAAACTTCTAATTTGGGATGCCTCGGGTGAGACTCTTAGATTGCTCATAAACTTACCTTAAAACCCACTCCTATGGTGCATCTGTGGGCCTCCTGTGGCATCCCAGGCAAGTGCAGGTTACACCAATATTCTGCTCATTCAGAATAGACAGACATTAACATGTAGCACAATCTATTCTGATTGGCGGATCAAAACATTGGGTTTTGGTCTGGTCTAACCTACCAACTTGCTGAAGTGTTGACCACAAAACACTCCGAATATCACATTATCACTTTTTTTTTTATATATACTAGCTTTCTAGTGCTTTTTTATGCAGACAGAGCCCTGCAGCGCCACCTGATAGTTGTAGTACACTTCTTCTGTGGGCCCATTAGTACTTGCTGTGGCCTGTGGGCCCCTGTAGCAGCACACTTGGTGGAGGAATCATGGCACTAGTACTGGGTCACTATGGCACTAGTACTGAGGGTCCTCCAATTATCTGGTGCTCCAGGTTGGTTAGTAATAGGCCTGAAAGGAGTGGTGACCTCGTTCATGAATGGTTCAGATCTACCAGTGTCTGTCCAAGGGCTGGGCAGTACAGAAGCCGTTGTGTTGTTGTTGTACCCCTGGGGTGGTGCCCAGGGTACCTTACAGTGGACCAACACCCAGGGAGGATCGGCCCGGGAATCTATAAGATTACCGGACTGATCAGATCCCTCCCCGCGGGGCATCCGAAATCGGGATGTCCCGCGGGGAGGAACCCCCCAGGAGGCCCACAAACCTTACCTCAGCCCCGCTCCATCGGCGCATGCGCAAGCCGCGGCCGCGTCTCACGCTTCCCTCTAGCAGGGCGCGCACCCGCGCCGGCCGTTTGTGAATGGCTCTGAGCGCTGTGATTGGCTGGAGCAGTCACGTAGGAGCGTGGTGAGGTGAGTGTTTCTGGGCTTTCGGGGGGGTTTCAGACCCCGATTGGGGTGCCCCACCGAAGTGGACCAAAACCCAGGATAGTCAAAATCCTGGGTGTTGGTCCACTTTAAATTCACCCTTTGCTGGTCACATTGGGTTTACTTTTCTGTAGTTGTGCCCTTCACACAATGCTTTTTTATGCACAGCTTCTTATTGGTGGGTCCTTTTGACTACCCCATGAGAAACTTTTTATGCCTCATCTTGCACTTGGCACTCACTTATTTTTTCGTAAGCCCGATCCCCTCACCCTTTTTGTCACTTGTTTCTGCCATGTTTTGTTCCTTTTTGTTTTGTGTGTCACATGCTTACGGTTGCCAGCGACTCCTTATGACCCTGTCCCTAATGACTAGCGGTCAGAAGTTATAGGCCTTTTGGACTCCCGACCTCTACCCAGTGCTCCCCCTTGAGGCCCCCGTGAGTATGAGGATGGTAGCCTCCTGGGAAAGCAGTGCCCAACGCCTGGGCTAGTACTTGGTGCAGACAGCATCAGGGAAAGGCGGGCTGCGGACGCTCTTATTACCAGGAGGCCGGCCACCTCAGAAAGCAGGGGTCAAAGCTGTAGTACCTGGTTGGGGAACTGCCAGGGAAAGGTAGGCTGAGGGGAGTTTGCCTGAAGTCCATGGGGAGAGCTTCTGCTAGTACCTGAGGACTAGAGCAGCCCCAAGGTTCTTCGGAGCTGAGGGGGATGGGTTTATTTTGTTTGGGAAGGAACCAGGCTGGGCACCCTTAAACCTGACCTTCAACCTGAATAGGTTGAACCTGAATAGGTAACTACAAGCTCCAGGTGTTCCAGTGTGAACATCAAGTACTCAAAGGTGTCTAGTGTGGCCCTGAGTGGGGAGGCCTACTGATGTGGGATGCCCCATATACCCCAGATTTGACTAGATCTTATTATTTTTGCATTCCCTGGCCCCACATGGCTGTCAGAAGCCAATCAGGTTCATTAGATAGACAGGTGCACAGAGATGTGTAAGTGGGCGCCAGGAGATAATATTCACACACCCCTCCACATACAAAGCTAGAACAGCAGGGGCCTCTCGCTCTCTTTTTTTTGCACATTTTTTATTATGCACATTATTATGCTTTTAACTTTTTTTTTACTTTACATTCTACATTCTCTCTCATTTCACTTTTTCTTCATTTAAAGTGGACCAAAACCCATCTATAAGATTCCCGGGCCAATCGATTTCCTCCCCCGAGGGCATCCAAAATCGGGATGCCCCGCTGTGTGAAACTGCGCATGCACGAGCCGTGGCCGCATCCCCGCTATCCCTCTAGCAGGGCCAGTGCCCGTGCCAGGCACGTGAATGGCTGGCGCGGGCACACTTCCTGTTAGAGAGAAGCGGGGGATGCGTCCTTCAGTGTGCTCAGAGTCGCTGGCCTTAGATGAAGGCTTAGACCACGTGACGTCAGCTCGCAGATTGGACGAGTGGCCATGCATGCGCCATAGGAGCGGGAAGAGGTGAGTTGGCTTCAGGGATCTGGGGGGGTTCACGCAGCAGGGCTCCCTCGATCGGGGGAAAGGACCAAAACCCAGGATAGTCAATTCTGGTCCACTTTAAACTTCCCCCCATCTTTTCAAACTTTATTACAGCTTAATGAGTATCTTGCCTACACCACCCAAGATAGAGTCGTCCTGAAACCGACTAAAGAGAAAATGTACATACTGAAAAATCTACCTGTCTGGTCCATTGCTGAAGTCCTTTTCTTAGCAGAAGCCCAGGCCTGTATCTTCCATTGCATTAGCTAGACATAGTGACACTTTTCTCTCTCAATCACTGCCTCAGCCACAGCAGCCAAATCTGAATGACTAGGCTTCTATCCAGGGAAGGGACTGCAGGTGTAAAATATGGAGGGGGGGGGGGGGTTAGGTAAGTATGCATATCAGGATAAATGGGGAGGTGAGCACAAAAGTGCCTACCAGGGTCGGCTCCAGGTTTATGTGGACCCTTGGGTGGTCTGGTCTCAGTGGGTCCCTTTGTGGTGAAGAGTCGCGTCACATTACCAAGGGACGTCCAAATCTGGATGCCCCCTAAGAATAATGCTATTGGACCAACACTCTAGTCTTGGTCAACTTTGAAGCACACCAAAACCCTTTAAACCTGACCTCGAAGTCTAATTTAAGCTAGAATCAACTGATTTTGGATGACTCTGTGTGTGACCCCCCCTTTTTTGTTTATTACTTTCCTGGAACTGGTGAATGCACTGTGGGATCGCCAGTTTGAGTTTACGGCCAAACCAGGGGGGTGCTTTCACAAACAGAGGCATCCTAAATTGAGATGCCCCTGAAAAAGCTGACCAAAACTCAGGGGTGGAATTGCTTGCATAGTGGGGGTGCTTGCTTGCATCCCAGGGATAGGAAACCTGGGATGGGCAACTTAAAGGCAGAACAAAACCCAGCACTTCCTCCCCTGGAATCTAAATCGATATGCCCCATTGTGTGGAACCCTGCCATTTGAGATGTGGGCACCAGCTGTGTTGGAGCCCTCCTAGTCCGCTGCCAGTCAAGCACCATCGCACACCCCAAAGGCTGGCCCTGTCAGTGGGCCCATCTCTGTGGGTGGGGGCCCCGGCAGCTGCCCCGCCTTGCCAGGTGCTGACGCCGGCCCTGGTGCCTAGAGCTACATGAACCTTAAATAAGGCCCTGCAGGTGAGTGTTGGGGGTGGTGTCAGTGGGGCATCCTGATCTAGGATGCCTTAAAGTGGACCAACACCCTGGGGTGATCGGCCCGGGAATCTATAAGATTCCCGGGCCGATCACCCCCCACCCCGCGGGACATCCGAGATCGGGATGTCCCGCGGGGTGAAACCCCCCCCAAACACCCCAACTCACCTACCTTATCTTCGGCGGCGGCCGGCCGCCGCCGCCTCCCTCGCGCCCCTGTAGGCGTGCGCGCCTCCGCGCCGGCCGTCTGTGAATGGCCGGAGCGGGCGCGCGCGCGTCAAAAGTGACGCGAGGGAGGCGGCGGCGGCCGCCGCCGCTTAGACGTTCCAGTTCTCCCCTTGTACGTCGGCGCTGGGAGCGGGGAGAGGTGAGTTTTTCGGGGGGTTAGGGGGGGTTTCACACAGCGGGGCACCCCGATCGGGGGTGCCCCACCGAAGTGGACCAAGACCCAGGATAGTCAAAATCCTGGGTGTTGGTCCACTTTAAGGGAATGCCAGCAGCCAGAGGTTGGCTTTGGAATCTTCTAGGTTTCCGGGCCGTGCCATTAGGGTTTTGTTCACTTTTAATAGACTTTACCCGCGATTACCTATATGTACTATGATCGTACTCGCCCTGCGATCAAAGTGTACTACTGGAACGTTAATCAGGTTTTATCCGTTCATTGTACGTTTTACATAGCATTTAGCACTAGGTGGCGCTGCTGAAGCAGCTCATTTTGGAGGCTGTATTATCTTATTACTCTGAGGGCAAAGCGACGCTGATCAGCTTTATGATATTCAAATAAAACTACCCAGAATGCCTCTGTGCGCTCAGCGTCTGTAGTATTGGTTTGCCTTCTGAGAGAAATACCCTGTTAGGAAAAATCTGGGCTCGGAGCTGTCTCCATCCCTTTACCGTCGAATATGGGGGGAGGGGGGGGGAATAGAAATAGTCGCTCTCCCTAGGCAGGAGAGGAGGCGCGGTAAGTCGGGTTTAGCGTATAAGCAGTCACGCTTGCTGGGTGTATGTGTCCGTGGTCCGTCTGGCCCTAGTCCTTCGATAAGGACAACCAATTTTTGACTATGCTCACGTACGAGGTGGGCGTATTTGTTGCATGTAACAAAAGATTTAGATGATTAGAGCTAGGTTATAATGTGGATTTACACCCGGGTGGATCAGCCTGAGAGTTTACACGATTCCTGGGCCGCTGTGTGAAGCCCCCCAGGACGCCCAGAAATCTCACCTGGATCCCAATCCACCGATGCATGTGCGAGCTGCGGCTGCATTACGCTCTTCTATCTAGCAGGGCCCGCGCCGGCCATTTGGGAAGCGCGAGATGCGTCCGCCAGCACGCTCGGAGCCACTGTGGTAAGACTTCTCCTTGATGTGCATACCACAGCGGCTCTGAGCGCGCTGATTGGACGAGCGGGCACGAATGCGCCATAGGAGCATGGCGAGGTGAGTTTTTACACGCGATCGGGGTGTCCCGTGGAAGTGGACCAAGACCCAGGATAGTCCTGGGTGTGGGTCCACTTTAAATCGCCTAAAAATATCGATTTTATCAGCCTCCATGAATATTTGTACACCGGGCATCACAAAATATCCAACCAGGGCTTAATTCCTACCAGCACAAGAAACCACAAGCCTGGCAGGAGTTTTATTCAGTCTGGACTAAGTGGCCCCTTCTCTCAATTACCTGTTTTCATGGATTTTTACCCAATTTCACCATAGTGCTTCTTTAATCATTTTTTGGCGTGTGGTTTATTATGCTGGTTTCACAGCAGCGCAATTGCGGGGCCTTAGTAAGTTCTATGGGCGCTTTCACATATTTTGGTGTTTGCAGCATCCAGCAATTCTGCTACATGTGAGTGGAGATCGCAAGCTCTGACACAGTCCACATGCTGTACACCAGCCTTAGTGGGCTCAATACAGGAATTTGCTGATGGGAGAGGAGGTTAGGTTGTTAAACTGAATAAATATCGGAGATTTTGGCCCATCCTAACTCTGAGTTACTTCAAATCCATAGGCAACTGATGGGAGTATGTCAAGCTTTGAAGCAGGTCAAATCGGTGAGTAAGGGACAGTTGTGGCCTAGCGGTAAGAAATAGTGATGAGTAGAAGTTCAAGTTTGTCGAGTTTGGTTGAACTTGCCGCCAAAGTTCAGTTCAGGTACCCAGACTTGACCTGACCCAGGGGCCCTAAAATGGCTGTAAGAGGAGGTAGGAATGGCTAGAGGACTGCAAATGGGAGGGGGCAGGTCAGTTGCCCTGCACAACATGCAGAAGGGGAAAAACCCAAAAATAACAGAAAACAAATAAATAAAAACAATTAAATTATAATTATAATACGGATTTCAGAGGGCAAATTAGGGGGTATCCTCAGGGAGATTGCCCTTCAAAAATGGTTAGGGAAAGAATTCCAAGCAATCAAATAATCACAGAAAACAAACCCCACCTAACCCTATAACAGGATGTGTAACAGAATCCCCCCATCACCCCAGAGCAGACTGTGAAGGAGCCCCCCATATTTCCCATAGCAGAGCAACCCCCATCATCCCCATAGCAAATTGTGTGTCAGAACAACCCCAATCATCCCTGTAGCAGACTATGTGGCAGAACAACCCCCATCATCCCTATAGCAGAATGTGTGACAGAACAACCCCAATCATCCTCATAACAAATTGTTGCAGAGCAACCTTAATCATCCTTACAGTAGAATGTGTGGCATAGCAACCCCATCATCCCTAAAGCAGACGGTGTGCCAGAACAACCCCAATCATCCCTATAGTAAACTGTGTGTCAGAACAACCCCAATCATCCCTATGGTAGAATGTGTGGCAAAACAACCCCAATCATCCTTATAGTAGAATGTGCGGCAAAACACGCACACTCATCCCTATAGCAGACTGTGTGGCAGAACACCCCCCATCATCCCTATAGCAGACTGTGCCAGAACAATCCCTATCATCCCTATAGCAAGCTGTGTGTCAGAACAACCCCAATCACCCCTATAGTAGAATGTGTGGCAGAAAAACCCCATTATCCCCATAGCAGACTTTGTACCAGAACAGCCACAATCATCCCTATAACAGACTATGTGGCAGAACAACCCCAATCATAACCATACCAGACTGTGACAGAACCCCCCCCCCCATCATGTTCCATAGCAGACTGTGACAGAGCCCCCCATCATCTTCTATAGCAGACTGTGACAGAACCCCCCCCCATCATGTTCCATAGCAGACTGTAACAGAGCACCCATAATCCTATAGCAGACTGTGACAGAGCCCCCCATCATCTTCTATAGCAGACTGTGACAGAGCCCCCCATTATACCCATAGCAAATTGTGACAAATCTCCCCATTATCTCATAGACTGTGACAGAGCTCCCTATCATCCCCATAGCAGGCAGAGTGCTGTGTGCGCTCGTCTGTTTGCTGGCTGGGCTGGGAACTGTCCTCCCAGCTTGTGGCCATTCCCTGTAGTGGCCCAGCCCCACCTACACCCCCTTCCTAGTTGGTTGGGGGGCACGGCAGCGAGATGGTCTGCCTGCTGGCCGACCTGATTTCCTGTGGAGAGGGTAGAAGCTGGTTGATGGGCTCAGCAGCCCATCAACCAGCTTTAGTATTCTGCTGAACACGGAACCTCGGCACAGACTTCTGACTGAAATCTTTGTTGGGGGTTGGAACCCGTACTGGCACATTTCGGCACAGAGCTCAACTTCGGGTTCATTCAACTCTAGTAATGATGGCAGGTTCGATTTCTGAACATTGGACCTGAATGAATTACTCTTGAGCAAGGCATCTAACTCTCAAGTGCTTTCTGTGTGCTATATTTACTAGAAGTCAAGTGTTTTCTGTACATGTATGACGTGACAGTGTGGTTATATTTTTAACACTTTGGGTGAAATGGTAAGAAGTCCAGGGGACCCTCTACCCATTCACAGTGTAGGGCGTGCCCTATCACCTCCCAGCATTGGCAGGTAAAATGTCAGTATTCCAGCAGATTACCCACAGCCCCATTTGGGATGCCCGAGTTGCATAAGAATGACTCTCAACACTGAAGCCAAGCGGATTTTCTTTCTCTAAATAAATCGACTTGCTATAGAAGATCATCTACTTCAAGGCTCTGACTTTTCATCCAGTGCTCTGAGACAGCTAGGCCCCATGGTGTCATCCATAGAGGTGAACCTTTGCAGTTGACTCATGTGTCCAGATGGAACAGTAAGCGGACAACAGTGCTTCATATCACTAATTATACGGCAGGGACACTCATTACTAGCATTTCAGTGAAAGTTGGTGATGGCAAACTACAGCCTTGTGGGCTGGAACACAATCCTAGAAAGCCTGCATTCCCAGTCAATGTCAGGTTCGCTCTTTGTCATTAAATAGAAGATATGGCCTGAACAATAGAGTTCATCCTACCTGGCATAGAAAGGGCATCAGCATTGGATCTGGCAGGGGAGGAGGTGGGGACCCACCACTAGAAGCAGGCAGCATCAGGATACAGTAGGAGAAGGAGAAGAGGATCTGGTGATAGAAATTGTGATGCCATTGGAGGAGGTAGCAGGATTGAATGATGCATAGGAGGCATTAGGAACCTGGCAGAATAAGTGGTGATAAAATGGCAGGATCAGACCCTACAGAGGGGGCATAGGAAGTGGCAGGGCCAACAACATTAACCCAGAAGAAGTAGCAACGTCAGCAGAGAAGGAGGAGGTATAACCCTGGTGGAAGAAGCAGCAGTGCCAGCATGGAAGACGAGACAATGATCCGGCAGAAGTAGCGGCCCTCATGGAGGAGGTGGCAGGATCGGACCATGCAGAGAAGGTGTTGGGGACCCAGCAGAAGAAGCAGCAGCACAGGCGGCATCAGACCTTGTGGAGGAAATGTTGGGGACCCAGAAAGTAAGTGAGGTTGCATGATTGGCCCCTACAGTACCTGGAGAACAAAGTGGGGTGCCAATAAAGAAGGTGGTAGGACCCTACAGATGAGCCATTGGGGACCCTATAGAAGAAGCATCAATGGAGAAGCAGGTGACAGTGGTATTGGCCTCTGCAGAGGAAGCCACAGGGACCCATCAGAGGAATCGTTAAGGTCCTGTTGCTAGTCATACAGTTATCCCAGAGAGAAATGTTGTAGAGTGGGAGACGTTCACCATCTGTTTTGGAGGTGCCCTATTACCAGGAACTTTAGTGACTCATCCGTGAGTGAATCATCGGTGTGTCATTCGCTGAGCAGGGCCATTCCTAGCACAGATATTAACAACATGGCATAAAACACTGGCTGGACGAGAGCTCAGCGGAAAAGTGAGTTGTGTGGGCAATCTGGGGCTTTCATACAAAGGGGCATCCCAGGGCCGGCGTTAGGACCTGGCAAGGTCGGGCAAGTGCCGAAGGCCCTGGCGCCTTAAAACGGCCAACTGTCCTCTGCCGCAGAAATCTTTTCTATGGCTGCGGTGTCTGCTGGGAGCGGGGGAAGACTGCAGAGAGCGCAAGCAGAAGGCAGTAATGTGGGCCAAAACCAAAGTGAACAAAAATGCTGGGTTTTGTCCTCTGTAAAAGATAAATGCATCTAGGGCTCAGAAATTACAAACACGCATGTCAACCAATGCAGTTATTTTTCCATGCACAATGCTGACTGTGGCAACAAGCCTGCATTTAATTAGGATGGCAATCTATCCAGGATAAATGGAGTGCCATGTGCTCCCTGTCATGTACTTCCCTTTAGCTGTTTGTGCTCACGTTGCCTATTGAGAGAGAAGCTGCTGTGACCCACACATGCGCAGTTAAAGTGGACCAAAACCCACCACGATGGGACCAGGAATCTTATAGGGCCGATCGATTTCCTCCCTCGGGGCATCCAAAATGCGCCAGGCATTTATAAATGGCACACTCCCTATTAGAAGGTAGCGGGGGATGCGTCCGCCAGCGCGCTTGGAGTTGCTGGCCTTAGACGGAGGCTTAAACGACGTGATGTCAACGTGCTGATTGGACGAGCGGATGAGTGAATGCAGGGCAATCTGGGGTGCATACACAGCGGAGCATCCCAAATTGGGATGTCCCAAGATTGCTTGATTGTATGGTCCTGGAATCTTTTAGACTTCAGGGTCAGGTTGGTCCAGTTTAAAGGTTCATAGTCCAACAATAGAAAGTTAAGCCAGACGACATCCAGTTTTTCCATAAAAGTCCAGCTTTATTGTAGTTTCAATTTAAAAAGCCATGAATCAGGCAGCGATGCAACATGAGTAAGGGCGTGCTGCCCGAAACGCGTTGACGTAGGATTGTATTTCCTCTCATGCCTGTTGCATCGCTGCCTGATTCATGGCTTTTTAAATTGAAACTACAATAAAGCTGGACTTTTATGGAAATCCTTGATATCGGCTGGCTTTACTTTCTATCGTTGGTCTGTATTGCAATAAGGTGAGCTCTCACAGATGTGCCAACAACGTGTGATTATGCTGACATGTCTGGGGCTAAAGCTGGCAACTTTGTGGTGAATTTTTAAAGGGACAGTCCAGACAACATCAATAATAAGGCAGCCTCTCCTCTATTCCCTCTGCACTGTGGAACCTCCAAAGTATAACCTCCTTTCAATTTTATTTCTCCAGGACTGTGTAAAAAGGTTTCACTCTGTCATTGGCGCTCAAAGCACATGTGAGCATAGCCAGCCACAGTGGTCCCACAGCTGCCTCTGCTCACAGCAGTGTATGCTCATGACTCATAAAGCTGTGCCATAACTTACCCTTGGTAGCCAAGCTAGAGGCAAAAAAACGGCATCACTGAAAAGATGCTTTGAAGTAACTCATTTGATTAGGTGGGAGTAAGTTAGTGTGTGCCCGAATATGGGGTTTTAATTACTGAAAAAAGACAATAATACAAAGAAACCTTGAAACCGTATTACAGAATAGTGCAAACTTTCCAAGCACTATAATATTACAGTAGCTCATATTCTGTGGCTGTATTATTCAGTCTGTCCTACAGAGGGCGATACGGGCACACTCTGACCGCCTGTATTCTCTCTTCTATCCTAGAGAGGGCGATAGCGAGTCATTTTATGATCTCGCTCAGCCTAACGAGGGCGATAGCACTACATACTGACTGTATATATTTGCTGATGAAGCATTCAAATGAAACGACACGGAATACTGCTGGATTCTCAGTGGCTGTAATTATATAATGAATAGTCTGACCAAACCAATTGGTGTAGAAGGATAATGGCTGCCGGGAGACACCACAGATGAGCCCGTCTGCTTACCTTTTTCTGCCAGTCTCTGCGTGGAAACAAAGCTATATGCTAAGTATTTATTTGTATGTTAATAGCATACCTCCCACGTGTCCCAGATTTGGAAGGACTGTCCCTTTTTTGATTCCAAGTGCCAATGTCCCTTGTTGTTCTCTGTCCATCTTAAAGGTTTAATATGCAGCTCTGCATCAATAAATGATTTATTCTCCTATTTAAAGTGTTTATATTGTTGTAAATGTTACAATCCATCTCCTATTCATGAATCAATAAGGGGCATGGCCTCATTTAACAATTGTCACTCTTTCCCACACTGAAAAGTTGGAAGGTATACAATAGAACACTGAATAAAGTGACTATCCTGGGTTTTGGTCCTTTCCCCCAGATCACCTAAGTCAATTCACTTCTTCCTGGTCCTATGGCGCATGCGTGGGCGCTCATCCAATCAGCGAGCTTGGAGCCGCTGATGTCACATCGTCTAAGATGTTGTCTAAGGCCAGCGGTTGCATCTCTCGCTACCCTCTAACAGGGAGCATTGCCCATGCCGCCCATTCATAAATGCCTGGTGCAGGCACAGGCCCAGCTAGAGGGATAGTCGGGATGCGGGCACGGCTCGCGCATGTGCCGTTGGACCGCGAAGCAAGGTAAGTATATGGGGCGACCTGGGGGGTTTCACACATCGGGGCATCCCAATTTTGAATGCCCGGGGGGGGGGGAATCGATCAGCCCGCGTGTCTTATAGATTCCCGGGTCCGATCGCGGTGGGTTTCGGTCCACTTTAAGCACCTCCATACATGTAGTCTGGGTTTACTGAAATAGTGAGTTTACGATCAGTAATGAAGAAGGGGAGGTTTCACACAGGAGGGTATCCCAAATGGTGATGCCACTGAGAAATGTACTAAAACCAAGGATGGTCGAAACCAATAATGGGTTTCCCTTAAATTGGACCTTTTGCTACTATCCTAGTTATAGCTTAGTATTCCTGAGATATCCGAATTTGTGATGCCCCGCCATTTGATCGCCCACAAATTCGCCTTTCCACTGCTCCCATGGCACATGCTCTTATGTATAAAGCATTGTTTTGAACAGGGTGCCCGAATAGTGAGCATGCCCATCCCCGCTGCGGTGTGCGGCACGCTCCTGCCCCTCTGAATGGCTGGGTGTGGAAGCGCATCTTGGCCAGCGATTGCGCGACCACTGGAAAGATAAGAAATTGTGGAGATTCACAAAGTGGGGCATCCCGAATAGTCAGCTGTTCTCCAGGGCAAACCACGTCGGTAATAGGTCTGCTTTAAAGCGTGTCCCCCTCCATTACTGTCAAAACTCACTGGATTTTGACTATCCCAGGTTTTGTTAGATGATCCGGGGGCATCCCAGTTGGGAATCTCCTGCTGTGTCAAACCCCCCAGATCAACCAGAAATGCCCAGAATCCCTGGCTGCCAAAAAACAACTTATCTTTCCTGGGCTCCTACACACAATTGTTGGATGCAGCCGACCTGAACTACCGGATTTCTGGCTAAACGGCACTTTGTGTCATGCCTGTTCGGTGTCCAAACATCTGGTCCCGTGGACATGGAAATCCATTCATTGGTGTATAAAATTCTGCCCATCCCCATCATAGTGAATGGAGCGTACTGCCGCACTCACTTTAACAGAGGGGGTGAGGTAGGAACTGCATTGAGGGCTTTATCCTCTGGGTAGCCCAGAGGTTGACTCCAGGAGTCATGTGTGGGAGGACAGATTGCCTAGGCTCAGGCTTTCCTGCTGGTAAATGAGGAACTAACTTAAACTGGACCTTCACCCTAAATAAGAGCATATCTTATATGTTTTCCACACCCTATACATACAGATTGCTCACATTAAAAATCATCCTACCTGCATCTATTGCGTTTTCTGAGACTTTAAACATCCAAGATGGCGGCCCATGGAGCTGCAGGCTGCCTGAAAACAGGAAGTGTCTTCTGACTGTGCCGCTCTGCATTCTGGGATTGCTGACCTTTACCTGACCCCAGCTCTGCTCTGTTTGTGCAAAGCACAGCTATAACCCTGCTCTTCTGCACTTTTGACCCCTCTCAACTCCTCAGTATGTGATGCTACTGATCCAAGATGGCGGTGTCCATATCCTAGAGTCCTGAACAGAGTTGCAGCCCAGTGAGGGAAAGAATAATAAGTAAATGACTAAAAACATTAAATATATTAATTTTAGATGCTGGGGAATAGTTTTTAAAGGGTTTGAGCTTTTCATTAAATGATGCTGAAGGTCCGCTTTAAGCAGCTGTATGTGTTGTGGACAGAGCAGCAGTGCTACTTCAAAACTGTCAGTGACTGGTGGGAGTACCAGTCACGTTTTACAGTTTCACCTCATGATGCTGCATAATATTTCGAATAATGGGTGGGGTCTTAAAGTGGACTAAAACCTAGGGTTTTGGTCTTTTCCCCCAGGGCACCCCAATCCCAACTCACCTCTTCCCGTTCCTATGGCATGATCGGCGCTGCTGATTTTACAATGTCTGCGTGCCCATGACGGCCATTCACAAATGCCTGGTGCCTGCTAGAGGGATAGTGGGGATGCCGCGGCTCGAGCATGTGCAGTTGGACCGGGAAACAAGGTAAGTATATGGGGCAACCTGGGGGGTTTGACACAGCGGGGCATCCCGATTTTGGAAGCCCCAGGGGAGGGAATAGATTCTTAAAGATTCCCGGGCCGATTGGCGTGGGTTTGGGTCCCGAGAACTTGATTCAGACACTGTCAAATGCATATGCGTGCATTCCCAAAGCACATGCGCACACTCCCAAGAGGATGAAGAGAGGGGGCACTGCTACTCTCCGGCTGGGAGGATGGGGGCGGCTGCACTTCTTACTCCCAGCACCAGCCAGGAGGAAAGCGAAGATAGGGGGAGCTGCCATAGAAGGGAGTGAAAACGCTGCAACTCTTACCCCCAACATTGGCAGGGTGGAGAGCGAGAGAAGAAGGGAGGAAGCCACTGCACTGTCCCAGAGGAGGGGGAAACTGCCGCAGCTCTTGCTCCCAACACCGACTGGAAAGAGGGGGGGCGCCACAGGTCTTGCTCTGGGAACAGATAGAATGAAGGGGGGTCGCAGATAGCAAATATGGAGCCAAGGAGGGTCGGACTATACATGGAGAGGGAATAGTTACTACAGGAGAGGTGGACATAGGCAGTGGAGATACACACATTGAGCTAGAAAGCAATGTGATTGCTGGACGTGTGTGAAGGGGCTGGCAGGGATGGCCGGAGAATCGGGTAACATTTCCCTTTCCATCCGGGTCCCAGGCTTCTGTGACACATTGAAGAGGCAGCAACCAAGGGAACAGCACTACAGAAGAACATAGTGTTGTGTTACAATAATATTAAAGCTTGTGGTAATCCCCCAGCTACCCCTCCGCCCCCCTGTGTTGTTCCTACCTCAGGGTGGGGGCATCCAAGTTGCCAGTGCACTCTGCACATTAATCCCATTAAACCTGAGAATTGATATGCCTGTCCTGGAGTCTGACTCCAGGGTGGGTTTTGGTCCACTTTGGTAAGGACCAAAACACTATTCACATAGCACTAGAGTCTAAAAGAAAGCTTGCCCCTGCTGTGTAAAGTCCCCTGGTTCATCCTATACTCCGCTCGATACAGTGATCTCGAGGCAGATTTGCAGACCCCCAACAACATCCCTGGCCTGCACGCTAACTGCACTAAACAGACACAAGTGTTTGAGCGCACTCTTTATTACAGCAGCACCTGGAGGCATAGTCACGCCCTTGGCTCTGCACGCACCTGCTGGGAGCCATTTAAATGTGTCTGGCATGGTGAGTGTGTAGAAATGCTGCTGGAGGTTGACGCAAGGATTGAAAGATCAAGGTAATTTTATGGCAAACTGGGGGATGTCACAACATGGGGCATCCCTAATTGGATTTTGGTCTACTTTACAAAGGAACAATACAATGAAATCACTGTGTGTCGTTCCGCTAGAAATCAGACCAAATAGTCTGCTTTAGCTTTTAATGTGATGATTCCTTAATCAACTTTTACAACACTTGAAGAGGAAGTAAAGTCCAAAAAGTCTTTACTTCTGATCTCCGCAGCATAAGGGAGGCATCCTGATGTGTTATATTTATAGCACATACATGCCCAGCAAGCCCGATACTAAGCAGCAACAGCCCGTACTCACCACAGTCTGGATGGGCATCCCAAATCAGGATGCCCTCATTATGCAGAGATCAGGCAAAGTAGTATATATTTTGGACTTTAGGTCCTCTTTAAAATGACCCTGAAGTCTATTTTAAAGCAAGCTAAAACTTCAGGGCTGGCCAATTACCTCTCCAGATCAGGGTTCCATGCTGTGTGAATTCCAGGTGAGCGGAAAGAAATATTTTTTTGGTTTAATCCCCAACTGCTGAGGCAGGACAGGGTTTACTAAGATAATTTGGTGCACAGAAGTCACACAGCACAGAATCCCCTGCTTTGCATGTTCTCCCAAGCCCCCATTAAAATGAATAGGTTTGCATGTGCACACATTGTGGGATGCCACTCTTTAAAGCCATCGGCAAGACCACAGACCAAACTTCTAATTTGGGATGCCTCGGGTGAGACTCTTAGATTGCTCATAAACTTACCTTAAAACCCACTCCTATGGTGCATCTGTGGGCCTCCTGGGGCATCCCAGGCAAGTACAGGTTACACCAATATTCTGTTCATTCAGAATAGACAGACATTAACATGTAGCACAATCTATTCTGATTGGCGGATAAAAACATTGGGTTTTGGTCTACCAACTTGCTGAAGTGTTGACCACAAAATACTCAGAATATCACATTATCACTTTTTTTTTTATATATGCTAGCTTTCTAGTGCTTTTTTATGCAGACAGAGCCCTGCAGCGCCACCTGATAGTTGTAGTACACTTCTTCTGTGGGCCCATTAGTACTTGCTGTGGCCTGTGGGCCCCTGTAGCAGCACACTTGGTGGAGGAACCATGGCACTAGTACTGGGTCACTATGGCACTAGTACTGAGGGTCCTCCAATTATCTGGTGCTCCAGGTTGGTTAGTAATAGGCCTGAAAGGAGTGGTGACTTCGTTCATGAATGGTTCAGATCTACCAGTGTCTGTCCAAGGGCTGGGCAGTATATAGAAGCCGTTGTGTTGTTGTTGTACCCCTGGGGTGGTGCCCAGGGTACCTTACAGTGGACCAACACCCAGGGGGGATCGGCCCGGGAATCTATAAGATTACCGGACTGATCAGATCCCTCCCCAATTTCGGATGCCCCGCGGGGAGGAACCCCCCAGGAGGCCCACAAACCTTACCTCAGCCCCGCTCCATCGGCGCATGCGCGAGCCGCGGCCGCGTCTCGCGCTTCCCTCTAGCAGGGGGCGCGCACCCGCGCCGGCCGTTTGTGAATGGCTCTGAGCGCTGTGATTGGCTGGAGCGGTCACGTAGGAGCGTGGTGAGGTGAGTGTTTCTGGGCTTTCGGGGGGGTTTCAGACAGCGGGGCACCCCCGATTGGGGTGCCCCACCGAAGTGGACCAAAACCCAGGATAGTCAAAATCCTGGGTGTTGGTCCACTTTAAATTCACCCTTTGCTGGTCACATTGGGTTTACTTTTCTGTAGTTGTGCCCTTCACACAATGCTTTTTTATGCACAGCTTCTTATTGGTGGGTCCTTTTGACTACCCCATGAGAAACTTTTTATGCCTCATCTTGCACTTGGCACTCACTTATTTTTTCGTAAGCCCGATCCCCTCACCCTTTTTGTCACTTGTTTCTGCCATGTTTTGTTCCTTTTTGTTTTGTGTGTCACATGCTTACGGTTGCCAGCGACTCCTTATGACCCTGTCCCTAATGACTAGCGGTCAGAAGTTATAGGCCTTTTGGACTCCCGACCTCTGCCCAGTGCTCCCCCTTGAGGCTCCCGTGAGTATGAGGATGGTAGCCTCCTGGGAAAGCAGTGCCCAACGCCTGGGCTAGTACTTGGTGCAGACAGCATCAGGGAAAGGCGGGCTGCGGACACTCTTATTACCAGGAGGGCAGCCACCTCAGAAAGCAGGGGTCAAAGCTGTAGTACCTGGTTGGGGAACTGCCAGGGAAAGGTAGGCTGAGGGGAGTTTGCCTGAAGTCCATGGGGAGAGCTTCTGCTAGTACCCGAGGACTAGAGCAGCCCCAAGGTTCTTCGGAGCTGAGGGGGATGGGTTTCTTTCCTTTGGGAAGGAACCAGGCTGGGCACCCTTAAACCTGACCTTCAACCTGAATAGGTTGAACCTGAATAGGTAACTACAAGCTCCAGGTGTTCCAGTGTGAACATCAAGTACTCAAAGGTGTCTAGTGTGGCCCTGAGTGGGGAGGCCTACTGATGTGGGATGCCCCATATACCCCAGATTTGACTAGATCTTATTATTTTTGCATTCCCTGGCCCCACATGGCTGTCAGAAGCCAATCAGGTTCACTAGATAGACAGGTGCACAGAGATGTCTAAGTGGGCGCCAGGAGATAATATTCACACACCCCTCCACATACAAAGCTAGAACAGCAGGGGTCTCTCGCTCTTTTTTTTTTGCACATTTTTTATTATGCACATTATTATGCTTTTAACTTTTTTTTTTACTTTACATTCTTTTCTACATCCTTCTCTCTCATTTCACTTTTTCTTCATTTAAAGTGGACCAAAACCCATCTATAAGATTCCCGGGGCAATCGATTTCCTCCCCCCGAGGGCATCCAAAATCGGGATGCCCCGCTGTGTGAAACCCCCCAGGCCATCCATATGCTTACCATGCACGAGCCGTGGCCGCATCCCCGCTATCCCTCTAGCAGGGCCAGTGCCCGTGCCAGGCACGTGAATGGCTGGCGCGGGCACACTTCCTGTTAGAGAGAAGCGGGGGATGCGTCCTTCAGTGTGCTCAGAGTCGCTGGCCTTAGATGAAGGCTTAGACAACGTGACGTCAGCTCGCAGATTGGACGAGTGGCCATGCATGCGCCATAGGAGCGGGAAGAGATGAGTTGGCTTCAGGGATCTGGGGGGGCTCACGCAGCAGGGCTCCCTCGATCGGGGGAAAGGACCAAAACCCAGGATAGTCAATTCTGGTCCACTTTAAACTTCCCCCCATCTTTTCAAACTTTATTACAGCTTAATGAGTATCTTGCCAACACCACCCAAGATAGAGTCATCCTGAAACCGACTAAAAAGAAAATGTACATACTGAAAATTCTACCTGTCTGGTCCATTGCTGAAGTCCTTTCCTTAGCAGAAGCCCAGGCCTGTATCTTCCATTGCATTAGCTAGACATAGTGACACTTTTCTCTCTCAATCACTGCCTCAGCCACAGCAGCCAAATCTGAATGACTAGGCTTCTATCCAGGGAAGGGACTGCAGGTGCAAAATATGGAGGAGGGGGGGGGGTTAGGTAAGTATGCATATCAGGATAAATGGGGAGGTGAGCACAAAAGTGCCTACCAGGGTCGGCTCAAGGTTTATGTGGACCCTTGGGTGGCCTGGTCTCAGTGGGCCCCTTTGTGGTGAAGAGTCGCGTCACATTACCAAGGGACGTCCAAATCTGGATGCCCCCTAAGAATAATGCTATTGGACCAACACTCTAGTCTTGGTCAACTTTGAAGCACACCAAAACCCTTTAAACCTGACCTCGAAGTCTAATTTAAGCTAGAATCAACTGATTTTGGATGCCTCTGTGTGTGACCCCCCTCCTTTGTTTATTACTTTCCTGGAACTGGTGAATGCACTGTGGGATCGCCAGTTTGAGTTTACGGCCAAACCAGGGGGGTGCTTTCACAAACAGAGGCATCCTAAATTGAGATGCCCCTGAAAAAGCTGACCAAAACTCAGGGGTGGAATTGCTTGCATAGTGGGGGTGCTTGCTTGCATCCCAGGGATAGAAAACCTGGGATGGGCAACTTAAAGGCAGAACAAAACCCAGCACTTCCTCCCCTGGAATCTAAATCGATATGCCCCATTGTGTGGAACCCTGCCATTTGAGATGTGGGCACCAGCTGTGTTGGAGCCCTCCTAGTCCGCTGCCAGTCAAGCACCATCGCACACCCCAAAGGCTGGCCCTGTCAGTGGGCCCATCTCTGTGGGTGGGGACCCCGGCAGCTGCCCCGCCTTGCCAGGTGCTGACGCCGGCCCTGGTGCCTAGAGCTACATGAACCCTAAATACGGCCCTGCAGGTGAGTGTTGGGGGTGGTGTCAGTTGGGCATCCTGATCTAGGATGCCTTAAGGGAATGCCAGCAGCCAGAGGTTGGCTTTGGAATCTTCTAGGTTTCCGGGCCGTGCCATTAGGGTTTTGTTCACTTTTAATAGACTTTACCCGCGATTACCTATATGTACTATGATCGTACTCGCCCTGCGATCAAAGTGTACTACTGGAACGTTAATCAGGTTTTATCCGTTCATTGTACGTTTTACATAGCATTTAGCACTAGGTGGCGATGTTGAAGCAGCTCATTTTGGAGGCTGTATTATCTTATTACTCTTCTAGAGGGCAAAGCGACGCTGATCAGCTTTATGATATTCAAATAAAACTACCCAGAATGCCTCTGTGCGCTCAGCGTCTGTAGTATTGGTTTGCCTTCTGAGAGAAATACCCTGTTAGGAAAAATCTGGGCTCGGAGCTGTCTCCATCCCTTTACCGTCAATATTGCAGTCGAATATGGGGGGAGGGGGGGAAATAGAAATAGTCGCTCTCCCTAGGCAGGAGATGAGGCGCGGTAAGTCGGGTTTGGCGTATAACCAGTCACGTTTGCTGGGTGTATGGGTTCGTGGTCCGTCTGGCCCTAGTCCTTCGTTAAGGACAACCAATTTTTGACTATGCTCACGTACGAGGTGGGCGTATTTGTTGCATGTAATAAAAGATTAAGATGATTAGAGCTAGGTTATAATGTGGATTTACACCCGGGTGGATCAGCCTGAGAGTTTACACGATTCCTGGGCCGCTGTGTGAAGCCCCCCAGGACGCCCAGAAATCTCACCTGGATCCCAATCCACCGATGCATGTGCGAGCTGCGGCTGCATTACGCGCTTCTATCTAGCAGGGCCCGCGCTGGCCATTTGGGAAGCGCGAGATGCGTCCGCCAGCACGCTCGGAGCCACTGTGGTAAGACTTCTCCTTGATGTGCATACCACAGCGGCTCTGAGCGCGCTGATTGGACGAGCGGGCACGAATGCGCCATAGGAGCATGGCGAGGTGAGTTTTTACACGCGATCGGGGTGTCCTGTGGAAGTGGACCAAGACCCAGGATAGTCCTGGGTGTGGGTCCACTTTAAATCGCCTAAAAATATCGATTTTATCAGCGTCCGTTTGTACACCAGGCATCACAAAATAACCAACCAGGGCTTAATTCCTACCAGCACAAGAAACCACAAGCCTGGCAGGAGTTTTATTCAGTCTGGACTAAGTGGCCCCTTCTCTCAATTACCTGTTTTCATGGATTTTTACACAATTTCACCATAGTGCTTCTTTAATCATTTTTTGGCGTGTGGTTTATTATGCTGGTTTCACAATAGCGCGATTGCGGGGCCTTAGTAAGTTCTATGGGCACTTTCACATATTTTGGTGTTTGCAGCATCCAGCAGTTCTGCTACATGTGAGTGGGGATCGCAAGCTCTGACACAGTCCACACGCTGTACACCAGCCTTAGTGGGCTCAATACAGGAATTTGCTGATGGGAGATGAGGTTAGGTTGTTCAACTGAATAAATATCGGGGATTTTGGCCCATCCTAACTCTGAGTTACTTCAAATCCATAGGCAACTGGTGGGAGTATGTCAAGCTTTGAAGCAGGTCAAATTGGTGAGTAAGGGACAGTTGTGGCCTAGCGATAAGAAATAGTGATGAGTAGAAGTTCAGGTTTGTCGAGTTTGGTTGAACTTGCCGCCAAAGTTCAGTTCAGGTACCCAGACATGACCTGACCCAGGGGCCCTAAAATGGCTGTAAGAGGAGGTAGGAATGGCTAGAGGACTGCAAATGGGAGGGGGCAGGTCAGTTGCCCTGCACAAAATGCTGAAGGGGAAAAACCCAAAAATAACAGAAAACAAATAAAAACAATTAAATTATAATTATAATACGGATTTCAGAGGGCAAATTAGGGGGTATCACCAGGGAGATTGCCCTTCAAAAAGGGTTAGGGAAAGAATTCCAAGCAATCAAATAATCACAGAAAACAAACCCCACCTAACCCTATAACAGGGTGTGTAACAGAATCCCCCCATCACCCCAGAGCAGACTGTGAAGGCGCCCCCCATATTTCCCATAGCAGAGCAACCCCCATCATCCCTATAGCAAATTGTGTGCCAGAACAACCCCAATCATCCCTATGGTAGAATGTGTGGCAGAACAACCCCAATTATCGCTATAGCAGACTGTGTGACAGAACAACCCCAATCATCCCTATAGCAGACTGTGCCAGAACAATCCCTATCATCCCTATAGCAAGCTGTGTGTCAGAACAACCCCAATCACCCCTATAGTAGAATGTGTGGCAGAAAAACCCCATCATCCCCATAGCAGCCTTTGTACCAGAACAGCCACAATCATCCCTATAGCAGATTGTGTGTCAGAACAACCCCATCAACCCCATAGCACACTGTGAGGCAGAACAACCCCCACCATCCCTATAACAGACTATGTGGCAGAACAACCCCAATCATAACCATACCAGACTGTGACAGAACCCCCCCCCCCATAATGTTCCATACCAGACTGTGACAGAGCCCCCCATCATCTTCTATAGCAGACTGTGACAGAGCCCCCCATCATACCCATAGCAAATTGTGACAAATCTCCCCATTATCCCATAGACTGTGACAGAGCTCTCTATCATCCCCATAGCAGGCAGAGTGCTGTGTGCGCTCGTCTGTTTGCTGGCTGGGCTGGGAACTGTCCTCCCAGCTTGTGACCATTCCCTGTAGTGGCACAGCCCCACCTACACCCCCTTCCTAGTTGGTTGGGGGGCACGGCAGCGAGATGGTCTGCCTGCTGGCCGACCTGATTTCCTGTGGAGAGGGTAGAAGCTGGTTGATGGGCTCAGCAGCCCATCAACCAGCTTTAGTATTCTGCTGAACACGGAACCTCGGCACAGACTTCTGACTGAAGTCTTTGTTGGGGGTTGGAACCCGTAATTGCACATTTCGGCACAGAGCTCAACTTCGGGTTCATTCAACTCTAGTAATGATGGCAGGTTCGATTTCTGAACATTGGACCTGAATGAATTACTCTTGAGCAAGGCATCTAACTCTCAAGTGCTTTCTGTGTGCTATATTTACTAGAAGTCAAGTGTTTTCTGTATGACGTGACAGTGTGGTTATATTTTTAACACTTTGGGTGAAATGGTAAGAAGTCCAGGGGACCCTATATCCGTTCACAGTGTAGGGCGTGCCCTATCACCTCCCAGCATTGGCAGGTAAAATGTCAGTATTCCAGCAGATTACCCACAACCCCATTTGGGATGCCCGAGTTGCATAAGAATGACTCTCAACACTGAAGCCAAGCGGATTTTCTTTCTCTAAGATAAATCGACTTGCTATAGAAGATCATCTACTTCAAGGCTCTGACTTTTCGTCCAGTGCTCTGAGACAGCTAGGCCCCATGGTGTCATCCATAGAGGTGAACCTTTGCAGTTGACTCATGTGTCCAGATGGAACAGTAAGTGGACAACAGTGCTTCATATCACTAATTATACAGCAGGGACACTCATTACTAGCATTTCAGTGAAAGTTGGTGATGGCAAACTACAGCCTTGTGGGCTGGAACACAATCCTAGAAAGCCTGCATTCCCAGTCAATGTCAGGTTCGCTCTTTGTCATTAAATAGAAGATATGGCCTGAACAATAGCGTTCATCCTACCTGGCATAGAAAGGGCATCAGCATTGGATCTGGCAGGGGAGGAGGTGGGGACCCACCACTAGAAGCAGGCAGCATCAGGATACAGTAGGAGAAGGAGAAGAGGATCTGGTGATAGAAATTGTGATGCCATTGGAGGAGGTAGCAGGATTGAATGATGCATAGGAGGCATTAGGAACCTGGCAGAATAAGTGGTGATAAAATGGCAGGATCAGACCCTGCAGAGGGGGCGTAGGAAGTGGCAGGGCCAACAACATTAACCCAGAAGAAGTAGCAACGTCAGCAGAGAAGGAGGAGGTATAACCCTGGTGGAAGAAGCAGCAGTGCCAGCATGGAAGACGAGACAATAATCCGGCAGACGTAGCGGCCCTCATGGAGGAGGTGGCAGGATCGGACCATGCAGAGAAGGTGTTGGGGACCCAGCAGAAGAAGCAGCAGCACAGGCGGCATCAGACCTTGTGGAGGAAATGTTGGGGACCCAGGAAGTAAGTGAGGTTGCATGATTGGCCCCTACAGTACCTGGAGAACAAAGTGGGTGCCAATAAAGAAGGTGGTAGGACCCTACAGATGAGCCATTGGGGACCCTATAGAAGAAGCATCAATGGAGAAGCAGGTGACAGTGGTATTGGACTCTGCAGAGGAAGCGACAGGGATCCATCAGAGGAATCGGCAAGGTCCTGTTGCTAGTCATACAGTTATCCCAGAGAGAAATGTTGTAGAGTGGGAGACGTTCACCATCTGTTTTGGAGGTGCCCTATTACCAGGAACTTTAGTGAATCATCCGTGAGTGAATCATCAGTGTGTCATTCGCTGAGCAGGGCCATTCCTAGCACAGATATTAACATGGCATAAAACACTGGCTGGACGAGGGCGGAAAAGTGAGTTGTGTGGGCAATCTGGGGGCTTTCATGCAAAGGGGCATCCCAGGGCCGGCGTTAGGACCTGGCAAGGTCGGGCAAGTGCCGAAGGCCCTGGCGCTTTAAAACGTCCAACTGTCCTCTGCCGCAGAAATCTTTTCTATGGCTGCAGTGGGAAGACTGCAGAGAGCGCAAGCAGAAGGCGCGCTGTAACTTTAGAGGCCGGCCGACTCCCGTCTGTACGAGTCATACAGACGCAGACACCGCAGCCATGGAAAAGATTAGTTTTTTAAATGCTAACCTGTCAGGGAGGGGGTTGACACTCAGCAGGTGGGAACATAACCTCGGTGCCCCCTGGCCAGTGTTGAGGGATAGAGAGGGGGAGGTGGGTTGAGGGTATGTAGAGCCCCCATTAAAAAGGGGACCAAAACCCAGGATTTTTCCTATCTTGGGTTTTTGTCCTTTCCCCCTGGGCACCTTGATTAGGGATGTCCCACTTTTTGAAACCCCCCAGGTTGCCCCAAGGAACTCACCTCTTCCTGTCTTACGGCACATGCGTGGCCGCTCGCCCCAATCAGCGCAGCCCGCGCATGCGCTGTTGAACCAGGATGTAAGGTAAGTGTATGGGGCAGCGGGCATCCGATTATGGATGCCCCGGGGGGAAGGGAATCGATCAGCCCGGGAATTGAATAGATTTCCAGGCCGATCTTGCTGAGTTTTGGTCCACCGCTGCCATTGGCCACCATTAGCCCACAAGACCTTTCATCGACTAAGAGAAGCTGAACAGAGCTGAGCGCACTTATTGGCTGCATGCCTGCACATGCGCTTTCAGGTAAGGTAGGTCAGGTAAGTTTTACAAGTGGACCAGGGGGGTTTCACACAAGAGGGCATCACAAATCAGGGCACCCCAAAAGCCCAGGATAGTCCAAATATTGGGTTTTGATCCATTTGATCATGAGTACACCTGCGATCCCAGGAGGTTTCACACAGCGGAGCGTGTGCGGTGACTCAGGGGGCCCACTCACACTTTGTCGCCCAGGGGCCCACAAAACCCTGGAGCCGGCCCTGGGGCATCCCATATACCCCATATACCTACTGACCCCACAGTACCTGCGCCTGCTGCAATGTTATCGTTGGCTTTCCGAAGCTAATGCGCTTACCTACACCTGCCATTTCTAAATGACCGCTGGGGCACACTTAAGTTGGCAGGAAAAGCCGGCTGGATGCACCCAGCACCCAGAATGGATTGCTAGATCGCGCAACCTGTTCTGATTGGCTGGCGCCACCTGGCCAGCTATTCTGATTGCAGGAGAGCCTGTGCATCCACTTTGGGATCCCTGGAGAGGTAAAATTACTGGCCGAACTGAGGGGTTTCATCCATTTCATCCATCATCCTAAATGGTATTCCCCAGTAATGTGGGCCAAAACCAAAGTGAACAAAAATGCTGGGTTTTGTCCTCTGTAAAAGATAAATGCATCTAGGGCTCAGAAATTACAAACACGCATGTCAGCCAAGGCAGTTATTTTTCCATGCACAATGCTGACTGTGGCAACAAGCCTGCATTTAGTTAGGATGGCAATCTATCCAGGATAAATGGAGTGCCATGTGCTCCCTGTCATGTATTTCCCTTTAGCTGTTTGTGCTCATGTTGCCTATTGAGAGAGAAGCTGCTGTGACCCACACATGCGCAGTTAAAGTGGACCAAAACCCACCACGATGGGACCAGGAATCTTATAGGGCCGATCGATTCCCTCCCTCGGGGCATCCAAAATGCGCCAGGCATTTATAAATGGCACACTCCCTATTAGAAGGTAGCAGGGGATGCGTCCGCCAGCGCGCTTGGAGTTGCTGGCCTTAGACGGAGGCTTAAACGACGTGATGTCAACGTGCTGATTGGACGAGCGGATGAGTGAATGCAGGGCAATCTGGGGTGCATACACAGCGGAGCATCCCAAATTGGGATGTCCCAAGATTGCTTGATTGTATGGTCCTGGAATCTTTTAGACTTCAGGGTCAGGTTGGTCCAGTTTAAAGGTTCATAGTCCAACAATAGAAAGTTAAGCCAGACGACATCCAGTTTTTCCATAAAAGTCCAGCTTTATTGTAGTTTCAATTTAAAAAGCCATGAATCAGGCAGCGATGCAACATGAGTAAGGGCGTGCTGCCCGAAACGCGTTGACGTAGGATTGTATTTCCTCTCATGCCTGTTGCATCGCTGCCTGATTCATGGCTTTTTACATTGAAACTACAATAAAGCTGGACTTTTATGGAAATCCTTGATATCGGCTGGCTTTACTTTCTATCGTTGGACTGTATTGCAATAAGGTGATCTCTCACAGATGTGCCAACAACGTGTGATTATGCTGACATGTCTGGGGCTAAAGCTGGCAACTTTGTGGTGAATTTTTAAAGGGACAGTCCAGACAACATCAATAATAAGGCAGCCTCTCCTCTATTCCCTGTGCAGGGTGGGACCTCCAAAGTATAACCTCCTTTCAATTTTATTGCTCCAGGACTGTGTAAAAAGGTTTCACTCTGTCATTGGCGCTCAAAGCACACGTGAGCATAGCCAGCCACAGTGGTCCCACAGCTGCCTCTGCTCACAGCAGTGTATGCTCATGACTCATAAAGCTGTGCCATAACTTACCCTTGGTAGCCAAGCTAGAGGCACAAAAACGGCATCACTGAAAAGATGCTTTGAAGTAACTCATTTGATTAGTTGGGCGTAAGTTAGTGTGTGCCCGTATATGGGGTTTTAATTACTGAAAAAAGACAATAATACAAAGAAACATTGAAACCGTATTACAGAATAGTGCAAACTTTCCAAGCACTATAATATTACAGTAGCTCATATTCTGTGGCTGTATTATTCAGTCTGTCCTACAGAGGGCGATACTGGCACACTCTGACCGCCTGTATTCTCTCTTCTATCCTAGAGAGGGCGATAGCGAGTCATTTTATGATCTCGCTCAGCCTAACGAGGGCGATAGCACTACATACTGACTGTATATATTTGCTGATGAAGCATTCAAATGAAACGACACGGAATACTGCTGGATTCTCAGTGGCTGTAATTATATAATGAATAGTCTGACCAAACCAATTGGTGTAGAAGGATAATGGCTGCCGGGAGACACCACAGATGAGCCCGTCTGCTTACCTTTTTCTGCCAGTCTCTGCGTGGAAACAAAGCTATATGCTAAGTATTTATTTGTATGTTAATAGCATACCTCCCACGTGTCCCAGATTTGGAAGGACTGTCCCTTTTTTGATTCCAAGTGCCAAGTTGTTCTCTGTCCATCTTAAAGGTTTAATATGCAGATCTGCATCAATAAATGATTTATTCTCCTATTTAAAGTGTTTATATTGTTGTAAATGTTACAATCCATCTCCTATTCATGAATCAATAAGGGGCATGGCCTCATTTAAAAATTGTCACTCTTTCCCACACTGAAAAGTTGGAAGGTATACAATAGAACACTGAATAAAGTGAGCCAAACCCAGGATTTTGACTATCCTGGGGTTTGGTCCTTTCCCCCACATTGCCTGAGTCAATTCGCTTCTTCCTGGTCCTATGGCGCGGGCGCTCATCCAATCAGCGAGCTTGGAGCCGCTGATGTCACATCGTCTAAGGTGTTGTCTAAGGGCAGCGGTTGCATCTCTCGCTACCCTCTAACAGGGAGCATTGCCCATGCTGGCCATTCATAAATGCCACAGGCACAGGCCCTGCTAGAGGGATAGTCGGGATGCGGGCACGGCTCGCGCATGTGCCGTTGGACCGCGAAGCAAGGTAAGTATATGGGGCGACCAGGGGGGTTTCACACATCGGGGCATCCCAATTTTGGATGTCCAGGGGGGGAATCGATCAGCCCGCGTATCTTATAGATTCCCGGGTCCAATCGCAGTGGGTTTCGGTCCACTTTAAGGACCTCCATACATGTAGTCTGGGTTTACTGAAATAGTGAGTTTACGATCAGTAATGAAGAAGGGTTTCACACAGGAGGGTATCCCAAATGGTGATGCAACTGAGAAATGGACTAAAACCAAGGATGGTCAAAACCAATAATGGGTTTCCCTTAAAGTGGACCTTTTGCTACTATCCTAGTTATAGCTTAGTTTTCCTGGGATATCTGAATTTGTGATGCCCCGCCATTTGATCGCCCACAAATTCGCCTTTCCACTGCTCCCATGGCACATGCTCTTATGTATAAAGCATTGTTTTGAACAGGGTGCCCGAATAGTGAGCATGCCCATCCCCGCTGCGGTGTGCGGCACGCTCCTGCCCCTCTGAATGGATGGGTGTGGAAGCGCATCTTGGCCAGCGATTGCGCGACCACTGGAAAGATAAGAAATTGTGGAGATTCACACAATGGGGCATCCCGAATAGTCAGCTGATCTCCAGGGCAAACCACGTCGGTAATATGTCTCCTTTAAAGCGTGTCCCTCTCCATTACTGTCAAAACTCACTGGATTTTGACTATCCCAGGTTTTGTTAGATGATCCGGGGGCATCCCAGTTGGGAATGTCCTGCTGTGTCAAACCCCCCAGATCAACCAGAAATGCCCAGAATCCCTGGCTGCCAAAAAACAACTTATCTTTCCTGGGCTCCTACACACAATTGTTGGATGCAGCCGACCTGAACTACCGGATTTCTGGTCTAAACGGCACTTTGTGTCATGCCTGTTCGGTGTCCAAACATCTGGTCCCGTGGACATGGAAATCCATTCATTGGTGTATAAAATTCTGCCCATCCCCATCATAGTGAATGGAGCGTACTGCCGCACTCACTTTAACAGAGGGGGTGAGGTAGGAACTGCATTGAGGGCTTTATCCTCTGGGTAGCCCAGAGGTTGGAGGTTGACTCCAGGAGTCATGTGTGGGAGGACAGATTGCCTAGTCTCAGGCTTTCCTGCTGGTAAATTTGGAACAAACATAAACTGGACCTTCACCCTAAATAAGAGCATATCTTATATGTTTTCCACACCCTGTACATACAGATTGCTCACATTAAAAATCATCCTACCTGCATCTATTGCGTTTTTTGAGACTTTAAACATCCAAGATGGCGGCCCATGGAGGTGCAGGCTGCCTGAAAACAGGAAGTGTCTTCTGACTGTGCCGCTCTGCATTCTGGGATTGCTGACCTTTACCTGACCCCAGCTCTGCTCTGTTTGTGCAAAGCACAGCTATAACCCTGCTCTTCTGCACTTTTGACCCCTCTCAACTCCTCAGTATGTGATGCTACTGATCCAAGATGGCGGCGTCCATATCCTAGAGTCCTGAACAGAGTTGCAGCCCAGTGAGGGAAAGAATAATAAGTAAATGACTAAAAACATTAAATATATTAATTTTAGATGCTGGGGAATAGTTTTTAAAGGGTTTGAGCTTTTCATTAAATGATGCTGAAGGTCCGCTTTAAAGTGGACCAACACCCAGGATTTTGACTATCCTGGGTGTTGGTACACTTAGGTGGGGCACCCGATCGGGGGTGCCCCGCTGTGTGAAACCCCCCGATCGCCGCAAAAACTCACCTCTCCCCGCTCCCACGTGACCTCGTCCGGCCAATGACAGCGCTCAGAGCCACTCTGGTATGCGCGTCTAAAGCCGCTTGGACGCGCATACCAGAGCGCTGTCATTGGCTGCGTCTCTCGCTTCCCTCTAACAGGGAGCGCGCCTGCGCCGGCCATTCACAAAACGGCCGGCGCAGGAGCGCGCCCTGCTATAGGGAAGCGAGAGACGCGGCCGCGTCTCGCGCATGCGCCGTTGGATCGCCGGTAAGGTAAGGATTGTGGGCCTCCTGGGGGGTTCCTCCCCGCTGGACATCCCGATTTTGGATGCCCCGCGGGGAGGGATCTGATCGGTCCGGGAATCTTATAGATTCCCGGGCCGATCCCCCCTGGGTGTTGGTCCGCTTTAAGCAGCTGTATGTGCTGTGGACAGAGCAGCAGTGCTACTTCAAATCTGTCAGTGACTGGTGGGAGTACCAGTCAAGTTTTACAGTTTCACCTCATGATGCTGCATAATATTTTGAATAATGGGTGGGGTCTTAAAGTGGACCAAAACCTAGGGTTTTGGTCTTTTCCCCCAGGGCACCCCGATCCCAACTCACCTCTTCCCGTTCCTATGGCATGATCGGCGCTGCTGATTTTACAATGTCTGCGTGCCCATGACGGCCATTCACAAATGCCTGGTGCCTGCTAGAGGGATAGTGGGGATGCTCGAGCATGTGCAGTTGGACCGGGAAATAAGGTAAGTATATGGGGCAACCTGGGGGGTTTTACACAGCGGGGCATCCCGATTTTGGAAGCCCCAGGGGAGGGAATCGATTCTTAAAGATTCCCGGGCCAATTGGCGTGGGTTTGGGTCCCGAGAACTTGATTCAGACACTGTCAAATGCATATGCGTGCACTCCCAAAGCACATGCGCACACTCCTAAGAGGATGAAGAGAGGGAGCACTGCTACTCTCCGACTGGGAGGATGGGGGCGGCTGCACTTCTTACTCCCAGCACCAGCCAGGAGGAAAGCGAAGATAGGGGGAGCTGCCATAGAAGGGAGTGAAAACGCTGCAGCTCTTACCCCCAACATTGGCAGGGTGGAGAGCGAGAGAAGAAGGGAGGAAGCCACTGCACTGTCCCAGAGGAGGGGGAAACTGCCGCAGCTCTTGCTCCCAACACCGACTGGAAGGAGGGGGGCGCCACAGGTCTTGCTCTGGGAACAAATAGAATGAAGGGGGGGGTCGCAGATAGCAAAATATGGAGCCAAGGAGGGTCGGACTACACATGGAGAGGGAATAGTTACTACAGGAGAGGTGGACATAGGCAGTGGAGATACACACATTGAGCTAGAAAGCAATGTGATTGCTGGACGTGTGTGAAGGGGCTGACAGGGGTGGCCGGAGAATAAGGTAATAAGGTTCCTTTCCATCCTGGTCCCAGGCTTCTGTGACACATTGAAGAGGCAGCAACCAATGGAACAGCACTACAAAAGAACATAGTGTTGTGTTACAATAATATTAAAGCTTCTGGTAATCCCCCAGCCACCCCTTCGCCCCCCTGTGTTGTTCCTACCTCAGGGTGGGGGCATCCAAGTTGCCAGTGCACTCTGCACATTAATCCCATTAAACCTGAGAATTGATATGCCTGTCCTGGAGTCTGATAGATTCCAGGGTGGGTTTTGGTCCACTTTGATAAGGACCAAAACACTATTCACGTAGCACTAGAGTCTAAAAGAAAGCTTGCCCCTGCTGTGTAAAGTCCCCTGGTTCATCCTATACTCCGCTCGATACAATGATCTCGAGGCAGATTTGCAGACCCCCAACAACATCCCTGGCCTGCACGCTAACTGCACTAAACAGACACAAGTGTTTGAGCGCACTCTTTATTACAGCAGCACCTGGAGGCATAGTCACGCCCTTGGCTCTGCACGCACCTGCTGGGAGCCATTTAAATGTGTCTGGCATGGTGAGTGTGTAGAAATGCTGCTGGAGGTTGACGCAAGGATTGAAAGATCAAGGTAATTCTATAGCAAGCTGGGGGATGTCACAACATGGGGCATCCCTAATTGGATTTTGGTCTACTTTACAACGGAACAATACAATGAAATCACTGTGTGTCGTTCCGCTATAAATCAGACCAAATAGTCTGCTTTAGCTTTTAATGTGATGATTCCTTAATAAACTTTTACAACACTTGAAGAGGAAGTAAAGTCCAAAAAGTCTTTACTTCTGATCTCCGCAGCATAAGGGAGGCATCCTGATGTGTTATAGATCAGCTCATAAACTTACCTTAAAACCCACTCCTATGGTGCATCTGTGGGCCTCCTGTGGCATCCCAGGCAAGTGCAGGTTACACCAATATTCTGTTCATTCAGAATAGACAGACATTAACATATAGCACAATCTATTCTGATTGGCGGATCAAAACATTGGGTTTTGGGCTTTAACCTACCAACTTGCTGAAGTGTTGACCACAAAACACTCCGAATATCACATTATCACTTTTTTTTTTATATATACTAGCTTACTAGTGCTTTTTTATGCAGACAGAGCCCTGCAGCGCCACCTGATAGTTGTAGTAAACTTCTTCTGTGGGCCCATTAGTACTTGCTGTGGCCTATGGGCCCCTGTAGCAGCACACTTGGTGGAGGAACCATGGCACTAGTACTGGGTCACTATGGCACTAGTACTGAGGGTCCTCCAATTATCTGGTGCTCCAGGTTGGTTAGTAATAGGCCTGAAAGGAGTGATGACCTTGTTCATGAATGGTTCAGATCTACCAGTGTCTGTCCAAGGGCTGGGCAGTACATAGAAGCCGTTGTGTTGTTGTTGTACCCCTGGGGTGGTGCCCAGTGTACCTTAAATTCACCCTTTGCTGGTCACATTGGGTTTACTTTTCTGTAGTTGTGCCCTTCACACAATGCTTTTTTATGCACAGCTTCTTATTGGTGGGTCCTTTTGACTACCCCATGAGAAACTTTTTATGCCTCATCTTGCACTTGACACTCGCTTATTTTTTCGTAAGCCCGATCCCCTCACCCTTTTTGTCACTTGTTTTTGCCATGTTTTGTTTCTTTTTGTTTTGTGTGTCACATGCTTACGGTTGCCAGCGACTCCTTATGACCCTGTCCCTAATGACTAGCGGACAGAAGTTATAGGCCTTTTGGACTCCCGACCTCTGCCCAGTGCTCCCCCTTGAGGCTCCCGTGAGTATGAGGATGGTAGCCTCCTGTGAAAGCAGTGCCCAATGCCTGGGCTAATACTTGGTGCAGACAGCTCCAGGGAAATGCGGGCTGCGGACACTCTTATTACCAGGAGGGCAGCCATCTCAGATAGCAGGGGTCAAAGCTGTAGTACCTGGTCGGGGAACTGCCAGGGAAAGGTAGGCTGAGGGGAGTTTGCCTGAAGTCCATGGGGAAAGCTTCTGCTAGTACCTGAGGACTAGAGCAGCCCCAAGGTTCTTCAGAGCTGAGGGGGATGGGTTTCTTTTGTTTGGGAAAGAACCAGGCTGGGCACCCTTAAACCTAACCTTCAACCTGAATAGGTTGAACCTGAATAGGTAACTACAAGCTCCAGCTGTTCCAGTGTGAACATTAAGTACTCAAAGGTGTCTAGTGTGGCCCTGAGTGGGGAGGCCTACTGATGTGGGATGCCCCATATACCCCAGATTTAACTAGATCTTATTATTTCTGCATTCCCTGGCCCCACATGGCTGTCAGAAGCCAATCAGGTTCACTAAATAGACAGGTGCACAGAGATGTCTAAGTGGGCGCCAGGAGATAATATTCACACACCCCTTCACATACAAAGCTGGAACAGCAGGGGCCTCTCGCTCTTTTTTGTTTTTGCACATTTTTTATTATGCACATTATTATGCCTTTAACTTTTTTTTTACCTTACATTCTTTTCTACATCCTTCTCTCTCATTTAACTTTTTCTTCATTTAAAGTGGACCAAAACCCATCTATAAGATTCCCGGGCCGATCGATTTCCTCCCCCGAGGGCATCCAAAATCGGGATGCCCCGCTGTGTGAAACCCCCCAGGCCATCCATATGCTTACCATGCACGAGCCGTGGCCGCATCCCCGCTATCCCTCTAGCGGGGCCAATGCCCGTGCCAGGCATTTGTGAATGGCCGGCGCGGGCACACTTCCTGTTAGAGAGAAGCGGGGGATGCATCCTTCAGTGTGCTCAGAGTCGCTGGCCTTAGATGAAGGCTTAGACCACGTGACGTCAGCTCGCAGATTGGACGAGTGGCCATGCATGCGCCATAGGAGCAGGAAGAGGTGAGTTGGCTTCAGGGATCTGTGGGGGTTCACGCAGCAGAGCTCCCTCGATCGGGGGAAAGGACCAAAACCCAGGATAGTCAATTCTGGTCCACTTTTAACTTCCCCCATCTTTCTCTTTTCCACATTTGTACATTCAAACTTTATTGCAGCTTAATGAGTATCTTGCCAACACCACCCAAGATAGAGCCGTCCTGAAACCGACTAAAAAGAAAATGTACATACTGAAAAATCTACCTGTCTGGTCCATTGCTGAAGTCCTTTTCTTAGCAGAAGCCCAGGCCTGTATCTTCCATTGCATTAGCTAGACATAGTCTCAATCACTGCCTCAGCCTCAGCAGCCAAATCTGCTTGACTAGGCTTCTATCCAGGGAAGGGACTGCAGGTGTAAAATATGGAGGGGGGGGGGGTTTAGGTAAGTATGCATATAAGGATAAATGGGGGGGTGAGCACTAAAAGTGCCTAGCAGGGTCGGCTCCAGGTTTATGTGGACCCTTGGGCGGCCTGGTCTCAGTGGGCCCCTTAGTGGTGAAGAGTCGCGTCACATTACCAAGGGACGTCCAAATCTGGATGCCCCCTAAGAATAATGCTATTGGACCAACACTCTAGTCTTGGTCAACTTTGAAGCACACCAAAACCCTTTAAACCTGACCTCGAAGTCTAATTTAAGCTAGAATCAACTGATTTTGGATGCCCCTGTGTGTGACCCCCCTCCTTTGTTTATTACTTTCCTGGAACTGGTGAATGCACTGTGGGATCGCCAGTTTGAGTTAACGGCCAAACCAGGGGGGTGCTTTCACAAACAGAGGCATCTCAAATTAAGATGCCCCTGAAAAAGCTGACCAAAACTCAGGGGTGGAATTGCTTGCATAGTGGGGATGGCAGCGATCCCAGGGATAGGAAACCTGGGGTGGACAACTTAAAAGCAGAAAACCCAGCACTTCCTCCCCTGGAATCTAAATCGATATGCCCCATTGTGTGGAACCCTGCCATTTGAGGAGATGTGGGCACCAGCTGTGTTGGAGCCATCCTAGTCCGCTGCCAGTCAAGCACCATCGCACACCCCAAAGGCTGGCCCTGCCAGTGGGCCCCTCTCTGTGGGTGGGGACCCCCGGCAGCTGCCCCGCCTTGCCAGGTGCTGACGCCGGCCCTGGTGCCTAGAGCTACATGAACCCTAAATACGGCCCTGCAGGTGAGTGTTGGGGGTGGTGTCAGTGGGGCATCCTGATCTAGGATGCCTTAAGGGAATGCCAGCAGCCAGAGGTTGGCTTTGGAATCTTCTAGATTTCTGGGCCGTGCCATTAGGGTTTTGTTCACTTTCAATAGACTTTACCCGCGATTACCTATATGTACTATCGTACTCGCCCTGCGATCAAAGTGTACTAATGGAACGTTAATCAGGTTTTATCCGTTCATTGTACGTTTTACATAGCATTTACCACTAGGTGGCGCTGTTGAAGCAGCTCATTTTGGAGGCTGTATTATCTTATTCCTCTTCTAGAGGGCAAAGCAACGCTGATCAGCTTTATGATATTCAAATAAAACTACCCAGAATGCCTCTGTGCGCGCAGCGTCTGTAGTATTGGTTTGCATTCTGAGAGAAATACCGTGTTAGGAGAATTCTGGGCTCGGAGCTGTGTCCATCCCTTTACCGTCAATGTTGCAGTCGAATATGGGGAGGGAGGAAGGATAAAAATAGTCGCTCTCCCTAGGCTGAAGATGCGGCGCGGTAAGTCGGGTTTGGCATATAACCATTTGCTTGTCCTGGGTGTTGTGCCTGTGGTTCGTTTGGCCCTAGTCCTTCAATAAGGACAACCAATTTTTGACTATGCTCACGTTCGAGGTGGGCGTATTTGTTGTATGTAATAAAAGAATCAAAGCTAGTTATTAAAGTGGACTAACACCCAGGTGGATCGGCCTGGGAATTTATACGATTCTTGGGTTGCTGTGTGAAGCCCTCCCTGGACGCCCAGAAATCTCACCTGGATCCCAATCTAATGGTGCATGTGCGGGCTGCATTTTGCGCCTCTCTCTAGCTTGCGCCGGCCTTTTGGGAAGTGCGAGATGCGTCCGCCAGCGCACTCTGAGCCACTGTGATAAGACTTCTCATTGACGTGCATACCACAGCGGCTCCGAGTGCGCTGATTGGACGAGCGGCCACGCATGCGCCATAAGAGCGTGGTTTTTAGGAGGTGAGTTTTTACACGCTATCGTGGTGTCCCAAGACCCAGGATAGTCAAAATCCTGGGTGTTGGTCCACTTTAAATCGCCTAAAAATATCGATTTTATCAGCGTCCGTGAATATTTGTACACCGGGCATCACAAAATATCCAACCAGGGCTTAATTCCTACCAGGACAAGACCACAAGCCTGGCAGGAGTTTTATTCAGTCTGGACTAAGTGGCCCCTTCTCTCAATTACCTGTTTTCATGGATTTTTACACCATTTCACCATAGTGCTTCTTTAATCATTTTTTGGCGTGTGGTTTATCATGCTGGTTTCACAGCAGCGCGATTGCGGGGCCTTAGTAAGTTCTATGGCGCTTTCACATATTTTGGTGTTTGCAGAGCGCCCGACAAAAGCCCTGCCAGCAGCATCCAGCAATTCTGCTACATGTGAGTGGGGATCGCAAGCTCTGACACAGTCCACATGCTGTACACCAGCCTTAGTGGGCTCAATACAGGAATTTGCTGATGGGAGAGGAGGTTAGGTTGTTAAATTGAATAAATGTCGGGGATTTTGGCCCATCCTAACTCTGAGTTACTTCAAATCCATAGGCAACTGGTGGGAGTATGTCAAGCTTTGAAGCAGGTCAAATAGGTGAGTAAGAGACAGTTGTGGCCTAGCGATAAGAAATAGTGATGAGTGAACTTGTAGAAGTTCAGGTTTGTCAAGTTTGGCCGAACTTGCTGCCAAAGTTCAGTTCAGGTACCCAGACTTGACCTGAACCCCTTTGAAATCAATGTGGACCTGACCCAGGGGCCCTAAAATGGCTGTAAGAGGGGGTAGCATGACTGCAAATGGAGGGGGCAGTTGCCCTGCACAAAATGCAGTGTGGGGAAAACTCAAAAATAACAGCGAACAAATAAATAAATAAAAACAATTAAAATTAAAATTATAATACGGATTTCAGAGGGCAAATAAGGGGGTAACACCAGATTGCCCTTCAAAAATGGTTAGGGAAAGAATTCCAAGTAATCAGATAATCACAGAAATCAAACCCCACCTAACCCTATAACATGATGTGTAACAGAATCACCCCATCACCCCAGAGCAGACTGTGAAGGAGCCCCCCATATTCCCCATAGCAGAGGAACCCCCATCATCCCTATAGCAGACTGTGTGTCAGAACAACCCCTTCATCCCTATAGCAGACTGTGTGTCAGAACAACCCCCATCATCCCTATAGCAGAATGTGTGACAGAACAACCCCCATCATCCCTATAGCAGAAGGTGTGACAGAACAACCCCCATCATCCCTATAGCAGAAGGTGTGACAGAACAACCCCCATCATCCCTATAGCAGAAGGTGTGACAGAACAACCCCCATCATCCCTATAGCAGAAGGTGTGACAGAACAACCCCCATCATCCCTATAGCAGAAGGTGTGACAGAACAACCCCCATCATCCCTATAGCAGAATGTGTGACAGAACAGCCCCCATCATCCCTATAGCAGAATGTGTGACAGAACAACCCCCATCATCCCTATAGCAGAATGTGTGACAGAACAGCCCCCATCATCCCTATAGCAGAATGTGTGACAGAACAACCCCCATCATCCCTATAGCAGAATGTGTGACAGAACAGCCCCCATCATCCCTATAGCAGAATGTGTGACAGAACAACCCCCATCATCCCTATAGCAGAATGTGTGACAGAACAACCCCCATCATCCCTATAGCAGAATGTGTGACAGAACAACCCCCATCCTCCCTATAGCAGAATGTGTGACAGAACAACCCCCATCATCCCTATAGCAGAATGTGTGACAGAACAACCCCCATCATCCCTATAGCAGAATGTGTGACAGAACAACCCCAATCATCCACATAGCAGATTGTTGCAGAACAACCTTAATCATCCCTATAGTAGAATGTGTGGCATAGCAACCCCATCATCCCTATAGCAGACTGTGTGCCAGAACAACCCCAATCATCCCTATAACAGACTATGTGGCAGAACAAGCAGCTCAGCAGCCCATCAACCAGCTTCAGTATTCTGCTGATCACCGAACTTCGGCACAGACTTCTGACTGAAGTCTGTGTTTGGGGTTGGAACCCGTACTTGCAAATTTCGGCACAGAGCTCAACTTTGTGGTTCGGGTTCATTCAACTCTAGTAGGTTTGATTTCCGAACATTGGACCTGAATGAATTACTCTTGAGCAAGGCATCTAACTGCTCTCAAGTGCTTTCTGTGTGCTATAATTAGGGCATAATTATAATTCCTATGCGTGTACAATGGCCATCTATGCTCCTCCTCCAAGAAATAGGCAGAAAACTGTATCAAAAGCTGCAGTGCAGAGAAGGCAGCTGCTACCAGGCATGTGGCAAAAAGGGGGCTCAGTGAAAGCTGCCTACCCCTGCTTTCAGGACCGGTGTAAGGGCTGCAATCAGGAAGCCCTAGTAGGGATGCCAGGCCAGTTTTTTTGTCTCTCCATGAGAGAGGAGTTAAGGCTGACCTGTGGAAACCCAAGACTGTGTACAGGCTCATCCGGGCCAAAGATGAGCCGAAATCGATCCAGGGGCTTCCCCTGGACATGTGCAGGTTCGTGGGGAAGAACGTGTCCTCCAGTAGTCTGTCCAACCAGCACAAAGACCTGGCATGGCAAGAAATCCAGGGAGGTCTGCCCATCAGGACCTTCATGCATGGCAGAGGGTTGAGTAGATACAGACAGTGTCTGTATCTGCAAGAAAACCTCCTGTCACCTCTTTTGGGATTGTTTCTATGCCCAGGCCTTGTTGGACGCCCTAGGGTCAGAACTGAAAGACTGTGGAGTGCCAAGGAACGCAGTTACCCATTGCAGCATTTATATGGACTATTCCAAGGCAACTTCGGTGAGGAGGAAGTAAAGCGCGCCTGGTGCCTCATGTGCTGTTTTAAGGATGCTATCTGGTGCGCTCGAAACCGCCTCATCCACAAATGGGAGTGGATGAAAATCGAGGACTGTCGCAGGCTGATCCACAGCTCAGACACTATACCTTGATGGACTTTGGCATGGAAGACGATTTTTCTGCCTTCTCCCTCCTCTTCATGTTTCATGTCTTAACTAAAGCTTCGGGTCTGTGTTTTCCCCTGCCTACACCCTCCTCTCCCTCCTCCAGACCCCCTCACAGACTTGTTTTATGCATGTAATCATGATATGGTGAACCCATGAATGATATGCAGTCAGGGACCTTTGTCCAGGACGGCACGTCAGGCATGGCCCACATTGTATATACCATTTTTTGCAATGTGAATTGTAAATTGTATTCTGTATGGTGGACCCATGAATGATGTGCAGCCAGGGACCCTTGTCCAGGGCAGCACATCAGGCAGCGCCCACACTATAAAATATTCTAAGTAGTTGCGGTAGGTATGCAGGGGTGGACTTATAAATGATGTGCAGTCAGGGACCCTTAGTCCATTAGGGATGGCCCACATGGTATATGAGTAGAGGCGGTGGTACGCAGGATGTGAGGCGCAGGGCCCTTAGCCAGGCGAATGTAATTTATTGGAATGTATTGAAGTGTATTTGTACTATAGTGACTGGTGCGCTGCAATGCAATACATAGTGTGAACGTACTGTCCGATGTATTTATATGTGCAACCCTGTCGTTCGGGTGTACCTTGTTTCCTCTGCCAGGCGGGGAAGAGAAGTCACAACGTTATAGGAAGGAAGAAGTGTCTGCAGACTGGAAAAGGCAAACACCACCCAAGAATTACACTCTGGAGTGTTGTTTCTCTCAGATGAGGTATCCCGATTTAGTATGTCCTACTGTGTGTACCCAGATGGAACCTCCCAGCACCCTTTCCTTCTTAAAAACTCCAGGGCCAGGTGACTAAGAGCCTCCTACCATTCTGCTGATCCCTTGCCATGATCATGGGCTGTGGCATCATCCCTGCAGTGACAAGCGCTCTTTCAACCTGCCATTCAGCTAAGCTGGATGCAGATGCGTGCATGCACCCTGCAGGTAAAACCGGGGATACGGCCACCCCTGCTACCGATGCTGATGTCTTCTCCAAAATAATGGCTTTATGCCGTGCATTAGCTTTATGCACAACATAAAGTGCTGATTGTATGCACCGTGGAAATAGTGGAAAGGTGAGCTGAGTGGATGATCTCGGGGTTTCATATAGTGGGACATCCCAATTTAGCATGCCCTAGGGACAAAAAACATTCACCAGGATAATGAAAATCCTGGTGCATGGTCCACTTTAACTTACCTGAACCTTGCAGCCGGGTCCAGGTCTACCTTCCCTGGGTGCAGGTTCATAAAATCTACCCCTATTGGCATGGCTCATGTCCACTGCCCCCAGTACATTCAAATAAATAATTATGGACCCTACATGCCAATTCACCACCCCAGCACACATATCTGTAACCCCCTCCTACACACACATAAATGTTAGACCCCCCCTCAGCCATGCATGTACACCAATTTGTCAACCCCCCCAACACACACACACCCGGAGTCTCAGAAATCTTTCCCTCAAAGGGGAAAACGGGGGGCTGCACAATGAGATACTAATGGGGGGGGTGCAGACACAATGTTCTGGGCCTGAGTGGCACAGGAAAAGTCAGGCCTCCAATAACGCATGCGGCGCTCTGCAGAGCAACCCTGCTCTCCGGCGTAAAGCCCCGCCCCATGCCATCTCCCCCTCCTCCTCCTTAAATCTGAAGGGAGAGGTGGGCTGGGCCATCACAGCATCATGAGCTCCGTGCAGCCGCCGGCCCCACCCACCACCTGCAAGAAGGAGGCAGCTTAGCTGTGAGGCTCGGCAGGGAAAGGTAAGGTCCTTTTTTTTATTTCTCACATTTGCTGGGGTGGGGTAATGGGGCTTTGGTGCAAACAATAAATGGGGCTCTGTCAAGGCTAATACAGTAAACCTTTGCTGTTTCAGTCTTTACTTATTTAGCTACATCCAAATGAGTTAAAAGACAGATAGAGACAAATGCTGCTTCCTTTCTCTAAATGATGCCAAGTGAGCACAGATATAAATAAGGTGAAAAGGTAACAATTATGGGGCCCTCCAAATGTTATGGGATAACACACATAGAAAGGATGAGTGGCCTTCTGACAATAAACCTTTAGCACCTTTATGTGGCAATCAAGGCCTTGAGCCTGGGAGAGGAGCAGTATATCTGTAAGGGTGGACACAGAAGGGACTATATAGGATTGCAGTTTCTCCCAATTAGATGAGGAAGATAATTTTAGGGATAATTTCCATTTGCCTCGAAATGGAGAATTTACATTTAGACAAAATGACACACTTTATATTTTCTCCGCAGAGAACAAACACAGTTTTTGAGAAATTATTTTGCGTTTGGGTGTCTCTAAATTGACAGACTCTGAAGAGAAGCTAGATTATATGCTTCTTTAAAAGTGAGAAAAAAACATGCTAAATATTTTAAAATTTGTAGAATAAATTTAGTAAGATATATTTTTTGTTGCTCAACGTGTGTTAATCCAGTAATCCCTGTGGATTCCACATACAATCAGATACAGAGGGCTTGCTTCTCAATTTGGTTTAAAACGTTGCCATCCTTCGCTGCACCTCGGCCATAAAGGAGGGAGGGGGGTGTCCGTTGCCAATGATTTTTTCTTTCTGTATGCTGCCAAGGCTCCGCCTTTTATATGTTTTGGTTAAGGCGGGGCAGAAGGCAATGGTTGTGTGTGTTACTGCGTCATAATGACTCAAACCAATAGTGTTACATTTCGTAGTGCGCGTCATATTAGTCAGCTTCTTTTAATAGCAGTTATAGAGGCTGACAACGTTTGTGTACACCACGCCTCTTATCAGACGTCTGCAAATTTTCTGACCTATTAGGGCAAGGGGTTGTGATAACTGGCCAATTTCTGTGCTTGACTTACGTATCACTCAAACACCTTTAGGCTTCCCATTTGAGCCTAAAGAGAATCCAAAAGCCGGCGTGATATCTATTCTATTGAGAATATGTGCGGCTAAGTGCTGTTTGAGGTTATGCCATTTAGCTAAAGCGATTAAAAGTTAACGCTGTCTCTTGCTTATTTTGAATATTCAATATGGCATAATTTAAAAATGTGCAGCGAAAGCACGGGTGAGGGTCTCTCCTGTTTACAAATTGTATCAGCAAAAGTTAAAAATAACAGTAATAAAAGGAATTGGTTATTGATAAGAGGTGTGGCGTACACAAATATTGTCAGCCTCTATAACTGCTATTGAAAGAAGCTGACTAATATGACGCGCATTACGAAATGTAACACTATTGGTTAGAGTCATTATGACGCGGTAACACGCACAACCATTGCCTTCCACCCCGCCTCAACCAAAACATATAAAAAGCAGTGCATACCGCCGCGCCGCCAGTCTTGATAAAGTTGCATTGCGCAACGAAACGCGTTGACGGCGGTGGGCGGACCCTTGGCAACATACAGAAAGGAAAAATCATTGGCAACGGACACCCCCCTCCCGCCTTTATGGCCGAGGTGCAGCGAAGGATGGCAAAGTTTTAAACCAAATTGAGAAGCAAGCCCTCTGTATCTGATTGGAGCATAACTGGAAAATTTAAAGGAATTTTCTTTGGGGTTATGCCTCACACTATCATCTGGTAAGAGTAACTAGAGGTGGTGGGCACATGGTGAAAGCTCCAAAACGGATTTACTGGCACATGGTGGACATTTTGGAATAGTCTCATTGCTAAATCATGTCAAGGTGAATGTATTTTGGGATAGCAGGATAAAAACACTTACGATTATCTGAGATTACTACAGATCTGTGGACTTATTTATCAAGCATAAGCTGACATAAATTTGAAAATATCACTTAATTCTGTTTATACATATTTGCTGTGTTTTTATATGTTATATGCTTAAAGCATCACTTAAATCAAATTTCCCATAGCCGTTCCGAGTTCAGAGCAGCTAAGGAAACCTGAAGGGTGGAAACACCACCGATTGGCTGAGCATTGTGCGCATGCATGTGAGCCCCCCCAGGCACCACAAAACTCTAAACTTCCTAAGTAGGGTAGTGGTGCCGAATGCAGACCAGTTTCACTATTTTGCACTATACATGTTTAACTGTGATTTTTGAAGGAATGTCCAGGGATTTCCCAAGAAAATGATATATTGTTTTTGGGCTTTAACAAGAGAAATCCTATTTGTAATTTTTTTCTGTGCTTTCTCGATATTATTAGGTGAAATAAGTTGACATTTTTTTAATGCTATTTTATATATTTTGTAGCTTTTTCAATAAAAAAATACATTTTTAAGAAAATCATATTGTGTGTAAAAGCCCTATTCTTCACGGTTACAATTGTACAACATATGTATCAGTAGACAACTTTTGCTGCCCAGGAGACTCCCCCAAACTGCGTGTGTGTTGTGGTAGGTAAGGGTTAGGGTGCAGTTGCAGGAAAGGTTAGTACTCACTGTTGCCGCTTGGAAAGATGAACAGCAGTCCAGCAGATGAAAGCAGAGTTCCTGCTCCTCTTACAATTCAAGATGGTTAAGAACAACAACATGGCTTTGGGACTGGGGCTTTCCTATATCCCTTCTCACTACCTTCCAGAACATTCTATCACATGTTTGGCTTCATGTTCGACATCTGCTAGGTTGCTCACTAAACCCTCTAACCAATCACTACCCTTCTAGTTATAACTATGTTACTACTCTACATCCTGTTATGACTAACAACTCTTCTTACCTGACCTTCTAGAACAATCCCCATTATAGCCTATGGTCCAATGTTAGTCTATGGCCTAAACCCTAGTCTATTTTAGGGTAAATCACAAAAGAGCTTACTGTATGGTTAACTCTATTTACAGGGGTTCTTATTAGTTAACTGACATGTCCCTAGTTATACCCAGGCCCCTACACAAACTCTTGAGGAATTCACTGGTTGCACTGGGTTTACCTGTATTACTTGCTTCATAATACACACCTGACCGTAAGACACCCCCACGAATTAGAGAAGGAAAATTAGAAAAAAAAATCAGAACCAAATGGTGTGCTAAAATCACCCTATTAAAGACAGTGTACAGAATCCCCCCAATCAACCCATTACAGGAAGTGTGCAGAAGCCCTCCCATTACAGACAGTGTGCATAAACCCCCAATCATCCATTGCAGGCAGTGTGTAGAATCACCCCTTTACAGAGAGTGTGCAGCATCGCCCAATCTAGGCAGTGTGCTATGAAAGCGGAAGGGGAGTGCTTAATTTAGCAGTAGAGGACAGCAGCAGGGGGTGGAGGGGTTAGGTGAGTGGTAGAGGGCAGTGGCAGGGGGTGGATGATCAAAAGGGAGTGCGGTCCCACCAAACTTAATTTTGGGATCCTGTGTTGTTCAAATGCAACATCAAACAGGGGGACGGTGGTATTCCTGCTGTTTGGGTCTGCCAGTGGAGGGGTGGAGATGGCATGACCCATGGCCACATTTGAACAGCACAGGATCAGTGAATTTGTTGAGTACGTGGTCCCATTGGGCCCTAATGGAGAAGCTGGGAGAATAATGGTGGTGCAAGGGGGAACAGAGAAGTTTGAAGAGTGGAGGGAGCAGGGTTTAGTGGGGATCGTGGAAAAGAATCAGCGTGCAGTGCAGAGTAGTCTGGTGAATGGCTAAGAGGAAGGTAGGGGGTACAGTTGGGAGCAGAGAAGAATGGAGGAAGCAATGATGGGCAGGGTTAGTTCTGAGTAGTACAGTATTACAGGAATAGGGGCACAGTGGATAACCAGTAGTAGTATAAGTGGTGCAGTAGTTAGGTGAATGGTGTTGCAATGACTATGATGGAGGAAGGGGATGCTGTGGGGAGCAGGAAGAGGAATTGGGGGCACAGTGCAAGCACCATGAGACTGCTGACAGGTGAAAATTTACTCTGATCCCGGGGCTTTCACATATTAGACATCCCACACTGTGTGCCCGTCCAGGATACTGTGCAGTGACCTGTGGCCCCCAGGGATCATACTAAGTGGATCAAAATTCTATCTAGAGTTTGTGACCTATCCAGCAATTCAGATAGGCCTGACATGGGGGTGGGATGCACACACTCCATAGGGAAACCAGGGATGCCGCTGCCCCCACTCCCTATGCTGATGCTCAGTACAAAACCATGGCTTTATGGCATGTAGCCGCTGAGCCAGCACATGGGAACAGCAGAAGGGTGAGTTGAGTGGCATATCTAGGAATGGAATGTCCCAGGAACAAGGACCAATCACCAGGATAGTAAACAATCCGAAGTGAGAGCAGCCGCATCTCAACCACCCTGAGGCTCAAGCGCTGGCCTGTGCATGGGGGTGGAACAAAATAGTTCCATGCGTTCCATACTAATAGATTTATTTGTTGTAATAGTTTGTTAAAGGGACATTAAAGCTATAGAAAAAAGAAGTGTTTGGGTTTACAGTCCCTTTCATTCATAATGATCTCATTTTGCTACATACTTATATGGGAATACAAAGGTGTCCCTAGCTTTGTATGGCTGGGAGTGAGTAGTAAGAGCTAGTAAGGTAAGTTACTTTTTTTTTTTTTAACATTTTTTAAACTAAGAGTGGCACGCAGCAGGGTCCAATAAAACTTCTGCTTTAACAATCTTAAAGAAAAGGCCCCTCCTCTACAAAGGGAGCTTGCAGAAGCAGTGCATGGCACGTCCCCGCTGTTCTAGTGAACAAAGCAACATGTTGCAAATAATTTACAGGGTCCAAAATAATTGCTGTGCACATGCATACCATGAGCCCTATTCACCAAGATTGGTCAGTTTTACATTGCCCAGCCCAGGAAGGAAGCTTCTTCTGGGAAGAAAATCCCAGCGGATTTATATTTTGCCTAAACTTTTAAAAGTAGACCAAAACCCAGGAAATTTCACTTCTGCTTTACAGACACATCTTGATTTGGGATGCACTTGTTTGTGAAATTCCTGGGATCACTGCAAATCTTATCTCACTCCAAGCTCCCGTGGCACATGTGCTGACTCTCCTCCAATCAGAATAGATTGCTGTATATATGCATGGAGAGCAGTCTATTGTGAATGAATATGCTGGGCACACACCCACCATCAGCCATTCAGATATGCTGACCTTGGAACATGCATCAGATGAAGGCGTGCTGGTGAGATTTGTGACAATCCTAGCGTTTCACACAGGGGGCATCCCAAATCATGGTTCCTTGGGGAAGGATTTCACTCTGGCCTGGACCCGACTGCTGCTTTGGGAGTTTTGTCACTTGTAAGCTGTGTGTGTGAGTGGGGGGCACTATCCTGAAATCTTGCATAGGGTGCCACTTAACCCAAGGCCGGCCCTGCCTCCCTCCCCCTTTGCTAAGCCTGATTTGGGCGTTAAAGCATCACATCTGGCCATATTAAAGGGCCAATCCAAATTAACTGACTCTTATTGTTATTGAATTACTGCATAATGCCGCACCAATGTCTTCTATTGAGAGGAGAAGGGAGGGGTAGTGCTTTGTCTCATACATCTCAATAGAAGACAATGGTGTGCCATTATGCAGTAATTCCATCATGGTTGCTCCCATAGTTAGACTGGTGTTGCGGAAAAACAAACATTCAGAAGCAAAATGTCTTCAGAAAATGCAATGTTTATTCGGTTAACCGGGGGCCCGATATGCCCGAATTGCTGGTTCTCTTGTTTGCTTAAATACAGGTTTAGACAAAGAAGCTTAAATGACCATTCGGATTGGATGGCTGAACACATGTCATTTTCCCATTGGTCATTTTAAACATATACAGCTCAGAGATGAAGAACATCTGTTTCTCATCAAACAGACACAACATTCTATTCTTGGTAATGGTAAACCTATGAGGAGGGAGGGGTGAAAATCTCCCTAAACACCGACGATGTGAGAGTTGGCATACAGGCAGCTAAAACTAAATAATACTAAGTATAATATTTAATTTTCCACTTCACTGGACTGGCCCTTTAAGATCCCCAATTACCAAATGTAAGGGTTGCCCCCCACACACTTTTCCCTACTTGCAAAGTAACAGGGCATATATTTGCATAACACAGCTATTTGCCTTAATAATTCTCATTAAAGAGGAACAAAACCCAAGATTCACTTTCTTGGGTTTTGTTCCTTCTAGTGGAGGCATCCCAATTTGGAATGCCCTGCTGTGTGAATCCCCATGATTGCCTGTAAACACACCTTTTCCTGTTCCCACAAGTGCTGCCTCCCACATTGCCATTCACCTCTAGCTGTGTGCAAACCCATGCAAGGTAGTCAGGAGAGGCCTGGTGTGGGCATGTGCCTAGCTAGATGTATGAAAGAAATGCAGCCCGCGGGGTTGGGGAAGAGTTGATCGGGTGACATTCCCCCCCCCCCGAATTTCACACAGCAAGACTTTCCAATTGGGGACTTGAGGGGGGTGTTGTTCCTCTTTAAAGTGGACCAACACCCAGGGGTGATCGGCCCGGAAATCTATAAGATTCCCGGGCCGATCACCTCCCACCCCGCGGGACATCCGAGATCGGGATGTCCCGCGGGGTGAAACCCCCCAGAAACCCCAAAAAGATCTTACCTGATCCGCCGCCGCCGCCTCCTGCGCGCCCCTCCAGACGTGCCCGCGCCGGCCCTCTGTGAATGGCCGGCGGGGGGGCGCGCGCGCCGAGAGTGACGCGCGGGAGGCGGCGGCGGAAGTGGCTTGGACGTTCCTGTCCTCCGCCTGGACGTTGGCGGGGATTGGCTGCGGCGTTCACGTGGGAGCGTTGAGAGGTGAGTTTTTTGGGGTTTCTGGGGGGTTTCACACAGCGGGGCACCCCCGATCGGGGTGCCCCGCCGAAGTGGACCAAAACCCAGGATAGTCAAAATCCTGGGTGTTGGTCCACTTTAAAGATGAAGTGCCCCCTGTGCATTAACCCTGTTAAACCAGAAAAATTTCTTCTTTCTCCTCGCTCCCCCAGCAAATTTGAGTACTGCAATTACCTGCCAGCTTTCCATCTGCCGGCAACCACGTGACCATGGCTGCCAATCGTAGCACTCGATTTCGCCAGGGGACCAAGAAGAGAGTTAAGGTTTAATGGGAGTTAATGTGCCAGGGGGCTAATGGCACCGTCAATCAGGATGCCCCCTGCACTAGGAACAGCCATTTTGTGAAAACTGGGTGTTTTTCTGATTTCACTCTTTCTACCCCCTGTCACAAGCCCAGGACCCTCATATTTACCACCCCCATCCCACGTTCCATTACAGAAGGCTGTCAGTCTGAAAGGACCATGTGACTGATTCCAGACAACTGGGGTCACTGGGCAGCACGCAAACATGGTGCACCCCTCCCACCAGTGAATCCAATTGGCCATCATCAGTCACTGAATTCCTGCCAAGCTTGATGATGGACTGTAACCCCCCAAAAATACAAAACAGGCATTTACCTTCTCTACCCCCTTCTGGTTTGTGAGGTCAAGGAGCACCATGAAGATGCACCCCAAAATTCTTCACCCTTTGCTGTTCACATTGGGTTTACTTTTTTGTAGTTGGGCCCTTCACACAATGCTTTTTTATGCACAGCTTCTTATTGGTGGGTCCTTTTGACTACCCCATGAGAAACTTTTTATGCCTCATCTTGCACTTGGCACTCGCTTATTTTTTCGTAAGCCCGATCCCCTCACCCTTTTTGTCACTTGTTTCTGCCATGTTTTGTTCCTTTTTGTTTTGTGTGTCACATGCTTACGGTTGCCAGCGACTCCTTATGACCCTGTCCCTAATGTCTAGCGGTCAGAAGTTATAGGCCTTTTGGACTCCCGACCTCTACCCAGTGCTCCCCCTTAAGGCTCCCGTGAGTATGAGGATGGTAGCCTCCTGGGAAAGCAGTGCCCAACGCCTGGGCTTATACTTGGTGCAGACAGCATCAGGGAAAGGCGGGCTGTGGATGTTCTTATTACCAGGAGGCCGGCCACCTCAGAAAGCAGGGGTCAAAGTTGTAGTACCTGGTCGGGGAACTGCCGGGGAAAGGTAAGCTGAGGGGAGTTTGCCTAAAAAGTCCATGGGGAAAGCTTCTGCTAGTACCTGAGGACTAGAGCAGCCCCAAGGTTCTTCGGAGCTAAGGGGGATGGGTTTCTTTCCTTTGGGAAGGAACCAGGCTGGGCGCCCTTAAACCTGACCTTCAACCTGAATATTCACACACCCCTCCACACAGGGCTGTATTTAGGGTTCATGCTGCCCTAGGCACAATTTTTTCAAACCCCCCCCCTCCCCCACTGCCTTATATTGCTAAATAGACACAGTAATGCAGGGAGGGGGGATTTTGGATCTGCTGTATAGACTCCCCCCTCTCTGTGCACGGCCCTGTCCATCCATTCATGCCGCTGGATCCTGGGTGAGGTAAGGAATTCTCAGCTCCAGGGCAGCGGGTGGTTCATTAGGTGATTAGAATTGACTGTTCTTAAACTAAAGAGCTGCAGCCAAGAGATCGAGCCTGCTGAGAGTTAAGTAATATTGATTTTTTGTTCCCAGTCCTGCACTGTCTATTTAACATACTATTGCCATGGGTGAAACCCCCTAGGTCACCGATACTCACCTTTCATCGTTCTAATGCCAGGCTCTCAGATCTGTTTGCTGTGCATTTTTAATTCGCATGGACGGGAAAGAGGTGAGTTTCACAGGGTGATTTGAGGGGTTTCACACAGCGGCACAGAAAATACCCAGGAAAGTCAAAATCCCAGTCTGGGTTTTTTTTATGATTAAAGAAAACAGAGGCAGGATAGAGAGAGCAAAAGAGAGAGAGAGAGAGAGAGAGGAATAAAGAAAGAAAAAACAGAGAGAGAAGGAATGTAAAAAGAATAAAGAAAGAAGGAAGGCTAGAAAAAGAGTAGGAAAGAAAGGAATAAAGAGAGAAAGAAAGAACGATGAGGAGGCAGAAAAGAAATGCAAGGAAGGAAAGAAGAGAGAATGAAGGAATGAAAGAAAGAGAATAAAAAAGGAAAGGAGAAAAAAGGAAAACAAATAAAGAAAAATAAAGGAAAACAGAAGGAAAACATAGAAAAGGGATAGGACTGAGGTAAAAAAAAAAGGAAGGAAAGCAAGAAGAAAAAAAGGAAAGAAGGGGGGAAAGAAAGTAAGAAAGAAATACAGAAAAGAGGAATTAAAAAAACGACAGGAAAGAAATAAGGAAGAAAAACATGAAGGTCAAAAGGAAGGAAGAGAAAAAGTAAAGGAAGGAGGGAAAATAGGGAAGGGAACATAGAAAGCAAGTAAAGGACAAATGGGAGTGGAGGTAGTGAGGAAAGAGAAAAAAAGGAATGGAACGAAGGAGCAAAAAAAAAAAAAAAAAGATTGGAGGAAAGAGAAGTAATGCAGTAGGGGAGAAGGAAGGTGGAAAAGAAAGAGGGAAAAAAAAGACAGGAATGCAACAAAGAGGGGAAAAATGAGAGGGGAGGAACAAAAGAAAGGGAGCCAGGGGAAAATGAAGAAAGTACAGAAAAAAATGGAACAAAATAAAGAGGATGAAGAGGAAGAATGGAAAGAAAAAGGGGTAGGAAAGAAGAAAGTTAAAAAAAATAAGGGAGGAAGGAAAGAAATGAGTAAGAAATAAAGGCATGAAGTTAAATGAAAGATCAATACAAGTGCTGCATAACCTTACTTGGCTGGTGTACTACTTACTGAAGCATGGCAGGCTGGGAGGCACATGAGCTATGCCATGTGCTGCACTCCCCTTCTCTGCACCTTAGCTAAGATACCTGTTAGTGCTGCTGCCTGTTCCCCCAATGAAGGGGGCGGCCTTCTTGTCGTAGCCCCTGCTGGTCTGAGCTTCGTGTAGCTGCACAGCAGCTTGAAGAGGGGTGAAAGAAGGGGGAAAGGCGAACTGGAGTCCAGACACCGACTTTCAGCGCCTGAGACTGCTCACCGGGCCGTGCTGAGGGAGGCCAGACTGGCACACAGAGAGGGGGAACGACAGGCAGGGGGTGCTGTGCTCAGCATCCTATTCATTTTGTCTCTGGTGGCCTAGCCCCGCCCCCCTTTTCCCTGCCGTGTTTGGTTCTTTGCTGTCTGTGGAGGTGGGTGTTGATGGCTTTGTGTGAAAAAACGCTATTGGCAGCTTTGGAATATGGCTGGAAGCTGCCTGATTGCTTGCAGATGGAATTTCTTTTTTTTTTTTTAATTGAATCCTTGCTGGTTGGAGCCCCCTATCTCCGCCCCCACTGTAGCTCCGCCCTAGGCACGTGCCTACATGTGCCTAGTGGCAAATACGGCCCTGCCTCCACATACAAAGCTGGAACAGCAGGGGCCTCTTGCTTTCTTTTTTTGCACATTTTTTATTATGCACATTATTATACCTTTAACTTTTTTTTACCTTACATTCTTTTCTACATCCTTCTCTCTCATTTCCCTTTTTCTTAAAGTGAATCAAAACCCACGTTGAGGGAGTCTATAAGATTCCCGGGCCGATCGATTTCCTCCCCCGAGGGCATCCAAAATTGGGATGCCCCGCTGTGTGAAACCCCCCAGGCCATCCATATGCTTACCATGCCGTGGCCGCATTCCCGCTATCCCTCTAGCAGGGCCAGTGCCCGTGCCAGGCATTTGTGAATGGCCACACTTTCTATTAGAGAGAAGCGGGGGATGCGTCCTTCAGTGTGCTCAGAGTCGCTGGCCTTAGATGAAGGCTTAGACCACGTGACGTCAGCTCGCAGATTGGACGAGTGGCCATGCATGCGCCATAGGAGCAGGAAGAGGTGAGTTGGCTTCAGGGATCTGGGGGGGCTCACGCAGTAGGACTCCCTCGATCAGGGGAAAGAACCAAAACCCAGGATAGTCAATTCTGGTCCACTCTTAACTTCCCCCACTTTCTCTTTTCCACATTTGTACATTCAAACTTTATTACAGCTTAATGAGTATCTTGCCAACACCACCCAAGATAGAGCCGTTAGCAGAAGCCCATGCCTGTATCTTCCATTGCATTAGCTAGACATAGTGACACTTTTCTCTCTCAATCACTGCCTCAGCCACAGCAGCCAAATCTGAATGACTAGGCTTCTATCCAGGGAAGGGACTGTAGGTGCGAAATATGGAGGGGGGGGGTGTTTAGGTAAGTATGCATATCAGGATAAATGGGGGGGTGAGCACTAAAAGTGCCTAGGGCTACATGAACCCTAAATACGGCCCTGCAGGTGAGTGTTGGGGGTGGTGTCAGACAGTGGGGCATCCCGATCTAGGATGCCTTAAGGGAATGCCAGCAAGCAGAGGTTGGCTTTGATATCTTCTAGATTTCTGGGCCGTGCCCTCAGGGTTTTGTTCCACTTTCAATAGACTTTACCCGCGATTACGTATATGTACTATTGTACTCGCAAGTGTACCACTGCAACGTGAATCAGGTTTTATCCGTTCATTGTACGTTTTACATAGCATTTACCACTAGGTGGCGCTGTTGAAGCAGCTCATTTGGAGGCTGTATTATCTTATTCCTCTTCTAGAGGGCAAAGCAACGCTGATCAGCTTTATGATATTCAAATAAAACTACCCAGAATGCCTCTGTGCGCGCAGCGTCTGTAGAATTGGTTTGCCTTCTGAGATAAATACTCTGTTAGAAGAATTCTAGGCTCGGAGCTGTCTCCATCCCTTTAGCGTCAATATTATATTCCAAAAGGGAAGGGGGAAATAAAAATAGTTGCTCTCCTTAGGCTGTAGATGCGGCGCGGTAAGTCGGGGTTGGCAATTGTTCAATAGTTTTTATGTATTTTGTAATTGTTGTCAGTGGCCAGGACCTTGTCCTTTGATAAGGACGCACAATTTTTGACAATGCTCACGTTCGAGGTGGGCATCTTTGTTGCATATAACAATACTTTAATCATAGCTATTAAGTAACACCTGGAAATGTATATTTTTCCCAGAGCAAACGGATCCATTCCTGCGGAGCATCCAATATTAGGATGCCCTGCTGTGTGAAACCCTCTTGGACGCCCAGAAACCTTACCTGGATCCTAATCGAACGACGCATGCGTGGACTGCGGCCGCATCTCGCGCTTCTCTCTAGCGATGGGGGTGTCCCCTGGAAGTGGACCAAGACCCAGGAAAGTCATAATCCTGGCTGTTGGTCCACTTTAAATCTCCTAAAATATCGATTTTATCAGCGTCCATGGTTGGAGGTGAGAGTTTTTGTACACCGGGCATCACAAAATATCCGACCAGGGCTTAATTCCTACCAGGACAAGAAACCACAAGCCTGGCAGGAGTTTTATTCAGTCTGGACTAAGTGGCCCCTTCTCTCAATTACCTGTTTTCATGGATTTTTACACAATTTCACCATAGTGCTTCTTTAATCATTTTTTGGCGTGTGGTTTATTATGCTGGTTTCACAATAGCGCGATTGCGGGGCCTTAGTAAGTTCTATGGGCGCTTTCACATATTTTGGTGTTTGCAGCATCCAGCAATTCTGCTACATGTCAGTGGGGATCGCAAGCTCTGACACAGTCCACATGCTGTACACCAGCCTTAGTGGGCTCAATACAGGAATTTGCTGATGGGAGAGGAGGTTAGGTTGTTAAACTGAATAAATATCGGAGATTTTGGCCCATCCTAACTCTGAGTTACTTCAAATCCATAAGCAACTGGTGGGAGTATGTCAAGCTTTGAAGCAGGTCAAATAGGTGAGTAAGGGACAGTTGTGGCCTAGCGGTAAAAAAATAGTGATGAGTGAACTTGTAGAAGTTCAAGTTTGTCGGGTTTGGTTGAACTTGCCGCCAAAGTTCAGTTCAGGGACCCAGAATTGACCTGACCCAGGGGCCCTAAAATGGCTGTAAGAGGAAGTAGGAATGGCTAGAGGACTGCAAATGGAGGGGGCAGTTGCCCTGCACAAAATGCAGAAGGGGAAAAACCCCAAAATTACAGAAAACAAATAAATAAAAACAATTAAATTATAATTATAATACGGATTTCAGAGGGCAAATTAGGGGGTAGCACCAGGGAAATTGCCCTTCAAAAATGGTTAGGGAAAGAATTCCAAGTAATCAAATTATCACAGAAAACAAACCCCACCTAACCCTATAACAGGATGTGTAACAGAATCCCCCCATCACCCCAGAGCAGACTGTGAAGGAGCCCCCCATATTTCCCATAGCAGAGCAACCCCCATCATCCCCATAGCAAATTGTGTGTCAGAACAACCCCAATCATCCCTGTAGCAGACTATGTGGCAGAACAACCCCCATCATCCCTATAGCAGAATGTGTGACAGAGCAACCCCAATCATCCTCATAACAGATTGTTGCAGAGCAACCTTAATCATCCTTATAGTAGAATGTGTGGCATAGCAACCCCCATCATCCCTATGGTAGAATGTGTGGCAGAACAACCCCAATCATCCACATAGCAGTCTGTGTGGCAAAACAACCCCAATCATCCTTATAGTAGAATGTGCGGCAAAACACGCCCACTCATCCCTATAGCAGAATGTGTGGTAGAACAACTCCCATCATCCCTATAGCAGAATGTGTGGCAGAACAACTCCCATCATCCCTATAGTAAACTGTGTGTCAGAACAACCCCAATTATCGCTATAGCAGACTGTGTGGCAGAACACCCCCCATCATCCCTAGAGCAGACTGTGCCAGAACAATCCCTATCATCCCTATAGCAAGCTGTGTGTCAGAACAACCCCAATCACCCCTATAGTAGAATGTGTGGCAGAAAAACCCCATCATCCCCATAGCAGACTTTGTACCAGAACAGCCACAATCATCCCTAGAGCAGACTGTGCCAGAACAATCCCTATCATCCCTATAGCAGATTGTGTGACAGAACAACCCCATCACCCCCATAGCAGAAGGTGTGACAGAACAACCCCATCACCCCCATAGCACACTGTGAGGCAGAACAACCCCCACCATCCCTATAACAGACTATGTGGCAGAACAACCCCAATCATAACCATACCAGACTGTGACAGAACCCCCCCCATCATGTTCCATAGCAGACTGTGACAGAGCCCCCCATCATCTTCTATAGCAGACTGTGACAGAGCCCCCCATCATACCCATAGCAAATTGTGACAAATCTCCCCATTATCCCATAGACTGTGACAGAGCTCCCTATCATCCCCATAGCAGGCAGAGTGCTGTGTGCGCTCGTCTGTTTGCTGGCTGGCCTGGGAACTGTCCTCCCAGCTTGTGACCATTCCCTGTAGTGGCACAGCCCCACCTACACCCCCTTCCTAGTTGGTTGGGGGGCACGGCAGCGAGATGGTCTGCCTGCTGGCCGACCTGATTTCCTGTGGAGAGGGTAGAAGCTGGTTGATGGGCTCAGCAGCCCATCAACCAGCTTTAGTATTCTGCTGAACACCGAACCTCGGCACAGACTTCTGACTGAAATCTTTGTTGGGGGTTGGAACCCGTACTTGCACATTTCGGCACAGAGCTCAACTTCGGGTTCTTTCAACTCTAGTAATGATGGCAGGTTCGATTTCTGAACATTGGACCTGAATGAATTACTCTTGAGCAAGGCATCTAACTCTCAAGTGCTTTCTGTGTGCTATATTTACTAGAAGTCAAGTGTTTTCTGTACATGTATGACGTGACAGTGTTCTGCACAGAACAGCGTTCGTTATCTGCACTCATCCAGACCTGTGAGGATTTCGGTCGAGCCTCAGGGGCTAAAGTCAACTGCGGGAAGATGGAAGCCCTGCTCTTCAGAAAGTGACAGCTGTCTTCTCCTGTGCCTTCAACATCAAGCCGGACTACATCAAGATACTTGGTGTCTGGTTTGGAAGAGAAGGCGCGGCCCTGAAATCCTGGGAAGAACTGGTTGCAAAAATTAACCAGAAGTTCGGACTTTGGAGCCTCCGGAAACTGACTATTGATGGGAAGACGGTAGTGCTGCGCAGTAAGATCCTCCCTGTGCTCCAATACCTCTCCCAGGCATGGCCCCCCCCCCCCCCCCCCCCCCCCCCAGGCCAAAACCAGAAAGACCATCGCCAAGGCCATCTTCCTCTGCATCTGGGGCTCCAAGATGGATTGAGTCAAGAGGACAAAACTGTGCAAGGAACCTCGCAAAGGGAAAGGAGTCCCAGACATACCTACCATGCTGATGGTCGCCTTTGCCAGCAACTGCATCTGCCAAACTGCAATGAACAGTGAAGGGGCTTCCGTAGGCCATGCCATGTTCCTTTTTTTTCCTGCTGCGGGTCTAGAGGAAACTAGGCTGGGCCAAATGGGACAGCTCCGTGCCATTCGCCTGGAACCTTCCGTGGTTCTACAAGGACGTTGAGGATTTCATCCTGGAAAAACAACTGGCAGGAGTTAAGGCTGACCTGTGGAAACCCAAGACTGTGTACAGGATCGTCCAAGCCAAAACCAATCCAGGGGCTCCCCCTGGACATGTGCAGGATGTTCACTAGGCAGGAATATGTGCAGGAAGAGAGGATGTTCACTAGGACTTATTCAGAAATATAAAGCAGGCTAAATACAAGATGAAGTCACATTCTGAATGGAGAGAGCAAAACACAGGCTAATTTAACCCTTTGTCTGGAGTGTCCCTTCAAAGTTCCATACACTCACATTTTGTCCTCCTCAGCATCTTCTTACTTACCAGTTACATCAAACAAATAAAAGAGTGATTAATTTTTCTAAATTTCCTATGAAAGTTACATGTTTCTACAATATCAGTAAGAGATAGTCAGAGTCAGTGCATTTTGTCCAATAATACAATGATTATTGTGTGTGGTTATATTTTTAACACTTTGGGTGAAATGGTAAGAAGTCCAGGGGACCCTCTACCCAGTCACAGTGTAGGGCATGTCCTATCACCTTCCAGCATTAGCAGATAAAATGTCAGTATTCCAGCAGATTACCCACAGCCCCATTTGTGATGCCCGAGTTGCATAAGAGCCCGGTGCCCATCAGTATGGGCACAGGGTTCTTCTAGGGATATCGTGGAGAGCCATGATCACATACTATAGGTTATAGGGGCTGGTATACTGAAAGGACCAGGGGCCACTTGTCCTCTTTAAGGGGCAGAGGTAATTTTTTTTTTTTTATTTTGTGATTATGTTAAAAAAGACGAACTAATGCCAACTGTCATCTGCATTGTCGGCAGTTATGGCATAGCTTTTATCAATGAGAAAAGCCTATCAATAACTTAAAGCAGACCTACAGTCAAAAAAAATTCTTCCCTACTTACAATCAGTGGCATAAGCAGTTTGAGAGGACCTAACCCCACACAGATGTTGTGGAATGACATGGGGTCAAACATCTTGCCACACACCTGACAATTCTCTGCTTATACATGATAATTAGGGGGGGGGGGGGGGGGGCTGTGCCAGCAACAATTCACACCAAGAGCTTTATGCCTCAGAAATAAGAAGCTTACCTGTCATTTCTCACACACAGAGACTGAACAAACAGCTAATGTAGCAAAGGAAATCTATGTGAGTGGAGCTGTTACAATGTATCTTTCAGGTAAGGGGGGGTAATCCAATGTAGGATGCCCACTGGGTAACAGCCGGCCCTAGAATCTTTGACATTCCAGACTGGCTGCAGGGGTTGATTGGTCCACTTTAACTCGGCAGCATATGCTCAACCTGTGGCCCTCAGTCATTTGATATGACCCCTGACCTGCTGTGGGGAAAATGGGAAGATATAATAGAATAAAAGAATAGAACTGGTTTGTAAAGGTAGTTAAATAAGGACACTATAAAGATGGGAGGCTGCTGGAAAAGTGAAATAGGAGGGGCGCACTAGGGAATAGGCTTAGAGGAACACAATAACACTGAGTTATTTCTATATTCATTTATAGATGGAGTATAGATGGGTTAAAGCGGACCTTCACTCTGTATAAGAGTCTATCTTATATATTTCCCACACCCTGTACATACAGATTGCTCACATTAAAAATCATCCTTCCTGCATCTACTGCATGTTATGAGCCTTTAAACATCCAAGATGGCCGCTCATGGAACATCAGGCAGCCTGCAAACAGGAAGTGTCTTCTTACTGTGCTGCTCTGCATTCTGGGATTACTGAACCTTTTCCTGACCCCAGCTCTGCTCTGTATGAGCAAAGCACAGCTATAACCTGCCCCCTGTACTTTATCCCACTCTCCTCTCCTCAGTAAGTGTGATGCTTCTGAGTCTAGATGACAGCGCCAGATCCTAAAGTCCTGAACAGAGTTGCAGCCCAGTGGGGGAAAGAATAAGTGACTAGAAACTTAAAATATATTAATTTTAGATGCTGGGGAATCATTTTTTTAAGACTTTTCAATAAATCATGGTGAAGGTCCGGTTGAAGTAGGAAGTATTCAGTGACTAGTGAAAATCCGGGGAAGCTGCTCATTTCCGAGGCTGTATTATCTCGCTCATCCTCTAGAGGGCAATAGCGCTACTCGCTGCCGGGGTTTCACTATTTTGTATTCAAATAAGTCTACCCAGAATGCCATTGGCACCGTTGTTGTAATTTAGGGAAGTTGTTTGAGGAAATATAACTTCTGATACAAAATTTCACACATGAATCAGTGTCTCCAACTGTCTATGGCTTGTATTAAATGTAAAGCCTAATAATAGGAGATATTGTATCTCCCCATATTGAGGAGGCGAGGAGCGGATCTGGTTTGTTCGGCTTCCATATTGAATAAATTGTATACAGCACGTCCTGCTTCATTATCCTGCAACTTTGGCAGGAAACTAATTTTTGTAAACGTCTACGGGCGTCTTAAGGTTGTGAATGATAGAACTGTTAAAGTCTGAAATTGACATGTCAAACGAATAAGTGTAGGTTGGCGATTAATAGTGTATTTATATTAGTCTTACGCCACAGTATGCTAATTGTTGTTATGTGCTATATTTTCGAGCTAATGATATTACAGGCGATGCAGCAGTGTCTGAGCTGCGTCCTATGGAAGGGGGAGTGGTCTGTTTCTCTGTTGGTTGTAACAGTGCAGCGAGCAATGTGAGCACCCAGCACAAGTGTATGAGTCTGCTGTTAGTTATATTCAGTAGCGCTGCTCCAATCTTCGCTCCTCACCCTCTGCCAGAAACTCAACACTCAAGCCGTGTTTTAAAGTGAAAATACCATTTTGTGAATACTCACCTTGTAAAATGGGTATTATAAGTATGTCTCACACCCTGCTTCGGAAGTAGTCATTACACTTGGGTTATGTCCAGTAGAGGGCAAACTTCTGCAGAGATGACTAGAAAAAAAGAAGCTCCTCCCGGCCCATAAATACCTGGGACCTCCCAAGCACCTCCCAGTATAAGAAAGCAGTAAAGGGACCAGGAAGAGCAACAAAAAAATTTTTACAAGAAACACAGTAACACCAAAAGGATCCAAGATAAAATCAGGGCGGGGCGAAGCAGGGTGTGAGACATACTTATAATACCCATTTTACAAGGTGAGTATTCACAAAATGGTATTATTCTAAGTATGTCTCACACCCTGCTTCGGAAGTAGTCATTACACTTGGGACATCCAATAGCAGTGTCCAAAAAGGGTGGGGATCCCAATAGGCAAAAATGCACAAATGAAAACCCCTGCCGCTTGTAGAACTTTGCGGCCAAAAAAGGCATCCGCTAAGGTCCGCACATCAACCTTACAAAGACTTGTAAAAAGGTATGAACAGAAGGCCAAGTAGCAGCCGCACAATTATTCCACTAAAATGAAAAGGGGAACCCTCCCCTTGGCAATATAGGCCCAACAAGGACCAGACATATCTATTAAAAAAGGCAACTATGACGGCGCCAAACCCGTCAGGGGCCAGAGGGCACCCCAAACAAGGCTTCCTTCCTTCAGAAAAACGAAGTAGCCAGGAAATAAAACGTCAACAGGGCCCTCAGCAGGGCCCTCTCCTCGTCAAAGCTAGACGAAGGACAAAGGGAAGAGGAACCACATCCTTAAAAAGATGGAAACACAGCGAACAGAAGCAATAGCCACCCAAAGACAATCTGTTGTGTAAGCATAGAAAATGCAGAACCCAAACAGACGCAAGGCTTTTTCTGAGAACAAAATGCCCTAGAAGAAGACCACCAGGACAGAGGCCTGCCCCAGCAAAGCACTTAAGCTGGAGCCCCAGACCGTACTGATGAAAGTCCAAAACCTAGTGAACCAAAAAACACCTTGCAAGGCAAGGCCCTAGCCTCACACCCATCAATATAGGACCACCAAGTCCTGTAGACGAAGTTAAAGGAAGACCACTTCCCAGCCCAAACAAGGGTCCGAAGCACAACATCAGACAAACTTCCTCTACGAAGATGGAGGAGGTGGCAGCAGCCACGCCGCCAAAGCCAGCGTTTGCAAACTGCAGAACGAACCAAACCTAGCATGGCCACCCTGAAGCCACCAGCATTGCCGACTCACCCTCAGGAGCCAGCTAGCGCACCACCTTGCCCACCACGGCAAAGGAAGGAAACAGGTACAGGAACCCCAGACGCCTCCAGGCAAAAGACATGGCGACCACTGCCAGGGGGCCGAGGAACCTAAGACCAAAAACCCAACGTTGGGAGCTAGTGATTGCAACGTGAGGCAAGGAGAACCACCTCCGGAATCCCCCACTTGCAACAGAAGGACCGTAATACCTTGCGGTAGAAAGAAAAACTCAGTGTTATCCACTCCCGGAATGAATGCCGCTGATATGCATGGAACAGCTCTCCGCCCATGCAAGAACAGCGAAACGTCCCTGAGGGCACTCTAGCTGCGAGTCCCTCCTTGGTGATCGACGTAAGCGACCGCAGTTCAATCGTCCAACTGAACCTGAACCGGCAAAACCTGTAAATGATGCATCCAGCATGACAGAATAAAACAAATAGCTCTGAACTCCAAAAACAGAGATGGGAGCGGGAGCCTCCTGAAGACTCCCCAGCCCCTGGAACCGAAAGTCCGTCCAGAAAAAACTCCCTAGCCCAACAGGCTGGCATTCGTGGTAACCGTCACCCAACCAGGGCCAAAAAGGACTGCCCCTCATCAGACCGCTAAGCTCCAGCCACCACTGAAGGAATGCCGGACCTTGGGAAACAGCAGAAAGGACCGAGCCAAGCACCAGGAACAGCCGTCCCAAGTCCGCAATAGACGGAGTTAGAGCGACCTCATGAAGACCAGAACAAAGGGGACTGCCTAGAAGGAAAACCACCATCAATCCCACCAGTTTCATTCCTAGCCAGAAAGAGAGGCGAGGATTGTCCAGGAGAACAAATATCAGGTCCTGAACCCTCTGCACCTTAGGGTGAGGAAGGAACACTCTGGCCTGACCGATTCATGCCAGAGAACATGAGGTGGGTGATCACCCAACCGAAACATTCCAGCGGCGTCACCACCCTGAAGTCCATCTCCACCCGGCATAGAAAAGATGCTGTAATGAGAAGGTCATCCAGATACGGCACAAAGTAAAAGCCTTGGGCTCCGAGAAGGGCAATTATGCCCGCCAGCCCCTTGGGGAACACCCCTGGCACCGAAGACAACCAGAAAGGGAGGACCACAACTGAAAATGTCGATCTTCCACCCCAAAACCGAGAAATCTCAGGCAAGCGGGGAAGGATGGCACATAAAGGTAAACAACCGCGATGTCTATAAATGTCAGAAATCCCCCTGATGAAGGGAATAGATGACTGAACGCAGAGACTCCCTGCGGAGCTTCTGGGAACTGATGAACCTGCAGAAGGCCTCAAAAACCCGAATGGTTCTGAAGGATCCATCCCGTTAAGGGACCACAAGGGTTGGAACAATAGCCCCGGCCCCTGCACAGCCCAGGGGTCCGAGGAAACCCGAAACAGAGGAATCACCACTGAAGATAGAGAAGACAGCACCTCTGCAGGCTCTGGCACCGTGAAAGGAAGAATAGAGGGGCCTGCCCCCCGAAAGGAGCAACGTCGCTTCTAGTGTGGTAAAAACCTACCTCCTTATGCCACTGACCAATATGACCTCAAAAATCCGCATACCCCGAAGGGTAGCCAATGTTAGCCGCCACCAGCGCAACTAGACAGAGCGTCGTATAACCACAAGCAAAGCTGAGGTTCCGCCATACAGACATATAGTGTCATCCAGGCAGACAAGACCATGGTCAGAAACTTTACACACCGCAGAAACGCTGCTAAACCAGCACTGGCCGGGTCCCGCTGGGACCCCTCAACAGGCCCCAAACCACAGACCTGATAACCACAACCATGAGTACAAAAAAACAAACAGGCGGCAAGGTAAAACCCATGCCGGCAAGGGCATGACAAGCCATCTGATCAAAACAATGGTCCTCACTATCCTTAATCGTGGAGGCGTCTAGAGAGTGCACCACAGAGGCGCTGGACAATCCCAGTACCGGACGCATCGACCTCGGGAGGAGATGACCAGCGCATCACCGCGTCCACCGGACAAGGATACCTCCTATCCCGTTCCTGAAGAAAACCGGGATTAGAAAGGAAACTGAGTCGGGCACTCCTTACGAAACACAGAGGTCTCAAGCAAAAATTATTATTTTTTTTTTTTTTTTTAAACTGCGGAGGGGACTCCGCCAATTGAGGAATAGCAGACACCTCAAAGAAATGGCCCAGGAACTTGGGGGTAACAACAGCATCCCCAAGCCCCTGCCCGGCATCAGCATCCCAAACTGCTGATCCTCAGAGCCATCAGATTCCGCAAACAGGTCCTTCCGCAAGCGGAAAAGAAACAGACCATTAAAGAGAATCATAAACATCAAGAAACGGCACTGCCATTGACAGATGTCTTCCCTTAGCCGAGGCCACCCTGGCCACAGAGCTAGAAAACAATTTTCCGGAGTTGCATCCAGCACAAACATCAGATTGCGACTCCCCACTAGTGACCATGTCACCTGGGGTACAGATAATTTAAGGTGGAGTAGGCGAAGAGGCCGGCGGCACTGACCCAGACGTCCGGGCCCCCGACTGCCGCGTTATGGCCTGCTGAACACATAGTATGCCCCAGCACAGTATCCCCAACAGGGGATACCCCCCAACCCATACCCCCCAACCCACACACTGCCGGGACTGCCCCGAAGGAGCCAGAGCCCGGATCCAGGGGAGCCTCCAAACTGTGATACGTATGGTAGTCGCACTAACCCGCAGGAATTATGCTAGAAGCAACCCGGGATGCCCCTCAAGTCCGTCAGAGGGAGGATTTGCAACCCAAGGGGCCCCAGGACACAATGACTAGGGGGGCCGATTTGTAGCCGGAGCCTTCCGGGCCGCAAGGCTAGCAATCAATATCACAATGTTGCTCGTCTAGCGCAAACATAAATTGCGACTCTTACACTAGTGTCAGTGTCACTATGGGTCATATCCAGGTGCGGGGGTGTGGGGAACAAGACCAGCAGAGCTGATCCAGCCGCACAGGCCCAGATTACCGCGCAAGCACACACTGCGCACTTGGTACACAACTCTGCACATTATTACCCACAAGGGATGCCCCACATACCACACACAGCCGGGCTTGCCCGGAGGTGACCCCGAGCACAGCATCCTGGGAAGCCTCCATAAGGTGATTTTGGTAGTCGCAATGACCAATGGGAATTACGCTGTTGAGCTACCCGGGATGCCCCTTAAATGTCCGTTAGTGGGAGGATTTAATATAGGATAATACATGTTGATGGCAATATACCCCCTTAGTTTTGAAGGATAGGGCCACAGGACCGGGGGAACACTAAATTAGGACGTCCCCCGGAAGACATAATAGGGTAACCATAAGCAATCACCCGCACACCAAACATATACATATATATACACTACATCCATATAAAGATGCAACCCCCAAGGTCCACAGTATATGCCCAAGATGATCAATACTTGAAGAGCGTCATTTACATGAAAAACAATAAAAATAAATATACATATCTGTAGAAAAAAACAGTCCTCAGCCCACACGGGGGGGGGCACTCACCGACTGCACGTGAACCAAGATGGCGCCTGGAGGTGGAAGAGAGAGCAAAGGGGGCGGGCCGCCTGTGTAGCGCGCCAAACGCTAGGTCGCGCCCCCTCCCAACACCGGGACCACAAACAGCCGGACGTCGACCGAGACATCACCGGCCCTCCGCCGGAGACCGGAGCTAGAGGGAGCGAAGGGGCGGGCCGCCTGGGTAGCGCGCCGAGCGCTAGGCCACGCCCCCTCCCAACACAAGGATCACAAACCGCCGAGCTCCCCAGCCAACGCGGGAGCCGACCAAAGCATCACCGGTCCTCCGCCGGTGACCGGAGCTAGAGGGAGCGAAGGAGGCGGGCCGCCTGGGTAGCGCGCCGAGCGCTAGGCCACGCCCCCTCCCCAAGCAGGGAAGCACAACCCAGCCGAGCTCCCCGCCAATGCGGGAGCCGGCTGCAACGTCACCAGCCCGCCGCCGCCATGGAAGAAGCGCGCGCGGGCCAGCGTGTGGAAAAGAAAGAAGCGCTGGCAGTCGCCAGTAGTAACAACACACTACACACAAACAGTAAAACAGCACACATACACAATTAAAAATAAATACATATACAGGCCACCCCAGCTAATCGGGAATAGGGAAGCAGGGAGGAATAAGCCCATGGTTACATGTGCTTGCCAAGTAAAGAGGGCTGGTAACGGACGGGGCATCCCATGTCAGGATCACCAACCTGAAGCCGCCTACCCTCTAGTATAGGGTCTCACGGTGGAGCATTAGCTCCTAAGCACCTAGGGTGCCATCTACCCTCGCCCGGACCAGCAGCCTAGGCAGGGAGGCAGGGTAATACGAAACAGAGATCCGGGTGGTAATAGAGAAAATAAAGGGCCGGGAGTCATCCCGGCTACCTGAAATCCCCCTGTGCAAGGAGGAGACGTCATCTTCTGACTTGCTCGCCGTTTGCAGAGACTTATCTGGGAGGTGCTTGGGAGGTCCCAGGTATTTATGGGCCGGGAGGAGCTTCTTTTTTTCTAGTCATCTCTGCAGAAGTTCGCCCTCTACTGGACATAACCCAAGTGTAATGACTACTTCCGAAGCAGGGTGTGAGACATACTTAGAATAGTGGTTTTGAATCTAACAACTCGAGGGCCAGATGATTAAAGTGGACCAAAACCCAGGATTTTGGTCCTCGGCATCCTGGGGGGTTTCCAGGGCCGGATTATGTGTGGTGGATGCCCCAGATACAGTTTTTTTTCATTTAAAATAATAGTTCAGCCTGATAACTGATTGGTGGTTGTCTGGCACCCGCCTACTTACTGGAACGTCAGATCAGTCCCTTGTGCGGGCACGTGCTGATCGGGAACTCCTGCTTTGCCATTCAGGGCGGGGGGGAGGGGGGGTAGTCACCCGGCTGGTCCAGCAGAAAACAGTTCCCTGCATTGAGCTGCCAGCAGCTGTGCTTGGTGGCTTATGTGCAGTGAGTGGCCACTGACTGACAGCTCAGCACCCACCCATCACACCCACCACAGCTCCCTGGACCAGACCACAACCCAAAGATTGGTGGAGGCCCCCTTTGAAGGGGACTTGGTGGAGTCCCCAGGGCTCATGTCCCCTGCACGCACCTCATAATCCAGCCCTGGAGGTTTCACACAGCAGGGCACCGGGGAAAGAACCGAAACCCAGGATAGTCAAAACTATTGACTATCCTGGGTTTTGGTCCACTTTAACTTCCCCTTGGGCAATGTGTAAATTGCCTCCAAGCATTCACCTTTCTGTTGTAATCCCATTTTTTAATTTGCATTAATTTATTGTGCGACAATTGTGTCACCCAAAGTGAAATGTGTTTACACACTGAACACACAGTCAGTCTGAGACTTGATCTAATGTGAATAGACCCCAATTCTCCCAGAGGCTGCATAAAAACATGCAATGAGCATTTGCATTATTATTCAAACAGCATTTCTCTACAACACCTAGAACTTGATGACAGGACCACAGCTTTTATCCCTCTCTAAGGTGTGCTGCCTGTTTTTTTGACTTACCCATTCAAAACATTTGATCTGTTTTCTTTAAATTGGACCAAGGCCCACAACGATCGTCCTGGGAATCTATACTTTTCCAGAAGGCAATTGATTCCCCCCAGGCCAATGGCGAATGAGAATGCCACATCCTGTTATCGCTCTAGCAGGGTGCGTGCCCGTGTCAGCAGATCTGAGCATGCTGATTGGATGAGCGCCCGTGCATGCACTGTAGGACAGGGAAGAGGTGAGTTGGTTTTGGTGACCTGGGGGGTTTCACACAGTGGGGCCAACCTGATCCGGGTGGGATTAAAACTCAGGATAGTCAAAATCCTTGGTTTTTGTCTACATTAAAAGAAAGAGTTAAATTAGCAGCTTTCTACTTGCGCCATACTTACCTGGCTGGGGAGACACCATGATCCCGAAGATGGTTCTCCCTGGGGGAGGATACCTGGGAGACTGCTTTTGTGGTTATGACTACCCCCTGCTGGGTATCTTTTCTGGTCTTGTAGCCGGATAGTGTTGGGACAGACCTTATCTCATGGGATCATCATAGGCAGAGGTAGATGGGTGGAGGCCTTTCCGAGTAGCTGGGGGAGTGGCATCTGCAATGGAAGATGTCATCCTCTAAAGGGATGAGCGAATCGATCCGGACGAACCCAAATTCGTTCCGAATTTCAGGAAATATTCGATTCTGAACTAATCCAAATTTCCCTGCGATTTGATCGACCAAAGTTTTCCTTTAAACTCCATTTACGTTACAGGCATTGTAAATGGTGGATGGACATGTCTGGACACATCCCCTGGGGCAAGTTATCATGGGAAGGTGACATGCAGCCTATCAGCAGCCAGGAGCCCCGGTGACGTCACAGCGCTATATAAACGGCGGCCATCTTGCTGGTGCGCATTTCAGCCTTGTATTGCGGCCACAACGGAGCTGTTGTGGCTTAATCAAGCTATTGCAAGCTATTGCATTTTGAATTGGTTTTTGGTCTGCTGCCAAAGCACTAGGCCGCAGGGTATCCCAAATCTGCACGTAGCACCCTATCTGTTATACTAAATAAGCGTTGTTCATCCTCAGCTTAATCAAGCTATTGCATTTTGAATAGTTTTTTGTCCTGCTGTCAAAAAACACCAGCCCGCAGGGTATCCCAAACCTGCACGTAGCACCCTGTTATACTAAATAAGAGTTGTTCAGCCTCATTTTAATTCAGCTATTGTATTTTGAATCGTTTTTTGTCTGGTTTAAAAAACAGCAGCCCACATGGGCATCACAAAACAGCACATGTCACCCTATCTGTTATACTAAATAAGCATTGTTCATCCTCAGCTAAATCAAGCTATTGCATTTTGAATTGGTTTTTGGTCTGCTGCCAAAACAATAGGCAGCAGAGTATCCCAAACCTCCACGTAGCACCCTATCTGTTATACTAAATAAGCGGTGTTCATCCTCAGCTTAATCAAGCTATTGCATTTTGAATTGTTTTTTGTCCTGCTGTCAAAAAAACACAAGGCCGCAGGGTATCCCAAACCTGCATGTAGCACCCTATCTGTTATACTATATAAGTGTTGTTCATCCTCAGCTTAATCAAGCTATTGCATTTTGAATTGGTTTTTGGTCTGCTTCCAAAACACTAGGCCGCAGGGTGTCCCAAACCTGCATGTACCACCCTATCTGTTATACTAAATAAGCATTGTTCATCCTCAGCTTAATCAAGCTATTGCATTTTGAATTGGCTTTTGGTCTGCTGCCAAAACACTAGGCCGCAGGGTCTCCCAAACCTGCATGTAGCACCCTATCTGTTATACTAAATAAGCGTTGTTCATCCTCAGCTTAATCAAGCTATTGCATTTTGAATTGGTTTTTGGTCTGCTGTCAAAAAAACATCCCAAACCTGCACATAGCACCTTATCTGTTATACTAAATAAGTGTTGTTCAGCCTCAGCTTAATCAAGCTATTGCATTTTGAATTGTTTTTTGTCTGGTTTAAATACACCAGCCCACATGGGCATCCCAAACCAGCATGTCACACTATCGGTTATACTAAATAAGTGTTGTTCATCCTCAGCTTAATCAAGCTATTGCATTTTGAATTGGTTTTTGGTCTGCTGCCAAAACACTAGGCCGCAAGGTATCCCAAACCTGCACGTAGCACCCTATCTGTTATACTAAATAAGCGTTGTTCATCGTCAGCTTAATCAAGCTTTTGCATTTTGAATTGTTTTTTGTCCTGCTGTCAAAAAAACACCAGGCCGCAGGGTATCCCAAACCTGCACATTGTACCCTATCTGTTATACTAAATAAGCGTTGTTCAGCCTCATTTTAATTCAGCTATTGCATTTTGAATTGGTTTTTGTCTGGTTTAAATATACCAGGCCACATGGGCATCCCAAACCAGCACATGTCACCCTATCTGTTATACTAAATAAGCGTTGTTCAGCCTCATTTTAATTTAGCTATTGCATTTTGATTTGGTTTTTGTCTGCTTTAAATACACCAGCCCACATGGGCATCCCAAACCAGCACATATCACCCTATCTTTTATACTAAATGAGTGTTGTTCAGCCTCATTTTAATTAAGCTATTGCATTTTGAATTGGTTTTTGTCCTGCGGCCAAGACACTAGGCCGCAGGGTATCCCAAACCTGCACGTAGCACCCTATCTGTTATACTAAATAAGCGTTGTTCAGCCTCATTTTAATTAAGCTATTGCATTTTGAATTGGGTTTTGTCTGCTTTAAATACACCAGCCCGCGTGGGCATCCAAAACGAGTATGTCACCCTATCTGTTATACTAAATAAGCGTTATTCAGCCTCATTTTAATTAAGCTTTTGCATTTTGAATTGCTTTTTGTCTGGTTTAAATACACCAGGCCACATGGGCATCCCCAACCAGCACATGTCACCCTATCTGTTATACTAAATAAGCGTTGTTCAGCCTCAAGCGTTGTTCAGCCTCATTTTAATCAAGCTATTGCATTTTGAATTGGGTTTTGTCTGCTTAAAATACACCAGCCCACATGGGCATCCCAAACCAGCACGTCACCCTATCTGTTATACTAAATAAGCATTATTCAGCCTCATTTTAATTAAGCTTTTGCATTTTGAATTGGTTTTTGTCTGGTTTAAATACACCAGGCCACATGGGCATCCCAAACCAGCACATGTCACCCTAATTGTTATACTAAATAACTATTGTTCAGCCTCATATTAATCAAGCTATTGCATTTTGAATTGTTTTTTGTCTGGTTTAAATACACCAGCCCACATGGGCATCCCAAACCAGCACATATCAGCCTATCTTTTATACTAAATAAGTGTTGTTCAGCCTCATTTTAATTAAGCTATTGCATTTTGAATTGGTTTTTGTCCTGCGGCCAAAACACTAGGCCGCAGGGTATCCCAAACCTGCACGTAGCACCCTATCTGTTATACTAAATAAGCGTTGTTCAGCCTCATTTTAATTAAGCTATTGCATTTTGAATTGGGTTTTGTCTGCTTTAAATACACCAGCCCACATGGGCATCCCAAACCAGCACGTCACCCTATCTATTATACTAAATAAGCGTTGTTCAGCCTCATTTTAATTAAGCTATTGCATTTTGAATTGGGTTTTGTCTGCTTAAAATACACCAACCCACATGGGCATCCCAAACCAGCACGTCACCCTATCTGTTATACTAAATAAGCGTTATTCAGCCTCATTTTAATTAAGCTTTTGCATTTTGAATTGGTTTTTGTCTGGTTTAAATACACGAGGCCACATGGGCATCCCAAACCAGCACATGTCACCCTATCTGTTATACTAAATAAGCGTGGTTCAGCCTCATTTTAATCAAGCTATTGCATTTTGAATTGTTTTTTGTCTGGTTTAAATACACCAGCCCACATGGGCATCCCAAACCAGCACATGTCACCCTATCTGTTATACTAAATAAGCGTTGTTCATCCTCATCTTAATCAAGCTATTGCATTTTGAATTGTTCTTTGCTATGCTGTCAAAAAAACACCAGGCCGCAGGGTATCCCAAACCTGCACGTAGCACCCTATCTGTTATACTATTTAAGCGTTGTTCATCCTCAGCTTAATCAAGCTATTGCATTTTGAATTGGTTTTTGTTCTGCTGCCAAAACACTAGGCCGCAGGGGGTCCCAAACCTGCATGTAGCACCCTATCTGTTATACTAAATAAGCATTGTTCATCCTCAGCTTAATCAAGCTATTGCATTTTGAATTGTTTTTTGTCCTGCTGTCAAAAAAAAACACCAGGCCGCAGGGTATCCCAAACCTGCACATTGTACCCTATCTGTTATACTAAATAAGCGTTGTTCAGCCTCATTTTAATTAAGCTATTGCATTTTGAATTGGTTTTTGTCTGGTTTAAATAAACCAGCCCACATGGGCATCCCAAACCAGCACATGTCACCCTATCTGTTATACTAAATAAGCGTTGTTCAGCCTCATTTTAATTTAGTTATTGCATTTTGATTTGGTTTTTGTCTGCTTTAAATACACCAGCCCACATGGGCATCCCAAACCAGCACATATCACCCTATCTTTTATACTAAATGAGTGTTGTTCAGCCTCATTTTAATTAAGCTATTGCATTTTGAATTGGTTTTTGTCCTGCGGCTAAAACACTAGGCCGCAGGGTATCCCAAACCTGCACGTAGCACCCTATCTGTTATACTAAATAAGCGTTGTTCAGCCTCATTTTAATTAAGCTATTGCATTTTGAATTGGGTTTTGTCTGCTTTAAATACACCAGCCCACATGGGCATTCCAAACCAGCATGTTACCCTATCTGTTATACTAAATAAGCGTTGTTCATCCTCAGCTTAATCAAGCTATTGCATTTTGAATTGTTCTTTGCTATGCTGTCAAAAAAACACCAGGCCGCAGGGTATCCCAAACCTGCACGTAGCACCCTATCTGTTATACTATATAAGCGTTGTTCATCCTCAGCTTAATCAAGCTATTGCATTTTGAATTTGTTTTTGGTCTGCTGCCAAAACACTAGGCCGCAGGGTGTCCCAAACCTGCATGTAGCACCCTATCTGTTATACTAAATAATCATTGTTCATCCTCAGCTTAATCAAGCTATTGCATTTTGCATTGGTTTTTGTCTGGTTTAAATACACCAGCCCACATGGGTATCTCAAACCAGCATGTCACACTATCGGTTATACTAAATAAGTGTTGTTCATCCTCAGCTTAATCAAGCTATTGCATTTTGAATTGGTTCTTGGTCTGCTGCCAAAACACTAGGCCGCAAGGTATCACAAACCTGCACGTAGCACCCTATCTGTTATACTAAATAAGCGTTGTTCATTATCAGCTTAATCAAGCTACTGCATTTTGAATTGTTTTTTGTCCTGCTGTCAAAAAAACACCAGGCCGCAGGGTATCCCAAACCTGCACATAGCACCTTATCTGTTATACTAAATAAGCGTTGTTCAGCCTCAGCTTAATCAAGCTATTGCATTTTGCATTGGTTTTTGTCTGGTTTAAATACACCAGCCCACATGGGTATCTCAAACCAGCATGTCACACTATCGGTTATACTAAATAAGTGTTGTTCATCCTCAGCTTAATCAAGCTATTGCATTTTGAATTGGTTTTTGGTCTGCGGCCAAAACACTAGGCCGCAGGGTATCTCAAACCTGCACGTAGCACCCTATCTGTTATACTAAATAAGCGTTGTTCATTATCAGCTTAATCAAGCTATTGCATTTTGAATTGTTTTTTGTCCTGCTGTCAAAAAAACACCAGGCCGCAGGGTATCCCAAACCTGCACATTGTACCCTATCTGTTATACTAAATAAGCGTTGTTCAGCCCCATTTTAATTCAGCTACTGCATTTTGAATTGTTTTTTGTCTGGTTTAAATACACCAGCCCACATGGGCATCCCAAACCAGCACATGTCACCCAATCTTTTATACTAAATAAGCGTTGTTCAGCCTCATTTTAATCAAGCTATTGCATTTTGAATAGTTTTTTGTCTGGTTTAAATACACCAGCCCACATGGGCATCCCAAACCAGCACATGTCACCCTATCTGTTATACTAAATAAGCGTTGTTCATCCTCAGCTTAATCAAGCTATTGCATTTTAAATTGTTCTTTGTTATGCTGTCAAAAAAAAACCAGGCCGCAGGGTATCCCAAAACTGCACGTAGCACCCTATCTGTTATACTATATAAGCGTTGTTCAACCTCAGCTTAATCAAGCTATTGCATTTTGAATTTGTTTTTGGTCTGCTGCCAAAACACTAGGCCGCAGGGTGTCCCAAACCTGCATGTAGCACCCTATCTGTTATACTAAATAAGCATTGTTCATCCTCAGCTTAATCAAGCTATTGCATTTTGAATTGTTTTTTGTCCTGCTGTCAAAAAAACACCAGGCCGCATGGTATCCCAAACCTGCACGTAGCACCTTATCAGTTATACTAAATAAGCGTTGTTCATCATCAGCTTAATCAAGCTATTGCATTTTGAATTGGTTTTTGTCTGGTTTAAATACACCAGCCCACATGGGCATCCCAAACCAGCATGTCACTATCGGTTATACTAAATAAGTGTTGTTCATCCTCAGCTTAATCAAGCTATTGCATTTTGAATTGGTTTTTGGTCTTCTGCCAAAACACTAGGCCGCAAGGTATCCCAAACCTGCACGTAGCATCCTATCTGTTATACTAAATAAGCGTTGTTCATCATCAGCTTAATCAAGCTATTGCATTTTGAATTGGTTTTTGTCTGGTTTAAATACACTAGCCCACATGGGCATCCCAAACCAGCATGTCACTATCGGTTATACTAAATAAGTGTTGTTCATCCTCAGCTTAATCAAGCTATTGCATTTTGAATTGGTTTTTGGTCTTCTGCCAAAACACTAGGCCGCAAGGTATCCCAAACCTGCACGTAGCATCCTATCTGTTATACTAAATAAGCGTTGTTCATCATCAGCTTAATCAAGCTATTGCATTTTGAATAGTTTTTTGTCCTGCTGTCAAAAAAAAACACCAGGCCGCAGGGTATCCCAAACCTGCACATTGTAACCTATCTGTTATACTAAATAAGCGTTGTTCAGCCTCATTTTAATTAAGCCATTGCATTTTGAATTGGTTTTTGTCTGGTTTAAATAAACCAGCCCACATGGGCATCCCAAACCAGCACATGTCACCCTATCTGTTATACTAAATAAGCGTTGTTCAGCCTCATTTTAATTTAGCTATTGCATTTTGATTTGGTTTTTGTCTGCTTTAAATACACCAGCCCACATGGGCATCCCAAACCAGCACATATCACCCTATCTTTTATACTAAATGAATGTTGTTCAGCCTCATTTTAATTAAGCTATTGCATTTTGAATTGGTTTTTGTCCTGCGGCCAAAACACTAGGCCGCAGGGTATCCCAAACCTGCACGTAGCACCCTATCTGTTATACTAAATAAGCGTTGTTCAGCCTCATTTTAATTAAGCTATTGCATTTTGAATTGGATTTTGTCTGCTTTAAATACACCAGCCCACATGGGCATTCCAAACCAGCATGTCACCCTATCTGTTATACTAAATAAGCGTTGTTCATCTTCAGCTTAATCAAGCTATTGCATTTTGAATTGTTCTTTGCTATGCTGTCAAAAAAACACCAGGCCGCAGGGTATCCCAAACCTGCACGTAGCACCCTATCTGTTATACTATATAAGCGTTGTTCATCCTCAGCTTAATCAAGCTATTGCATTTTGAATTGGTTTTTGGTCTGCTGCCAAAACACTAGGCCGCAGGGTGTCCCAAACCTGCATGTAGCACCCTATCTGTTATACTAAATAATCATTGTTCATCATCAGCTTAATCAAGCTATTGCATTTTGCATTGGTTTTTGTCTGGTTTAAATACACCAGCCCACATGGGTATCTCAAACCAGCATGTCACACTATCGGTTATACTAAATAAGTGTTGTTCATCCTCAGCTTAATCAAGCTATTGCATTTTGAATTGGTTCTTGGTCTGCTGCCAAAACACTAGGCCGCAAGGTATCCCAAACCTGCACGTAGCACCCTATCTGTTATACTAAATAAGCGTTGTTCATTATCAGCTTAATCAAGCTATTGCATTTTGAATTGTTTTTTGTCCTGCTGTCAAAAAAACATCAGGCCGCAGGGTATCCCAAACCTGCACATAGCACCTTATCTGTTATACTAAATAAGCGTTGTTCAGCCTCAGCTTAATCAAGCTATTGCATTTTGCATTGGTTTTTGTCTGGTTTAAATACACCAGCCCACATGGGTATCTCAAACCAGCATGTCACACTATCGGTTATACTAAATAAGTGTTGTTCATCCTCAGCTTAATCAAGCTATTTTATTTTGAATTGGTTCTTGGTCTGCTGCCAAAACACTAGGCCGCAAGGTATCCCAAACCTGCACGTAGCACCCTATCTGTAATACTAAATAAGCGTTGTTCATTATCAGCTTAATCAAGCTATTGCATTTTGAATTGTTTTTTGTCCTGCTGTCAAAAAAACACCAGGCCGCAGGGTATCCCAAACCTGCACATTGTACCCTATCTGTTATACTAAATAAGCGTTGTTCAGCCTCATTTTAATTCAGCTATTGCATTTTGAATTGTTTTTTGTCTGGTTTAAATACACCAGCCCACATGGGCATCCCAAACCAGCACATGTCACCCAATCTTTTATACTAAATAAGCGTTGTTCAGCCTAATTTTAATCAAGCTATTGCATTTTGAATTGTTTTTTGTCTGGTTTAAATACACCAGCCCACATGGGCATCCCAAACCAGCACATGTCACCCTATCTGTTATACTAAATAAGCGTTGTTCATCCTCAGCTTAATCAAGCTATTGCATTTTGAATTGTTCTTTGTTATGCTGTCAAAAAAACACCAGGCTGCAGGGTATCCCAAACCTGCACGTAGCACCCTATCTGTTATACTATATAAGCGTTGTTCATCCTCAGCTTAATCAAGCTATTGCATTTTGAATTTGTTTTTGGTCTGCTGCCAAAACACTAGGCCGCAGGGTGTCTCAAACCTGCACGTAGCACCCTATCTGTTATACTAAATAAGCATTTTTCATCCTCAGCTTAATCAAGCTATTGCATTTTGAATTGTTCTTTGTCCTGCTGTCAAAAAAACACCAGGCCACAGGGTATCCCAAACCTGCACGTAGCACCCTATCTGTTATACTAAATAAGCGTTGTTCAGCCTCAGCTTAATCAAGCTATTGCATTTTGAATTGGTTTTTGTCTGGTTTAAATACACCAGCCCACATGGGCATCCCAAACCAGCATGTCACACTATCGGTTATACTAAATAAGTGTTGTTCATCCTCAGCTTAATCAAGCTATTGCATTTTGAATTGGTTTTTGGTCTGCTGCCAAAACACTAGGCCGCAAGGTATCTCAAACCTGCACGTAGCACCCTATCTGTTATACTAAATAAGCGTTGTTCATTATCAGCTTAATCAAGCTATTGCATTTTGAATTGTTTTTTGTCCTGCTGACAAAAAAACACCAGGCCGCAGGGTATCCCAAACCTGCACATTGTACCCTATCTGTTATACTAAATAAGCGTTGTTCAGCCCCATTTTAATTCAGCTACTGCATTTTGAATTGTTTTTTGTCTGGTTTAAATACACCAGCCCACATGGGCATCCCAAACCAGCACATGTCACCCAATCTTTTATACTAAATAAGCGTTGTTCAGCCTCATTTTAATCAAGCTATTGCATTTTGAATTGTTTTTTGTCTGGTTTAAATACACCCGCCCACATGGGCATCCCAAACCAGCACATGTCACCCTATCTGTTATACTAAATAAGCGTTGTTCATCCTCAGCTTAATCAAGCTATTGCATTTTGAATTGTTTTTTGTTATGCTGTCAAAAAAACACCAGGCTGCAGGGTATCCCAAACCTGCACGTAGCACCCTATCTGTTATACTATATAAGCGTTGTTCATCCTCAGCTTAATCAAGCTATTGCATTTTGAATTTGTTTTTGGTCTGCTGCCAAAACACTAGGCCGCAGGGTGTCTCAAACCTGCACGTAGCACCCTATCTGTTATACTAAATAAGCATTTTTCATCCTCAGCTTAATCAAGCTATTGCATTTTGAATTGTTCTTTGTCCTGCTGTCAAAAAAACACCAGGCCACAGGGTATCCCAAACCTGCACGTAGCACCCTATCTGTTATACTAAATAAGCGTTGTTCAGCCTCAGCTTAATCAAGCTATTGCATTTTGAATTGGTTTTTGGTCTGCTGCCAAAACACTAGGCCGCAAGGTATCTCAAACCTGTACGTAGCACCCTATCTGTTATACTAAATAAGCGTTGTTCATTATCAGCTTAATCAAGCTATTGCATTTTGAATTGTTTTTTGTCCTGCTGACAAAAAAACACCAGGCCGCAGGGTATCCCAAACCTGCACATTGTACCCTATCTGTTATACTAAATAAGCGTTGTTCAGCCCCATTTTAATTCAGCTACTGCATTTTGAATTGTTTTTTGTCTGGTTTAAATACACCAGGCCACATGGGCATCCCAAACCAGCACATGTCACCCAATCTTTTATACTAAATAAGCGTTGTTCAGCCTCATTTTAATCAAGCTATTGCATTTTGAATTGTTTTTTGTCTGGTTTAAATACACCAGCCCACATGGGCATCCCAAACCAGCACATGTCACCCTATCTGTTATACTAAATAAGCGTTGTTCATCGTCAGCTTAATCAAGCTATTGCATTTTAAATTGTTCTTTGTTATGCTGTCAAAAAAACACCAGGCTGCAGGGTATCCCAAACCTGCACGTAGCACCCTATCTGTTATACTAAATAAGCATTTTTCATCCTCAGCTTAATCAAGCTATTGCATTTTGAATTGTTCTTTGTCCTGCTGTCAAAAAAACACCAGGCCGCAGGGTATCCCAAACCTGCACGTAGCACCCTATCTGTTATACTAAATAAGCGTTGTTCAGCCTCAGCTTAATCAAGCTATTGCATTTTGAATTGGTTTTTGTCTGGTTTAAATACACCAGCCCACATGGGCATCCCAAACCAGCATATCACACTATCGGTTATACTAAATAAGTGTTGTTCATCCTCAGCTTAATCAAGCTATTGCATTTTGAATTGTTTTTTGGTCTGCTGCCAAAACACTAGGCCGCAAGGTATCCCAAATCTGCACGTAGCCCCCTATCTGTTATACTAAATAAGCTTTGTTCATCATCAGCTTAATCAAGCTATTGCATTTTGAATTGTTTTTTGACCTGCTGTCTAAAAAACACCAGGCCGCAGGGTATCCCAAACCAGCACATTGCACCCTATCTGTTATACTAAATAAGCGTTGTTCAGCCTCATTTTAATTCAGCTATTGCATTTTGAATTGGTTTTTGTCTGGTTTAAATACACCAGCCCACATGGGCATCCCAAACCAGCACATGTCACCTTATCTTTTATACTAAATAAGCATTGGTCAGCCTCATTTTAATTAAGCTATTGCATTTTGAATTGGTTTTTGTCTGCTTCAAATACACCAGCCCACATGGGCATCCCAAACCAGCACATGTCCCCCTATCTGTTATACTAAATAAGCGTTGTTCAGCCTCATTTTAATTAAGTTATTGCATTTTGAATTGGGTTTTTGTCCTGCTGCCAAAACACTAGGCCGCAGGGTATCCAAAACCTACACGTAGCACCCTATCTGTTATACTAAATACCCTTGTTCATCCTCCGCTTAATCAAGCTATTGCATTTTGAATTTCTTTTTGTCCTGCTGCCAAAACACTAGGCCGCATCCCAAACCTGCACGTAGCACCCTATAAGCGTTGTTTATTATCAGCTTAATCAAGCTATTGCATTTTGAATTGTTTTTTGTCCTGCTGTCAAAAAAAATACCAGGCCGCAGGGTATCCCAAACCTGCACGTTGCACCCTATCTGTAATACTAAATAAACCTTGGTCAGCCTCATTTTAATACAGCTATTGCATTTTGAATTGGTTTTTGTCTGGTTTAAATACACCAGCCCACATGGGCATCTCAAACCAGCACATATCTTCCTATCTGTTATACTAAATAAGCGTTGTTCAGCCTCATTTTGATTTAGCTATTGAATTTTGATTTGTTTTTTGTCTGCTTTAAATACACCAGCCCACATGGGCATCCCAAACCAGCACATGTCACCCTATCTTTTATACTAAATAAGCGTTGTTCAGCCTCATTTTAATAAATTACTTACCTGGCAGGGGAGATACCCTTATCCCGAAGGTGGTTAGGGCTTTTCTGTCAGTGGTATTGCGTCTCCGGTTTTCCTGGCTGGGTCCGAGTCATCCTGTGTAAGCGGGACGTGCTTGGGTCTGGCTGGGGGGATTGGTGGGCGTCTGTAGGTGGTGGCGATGGGGGTGCAGAGGGTTCAGCGTATGAGGAACTCGATATGCTTCCAGGTGAAGGCAGGATCGGAGAAGGTGGTGACACTAAAAATGGTGTGTGTGGATATAATGCGAGATATACTTCATTTGAAGGTAAGCGAGGTTCTGGCGGTGCAGGATTACCCTCAAGCAGGGCTGTACTATGTTTCTTTTTATTCCGAGAATGACGGCATATTAAGTTTGGAGAACCTGAAAAGAGCCTTTGCGCAAGGATCGGAAGTGCTGAAAAAGGTGAAGTTTATGCCGACTTTTGCAACTCAGGTTAAGTATCACTGTACATATTCATAACCCTTACATGGACTACGAAGTGGTAAGAGACTATTTAAACCATTATGTGGAGAGGTGGCACGGTATGGAGAAAATAATGAATGCTTATGGCTATTTTAAGAGCATGCTTAAATGTAAGGTGGATTTGCGAGCTGATCCAGAAGGCTACAATGGCTTGAAGCACCCACCCCCTTTTTTACCCCCTTTTTTTGGAGGGGAGAGGTGTTCTATCCGGGGCAACCCAAATTTTGCAGGAAATATTTGTCGTTTGGTCACCTTTCCAGCTATTGTGAAAATAGGGAGAAATGTAGATATTGTGGAAGTGCGGACCATAGGGCGGCAGGATGCAATGTTAAAAAATGTGATTTATGTGACATGGAGGGCCATATAGCCAGGAATTGCCCTTCTCTGGCAGGAAAGAAATTGTTCAAAGCCCGGCCATGGGAGGAGGAGGAAGAGAGTCAGCCTGTGGAGGAGGAGGTGAGAAGGAGGAATTATCCCTCTGGAAACTCGGTTGGGGAAGACAGGAGGTGGCAGCAGAGACGATGGAGAGAGATGGAGGCTGAGGAGGAGGGGGGCAGAGGTGGTCAGGTGGGGGAGGAGGAGATGGTGGCAGAAGAGCAAGGTGCTAAACATAAAGTTATGGAGGAGAGAGGGGAGGAAGGGTCACTAGAGGAGCAGAGAGAAGAGGCTGATAATAAAATAACTTTGAATGCTAAAGAGAGAAGGATTATGAAGAGAAGGCAGGAGAAAGAAGGTCGGGTGGCTGGTGGCAAATTGGCGGGAAGAGGAGTGTTAAAAGTGGCGCCAGATGTGTCTGCTGCTTCTTCACCTTCTCCGTCAGGGTCAGGGGCGGGTTTCCCACCTAAAGAAGATCTTCTGGTGGTGCCTGAGACTCCCGAGATGCAGGGGAGGGAGTCTTATCCTGAAGCTGCGGTGTGTGTGAGCGGGGAGAAGCCGGTGCTGCAAAGAGATGGAGCGGCGGCGGCTTCTCCCGCAGATGCTGTGTCCGTTCTCACGCTCGAGCGGGGGGCGGAGTCAGGGGCGGGGCCAGGGCTGGGCCCGGGCCGGTAGATCTGTCACTTGCTGCCTGCCAGGCTCATGAGAACCGGGGGTGGGGGAGAGGAGAGGGGGCGGGGCTTACGAGCGCCGCTCTTGCTGTGGATGGCATACAGCCCATTCAGAAGGCACAGCAGGGGGGTTCAGTGACAAGACACTGACTGAGGAGGAGCGTATAGGGAGGGAGGTCTGTCAGTCGATGAAGGGTGGAAAGAAGGATGACAGTAGTGTTTTTCATCATTTTAGGAGTACAGATAGAGAGGGAGAGGGGGTAGTGAGGAAGTCAGGGGTTGGAAGTATGCCTAATCCATTGGATTCAATTATGAGTTTCTGTGATCCTACTGGGCGCAGTATGGTCTCTGAAGGGAGATCCTATGCCCAGGCGGCAACGGATCGTAGTAGTTGGCACATGGGTGCAATGAGTTCTGATGGGGGGGTGGGCTCCTCAGTTAAGAGGGCGGCTGTGTTAGACATCCTGGGCCACACTTCTGTGGATATTTTTTGTCTGCAGGAGTGTGGTGTCAGATGCGCCCCTTGCCACGGTGAGTGGCCATACGGACAGGCGGCCTGGGCACCTGCAGTGAATAGCTGGAGTGAAGGAGTGGGGATTCTAATTAAGAATCCGCTGATCCAAATTTAGAGTGTGAAGATTGTGGTGGAGAGGAGACTCCTTTTATGCATGTTGAAGTGGAGGGAGGAGGAGATTCGGTTATTTTGCGCCTACGGCCCTGCTGAGAGGGCAGAGAGGTTGGAATTCCTTAGGATACTTGGCCTCCACCTGTCCGGTCGCCAGAAGACTATTGTCGCTGGGGACCGTAATGTGGTCCGCAGTAGTGGCGATCGGATGGGTGGAGGGGACAGCGGGGTGGGGAAGCCTTCGAGGGAGTTGAATGGGATGATCCAGGATTTTCACCTGCAGGACGCTTTCACCCATCGATCTGATGGGGATCTCAGATTCACTTACTTCTCAGAGCAGGGGACGGTGAGGTCCAGGATAGATTATATCCTGGCCTCCCAGTCAATTACCATCGTAAGTTACTGTCATGCTCCCGTTATCTTCTCTGATCATGTCATGGTGATTAGTAAGGTAGAAGTGGCCCAAGGGATAAAAAATGGGAGGGGAATCTGGAAATTGAATGTGTCATTGTTAGAGGATAGGATTGTAATGTCCAGATTCAAGGTTTTTTATGGGCGTTGAGTGAGTGAGAGGGGTAGGTTTAGGTCCGCTTTAGAGTGGTGGGAATGGTGTAAGGGGAGGATTAAATTCTTCTTTAGGTTAGAGAGTTATAGGTTAGCTAGGGAGAGGGGGCAGAGGGAAAACGAAATTGGGTGGAGGCTCCGGACACTGCTAACTTTAAAGTGGACCAACACCCAGGATTTTGACTATCCTGGGTTTTGGTCCACTTCGGCGGGGCACCCCGATCGGGGGTGCCCCGCTGTGTGAAACCCCCCAGAAAGCCCCAAAATCTTACCTGTCCCCGCTCCCACGTGACTGGACGGTCCAATCCCTGCCAACGTCCAGGCAGGGATCAGGAACGTCCAAGCGGCTGCCGCCGCCGCCGCCTCCCTCGCGTCACTTTCGGCGCGTGCGCGCCCCCGCCGGCCATTCGCAGACGGCCGGCGCGGGCGCGAGCACGCCTACAGGGGCGCGAGGGAGGCGCCCCTGAAGATCAGGTAAGCGATTTGGGGTGTCTGGGGGGTTTCACCCCGCGGGACATCCCGATCTCGGATGTCCCGCGGGGTGGGAGGTGATCGGCCCGGGAATCTTATAGATTTCCGGGCCGATCACCTCTCGGTGTTGGTCCACTTTAAGGGAATTTGGGTGGGAGGTGGGAGAGGAGTTAGAGAAGGTGAGGGCGGCTAGGAGGAGGTGGGTTGAGGATAAGGGTAAGGGAATTATTTTTAGGTCAAAGATTCAGAATCTGGAAGAGGGTGAAAGATGTTCCCTTTTTTTCTTTAAGATGGCCTTTAAGGCCAAGGATATCTTTCAGACTGTTCTGGTAGAGGGTTTGGAGGTCACTGGGAATGTCGCTATTAATCATATTCAGCGGTTTTATAGTGACCTTTACACAGATCATCTGAAGGCTTCTGATGCAGAGATTGAGGAATATTGCCAAGTTCTGGACTCCCAGTTGTCTGTAGAGGAAGCAGAATCACTGGAGGGTAAGGTGGAGGAGGAAGAGATTTGGACTGCCCTTAGTTCAATGGCGCCTGGTTGTGATGGTCTTCCTGCGGAATTCTACGCGAAAACCTGGGATCTCATTAAGAGTGACTTGGTGGACGTGGTGGCAGAGATTTTTGAGTCTGGCGTGCTGTCCCCCTCGATGAGGAAAGGGGTGATAACCTTGATCTTCAAAAAGGGGGATAGGCGAGAGATAAAAAATTGGAGACCAATTACGCTTCTGAATGTGGATTACAAGATGATTGCTAAGATCGTGGCCTTTCACATGAGAAGTGTAATTGCCTCTGTTATTGGGGAGTCACAGACCTGTGCTGTCCCGGGCAGGAGGATTTCGGATAACTTGATCTTACTGCGAGACCTGTGTTACCTGGTGCAGGCAAATCGATCACATTCAGTGGTGGAAACGATTGATCTAGAGAAAGCGTATGATAGGGTGTCGCACCGTTTCCTTTTGACTGTGTTGGGTAGGATGGGTTTCCCTGCAGGGATTCTGCGGATGATTCGTGGGCTCTATTCGGGAATCTCTAGCAGGGTGTTGGTAAATGGGGGTTTAAGTGATGACATTTTTGTAAGCTCTGGGGTCCGGCAGGGCTGCCCGCTTTCCCCATTGGCTTTCATCTGTGTCATGGAGCCGTTGATTCGGAATGTGCTTAGGGATAAGGTGATTAGTGGAGTGTTAGTGCCCGGTAGTGGGGGGAGGAGGGCCAAGATCATGGCTTATATGGATGACGTGGTCTTGGTCGGGGAGTCCGCCCATGACATTCAGAGAGGGAACTTGCAGCTGCGCATTTTTTGCGCAACTGCGGGCATGACAGTGAACTGGCAGAAATGCCATTTTTGCAGCCTGGGAGGTAAGGTGGAGTCTGGGGTCGATGGTGTGGAGGAGGTTCGGGAGGTGGAGGTTCTGGGTCTCTCTTTTGACGCACGCCTGAAGGCTGAAACTACGTTCGATCAGGTGAGGGGAAAGGTCGTGCAGAAACTAGGTTTGTGGGGTCTGCGTGACCTTTCCCTTCACGGGAGAACACTGATTGTAAAATCGGTGATTCTCCCCCTGGTTCTGTATGCCAGTATTATCTTTCCGCCCTCTCCGCGCTGGGTAATTCAGCTGAAAAAGCTGCTGTTCACCTTTTTTGGGGGGACCAGAGTGGAGAGGGCTAGCAGGGAGAAGGTGGTCAAGAGTGTAAGAGCAGGGGGTTATGGTTTTCCTGATTTGGAATCTTTCCTTCTGGCCCATTATTGGCTGACTGTCTGTCGCACCCTCCAGGGCGGATCACTTGTGTCAGCAAGTGTTAGATATCTTGGTGGCTCATTGTTGCGTAGATGGGGCCTGATTGCGGGTGACCTAAGGGTGCCGGTTGCCTGGAAGGTTCCCTGGTTTTACGAGAGGATGAAGCTACTGTGGGAAGGATGGAAGCTGGCCGGTTTAAAGGAGGGCGTGACAGACAAGAAGTCCCTTTTTGCATGGGCCAGAAGGGAAGAGATGGAAAACCAGATCCCCGTTTTATCATCTACACAGACCACCATAACCTGGAGGAAGATGGCACTGGTAGGGCTGACGAATAGACAGAAGGATCTGGTCTGGATGTCCCTTATGGGTTGCCTCCCGACCAGGTCCTTCCAGAAGTCCCGGGACCTGTGCCGATCGGACCGCTGTCCCAGGGAGGGCTGTGGTGGAGTGGAGGATGTGTATCATCTGTTTTGGGGATGCCCTTTCGCTAGGGATTTTAGGGAAGCCTGTCGCCCTCTGAGTAGGGCCATTCTGGGCATAGAGTTGTTGCCGTTCCTTTTTGTTGTTGCAGGTTGGCTCCGGGGCAGCAAAGACAGAGTCCGTCGGGGGTGGATCTTCAGTTCCCTGTTGAAGGAAGTCTTATGGGACATGAGAAACTTGGTGGTCTTCCGGAAGATGGAAGTAGAGGTAACAGGGTGTGTGAGGGTTTTTGTCCACAGGCTAAAATTTGTTTATGATATGGATGTACGAAGTTATGGAGTGGAGGTGGCGGAGAGCTGGTGGAAAGCACACAAGTGGAAGGAAGTTTTTCGGGATTGAATGAAGTCGCTGGATATGTAAATATGTAAATATATAGGTTTTTCTTCTTTTTGTGTGGGTTGAATTTCATTATGTTATAGTATGTTAGGAGTTGTTATGTTTAGTTAGTTGTTATAATAGTAATGTTATGAGATACAATGATGTAAATAATCATTTTTAATTCTTTTAATTGTTATTGTATTGTATTATGAAATAAAATTTTCTCCAGCCTAATGCTAAGTGAGACTTGGACAGAAGGCAATTCCATCTGCTGAATGAGTTTCTTAGCCTGAAGGCTTAAAAAAAAAAAAAAAAAAAAAAGTTAAAGTGGACCAACGCCCAGGCGGTTCGGCCTGGGAATCTATAAGATTCCCATGCCGATCCGATCCCTCCCCGCGGGGCATCCAAAATTGGGATGCCCCGCTGTGTGAAACCCCCTCAGGATGCCCAGAAACCTTCATTCAGAAATGGTCGGCGTGGCGTGCCCACTGTTAGAGGGAAGCGCAAGATGTGGCCGCCAGTGTGCTCGGAGCCACTGTGGAAAGACGTCCCATTGACGCGGCTCCACAGCGGCTCCGAGCGCGCTGATTGGATGAGCGGCTGCGCATGCGCCGTAGGAGCGGGGCGAGGTGAGTTTTGCGCAGAAATCTGGGGGGTTTCACATAGCGGGGTGCCCCCGGGAAGTGGACCAAGACCCAGGATAGTGAAAATCCTGGGTGTTGGTCCACTTTCAAATGCAGAGAGCAAGCGGATTCTGACCTGTGACCCAAACAATAATATGCAGAGAGCCGGAGTGGATCCTGTCCCCTGACACAAACATTACTAGGCAGAATGCCAGCATATCCTGTCCTCTGACACCATTGTTGTGCCTGGAGACCCCACATAGTGTGAGGGGTTAAGGATTTTTGGGGGGGGGGGGGATTCTGACAATTCTGCTTTTGGAGGGTGGGGGCAAGACAGGGGCACATATCTATGCCTGGTTTTCTGGAGGAAGGGAGCCATCACATTATGAGATGGGCTATGGGGGAGGGTAAGAAGCCTGGGAGGGGTTGTTGTGAATGGCCAGTAGGGTAATTAGGAAAGGGACTGCGGGTCTTCTGTGGGGGGTCCTGTCTGGATACTTGGGGGGCAAGAAAAGACCCCACCTAAGCTCTTGGGGATGAAAGGGAAAATCCTTCTCTAGCGGGTCCTGTTTTGATACTAGCCCTGCCAGGGCGCTAGGAAGGTGGCCTTTTCTGGTAACTTGGGAGGGAGTGACAATATTTAAAATAAATCCCCATTTGACCACTGTTAAAATGCCCTACTCCCACTTCACTGCATCCCACCCCAAGGGGGTACAGGGGCATCTCTGTTAATAAAAGCTCCACCTATGGCTGAGGACATGCAGAGGACACCTGCTATTTAAAAGTACCTTTCACGATGTCCACTGCGGGATTGCTGCTATAAAAACAACCCACTCCCTATGTCTGCTGTGGGGGCGCTATACACAACTGCAGACAGATGTGCTGTTATACTTACAGCTTGGCTCCTGTACACGTCTCCCTCTGCCTCTAGGTGAGCACTGCTTGATGACATGTGCTGCTGTGTCTCCATACGGAGGCCAGGGAGACATGTAAAAGGAGCCAAGCTATAAGAGAGGGGGTTGTATTCAATAGTGGTGCTCTGCAGCAGACATGGTGGGGAGTATGTTTGTATAGCAGGCACCCCCTGCAATATCCATTAAAGGGAGTGGGGAATTGGCGACCATTTACCCCGCATGGGGCAAGAAACGGCCTTGGCCTTGGGACTGTGAAGTTCCCCACCTTTACCCTCCTTTTTCCCCCTACCTTCATCCCCTTTTGCTTTGTAATGTATGCACTGGTGGACCCCTGTTCCGGACTGCACATCTGGCATGACCCACATAGTAGGAACCTAATGGCAGTCTCCTGTAGTATGTGCGCTTCAGGGCTTCAGTTTGGGATGACTCGCTATGTGAAAACCCCCAGGTCGCCCAGTGAAGTGTACCTTTCTCCCTGGTCCTATGGCGCATGCCTGGGCTCTCGTCCAATCAAAGCAACTTGCCGTGCATATGTAACGTTTGGCAAATGGCTTTGTTTGCAGCAATTAGGAGAGCCAATTTTTACATTGGTGAGGAAGCCATGAATAAGGTGCGTATCGTGGCGCCCGGGGGGGTTCACTTTGGGATGCCCCAGGGGAAAGCCAGCAGTTAGCCCTGATATCTTTTAGATCTTTTAGATTCCAGGGATGAGCCATTGGGTTTTGTTCCTCTGCTAAGCATAAGAGCCACCCTCATGAGCCCAATGACTGAGGAGGGCGGCCCGTATCTCCACACACAAAGAGGCTGCACAATGAATATCCAAAAATATTAAATAAAGTTTATTAAATCCCATAAAACACCGAATCACACAAGAACAGAATTAAAAATATGCTACAAGGCTTATAATACTAATAATAACACCACTGTTCCATGAAAATAGATAAATACATTCACCACAGTTGGATTGAATAAACAAAATACTACAAGACATCCAATACAATGATATGAAAATAGTAATAAACATCCGTTTGGGCTACGGATAAGAAATGTGGGCAGCACCAGTAAATATTTCTATAGGTGCACTGCTCTGTGGGTTAATACCCAAAAACCAAATGTATTAGTTTGGGGTAACCTCGAGCCCCCTATGGGCTCTTGCTCACGGTCACATACTGACCGTGAGCAAGAGCCCATAGGGGGCTCGAAACGCGTTGGTCTGCGCCTGAGGGGGGCCTTCCTGTCACCATACTAACAGTAAGCACTTGTTTGTTGTGTGTTGTCTGTGTTCCCTTGCTCTCTGTGAATGGGCTTAAATATTTTGCACAAGGGACTATTTGTGATGGAAGCACTGGCACTTTATTAGGGTGAGGATATTAATTGTGAAATTGTATATTAAGTTTTAGAATAGTTGTATATATATGAATTTATTGATAGATTAGCACAGAATCACTTTGAAATTACTTATATGTATATGAGATTGTATTGTTAATGAGGGAGTGCGCCCCCTGGTGGCTTACCATGCATATGGTTCAGTAAAATTGTTTTTAAATTGGTTTTAAACAATATGCTACAATAAAATGGATTTATAAATTGATTGTTTGAGTGCAATAGTGAGTCTCTGTTGGGCTTTTTGGCAGGGGGTGTAGAGGTTACCCCAAACTAATACATATGATATGAAAATACAAATACCCAAATAAATCCCAAATTGGGATTCTCTGCTGTGTGAAACCACCCATGGTGATAATATCTCATTTTTCTCTGACCTAAAGGCAAATAGCTCTCATTGTTGTGCATGGGGAGTACATACTGCCACATCCGCACGCGCATAGCAGGAAATGCGGGAGCGCACGGTCCCCATTGAAGGCAATTAAGGCCCTTTGCCAAATGATGTAAATACAGCAAAAGTTGGCTGAGAGCCAGCCCATGCACTGTAGGACCAGAGAAAGGTGAGTTTTACTGGGCTAACTGGGGGGTTTCACACAGCAGGGCAATTCAGGATGGGGGCACAGAACAAAACCTAGTATAGTCAAATAACCGGGATTTGTTCCTCTTTAAGAAATATAAAGCAGGTTGAATGAAGGCTGCAAAGGGCATATAGGCTGGTGTTCTGTCATGGCCGGAGGCATTTGAACCATGAACCATGGGGACCCAGCCCTATGACTGGTGTGCCTGTTGGTAGCCTCGGAGAGGGGTCACTATATATATATATATATATATATATATATATATACACAAACGCAAAAAGAAAGCATGCAAAACATTGTCAAATGCATTAAAGGTACTGTAAACCCAATGGAAATAATTGCAGCAAGCAGTTCACCTGATGTCTGTCCCGTATGCCTCTCCTTCATTTCCTGCAACACCAGGTAGGAAGCCGTAGCAGGGCTCAAAAGTTTGCCTTTAATTTTCATTTCCCCAGGACCACCCTTTCTGTTCTCAGAGCAAGTGAGCACAGCTAGCCACAGTGGTCTCATAACTGTCTCTGACAGCAGAGCGTGTGCGTCATTACCATTGGATCTGGCAGGGGAGGAGGTGGGGACCCACCACTAGAAGCAGGCAGCATCAGGATACAGTAGGAGAAGGAGAAGAGGATCTGGTGATAGAAATTGTGATGCCATTGGAGGAGGTAGCAGGATTGAATGATGCATAGGAGGCATTAGGAACCTGGCAGAATAAGTGGTGATAAAATGGCAGGATCAGACCCTACAGAGGGGGCATAGGAAGTGGCAGGGCCAACAACATTAACCCTGGCAGAAGAGATCGCAGGGTCCCATCAGAAGAAGTAGCAACATCAGCAGAGAAGGAGGAGGTATAAACCTGGTGGAAGAAGCAGCAGTGCCAGCATGGAAGACGAGACAATGATCCGGCAGAAGTAGCGGCCCTCGTGGAGGAGGTGGCAGGATCGGACCATGCAGAGAAGGTGTTGGGGACCCAGCAGAAGAAGCAGCAGCACAGGCGGCATCAGACCTTGTGGAGGAAATGTTGGGGACCCAGAAAGTAAGTGAGGTTGCATGATTGGCCCCTACAGTACCTGGAGAACAAAGTGGGGTGCCAATGAAGAAGGTGGTAGGACCCTACAGATGAGCCATTGGGGACCCTATAGAAGAAGCATCAATGGAGAAGCAGGTGACAGTGGTATTGGACTCTGCAGAGGAAGCCACAGGGACCCATCAGAGGAATCGGCAAGGTCCTGTTGCTAGTCATACAGTTATCCCAGAGAGAAATGTTGTAGAGTGGGAGACATTCACCATCTGTTTTGGAGGTGCCCTATTACCAGGAACTTTAGTGAATCATTTGTGAGTGAATCATCAGTGTGTCATTCGCTGAGCAGGGCCATTCCTAGCACAGATATTAACAACATGGCATAAAACACTGGCTGAACGAGAGCCCAGCGGAAAAGTGAGTTGTGTGGGGAATCTGGGGCTTTCATACAAAGGGGCATCTCAGGGACGGCGTTAGGACCTGGCAAGGTCGGGCAAGTGCCGAGGGCCTGGCGCCTTAAAACGGCCAACTGTCCTCTGCCGCAGAAATCTTTTCTATGGCTGCGGTGTCTGCTTGGAGCAGGGGAAGACTGCAGAGAGCGCAAGCAGAAGGCGCGCTGTAACCTTAGAGGCCGGCCGGCTCCCGTCTGTACGAGTCGGGCTGGTCTCTGTGTCACATGACAGCCTATGTCATCGTGCAGAGACCAGCGTGACTCCGCAGACACCGCAGCCATGGAAAAGATTAGTTTTTTAAATGCTAACCCGTCAGGGAGGGGGTCGACACTCAGCAGGTGGGAACATAACCTCGGTGCCCCCTGGCCAGTGTTGAGGGATAGAGAGGGGGAGGTGGGTTGAGGGTATGTAGAGCCCCCCTTAAAAAGGGGACTAAAACCCAGGATTTTACCTATCCTGGGTTTTGGTCCCTTCCCCCTGGGCACCTTGATTGGGGATGCCCCACTGTTTGAAACACCCCAGGTTGCCCCAAGGAACTCACCTCTTCCTGTCTTACGGCGCATGCATGGCCGCTCGCCCAATCAGTGCAGCCCGCGCATGCGCTGTTGAACCAGTAAGTAAGGTAAGTGTATGGGGCAGCGGGCATCCGATTATGGATGCCCCGGGGGAGGGAATCGATCAGCTCGGGATTCTAATAGATTTCCAGGCCGATACAGCTGAGTTTTGGTCCACCGCTGCCATTGGCCACCATTAGCCCACAAGACCTTTCATCGGCTAAGAGAAGCTGAACAGAGCTGAGCGCACTTATTGGCTGCATGCCTGCACATGCGCTTTCAGGTAAGGTAGGTCAGGTAAGTTTTACAAGTGGACCAGGGGGTTTTCACACAAGAGGGCATCCCAAATCAGGGTGCCCCAAAAGCCCAGGATAGTCCAAATATGGGGTTTTGATCCATTTGATCATGAGTACACCGGCGATCCCAGGAGGTTTCACACAGCGGAGCGTGTGCGGTGACTCAGGGGGCCCACTCACACTTTGTCGCCCAGGGGCCCACAAAACCCTGGAGCCGGCCCTGGGGCATCCCATATACCTACTGACCCCACAGTACATGCGCCTGCTGCAATGTTATCGTTGGCTTTCCGCAGCTAATGCGCTTACCTACACCTGCCATTTCTAAATGACCGCTGGGGCACACTTAAGTTGGCAGGAAAAGCCGGCTGGATGCACCCAGCACCCAGAATGGATTGCTAGATCGCGCAGCCTGTTCTGATTGGCTGACGCCACCTGGCCATCTATTCTGATTGCAGGAGAGCCTGTGCATCCACCTTGGGATCCCTGGAGAGGTAAAATTACTGGCCGAACTGAGGGGTTTCATCCAAAGGGGCATCCCTAAATGGTATTCCCCAGTAATGTGGGCCAAAACCAAGGTGAACAAAAATGCTGGGTTTTGTCCAATGTAAAAGATAAATGCATCTAGGGCTCAGAAATTACAAACACGCATGTCAACCAATGCAGTTATTTTTCCATGCACAATGCTGACTGTGGCAACAAGCCTGCATTTAGTTAGGATGGCAATCTATCCAGGATAAATGGAGTGCCATGTGCTCCCTGTCATGTATTCCCCTTTAGCTGTTTGTGCTCACGTTGCCTATTGAGAGAGAAGCTGCTGTGACCCACACGTGCGCAGTTAAGATGGACCAAAACCCACCACGATGGGACCGGGAATCTTATAGGGCCGATCGATTCCCTCCCTCGGGGCATCCAAAATGCGCCAGGCATTTATAAATGGCACACTCCCTATTTGAAGGTAGCGGGGGATGCGTCCGCCAGCGCGCTTGGAGTTGCTGGCCTTAGACGGAGGCTTAGACGACGTGATGTCAACGTGCTGATTGGACGAGCGGATGAGTGAATGCAGGGCAATCTGGGGTGCTTACACAGCGGAGCATCCCAAATTGGGATGTCCCAAGATTGCTTGATTGTATGGTCCTGGAATCTTTTAGACTTCAGGGTCAGGTTGGTCCAGTTTAAAGGTTCACAGTCCAACAATAGAAAGTTAAGCCAGACGACATCCAGGATTTCCATAAAAGTCCAGCTTTATTGTAGTTTCAATTTAAAAAGCCATGAATCTGGCAGCGCTGCAACATGAGTAAGGGCGTGCTGCCCGAAACGCGTTGACGTAGGATTGTATTTCCTCTCATGCCTGTTGCATCGCTGCCTGATTCATGGCTTTTTAAATTGAAACTACAATAAAGCTGGACTTTTATGGAAATCCTTGATGTCGGCTGGCTTTACTTTCTATCGTTGGACTGTATTGCAATAAGGTGAGTTCTCACAGCCGTGCCGACAACTTGTGATTATGCTGACATGTCTGGGGCTAAAGCTGGCAACTTTGTGGTGATTTTCAGTTTAAAGGGACAGTCCAGTCAACATCAATAATAAGGCAGCAAGCAGCTTATCTTATACCTGTCCCATGTGCCTCTCCTCTATTCCCTGTGCAGGGTGGAACCTCCAAAGTATAACCTCCTTTCAATTTTATTTCTCCAGGACTGTGTAAAAAGGTTTTATTCTGTCATTGGCACTCAAAGCACACATGAGCATAGCCAGTCACAGTGGTCCCACAGCTGCCTCTGTGTATACTCATGACTTATAAAGCTGTGCGATAACGTACCCTTGGCAGCCAAGTTAGAGGCAAAAAAAACGGCATCACTGAGAATATAACAATTATTTTGAGATGCTTTGAAGTAACTCATTTGATTAGGTGGGAGTAAGTTAGTGTGTGCCCGGATATGGGGTTTTATTTACAGAAAAAAGGCAATAATAAAAAGAAACATTGAAACCGTATTACAGAATAGTGCAAACTTTCCAAGCACTATAATATTACAGTAGCTCATATTCTGTGGCTGTATTATTCAGTCTGTCCTACAGAGGGCAATACTGGCACACTCTGACCGCCTGTATTCTCTCTTCTATCCTAGAGAGGGCGATAGCGAGTCATTTTATGATCTCGCTCAACGAGGGCGATAGCACTACATACTGACTGTATATATTTGCTGATGAAGCATTCAAATTAAACAACACGGAATGCTGCTGGGTTCTCAGTAGCTGTAATTATATAATGAATAGTCTGACCAAACCAATTGGTGTAGAAGGATAATGGCTGCTGGGAGACACCACAGATGAGCCCGTCTGCTTACCTTTTTCTGCCAGTCTCTGCGTGGAAACAAAGCTATATGCTAAGTATTTATTTGTATGTTAATAGCATACCTCCCACGTGTCCCAGATTTGGAAGGACTGTCCCTTTTTTGAGTCCAAGTGCCCTTGTCCCTTGTTGTTCTCTGTCCATCTTTAAGGTTTAATATGCAGATCTGCATCAGTAAATGATTCATTCTCCTATTTAAAGTGTTTATATTGTTGTAAATGTTACAATCCATCTCCTATCCATGAATCAATAAGGGGCATGGCCTCATTTAACAGTTGTCACTCTTTCCCACACTGAAAAGTTGGAAGGTATACAATAGAACACTGAATAAAGTGACCCAAACTCAGGATTTTGACTATCCTGGGGTTTGGTCCTTAGCATCTCTCGCTATCCTCTAACAGGGAGCATTGCCCATGCTGGCCATTCATAAATGCCTGGTGCAGGCACAGGCCCTGCTATAGGGATAGTCGGGATGCGGGCACGGCTCGCGCATGTGCCGTTGAACCGCAAAGCAAGGTAAGTATATGGGGCGACCTGGGGGGTTTCACACATCGGGGCATCCCAATTTTGGATGTCCAGGGGGGGAATCGATCAGTCCGCGTATCTTATAGATTCCCGGGTCCGATCGCAGTGGGTTTCGGTCCACTTTAAGCACCTCCATACATGTATTCTGGGTTTACTGAAATAGTGAGTTTACGATCAGTAATGAAGAAGGGTTTCACACAGGAGGGTATCCCAAACAGGGCCGGATTAAGAGCATTCCGGGCCTGGTGCTGTAGATTTTGACGGGCCTATTTATCGAAGTATACTATTACAATGTACCACCTAAAGTGTTCCACCAGTTGGGTATATTATTCAAAACGAGAATCAATAGAGCAAACAGCACATTATAACTTACTCTTTATTATGTAATGGCTAATTTAGTCATACTGTGAGAATTCCCAAGAAGAGAACTTATCACTGACACTCCCAAAAATCATAAAAGCTAGAATGAATTAGCATGCCACTAACTACACCAAACTAAGATGTCCTTACCTGGTACTTGTCATATACGGCTGGGAGAGAAAACATTGACACCACAGCTAAAAATAAAAACAAAAAGCTGTAAGCCATTGCTGATATAACACGGGAAACAGAGCAACGTTCTGAGTTCTCATATTTTATTGGCTACACATTTCACATATGCATCCTTAGGATTGTCACGACCACTGATATTTCTGTCTTGTATGGATCTGGAGTCCGCTGGGCCCCAAAGCAAATTTTGGACCAAGCCCCCCCAGCACATTATACAAAATTATTATTATGGGGCCCCACACACACCAGTCTGCTACCCCTCCAACACACACACACACATACACACACCTATGACCCTTCCTATGAAACCCTTCCAACACACACAAACACACACACACACACACACACAATTTTGAACCCCTCTCTGCTCCCCACACATACACAATCTGTAACCCCTTGTGTGTACAAACACATCTGTCACCCTCCCCCCATTGCACACACATATCAGAACTCCCCCAAACATGCACACACACCAATTTGTCAACCACCGCTGCACACACACACAAAGCAACATCAACCCCCCACACCCAAACACACAGGCAAGCGTATATGCACACACAGATACACAAGCACACACACTAAGTCACATCGGGAAAAGATAGATGGGATGGGACAGAGCTGGGAAAAGAGATATGGGATGGAACAGAGCTGAGAATAGAGAGATGGGATGGGACAGAGCTGGGAAAAGAGAGATGGGATGGGACAGAGCTGGGAAAAGAGAGATGGGATGGGACAGAGCTGGGATAATAGAGAGATGGGATGGGACAGAGCTGGGAAAAGAGAGATGGGATGGGACAGAGCTGGGAATAGAGAGATGGGATGGGACAGAGCTGGGAAAAGAAAGATGGGATGGGACAGAGCTGGGATAATAGAGAGATGGGATGGGACAGAGCTGGGAAAACAGATGGGATGGGACAGAGCTGGGAGAAGAGAGATGGGATGGGACAGAGCTGGGAATAGAGAGATGGGATGGGACAGAGCTGGGAGAAGAGAGATGGGATGGGACAGAGCTGGGAGAAGAGAGATGGGATGGGACAGAGCTAGGAGAAGAGAGATGGGATGGGACAGAGCTGGGAGAAGAGAGATGGGATGGGGCAGAGCTGGGAGAAGAGAGATGGGATGGGACAGAGCTGGGAGAAGAGAGATGGGATAGGACAGAGCTGGGAAAAGAGAGATGGGATGGGACAGAGCTGGGAGAAGAGAGATGGGATGGGACAGAGCTGGGAGAAGACAGATGGGATGGGACAGAGCTGGGAGAAGAGAGATGGGGTGGGACAGAGCTGGGAAAAGTGAGATGGGATGGGACAGAGCTGGGAAAACAGATGGGATGGAACAGAGCTGGGAATAGAGAGATGGGATGGGACAGAGCTGGGAATAGAGAGATGGGATGGGACAGAGCTGGGAGAAGAGAGATGGGATGGGACAGAGCTGGGAGAAGAGAGATGGGATGGGAAAGAGCAGGGAGAAGAGAGATGGGATGGGACAGAGCTGGGAAAACAGATGGGATGGGACAGAGCTGGGAGAAGAGAGATGGGATGGGACAGAGCTGGGAAAACAGATGGGATGGGGCAGAGCTGGGATAATAGAGAGATGGGATGGGACAGAGCTGGGAATAGAGAGATGGGATGGGACAGAACTGGGAAAAGAGAGATGGGATGGGACAGAGCTGGGAATAGAGAGATGGGATGGGACAGAGCTGGGAAAAGAGAGATGGGATGGGACAGAGCTGGGAGAAGAGAGATGGGATGGAACAGAGCTGGGAGAAGAGAGATGGGATGGGACAGAGCTGGGAGAAGAGAGATGGGATGGGACAGAGCTGGGAGAAGAGAGATGGGATGGGACAGAGCTGGGAGAAGAGGGATGGGATGGAACAGAGCTGGGAGAAGAGAGATGGGATGGGACAGAGCTGGGAAAAGAGAGATGGGATGGGATAAAGCTGGGGTAATAGAGAGATGGGATGGGACAGAGCTGGGAGAAGAAAGATGGGATGGGACAGAGCTGGGAAAACAGATGGGATGGGACAGAGCTGGGAGAAGAGAGATGGGATGGGGCAGATCTGGGAGAAGAAAGATGGGATGGGAAAGAGCTGGGAAAACAGATGGGATGGGACAGAGCTGGGAGAAGAGAGATTGGATGGGACAGAGCTGGGAATAGAGAGATGGGATGGGACAGAACTGGGAGAAGAGAGATGAATGGGGCAGAGCTGGGAGAAGAGAGATGGGATGGGACAGAGCTGGGAAAAGAGAGATGGGATGGGACAGAGCTGGGAAAAGAGAGATGGGATGGGACAGACCTGGGAAAAGAGGGATGGGATGGGGCAGAGCTGGGAATAGAGAGATGGGATGGGACAGAGCTGGGAGAAGAGAGATGGGATGGGACAGAGCTGGGAGAAGAGAGATGGGATGAGACAGAACTGGGAGAAGAGAGATGGGATGAGACAGAGCTGGGAGAAGAGAGATGGGATGAGACAGAGCTGGGAATAGAGAGATGGGATGGGACAGAGTTAGCAAAAGAAAGATCGGATGGGGCAGAGCTGGGATGAGACAGAGCTGGGAAAAGAGAGATGGGATGGAACAGAGCTGGGAGAAGAGAGATGGGATGGGACAGAGCTGGGAGAAGAGAGATGGGATGGGACAGAGCTGGGAGAAGAGAGATGGGATGGAGCAGACCTGGGAGAAGAGAGATGGGATGGGACAGAGCTGGGAGAAGAGAGATGGGATGGGATAAAGCTGGGGTAATAGAGAGATGGGATGGGACAGAGCTGGGAGAAGAAAGATGGGATGGGACAGAGCTGGGAAAACAGATGGGATGGGACAGAGCTGGGAGAAGAGAGATTGGATGGGATAGAGCTGGGAATAGAGAGATGGGATGGGACAGAGCTGGGAGAAGAGAGATGGGATGGGAAAGAGCTGGGAGAAGAGAGATGGGATGGGACAAAGCTGGGAGAAGAGAGATGGGATGGGACAGAGCTGGGAAAAGAGAGATGGGATGGGACAGAGCTGGGAAAATAGATGGGATGGGATGAGACAGAGCTGGGAGAAGAGAGATGGGATGGGACAGAGCTGGGAAAAGAGAGATGGGATGGGACAGAGCTGGGAGAAGAAAGATGGAATGGGACAGAGCTGGGAAAACAGATGGGATGGGACAGAGCTGGGAGAAGAGAGATGGGATGGGACAGAGCTGGGAATAGAGAGATGGGATGGGACAGAGCTGGGAGAAGAGAGATGGGATGTGAAAGAGCTGGGAGAAGAGAGATGGGATGGGACAAAGCTGGGAGAAGAGAGATGGGATGGGACAGAGCTGGGAAAAGAGAGATGGGATGGGACAGAGCTGGGAAAATAGATGGGATGGGATGAGACAGAGCTGGGAGAAGAGAGATGGGATGGAACAGAGCTGGGAGAAGAGAGATGGGATGGGACAGTGCTGGGAGAAGAGAGATGGGATGGGACAGAGCTGGGAGAAGAGAGATGGGATGGGACAGAGCAGGGAGAAGAGAGATGGGATGGGACAGAGCTGGGATAATAGAGAGATGGGATGGGACAGAGCTGGGAAAAGAGAGATGGGATGGGACAGAACTGGGAAAAGAGAGATGGGATGGGACAGAGCTGGGAGAAGAGAGATGGGATGGGGCAGAGCTGGGAAAAGAGAGATGGGATGGGGCAGAGCTGGGATAATAGAGAGATGGGATGGGACAGAGCTGGGAAAAGAGAGATGGGATGGGACAGAACTGGGAAAGGAGAGATGGGATGGGACAGAGCTGGGAATAGAGAGATGGGATGGGACAGAGCTGGGAAAAGAGAGATGGGATGGGACAGAGCTGGGAATAGAGAGATGGGATGAGACAGAGCTGGGAGAAGAGAGATGGGATGGGACAGAGCTGGGAAAAGAGAGATGGGATGGGACAGAGCTGGGAATAGAGAGATGGGATGGGGCAGAGCTGGGAATAGAGAGATGGAAGGGGACAGAGCTGGGAAAAGAGAGATGGGATGAGACAGAGCTGGGAATAGAGAGATGAATGGGACAGAGCTGGGAATAGAGAGATGAATGGGATAGAGCTGGGAAAAGAGAGAGATGAATGGGACAGAGCTGGGAAAAGAGAGATGGGATGGGACAGAGCTGGGAATAGAGAGATGAATGGGACAGAGCTGGGAAAAGAGAGAGAGATGAATGGGACAGAGCTGGGAAAGAGAGATGGAGCGGGGAAAGGTGAGTTTTTCCAGGTGTTCACACAGCAGGGGCATCCCGATTCAGGATACCCCAGGGAAAAGCAGCATTCAATGAGTGCCACTCAGCCTCCTGCGATCAAAGCAGGCAGCTGAGCCAGATGCTCCTCTTTAACTCACCCCGCCTGCTGTCTTTCCTCCTGGCTTTTCCCACACGCCGTCTTTCCTCCCGCCCGCCGACCCCACCACGTGTCTTTCGTCCTGCTCCACGGCCCCGCTTGCTGTCTTTCCTTCTGGCCGCCAGCCCCGCCCCTGTGTCTCCGCCTGCTTGCGGCCCCTGCCAGCCCCGCTTGCTGTCTTTCCTCCTGCTCACCGGCCCCACCACTGTCTTTGCTCCTGCTCGGCGATACCAGGCGCCGGGCGGGCTATGCGGGCTTCGTTTGCAGGCTGCTGGGCCTGTTTTAACGTAGGGGCCTGGAGCGGCAGCTCCCTCCGCCCCTACGCTAATCCGGCCCTGCCCAAATGGTGATGCAACTGAGAAATGGACTAAAACCAAGGATGGTCAAAACCAATAATGGGTTCACCTTAAAGTGGACCTTTTGCTACTATCCTAGTTATAGCTTAGTTTTCCGGGGATATCCGAATTTGTGATGCCCCGCCATTTGATCGCCCACAAATTCGCCTTTCCACTGCTCCCATGGCACATGCTCTTATGTATAAAGCATTGTTTTGAACAGGGTGCCCGAATAGTGAGCATGCCCATCCCCGCTGCGGTGTGCGGCACGCTCCTGCCCCTCTGAATGGCTGGGTGTGGAAGCACATCTTGGCCAGCGATTGCGGGACCACTGGAAAGATAAGAAATTGTGGAGATTCACAAAGTGGGGCATCCCGAATAGTCAGCTGTTCTCCAGGGCAAACCACGTCGGTAATAGGTCTGCTTTAAAGCGTGTCCCCCTCCATTACTGTCAAAACTCACTGGATTTTGACTACCCAGGTTTTGTTAGATGATCCGGGGGCATCCCAGTTGGGAATCTCCTGCTGTGTCAAACCCCCCAGATCAACCAGAAATGCCCAGAATCCCTGGCTGCCAAAAAACAACTTATCTTTCCTGGGCTCCTACACACAATTGTTGGATGCAGCTGACCTGAACTACCGGATTTCTGGTCTAAACGGCACTTTGTGTCATGCCTGTTCGGTGTCCAAACATCTGGTAACGTGGACATGGAAATCCATTCATTGGTGTATAAAATTCTGCCCATCCCCATCATAGTGAATGGAGCGTACTGCCGCACTCACTTTAACAGAGGGGGTGAGGTAGGAACTGCATTGAGGGCTTTATCCTCTGGGTAGCCCAGAGGTTGACTCCAGGAGTCATGTGTGGGAGGACAGATTGCCTAGGCTCAGGCTTTCCTGCTGGTAAATGAGGAACTAACTTAAACTGGACCTTCACCCTAAATAAGAGCATATCTCTATGTTTTCCACACCCTATACATACAGATTGCTCACATTAAAAATCATCCTACCTGCATCTATTGCGTTTTCTGAGACTTTACACATCCAAGATGGCGGCCCATGGAGGTGCAGGCTGCCTGAAAACAGGAAGTGTCTTCTGACTGTGTCGCTCTGCATTCTGGGATTGCTGACCTTTTCTGACCTCATCTCTGCTCTGTTTGTGCAAAGCACAGCCATAACCCCGCTCCCCTGCACTTTTGACCCCTCTCAACTCCTCAGCATGTGATGCTACTGATCCAAGATGGCGGCGCCCATATCCTAGAGTCCTGAACAGAGTTGCAGCCCAGTGAGGGAAAGAATAATAAATAAATGACCAAAAACATTAAATATATTAATTTTAGATGCTGGGGAATAGTTTTTAAAGGGTTTGAGCTTTTCATTAAATTATGCTGAAGGTTCGCTTTAAGCAGCTGTATGTGCTGTGGACAGAGCAGCAGTCCTACTTCAAAACTGTCAGTGACTGGTGGGAGTACCAGTCAAGTTTGACAGTTTCACCTCATGATGCTGCATAATATTTTGAATAATGGGTGGGGTCTTAAAGTGGACTAAAACCTAGGGTTTTGGTCTTTTCCCCCAGGGCACCCCAATCCCAACTCACCTCTTCCCGTTCCTATGGCATGATCGGCGCTGCTGATTTAACAATGTCTGCGTGCCCATGACGGCCATTTACAAATGCCTGGTGCCTGCTAGAGGGATAGTGGGGATGCCGCGGCTCGAGCATGTGCAGTTGGACCGGGAAACAAGGTAAGTATATGGGGCAACCTGGGGGATTTCACACAGCGGGGCATCCCGATTTTGGAAGCCCCAGGGGAGGGAATCGATTCTTAAAGATTCCTGGGCCGATTGGCGTGGGTTTTGGTCCCGAGAACTTGATTCAGACACTGTCAAATGCATATGCGTGCACTCCCAAAGCACATGTGCACACTCCCAAGAGGATGAAGAGAGGGGGCACTGCTACTCTCCGGCTGGGAGGATGGGGGCGGCTGCACTTCTTACTCCCAGCACCAGCCAGGAGGAAAGCGAAGATAGGGGGAGCTGCCATAGAAGGGAGTGAAAACGCTGCAGCTCTTACCCCCAACATTGGCAGGGTGGAGAGCGAGAGAAGAAGGGAGGAAGCCACTGCACTGTCCCAGAGGAGGGGGAAACTGCCGCAGCTCTTGCTCCCAACACCGACTGGAAGGAGGGGAGCGCCACAGGTCTTGCTCTGGGAACAGATAGAATGAAGGGGGGTCGCAGATAGCAAAATATGGAGCCAAGGAGGGTCGGACTATACATGGAGAGGGAATAGTTACTACAGGAGAGGTGGACATAGGCAGTGGAGATACACACATTGAGCTAGAAAGCAATGTGATTGCTGGACGTGTGTGAAGGGGCTGACGGGTGGCCGGAGAATAAGGTAATAAGGTTCCCTTTCCATCCTGGTCCCAGGCTTCTGTGACACATTGCCGAGGCAGCAACCAAGGGAACAGCACTACAGAAGAACATAGTGTTGTGTTACAATAATATTAAAGCTTGTGGTAATCCCCCAGCCACCCCCCACCCCCCTGTGTTGTTCCTACCTCAGGGTGGGGGCATCCAAGTTCAGGCAAAGTAGTATATATTTTGGACTTTAGGTCCTCTTTAAAATGACCCTGAAGTCTATTTTAAAGCAAGCTAAAACTTCAGGGCTGGCCAATTACCTCTCCAGATCAGGGTTCCATGCTGTGTGAATTCCAGGTGGCGGAAAAAAATGTTTTTTTTTATTTAATCCCCAACTGCTGAGGCAGGACAGGGTTTACTAAGATAATTTGGTGCACAGAAGTCACACAACACAGAATCCCCTGCTTTGCATGTGCTCCCAAGCCCCCATTAAAATGAATAGATTTGCATGTGCACACATTGTGGGATGCCACTCTTTAAAGACATCGGTAAGACCGCAGACCAAACTTCTAATTTGGGATGTCTCGGGTGAGACTTTTAGATCAGCTCATAAACTTACCTTAAAACCCACTCCTATGGTGCATCTGTGGGCCTCCTGTGGCATCCCAGGCAAGTGCAGGTTACACCAATATTCTGTTCATTCAGAATAGACAGACATTAACATGTAGCACAATCTATTCTGATTGGCGGATCAAAACATTGGGTTTTGGTCTGCTTTAACCTACCAACTTGCTGAAGTGTTGACCATAAAACACTCCGAATATCACATTATCACTTTTTTTTTATATATGCTAGCTTTCTAGTGCTTTTTTATGTGGACAGAGCCCTGCAGCACCACCTGATAGTTGTGGGCCCATTAGTACTTGCTGTGGCCTGTGGGCCCCTGTAGCAGCACACTTGGTGGAGGAACATGGCACTAGTAAGGGGTCACTATGGCACTAGTACTGAGGGTCCTCCAATTATCTGGTGCTCCAGGTTGGTTAGTAATAGGCCTGAAAGGAGTGATGACCTCGTTCATGAATGGTTCAGATCTACCAGTGTCTGTCCAAGGGCTGGGCAGTACATAGAAGCCGTTGTGTTGTTGTTGTACCCCTGGGGTGGTGCCCAGTGTACCTTAAATTCATCCTTTGCTGGTCACATTGGGTTTACTTTTCTGTAGTTGTGCCCTTCACACAATGCTTTTTTATGCACAGCTTCTTATTGGTGGGTCCTTTTGACTACCCCATGAGAAACTTTTTATGCCTCATCTTGCAATTGGCACTCGCTTATTTTTTCGTAAGCCCGATCCCCTCACCCTTTTTGTCACTTGTTTTTGCCATGTTTTGTTCCTTTTTGTTTTGTGTGTCACATGCTTACGGTTGCCAGCGACTCCTTATGACCCTGTCCCTAATGACTAGCGGTCAGAAGTTATAGGCCTTTTGGACTCCCGACCTCTGCCCAGTGCTCCCCCTTGAGGCTCCCGTGAGTATGAGGATGGTAGCCTCCTGGGAAAGCAGTGCCCAACGCCTGGGCTAATACTTGGTGCAGACAGCTCCAGGGAAATGCGGGCTGCGGACGCTCTGATTACCAGGAGGGCAGCCATCTCAGATAGCAGGGGTCAAAGGTGTAGAACCTGGTCGGGGAAAGGTAGGCTGAGGGGAGTTTGCCTAAAAAGTCCATGGGGAAAGCTTCTGCTAGTACCTGAGGACTAGAGCAGCCCCAAGGTTCTTCGGAGCTGAGGGGGATGGGTTTATTTTGTTTGGGAAGGAACCAGGCTGGGCACCCTTAAACCTATCCTTCAACCTGAATAGGTTGAACCTGAATAGGTAACTACAAGCTCCAGCTGTTCCAGTGTGAACATTAAAGTGGACCAACACCCACGGGTGATCGGCCCGGGAATCTATAAGATTCCCGGGCCGATCACCCCCCACCCCGCGGGACATCCGAGATCGAGATGTCCCGCGGGGTGAAACCCCCCCCAAACACCCCAACTCACCTACCTTATCTTCGGCGGCGGCCGGCCGCCGCCGCCTCCCTCGCGCCCCTGTAGGCGTGCGCGCCTCCGCGCCGGCCGTCTGCGAATGGCCGGCGCGGGGGCGCGCGCGTTCAAAGTGACGCGAGGGAGGCGGCGGCGGCCGCCGCCGCTTAGACGTTCAAGATCTTCCCTTGTACGTCGGCGCTGGGAGCGGGGAGAGGTGAGTTGTTCGGGGGGTTCGGGGGGGTTTCACACAGCGGGGCACCCCGATCGGGGGTGCCCCACCGAAGTGGACCATGACCCAGGATAGTCAAAATCCTGGGTGTTGGTCCACTTTAAGTACTCAAAGGTGTCTAGTGTGGCCCTGAGTGGGGAGGCCTACTGATGTGGGATGCCCCATATACCCCAGATTTAACTAGATCTTATTATTTTTGCATTCCCTGGCCCCACATGGCTGTCAGAAGCCAATCAGGTTCACTAGATAGACAGGTGCACAGAGATGTGTAAGTGGGCGCCAGGAGATAATATTTACACACCCCTTCACATTCAAAGCTGGAACAGCAGGGGCCTCTCGCTCTCTTTTTTTGCACATTTTTTATTATGCACATTATTATGCTTTTAACTTTTTTTTTACTTTACATTCTTTTCTACATCCTTCTCTCTCATTTCACTTTTTCTTCATTTAAAGTGGACCAAAACCCATCTATAAGATTCCCGGGCCAATCAATTTCCTCCCCTGAGGGCATCCAAAATCGGGATGCCCCGCTGTGTGAAACCCCCTGTGTGAAGCCACCCATATGCTTACCATGCACGAGCCGTGGCCGCATCCCCGCTATCCCTCTAGCAGGGCCAGTGCCCGTGCCAGGCACGTGAATGGCTGGCGCGGGCACACTTCTTGTTAGAGGGAAGCGGGGGATGCGTCCTTCAGTGTGCTCAGAGTCGCTGGCCTTAGATGAAGGCTTAGACCACGTGACGTCAGCTCGCAGATTGGACGAGTGACCATGCATGCGCCATAGGAGCGGGAAGAGGTGAATTGGCTTAAGGGATCTGGGGGGGTCACGCAGCAGGGCTGCCTCGATCGGGGGAAAGGACCAAAACCCAGGATAGTCAATTCTGGTCCACTTTAAACTTCCCCCCATCTTTTCAAACTTTATTACAGCTTAATGAGTATCTTGCCAACACCACCCAAGATAGAGTCATCCTGAAACCGACTAAAAAGAAAATGTACATACTGAAAAATCTACCTGTCTGGTCCATTGCTGAAGTCCTTTCCTTAGCAGAAGCCCAGGCCTGTATCTTCCATTGCATTAGCTAGACATAGTGACACTTTTCTCTCTCAATCACTGCCTCAGCCTCAGCAGCCAAATCTGAATGACTAGGCTTCTATCCAGGGAAGGGACTGCAGGTGTAAAATATGGAGGGGGGGGGGGGGTTAGGTAAGTATGCATATCAGGATAAATGGGGAGGTGAGCACAAAAGTGCCTACCAGGGTCGGCTCCAGGTTTATGTGGACCCTTGGGCGGCCTGGTCTCAGTGGGCCCCTTTGTGGTGAAGAGTCGCGTCACATTACCAAGAGACGTCCAAATCTGGATGCCCCCTAAGAATAATGCTATTGGGCCAACACTCTAGTCTTGGTCAACTTTGAAGCACACCAAAACCTTTTAAACCTGACCTCGGAGTCTAATTTAAGCTAGAATCAACTGATTTTGGATGCCCCTGTGTGTGACCCCCCTCCTTTGTTTATTACTTTCCTGGAACTGGTGAATGCACTGTGGGATCGCCAGTTTGAGTTAACGGCCAAACCAGGGGGGTGCTTTCACAAACAGAGGCATCTCAAATTGAGATGCCCCTGAAAAAGCTGACCAAAACTCAGGGGTGGAATTGCTTGCATAGTGGGGGTGGCAGCGATCCCAGGGATAGAAAACCTGGGGTGGGCAACTTAAAGGCAGAACAAAACCCAGCACTTCCTCCCCTGGAATCTAAATCGATATGCCCCATTGTGTGGAACCCTGCCATTTGAGGAGATGTGGGCACCAGCCCTCCTAGTCCGCTGCCAGTCAAGCACCATCGCACACCCCAAAGGCTGGCCCTGTCAGTGGACCCATCTCTGTGGGTGGGGGCCCCGGCAGCTGCCCCGCCTTGCCAGGTGCTGACGCCAGCCCTGGTGCCTAGAGCTACATGAACCTTAAATACGGCCCTGCAGGTGAGTGTTGGGGGTGGTGTCAGTGGGGCATCCTGATCTAGGATGCCTTAAGGGAATGCCAGCAGCCAGAGGTTGGCTTTGGAATCTTCTAGGTTTCTGGGCCGTGCCATTAGGGTTTTGTTCACTTTTAATAGACTTTACCCGCGATTACGTATATGTACAATCGTATTCGCCCTGCGATCAAAGTGTACTACTGGAACGTTAATCAGGTTTTATCCGTTCATTGTACGTTTTACATAGCATTTACCACTAGGTGGCGCTGTTGAAGCAGCTCATTTTGGAGGCTGTATTATCTTATTACTCTTCTAGAGGGCAAAGCGACGCTGATCAGCTTTATGATATTCAAATAAAACTACCCAGAATGCCTCTGTGCGCTCAGCGTCTGTAGTATTGGTTTGCCTTCTGAGCGAAATACCCTGTTAGGAAAAATCTGGGCTCGGAGCTGTGTCCATCCCTTTACCGTCAATATTGCAGTCGAATATGGGGGTCGCTCTCCCTAGGCTGGAGATGCGGCATGGTATAACCAGTCGCCCGTGCTGGTTGTAAGTGACTGTGTTGTTGTCTGGTCCCTGTCCTTCGTTAAGGACAACCAATTTTTGACTATGCTCACGTACGAGGTGGGCGTATTTGTTGCATGTAATAAAAGATTAAGATGATTAGAGCTAGGTTATAATGTGGATTTACACCCGGGTGGATCAGCCTGGGAGTTTACACGATTCCTGGGCCGCTGTGTGAAGCCCCCCAGGACGCCCAGAAATCTCACCTGGATCCCAATCCACCAATGCATGTGCGGGCTGCGGCTGCATTACGCGCTTCTATCTAGCAGGGCCTGCGCCGGCCATTTGGGAAGCGCGAGATGCGTCCGCCAGCGCGCTCGGAGCCACTGTGGTAAGACTTCTCATTGACGTGCATACCACAGCGGCTCTGAGCGCGCTGATTGGACGAGCAGGCACGAATGCGCCATAGGAGCATGGCGAGGTGAGTTTTTACACGCGATCGGGGTGTCCTGTGGAAGTGGACCAAGACCCAGGATAGTCCTGGGTGTGGGTCCACTTTAAATCGCCTAAAAATATCGATTTTATCAGCGTCCGTGAATATTTGTACACCGGGCATCACAAAATATCCAACCAGGGCTTAATTCCTACCAGGACAAGAAACCACAAGCCTGGCAGGAGTTTTATTCAGTCTGGACTAAGTGGCCCCTTCTCTCAATTACCTGTTTTCATGGATTTTTACACAATTTCACCATAGTGCTTCTTTAATCAGCGCGATTGCGGGGCCTTAGTAAGTTCTATGGGCGCTTTCACATATTTTGGCAGCATCCAGCAATTCTGCTACATGTGAGTGGGGATCGCAAGCTCTGACACAGTCCACATGCTGTACACCAGCCTTAGTGGGCTCAATACAGGAATTTGCTGATGGGAGAGGAGGTTAGGTTGTTAAACTGAATAAATATCAGAGATTTTGGCCCATCCTAACTCTGAGTTACTTCAAATCCATAGGCAACTGGTGGGAGTATGTCAAGCTTTGAAGCAGGTCAAATCGGTGAGTAAGGGACAGTTGTGGCCTAGCGGTAAGAAATGGTGATGAGTGAACTTGTAGAAGTTCAAGTTTGTCGAGTTTGGTTGAACTTGCCGCCAAAGTTCAGTTCAGGTACCCAGACTTGACCTCACCCAGGGGCCCTAAAATGGCTGTAAGAGGAGGTAGGAATGGCTAGAGGAATGCAAATGGGAGGGGGGAGGGGGCAGGTCAGTTGCCCTGCACAAAATGCAGAAGGGGAAAAACCCAAAAATAACAGAAAACAAATAAATAAAAACAATTAAATTATAATTATAATACGGATTTCAGAGGGCAAATTAGGGGGTATCACCAGGGAGATTGCCCTTCAAAAAGGGTTAGGGAAAGAATTCCAAGCAATCAAATAATCACAGAAAACAAACCCCACCTAACCCTATAACATGATGTGTAACAGAATCCCCCCATCACCCCAGAGCAGACTGTAAAGGCGCCCCCCATATTTCCCATAGCAGAGCAACCCCCATCATCCCTATAGCAAATTGTGTGTCAGAACAACCCCAATCATCCCTGTAGCAGACTATGTGTCAGAACAACCCCATCATCCCCATAGCAAATTGTGTGTCAGAACAACCCCAATCATCCCTGTAGCAGAATGTGTGACAGAACAACCCCAATCATCCTCATAACAGATTGTTGCAGAGCAACCTTAATCATCCTTACAGTAGAATGTGAGGCATGGCAACCCCATCATCCCTAAAGCAGACGCTGTGCCAGAACAATCCCAATCATCCCTATGGTAGAATGTGCGGCAAAACACGCCCACTCATCCCTATAGCAGAATGTGTGGCAGAACAACTCCCATCATCCCTATAGTAAACTGTGTGTCAGAACAACCCCAATTATCCCTATGGTAGAATGTGTGGCAGAACAACCCCAATCATACTTCTAGTAGAATGTGCGGCAAAACACGCTCACTAATCCCTATAGCAGACTGTGTGGCAGAACACCCCCCATCATCCCTATAGCAGACTGTGCCAGAACAATCCCTATCATCCCTATAGCAAGCTGTGTGTCAGAACAACCCCAATCACCCCTATAGTAGAATATGTGGCAGAAAAACCCCATCATCCCCATAGCAGACTTTGTACCAGAACAGCCACAATCATCCCTATAGCATATTGTGTGTCAGAACAACCCCATCACCCCCATAGCACACTGTGAGGCAGAACAACCCCCACCATCCCTATAACAGACTATCTGGCAGAACAACCCCAATCATAACCATACCAGACTGTGACAGAACCCCCCCCCCCATCATCTTCTATAGCAGACTGTGACAGAGCCCCCCATCATACCCATAGCAAATTGTGACAAATCTCCCCATTATCCCATAGACTGTGACAGAGCTCCCTATCATCCCCACAGCAGGCAGAGTGCTGTGTGCGCTCGTCTGTTTGCTGGCTGGGCTGGGAACTGTCCTCCCAGCTTGTGGCCATTCCCTGTAGTGGCACAGCCCCACCTACACCCCCTTCCTAGTTGGTTGGGGGGCACGGCAGTGAGATGGTCTGCCTGCTGGCTGACCTGATTTCCTGTGGAGAGGGTAGAAGCTGGTTGATGGGCTCAGCAGCCCATCAACCAGCTTTAGTATTCTGCTGAACACCGAACCTCGGCACAGACTTCTGACTGAAGTCTTTGTTGGGGGTTGGAACCCGTACTTGCACATTTCGGCACAGAGCTCAACTTCGGGTTCATTCAACTCTAGTAATGATGGCAGGTTCGATTTCTGAACATTGGACCTAAATGAATTACTCTTGAGCAAGGCATCTAACTCTCAAGTGCTTTCTGTGTGCTATATTTACTAGAAGTCGAGTGTTTTCTGTACATGTATGACGTGACAGTGTGGTTATATTTTTAACACTTTGGGTGAAATGGTAAGAAGTCCAGGGGACCCTCTACCCATTCACAGTGTAGGGTGTGCCCTATCACCTCCCAGCATTGGCAGGTAAAATGTCAGTATTCCAGCAGATTACCCACAACCCCATTTGGGATGCCCGAGTTGCATAAGAATGACTCTCAACAATGAAGCCAAGCGGGTTTTCTTTCTCTAAGATAAATCGACTTGCTATAGAAGATCATCTACTTCAAGGCTCTGACTTTTCGTCCAGTGCTCTGAGACAGCTAGGCCCCATGGTGTCATCCATAGAGGTGAACCTTTGCAGTTGACTCATGTGTCCAGATGGGACAGTAAGCGGACAACAGTGCTTCATATCACTAATTATACAGCAGGGACACTCATTACTAGCATTTCAGTGAAAGTTGGTGATGGCAAACTACAGCCTTGTGGGCTGGAACACAATCCTAGAAAGCCTGCATGCCCAGTCAATGTCAGGTTCGCTCTTTGTCATTAAATAGAAGATATGGCCTGAACAATAGAGTTCATCCTACCTGGCATAGAAAGGGCATCAGCATTGGATCTGGCAGGGGAGGAGGTGGGGACCCACCACTAGAAGCAGGCGGCATCAGGATACAGTAGGACAAGGAGAAGAGGATCTGGTGATAGAAATTGTGATGCCATTGGAGGAGGTAGCAGGATTGAATGATGCATAGGAGGCATTAGGAACCTGGCAGAATAAGTGGTGATAAAATGGCAGGATCAGACCCTACAGAGGGGGAATAGGAAGTGGCAGGGCCAACAACATTAACCCTGGCAGAAGAGATCGCAGGGTCCCATCAGAAGTAGCAACATCAGCAGAGAAGGAGGAGGTATAAACCTGGTGGAAGAAGCAGCAGTGCCAGCATGGAAGACGAGACAATGATCCGGCAGAAGTAGCGGCCCTCGTGGAGGAGGTGGCAGGATCGGACCATGCAGAGAAGGTGTTGGGGACCCAGCAGAAGAAGCAGCAGCACAGGCGGCATCAGACCTTGTGGAGGAAATGTTGGGGACCTAGAAAGTAAGGGAGGTTGCATGATTGGCCCCTACAGTACCTGGAGAACAAAGCGGGGTGCCAATGAAGAAGGTGGTAGGACCCTACAGATGAGCCATTGGGGACCCTATAGAAGAAGCATCAATGGAGAAGCAGGTGACAGTGGCATTGGACTCTGCAGAGGAAGCCACAGGGACCCATCAGAGGAATCGTTAAGGTCCTGTTGCTAGTCATTCAGTTATCCCAGAGAGAAATGTTGTAGAGTGGGAGACGTTCACTATCTGTTTTGGAGGTGCCCTATTACCAGGAACTTTAGTGAATCATCCGTGAGTGAATCATCCGTGTGTCATTCGCTGAGCAGGGCCATTCCTAGCACAGATATTAACAACATGGCATAAAACACTGGCTGGACGAGAGCCCAGCGGAAAAGTGAGTTGTGTGGGGAATCTGGGGCTTTCATACAAAGGGGCATCCCAGGGACGGCGTTAGGACCTGGCAAGGTCGGGCAAGTGTCGAGGGCCCTGCCGCCTTAAAACGGCCAACTGTCCTCTGCCGCAGAAATCTTTTCTATGGCTGCGGTGTCTGCTGGGAGCGGGGGAAGACTGCAGAGAGCGCAAGCAGAAGGCGCGCTGTAACCTTAGAGGCCGGCCGGCTCCCGTCTGTACGAGTCGGGCTGGTCTCTGTGTCACATGACAGCCTATGTCATCGTGCAGAGACCAGGCCTTCTGCTTGCGCTCTCTGCAGTCTTCCCCCGCTCCCCGCAGACACCGCAGCCATGGAAAAGATTAGTTTTTTAAATGCTAACCCGTCAGGGAGGGGGTTGACACTCAGCAGGTGGGAACATAACCTCGGTGCCCCCTGGCCAGTGTTGAGGGATAGAGAGGGGGAGGTGGGTTGAGGGTATGTAGAGCCCCCCTTAAAAAGGGGACCAAAACCCAGGATTTTTCCTATCCTGGGTTTTGGTCCTTTTCCCCTGGGCACCTTGATTGGGGATGCCCCACTGTTTGAAACCCCCCAGGTTGCCCCAAGGAACTCACCTCTTCCTGTCTTACGGTGCATGCGTGGTCGCTCGCCCAATCAGCGCAGCCCGCGCATGCGCCTTTTAACCAGGAAGTAAGGTAAGTGTATGGGGCAGCGGGCATCCGTTTATGGATGCCCCGGGGGAGGGAATCGATCAGCCCGGGATTCTAACAGATTTCCAGGCCGATCTAGCTGAGTTTTGGTCCACCGCTGCCATTGGCCACCATTAGCCCACAAGACCTTTCATCGGCTAAGAGAAGCTGAACAGAGCTGAGTGCGCTTATTGGCTGCATGCCTGCACATGCGCTTTCAGGTAAGGTAGGTCAGGTAAGTTTTACAAGTGGACCAGGGGGGTTTCACACAAGAGAGGGCATCACAAATCAGGGTGCCCCAAAAGCCCAGGATAGTCCAAATATTGGGTTTTGATCCATTTGATCATAAGTACACCGGCGATCCCAGGAGGTTTCACACAGCGGAGCGTGTGCGGTGACTCAGGGGGCCCACTCACACTTTGTCGCCCAGGGGCCCACAAAACCCTGGAGCCGGCCCTGGGGCATCCCATATACCTACTGACCCCACAGTACATGAGCCTGCTGCAATGTTATCGTTGGCTTTCCGCAGCTAATGCGCTTACCTACACCTGCCATTTCTAAATGACCGCTGGGGCACACTTAAGTTGGCAGGAAAAGCCGGCTGGATGCACCCAGCACCCAGAATGGATTGCTAGATCATGCAATCTGTTCTGATTGGCTGGCGCCACCTGGCCATCTATTATCATTGCAGGAGAGCCTGTGCATTTACCTTGGGATCCCTGAAGAGGTAAAATTACTGGCCGAACTGAGAGGTTTCATCCAAAGGGCATCCCCAAATGGTATTCCCCAGTAATGTGGGCCAAAACCAAGGTGAACAAAAATGCTGGGTTTTGTCCTCTGTAAAAGATAAATGCATCTAGGGCTCAGAAATTACAAACACGCATGTCAACCAATGCAGTTATTTTTCCATGCACAATGCTGACTGTGGCAACAAGCCTGCATTTAGTTAGGATGGCAACCTATCCAGGATAAATGGAGTGCCATGTGCTCCCTGTCATGTACTCCCCTTTAGCTGTTTGTGCTCATGTTGCCTATTGAGAGAGAAGCTGCTGTGACCCACACATGCGCAGTTAAAGTGGACCAAAACCCACCATGATGGGACCAGGAATCTTATAGGGCCGATCGATTCCCTCCCTCGGGGCATCCAAAATGCGCCAGGCATTTATAAATGGCACACTTCCTATTAGAAGGTAGCGGGGGATGCGTCCGCCAGCGCGCTTGGAGTTGCTGGCCTTAGACGGAGGCTTAGACGACGTGATGTCAGCGTGCTGATTGGACGAGCGGATGAGTGAATGCAGGGCAATCTGGGGTGCATACATAGTGGAGCATCCCAAATTGGGATGTCCCAAGATTGCTTGATTGTATGGTCCTGGAATCTTTTAGACTTCAGGGTCAGGTTGGTCCAGTTTAAAGGTTCACAGTCCAACAATAGAAAGTTAAGCCAGACGACATCCAGGATTTCCATAAAAGTCCAGCTTTATTGTAGTTTCAATTTAAAAAGCCATGAATCTGGCAGCGCTGCAACATGAGTAAGGGCGTGCTGCCCGAAACGCGTTGACGTAGGATTGTATTTCCTCTCATGCCTGTTGCATCGCTGCCTGATTCATGGCTTTTTAAATTGAAACTACAATAAAGCTGGACTTTTATGGAAATCCTTGATGTCGGCTGGCTTTACTTTCTATCGTTGGACTGTATTGCAATAAGGCGAGCTCTCACAGCCGTGCCGACAACTTGTGATTATGCTGACATGTCTGGGGCTAAAGCTGGCAACTTTGTGGTGATTTTCAGTTTAAAGGGACAGTCCAGTCAACATCAATAATAAGGCAGCAAGCAGCTTATCTTATACCTGTCCCATGTGCCTCTCCTCTATTCCCTGTGCAGGGTGGAACCTCCAAAGTATAACCTCCTTTCAATTTTATTTCTCCAGGACTGTGTAAAAAGGTTTTATTCTGTCATTGGCACTCAAAGCACACATGAGCATAGCCAGTCACAGTGGTCCCACAGCAGCTTCTGTGTATACTCATGACTTATAAAGCTGTGCGATAACGTACCCTTGGCAGCCAAGTTAGAGGCAAAAAAAACGGCATCACTGAGAATATAACAATTATTTTGAGATGCTTTGAAGTAACTCATTTGATTCGGTGGGAGTAAGTTAGTGTGTGCCCGGATATGGGGTTTTATTTACAGAAAAAAGGCAATAATAAAAAGAAACATTGAAACCGTATTACAGAATAGTGCAAACTTTCCAAGCACTATAATATTACAGTAGCTCATATTCTGTGGCTGTATTATTCAGTCTGTCCTACAGAGGGCAATACTGGCACACTCTGACCGCCTGTATTCTCTCTTCTATCCTAGAGAGGGCGATAGCGAGTCATTTTATGATCTCGCTCAACGAGGGCGATAGCACTACATACTGACTGTATATATTTGCTGATGAAGCATTCAAATTAAACAACACGGAATGCTGCTGGGTTCTCAGTAGCTGTAATTATATAATGAATAGTCTGACCAAACCAATTGGTGTAGAAGGATAATGGCTGCTGGGAGACACCACAGATGAGCCCGTCTGCTTACCTTTTTCTGCCAGTCTCTGCGTGGAAACAAAGCTATATGCTAAGTATTTATTTGTATGTTAATAGCATACCTCCCACGTGTCCCAGATTTGGAAGGACTGTCCCTTTTTTGAGTCCAAGTGCCCTTGTCCCTTGTTGTTCTCTGTCCATCTTTAAGGTTTAATATGCAGATCTGCATCAGTAAATGATTCATTCTCCTATTTAAAGTGTTTATATTGTTGTAAATGTTACAATCCATCTCCTATCCATGAATCAATAAGGGGCATGGCCTCATTTAACAGTTGTCACCCTTTCCCACACTGAAAAGTTGGAAGGTATACAATAGAACACTGAATAAAGTGACCCAAACTCAGGATTTTGACTATCCTGGGGTTTGGTCCTTAGCATCTCTCGCTATCCTCTAACAGGGAGCATTGCCCATGCTGGCCATTCATAAATGCCTGGTGCAGGCACAGGCCCTGCTAGAGGGATAGTCGGGATGCGGGCACGGCTTGCGCATGTGCCGTTGAACCGCAAAGCAAGGTAAGTATATGGGGCGACCTGGGGGGTTTCGCACATCGGGGCATCCCAATTTTGGATGTCCAGGGGGGGAATCGATCAGCCCGCTTATCTTATAGATTCCCGGGTCCAATCGCAGTGGGTTTCGGTCCACTTTAAGGACCTCCATACATGTAGTCTGGGTTTACTGAAATAGTGAGTTTACGATCAGTAATGAAGAAGGGTTTCACACAGGAGGGTATCCCAAATGGTGATGCAACTGAGAAATGGACTAAAACCAAGGATGGTCAAAACCAATAATGGGTTCACCTTAAAGTGGACCTTTTGCTACTATCCTAGTTATAGCTTAGTTTTCCTGGGATATCCGAATTTGTGATGCCCCGCCATTTGATCGCCCACAAATTTGCCTTTCCACTGCTCCCATGGCACATGCTCTTATGTATAAAGCATTGTTTTGAACAGGGTGCCCGAATAGTGAGCATGCCCATCCCCGCTGCGGTGTGCGGCACGCTCCTGCCCCTCTGAATGGCTGGGTGTGGAAGCGCATCTTGGCCAGTGATTGCGCGACCACTGGAAAGATAAGAAATTGTGGAGATTCACAAAGTGGGGCATCCCGAATAGTCAGCTGATCTCCAGGGCAAACCACGTCGGTAATAGGTCTCCTTTAAAGCGTGTCCCCCTCCATTACTGTCAAAACTCACTGGATTTTGACTACCCAGGTTTCGTTAGATGATCCGGGGGCATCCCAGTTGGGAATGTCCTGCTGTGTCAAACCCCCCAGATCAACCAGAAATGCCCAGAATCCCTGCCTGCCAAAAAACAACGTATCTTTCCTGGGCTCCTACACACAATTGTTGGATGCAGCCGACCTGAACTACCGGATTTCTGGTCTAAACGGCACTTTGTGTCATGCCTGTTCGGTGTCCAAACATCTGGTCCCGTGGACATGGAAATCCATTCATTGGTGTATAAAATTCTGCCCATCCCCATCATAGTGAATGGAGCGTACTGCCGCACTCACTTTAACAGAGGCGGTGAGGTAGGAACTGCATTGAGGGCTTTATCCTCTGGGTAGCCCAGAGGTTGGAGGTTGACTCCTGGAGTCATGTGTGGGAGGACAGATTGCCTAGGCTCAGGCTTTCCTGCTGGTAAATGAGGAACTAACTTAAACTGGACCTTCACCCCAAATAAGAGCATATCTTATATGTTTTCCACACCGCCAAGCTGTGTGAATTCCAGGTGAGCGGAAAAAACAGTTTTTTTTATTTAATCCCCAACTGCTGAGGCAGGACAGGGTTTACTAAGATAAATTGGTGCACAGAAGTCACACAGCACAGAATCCCCTGCTTTGCATGTGCTCCCAAGCCCCCATTAAAATGAATAGGTTTGCATGTGCACACATTGTGGGATGCCACTCTTTAAAGCCATCAGCAAGACCGCAGACCAAACTTCTAATTTGGGATGCCTCGGGTGAGACTTTTAGATTGCTCATAAACTTACCTTAAAACCCACTCCTATGGTGCATCTGTGGGCCTCCTGTGGCATCCCAGGCAAGTGCAGCAATATTCTGCTCATTCAGAATAGACAGACATTAACATGTAGCACAATCTATTCTGATTGGCGGATCAAAACATTGGGTTTTGGTCTGCTTTAACCTACCAACTTGCTGAAGTGTTGACCACAAAACACTCCAAATATCACATTATCACTTTTTTTTTTTAAATATATACTAGCTTTCTACTGCTTTTTATGCAGACAGAGCCCTGCAGCGCCACCTGATAGTTGTAGTAAACTTCTTCTGTGGGCCCATTAGTATTTGCTGTGGCCTATGGGCCCCTGTAACAGCACATTTGGTGGAGGAACCATGGCACTAGTAAGGGGTCACTATGGCACTAGTACTGAGGGTCCTCCAATTATCTGGTGCTCCAGGTTGGTTAGTAATAGGCCTGAAAGGAGTGGTGACCTCGTTCATGAACGGTTCAGATCTACCAGTGTCTGTCCAAGGGCTGGGCAGTACATAGAAGCCGTGGACATTCAAAAAGAATTAGCTAAGAAAGAAACTTTCTGGATTTTTGAACTTAATACTTTAACACCTTTTGGTCTAAACATAGAAATAGACCTGAATTGCTTTCTGACAAACAACTAAAGAATTCAACATCAGCGCTATTCTCTCTATGTTTAAACTAATCACTCAGATTAATGGTATGTTTCCATTTAAAACACATAACAAAACATTTTCCTCCAGCACCCAGGTGCTACAAAACTAACAGAGGAGTTATATTTTCCCTCCCTGGCTTCCAAATAGATAATTACATTCTAACTATCTCCTACAGTTACAAAATAAATACATTAATATGTTTGTAACCTTTTTAGATTCTCATCAATCCTCTTAAACTCAAATCAGTGCTACAGCACCACCTGCGGTTTAAAAGAAAACATTACATGCTGTAACACCTTTGCCAGTGTAAAACACAGCCTTATATAAACACAAATTACAAGAGCGCCACCTAGCACTCAGCAGCTAGAACTGAAGCTCCAGGAATGGAACTACATGCAAAGACTTCATCTCCCAGCAACCTTAGCGGCAACTTAAACACCAATAAAAATACCGGGCATAGCGCCCGCCCCTTCACCTTGACAACATCGGCACAGACCGACGAAACGCGCGTCGGTGAATCTCTCCTCCTCACTCAGGACTTTAGCTAAGCCGCCGCCGGCCACGCTACAATACCCCTCGCCTACGGGGTCTAAACAAAAGGCACCCGGCAAACGGCACTTGCGGCAGATCGCAGGGTGCACGCCCAGGGTGCCCGAAAGTCACTACTCACGCAGTGCACGAGTAAGGCGTAAGGTCACCGGCACACGTTTCTTTAGAGCACCGCCTTCTTGGCGGGGCCTTACGGCTCCACCAGAAGAATTTTTAAAGCCGTAAGGCTCCGCTCTGTCTTAGCACAGAGCACAATTGCGTTCAGCACTTTAATCCCCATCCCCTTATTTATTATCACGCCATAGCACTTATTTTTTTATGTGTGTTTGTTCACGTGTGTTGTTCTTGTTGTGGGTGCCTGGACCCTTATGGGCCCTGTCCCCAAGAACGGGGGTGGAAGAGGTTATAGGCCTTTTGGCCTCGCCTTGGAAACCCCGCCCAGTGGATCCCCCTTGAGGCCCGGGCTAGTACAAGGCAGGTCTTATGGCCAGCCAAGGAAACCCTGGGGCCGAAGCGAGTTAGTACCTGGTCGGGTAACCGCCAGGGAAAGCCTTTCGCTGAGGGATCCAGCCAGTGGTCCACAGGGAATCCTTCGGGTAGTACCTGAGGACTAAGTTCCCTCTTCTCCTTCGGGAGGGAGGGATAAGTATCCTTGTACTCTCTGTCAGGGGGCTCGTCCTCCGGGAGAGTAGGGGAAAGGGGCCCTGTCTCTGCGAGACGGACCTAGAATGGGCACCCCAAAGTGTTTTTCAGTGTGTTTGCACTTTTCACTTTGGGTGGCACGTTTTTCACGGTGTGTTTATCACACAGGCGGCTTCAAAAAAAAAAAACTTGCGGCAGACGGCCGCATCCTCCTCCGCCGGCCACGCTACACTATCCTTTACCTACCACAGGCATTTCATAGACCATACCTCGACTAATAAACGCACTCCATCTCCAATACTTCCAACAACATCACCTCCTGTACAGATTGCATTAACCATTTTTGGCACAGCCTCCCTCCATTAGGTACTGACCGCACACAGTAAGAAAAGCGGTATTTAACTCCTTCATCACCTTCACTTACATTGGCAAGCGCCTATTACAAAGGAACAATAAAGCGGACCTTAAACTTTTTACAACATTTACTCACAAAAAGCTGTACTTATACCCTCCAACAATATTTATATAACCCCAGTCCACTCTTAAGTACACAACAACAATATCTTATATCTAATCTTCATGCATCTCTTGGCTACAACAAATCCAATAAATTAGCATCTCATTTCCTACATTAAGAATACAGAGTACATCGGCACCCTAAATGAAACCTACAATCAGAAGGTGAGTTCCAAAGGCACCCTAAAGAAGATCTACAATCAACAGGTGAGTTCCTAAAGTGCACCTATAACTACAAGTGCACCTACGTTTAATTTATTTAAGGCGCCTATACAAAGTGCCCCATAGTGTGTTATTCACACTGGGCATTTTTCAATCTGCTCCACCATTAAGTTGGGGAGACAGAAAGACTAAAAAACCACCACTAACCTGGTGTTTTCTGATGAGTAATCAACCAGAAGCAATAATACGGGTTGTTGCTGGTTTGCATAATTTGGTAGACATACCGCCCTCAAACAGTCCTAACCTTTGATTCCTTTTCAGCAATTACCACAAGAATTTTGGATACATCACTAAAGTAAAAGTTATTTCTGAATTTTCAACTAACTACTCTTCTTTCCCCCAGCGCACCTACAAGTTCCACCCTAATTCCTGCTGCACAGGAATAGGCGACTACTACCAAACCAAACAGTACATAGAAGCCGTTGTGTTGTTGTTGTACCCCTGGGGTGGTGCCCAGTGTACCTTAAATTCACCCTTTGCTGGTCACATTGGGTTTACTTTTCTGTAGTTGTGCCCTTCACACAATGCTTTTTTATGCACAGCTTCTTATTGGTGGGTCCTTTTGACTATCTCTTTAAGAAACCTCCTCTGCCACATATCACTGTTATCTGCAGGCTGCATGTAACGAGAAGTACTGACAGCTGGCGCTACAGCGTTGCAAGGGGCATGGAATGAAGCACACTATGGACTGCTTGCTATCATATATTACACTATACATTACAGTATGTGCCTACAGTATGCAAATATGCTTTTAGCTGGCGTCTGTATTGCTGTGACTATGAAAAAATATTGTCCCATCGCTTGCTCTGTATGTGTACATACTGGTGAACATATTGCTGTGACTTTGGAAGAAAATACTGCCCCGCTCTCTGTGTTGACATGACTGTCAGCGTGAGGCTGACTAATGCTGGATGAACTCCAGCCAATCACCGTAGGTTACGTAGGTAGGGGAGGGGGTGTGTCTGGCCCCGTGCGGCTGGCTTCCCTTCTGTTCATGGCGCATGCGCAGGCGCCATGTTGAGGGTGGCAGCCCGGGACCAGCCTCCCCTTCGGATGACGCGGCGGACTGACGCTCGGATGAGCGCCTCCGGTGACGTCATCGGCCGGCCGCCCAGGTAAGCCCGCCAAGGTCTGTTTAAAAGCTGCATTGTTTGCTGTGTCCCAGTGCCGCTCTGATTCCCCTGAGGAAAGGCCATAACGGCCTGAAACGTTGGGACCCTTTTGATCCGCTTATGCTGTAACGTATCTTTCTTTAATGAGAATGTTCTATAAGACTGTTGAGCTGTTTTGATTGCACTCCTTGTATGTCTGCAACATCCGCATTTCTGTTTAGTCTCTGCCTTGCCAGTGCGATTGTATGCATGTATAATGTATTGTACTCTAGCTCCATCTGGTGGCTTTACACAGTATTGCTAGCACTATATCCTCTAATGGAAATCATGTTGTATATCTGTTTATAAAGTTCTGTATAGATACAAATTAAGTATTTTGATGCCATAATCTCTGGAGCTCTCTGCTTGCTTTTATGTTTGGCATATGGCTTGTACAAGATATGACTACTATAGATATGTATGTTGACAATCTGTAAATCTGTGGATAAATTTGCTCAGATGTATATATATTAATTATGCACTATTTAAATACACCTTTTTTGCAATCCACAATCAACTGTCTTGAGGTGTGCATTCCTTTGATTTGGTGTTTTGCATATCCTTTTGACTACCCCATGAGAAACTTTTTATGCCTCATCTTGCACTTGGCACTCGCTTATTTTTTCGTAAGCCCGATCCCCTCACCCTTTTTGTCACTTGTTTTTGCCATGTTTTGTTCCTTTTTGTTTTGTGTGTCACATGCTTACGGTTGCCAGCGACTCCTTATGACCCTGATGACTAGCGGTCAGAAGTTATAGGCCTTTTGGACTCCCGACCTCTGCCCATTGCTCCCCCTTGAGGCTCCCGTGAGTATGAGGATGGTAGCCTCCTGGGAAAGCAGTGCCCAACGCCTGGGCTAGTACTTGGTGCAGACAGCTCCAGGGAAATGCGGGCTGCGGACGCTCTTATTACCAGGAGGGCAGCCATCTCAGATAGCAGGGGTCAAAGCTGTAGTACCTGGTCGGGGAACTGCCGGGGGAAGCTAGGCTGAGGGGAGTTTGCCTAAAAAGTCCATGGGGAAAGCTTCTGCTAGTACCTGAGGACTAGAGCAGCCCCAAGGTTCTTCGGAGCTGAGGGGGATGGGTTTATTTTGTTTGGGAAGGAACCAGGCTGGGCGCCCTTAAACCTAACCTTCAACCTGAATAGGTTGAACCTGAATAGGTAACTACAAGCTCCAGCTGTTCCAGTGTGAACATTAAGTACTCAAAGGTGTCTAGTGTGGCCCTGAGTGGGGAGGCCTACTGATGTGGGATGCCCCATATACCCCAGATTTAACTAGATCTTATTATTTCTGCATTCCCTGGCCCCACATGGCTGTCAGGTTCACTAGATAGACAGGTGCACAGAGATGTGTAAGTGGGTGCCAGGAGATAATATTCACACACCCCTTCACATACAAAGCTGGAACAGCAGGGGCCTCTCGCTCTCTTTTTTTTTTGCACATTTTTTATTATGCACATTATTATGCCTTTAACTTTTTTTTACTTTACATTCTTTTCTACATCCTTCTCTCTCATTTCACTTTTTCTTCATTTAAAGTGGACCAAAACCCATCTATAAGATTCCCAGGCCGATCGATTTCCTCCCCCGAGGGCATCCAAAATTGGGATGCCCCGCTGTGTGAAACCCCCCAGGCCACCCATATGCTTACCATGCACGAGCCGTGGCCGCATCCCCGCTATCCCTCTAGCAGGGCCAGTGCCCGTGCCAGGCATTTGTGAATGGCCGGCGCGGGCACACTTCCTGTCAGAGGGACGCGGGGGATGCGTCCTTCAGTGTGCTCAGAGTCGCTGGCCTTAGATGAAGGCTTAGACAACGTGACATCAGCTCGCAGATTGGACGAGTGGCCATGCATGCGCCATAGGAGCGGGAAGAGGTGAGTTGGCTTCAGGGATCTGGGGGGGCTCACGCAGCAGGGCTCCCTCGATCGGGGGAAAGGACCAAAACCCAGGATAGTCAATTCTGGTCCACTTTAAACTTCCCCCCATGTTTTCAAACTTTATTACAGCTTAATGAGTATCTTGCCAACACCACCCAAGATAGAGCCGTCCTGAAACCGACTAAAAAGAAAATGTACATACTGAAAAATCTACCTGTCTGGTCCATTGCTGAAGTCCTTTCCTTAGCAGAAGCCCAGGCCTGTATCTTCCATTGCATTAGCTAGACATAGTGACACTTTTCTCTCTCAATCACTGCCTCAGCCACAGCAGCCAAATCTGAATGACTAGGCTTCTATCCAGGGAAGGGACTGCAGGTGCAAAATATGGAGGGGGGGGTTAGGTTCGTATGCATATCAGGAGCACAAAAGTGCCTACCAGGGTCGGCTCAAGGTTTATGTGGGCCCTTGGGCGGTCTGGTCTCTTTTGTGGTGAAGAGTCGCGTCACATTATCAAGGGACGTCCAAATCTGGATGCCCCCTAAGAATAATGCTATTGGACCAACACTCTAGTCTTGGTCAACTTTGAAGCACACCAAAACCCTTTAAACCTGACCTCGGAGTCTAATTTAAGCTAGAATCAACTGATTTTGGATGCCCCTGTGTGTGACACCCCTCCTTTGTTTATTACTTTCCTGGAACTGGTGAATGCACTGTGGGATCGCCAGTTTGAGTTAACGGCCAAACCAGGGGGGTGCTTTCACAAACAGAGGCATCTCAAATTGAGATGCCCCTGAAAAAGCTGACCAAAACTCAGGGGTGGAATTGCTTGCATAGTGGGGGTGGCAGCGATCCCAGGGATAGAAAACCTGGGGTGGGCAACTTAAAGGCAGAACAAAACCCAGCACTTCCCTTCTAGTCCGCTGCCAGTCAAGCACCATCGCACACCCCAAAGGCTGGCCCTGTCAGTGGGCCCCTCTCTGTGGGTGGGGACCCCCGGCAGCTGCCCCGCCTTGCCAGGTGCTGACGCCGGCCCTGGTGCCTAGAGCTACATGAACCCTAAATAAGGCCCTGCAGGTGAGTGTTGGGGGTGGTGTCAGTGGGGCATCCTGATCTAGGATGCCTTAAGGGAATGCCAGCAGCCAGAGGTTGGCTTTGGAATCTTCTAGATTTCTGGGCCGTGCCATTAGGGTTTTGTTCACTTTCAATAGACTTTACCCGCGATTACGTATATGTACCATCGTACGTGAATCAGGTTTTATCCGTTCATTGTACATTTTACATAGCATTTACCACTAGGTGGCGCTGTTGAAGCAGCTCATTTTGGAGGCTGTATCAGCTTTATGATATTCAAATAAAACTACCCAGAATGCCTCTGTGCGCTCAGCGTCTGTAGTATTGGTTTGCCTTCTGAGAGAAATACCCTGTTAGAATTCTGGGCTCGGAGCTGTCTCCATCCCTTTACCGTCAATATTGCAGTCGAATATGGGGTAGGGTAAAGAATAAAAATTGTCGCTCTCCCTAGGCTGGAGATGTGGCGCGATAAGTCTGGTTTGGCATATATCTATTTGCTTAATTGCGTTGGTGCATTCGTTTGGACTCATGTGTCCTTCGTTAAGGACTAACAATTTTTGACATGCTCACGTCTGAGGTGGGCGTATTCGTTGCGTGTAGCAAAAGATTAAAAATACCATTTTGTGAAATACTCACCTGTAAAATGGGTATTATAAGTATGTCACACACCCCGCATCAGAATATCCATTACATGTAGGTAATACCGACCTGAAGAGGGCGTTCCTGCAGGGATGATAGCAAAAAAGAAAGCCCCTCCCTGAACCATAAATACCTGGGACCTCCCACTCATCACCCAGTATATAGAAGCAGTAAGGTAAGGGACCAGGAAGAGGCAAATATAAATCAAAATAATGCAAAGTTCACAATATAAAGGATCCCAAATACAAGAAGGGCGGGTGAAGCGGGGTGTGTGACATACTTATAATACCCATTTTACAGGTGAGTATTTCACTAAATGGTATTATTCTAAGTATGTCACACACCCCGCTTCAGAATATCCATAACATGTGGGACATCCAATAGCAGTGTCCATAACAAGGGTGGGGATCCAAAACAAGGCAACAATGCACAACTTAAACCACAACTTAAACCACAACAGCTTGCAGAACTTTGCGGCCAAAAACAACATCCGCTGAGGCCCATCAACCTTGTAAAACTTGGAAAAAGTGTGAACAGAGGACCAAGTAGCGGCCTTACAAACTTGCTCAACAGAGGCCTGGTGCTGGAAGGCCCAGGACGCTCCAACCGCACGAGTAGAATGAGCAGTAACACGAAAAGGGGGACTCCTCCCCTTGGCAGAATAGGCCCCAATGATGGCCTGACGAATCCATTAACTAATGGAAGTTTTGGCAGGAGCCAAACCTTTCCTAGGCCCAAAGGGCACCACAAAAAAAGCATCAGTCTTACGAAAGGAAGACGTAACCACCAGATAATATTTCACAACACGGACTACATCCAAGGAATGCAGCGCCCTTTCCTTGTCGTTGCTGGGATGAGGACATAGAGAAGGCAGAACAATGTCCTGATTCAGATGAAAGGCAGAGACCACCTTAGGAAGAAAATCCGGCTTGAAACGAAAGACAACCTTGTCCTGATGCCTTTCGAAGTACGGAGCTTTAATGGATAAAGCTGCCAACTCAGAAACACGCCTAACCGAAGTGATGGCCACCAAAAAGGCCACCTTTTGGGTAAGTGAAGACAAAGCAATCTCATTCAAGGGCTCAAACGGGGGACCCTGAAGAGCAGAAAGAACCAGGTTCAAATCCCAAACTGGAACAAAGGGCTTCCTAGGAGGCCGTACATGCGTAACTCCTTGGAAAAAGGTCTTGACTAAGGGATGAAGAGCAAATGACCTTTGAAAAAACACCGCCAGGGCAGAAACCTGCCCCTTCAAGGTACTAAGTTGAAGCCCCAAATCCAGACCATGTTGAAGAAACTCCAGGATTCTGGAAATGGAAAACTCCCGACAAGAGAAAGACCTACTTTCACACCAGTCAATATAGGACCTCCAAGTCCTATAGTAAATAGTAGAGGAAGAGCGCTTCCTGGCGCTAATGAGAGTCTGAACCACCGCGTCAGAAAGACCTTCTTCCTTTAAGATGGCGGTTTCAGCAGCCACGCCGTCAAAGCCAGCAAAGGTAAATTGGGATAGCGCAGCCGACCCTGGGTGAGCAGGTCCGGCAGAAGAGGCAGAACGAACTGATCCTCTGCCAGTCTTACCAGGTCTGCGAACCAAACCTGCCTTGGCCACCTTGGTGCCACTAGAATCGCCGACACGCCCTCCAGAGTCAGCTTGCGCACCACTCTGGCTACCATTGGAAACGGAGGGAACAGGTAAAGGAACCCCAGATCCCTCCAGTTCAGAGACATGGCATCCACTGCCAGAGCCAGAGGATCCTGCGAGAGAGACACAAAGACTGGAAGCTTGTGATTGTGACGAGAGGCAAAGAGGTCCACCGCTGGGAACCCCCACCTGCGACATATCGAACAAAACACCGTGGGACTGAGAGACCACTCCCCCTGACGAGAGGAGGCTCTGCTCAGCAAGTCCGCCTCCGTGTTCTCCACTCCCGGAATGTAGACTGCTGAGATACATGGGACGTGACTCTCCGCCCAGTCCAGAATCAAAGACACTTCCCTGAGGGCACTCCTGCTGCGAGTCCCCCCTTGGTGATTGATGTAAGCAACCGCCGTCCTGTTGTCCGACCGGACCTGAACTGGCAGGCCTCTCAACTGATGAGTCAAGCGAAACAGAACCAACCTGATGGCCCTCAACTCCAGAACATTGATGGGCTCGTGAGCCTCCTGCGGACTCCACAGACCCTGAAACTGGAGGTCCTTCCAAACACCCCCCCAACCTGACAGACTGGCATCCGTGGTGACTGTTTCCCAGCACGGGGCCAGAAAGGATCTGCCCTGCGACAGATTGGCCGACCCCAGCCACCATTGCAGGGATCGACGAACTCGGGGAGTCATCAGGAAGGACTGATCCAACGATAGAGGAGACTTGTCCCAAACCTTCAACAGATGAAGCTGAAGCATCCTTGCATGAAACTGCGCAAAGGGAACTGCCTCGAATGAGGCCATCCTTAACCCCACCAGCCTCATCCCTAGCCGGATGGACGGACAAGGGGCCGACAAGAGAAGCCGAGCTAAATCCTGAATCAAAAGAATCTTGGCCTGAGGCAGAAACACCCTGGCCTGCGAAGTGTCCAGAGACATTCCCAGAAAGGTCACTACTCTGGACGGAGAGAGAGAAGACTTGGGGTGGTTGACCACCCAACCAAACCTCTCCAGGGTGGACACCACCATTCTGGTGTCCAACTCCGCTTGGTTGAAGGAGGAGGCCATGATCAGAAGATCGTCCAAATAGGGCACAATGCGGATGCCCTGAACCCTTAGCAGAGCCATCACCCCCGCTAGCACCTTGGTGAACACCCGAGGGGCCGAGGTGAGGCCGAAAGGGAGTGCTACAAACTGAAAATGCCGATCCTCCACCACGAACCTGAGAAACCTCTGGTGTGCTGGAAAAATTGGAACGTGTAGATAAGCATCCTTGATGTCTATGGACGTCAGAAAGTCTCCCTGACGAAGAGAGTGAATGGCCGAATGTAGTGTTTCCATGCGGAATTTCCGTGGCCGGATGAACCTGTTGAAAAACTTCAGATCCAAGATGGGTCGGACCGATCCGTCCTTCTTGGGTACCGTGAACAGATTGGAATAAAAACCCCTGCCCTGATCCGAAGGAGGCACTGGGCAAATGACAGCCATGTCCAGAAGGTTCTGCACTGCCGACAGAAGCCCCTGCGCCGCCAGAGGTTCTGAAGGCATCCGAGACCTGAAAAATCTGGAAGGGGGGCAGAGCTCGAACTCCAGCTTGTAACCGGAAGACACCACTTCCCGGATCCATCGGTCCGAGACCTCTTGATCCCAAACCTGGGAAAAGAGTCGCAGCTGTCCCCCCACCCGCAAGGTTGAGGGCGCCCCCTCATTGCTGAGCCGGCTTGGCAGCCGGCTTGGGCTTAGAGCCCCAACTGAATCCTGGACGGGCACGACCTCTGCCCCTGCTCCCAGAATCTCCTCTGGAAGAAGGGAATGCAAATCCCCTGCCAGATCTGGCCCCACGAAAGGAGGTGATAAAGGAAGGGGCCCCCCGAAAGGGGCGGCGTTGTTTCTTGCGTTGAGGTAACCTACCACCCTTGGTGACAGAGTCCAATGTCTCTCCAAAAAGCCGTAACCCAACAAAAGGTAGAGCCGTTAGTGACTTTTTGGACATAAAATCTGCCGCCCACTGGCGCAGCCACACCGCACACACATCATCAAAGTGTCATCCAAGGCTGTCAACACAAAAGATAAAAACAGCTCACACCGTTTGAGGCTAAGGAACTCAGCACTACCGGGACGCAGCCCGGAAGAGGACAACAGGTCCCTAACCACGGACCTGGCAGCCAACACCATTAGCGCCGATGCGCAAACAGGCCGCATGGCTGACCCAACGCTAGCAAAACCATGACAAGCCATCTGGTCAATCCGTTTATCCTCTCCATCCTTGAGAATAGAACAATCAGGTCTATTTAAAAATTTAAAAATTGGACAACCCCAAAACCGGCGCATCCACCTCGGGGGGAGATGCCCAGCGCTTAACTGCCTCCGAAGGGAAGGGATATTTCCTATCCCATCCCTGAGGGATGCCAGGGAGCCGAGCCGGCCTGTCCCATTCTTTGGCAATAATTTTGTCAAAATGCCTTTGTGTAGGAAATTCCAAGCGCGGCTTGGATTCCTCAAACAATTCACCCTTCTGCTGTGACACCTCCTCAGGAGGGGAAATATTCAACACCTCCAACATCAGAGCCAGAGCGTGGGGAGTATCCGAGGATCTCCCCAAATCCCCCAGCTCGGCATCAGCGCCAAAGGACTGCTCATCGTCCGAAAAATCAGAATCCTCATAAACTTCCCCTTCTTCTAGCTGGGAATAGTCAGACCAATCCAGATTATTAACATCCTCCAGGTCCTCCGCCAGCGGAGCCGGCGACAAATGCTTTCTCTTAGTCGGAGCCTTACGGGCAACCGAGCCAGAGATAATTTTTTCAAGGTTAGCCAATCTGGCGCACATCTCAGATTGCAGCTCCCTGCCCATGACGACGTCGCACAGGGCGCGTGTCAAAGCGGGAGGAGGAGATGAAGCGACCGGCGGTGCTGACCCAGACGCCTGTGGTTCGGACTGCCGCGTGATGGTCTGCTGTGCACATGGTATACACAGAAGTACATCGTCCCCAGAAATGGATACCCCACATAACATACACTTTCGGGGATGCCCCGCAGGGGCCCCGAGCCCAGTATCCGGGGATGCCTCCATAAGGTGAACTTTTGTTTAGGAATAGTCGCTAAGACCCAGGGAATTACGCCGTTAGACAACCCGGGATGCCCCTTTAATGTCCCGAGTGGATTTATGGCAAACAATTAACCCAGTGATAAGGATCAGGAGGGACCCCCTAAATGCTACTGGCGAACCTCCTGAACCACCATCTGAAAAACAGAACAGAGGGACTGTTTTAGATAAGGCTAATGAAGAAACATCAAGCATACAGGAAAAGAAAGAATGGCCAGAGGCCACTTACAGAACCATCGACTTAAAATGGCGACCGTGAGGGAAGATCCAGACGCTCCACAGCAACAGGCAGGGCTGCAGCCAGAGAGGGAGAAGGGACGCGCGCGAGGCCAGGCCACGCCCCCCCTCTCCCCTTCAAGAGCTCCGCAGTGGCACCAGCGAGGGCAGGAGGCGGGGAGCGGTGACGCGTCGTCACTCCGGCCCCGCCCCCCCCAGCCTGCGTGAGGGGAACATGGCCACTGTACAAAAATCACCTCAGAGAAAAGTGCTCAGAGCCGGCCGGCGCCGCAATAGTAAGAAGCGGTCGCCGGCCCGGCCAAAAGTAAAGACATTACACATCACACAAGGGAGAAAAACGGGAGGGACAAGTCCCGGCCCCGCCAACGGTCCAGCACCCGCCGCCCCCCCCCCCTGAAGCACAGCAACATGGCGTGAGGTGAATACCTCCGCCATTAACAGAGATGAAGGGAAGAAGGGGGGAAAGAAGGCAGCCAGCACCGCACAGGCTGCAGCGCTTTCAATTTAAAGTGACACCCACACACACACTCAAGTATGCTGTCCTGAAAAATAATAAACTAATAGATTAATGAAAAGACGAACACTCCCCCACCCCACCTATGGAAGGGGATCCTGGGAGGGCCATTGTATGAAAGGAAGGGACAGGGCATCCCAAACCGGGGTCACCAACCCGGAAATACCGCCTACCCTCTCATATAGGGTCTCACGGTAGAGCATAGCTCCTGAGCACCTAAGGTGCTGAAATACCCTCGCCTGGACCCTCAGCCGAGACTGGGAGGCATATGGATTTCTGGGGAAAAAGGTCCAAACGGAAATAAATAAATAGCGGGCCGGGAGTCATCCCCGCTACCTGAAATCCCCCTGTGCAAGGAGGAGCCATCATCTTCTGACTTGCTCGCCGTCTGCAGAGATGGAAAACTGGGTGGAGTAGAAGGTCCCAGGTATTTATGGATCAGGGAGGGGCTTTCTTTTTTGCTATCATCTCTGCAGGAACGCCCCTTCAGGTCGGTATTACCCACATGTTATGGATATTCTGAAGCGGGGTGTGTGACATACTTAGAATAGAATTATAGCTAGTTTTTAAAGTGGACTAATACCCAGGTAGATCGGCCTGGGTATTTACACGATTCCTGGGCTGCTGTGTGAGGACGCCCAGAGACCTCACCTGGATCCCAATCTAACGGTGCATGTGTGGGCCGCGGCTGCATTACGCGCTTCTCTCTAGCAGGGCGTCTGCCCGCGCCGGCCATTTGGGAAGCGCGAGATGCGTCCGCCAGCGCACTCTGAGCCACTGTGGTAAGACTTCTCATTGACGTGCATACCACAGCAGCTCCAAGCGCGCTGATTGGACGAGCGGGCACGAATGCGCCATAGGAGCATGGCGAGGTGAGTTTTTACACGCGATCGGGGTGTCCCGTGGAAGTGGACCAAGACCAAGGATAGTCAAAATCCTGGGTGTGGGTCCACTTTAAATCTCCTAAAAATATCGATTTTATCAGCGTCCGTGAATATTTGTACACCAGGCATCACAAAATAACCAACCAGGGCTTAATTCCTACCAGCACAAGAAACCACAAGCCTGGCAGGAGTTTTATTCAGTCTGGACTAAGTGGCCCCTTCTCTCAATTACCTGTTTTCATGGATTTTTACACAATTTCACCATAGTGCTTCTTTAATCATTTTTTAGCATGTGGTTTATTATGCTGGTTTCACAGCAGCGAGATTGCGTGGCATTAGTAAGTTCTATGGGCGCTTTCACATATTTTGGTGTTTGCAGAGCGCCCGACAAAAGCCCTGCCAGCAGCGTCCAGCAATTCTGCTACATGTGAGTGGGGATCGCAAGCTCTGACACAATCCACACGCTGTACACCAGCCTTAGTGGGCTCAATACAGGAATTTGCTGATGGGAGAGGAGGTTAGGTTGTTAAACTGAATAAATATCGGGGATTTTGGCCCATCCTAACTCTGAGTTACTTCAAATCCATAGGCAACTGATGGGAGTATGTCAAGCTTTGAAGCAGGTCAAATTGGTGAGTAGGGGACAGTTGTGGCCTAGCGATAAGAAATAGTGATGAGTAGAAGTTCAAGTTTGTCGGGTTTGGTTGAACTTGCCGCCAAAGTTCAGTTCAGGTACCCAGACTTGACCTGACCCAGGGGCCCTAAAATGGCTGTAAGAGGAGGTAGGAATGGCTAGAGGACTGCAAATGGGAGGGGGCAGGTCAGTTGCCCTGCACAAAATGCAGAAGGGGAAAAACCCAAAAATAACAGAAAACAAATAAATAAAAACAATTAAATTATAATTATAATACGGATTTCAGAGGGCAAATTAGGGGGTATCACCAGGGAGATTGCCCTTCAAAAATGGTTAGGGAAAGAATTCCAAGCAATCAAATAGTCACAGAAAACAAACCCCACCTAACCCTATAACATGATGTGTAACAGAATCCCCCCATCACCCCAGAGCAGACTGTGAAGGAGCCCCCCATATTTCCCATAGCAGAGCAACCCCCATCATCCCTATAGCAGACTGTGTGTCAGAACAACCCCCATCATCCCTATAGCAGAATGTGTGACAGAGCAACCCCAATCATCCTCATAACAGATTGTTGCAGAGCAACCTTAATCATCCTTACAGTAGAATGTGTGGCATAGCAACCCCATCATCCCTAAAGCAGACGGTGTGCCAGAACATTCCCAATCATCCCTATGGTAGAATGTGTGGCAGAACAACCACAATCATCCTCATAGCAGTCTGTGTGGCAAAACAACCCCAATCATCCTTATAGTAGAATGTGCGGCAAAACACGCCCACTCATCCCTATAGCAGAATGTGTGGTAGAACAACTCCCATCCTCCCTATAGTAAACTGTGTGTCAGAACAACCCCAATCATCCCTATGGTAGAATGTGTGGCAGAACAACCCCAATCATCCCCATAGCAGACTGTGTGGCACAACAACTCCCATCCTCCCTATAGTAAACTGTGTGTCAGAACAACCCCAATTATCGCTATAGCAGACTGTGTGGCAGAACACCCCCCATCATCCCTATAGCAGACTGTGCCAGAACAATCCCTATCATCCCTATAGCAAGCTGTGTGTCAGAACAACCCCAATCACCCCTATAGTAGAATATGTGGCAGAAAACCCCATCATCCCCATAGCAGACTTTGTGCCAGAACAGCCACAATCATCCCTATTGCAGATTGTGTGTCAGAACAACCCCATCACCCCCATAGCACACTGTGAGGCAGAACAACCCCCACCATCCCTATAACAGACTATGTGGCAGAACAACCCCAATCATAACCATACCAGACTGTGACAGAACCCCCCCCCCATCATGTTCCATAGCAGACTGTGACAGAGCCCCCCATCATCTTCTATAGCAGACTGTGACAGAGCACCCCATCATACCCATAGCAAATTGTGACAAATCTCCCCATTATCCCATAGACTGTGACAGAGCTCCCTATCATCCCCATAGCAGGCAGAGTGCTGTGTGCGCTCGTCTGTTTGCTGGCTGGGCTGGGAACTGTCCTCCCAGCTTGTGGCCATTCCCTGTAGTGGCACAGCCCCACCTACACCCCCTTCCTAGTTGGTTGGGGGGCACGGCAGCGAGATGGTCTGCCTGCTGGCCGACCTGATTTCCTGTGGAGAGGGTAGAAGCTGGTTGATGGGCTCAGCAGCCCATCAACCAGCTTTAGTATTCTGCTGAACACCGAACCTCGGCACAGACTTCTGACTGAAATCTTTGTTGGGGGTTGGACCCCGTACTGGCACATTTCGGCACAGAGCTCAACTTCGGGTTCATTCAACTCTAGTAATGATGGCAGGTTCGATTTCTGAACATTGGACCTGAATGAATTACTCTTGAGCAAGGCATCTAACTCTCAAGTCCTTTCTGTGTGCTATATTTACTAGAAGTCAAGTGTTTTCTGTATGACGTGACAGTGTGGTTATATTTTTAACACTTTGAGTGAAATGGTAAGAAGTCCAGGGGACCCTATACCCGTTCACAGTGTAGGGCGTGCCCTATCACCTCCCAGCATTGGCAGGTAAAATGTCAGTATTCCAGCAGATTACCCACAGCCCCATTTGGGATGCCCGAGTTGCATAAGAATGACTCTCAACACTGAAGCCAAGCGGATTTTCTTTCTCTAAGATAAATCGACTTGCTATAGAAGATCATCTACTTCAAGGCTCTGACTTTTTGTCCAGTGCTCTGAGACAGCTAGGCCCCATGGTGTCATCCATAGAGGTGAACATTTGCAGTTGACTCATGTGTCCAGATGGAACAGTAAGCGGACAACAGTGCTTCATATCACTAATTATACAGCAGGGACACTCATTACTAGCATTTCAGTGAAAGTTAGTGATGGCAAACTACAGCCTTGTGGGCTGGAACACAATCCTAGAAAGCCTGCATTCCCAGTCAATGTCAGGTTCGCTCTTTGTCATTAAATAGAAGATATGGCCTGAACAATAGAGTTCATCCTACCTGGCATAGAAAGGGCATCGGCATTGGATCTGGCAGGGGAGGAGGTGGGGACCCACCACTAGAAGCAGGCAGCATCAGGATACAGTAGGAGAAGGAGAAGAGGATCTGGTGATAGAAATTGTGATGCCATTGGAGGAGGTAGCAGGATTGAATGATGCATAGGAGGCATTAGGAACCTGGCAGAATAAGTGGTGATAAAATGGCAGGATCAGACCCTGCAGAGGGGGCATAGGAAGTGGCAGGGCCAACAACATTAACATTAACCCTGGCAGAAGAGATCGCAGGGTCCCATCAGAAGAAGTAGCAACATCAGCAGAGAAGGAGGAGGTATAAACCTGGTGGAATCAGACCTTGTGGAGGAAATGTTGGGGACCCAGAAAGTAAGTGAGGTTGCATGATTGGCCCCTACAGTACCTGGAGAACAAAGTGGGGTGCCAATGAAGAAGGTGGTAGGACCCTACAGATGAGCCATTGGGGACCCTATAGAAGAAGCATCAATGGAGAAGCCGGTGACAGTGGCATTGGACTCTGCAGAGGAAGCGACAGGGACCCATCAGAGGAATCGGCAAGGTCCTGTTGCTAGTCATTCAGTTATCCCAGAGAGAAATGTTGTAGAGTGGGAGACGTTCACTATCTGTTTTGGAGGTGCCCTATTACCAGGAACTTTACTGAATCATCCGTGAGTGAATCATCCGTGTGTCATTCGCTGAGCAGGGCCATTCCTAGCACAGATATTAACAACATGGCATAAAACACTGGCTGGACGAGAGCCCAGCGGAAAAGTGAGTTGTGTGGGAAATCTGGGGCTTTCATACAAAGGGGCATCCCAGGGCCGGCGTTAGAACCTGGCAAGGTCGGGCAAGTGTCGAGGGCCCTGGCGCCTTAAAACGGCCAACTGTCCTCTGCCGCAGAAATCTTTTCTATGGCTGCGGTGTCTGCTGGGAGCGGGGGAAGACTGCAGAGAGCGCAAGCAGAAGGCGCGCTGTAACCTTAGAGGCCGGCTGGCTCCTGTCTGTACGAGTCGGGCTGGTCTCTGTGTCACATGACAGCCTATGTCATCGTGCAGAGACCAGCGTGACCCCGCAGACACCGCAGCCATGGAAAAGATTAGTTTTTTAAATGCTAACCTGTCAGGGAGGGGGTTGACACTCAGCAGGTGGGAACATAACCTCGGTGCCCCCTGGCCAGTGTTGAGGGATAGAGAGGGGGAGGTGGGTTGAGGGTATGTAGAGCCCCCCTTAAAAAGGGGACCAAAACCCAGGATTTTTCCTATCCTGGGTTTTGGTCCTTTTCCCCTGGGCACCTTGATTGGGGATGCCCCACTGTTTGAAACCCCCCAGGTTGGCTATGCTCACGTGTCCCATGTGCCTCTCCTCTATTCCCTGTGCAGGGTGGAACCTCCAAAGTATAACCTCCTTTCAATTTTATTTATCCAGGACTGTGTAAAAAGGTTTTACTCTGTCATTGGTGCTCAAAGCACACGTGAGCATAGCCAGCCATAGTGGTCCCACAGCTGCCTCATGCTCATGACTAATAAAGCTGTGCCATAACGTACCCTTGGCAGCCAAGTTAGAGGCAAAAAAAACGGCATCACTGAGAATATAACAATTATTTTGAGATGCTTTGAAGTAACTCATTTGATTAGGTGGGAGTAAGTTAGTGTGTGCCCGGATATGGGGTTTTATTTACAGAAAAAAGGCAATAATAAAAAGAAACATTGAAACCGTATTACAGAATAGTGCAAACTTTCCAAGCACTATAATATTACAGTAGCTCATATTCTGTGGCTGTATTATTCAGTCTGTCCTACAGAGGGCGATACTGGCACACTCTGACCGCCTGTATTCTCTCTTCTATCCTAGAGAGGGCGATAGCGAGTCATTTTATGATCTCGCTCAGCCTAACGAGGGCGATAGCACTACATACTGACTGTATATATTTGCTGATGAAGCATTCAAATGAAACGACACGGAATACTGCTGGATTCTCAGTGGCTGTAATTATATAATGAATAGTCTGACCAAACCAATTGGTGTAGAAGGATAATGGCTGCTGGGAGACACCACAGATGAGCCCGTCTGCTTACCTTATTCTGCCAGTCTCTGCGTGGAAACAAAGCTATATGCTAAGTATTTATTAGTATGTTAATAGCATACCTCCCACGTGTCCCAGATTTGGAAGGACTGTCCCTTTTTTGAGTCCAAGTGCCCCTGTCCCTTGTTGTTCTCTGTCCATCTTAAAGGTTTCATATGCAGATCTGCATCAGTAAATGATTCATTCCCCAATTTAAAGTGTTTATATTGTTGTAAATGTTACAATCCATCTCCTATCCATCAAACAATAAGGGGCATGGCCTCATTTAACAATTGTCACTCTTTCCCACACTGAAAAGTTGGAAGGTATACAATAGAACACTGAATAAAGTGACCTAAACGCAGGATTTTGACTATCCTGGGGTTTGGTCCTTTCCCCCACATTGCCTAAGTCAACTCACTTCTTCCTGGTCCTATGGCGCGGGCGCTCATCCAATCAGCGAGCTTGGAGCCGCTGATGGCACATCGTCTAAGGTGTTGTCTAAAGCCAGCGGTTGCATCTCTCGCTACCCTCTAACAGGGAGCATTGCCCATGCTGGCCATTCATAAATGCCTGGTGCAGGCACAGCTAGAGGGATAGTCGGGATGCGGGCACGGCTCGCGCATGTGCCGTTGGACCGCAAAGCAAGGTAAGTATATGGGGCGACCTGGGGGGTTTCACACATCGGGGCATCCCAATTTTGGATGTCCAGGGGGGGAATCGATCAGCCCGCGTATCTTATAGATTCCCAGGTCCAATCGCAGTGGGTTTCGGTCCACTTTAAGCACCTCCATACATGTAGTCTGGGTTTACTGAAATAGTGAGTTTACGATCAGTAATGAAGAAGGGTTTCACACAGGAGGGTATCCCAAATGGTGATGCAACCATGAGAAATGGACTAAAACCAAGGATGGTCAAAACCAATAATGGGTTCACCTTAAAGTGGACCTTTTGCTACTATCCTAATTATAGCTTAGTTTTCCTGGGATATCCGAATTTGTGATGCCCCGCCATTTGATCGCCCACAAATTCGCCTTTCCACTGCTCCCATGGCACATGCTCTTATGTATAAAGCATTGTTTTGAACAGGGTGCTCGAATAGTGAGCATGCCCATCCCCGCGGCGGTGTGCGGCACGCTCCTGCCCCTCTGAATGGCTGGGTGTGGAAGTGCATCTTGGCCAGCGATTGCGCGACCACTGGAAAGATAAGAAATTGTGGAGATTCACAAAGTGGGGCATCCCGAATAGTCAGCTGATCTCCAGGGCAAACCACGTTGGTAATAGGTCTGCTTTAAAGCATGTCCCCCTCCATTACTGTCAAAACTCACTGGATTTTGACTATCCCAGGTTTTGTTAGATGATCCGGGGGCATCCCAGTTGGGAATGTCCTGCTGTGTCAAACCCCCCAGATCAACCAGAAATGCCCAGAATCCCTGGCTGCCAAAAAACAACTTATCTTTCCTGGGCTCCTACACACAATTGTTGGATGCAGCCGACCTGAACTACCGGATTTCTGGTCTAAACGGCACTTTGTGTCATGCCTGTTCGGTGTCCAAACATCTGGTCCCGTGGACATGGAAATCCATTCATTGGTGTATAAAATTCTGGTGAATGGAGCGTACTGCCGCACTCACTTTAACAGAGGGGGTGAGGTAGGAACTGCATTGAGGGCTTTATCCTCTGGGTAGCCCAGAGGTTGGAGGTTGACTCCAGGAGTCATGTGTGGGAGGACAGATTGCCTAGGCTCAGGCTTTCCTGCTGGTAAATGAGGAACTAACTTAAACTGGACCTTCACCCCAAATAAGAGCATATCCTATATGTTTTCCACACCCTATACATACAGATTGCTCACATTAAAAATCATCCTACCTGCATCTATTGCGTTTTCTGAGACTTTAAACATCCAAGATGGCGGCCCATGGAGGTGCAGGCTGCCTGAAAACAGGAAGTGTCTTCTGACTGTGTCGCTCTGCATTCTGGGATTGCCGACCTTTACCGGCCCCCAGCTCTGCTCTGTTTGTACAAAGCACAGCTATAACCCTGCTCTTCTGCACTTTTGACCCCTCTCGACTCCTCAGTATGTGATGCTACTGATCCAAGATGGCGGCGCACATATCCTAGAGTCCTGAACAGAGTTGCAGCCCAGTGAGGGAAAGAATAATAAGTAAATTACTAAAAACATTAAATATATTAATTTTAGATGCTGGGGAATATTGTTTAAAGGGTTTGAGCTGTTCATTAAATGATGCTGAAGGTCCGCTTTAAGCATCTGTATGTGCTGTGGACAGAGCAGCAGTGCTACTTCAAAACTGTCAGTGACTGGTGGGAGTACCAGTCAAGTTGTACAGTTTCACCTCATGATGCTGCATAATATTTTGAATAATGGGTGGGGTCTTAAAGTGGACCAAAACCTAGGGTTTTGGTCTTTTCCCCCAGGGCACCCCAATCCCAACTCGCCTCTTCCCGTTCCTATGGCATGATCGGCGCTGCTGATTTTACAATGTCTGCGTGCCCATGACGGCCATTCACAAATGCCTGGTGCCTGCTAGAGGGATAGTGGGGACAGAGCCGTAGCAGTCATGAGGCGAATGAGGCACTGGCCTCGGGCGCAGCCAGGGCTGGATTTAAGGAGGGGCGCAAGCAGGGACGTATTTGCTGTAAGGCACACCTAGAGCGGGGCTTGAGACTAGGGGTGGGCTAACCGCAGTAGCTGCAGTGGTGTTAATATTTTTTTTTTTTTTTAGATCATCGGTGGTCAGTGGAGATGGCCAGTACACAATCGCGCCATTCTCCATCTGGCTGCACTCTCTGTCTTTCCCTCTATTTCTGTCTATTTACACTTTCTTTTCTCCATGCACTCTTTTTTTTGTCCCTGTTCTCTCTCTGACTTTCTGTCTCTTGCTCTGCACCCTGATCTCTCAGAGCCGGGGGACAAGAGGTCCCAGTCTGCACTGCAGCATCTTTTATCTTTATTTTCAGGGCTGGCTGTTCCTCCTCGCTGGGCAATCGATTACCCTGTCGTGTGAAACCCACAGATTCTGCACCGTGTGTCATGCTCCCTCCCATTCCCATAGGCAGTGTGTCATGCTCCCTCCCATTCCCATAGGTAGTGTGACATTCCCCCTCCCATTCCCATAGGCAATGTGTCATGCTCCCTCCCATTCCCATAGGCAGTGTGTCATGCTCCCTCCCATTCCCATAGGCAGTGTGTCATGCTCCCTCCCATTCCCATAGGTAGTGTGACATTCCCCCTCCCATTCCCATAAGCAGTGTGTCATGCTCCCTCCCATTCCCATAGGCAGTGTGTCATGCTCCCTCCCATTCCCATAGGCAGTGTGTCATGCTCCCTCCCATTCCCATAGGCAGTGTGTCATGCTCCCTCCCATTCCCATAGGCAGTGTGTCATGCTCCCTCCCATTCCCCATATAGGCAGTGTGGCATTCCCATTTCCCATAGGCAGTGTGGCATTCCCATTTCCCATAGGCAGTGTGACATTCGCATTTCCCATAGGCAGTGTGGCATTCCCCCTCTCCGATAGGCAAAAGAAAAAAATGTACACTCACATATACATCGCTCCCACGTTGCTGGCCAGGCCACAGGAGGCCAGAAGATGTAGGAGCCACAGGTGGGCGGGCAGGGATCCCTGCCCGATGTCCCCATCGCTGCTTCTTCTCCGGCGCGAGCAAACACACCTGGCTCTGTGCAACAGGTGGGCGTGGCCTGTGTCAAGTGACGGCCACCAGCTGCACGGATGTTTGCTCTGAGTGCGGCGGCGGTGGGGACAGTGCAGACAGCATGGATCAGGTACCTGCCCGTCCGCCTGCCGTTCCTGCATCTTCTGGCCTCCTGTGGCTATGGTGGCCCGGCCAGCAGCGCGGCAGCATTATATATGAGAGAGTAATGTTTTTTTCTTTTTACATTTGCCCGATAAGAGGCACTGACTTTCCCCCCTCTGTTGGAGATAAATGGCAGCTCATGTCTCTGCAGAGGTTTCCATCCCCAGATCCATCCAAAATTTAAGGGGGGATCTGCCTAATCTCTGTGTTTTGGGGCCCAGCAGTCAGATGCCAATAGATCATGACATAGATATCAGTGGATGGAAAATTAGGATTTGATTTTGTAATTTGTAATTGTTGGAGTGCAATATGTATTGATTCCACAGTCAATATGTCACTACTTTACTGCAGGAGAGCACAGCTTATCCACTCATCATGATAGGAACTGCAGTACTCTTAGTTATTGTAATAGTAAATGTGTCACTGTTACGATATTGATAACTTAATTGTGACATCCCAAATGCGCGCACACATGCATGGTTGACGTAACATTTGTGGGATTGAGCCCTAAAAATAGACCAATAATATTTCCTTGTTACTATAGGGTGGGCCACCAGAGTCAGTTTCATTGGTTTGCTGTCCATTTTCCTTCAACTCCTGATGGCCACTGTGCTCATTTCCTGTAATTCCTTCTTTCCACCCCTTTAATGCTGCCCACTCTGCCCTCCTCCTTCTGCAGCCCACTGCTTCTTTTTTCTGTCCAATACTTGCTGCCCACTATGCCCTCTTCTTGTTTCCTGTTTTACTCCTTTCTCCCTTGTTGCCCATCGTCCCACCTTTTTGTTGACCCTGTGGTGATCTACCTTCCATTTAAAGTGGACCAACACCCAGGATTTTGACTATCCTGGGTCTTGGTCCACTTCGGTGGGGCACCCCCGATCGGGGTGCCCCGCTGTGTGAAACCCCCCGAACCCACCTCTGTCCGCGGCGACGGACAAGCCGCGGACAAGCGGCTCCTCCGCCGCCGCCTCCCGCGCGTCCCTGTTGACGCGCGCGTGCCCGCGCCGGCCATTCAGAGACGGCCGGCGCGGGCGCGCGCACGTCTAGAGGGGCGCGAGGGAGGCGGCGGCGGCCGGCTGCCGCCGAAACTAAGGTAAGGAGTTTGGGGTGTTTGGGGGGGTTTCACCCCGCGGGACATCCCGATCTCGGATGTCCCGCGGGGAGGGAGGTGATCGGCCCGGGAATCTTATAGATTCCTGGGCCGATCACCGGTGGGTGTTGGTCCACTTTAAAGTTGCCTCTGCAGAACAATAGCATTTTGTTTTCTGCAGTAACACTGTCTACTTTCACTGTTGACAACTTGTGCTGTCCACCAAGCACATTTTACTGCCAAATATGGCCCTTTATGTCACCTACAATGCAAAGGTGACATAAGGGGACATATCTGGCCATACTCACTCTATCAATGTTATTTTTCCTGGTCCTGTATTGTGTTGATAATTTAAATTACAGGCAACAATTAAGTCTCCTAGAATTAGCAATATCCACATCTTCCACAAAAATATATTCTTGAATCTCATGTAGCTGAAAAATTAAACAGTTCTATTCTACATTCTTTATGCCTATTTTCCTTAATGTCTCTCAAAATAATCCAGTAAACAAGAAACAAAACAAAAAGAAAAGATATATATATATATATATATATATATATATATATATATATAATTTTCTTTTTTTTTTGGCGGGGGGGGCGCGATTGTCTGGGCTTGCCTCGGGCGCAAAAGAAGCTAGCTACAGCTCTGAGTGGGGATGCCGCGGCTCGAGCATGTGCAGTTGGACCGGGAAACAAGGTAAGTATATGGGGCAACCTGGGGGGTTTCACACAGCAGGGCATCCCGATTTTAGAAGACCCAGGGGAGGGAATCGATTCTTAAAGATTCCCGGGCCGATTGGCGTGGGTTTTGGTCCCGAGAACTTGATTCAGACACTGTCAAATGCATATGTGTGCACTCCCAAAGCACATGCGCACACTCCCAAGAGGATGAAGAGAGGGGGCACTGCTACTCTCTGACTGGGAGGATGGGGGCGGCTGCACTTCTTACTCCCAGCACCAGCCAGGAGGAAAGCGAAGATAGGGGGAGCTGCCATAGAAGGGAGTGAAAACGCTGCAGCTCTTACCCCCAACATTGGCAGGGTGGAGAGCGAGAGAAGAAGGGAGGAAGCCACTGCACTGTCCCAGAGGAGTTGGAAACTGCCACAGCTCTTGCTCCCAACGCCGACTGGAAGGAGGGGGACGCCACAGGTCTTGCTCTGGGAACAAATAGAATGAAGGGAGGTCGCAGATAGCAAATATGGAGCCAAGGAGGGTCGGACTATACATGGAGAGGGAATAGTTACTACAGGAGAGGTGGACATAGGCAGTGGAGATACACACATTGAGCTAGAAAGCAATGTGATTGCTGGACGTGTGTGAAGGGGCTGACGGGTGGCCGGAGAATAAGGTAATAAGGTTCCTTTCCATCCGGGTCCCAGGCTTCTGTGACACATTGAAGAGGCAGCAACCAATGGAACAGCACTACAGAAGAACATAGTGTTGTGTTACAATAATATTAAAGCTTCTGGTAATCCCCCAGCCACCCCCCACCCCCCTGTGTTGTTCCTACCTCAGGGTGGGGGCATTCAAGTTCAGGCAAAGTAGTATATATTTTGGACTTTAGGTCCTCTTTAAAATGACCCTGAAGTCTATTTTAAAGCAAGCTAAAACTTCAGGGCTGGCCAATTACCTCTCCAGATCAGGGTTCCATGCTGTGTGAATTCCAGGTGAGCGGAAAAAAATGTTTTTTTTTAATTAATCCCCAACTGCTGAGGCAGGACAGGGTTTACTAAGATAATTTGGTGCACAGAAGTCACACAGCACAGAATCCCCTGCTTTGCATGTGCTCCCAAGCCCCCATTAAAATGAATAGGTTTGCATGTGCACACATTGTGGGATGCCACTCTTTAAAGCCATCGGCAAGACCGCAGACCAAACTTCTAATTTGGGATGCCTCGGGTGAGACTTTTAGATTGCTCATAAACTTACCTTAAAACCCACTCCTATGGTGCATCTGTGGGCCTCCTGTGGCATCCCAGGCAAGTGCAGGTTACACCAATATTCTGCTCATTCAGAATAGACAGACATTAACATGTAGCACAATCTATTCTGATTGGCGGATCAAAACATTGGGTTTTGGTCTGCTTTAACCTACCAACTTGCTGAAGTGTTGACCACAAAACACTCCAAATATCACATTATCACTTTTTTTTTTTAATATATACTAGCTTTCTACTGCTTTTTATGCAGACAGAGCCCTGCAGTGCCACCTGATAGTTGTAGTAAACTTCTTCTGTGGGCCCATTAGTACTTGCTGTGGCCTGTGGGCCCCTGTAGCAGCACACTTGGTGGAGGAACCATGGCACTAGTAAGGGGTCACTATGGCACTAGTACTGAGGGTCCTCCAATTATCTGGTGCTCCAGGTTGGTTAGTAATAGGCCTGAAAGGAGTGGTGACCTCGTTCATGAACGGTTCAGATCTACCAGTGTCTGTCCAAGGGCTGGGCAGTACATAGAAGCCGTGGACATTCAAAAAGAATTAGCTAAGAAAGAAACTTTCTGGATTTTTGAACTTAATACTTTAACACCTTTTGGTCTAAACATAGAAATAGACCTGAATTGCTTTCTGACAAACAACTAAAGAATTCAACAACATCAGCGCTATTCTCTCTATGTTTAAACTAATCACTCAGATTAATGGTATGTTTCCATTTAAAACACATAACAAAACATTTTCCTCCAGCACCCAGGTGCTACAAAACTAACAGAGGAGTTATATTTTCCCTCCCTGGCTTCCAAATAGATAATTACATTCTAACTATCTCCTACAGTTACAAAATAAATACATTAATATGTTTGTAACCTTTTTAGATTCTCATCAATCCTCTTAAACTCAAATCAGTGCTACAGCACCACCTGCGGTTTAAAAGAAAACATTACATGCTGTAACACCTTTGCCAGTGTAAAACACAGCCTTATATAAACACAAATTACAAGAGCGGCACCTAGCACTCAGCAGCTAGAACTGAAGCTCCAGGAATGGAACTACATGCAAAGACTTCATCTCCCAGCAACCTTAGCGGCAACTTAAACACCAATAAAAATACCGGGCATAGCGCCCGCCCCTTCACCTTGACAACATCGGCACAGACCGACGAAACGCGCGTCGGTGAATCTCTCCTCCTCACTCAGGACTTTAGCTAAGCTGCCGCCGGCCACGCTACAATACCCCTCGCCTACGGGGTCTAAACAAAAGGCACCCGGCAAACGGCACTTGCGGCAGATCGCAGGGTGCACGCCCAGGGTGCCCGAAAGTCACTACTCACGCAGTGCACGAGTAAGGCGTAAGGTCACCGGCACACGTTTCTTTAGAGCACCGCCTTCTTGGCGGGGCCTTACGGCTCCACCAGAAGAATTTTTAAAGCCGTAAGGCTCCGCTCTGTCTTAGCACAGAGCACAATTGCGTTCAGCACTTTAATCCCCATTCCCCTATTTATTCACGCCATAGCACTTATTTTTTTATGTGTGTTCACATGTGTTGTTTTTGTTGTGGGTGCCTGGACCCTTATGGGCCCTGTCCCCAAGAACGGGGGTGGAAGAGGTTATAGGCCCTTTGGCCTCGCCTTGGAAACCCCGCCCAGTGGATCCCCCTTGAGGCCCGGGCTAGTACAAGGCAGGTCTTATGGCCAGCCAAGGAAACCCCGGGGCCGAAGCGAGTTAGTACCTGGTCGGGTAACCGCCAGGGAAAGCCTTTCGCTGAGGGACCCAGCCAGTGGTCCACAGGGAATCCTTCGGGTAGTACCTGAGTACTAAGTTCCCTCTTCTCCTTCGGGAAGGAGGGATAAGTATCCTTGTACTCTCTGTCAGGGGGCTCGTCCTCCGGGAGAGTAGAGGAAAGGGGCCCTGTCTCTGCGAGACGGGCCTAGAATGGGCACCCCAAAGTGTTTTTCAGTGTGTTTGCACTTTTAACTTTGGGTGGCACGTTTTTCACGGTGTGTTTATCACACAGGCGGCTTAAAAAAAAAAACTTGCGGCAGACGGCCGCATCCTCCTCCGCCGGCCACGCTACACTATCCTTTACCTACCACAGGCATTTCATAGACCATACCTCGACTAATAAACGCACTCCATCTCCAATACTTCCAGCAACATCACCTCCTGTACAGATTGCATTAACCATTTTTGGCACAGCCTCCCTCCATTAGGTACTGACCGCACACAGTAAGAAAAGCGGTATTTAACTCCTTCATCGCCTTCACTTACATTGGCAAGCGCCTATTACAAAGGAACAATAAAGCGGACCTTAAACTTTTTACAACATTTACTCACAAAAAGCTGTACTTATACCCTCCAACAATATTTATATAACCCCAGTCCACTCTTAAGTACACAACAACAATATCTTATATCTAATCTTCATGCATCTCTTAGCTACAACAAATCCAATAAATTAGCATCTCATTTCCTACATTAAGAATACAGAGTACATCGGCACCCTAAATGAAACCTACAATCAGAAGGTGAGTTCCTAAAGTGCACCGACAACTACAAGTGCACCTACGTTTAATTTATTTAAGGCACCTATACAAAGTGCCCCATAGTGTGTTATTCACACTGGGCATTTTTCAATCTGCTCCACCATTAAGTTGGGGAGACAGAAAGACTAAAAAACCACCACTAACCTGGTGTTTTCTGATGAGTAATCAACCAGAAGCAATAATACGGGTTGTTGCTGGTTTGCATAATTTGATAGACTTTCCACCCTCAAACAGTCCTAACCTTTGATTCCTTTTCAGCAATTACCACAAGAATTTTGGATACATCACTAAAGTAAAAGTTATTTCTGAATTTTCAACTAACTACTCTTCTTTCCCCCAGCGCACCTACAAGTTCCACCCTAATTCCTGCTGCACAGGAATAGGCGACTACTACCAAACCAAACAGTACATAGAAGCCGTTGTGTTGTTGTTGTACCCCTGGGGTGGTGCCCAGTGTACCTTAAATTCACCCTTTGCTGGTCACATTGGGTTTACTTTTCTGTAGTTGTGCCCTTCACGCAATGCTTTTTTATGCACAGCTTCTTATTGGTGGGTCCTTTTGACTACCCCATGAGAAACTTTTTATGCCTCATCTTGCAATTGGCACTCGCTTATTTTTTCGTAAGCCCGATCCCCTCACCCTTTTTGTCACTTGTTTTTGCCATGTTTTGTTCCTTTTTGTTTTGTGTGTCACATGCTTACGGTTGCCAGCGACTCCTTATGACCCTGTCCCTAATGACTAGCGGTCAGAAGTTATAGGCCTTTTGGACTCCCGACCTCTGCCCATTGCTCCCCCTTGAGGCTCCCGTGAGTATGAGGATGGTAGCCTACTGGGAAAGCAGTGCCCAACGCCTGGGCTTATACTTGGTGCAGACAGCTCCAGGGAAATGCGGGCTGCGGACACTCTTATTACCAGGAGGCCGGCCATCTCAGATAGCAGGGGTCAAAGCTGTAGTACCTGGTCGGGGAACTGCCGGGGAAAGGTAGGCTGAGGGGAGTTTGCCTAAAAAGTCCATGGGGAAAGCTTCTGCTAGTACCTGAGGACTAGAGCAGCCCCAAGGTTCTTCGGAGCTGAGGGGGATGGGTTTATTTTGTTTGGGAAGGAACCAGGGTGGGCGGCCTTAAACCTAACCTTCAACCTGAATAGGTTGAACCGGAATAGGTAACTACAAGCTCCAGCTGTTCCAGTGTGAACATTAAGTACTCAAAGGTGTCTAGTGTGGCCCTGAGTGGGGAGGCCTACTGATGTGGGATGCCCCATTTACCCCAGATTTAACTAGATCTTATTATTTCTGCATTCCCTGGCCCCACATGGCTGTCAGGTTCACTAGATAGACAGGTGCACAGAGATGTGTAAGTGGGCGCCAGGAGATAATATTCACACACCCCTTCACATACAAAGCTGGAACAGCAGGGGCCTCTCTGCTCTCTTTTTTTTGCACATTTTTTATTATGCACATTATTATGCCTTTAACTTTTTTTTACTTTACATTCTTTTCTACATCCTTCTCTCTCATTTCACTTTTTCTTCATTTAAAGTGGACCAAAACCCATCTATAAGATTCCCAGGCCGATCGATTTCCTCCCCCCAGGCCATCCATATGCTTACCATGCACGAGCCGTGGCCGCATCCCCGCTATCCCTCTAGCAGGGCCAGTGCCCGTGCCAGGCATTTGTGAATGGCCGGCGCGGGCACACTTCCTTAGACAACGTGACATCAGCTCGCAGATTGGACGAGTGGCCATGCATGCGCCATAGGAGCGGGAAGAGGTGAGTTGGCTTCAGGGATCTGGGGGGGTTCACGCAGCAGGGCTCCCTCGATCGGGGGAAAGGACCAAAACCCAGGATAGTCAATTCTGGTCCACTTTAAACTTCCCCCCATCTTTTCAAACTTTATTACAGCTTAATGAGTATCTTGCCAACACCACCCAAGATAGAGTCATCCTGAAACCGACTAAAAAGAAAATGTACATACTGAAAAATCTACCTGTCTGGTCCATTGCTGGAATCCTTTCCTTAGCAGAATCCCAGGCCTGTATCTTCCATTGCATTAGCTAGACATAGTGACACTTTTCTCTCTCAATCACTGCCTCAGCCACAGCAGCCAAATCTGAATGACTAGGCTTCTATCCAGGGAAGGGACTGCAGGTGCAGAATATGGAGGGCGGGGGGGGGGGGGGGGGTTAGGTAAGTATGCATATCACGATAAATGGGGAGGTGAGCACAAAAGTGCCTACCAGGGTCGGCTCAAGGTTTATGTGGGCCCTTGGGCGGTCTGGTCTCTTTTGTGGTGAAGAGTCGCGTCACATTACCAAGGGACGTCCAAATCTGGATGCCCGCTAAGAATAATGCTATTGGACCAACACTCTAGTCTTGGTCAACTTTGAAGCACACCAAAACCCTTTAAACCTGACCTCGGAGTCTAATTTAAGCTAGAATCAACTGATTTTGGATGCCCCTGTGTGTGACACCCCTCCTTTGTTTATTACTTTCCTGGAACTGGTGAATGCACTGTGGGATCGCCAGTTTGAGTTAACGGCCAAACCAGGGGGGGTGCTTTCACAAACAGAGGCATCTCAAATTGAGATGCCCCTGAAAAAGCTGACCAAAACTCAGGGGTGGAATTGCTTGCATAGTGGGGGTGGCAGCGATCCCAGGGATAGAAAACCTGGGGTGGGCAACTTAAAGGCAGAACAAAACCCAGCACTTCCCTTCTAGTCCGCTGCCAGTCAAGCACCATCGCACACCCCAAAGGCTGGCCCTGTCAGTGGGCCCCTCTCTGTGGGTGGGGACCCCCGGCAGCTGCCCCGCCTTGCCAGGTGCTGACGCCGGCCCTGGTGCCTAGAGCTACATGAACCTTAAATAAGGCCCTGCAGGTGAGTGTTGGGGGTGGTGTCAGTGGGGCATCCTGATCTAGGATGCCTTAAGGGAATGCCAGCAGCCAGAGGTTGGCTTTGGAATCTTCTAGATTTCTGGGCCGTGCCATTAGGGTTTTGTTCACTTTCAATAGACTTTACCCGCGATTACGGGTACCATCGTACGTGAATCAGGTTTTATCCGTTCATTGTACGTTTTACATAGCATTTACCACTAGGTGGCGCTGGTGAAGCAGCTCATTTTGGAGGCTGTATCAGCTTTATGATATTCAAATAAAACTACCCAGAATGCCTCTGTGCGCTCAGCGTCTGTAGTATTGGTTTGCCTTCTGAGAGAAATACCCTGTTATTAGAATTCTGGGCTCGGAGCTGTCTCCATCCCTTTACCGTCAATATTGCAGTCGAATATGGGGTAGGGTAAAAAAATAAAAATAGTCGCTCTCCCTAGTCTGGAGATGCGGCGCGATAAGTCTGGTTTGGCATATATCAATTGCTTACTTACGTCTGTGACTTTCTTCAGAATCATATGTCCTTCGTTAAGGACTAACAATTTTTGACATGCTCACCTTTGAGGTGGGCGTATTTGTCACGTGTAACAAAAGAATCATAGCTAGTTTTTGAAGTGGACTAATACCCAGGTGGATCGGCCTGGGTATTTACACGATTCCTGGGTTGCTGTGTGAGGACGCCCAGAGACCTCACCTGGATCCCAATCTAACGATGCATGTGCGGGCGTGGCTGCATTACGCGCTTCTCTCTAGCAGGGCGTTTGCCCGCGCCGGCCATTTGGGAAGCGCGAGATGCGTCCGCCAGCGCACTCTGAGCCACTGTGGTAAGACTTCTCATTGACGTGCATACCACAGCGGCTCCGAGTGCGCTGATTGGACGAGCGGGCACGAATGCGCCATAGGAGCATGGCGAGGTGAGTTTTTACACGCGATCGGGGTGTCCCGTGGAAGTGGACCAAGACCAAGGATAGTCAAAATCCTGGATGTGGGTCCACTTTAAATCTCCTAAAAATATCGATTTTATCAGCGTCCGTGAATATTTGTACACCGGGCATCACAAAATATCCAACCAGGGCTTAATTCCTACCAGGACAAGAAACCACAAGCCTGGCAGGAGTTTTATTCAGTCTGGACTAAGTGGCCCCTTCTCTCAATTACCTGTTTTCATGGATTTTTACACAATTTCACCATAGTGCTTCTTTAATCATTTTTTGGCGTGTGGTTTATTATGCTGGTTTCACAATAGCGCGATTGCGGGGCCTTAGTAAGTTCTATGGGCGCTTTCACATATTTTGGTGTTTGCAGAGCGCCCGACAAAAGCCCTGCCAGCAGCGTCCAGCAATTCTGCTACATGTGAGTGGGGATCGCAAGCTCTGACACAGTCCACATGCTGTACACCAGCCTTAGTGGGCTCAATACAGGAATTTGCTGATGGGAGAGGAGGTTAGGTTGTTAAACTGAATAAATATCGGAGATTTTGGCCCATCCTAACTCTGAGTTACTTCAAATCCATAGGCAACTGGTGGGAGTATGTCAAGCTTTGAAGCAGGTCAAATAGGTGAGTAAGGGACAGTTGTGGCCTAGCGGTAAGAAATAGTGATGAGTAGAAGTTCAGGTTTGTCGAGTTTGGTTGAACTTGCCGCCAAAGTTCAGTTCAGGTACCCAGACATGACCTGAACCCCTTTGAAATCAATGTGGACCTGACTCAGGGGCCCTTAAATGGCTGTAGGAGGTAGGAATGGCTAGAGGACTGCAAATGGGAGGGGGCAGGTCAGTTGCCCTGCACAAAATGCAGTAGGGGAAAAACCCAAAAATAACAGAAAACAAATAAATAAAAACAAATTATTATTTCCATCCCTATAGCAGACTGTGTGTCAGAACAACCCCAATCATCCCTGTAGCAAATTGTGTGTCAGAACAACCCCAATCATCCCTGTAGCAGACTATGTGGCAGAACAACCCCCATCATCCCTATAGCAGAATGTGTGACAGAGCAACCCCAATCATCCTCATAACAGATTGTTGCAGAGCAACCTTAATCATCCTTATAGTAGAATGTGTGGCATAGCAACCCCATCATCCCTAAAGCAGACGGTGTGCCAGAACAACCCCAATCATCCCTATGGTAGAATGTGTGGCAGAAAAACCCCAATTATCGCTATAGCAGACTGTGCCAGAACAATCCCAATCACCCCTATAGTAGAATGTGTGGCAGAAAAACCCCATCATCCCCATAGCAGACTGTAACAGAGCACCCATCATCCTATAGCAGACTGTGACAGAGCCCCCCATCATCTTCTATAGCAGACTGTGACAGAGCCCCCCATCATACCCATAGCAAATTGTGACAAATCTCCCCATTATCTCATAGACTGTGACAGAGCTCCCTATCATCCCCATAGCAGGCAGAGTGCTGTGTGCGCTCGTCTGTTTGCTGGCTGGGCTGGGAACTGTCCTCCCAGCTTGTGACCATTCCCTGTAGTGGCACAGCCCCACCTACACCCCCTTCCTAGTTGGTTGGGGGGCACGGCAGCGAGATGGTCTGCCTGCTGGCCGACCTGATTTCCTGTGGAGAGGGTAGAAGCTGGTTGATGGGCTCAGCAGCCCATCAACCAGCTTCAGTATTCTGCTGAACACCGAACCTCGGCAGAGACTTCTGACTGAAGTCTTTGTTGGGGGTTGGAACCCGTACTTGCACATTTCGGCACAGAGCTCAACTTCGGGTTCATTCAACTCTAGTAATGATGGCAGGTTCGATTTCTGAACATTGGACCTAAATGAATTACTCTTGAGCAAGGCATCTAACTCTCAAGTGCTTTCTGTGTGCTATATTTACTAGAAGTCGAGTGTTTTCTGTACATGTATGACGTGACAGTGTGGTTATATTTTTAACACTTTGGGTGAAATGGTAAGAAGTCCAGGGGACCCTATACCCGTTCACCGTGTAGGGCGTGCCCTATCACCTCCCTGCGCTGGCAGGTAAAATATCAGTATTCCAGCAGATTACCCACAACCCCATTTGGGATGCCGGAGTTGCAGTATGGGCACAGGGTTCTTCTAGGGATATCGTGGAGAGCCATGATCCCATACTATAGGTTATAGGGGCTGGTATACTGAAAGGACCAGGGGCCACTTGTCCTCTCTAAGGGGCAGAGGTAATTTTTTTTTAAATTTTGTGATTATGTTAAAAAAGACGAACTAATGCCAACTGTCACCTGCATTGTCGGCAATCATGGCATAGCTTTTATCAATGAGAAAAGCCTATCAATAACTTAAAGCAGACCTACAGTCAAAAAAAATGCTTCCCTACTTACAATCAGTGGCATAAGCAGTTTGAGAGGACCTAACCCCACACAGATGTTGTGGAATGACATGGGGTCAAACATCTTGCCACACACCTGACAATTCTCTGCTTATACATGAGAAACGGGGGGGGGGGTAATCCAATGTAGGATGGCCACTGGGTAACAAGAATCTTTGACATTCCAGACTGGCTGCAGGGGTTGATTGGTCCACTTTAAGTCGGCAGCATATGCTCAACCTGTGGCCCTCAGTCATTTGATATGACCCCTGACCTGCTGTGGGGAAAATGGGAAGATATAATAGAATAAAAGAATAGAACTGGTTTGTAAAGGTTGTTAAATAAGGACACTATAAAGATGGGAGGCTGCTGGAAAAGTGAAATAGGAGGGGCGCACTAGGGAATAGGCTTAGAGGAACACAATAACACTGAGTTTTTTCTATATTCATTTATAGATGGAGTATAGATGGGTTAAAGCGGACCTTCACTCTGTATAAGAGTCTATCTTATATGTTTCCCACACCCTGTACATACAGATTGCTCACATTAAAAATCATCCTACCTGCATCTACTGCATGTTATGAGCCTTTAAACATCCAAGATGGCGGCTCATGGAACATCAGGCAGCCTGCAAACAGGAAGTGCCTTCTGACTGTGCTGCTCTGCATTCTGGGATTACTGACCTTTTCCTGACCCCAGCTCTGCTCTGTCTGAGCAAAGCACAGCTATAACCTGCCCCCTGTACTTTATCCCACTCTCCTCTCCTCAGTAAGTGTGATGCTTCTGAGTCTAGATGACGGCGCCAGATCCTAAAATCCTGAACAGAGTTGCAGCCCAGTGGGGGAAAGAATAATAAGTAAGTGACTAGAAACTTAAAATATATTAATTTTAGATATTGGGGAATCATTTTTTTAAAGTGGACCAACACCCAGGATTTTGACTATCCTGGGTTTTGGTCCACTTCGGCGGGGCACCCCGATCCGTGTGAAACCCCCCAGAAACCCCCAAAAACTCACCTCTCAACGCTCCCACGTGAACGCCGCAGCCAATCCCCGCCAACGTCCAGGTGGGGATCAGGAACGTCCAAGCCGCTTCCGCCGCTGCCGCCTCCCGCGCGGCACTCTCGGCGCGCGCGCCCCCTGCCGGCCATTCACAGAGGGCCGGCGCGGGCGCGCGCACGTCTGGGGGGGCGCGCGGGAGGCGGCGGCGGCAGAAGCGGCGGCCGATCAGGTAAGATGTTTTGGGGGTTTCTGGGGGGTTTCACCCCGCGGGACATCCCGATCTCGGATGTCCAGCGGGGTGGGAGGTGATCGGCCCGGGAATCTTATAGATTTCCGGGCCGATCACCCCGGGTGTTGGTCCTCTTTAAGGCTTTTCAATCAATCACGGTGAAGGTCCGGTTGAAGTAGGAAGTATTCAGTGACTAGTGAAAATCCGGGGAAGCTGCTCATTTCCGAGGCTGTATTATCTCGCTCATCCTCTAGAGGGCAATAGCGCTACTCGCTGCCTGTGTCTGACTATTCTGTATTCAAATAAGTCTACCCAGAATGCCATTGGCACCGTTGCTGTATTTTAGGGAAGTTGTTTGAGGAAATATTACTTCTGATACAAAATTTCACTCATGAATCAGTGTCTCCAACTGTCTATGGTTTGTATTAAATGTAAAGCCTAATAATAAGAAATATTGTCTCTCCCCATATTGAGGAGGCGAGGAGCGGATCTGCTATCCGTTTACGTATTGAAGCCTTTTGCATACAATACGTTCTGTTCCCAGTTACTTACTGTGGGAATATATCTAATTTTTGGACGCGCCTACGGGCGTCTTATGGTGGTGAACAATAGAACTAAATCGGTTTGTATTCGACATGTTAATTGAAGAAGTGTAGGCTGGCAATTATAAGTGATTTTATATCAGTCTTACACTGCAGTATGCTAATTGTTGGTATGTGTTATATTTTCTAACTAATGATATTACAGGCGATGCAGCAGTGTCTGAGCTGCGTCCTATGGAAGGGGGAGTGGTCTGTTTCTCTGTTGGTTGTAACAGTGCAGCGAGCAATGTGAGCACCCAGCACAAGTGTATGAGTCTGCTGTTAGTTATATTCAGTAGCGCTGCTCCAATCTCCGCTCCTCACCCTCTGCCAGAAACTCAGCTCAACACTCAAGCCGTGTTTTAAAGTGAAAGTGGTTTTGAATCTAACAACTCGAGGGCCAGATGATTAAAGTGGACCAAAACCCAAGATTTTGACTATCCTGGGTTTTGGTCCTCTGCGTCCTGGGGGGTTGCCAGGGCCGGATTATGTGTGGTGGATGCCCCAGATACAGTTTTTTTTCATTTAAAATAATAGTTCAGCCTGATAACTGATTGGTGGTTGTCTGGCAGCTGCCTACTTACTGGAACGTCAGATCGAGTCCCTTGTGCCACCCTTGTGTGGGTGCGTGCTGCTTGGGAACTCCTGCTTTCTTATTCTGGGTGGGGGGTAGTGTAGTCACCCGGCTGGTCCAGCAGAAAACAGTTCCCTGCATTGAGCTGCCAGTAGCTGTGCTTGGTGGTTTATGTGCAGTGAGTGGCCACTGACTGACAGCTCAGCACCCACCCATCACTGTAGCGTTGCTGACGGCGACTTTGCTCCCTCCTCCTGCCCTGTGGTGGCTTTGGCTGCAGGTTGCCTCTACCCCCTTCTGGTTTGTGAGGTCAAGGAGCACCATGAAGATGCACCTCAAAATTCTTCACCCTTTGCTGTTCACATTGGGTTTACTTTTTTGTAGTTGTGCCCTTCACACAATGCTTTTTTATGCACAGCTTCTTATTGGTGGATCCTCTTGACTACACCATGAGAAATTTTTTCTGTCTGGAGGACCCTGCCTTATCTTGCACTTGGCACTTGCTTATTTTTTCGTAAGCCCGATCCCCTCACCCTTTTTGTCACTTGTTTCTGCCATGTTTTGTTCCTTTTTGTTTTGTGTGTCACATGCTTACGGTTGCCAGCGACTCCTTATGACCCTGTCCCTAATGTCTAGCGGTCAGAAGTTATAGGCCTTTTGGACTCCCGACCTCTGCCCATTGCTCCCCCTTAAGGCTCCGTGAGTATGAGGATGGTAGCCTCCTGGGAAAGCAGTGCCCAACGCCTGGGCTAGTACTTGGTGCAGACAGCATCAGGGAAAGGCGGGCTGTGGATGTTCTTATTACCAGGAGGCCGGCCACCTCAGAAAGCAGGGGTCAAAGCTGTAGTACCTGGTCGGGGGAACCACCAGGGAAAGGTAGGCTGAGGGGAGTTTGCCTGAAGTCCATGGGGAAAGCTTCTGCTAGTACCTGAGGACTAGAGCAGCCCCAAGGTTCTTCGGAGCTGAGGGGGATGGGTTTCTTTCCTTTGGGAAGGAACCAGGCTGGGCGCTCTTAAACCTGACCTTCAACCTGAATAGGTTGAACCTGAACAGGTAACTACAAGCTCCAGCTGTTCCAGGGTGAGCATCAAGTACTCAAAGGTGTCTAGTGTGGCCCTGAGTGGGGAAGCCTACTGATGTGGGATGCCCCATATACACTAGATTTAACTAGATCTCTAATTATTTCTGCATTCCCTGGCCCCACATGGCTGTCAGAAGCCAATCAGGGTTACTAGATAGACAGGTGCACAGAAATGTGTAAGTGGGCGCCAGGAGATAATATTCACACACCCCTCCACACAGGGCTGTATTTAGGGTTCATGCTGCCCTAGGCACAATTTTTTCACCCCCCCCCCCCCCACTGCCTTATATTGCTAAATAGACACAGTAATGCAGGGAGGGGGGATCTTGGATCTGCTATATAGACTCCCCCCTCTCTGTGCACGGCCCTGTCCATCCATTCATGCCGCTGGATCCTGGGTGAGGTAAGGAATTCTCAGCTCCAGGGCAGCGGGTGGTTCATTAGGTGATTAGAATTGACTGTTCTTAAACTAAAGAGCTGCAGCCAAGAGATCGAGCCTGCTGACTGCAGAGTTAAGTAATATTGATTTTTTGTTCCCAGTCCTGCACTGCCTATTTAACATACTATTGCCATGGGTGAAACCCCCTAGATCACCGATACTCACCTTTCATCGTTCTAATGCCAGGCTCTCAGATCTGTTTGCTGTGCATTTTTAATTCGCATGGACGGGAAAGAGGTGAGTTTCACAGGGTGATTTGAGAGGTTTCACACAGCGGCACAGAAAATACCCAGGAAAGTCAAAATCCCAGTCTGGGTTTTTTTATGATTAAAGAAAACAGAGGAGAGAGAGAGAGAGAGAGAGGAATAAAGAAAGAAAAAACAGAGAGAGAAGGAATGTAAAAAGAATAAAGAAAGAAGGAAGGCTAGAAAAAGAGTAGGAAAGAAAGGAATAAAGAGAGAAAGAAAGAACGATGAGGAGGTAGAAAAGAAATGCAAGGAAGGAAAGAAGAGAGAATGAAGGAATGAAAGAAAGAGAATAAAAAAGGAAAGGAGAAAAAAGGAAAACAAATAAAGAAAAATAAAGTAAAACAGAAGGAAAACATAGAAAAGGGATAGGACTGAGGTAAAAAAAAGGAAGGAAAGCAAGAAGAAAAAAAGGAAAGAAGGGGGGAAAGAAAGTAAGGAGGACAAAAAGAAATAAAATAGACAAGGGAGGGGAGAAAAGACATGAAGTAAGGCAGTAAAGGAAGAAAAAAGGAGAAAGAGGAATGGAAAGAAAGAAATACAGAAAAGAGGAATTAAAAAAAAAGTCAGGAAAGAAATAAGGAGGAAAAACATGAAGGTCAAAAGGAAGGAAGAGAAAAAGTAAAGGAAGGAGGGAAAATAGGGAAGGGAACATAGAAAGCAAGTAAAGGACAAATGGGAGTGGAGGTAGTGAGGAAAGAAAAAAAGGAATGGAACGAAGGAGCAAAAAAAAAAAAAAAAGATTGGAGGAAAGAGAAGTAATGCAGTAGGGGAGAAGGAAGGTGGAAAAGAAAGAGGGGGAAAAAAGACAGGAATGCAACAAAGAGGGGAAAAATGTAAAAAAGAGAGGGGAGGAACAAAAGAAAGGGAGCCAGGGGAAAATGAAGAAAGTACAGAAAGAAATGGAACAAAATAAAGAGGATGAAGAGGAATAATGGAAAGAAAAAGGGGTAAGACGGAAGAAAGTTAAAAAAAATAAGGGAGGAAGGAAAGAAATGAGTAAGAAATAAAGGCATGAAGACAGTTAAATGAAAGATCAATACAAGTGCTGCATAACCTTACTTGGCTGGTGTACTACTTACTGAAGCATGGCATGCTGGGAGGTACATGAGCTGTGCCATGTGCTGCACTCTCCTTCTCTGCCCCTTAGCTAAGATACCTGTTAGTGCTGCTGCCTGTGTCCCCAATGAAGGGGGCGGCCATCTTGTCGTAGCCCCTGCTGGTCTGAGCTTCGTGTAGCTGATCTCAATATTGAGCACATTCACCTACACAGCAGCTTGGAGAGGGATGAAAGAAGGGGGAAAGGCGAACTGGAGTCCAGACACCGACTTTCAGCGCCTGAGACTGCTCACCGGGCCGTGCTGAGGGAGGCCAGACTGGCACACAGAGAGGGGGAACGATAGGCAGGGGGTGCTGTGCTCAGCATCCTATTCATTTTGTCTCTGGTGGCCTAGCCCTGCCCCCTTTTCCCTGCCGTGTTTGGTTCTTTGCTGTCTGTGGAGGTGGGTGTTGATGGCTTTGTGTGAAAAAACGCTATTGGCAGCTTTGGAATATGGCTGGAAGCTGCCTGATTGCTTGCAGATGGAATTTCTTTTTTTTTTTTAATTGAATCCTTGCTGGTTGGAGCCCCCTATCTCCGCCCCCACTGTAGCTCCGCCCTAGGCACGTGCCTACATGTGCTTAGTGGCAAATATGGCCCTGCCTCCACATACAAAGCTGGAACAGCAGGGGCCTCTCGCTCTCTTTTTTTTGCACATTTTTTATTATGCACATTATTATACCTTTGACTTTTTTTTACCTTACATTCTTTTCTACATCCTTCTCTCTCATTTCACTTTTTCTTAATTTAAAGTGGACCAAAACCCACGTTGAGGGAATCTATAAGATTCCCGGGCCAATTGATTTCCTCCTCCGAGGGCATCCAAAATCAGGATGCCCCGCTGTGTGAAACCCCCCAGGCCACCCATATGCTTACCATGCACGAGCCGTGGCCGCATCCCCGCTATCCCTCTAGCAGGGCCAGTGCCCGTGCCAGGCATTTGTGAATGGCCACACTTCATTAGAGAGAAGCGGGGGATGCGTCCTTCAGTGTGCTCAGAGTCGCTGGCCTCAGATGAAGGCTTAGACAATGTGACGTCAGCTCGCAGATTGGACGAGTGGCCATGCATGCGCCATAGGAGCGGGAAGAGGTGAGTTGGCTTCAGGGATCTGGGGGGGCTCACGCAGTAGGACTCCCTCGATCGGGGGAAAGGACCAAAACCCAGGATAGTCAATTCTGGTCCACTTTAAACGTCCCCCATCTTTCTCTTTTCCACATTTGTACATTCAAACTTTATTTCAGCTTAATGAGTATCTTGCCAACACCACCCAAGATAGAGCCGTCCTGAAACCGACTAAAAAGAAAATGTACATACTGAAAAATCTACCTGTCTGGTCCATTGCTGAAGTCCTTTCCTTAGCAGAAGCCCAGGCCTGTATCTTCCATTGCATTAGCTAGACATAGTGACACTTTTCTCTCTCAATCACTGCCTCAGCCACAGCAGCCAAATCTGAATGACTAGGCTTCTATCCAGGGAAGGGACTGCAGGTGCGAAATATGGAGGAGGGGGGGGGGGTTTAGGTAAGTATGCATATCAGGATAAATGGGGGGGGTGAGCACTAAAAGTGCCTAGGGCTACATGAACCCTAAATAGTGAGTGAGTGTTGGGGGTGGTGTCAGACAGTGGGGCATCCCGATCTAGGATGCCTTAAGGGAATGCCAGCAGGCAGAGGTTGGCTTTGGAATCTTCTAGATTTCTGGGCCGTGCCCTCAGGGTTTTGTTCCACTTTCAATAGACTTTACCCGCGATTACGTATATGTACTATCGTACTCGCCCTGCGATCAAAGTGTACCGCTGCAACGTGAATCAGGTTTTATCCGTTCATTGTACGTTTTACATAGCATTTACCACTAGGTGGCGCTGTTGAAGCAGCTCATTTGGAGGCTGTATTATCTTATTCCTCTTCTACAGTGCAAAGCAACGCTGATCAGCTTTAGGATATTCAAATAAAACTACCCAGAATGCCTCTGTGCGCTCAGCGTCTGTAATATTGGTTTGCCTTCGGAGATAAATACCCTGTTATAAGAATTCTAGGCTCGGAGCTGTCTCCATCCCTTTAGCGTCAATATTGTATTCCAAAAGGGAGGGGGAAATAAAAAATAGTCGCTCTCCCTAGGCTGTAGATGCGGCGCGGTAGGTCGGGCTTGGCAATTGTTCGATTAGTATTGTGAATTATTGCGGTCTGTTGTAGGACCTTGTCCTTTCGTAAGGACTCACAATTTTTGACAATGCTCACGTTCGAGGTGGGCGTTTTTGTTGCATGTAACAGTAATAAAATCACAGCTATTATGTAACACCTGTAAATTTTTACATTTCCCAGATCAGACGGATCCATGCGTGCGGAGCATTCAATAGTAGGATACCCTCTTGGACGCCCAGAAACCTTACCTGGATCCTAATCCAACGACGCATGCGTGGACATGCTTCTCTCTAGCGATGGGGGTGTCCCCTGGAAGGTGGACCAAGACCCAGGAAAGTCATAATCTTCACTGTTGGTCCACTTTAAATCTCCTAAAAATATCGGTTTTATCAGCGTCCATGGTTGGAGGTGAGAGTTTTTGTACTCTGGGCATCACAAAATATCCAACCAGGGCTTAATTCCTATCAGCACAAGAAACCACAAGCCTGGCAGGAGTTTTATTCAGTCTGGACTAAGTGGCCCCTTCTCTCAATTACCTGTTTTCATGGACTTTTACACAATTTCACCATAGTGCTTCTTTAATCATTTTTTGGCGTGTGGTTTATTATGCTGGTTTCACAATAGCGCGATTGTGGGGCCTTAGTAAGTTCTATGGGCGCTTTCACATATTTTGGTGTTTGCAGAGTGCCCGACAAAAGCCCTGCCAGCAGCGTCCAGCAATTCTGCTACATGTGAGTGGGGATCGCAAGCTCTGACACAGTCCACATGCTGTACACCAGCCTTAGTGGGCTCAATACAGGAATTTGCTGATGGGAGATGAGGTTAGGTTGTTAAACTGAATAAATATCGGAGATTTTGGCACATCCTAACTCTGAGTTACTTCAAATAGTGATGAGTAGAAGTTCAAGTTTGTCTAGTTTGGTTGAACTTGCCACCAAAGTTCAGGTACCCAGACTTGACCTAAACCCCTTTGAAATCAATGTGGACCCTACCCAGGGGCCCTAAAATGGCTAGAGGACTGCAAATGGGAGGGGGGGCAGGTCAGTTGCCCTGCACAGAATGCAGAAGGGGAAAAACACAAAAATAACAGAAAACAAATAAATAAAAACAATTAAATTATAATTATAATACGGATTTCAGAGGGCAAATTAGGGGGTATCACTTGGGAGATTGCCCTTCAAAAATGGTTAGGGAAATAATTCCAAGTAATCAAATAATCACAGAAAACAAACCCCACCTAACCCTATAACAGGATGTGTAACAGAATCCCCCCATCACCCCAGAGCAGACTGTGAAGGAGCCCCCCATATTTCCCATAGCAGAGCAACCCCCATCCCTATAGCAGACTGTGTGTCAGAACAACCCCATCATCCCTGTAGCAGACTATGTGGCAGAACAACCCCCATCATCCCTATAGCAGAATGTGTGACAGAACAACCCCAGTCATCCTCATAACAGATTGTTGCAGAGCAACCTTAATCATCCTTATAGTAGAATGTGTGGCATAGCAACCCCATCATCCCTAAAGCAGACGGTGTGCCAGAACAATCCCAATCATCCCTATGGTAGAATGTGTGGCAGAACAACCCCAATCATTCCCATAGCAGACTGTGTGGCAAAACAACCCCAATCGTCCTTGTCACGATCACGCTCTATCAGCCCAGCCAATACGCCAGACAGAGTGTGATGGTACAAGGGTTAACACGGCACTAGACCCCCAGACAGGGACTACTAGTCTCAGCAAGTCATCAATTAACCCTAATAAACGTGTATCACCAGAGCTTCCCTCAGGAAGGTGAGCTCATCTATTTAGAGGTCAAAGACTAGAGCTGATTAATTAAACATTTAATCTGATGAAAGGTATCACAGTGCTGGATGTAATTTACAACAATAAAATGACATACAAAAATACAGAAAGAGTATACAGCAAATAACAGTTCAAATAACAGTCCTTACGCAGTCCTTTTTGTTGGAGTTTCCCGTGGTTGCTTGTTGCTTGGGACGATGTTATGATCCCAGGTCCTTAGCTTGTAATGCCCCAAGCATGTGTGCTCTCTTGGCTTTTGTTAGCCAGAATTTGGAGGGAAAAAATGGCTTATAGGACACCTTCCATTTCCATGGAATTCCTAAGGGTGGGGTGGGGATTCTATTTCCCAGGTCCCCTTATCTGATTGCCGGTTTATGGCCAGAGCAAAAGACAACAGCCTGGCACTTCAAAGAGATCTGACTTCTGACTGCATGGCCCTGTTTTTATATAGGAGGGTGTTTTATGGCACTCATAATACGTATGTTTATTCTATAATCATGCCCTGGGCATGACACCTCCCCCTTAAGATGGCGAGTTGGGAATAGTGACCCACAGTCACTTTTCCCAAAACGCACACCTAAGATGAGATGAAAGGTCCCCAGCCGCTCTTGTTCCTAGTGCCACCCGGGTCCACAGTAGTGGGTTCAGGCCGGCCTGGGCCTGCAGGCGGAGTCTTTCTAAGCCCTGAGGCTTCCAAGCCTAATGTTGGCATCTGGGGGGCTGTGCTCGAGGCAGGAAGGGACACATCATCACCAAGTAAGAAGCACAGGGGCCCAGGGGCATGTTTTTTCTCTGCACCTGAATTATTGGGCAACACTGGGATTTGGCTGTCCATGTTCCCAGGAAATCCATCTTTTCCAGCGCCTGACGCAGGCGTTGAAAGAGGAACTCCTGTGATGGGGACACCAGCAGCCATGTTTCCCACATGTTGGTGAATAAGATGAAGGGGCCCGCATGTGGCCGGAATGACCCTCATGTTAGGCCAAGGTGTAGTTTGCTCCATCTCCCCTGATCCTTCCTGCCTCTCACTCAGCTTTGATACAGGCTGCCCTGGATCTGCGTCACGTGGCAGATCCCAGGATCCAGGGGTTGTTCCCTTTGCCACAGCCCCAGCTTTGGGATGAATCAGGAAGTCTGCGGTTAGCCGCAGGCCCTCCTGACTCGGCCCAAATGCTCGGTCACCTGGCTTTTCCGGGGAGCTGGAAGCTAGGCTTCCTAACTGCCTCCCAGGATTGTCTGTCTGCAGTGCTGGCTGCAAGGTGGCACTACCTGTCCCAGCCCATTGCCTTTCTCTCTCCTGGGGCCCTAGCATGTCTTTGGAAAGGGACTCCCAGTTCAGGATATTGTTTTCCAAATATACCCGATGCCCATCTGAGTTAGCGCCTGGCTGCTCAGCACGCTGTCTCAGCCCTTCAAGGGAAGGATCACTGTGCAGAGCTTCCCGGAAATGTTCATTGCCCTCCCCCCATCTTGTGGCATCAGGGGACACATTTCCCTCAAGCGAACTACCATCTCCACCCTCCTCTGCTTCGGCTTGTGAGTCATCACCATCCTCCCTTCTTTTTACAGCTGCAGCTCTGGCACACTGCTGACGTGTAACCACTGCCACCATTGATATGCCTCCCGGGGTCTACCTTCCTCCCCCTCAGTCCTGGACATAACAACGTTACAGGCATCATATACAGCTACATCACTCCTTCCTCCCTCCTCCTCCTCAGCCATCTCCGGCTTACAGGATGGGGACACATCATTCACTGCTGGTCTCTCATCCTTACCTGTCACCAGGGGCCCACCAACCCCTCCCCCTAGCCCATCTCCGCTAGGTTTTGACACAGGCAACTCATTGGCATTACCTTTCACAATACACCCCACTCCACTTTTGGAAGACACAACTGGTTCAGTTACAGGTAAACATTTATCAGCCCCCTGCACTCCCTCCCAGTTATCACATTTCACAGTGTCCCCCAAAGTCTCGTACAGTACCTCAGAACGATCAGGGCTGTCTCCTAGCCCTTGTGGTGTGCAGGCAGTGTCCTCTGGAGCATAATGGCATAGCATCCGACCCAAATCATTCCCCAGCAGAACACTGACAGGGATGTCCTCAGAGACCCCCACCTCCCGCAAACCTTTGCCTGTACCCCAATCCAGGTACACACGGGCCCTGGGTACAGGCGGGCGCACACCTCCAATTCCTTTTAAAGCCATGGTTTTTCCAGGGATGATGTCCTCGGTATCCACCACTTCAGGCCGCACTAAGGTAAAGGAGGCCCCCGAATCACGTAGACCCACGGTCACCCGGTCACCCACAGTTACGCTCTGCAGGTTATCCGCTCTTTTCTCCACTGTTCCAGACACCAGAAAAACGGCTGGGTGTCCTTCAACTGCCGGTGGAGAATTCTTTTTGTTGGGGCAGGTGGCACTCAGGTGTCCAATCTTGTTGCATCTGTAACATCGGCGGGTGTCCCCCTGACCCGGTGTGGTTCCTGTTGCTCTTGGTGTGGACGGCAGGAATCTCCCAGTTGACCTACTGGCACTCTGTGGGTGTGCAGCTCCCTTCCAGTACTTGATCCAGCTTGTGCAGAACCACGCTTCGCTGTTGGTGCACGGTTATTAGCAAAGTCATCTCCTAGTTCTGCGGCTTCTGCGACTGTCTTGGGCTTGCGGTCCAAAATCCACTCTCTGGCTTCACAGCTCCTTGTCTGGAGGAACTGATCCAGGACCATCAAGTCCTCCAGGGCCTCATAAGTGGTGACTTGTTTGCCCCCAGTCCATTGCCTGAATGCAGTCCTTAGCTGACCTGCATGTTCAGTGCAACTCTCTGTGGTGCTCTGTTGTAAAGTCCTAAACTTCTTCCGATAGGTTTCTGGAGTCAGATTAGCACTTTTTAGCAGGGCAGATTTTATTGCCTCATAGTCCTGGTCTCTTTCAGAGGGAAGAGAAGCAAACACATCCAGAGCTTTTCCTCGCAGCCGTGGGGTTAGATATCGTCCCCAATGCTCTTTAGGAAGATGGAACTGCCAGCAAACCTTTTCAAATCCTCTCAGGAATATGTCCAAATCACCATCTTTCTCCATCATGGGGAAATGTTCCAAGCGGGGTTTGTGGTCACCTTCACCCTGCACATCACTGCGTGCGGATAAAGCGTCCCCTCTCAGCCTCAGGACCTCCAGTTCATGTCTGCGCTGGGCCTCTCTTTCTGCTGCCTCTCTCTCAGCAGCCCCTCTTTCTGCGGTTTGGTACTGGAGAAGCAACTGGAGTTTAATATTAGCATCCACATCTCCAAGGTGTTGTAAAGCAGTCCGCATATAAGAGTCCAAGGCTTCATTTGGAGTACTGTCCTGATGGGGAGTAATGTGGTGTCCCTCAGTCCCCGCTGTAGGACTTAGCCTCACATCACTCAGCTCTGCTGCACGGGCATCATTTTCCACAAGATCGGCAATAAGCTGGTCCTTGGTCTTTCCCGCTGTAGGGATCTCCTTTTCTTGGCACATTAGCTCCAGTGCGGGCTTGGACTGCTTGCGATATGCCTCCATATTTCCGATATGAAGCAGAGGGAGTAAAACAACAGATGGGAAGGACAGAACTGTCTAGCACTCTTTTTTGGTATGTCACTTAGATCAGCACTGAGCTCTGTCTTTGGGAATTTACACACAATAAGATGTATGCAAATTTCTTTTAGTGCTTAAGATTTTCGGGTAAAATCCAGCAAGCACTAAAAATCTCTAAATATATCCCGACGCTTCCACCAGTTGTCACGATCACACTCTATCAGCCCAGCCAATACGCCAGACAGAGTGTGATGGTACAAGGGTTGACACGCCACTAGACCCCCAGACAGGGACTACTAGTCTCAGCAAGTCATCAATTAACCCTAATAAACGTGTATCACCAGAGCTTCCCTCAGGAAGGTGAGCTCATCTATTTAGAGGTTAAAGACTAGAGCTGATTAATTAAACATTTAATCTGATAAAAGGTATCACAGTGCTGGATGTAATTAACAACAATAAAATGACATACAAAAATACAGAAAGAGTATACAGCAAATAACAGTTCAAAAATAGAGTCCTTACGCAGTCCTTTTTGTTGGAGTTTCCTGTGGTTGCTTGTTGCTTGGGACGATGTTATGATCCCAGGTCCTTAGCTTGTAATGCCCCAAGCATGTGTGCTCTCTTGGCTTTTGTTAGCCAGAATTTGGAGGGAAAAAATGGCTAATAGGACACCTTCCATTTCCATGGAATTCCTAAGGGTGGGGTGGGGATTCTATTTCCCAGGTCCCCTTATCTGATTGCCGGTTTATGGCCAGAGCAAAAGACAACAGCCTGGCACTTCAAAGAGATCTGACTTCAAACAAGGAAGTATCACAAACAGAGTCTTAATTAAGTTGGAATGTACACGCTGCATGGCCCTGTTTTTATATAGGAGGGTGTTTTATGACACATGGGTGGGTGGTGGTCAGCTAATATCCATATTCAAATATACACACACATATATACACTCATAATACGTATGTTTATTCTATAATCATGCCCTGGGCATGACAGTCCTTATAGTAGAATGTGCGGCAAAACACGCCCACTCATCCCTATAGCAGAATGTGTGGCAGAACAACTCCCATCATCCCTATAGTAAACTGTGTGTCAGAACAACCCCACTCATCCCTATAGCAGACTGTGCCAGAACAATCCCTATCATCCCTATAGCAAGCTGTGTGTCAGAACAACCCCAATCACCCCTATAGTAGAATGTGTGGCAGAAAAACCCCATCATCCACATAGCAGACTTTGTACCAGAAAAGCCACAATCATCCCTATAGCAGATTGTTTGTCAGAACAACCCCATCACCCCCATAGCACACTGTGAGGCAGAACAACCCCCACCATCCCTATAACAGACTATGTGGCAGAACAACCCCAATCATAACCATACCAGACTGTGACAGAACCCCCCCCCCCCATCATGTTCCATAGCAGACTGTAACAGAGCACCCATAATCCTATAGCAGACTGTGACAGAGCCCCCCATCATCTTCTATAGCAGACTGTGACAGAGCCCCCCATCATACCCATAGCAAATTGTGACAAATCTCCCCATTATCCCATAGACTGTGACAGAGCTCCCTATCATCCCCATAGCAGGCAGAGTGCTGTGTGCGCTCGCCTGTTTGCTGGCTGGGCTGGGAACTGTCCTCCCAGCTTGTGACCATTCCCTGTAGTGGCACAGCCCCACCTACACCCCCTTCCTAGTTGGCTATGCAAAAGTCCAATGTTGCTGGTGCACTCTTACAGACACATTATTGGTGGGTGCCAGAGCCACGGTGGCGCCGCTATGTATCCAAGTAGGTAAATAGGCACGGCACTCCAAAGCATAAGTTTAAATGCTTGTATTCAGTAATAGTAGTAGAAAGTTCCAATAACACACAAGGTACAAAAGAAATAGTCCATATCATGGCCAAAAAGGAAAAACAGTCTCATCTTCCAACGTTTCGGGGTCAGGTGCCCCCTTTCTCAAAGAGGACTGTAAACCGGAATGTGCTGCATCCCCCATCTATATATACATAGGTGCAGAGTTCAAAAATTTTACAGTTTACACTCCGCCTTGAGAAAGGGGGCACCTGACCCCCGAAACATTGGAAGATGAGACTGTTTTTCCTTTTTGGCCATGATATGGACTATTTCTTTTGTACCTTGTGTGTTATTGGAACTTTCTACTACTATTACTGAATACAAGCATTTAAACTTATGCTTTGGAGTGCCGTGCCTATTTACCTACCCCTTCCTAGTTGGTTGGGGGCACGGCAGTGAGATGGTCTGCCTGCTGGCCGACCTGATTTCCTGTGGAGAGGGTAGAAGCTGGTTGATGGGCTCAGCAGCCCATCAACCAGCTTCAGTATTCTGCTGAACACCGAACCTCGGCACAGACTTCTGACTGAAGTCTTTGTTGGGGGTTGGAACCCGTACTTGCACATTTCGGCACAGAGCTCAATTTCGGGTTCATTCAACTCTAGTAATGATGGCAGGTTCGATTTCTGAACATTGGACCTGAATGAATTACTCTTGAGCAAGGCATCTAACTCTCAAGTGCTTTCTGTGTGCTATAATTACTAGAAGTCAAGTGTTTTCTGTACATGTATGACGTTCTGCACAGAACAGCGTTCGTTATCTGCACTCATCCAGACCTGCGAGGACTTCGGTCGAGCCTCAGGGGCTAAAGTCAACTGCGGGAAGATGGAAGCCCTGCTCTTCAGAAAGTGACAGCTGTCTTCTCCCGTGCCTTCAACATCAAGCCGGACTACATCAAGATACTTGGTGTATGGTTTGGAAAAGAAGGCGCGGCCCTGAAATCCTGGGAAGAACTGGTTGCAAAAATGAACCAGAAGTTCGGACTTTGGAGCCTCCGGAAACTCACTATTGAAGGGAAGATGCTAGTGCTGCGCAGTAAGATCCTCCCTGTGCTCCAATACCTCTCCCAGGCAAAACCAGGAAGACCATCACCAAGGCCATCTTCTTCTGCATCTGGGGCTCCAAGATGGATTGAGTCAAGAGGACAAAACTGTGCAAGGAACCTTGCAAAGGGGCGGGAAAGGAGTCCCAGACATACCTACCATGCTGATGATCGCCTTTGCCAGCAACTGCATCTGCCAAACTGCAATGAACAGTGAACGGGCTTCCGAAGGCCATGCCATGTTCCTTTTTTTTCCTGCTGCGGGTCAAGAGGAAACTAGGCTGAGCCAAATGGGACAGCTTGGTGCCATTCGCCTGGAACCTTCCGTGGTTCTACAAGGACGTTGAGGATTTCATCCTGGAACAACAACTGGCAGGAGTTAAGGCTGACCTGTGGAAACCCAAGACTGTGTACAGGCTCATCCAAGCCAAAAACCAATCCAGGGGCTCCCCCTGGACATGTGCAGGATGTTCACTAGGCAGGAATATGTGCAGGAAGAGAGGATGTTCACTAGGACTTATTCAGAAATATAAAGCAGGCTAAATACAAGATGAAGTCACATTCTGAATGGAGAGAGCAAAACACAGGCTAATTTAACCCTTTGCCTGAAGTGTCCCTTCAAAGTTCCATACACTCACATTTTGTCCATCTCAGCATCTTCTTACTTACCAATTACATCAAACAAATAAAAGAGTGATTAATTTAAACTTAAAATCTAAACTTCCTATGAAAGTTACATGTTTCTACAATATCAGTAAGAGATAGTCAGAGTCAGTGCATTTTGTCCAATAATACAATGATTATTGTGTGTGGTTATATTTTTAACACTTTGGGTGAAATGGTAAGAAGTCCAGGGGACCCTCTACCCAGTCACCGTGTAGGGCGTGCCCTATCACCTTCCAGCATTAGCAGATAAAATGTCAGTATTCCAGCAGATTACCCACAGCCCCATTTGTGATGCCCAAGTTGCATAAGAGCCCGGTACCCATCAGTATGGGCACAGGGTTCTTCTAGGGATATCGTGGAGAGCCATGATCCCATACTATAGGTTATAGGGGCTGGTATACTGAAAGGATCAGGGGCCACTTGTACTCTCTAAGGGGCAGAGGTAATTTTTTTTTTAATTTTGTGATTATGTTAAAAAAGACGAACTAATGCCAACTGTCATCTGCATTGTCGGCAATTATGGCATAGCTTTTATCAATGAGAAAACCTATCAATAACTTAAAGCAGACCTACAGTCAAAAAAATTCTTCCCTTCTTACAATCAGTGGCATAAGCAGTTTGAGAGGACCTAACCCCACACAGATGTTGTGGAATGACATGGGGTCAGACATCTTGCCACACACCTGACAATTCTCTGCTTATACATGAGAAATAGGGGGAGGGGGGCTGTGCCAGCAACAATTCACACCAAGAGCTTTATGCCTCAGAAATAAGAAGCTTACCTGTCATTTCTCACACACAGAGACTGAACAAACAGCTAATGTAGCAAAGGAAATCTATGTGAGTGGAGCTGTTACAATGTATCTTTCAGGTAAGGGGGGGCGGTAATCCAATGTAGGATGCCCACTGGGTAACAGCCGGCCCTAGAATCTTTGACATTCCAGACTGGCTGCAGGGGTTGATTGGTCCACTTTAAGTCGGCAGCATATGCTCAACCTGTGGCCCTCAGTCATTTGATATGACCCCTGACCTGCTGTGGGGAAAATGGGAAGATATAATAGAATAAAAGAATAGAACTGGTTTGTAAAGGTTGTTAAATAAGGACACTATAAAGACGGGAGGCTGCTGGAAAAGTGAAATAGGAGGGGCGCACTAGGAAATAGGCTTAGAGGAACACAATAACACTGAGTTTTTTCTATATTCATTTATAGATGGAGTATAGATGGGTTAAAGCGGACCTTCACTCTGTATAAGAGTCTATCTTATATGTTTCCCACACCCTGTACATACAGGTTGCTCACATTAAAAATCATCCTACCTGCATCTACTGCATGTTATGAGCCTTTAAACATCCAAGATGGCGGCTCATGGAGCATCAGGCAGCCTGCAAACAGGAAGTGTCTTCTTACTGTGCTGCTCTGCATTCTGGGATTACTAACCTTTTCCTGACCCCAGCTCTGCTCTGTCTGAGCAAAGCACAGCTATAACCTGCCCCCTGTACTTTATCCCACTCTCCTCTCCTCAGTAAGTGTGATGCTTCTGAGTCAAGATGGCGGCGCCCGTATCCTAAAGTCCTGAACAGAGTTGCAGCCTGGTGGGGGAAAGAATAATAAGTGACTTGAAACTTAAAATATATTAAAATATATTAATTTTAGATGCTGAGGAATCATTTTTTTAAGGCTTTTCAATAAATCATGGTGAAGGTCCGGTTGAAGTAGGAAGTATTCAGTGACTAGTGAAAATCCGGGGAAGCTGCTCATTTCCGAGGCTGTATTATCTCGCTCATCCTCTAGAGGGCAATAGCGCTACTCGCTGCCTGGGTTTGACTATTCTGTATTCAAATAAATCTACCCAGAATGCCATTGGCACCGTTGTTGTATTTTAGGGAAGATGTTTGAGGAAATATTACTTCTTATACAAAATTTCACACATGAATCAGTGTCTCCAACTGTCTATGGTTTTTATTAAATGTAAAGCCTAATAATAAGAGATATTGTCTCTCCCCATATTGAGGAGGCGAAGAGCGGATCTGCTATCCGTTTACGTATAAAGGATATTTGTATACTTTACGTCCTGTTCCCAGTTACTTACCTTGGGAATAAAACTAATTTTTGGATACGTCTACGGGCGTTTTATAATTGTGAACAATAGAACTAGTACTGTTTGTATTTGCCATGTTAAATGAAGAAGTGTAGGTTGGCGATTATTAGTGATTTTATATCAGTCTTACGCCGCAGTATGCTAATTGTTATGTGCTATATTTTCGAACTAATGATATTACAGGCGCGAAGCAGCAGTGTCTGAGCTGCGTCCTATAGAAGGGGGAGTGGTCTGTTTCTCTGTTGGTTGTGAGCACCCAGCACAAGTGTATGAGTCTGCTGTTAGTTTTATTCAGTAGCGCTGCTCCAATCTCCGCTCCTCACCCTCTGCCAGAAACAGCTCAACACTCAAGCCGTGTTTTAAAGTGAAAGTGGTTTTGAATCTAACAACTCGAGGGCCAGATGATTAAAGTGGACCAAAGCCCAGGATTTTGACTATCCTGGGTTTTGGTCCTCGGCATCCTGGGGGGTTTCCAGGGCCGGATTATGTGTGGTGGATGCCCCAGATACAGTTTTTTTTCATTTAAAATAATAGTTCAGCTTGATAACTGATTGGTGGTTGTCTGGCAGCTGCCTACTTACTGGAACGTCAGATCGAGTCCCTTGTGCCACCCTTGTGCGGGTACGTGCTGATCGGGAACTCCTACTTTGTTATTAAGGACGGGGGGGGGGTTTAGTCACCTGGCTGGTCCAGCAGAAAACAGTTCCCTGCATTGAGCTGCCAGCAGCTGTGCTTGGTGGTTTATGTGCAGTGAGTGGCCACTGACTGATAGCTCAGCACCCACCCATCACTGTAGCGTTGCTGACGGCGACTTTGCTCCCTCCTCCTGCCCTATGCTGGCTTTGGCTGCAGGTTGCAACATAAAAAGGCTTGCCCAGGTCCTCACAACCACCGATATCTTCATTGCTATCCCCACAGCTCCCTGGACCAGACCACAACCCAAAGGTTGGTGGAGATCCCCTTTGAAGGCCATGGTGGAGGCACCCTTTGAAGGGGACGTGGTGGAGTCCCCGGGGCTCACGTCCCCTGCACGCCCCTCATAATCCAGCCCTGGAGGTTTCACACAGCGGGGCATCGGGGAAAGAACCGAAACCCAGGATGGTCAAAACTATTGGCTAACCTGGATTTTGGTCCACTTTAACTTCCCCTTGGGCAATGTGTAAATTTGCTTCCAAGCATTCACCTTTCTGTTGTAATCCCATTTTTTAATTTGCATTAATTTATTGTGCAACAATTGTGTCACCCAAAGTGAAATGTGTTTACACACTGAACACACAGTCAGTCTGAGACTTGATCTAATGTGAGGACCCCCCCCCCAACAGAAAGGAAAAGGATATGTTTCTCTCTCATCTGGAAGGAAATGACGGGAGTTTGGTCCTCAGTAGAAATGAGCTTTTTAAAAGTTCGGTTTGCTGGTTTAGCCTAATATGCTTGAACAACAATGCCTGATGGTCCTAAAAGTTCTTTTTAACACATTGAAGTCACCCAAGGCTGCATAAAAACATGCAATGAGCATTTGCATTATTATTCAAACAGCATTTCTCTACAACACCTAGAACTTGATGACAGGACCACAGCTTTTATCCCTCTCTAAGGTGTGCTGCCTGTTTTTTTTGACTTACCCATCCAAAACACTTGACCTGTTTTCTTTAAAGTGGACCAAGGCCCACAACGATGGTCCCGGGAATCTATACGTTTCCAGAAGGCGATTGATTCCCCCCAGGCCAATGGCGAATGAGAATGCCACATCCTGTTATCGCTCTAGCAGGGTGCGTGCCCGCGTCAGCAGATCTGAGCATGCTGATTGGATGAGCGGCCGTGCATGCACTGTAGGACAGGGAAGAGGTGAGTTGGTTTTGGTGACCTGGGGGGTTTCACACAGTGGGGCCAACCTGATCCGGGTGGGATTAAAACTCAGGATAGTCAAAATCCTTGGTTTTTGTCTACATTAAAAGAAAGAGTTAAATTAGCAGCTTTCTACTTGCGCCATACTTACCTGGCTGGGGAGACACCATGATCCCGAAGGTGGTTCTCCCTGGGGGAGGATACCTGGGAGACTGCTTTTGTGGTTATGGCTACCCCCTGCTGGGTATGTTTTCTGGTCTTGTAGCCGGATAGTGTTGGGACAGACCTTATCTCATGGGATCATCATCGGCAGAGGTAGATGGGTGGAGGCCTTTCCTAGTAGCTGGGGGAGTGGCATCTGCAATGGAAGATGTCATCCTCTAAAGGGATGAGCGAATCGATCCAGACGAACCCGAATTCGTTCCGAATTTCAGGACATATTCGATTCTGAACTAATCCAAATTTCCCTGCGATTCGATCGATCAAAGTTTTCCTTTAAACTCCATTTACTTCAGTTACAGGCATTGTAAAATGGTGGATGGACATGTCTGGACACATCCCCTGGGGCAAGTTATCATGGGAAGGTCACATGCAGCCTATCAGCAGCCAGGAGCCCCGGTGATGTCACAGCGCTATATAAACGGTGGCCATCTTGCTGGTGCGCATTTCAGCCTTGTATTGCGGCAACAACGGAGCTGTTTAGAGACAGGGAGAGACTAAGAGAGAGTCAGGGAGACCCACAGAGTGCCAGACAGAACCAGGGAAAGATAGGGAAAAATCTGGAAAGGTCTGCTGCCAAAACACTAGGCCGCAGGGACATCCCAAACCTGCACGTAGCACCCTATCTGTTATACTAAATAAGCATTGTTCATCCTTAGCTTAATCAAGCTATTGCATTTTGAATTTGTTTTTGGTCTGCTACCAAAACACTAGGCCGCAGGGTATCCCAAACCTGCACGTAGCACCCTATCTGTTATACTAAATAAGCGTTGTTCATCCTCAGCTTAATCAAGCTATTGCATTTTGAATGGTTTTTTGTCCTGCTGTCAAAAAAACACCAGGCCGCAGGGTATCCCAAACCTGCAAGTAGCACCCTATCTGTTATACTAAATAAGAGTTGTTCAGCCTCATTTTAATTCAGCTATTGTATTTTGAATCGTTTTTTGTCTGGTTTAAAAAACAGCAGCCCACATGGGCATCCCAAACCAGCACATGTCACCCTATCTGTTATACTAAATAAGCATTGTTCATCCTCAGCTTAATCAAGATATTGCATTTTGAATTGGTTTTTGGTCTGCTGCCAAAACACTAGGCAGCACGGTATCCAAAACCTGCACGTAGCACCCTATCTGTTATACTATCTGAAGCGTTGTTCATCCTCAGCTTAATCAAGCTATTGCATTTTGAATTGTTTTTTGTCCTGCTGTCAAAAAAACACCAGGACGCAGGGTATCCCAAACCTGCACGTAGCACCCTATCTGTTATACTAAATAAGCGTTGTTCGTCCTCAGCTTAATCAAGCTATTGCATTTTGAATTGGTTTTTGGTCTGCTGCCAAAACACTAGGCCGCAGGGTATCCCAAACCTGCACGTAGCACCCTATCTGTTATACTAAATAAACATTGTTCAGCTTCAGCTTAATCAAGCTATTGCATTTTGAATTGGTTTTTGTCTGGTTTAAATACACCAGCCCACATGGGCATCCCAAACCAGCACATGTCACACTATCTGTTATACTAAATAAGCGTTGTTCATCCTCAGCTTAATCAAGCTATTGCATTTTGAATTGGTTTTTGGTCTGCTGCCAAAACACTAGGCCGCAGGGTATCCCAAACCTGCACGTAGCACCCTATCTGTTATACTAAATAAGCGTTGTTCATCATCAGCTTAATCAAGCTATTGCAGTTTGAATTGTTTTTTGTCCTGCTGTCAAAAAAAAACCAGGCCGCAAAGTATCCCAAACCTGCACGTTGCACCCTATCTGTTATACTAAATAAGCGTTGTTCAGCCTCATTTTAATACAGCTATTGCATTTTGAATTGGTTTTTGTCTGGTTTAAATACACCAGCCCACATGGGCATCCCAAACCAGCACATGTCACCCTATCTGTTATACTAAATTAGCGTTGTTCAGCCTCATTTTAATTTAGCTATTGCATTTTGATTTGGTTTTTGTCTGCTTTAAATACACCAGCCCACATGGGCATCCCAAACCAGCACATATCACCCTATCTTTTATACTAAATAAGCGTTGTTCAGCCTCATTTTAATTAAGATATTGCATTTTGAATTGTTTTTTGTCTGCTTTAAATACACCAGCCCACATGGGCATCCCAAACCAGCACATGTCACCCTATCTGTTATACTAAATAAGTGTGGTTCAGCTTCATTTTAATTAAGCTATTGCATTTTGAATTGGGTTTTTGTCCTGCTGCCAAAACACTAGGCCACAGGGTATCCAAAACCTGTACGTAGCACCCTATCTGTTATACTAAATACTAGAGATGAGCGAATCGATCCGGACGAACCCGGATTCGTTCCGAATTTCATTAAAAATTCGATTCTGAACGAATCCGAATTTCCCCTCGATTTGATCGATCAAAATTTTCCTTTAAACTCCATTTACTTCAATTACAGGCATTGTAAAATGGTGGATGGACATATCCCCTGGGGCAAGTTATCATGGGAAGGTCACATGCAGCCTATCAGCAGCCAGGAGCCCGGTGACGTCACAGCGCTATATAAAGTGGCGGCCATCTTGCTTGTGCGCATTTGAGACTTGCAGTGCACAGACAACGGAGCTTGCTGAGCTGCTAGAGACAGGGACAGAGAGTAACAGAGAGGCAAGGAGACCCACAGAGACCCACAGAGTGCCAGGGAGAGCCAGGGAAAGATAGTGAAAAATCGGAAACGATCCAGGCAGGGACAGCAGATAAAGTGACAGGGAAAGAAAGCTTTTTTTATTTTCATTTCACTTCATTTACCAGATCAGTTTGAAATAGCTGTGTTTTGTGCTGTAAAAATTCCTGGCCACTGCGCATCCCATGTTGGCAGTGGCACATTTAACATTTCTTATAGCTTGATTAGTTTTAATTTTTTTGGTCTGCTGTAAACCCCCAGCCCACATGGGCATTCCATTTCAGCATATGACCCTATTTTTTATGCAAAATCCCACACCTGCACCTAGCACCCGATCTGTTATACAAAATAAGCGTGCTTCAGACTCAGCTGTACTAAGTTATTTAATTTTGCATTGGTTTCTGACTGCTGTCATTACACCAGGGCCCAGGGTATCCCAAACTTGCAGCTAGCACCTGATCTGTTATACAAAAGAAGCGTGCTTCAGCCTCAGCTGTACTAAGTTATTTAATTTTGCATTGGTTTCTGACTGCTGTCATTACACCAGGGCCCAGGGTATCCCAAACTTGCACCTAGCATCCTATCTGTTATACAAAATAAGCGTGTTTCAGCCTCAGCTGTACTTAGTTATTTAATTTTGCATTGGTTTCTGACTGCTGTCATTACACCAGGGCCCAGGGTATCCCAAACTTGCACCTAGCACCCGATCTGTTATACAAAAGAAGCGTGTTTCAGCCTCAGCTGTACTAAGTTATTTAATTTTGCATTGGTTTTTGACTGCTGTCATTACACCAGGGCCCAGGTTATCCCAAACTGGCACCTAGCATCCTATCTGTTATACAAAATAAGCGTGTTTCAGCCTCAGCTGTACTAAGTAATTTAATTTTACATTGGTTTCTGACTGCTGTCATTACACCAGGGCCAAGGGTATCCCAAACTTGCACCTACCATCCTATCTTGTATACAAAAGAAGCGTGCTTCAGCCTCAGCTGTACTTAGTTATTTCATTTTGCATTGGTTTCTGACTGCTGTCATTACACCAGGGCCCAGGGTATCCCAAACTTGCAGCTAGCACCCGATCTGTTATACAAAAGAAGCGTGCTTCAGCCTCAGCTGTACTAAGTTATTTTATTTTGCATTGGTTTCTGACTGCTGTCATTACACCAGGGCCCAGGGTATCCCAAACTTGCACCTAGCACCCTATCTGTTATACAAAAGAAACGTGCTTCAGCCTCAGCTGTACTAAGTTATTTAATTTTGCATTGGTTTCTGTCTGCTGTCATTACACCAGGGCCCAGGGTATCCCAAACTTGCACCTAGCATCCTATCTGTTATACAAATGAAGCGTGCTTCAGCCTCAGCTGTACTAAGTTATTTAATTTAGCATTGGTTTCTGACTGCTGTCATTACACCAGGGCCCAGGGTATCCCAAACTTGCAGCTAGCACCCGATCTGTTATACAAAATAAGCGTGTTTCAGCCTCAGCTGTACTAAGTTATTTAATTTTGCATTGGTTTCTGACTGCTGTCATTACACCAGGGCCCAGGGTATCCCAAACTTGCACCTAGCATCCTATCTGTTATACAAAAGAAGCGTGCTTCAGCCTCAGCTGTACTGAGTTATTTAATTTTGCATTGGTTTCTGACTGCTGTCATTACACCAGGGCCCAGGGTATCCCAAACTTGCACCTAGCACCCGATCTGTTATACAAAAGAAGCGTGTTTCAGCCTCAGCTGTACTAAGTTATTTCATTTTGCATTGGTTTTTGACTGCTGTCATTACACCAGGGCCCAGGTTATCCCAAACTGGCACCTAGCATTCTATCTGTTATACAAAATAAGCGTGTTTCAGCCTCAGCTGTACTAAGTAATTTAATTTTGCATTGGTTTCTGACTGCTGTCATTACACCAGGGCCAAGGGTATCCCAAACTTGCACATACCATCCTATCTTGTATACAAAAGAAGCGTGCTTCAGCCTCAGCTGTACTTAGTTATTTAATTTTGCATTGGTTTCTGACTGCTGTCATTACACCAGGGCCCAGGGTATCCCAAACTTGCAGCTAGCACCCGATCTGTTATACAAAAGAAGAGTGCTTCAGCCTCAGCTGTACTTAGTTATTTAATTTTGCATTGGTTTCTGACTGCTGTCATTACACTAGGACCCAGGGTATCCCAAACTTGCAGCTAGCACCCGATCTGTTATACAAAAGAAGCGTGCTTCAGCCTCAGCTGTACTAAGTTATTTAATTTTGCATTGGTTTCTGACTGCTGTCATTACACCAGGACCCAGGGTATCCCAAACTTGCAGCTAGCACCCGATCTGTTATACAAAAGAAGCGTGCTTCAGCCTCAGCTGTACTAAGTAATTTAATTTTGCATTGGTTTCTGTCTGCTGTCATTACACCAGGGCCCAGGGTATCCCAAACTTGCACCTAGCATCCTATCTGTTATACAAAAGAAGCGTGCTTCAGCCTCAGCTGTACTTAGTTATTTAATTTAGCATTGGTTTCTGACTGCTGTCATTACACCAGGGCCCAGGGTATCCCAAACTTGCACCTAGCACCCGATCTGTTATACAAAAGAAGCGTGTTTCAGCCTCAGCTGTACTAAGTTATTTCATTTTGCATTGGTTTCTGACTGCTGTCATTACACGAGGGCCGAGGTTATCCCAAACTGGCACCTAGCATTCTATCTGTTATACAAAATAAGCGTGTTTCAGCCTCAGCTGTACTAAGTAATTTAATTTTGCATTGGTTTCTGACTGCTGTCATTACACCAGGGCCAAGGGTATCCCAAACTTGCACATACCATCCTATCTTGTATACAAAAGAAGCGTGCTTCAGCCTCAGCTGTACTTAGTTATTTAATTTTGCATTGGTTTCTGACTGCTGTCATTACACCAGGGCCCAGGGTATCCCAAACTTGCAGCTAGCACCCGATCTGTTATACAAAAGAAGAGTGCTTCAGCCTCAGCTGTACTTAGTTATTTAATTTTGCATTGGTTTCTGACTGCTGTCATTACACTAGGACCCAGGGTATCCCAAACTTGCAGCTAGCACCCGATCTGTTATACAAAAGAAGCGTGCTTCAGCCTCAGCTGTACTAAGTTATTTTATTTTGCATTGGTTTCTGACTGCTGTCATTACACCAGGACCCAGGGTATCCCAAACTTGCAGCTAGCACCCGATCTGTTATACAAAAGAAGCGTGCTTCAGCCTCAGCTGTACTAAGTAATTTAATTTTGCATTGGTTTCTGTCTGCTGTCATTACACCAGGGCCCAGGGTATCCCAAACTTGCACCTAGCATCCTATCTGTTATACAAAAGAAGCGTGCTTCAGCCTCAGCTGTACTTAGTTATTTAATTTAGCATTGGTTTCTGACTGCTGTCATTACACCAGGGCCCAGGGTATCCCAAACTTGCACCTAGCATCCTATCTGTTATACAAAATAAGCGTGTTTCAGCCTCAGCTGTACTAAGTTATTTAATTTTGCATTGGTTTCTGACTGCTGTCATTACACCAGGGCCCAGGGTATCCCAAACTTGCAGCTAGCACCCGATCTGTTATACAAAAGAAGCGTGCTTCAGCCTCAGCTGTACTAAGTTATTTTATTTTGCATTGGTTTCTGACTGCTGTCATTACACCAGGGCCCAGGGTATCCAAAACTTGCACCTAGCATCCTATCTGTTACACAAAATAAGCGTGTTTCAGCCTCAGCTGTACTAAGTTATTTAATTTTGCATTGGTTTCTGACTGCTGTCATTACACCAGGGCCCAGGGTATCCCAAACTTGCACCTGGCATCCTATCTGTTATCCAAATTAAGTGTGTTTCAGCCTCAGCTGTACTAAGTTATTTAATTTTGCATTGGTTTCTGACTGCTGTCATTACACCAGGGCCCAGGGTATCCCAAACTTGCACCTAGCATCCTATCTGTTATACAAAAGAAGCGTGCTTCAGCCTCAGCTGTACTAAGTTATTTAATTTTGCATTGGTTTCTGACTGCTGTCATTACACCAGGGCCCAGGGTATCCCAAACTTGCACCTAGCATCCTATCTGTTATACAAAATAAGCGTGTTTCAGCCTCAACTGTACTAAGTTATTTAATTTTGCATTGGTTTCTGACTGCTGTCATTACACCAGGGCCCAGGGTATCCCAAACTTGCACCGAGCATCCTATCTGTTATACAAAATAAGTGTGTTTCAGCCTCAGCTGTACCAAGGAATTTAATTTAGCATTGGTTTCTGACTGCTGTCATTACACCAGGGCCCAGGGTATCCCAAACTTGCACCTAGCATCCTATCTGTTATACAAAAGAAGCGTGCTTCAGCCTCAGCTGTACTTAGTTATTTAATTTTGCATTGGTTTCTGACTGCTGTCATTACACCAGGGCCCAGGGTATCCCAAACTTGCTCCTAGCACCCTATCTGTTATACAAAATAAGCAAATACATTAAAAATGTCAGGCAGACAAGTGCCAGGAAGTTCAAAGAGGAGTGGCAGAGGCCAAGATTCTGCAGGCAGAGGTCGCAGCAGACTAGGGGCGAGTGGCAGCAGGAGTTATGGTGAGAGACCTGATCTGCCAGTATCTGCTAGCAGTCGTGTCTCCACCAGTAACGCATCTGCCATGGTAGATTGGTTAACGCGCTCATCAACATCATCACAAGTTACATCTGAGACCCCCAGTCTAGGGTCGGTAGGTTCCTCTGACACAACCCTGAGTTGACATGACCCGAGAGCAGTCCATGTCCTCACATTGCCTCTGTCCTATGCCGTTCCCTCCCCCAGTGATGTATCCTATGCTTTGGGTTCAGCTCCGCTCTTTAGTGAGGAGGACGATCAGATAGAGGACAGTCAGCAGCTACTGCCCAGCCATGAAATGGAGGTGGCTTCTTTAGCTCGGCAGACAAATAGTGATGTGGACAGTGTCGTGGGTGTTGCGAGCGTTCCAGCTCCTGCGCCAGACACTGTTGAGGAAACCGAGAACATCTGTGACGTACAGCCACAACTCGGTGATGATGATGATGATGAAGCCGATCGCACTTGGGAACCGGGTGATGAAGGGGCTTCATCGTCATCATCAGGAGAAGAGGGGCGCAGGTTGCCCCGGAGTCAGCAGCTGAGGCAGCAAGGTGTTAGCAGCATGGTTGGCAGTCAGCATGGGGGCACAATTGTAAAGCCTGGAGCCAAACGGGGCCGGGGTAGAGCACCTGCTGCGCGGCAGGCTACCTTATCGGGAGCAGAGAATCAGTGAGGCCTGTTGGTGGGAAAAGTAGCTACTCGGCAGTGTGGCAGTTTCTCCTGAAGCATCCGCAGGAGGGTAACATGGCCACATGTAAGATATGTAGGCAGAAGGTGAAGCGTGGCCAGGGCCCAAATGTTGGCACCACGGCCCTGCGTCAACATATGATGCGGCACCATAAAGCGGCCTGGGAGAACCGAGGCTCCAAAGAGGTGGTCCAGCCTGCTTCCTCACCAAGTGGCACGCCGCTCCCAATTTCTGCCAGCCAAGGCTTCAGCACCTTAGCCGAAGGCAGCTGTGCGTCATACCCATCCTCTGTCGCTCCTGCTCCTCCTCCTCCAATTCATGCATCCCGCCAGCAATCCATCAACGAAGCCATGTCCAAGAGACAGCAGTATGTGCCCACTCATCCTACGGCGCAGAAGCTGAATGTGCTCCTGTCCAAGTTGCTGGTGCTGCAGTCGGTCCCTTTTCAGGTGGTGGACTCTGCACCTTTCAGAGAACTGATGGCTTGTGCCGAGCCGAGGTGGAGAGTCCCAAGCCGTCATTTCTTTGCCAAGAAGTCAGTACCAGTGTTGCACACTTTTGTTGAACAGAAGGTGGGCCAGTCCTTGAGCCTGTCGGTGTGTAGCAAAGTGAATGGCAGCGCCGACGTCTGGAGCTGTAACTACGGTCAAGGACAGTACATGTCGTTTACGGCCCACTGGGTGAATGTGGTCCCTTTGCAGCAGCAGCAGCAACTTGGACAGGTCACGCTGCTTCGGCCTCCGCGCTCCCTGCCCATTGGGCCTGTGACACCGTGCGACTCGGCCTCCTCATCCTCTGCCATCTCCTCACCCTCCACTGTAGGCTCTAGTCTCAGTGGCCCTCCAGTCTACTATGTGTGCAGGGCACGGAGGTGTCACGCTGTGCTTCACATGGTTTGTCTTGGCGAACAGAGTCACACAGGGGAGGAACTGCTTAAATTTATTCATCATGAAATCCAAACATGGCTTACTCCAAGAAAACTTAAAAGGGGAACCATGGTTACCGACAATGGGAAGAACATTTTGTCTGCGCTGCGCCAAGGAAGGCTGACCCATGCCCCCTGCATGGCTCACGTCTTCAATCTGGTTGTCAAGCTGTTTCTGAAATGTTCCCCCATATGCAAGACATCCTAACAACTTCCAGGAAACTTTGCATGCACTTCAGCCACTCATACACCGCCAAACACACCCTTCTTGAGCTACAGCGTCAGAACGGTATCCCCCAACATAGTCTGATTTGCAATGTTTCCACCCGTTGGAATTCAACCCTTCACATGTTGGAACGATTATAGGAACAGAGAAAAGCCATCACGGATTTCCTGATGATCCAAGCGAATAGGGGGACTCCCCTGTGTAACTTCAATGTCAACCAGTGGCAGCTCATATGTGACACCTGCCGTTTGCTTAGGCCCTTTGAGGAAGCCACTTTATTTGTCAGTCGGCAGGATTACGGGATGAACAATGTGATTCCACTTCGTCATGTACTACAGCACATGTTGGAAACTATGGCTGGTCAGGGCACTGGAGACATGGCTTCTAGATCTCACGGCCATGTGAACCCCATTGGAGCTGAACTGGAGGAGGAGGAGGAAGAGGAGGAGTGGCCCAGTGAAGCACAGTTTAGGCTTGGCGAAATGGCTGGTTTATCTAGTCAGCGGACAGGAGAGGAGGAGCAGCCAGAGGAGCTAGAGGGTTTTGAGGAAGGCGAGACAGAGGACCCGGACACACCGTGGCAGTATGCAGTGGAGATGGAGACAGGTAGTCCCTCCGAGTCACTTGCGCAAATGGCAGGAAGCATGCTCACGTGCTTGCGTAGTGACCCCAGAATTGTTTCCATTTGTCAGCGGGATGACTTCTGGCTCTCCACCTTATTGGACCCTCGCTTCCGGCACAGAATGGGGGCATTTTTTAAACTCGCCGAGAGGGAGGACAAACTGAACTACTACAAAGACATTCTACGTAGTCAGTTGGCCGATGCCTATCTGCGCCATGATCCATACTCTCGCAGGTCTGACTCGGGGGGACCTCTGCGCTCACCTTCCACTGCCATGCCTGCTGGGGGGGTTGGCAGGAGCAGCAGCAGCAGCTCCATCAGAAGCAGCCTCAGTCTTCAGTCGCTAATGAGTAGCTTTCTACACCTGCATAGTGAGGCTACTCATGAGCAGCAGGAAGACCTGGAGCAGGACCTCAACCAGTAGGTCATGTCATACCTTGACATGACCATGCCAACACACTTTGAGGATCCGCTGGACTTCTGGGCAGCCAAACTTGGCTTGTGGCCGCAACTAGCAGAGTTTGCCCTGGAGAAGCTGTCCGGCCCGGCAAGTAGCATGCCATATGAGCGGGTGTTAAGTGCAGCGGGGGCCATAGTTACGGTAAGGAGAACTCGTCTGTGAGCTAAAAATGTGGAAAGACTCACCTTTGTCAAAATGAATCAGGGATGGATCAGCCAGGATTTCCACCCACCAATGGCTGATGCATGCAACTAGATTCAGCATGGTGCCACGTTGTACACTTTCCAAATGGTGCAAAACATATTTATGTCTTTAGGCCAATTTTTGGGCTCCTGCTGATGCCAACTTCAGGGTGTGCCTTTCAGCCAATTTTTGGCCTCCTGCTGATGCCAACTCCAGGGTCTCTTTCAAGCTATGTTTGGGCTCCTGCTGCTACTGCTTGCAACTCCAGGGTGTGATTCATCCAATTTTTGGGCTCCTGAAGCCAACTCCAATGTCTCTTTAAAGTAATGTTTGGGCTCCTGCTGCTGCTTGCAACTCCAGGGTGTGATTCATCCAATTTTTGGGCTCCTGCTGCCAACTCCAGTGTCTCTTTCAAGCTATGTTTGGGCTGCTGCTGCTGCTTGCAACTCCAGGGTGTGATTCATCCAATTTTTGGGCTCCTGAAGCCAACTCCAGTGTCTCTTTAAAGCAAAGTCTGGGCTCCTGCTGCTGCTGCTTGCAACTCCAGGGTGTGATTCATCCAATTTTGGGGCTCCTGCAGCCAACTCCAGTGCCTTTCAAGCTAATTTTGGGCTGCTGCTGCTGCTTGCAACTCCAGGGTGTGATTCATCCAATTTTTGGGCTCCTGAAGCCAACTCCAGTGTGTCTTTCAAGCAATGTTTGGGCTCCTGCTGCTGCCAACTCCAGTGTGTCTTTCAAGCAATTTTGGCCTCCTGCTGCCAACTCCAGTGTGTCTTTCAAGCAATGTTTGGGCTCCTGCTGCTCCTGCTTCCAACTCCAGTGTGTCTTTCAAGCAATGTTTGGGCTCCTGCTGCTGCTGCCAACTCCAGGGTGTGTCAGTCAATTTTTGGTCTCCTGCTGCTGCCAACTCCAGTGTCTCTTTCAAGCAAATGTTTGGGCTCCTGCTGCTGCTGCTGCCAACTCCAGTGTGTCTTTCAAGCAATGTTTGGGCTCCTGCTGCTCCTGCTGTCAACTCCATTGTCTCTTTCAAGCAATATTTGGGCTCCTGCTGCAGCTGCTTGCAACTCCAGGGTGTCATTCAGCCAATTTTGGCCTTCTGCTGCCAACTCCAGTGTGTCTTTCAAGCAGTGTTTGGGCTCCTGCTGCTCCAGCTGCCAACTCCAGTGTCTCTTTTAAGCTATGTTTGGGCTCCTGCTGCTGCTGCTTGCAACTCCAGGGTGTCATTCGGCCAATTTTTGGGCTCCTGCTGCTCCTGCTGCCAACTCCAGTGTGTCTTTCAAGCAATGTTTCGGCTCCTGCTGTTCCTGCTGCCAACTCCAGTGTCCTTTAAGCAATGTTTGGGCTCCTGCTGCTCCTGCTGCCAACTCCAGTGTGTCTTTCAAGCAATGTTTGGGCTCCTGCTGCCAACTCCAGTGTCTTTTTCAAGCAATGTTTGGGCTTCTGCTGCTCCTGCTGCCAACTCCAGTGTATCTTTCAAGCTATGTTTGGACTCCTGCTGCTGCTTGCAACTCCAGGGTGTCATTCAGCCAATTTTTGGGCTCCTGCAGCCAACTCCAGTGTCTCTTTCAGCAAATGTTTCGGCTCCTGCTGCTGCTGCTGCTTGCTACTCCAGGGTGTGATTCATCAAATTTTTGGACTCCTGCTGCCAACTCCAGTGTCTCTTTAAACCAATGTTTGGGCTCCTGCTGCTGCTTGCAACTCCAGGGTGTGATTCATCCAATTTTTGGGCTCCTGCAGCCAACTCCAGTGTCTCTTTCAAGCAATGTTTGGGCTCCTGCTGCTGCTGCTTGCAACTCCAGGGTGTGATTCATCCAATTTTTGGCCTCCTGCAGCCAACTCCAGTGTCTCTTTCAAGAAATGTTTGGGCTCCTGCTGCTGCTGCTGCTTGCAACTCCAGGGTGTCTTTAAGCCAATTTTTGGGCTCCTGCTGCCAACTCCAGTGTGTGTTTCAATCAATGTTTGGGCTCCTGCTGCCAACTCCAGTGTGTCCTTCAAGCAATGTTTGGGCTCCTGCTGCTCCTGCTGCCAACTCCAGAGTGTCTTTCAAGCTATGTTTGGGCTCCTGCTGCTGCTTGCAACTCCAGGGTGTGATTCATCCAATTTTTGGGCTCCTGCAGCCAACTCCAGTATCTCTTTAAAGCAATGTTTGTGCTCCTGCTGCTGCTTGCAACTCCGGGGTGTGATTCATCCAATTTTTGGCCTCCTGCAGTTAACTCCAGTGTCTCTTTAAAGTAATGTTGGGGCTCCTGCTGCTGCTGCTTGCAACTCCAGGGTGTATTTCATCCAATTTTTGGCCTCCTGCAGCCAACTCCAGTGTCTCTTTCACACAATGTTTGGGCTCCTGCTGCTGCTGCTTGCAACTCCAGGGTGTGATTCATCCAGTTTTTGGCCTCCTGCAGCCAACTACAGGGTCTCTTTCAAGCTGTGTTTGGGCTTCTGCCGCTGCTTGCAACTCCAGGGTGTGATTCATCCAATTTTTGTCCTCCTGCAGCCAACTCCGGTGTCTCCTTAAAGTAATGTTTGGGCTCCTGCTGCTACTTGCAACTCCAGGGTGTGATTCATCCAATTTTTGGCCTCCTGCAGCCAACTCCAGTGTCTCTTTCACGCAATGTTTGTGCTCCTGCTGCTGCTGCTTGCAACTCCAGGGTGTGATTCATCCAATTTTTGGCCTCCTGCAGCCAACTCCAGTGTCTCTTTCAAGCTATGTTTGTGCTCCTGCTGCTGCCAACTTCAGGGTGTGATTCATCAAATTTTTGAGCTCCTGCAGCCAACTCCAGTGTCTCTTTCACGCAATGTTTGGGCTCCTGCTGCTGCTGCTTGCAACTCCAGGGTGTGATTCATCCAATTTTTGGCCTCCTGCAGCCAACTCCAGTGTCTCTTTCAAGCAATGTTTGGGCTCCTGCTGCTGCTTGCAACTCCAGGGTGTGATTCATCCAATTCTTAGCTTCCTGCAGCCAACTCCAGTGTCTCTTTCACGCAATGTTTGGGCTCCTGCTGCTGCTTGCAACTCCAGGGTGTGATTCATCCAATTTTTGGCCTCCTGCAGCCAACTCCAGTGTCTCTTTCACGCAATGTTTGATCTTCTGCTGCTGCTTGCAACTCCAATTCATACAATGTTTGGCCTCCTGCAGCCAACTCCAGTGTCCTTTTAAAGTAATGTTTGGGCTCCTGCTGCTGCTTGCAACTCCAGGGTGTGATTCATCCAATTTTTGGCCTCTTGCAGCCAACTCCAGTGTCTCTTTCACGCAATGTTTGGGCTCCTGCTGCTTGCAACTCCAGGGTGTGATTCATCCAATTTTTGGCCTCCTGCAGCCAACTCCAGTGTCTCTTTCAAGCTATGTTTGTGCTTCTGCCGCTGCTTGCAACTCCAGGGTGTGATTCATCCAATTTTTGGGCTCCTGCAGCCAACTCCATTGTCTCTTTCACGCAATGCTTGGGCTCCTGCTGCTGCTTGCAACTCCAGGGTGTGATTCATCCAATTTTTGGCCTCCTGCAGCCAACTCCAGTGTCTCTTTCACGCAATGTTTGGGCTCCTGCTGCTGCTTGCAACTCCAGGGTGTGATTCATCCAATTTTTGGCCTCCTGCAGCCAACTCCAGTGTCTCTTTCAAGCAATGTTTGGGCTCCTGCTGCTGCTGCTGCTTGCAACTCCAGGGTGTGATTCATCCAATTTTTGGGCTCCTGCAGCCAACTCCAGTGTCTCTTTCAAGCAATGTTTGGGCTCCTGCTGCTGCTGCTGCTTGCAACTCCAGGGTGTGATTCATCCAATTTTTGGGCTCCTGCAGCCAACTCCAGTGTCTCATTCACGCAATGTTTGTGCTCCTGCTGCTGCTTGCAATTCCAGGGTGTAATTCATCCAATTTTTGGGCTCCTGCAGCTAACTCCAGTGTCTCTTTAAAGTAATGTTCGGGCTCCTGCTGCTGCTTGCAACTCCAGGGTGTGATTCATCCAATTTTTGGCCTACTACAGCCAACTCCAGTGTCTATATCAAACTATGTTTGGGCTCCTGCTGCTGCTGCTGCTTGCAACTCCAGGGTGTGATTCATCCAATTTTTGGGCTCCTGCAGCCAACTCCAGTGTCTCTTTCAAGCAATGTTTGGGCTCCTGCTGCTGCTGCTGCTTGCAACTCCAGGGTGTGATTCATCCAATTTTGGACCTCCTGCAGCCAACTCCAGCGTCTCTTTAAAGCAATGTTTGGGCTCCTGCTGCTGCTGCTGCTTGCAACTCCAGGGTGTGATTCATCCAATTTTCGGCCTCCTGCAGCCAACTCCAGTGTCTCTTTAAAGCAATGTTTGGGCTCCTGCTGCTTGCAACTCCAGGGTGTGATTTATCCAATTTTTGGGCTCCTGCAGCCAATTCCAGTGTCTCTTTCAAGCAATGTTTGGGCTCCTGCTGCTGCTGCTGCTTGCAACTCCAGGGTGTGATTCATCCAATTTTTGACCTCCTGCAACCAACTCCAGTGTCTCTTTAAAGCAATGTTTGGGCTCCTGCTGCTGCTGCTTGCAACTCCAGGGTGTGATTCATCCAATTTTCGGCCTCCTGCAGCCAACTCCAGTGTCTCTTTAAAGCAATGTTTGTGCTCCTGCTGCTGCTTGCAACTCCAGGGTGTGATTCATCCAATTTTTGGCCTCCTGCAGCCAACTACAGGGTCTCTTTCAAGCTATGTTTGGGCTTCTGCCGCTGCTTGCAACTCCAGGGTGTGATTCATCCAATTTTTGTCCTCCTGCAGCCAACTCCAGTGTCTCCTTAAAGTAATGTTTGGGCTCCTGCTGCTGCTTGCAACTCCAGGGTGTGATTCATCCAATTTTTGGCCTCCTGCAGCCAACTCCAGTGTCTCTTTCACGCAATGTTTGTGCTCCTGCTGCTGCTGCTTGCAACTCCAGGGTGTGATTCATCCAATTTTTGGCCTCCTGCAGCCACCTCCAGTGTCTCTTTCAAGCTATGTTTGTGCTCCTGCTGCTGCCAACTTCAGGGTGTGATTCATCAAATTTTTGAGCTCCTGCAGCCAACTCCAGTGTCTCTTTCACGCAATGTTTGGGCTCCTGCTGCTGCTGCTTGCAACTCCAGGGTGATTCATCCAATTTTTGGCCTCCTGCAGCCAACTCCAGTGTCTCTTTCAAGCTATGTTTGGGCTCCTGCTGCTGCTTGCAACTCCAGGGTGTGATTCATCCAATTCTTAGCTTCCTGCAGCCAACTCCAGTGTCTCTTTTACGCTATGTTTGGGCTCCTGCTGCTGCTTGCAACTCCAGGGTGTGATTCATCCAATTTTTGGCCTCCTGCAGCCAACTCCAGTGTCTCTTTCACGCAATGTTTGATCTCCTGCTGCTGCTTGCAACTCCAATTCATCCAATGTTTGGCCTCCTGCAGCCAACTCCAGTGTCCTTTTAAAGTAATGTTTGGGCTCCTACTGCTGCTTGCAACTCCAGGGTGTGATTCATCCAATTTTTGGCCTCTTGCAGCCAACTCCAGTGTCTCTTTCACGCAATGTTTGGGCTCCTGCTGCTGCTGCTTGCAACTCCAGGGTGTGATTCATCCAATTTTTGGCCTCCTGCAGCCAACTCCAGTGTCTCTTTCAAGCTATGTTTGTGCTTCTGCCGCTGCTTGCAACTCCAGGGTGTGATTCATCCAATTTTTGGGCTCCTGCAGCCAACTCCATTGTCTCTTTCACGCAATGTTTGGGCTCCTGCTGCTGCTTGCAACTCCAGGGTGTGATTCATCCAATTTTTGGGCTCCTGCAGCCAACTCCAGTGTCTCTTTCACGCAATGTTTGGGCTCCTGCTGCTGCTTGCAACTCCAGGGTGTGATTCATCAAATTTTTGAGCTCCTGCAGCCAACTCCAGTGTCTCTTTCACGCAATGTTTGGGCTCCTGCTGCTGCTGCTTGCAACTCCAGGGTGTGATTCATCCAATTTTTGGCCTCCTGCAGCCAACTCCAGTGTCTCTTTCAAGCAATGTTTGGGCTCCTGCTGCTGCTTGCAACTCCAGGGTGTGATTCATCCAATTCTTAGCTTCCTGCAGCCAACTCCAGTGTCTCTTTCACGCAATGTTTGGGCTCCTGCTGCTGCTTGCAACTCCAGGGTGTGATTCATCCAATTTTTGGCCTCCTGCAGCCAACTCCAGTGTCTCTTTCACGCAATGTTTGATCTTCTGCTGCTGCTTGCAACTCCAATTCATACAATGTTTGGCCTCCTGCAGCCAACTCCAGTGTCCTTTTAAAGTAATGTTTGGGCTCCTGCTGCTGCTTGCAACTCCAGGGTGTGATTCATCCAATTTTTGGCCTCTTGCAGCCAACTCCAGTGTCTCTTTCACGCAATGTTTGGGCTCCTGCTGCTTGCAACTCCAGGGTGTGATTCATCCAATTTTTGGCCTCCTGCAGCCAACTCCAGTGTCTCTTTCAAGCTATGTTTGTGCTTCTGCCGCTGCTTGCAACTCCAGGGTGTGATTCATCCAATTTTTGGGCTCCTGCAGCCAACTCCATTGTCTCTTTCACGCAATGCTTGGGCTCCTGCTGCTGCTTGCAACTCCAGGGTGTGATTCATCCAATTTTTGGCCTCCTGCAGCCAACTCCAGTGTCTCTTTCACGCAATGTTTGGGCTCCTGCTGCTGCTTGCAACTCCAGGGTGTGATTCATCCAATTTTTTGGGCTCCGGCAGCCAACTCCAGTGTCTATATCAAGCTATGTTTGGGCTCCTGCTGCTGCTGCTGGCAACTCCAGGGTGTGATTCATCCAATTTTTGGCCTCCTGCAGCCAACTCCAGTGTCTCTTTCAAGCAATGTTTGGGCTCCTGCTGCTGCTGCTGCTTGCAACTCCAGGGTGTGATTCATCCAATTTTTGGGCTCCTGCAGCCAACTCCAGTGTCTCATTCACGCAATGTTTGTGCTCCTGCTGCTGCTTGCAATTCCAGGGTGTAATTCATCCAATTTTTGGGCTCCTGCAGCTAACTCCAGTGTCTCTTTAAAGTAATGTTCGGGCTCCTGCTGCTGCTTGCAACTCCAGGGTGTGATTCATCCAATTTTTGGCCTACTACAGTCAACTCCAGTGTCTATATCAAACTATGTTTGGGCTCCTGCTGCTGCTGCTGCTTGCAACTCCAGGGTGTGATTCATCCAATTTTTGGGCTCCTGCAGCCAACTCCAGTGTCTCTTTCAAGCAATGTTTGGGCTCCTGCTGCTGCTGCTGCTTGCAACTCCAGGGTGTGATTCATCCAATTTTGGACCTCCTGCAGCCAACTCCAGCGTCTCTTTAAAGCAATGTTTGGGCTCCTGCTGCTGCTGCTGCTTGCAACTCCAGGGTGTGATTCATCCAATTTTCGGCCTCCTGCAGCCAACTCCAGTGTCTCTTTAAAGCAATGTTTGGGCTCCTGCTGCTTGCAACTCCAGGGTGTGATTTATCCAATTTTTGGGCTCCTGCAGCCAATTCCAGTGTCTCTTTCAAGCAATGTTTGGGCTCCTGCTGCTGCCGCTGCTTGCAACTCCAGGGTGTGATTCATCCAATTTTTGACCTCCTGCAACCAACTCCAGTGTCTCTTTAAAGCAATGTTTGGGCTCCTGCTGCTGCTGCTTGCAACTCCAGGGTGTGATTCATCCAATTTTCGGCCTCCTGCAGCCAACTCCAGTGTCTCTTTAAAGCAATGTTTGTGCTCCTGCTGCTGCTTGCAACTCCAGGGTGTGATTCATCCAATTTTTGGCCTCCTGCAGCCAACTACAGGGTCTCTTTCAAGCTATGTTTGGGCTTCTGCCGCTGCTTGCAACTCCAGGGTGTGATTCATCCAATTTTTGTCCTCCTGCAGCCAACTCCAGTGTCTCCTTAAAGTAATGTTTGGGCTCCTGCTGCTGCTTGCAACTCCAGGGTGTGATTCATCCAATTTTTGGCCTCCTGCAGCCAACTCCAGTGTCTCTTTCACGCAATGTTTGTGCTCCTGCTGCTGCTGCTTGCAACTCCAGGGTGTGATTCATCCAATTTTTGGCCTCCTGCAGCCACCTCCAGTGTCTCTTTCAAGCTATGTTTGTGCTCCTGCTGCTGCCAACTTCAGGGTGTGATTCATCAAATTTTTGAGCTCCTGCAGCCAACTCCAGTGTCTCTTTCACGCAATGTTTGGGCTCCTGCTGCTGCTGCTTGCAACTCCAGGGTGATTCATCCAATTTTTGGCCTCCTGCAGCCAACTCCAGTGTCTCTTTCAAGCTATGTTTGGGCTCCTGCTGCTGCTTGCAACTCCAGGGTGTGATTCATCCAATTCTTAGCTTCCTGCAGCCAACTCCAGTGTCTCTTTTACGCTATGTTTGGGCTCCTGCTGCTGCTTGCAACTCCAGGGTGTGATTCATCCAATTTTTGGCCTCCTGCAGCCAACTCCAGTGTCTCTTTCACGCAATGTGTGATCTCCTGCTGCTGCTTGCAACTCCAATTCATCCAATGTTTGGCCTCCTGCAGCCAACTCCAGTGTCCTTTTAAAGTAATGTTTGGGCTCCTGCTGCTGCTTGCAACTCCAGGGTGTGATTCATCCAATTTTTGGCCTCTTGCAGCCAACTCCAGTGTCTCTTTCACGCAATGTTTGGGCTCCTGCTGCTGCTGCTTGCAACTCCAGGGTGTGATTCATCCAATTTTTGGCCTCCTGCAGCCAACTCCAGTGTCTCTTTCAAGCTATGTTTGTGCTTCTGCCGCTGCTTGCAACTCCAGGGTGTGATTCATCCAATTTTTGGGCTCCTGCAGCCAACTCCATTGTCTCTTTCACGCAATGTTTGGGCTCCTGCTGCTGCTTGCAACTCCAGGGTGTGATTCATCCAATTTTTGGGCTCCTGCAGCCAACTCCAGTGTCTCTTTCACGCAATGTTTGGGCTCCTGCTGCTGCTTGCAACTCCAGGGTGTGATTCATCCAATTTTTTGGGCTCCGGCAGCCAACTCCAGTGTCTATATCAAGCTATGTTTGGGCTCCTGCTGCTGCTGCTTGCAACTCCAGGGTGTGATTCATCCAATTTTTGGCCTCCTGCAGCCAACTCCAGTGTCTCTTTCAAGCAATGTTTGGGCTCCTGCTGCTGCTGCTGCTGCTTGCAACTCCAGGGTGTCTTTAAGCCAATTTTTGGGCTCCTGCTGCCAACTCCAGTGTGTGTTTCAATCAATGTTTGGGCTCCTGCTGCCAACTCCAGTGTGTCCTTCAAGCAATGTTTGGGCTCCTGCTGCTCTGCTGCCAACTCCAGTGTGTCCTTCAAGCAATGTTTGGGCTCCTGCTGCTCCTGCTGCCAACTCCAGTGTGCCTTTCAAGCTATGTTTGGGCTCCTGCTGCTGCTTGCAACTCCAGGGTGTGATTCATCCAATTTTTGGGCTCCTGCAGCCAACTCCAGTATCTCTTTAAAGCAATGTTTGTGCTCCTGCTGCTGCTTGCAACTCCGGGGTGTGATTCATCCAATTTTTGGCCTCCTGCAGCCAACTCCAGTGTCTCTTTAAAGTAATGTTTGGGCTCCTGCTGCTGCTGCTTGGAACTCCAGGGTGTATTTCATCCAATTTTTGGCCTCCTGCAGCCAACTCCAGTGTCTCTTTCACACAATGTTTGGGCTCCTGCTGCTGCTGCTTGCAACTCCAGGGTGTGATTCATCCAATTTTTGGCCTCCTGCAGCCAACTCCAGTGTCTCTTTCAAGCTATGTTTGTGCTTCTGCCGCTGCTTGCAACTCCAGGGTGTGATTCATCCAATTTTTGAGCTCCTGCAGCCAACTCCATTGTCTCTTTCACGCAATGTTTGGGCTCCTGCTGCTGCTTGCAACTCCAGGGTGTGATTCATCCAATTTTTTGGGCTCCGGCAGCCAACTCCAGTGTCTATATCAAGCTATGTTGGGCTCCTGCTGCTGCTGCTTGCAACTCCAGGGTGTGATTCATCCAATTTTTGGCCTCCTGCAGCCAACTCCAGTGTCTCTTTCAAGCAATGTTTGGGCTCCTGCTGCTGCTGCTGCTTGCAACTCCAGGGTGTGATTCATCCAATTTTTGGGCTCCTGCAGCCAACTCCAGTGTCTCATTCACGCAATGTTTGTGCTCCTGCTGCTGCTTGCAATTCCAGGGTGTAATTCATCCAATTTTTGGGCTCCTGCAGCTAACTCCAGTGTCTCTTTAAAGTAATGTTCGGGCTCCTGCTGCTGCTTGCAACTCCAGGGTGTGATTCATCCAATTTTTGGCCTACTACAGTCAACTCCAGTGTCTATATCAAACTATGTTTGGGCTCCTGCTGCTGCTGCTGCTTGCAACTCCAGGGTGTGATTCATCCAATTTTTGGGCTCCTGCAGCCAACTCCAGTGTCTCTTTAAAGTAATGTTTGGGCTCCTGCTGCTGCTTGCAACTCCAGGGTGTGATTCATCCAATTTTTGGCCTACTGCAGCCAACTCCAGTGTCTATATCAAGCTATGTTTGGGCTCCTGCTGCTGCTGCTTGCAACTCCAGGGTGTGATTCATCCAATTTTTGGGCTCCTGCAGCCAACTCCAGTGTCTCTTTCAAGCAATGTTTGGGCTCCTGCTGCTGCTGCTGCTGCTGCTTGCAACTCCAGGGTGTGATTCATCCAATTTTGGACCTCCTGCAGCCAACTCCAGCGTCTCTTTAAAGCAATGTTTGGGCTCCTGCTGCTGCTGCTGCTTGCAACTCCAGGGTGTGATTCATCCAATTTTCGGCCTCCTGCAGCCAACGCCAGTGTCTCTTTCAAGCAATGTTTGGGCTCCTGCTGCTGCTGCTGCTTGCAACTCCAGGGTGTGATTCATCCAATTTTCGGCCTCCTGCAGCCAACTCCAGTGTCTCTTTAAAGCAATGTTTGTGCTCCTGCTGCTGCTTGCAACTCCAGGGTGTGATTCATCCAATTTTTGGCCTCCTGCAGCCAACTCCAGTGTCTCTTTCACGCAATGTTTTGGGTAGTACCTGAGGACCAAGTCCCCTCTTCTCCTTTGGGAGGGATATGTATCCCTGAACTCTCTGTCAGGGGGGTTGTCCTCTGGGAGAGTAGGAGAAAGAGGTCTATTCTATTTTGATAAGATCTTAGATTGGGCACCCAAAAGTGTTTTTCAGTGTGACACTTTGGGTGGCATGTATTTTATTGTGTGTTTTATCACACAGGCAGTTTCAATAGAAGAAAAAAAAATCCTGCCCCATGTTGGTTGTCAGGGGCAGTGTCTTTCATTCACCAGCATGTTTGCTCCTTTCTGCGGTTCTTCTTTTTCAGTTCCCTAAATGAATACAAGAGAACTGTTACACTGAAAGATGCATGGATAAGTCATAAGTCAGAAATATAAAGCAGGCTGAATACAAGATGAAGTCCCTCATATTCTGAATGGAGAGAGCAAAACACAGGCTAATTTAACTCTTTGTCTGTAACGTCCCTTCAAAGTTCCATAAGATATACACTCACATTTTGTCCTACCTTGCATCTTCTTACTTACCAATTAAGGAGAAGGAGGGATTCCACCCTCCATCACTGGGCAGACATGGTGGCGTCCATCACTATGGCTTTACATCCCTTAACACTTCTTATGTTATACATAAGTAATTTAGATTTAGATGCCTATAAAAGTTAAATGTTTCTACAAAATCAGTAAGAGATGTTATGCCGGAGTCAGAGTCGGTGCATTTTGTCCAATATTACATTGATTTTTGTGTGTGGTTATATTTTTAACACTTGGGGTGAAATGGTAAGAGGTCCAGGGGACCCTATACCCATTCACAGTGTAGGGTGTGCCTTATCACCTCCCGGCATTGGCAGGTAAAATGGCGATACTCCACTGGATTACCCACAGCGCCATTTCAGATGCCAGAGGTGCATAAGTGCCCGGTGCCCATTGGTATCGGCACAGGGTTCTTCCAGGGATACCGCGGGGAGCACTGATACCATACTAAGGGTTATGAAGGCTGGTATACTGAAAGGACCAGGGGCCACTCGTCCTGGGTTACCAGTCCCTATGCCCGATGCCTGGACTTTTTGGCTCTTAGGGGGCTCTTATGTTAAAAAAGACAAACAAATGCCAACTGTCACCTGCATTGTCGGCAGTTATGGCATAGCTTTTATCAACGAGAAAAGACTATCAATAACGTAAAGCAGACTACAGTCAAAAAATGTCTTCCCCTCATTATCAGTGACCTAAGCCCCACACAGATGTTGTGGAATGACATGGGGTCAGACATCTTGCCACACACCTGACAATTCTCTGCTTATACATGAGAAATAGGGGGGGGGGGGGGTGCTGTGCCAGCAACAATTCACACCAAGAGCTTTATGCCTCAGAAATAAGAAGCTTACCTGTCATTTCTCACACACAGAGACTGAACAAACAGCTAATGTAGCAAAGGAAATCTATGTGAGTGGAGCTGTTACAGTGTATCTCTTAGCAGGGGTTGATTGGTCCACTTTAAGTCGGCCGCATATCAACCTGTGGCCCTCAGTCATTTGATATGACCCCTGACCTGCTGTGGGGAAAATGGGAAGATATAATAGAATAAAATAATAGAACTGGTTTGTAAAGGATGTTAAATAAGGACACTATAAAGATTGGAGGCTGCTGGAAAGTGAAATAGGAGGGGCACTCTGACAAATAGAGGTGGGAGCAGTGGCTTAAAGGAACACAATAACACTGAGATTTTTCTATATTCATTTTATGCTTAGCACAGGTGGGTGTATAGATGGGTTAAAGCGGACCTTCACTCTGAATAAGAGTCTATCTTATATGTTTCCCACACCCTGTACATACAGATTGCTCACATTAAAAATCATCCTACCTGCATCTACTGCATGTTATGAGCCTTTAAACAATCAAGATGGCGGCTCATAACATCAGGCAGTCAGCAAACAGGAAGTGTCTTCTGACTGTGCTGCTCTGCATTCTGGGATTACTGACCTTTTCCTGACCCCAGCTCTGCTCTGTCTGAGCAAAGCACAGCTATAACCCGCCCCCTGTACTTTATCCCACTCTCCTCTCCTCAGTAAGTGTGATGCTTCTGAGTCAAGATGGTGGTGCCCGTATCCTAAAGTCCTGAACAGAGTTGCAGCCTGGTGGGGGAAAGAATAATAAGTAAGTGACTAGAAACTTAAAATATATTAATTTTAGATGCTGAGGAATCATTTTTTAAGGCATTTCTCACATGAATCAGTGTCTCCAACTGTCTATGGTTTGTATTAAATGTAAAGCCTAATAATGAGATATATTGTCTCTCCCCACATTGAGGAGGTGAGGAGCGGATCTGGTTTCGTCGGCATCCATATTGAAGAAATATGTATGTCACACACCCCGCTTCGATCATCCTGCTTTGTGCAGGAAGCCAATTTTTGTGCACGCCTGCGGGCGTCCTGTTATTGTGAATGATAGAACTAATACTGTTTGTAATCGACATGTTAAACAAAGAAGTGTAGGCTGGCGAGTGTAAGTGATTTTATATCAGTCTTACTCCGCAGTATGCTAATTGTTGGTATGTGCTATATATTTTTAGTATATAGTACGTCCTGCTCCAGATATAGTACTTACACTTGGGTTATCCTCCGCCAGATGGCCCGGCCCGCAGAGACACGCAAAACAGGCTCCTCCCAGCCCTCAAATACCTGGGGACCTCCCACAAATCCCCAGATTTCTCTGCAGTGCTGACTGCGAAGACATGAAGTATCACTCTCGCAGGTGAGCAGGGCTATTACAGCCTGCAGCCCTGTGGGACTATTCCCACCCGTCCTTCGTGTGATGCAAAGCCTCCCAGCCTGGGCTGCGCTGGTCGGGTGAAGGTAGGCAGCACCATGCGTGCTTATGGAGCCATGCTCCACCGCAGTCCCTCACCAAAGGGTAGGCAGTTTAGGCTGATGGTGAGCCTCTAGGGGATGCCCCTCCCGCATTATTGCCCCATGCCCCGTGTAGCGGTGGGCCCTGTACAAAGGGTCGCCATCCTCCCTCGTTCCCCCCGTAGCTCGGGGGGAAAGAAAGGAGGGGTGTGTGTGTGGTGGTCTCAGTGTACGGTGTTTACACGCTTATGGCCTTAGTATTGTCCTTGAATGGTATTCCTGGTGTCAGAGCCACGCTGTTTGCATTTTTATTGTGTATCTGTCGCCGCCGCGCGCACCTCCTTTCTTTATGGATGTGCTGCGCCGGGTGGCGGCGTCGCCTCAGATGCAGCGGCGTCTTTATTGGCAAATCAATTTTCTAAGTGTGTCATACACTTTGCTCCTCATGACAACGTTGAAACTATCTCAGAGCTTCGCTCAGAGCTCTTCGGGGGGGGGTGGGGACCTGGTTTGGCGCGCTCCGCGTCACAGCCCGCTCTGGCCCGCCCTTCGAGGTTTGCTTGGCGCCATTTTGATGCGGGTAGCACACACGCGTGGTAGCGGTCCTCCTCCTCCCTTGGTCTGTAAGTGCCCTCGCGGGCGATTCTCTTGATTCTTGATCACCGAGCATGGTTCTGACACCCTTTATTCCCATTATGTCTTTCAGACTGGACGAACACCACTGGCTTCTCCCAGCCCGGTGTAATGATAGCAGGCCTTGTAAATCTACTCCCACTTTCCTAGCGGGCTTTGGGGCATCCAGGGTGGCCTATTGCGTAAATCCCTGCTGGCATATTGTGTCTAAATAATCACCATATGGAGGCATCTCAGAATTATGTGACCGGGGTCCCTCTGGGACAAGACCGGCTGTGTATAGCGTGTGGACAACCCCACGTTGATGCGGACAGGACACGGGTCTGCGGACCCTGTGCTGAGCAAGCACTGGCCCTGCAATCGGGCTTACCAGTGGCTGCACCTCGCTTCAATTCACCTATTTTCCCATGCTTAAATCTCACTCCTGCTGAGTCGCATACATGTGGGGAATTGCGGCCTGCTAGGCCTTCCGGACTGCCTACAGCTGAACAGATTATTGCGAGGTTGTCAGAGCGCCGGGGCCCTGGGAAGAAGCAGCACTTGTCACCTCATGTTTCTGTATTCTCTATGAGAACCGAGGAGTTTGCTACTCCGTGTGACTATACCCCTTCTGATGAAGGGGAGTTGTTCTCTGACTCAGGCTCATCTGATGAGAGGCCGAGGAGTCATGAGGATTCTGGCCCTGAATACTGGGGCCAGTGTGACACTGACGATTTGTTGATTAAGGTCTTTAAGGCACTATCTATCTCTCTCCCCGGTGAGGTCCCCAAGCCTAGAGGGGAGCGTTTCCATACTGCGACAGCACGCTTGGAATTTCTAGAGCAGGCTCATTTCCATGCTCTTGTGCTCAAGGAATGGGAATGCCCCAGTAAACTTCCAGGGGTCCCAGGGGACTCGGATAGGAAATACCCTTTTCCCCTGAGGTGGTTAATTGTTGGTCATCACCCCCCGTGGTGGATGCACCGATCATAGGGGTTCCTAATCCCCCCTTTATTACAGCCCCTGCTCATAGTACCCTTCGGGATGCTGAGGACCGGCGCATTGATCTGCTGGCCTCCCATGCCTTTTCTTGTGCAGGGACGGCGCTGCGCCCGGTCTGTGCCGCGGCTATTACTGCAGTGGCCGCTAGAACCCTCATGTGAGGAATAGGTCAAATATTATATTGCACCTTATCGCTGAGGTCGGCATTCCCCTTTAAGAAACCCCACATATCAAGAGCTAGAGATTCCCTTTATTATAAATGCACAAGTCCGTATCTCCCTTCAGTAAGGAATAATTAGCATGTATATGTGAGCAGCTCAGCTCACAGACCGCCTGCTGGTCGTGTCACACCGTGGGCTGCGAAGCTGCCGGGCGGTCTGGAAGCTCAGTAGACCCCCTGCGGGGAGTTTGTCATAAGCAGAATTTAAACGACAGACTCGCGGCACCGATAGAATTTGGATCATATCGCGACATCCATGTATCCTAGCGCCAAACCGGTTACAGAATCAGAACCGACTCCCAAAACCGCATCAGGGCATAGTAAATTGCGATCATAAAAACACAGCAAAAGCTTGTAAACTGAGAACTAAGGTTCTGGACAAAATAGAAACTAGATTCCAGGACTTATCGCGAACGTGGCATCCAGCCCGATAGTTTGGTACCGCTTGCAAGGCCATGTGACCCCCCTGCTCCAAGTTATAGCTCCTAAAAGGGTTTTAGGGCAAAATCCCACTCTAAAAAATGGGAGGTAAAATCCCCTCCCACAATGGGGAGGGGAGATGGAGAGCCTGGCAGCATAAACAGGATGGTCAAAAACCAGGCTGGCGTCACTCAACGGGAAGGGGGTTATGCAGCCGGCGTACCCAGGGGTGTCCATCACCATTACCATCATCATAAGCTCTTGACACACCCCCTTGTGGGAGCTACTCTCATCCACTCAGCATGCTTAAGGTAACTTATTGCTTATTGTCTCTCTCTGTATTGCACTATAACCTGTAACCATCTCAAGAATAGCATATTTTGTTTATCAACTGTAACATTTCATACTACTTCATAGTTAAATGCTTGTTAACTCTGCCTAGTGTGCTTATTAGCATTAAAACTTATATTTAATTTGAGCGGTCTGCTTTGCCTTAAACCAAGAGTCGGTGTGTCCGAAGGCTGTGAGCCGGGTATCCCTGATAGGAGAGGGATCGGGCAAAAGGTTTTTGGGAACGCGATCGGTGTGCACGGAGGTCCCTGGTTGTAGTCGGACCACGTGACGCCCCGGTTCCCTGACACCTCATCACAAAGATGATTGATCATCACCCTGAGGATCTTCCCTGGGAGGTGTTTAATGCACTCTCTAGTTGTGATGTATTTGTAAAATGTATTCTATTAGCACTGGATGACTCCATTAGAATGTGTGCAAGAACTTCTGCCTTTGCGGTGGCTATACGTCGCTTGGTCTGGCTGCGACAGTGGGGTGCTGACGATGCTACTAAAAAGACTCTTACTGGGCTTCCCTTTAGAGGGCAACGCCTATTTGGGGCCCGTCTGGACCTGTTTGGTGAAAAGGGCAAATCACCCCAATGCAGACGGCCGTCTCGGACCCCTCCCCTCCCCCCCCACCTTAGTGTTAAACAGGAACCAGGGGTGTCCTTCCTGCCTTTTCGTGCACACTCCTGCCCCATGAGCAGCAGACAACGCCCTGGCCCCTCCGGCGGGGCTAAGCCCAAATCTTCCACCAAACCCCCTCAAGCATGATGGGGCGCCCTCGCCCGTCTGGGTGAGGGGATGGCTGCAGCACCTTGCTCTTATCAGGAGGCATCTCGCCTCATTCTGGTGGATTCAGGAGGTAGTGTCCTCCGGATACAGGATAGAGTCTGCTGCGCGGCTTCCCCCCAGTTTATCAGGGTACTCCTGGTCCCTGCCTCTGTTCAGGCGTTGGTGCAGGCCTTGCAGGGCCTATGGGGTCTTGGGGTCACTTGCAGTTTGTCCCTAACTGGCAGAGGCGGGGGCCGCTACACCAACCTTTCCCACAGTCCCCCGAAAGGATGGGTCAGTCTGGTCCACCCTGGATTCACAAGTTTGCGGCAATTCACCAGTTACAGCAGTTCTGCATGGATACTCTGGGTTGGGCCATCAGCACCTTGCGCTCAAGGGGCTTCTCGCCATCTGTGGAGCTCGAAAGATGCTTCTGTTCACTTCCCTGTGTCCCCTGGACACCAAGGCTCTTCAGGTTTGTGTAGGAGGTCCAACACTGCTAATTTGTGGCCTTGTTATCTGGCCTCTCTTCAGCCCCCAGAGTGCCGACCTAGGTGCTGACGGGGGTGATGTCTCTGATGAGACCAAGGTGCGTCCGCGCTATGTCCTTCCTGGGCGTCCTTTTTCACTTCCCAGTCTCTACGCCAGGCTAAGTTGGTCTCTTGGCTGGTTGTGTCCACTGGGAGTCGTTGGATGGGTATTCAATCACCCCATGTCCCCATTGTCCCATTGATTGGTAACCTCATTCCTAGGAATGAATCTGGATTCGGTTCAGGCGAGTATCTTCCCTTCTCAGCAATAAGGTGGACAATCTGGTTGCATAGGCTCAGTCCCTCATTGCTGTCCCCGTCCCCTTTACCAGGCAGGGATGCAGCTGGTGGGGCCGTTGGTGGCTTGCTTGGAATAGGTCCCTTATGCTCAGCTCCCCCTGGGCCCTTCTGCAACTTCTATTGTTAATACAGGACAGGGATCCAGCACCCCTGGAGCAGGGTCTGTGGGCCTTCCCACCTGGTAAGAAGGTTTCTCTTGGAGTGGATGAACTCAAGGAACCTGTCTGGGGGCAGTTCCTTCTTGCCCCTTCCTGGAAACGGTCATCATGGATGCCAACCTATCTGGTTGAAGGGGGAGGGTTTCTTCTGAAACTCCCTGCGATTCTGGGGGTGGTGGGGCCCTTAGAAGGTCCTTACGCCTATTAATGTTTGAAACAGTGAGCGTTTTCAGTTGGTTCTATCTCACTTGACTACCTCCCTTTTGGGCCTGCCAGTTGGGGGCGCTCGGTCTTCTGACAGTGTCTATGTTCCTAGTCTGGGTGGAGACAATGTTCCCTGCATTTCAGTGATATTCGCTCCGGTGGAGTCCCTCTGCGACAGGATGTGCTAATCCCTGTGTCACTATGGGGTCCAACCAGTTGTGGGTCTGTTTGTGTTCCCTCACTATCACAGGCTCTCGGCCCTTGTTTCCCTGTCCCAGGATCCTCTGGCAGTGGTCCGGATGCCTTAGTAAGGTCATGACTGGACGTTCGGTTCTGTATGTCTTTTCTCCATGCCCCCTGCTAGGCAGGGTTCTGCGCAAGATTGCTTTGGTAAGGGGACCAGTGATTCTGGTGGCCCCCAGGTGCCCTAGTAGAGGGTGGTGCAGACATGGTACCGAGGGCAGTAATTCTCTGTACCTTTTGCCAGGAGTGCCAGCTCTGTTCACTCAGGCCCCCTTTACGTCACTCCAATCTACAGACTCTGGCCTAGTTGGCCTGACTGCTGAAACATCCATCTTGATGGAGACAGGCTTATCTGTCTAGGTGTTTGAGACTATGGGAAGACTAGGAGCAAGCTTCTTCCTCCTCTTCTTCTTCTTCTATCTGTTATAGGGTATGGCATGCCCACATTGATTGGTGTGAGTCTAGGTCTCTTCCCTGTTGGGCGTTCTCGGTTCCCAGGGTTCTAGAGTTGGTTTCAGCATGACTTGGAGTTGGTTCTCCAACTCAGTACTCTGATGGGTCAGGTTCTGCCCTGTCCACTTTGCCTTAGTAGTCTCTGGTTCAGTCTTCCTTGGTTAAGACTCTTTTTCAGGGGGTACTCTTGTGCGTCCCCCAGGTAATTCTAGGGTCCCTGCTAGGATTTAAAATTGGATTTCATTCCGTCTGCTTGCAGGGTTTTTGTCCCTTGGTCTTATTCAGGATGCTGTCTGGCTGTTCTTACCCTCAGGTTTGTCCTTCTGGTGACTGTTATCTTGGTCAGGCGTGTGTTGGCGGGCGGTTCTGTCTTCCTAGCCCCCATTCTCTTGAGATACACCAGGATAAGGTGGTGCTCCGCCTGAAGCCGGATTATCCACATCATTGATTCGAGATATTGTTCTTCCTGCTGTGCCTTTTTCCTAGCAACGCTGAGGAAAGGGTTCTGCATTCATTGAACAGGTGTTGGAAGTTTTTCCTTGGTAGTCACTGTGTCCTTTAGGAGAACTGATGTTCCTTGGGGCCTATGGTCACTACATCCTGAACGTGCCTGATTTCGTCTGCTCTCGGGGAATTGGGCAGCCTTGGCCTTGGTTATTACTTGCATGGATGTTCCCTCTGGTCCTTGGAAGGGTCTTTTGGCTTCTGCCAAGTCTATTGTTAGCGATTGGATTCGTCAGGCTGTTACTCAGGCCTATTCCTACAAGGGGAAGAGTCTTCCTTTTCGCTTTCATTCTTATTTTACTTGTGTTTTGATGCCTCTTGATCTTTTCAGCACCAGGCTTCTGTTGAACTGGTTTGCTAGGCCACTACCTTGGCCTTCTGTTCATACCTTTGCAAAGTTTTTACAAGGTTGATGTTAGGGCCTCAGCTCATGCTGTTTTGGCTGTATGGTTATGCAGGTGACAGTGGTTTTTAAACTGTCTGCTGTTGTCGTTTTTGTTGGGGATCCCACCCTACTTATGGACACTGCTATTGGATGTCCCAAGTGTAAGTACTATATCTGGAGCAGGACGTACTGTATACTAAGAATAATACAATTCTGTGAAATACTCACCTGTAGAATTGATATTATTTGTATACAGTACGTCCTGCTCCACCCCACCCTGGTTTTTGCATTATTCTGGATCCCCTGTATGGTGATTGTTACCATTGTTATAGTTACCGGTTTTTGGTGGTTATTTCTCCCGGCTTCTTGTTCACTGCTTTTCAATGCTGGGGATTTGTGGGAGGTCCCCGGGTATTTGAGGGCCAGGAGGAGCCTGTTTTGCGTGTCTCTGCAGTGCAGCGCCATCTGGCGGAGGATAACCCAAGTGTAAGTACTATATCTGGAGCAGGACGTACTGTATACAAATAATATCAATTCTACAGGTGAATATTTCACAGAATTGCATTTTTCTAACTTATGATATTACAGACGCGGTGCAGCAGTGTCTGAGCTGCGTCCTATAGGAGGGGGAGTGGTCTGTTTCTCTGTTGGTTGTAACAATGTGAGCACCCAACACAGTGTACGAGTCTGCTGTTAGTTATATTCAGTAGCGCTGCTCCAATCTCCGCTCCTCACCCTCTGCCAGAAACTCAGCTCAAAACTCAAGCCATGTTTTAAAGTGAAAGTGGTTTTGAATCTAACAACTCGAGGGCCAGATGATTAAAGTGGACCAAAACCCAGGATTTTGACTATCCTGGGTTTTGGTCCTCGGCGCCCTGGGGGGGTTTCCAGGGCCGAATTATGTGTGGTGGATGCCCCTGGGCACAAAATCTGGTGGAGGCCCCAGATACAGTTTCTTTTTCCATTTAAAATAATAGTTCAGGTGCGCATGCGCGCGGCGCGATGATGGCGGCGGCCTGAAGAAGCTCCGTGCCCGACGAGGAGGAAGAGGAGCCGTGTGCGCTGCTAAGAGCCTGGAGTGGAAGCCTGGGAGTGGAAACCTCTGGCGGAACATTGTGAGGAGGCGGGCGGCAACGGGCGGCTGCTGCGGAGACCGGCGTTGGCGTTCTCTGCAAGAGGTGCAGTGTTAGCTGCGGCCTGAGAGCTTCGTGCCTGCCAGCTGAGAGGTGGGGCGCCCGGGAGAGTTTGTTTTGCTGCGAATACAGGAGTGTCTGCTGAGGAGTGTTGGAGAGGTGAGAGGTGAGGTGAGGCAGCAGTGGAGAGTGTCATTAACATTGCTCTGAGTGTGCCCTGTGTCTGTGTTTGAGGGGAGGGAAAGCAAGATGGCGGAGGATCTCACGCCTGAAGATATTGAGACAATAGAAAGCAGTGAAGCCTCATTCCTTGAGGAAGAGAAGGGGAGGTCTGCATTGCCCAGCTCTGTGTCCCAGCTTGATGTAAGTCCTCCCTTATTACATCGTATAGAGAGTATGTTACAAACAGCCTTATCCTCTAATACTAAGTTGATTAAAGAGCACGTGTCTAAAGAGATGGAGAAAGTCGCATCCAGCCTGACCACCCTAGAGGTTAAAATGAGTGATGTAAAGATAGCCCAGGAAGTATTAGACTCTGAAGTTGCCCAATTAAAGATGGAAAATCTCTCCCTTATTGCAAAGATGGAGGATATGGAAAATAGGGATCGATGTTCTATTTTGAGGTTTAGAGGCATTCCTGAACGCATAGAAGATGTTAAAGGGGCAGTAACGGCATTGTGTCAAGAATTGGTCCCAGGGCTATCGGCGGAGAGATATGAACTGGACCAGGTCCACAGAACCCTGGGTCCCCGAAGACAACCCAGTGACCCTCCCCGGGATATAATTGCCAGGTTTCATTTCTATGCTTCTAAAGAGATGATCCAGATGGCGGCGAGGCAACTTCCTGACCTTTCGTTTCAGGGTCACAAATGTCAGATCTTCTCGGATTTATCTGCCACTACGATGGCTAGGAGGCGTGAAATGAAGCCTTTACTGGGTGTCCTGCAAGAACACAGGATAAAATACAGATGGGGCTTCCCCTTTCGTCTCACGTTCTCCCATAATGATGCTACCTTTTCTGCAACCAATGTTGAAGAATTGAAAGCTCATCTAGTGTCTGCAGGTTTATCTAGACCGGCCTCAACGAAGTCTCCGAGGATCATTGAGGACTCTCCCAGATCTCAGAGGGCAGGGAAGCGTCAAAGGCGGGGCGTCCGACCAGCAAGCTGTAGCTCTTCTTTGACCTATGTGGACACCTGAGTTGCGCTTCTTTATGTTCTCTATTTCAGATTTGAGTCCCATAATATGCTGATAATGGTATAATGATCATCTGTTCCCATTCCGTCATGGGATGCTTTGGTTTTGCAAAGTTACTGTGGTCCTGGGCACCGAGTGGTTCTCCTCGGTAGCAGTACCATAATGTGTGCAGTGATATAGTTCTAAGTTATAGTTAAAACCTGATCCAGGTGAAGATTTTTTGTTAATTAGTATTGCCCCTTCTTTTCGTCGGCCAATGTATGTCGTACTCCGGTTTAATCAGAGGGGTTACTCCCTGTGGTTATCTTTATTTCTGTTAGTGAAATCTTTATTCTAGAGTAAGTGGTTAAGTATATCAAATCCTGGTGAACCCAGACTGACTGACAGTCTCTTATCCACCTTTGTTGGGTGCTGAGGGATTGCCGATCAGGGGGTTGAATTCAGTCGGTGAGATTCTCTATTGGTCTTGGTGGGGGTGTATTTTTGGTGGGGTCTCTCTCCGACTGAATTTTGAGCCCAGTACCTAATCCCCTTACCTACTCTTTCCTTGTCCCTCCTTTCCTTCCCAATTAATTTTTTTTTTCTATTGTAACAATTGAAGTTTGTTAAAATATGGTAACAGTGTTGTCTTTAAATGTACAGGGCTTTTTTTCCCCATATAAACGGTCTACTGCGTTTAGGAGGATTAAGGCCCTGCGTCCTGAAATCATCTGTCTGCAGGAGACACATTTCTCGAGATCTTCCAGCCGCGATTCTTGGACTCGGCATTTCCCCAGGTATTTACTGCAAATGGATACACTAAGCAAAAAGGGGTACTAATTGGGTTCAAAAGGGGGGTCTCATTTCACTGTAGTAAAGAAATTAGAGACGTGGAGGGGCGCTACTTGATTTTAGTAGGGCTGTTGCAGGATGTAGAGGTTACTATAGCGTGCTATTATGCACCTAATTCAGGTCAGGTGGCATTCCTCAAAAGATTTTTTGACAAGGTGAACGAGGTGGCGCAAGGTAGTGTGATTGTATGTGGGGACTCAAACCTAACCCTGAACCCCTATTTAGACAGGCAATCTTTGGCAGGGTCATCAGTTAATGCGCAATACGCGACTGCCTCCAAGCAGTTTAGGGGGTTGCTGGACGAATTCTCCTTGGCGGATAGCTGGCGGGAATTTCATCCGGGAACCCAAAATTACACTCATTTTTAGCATCCCCATAATGTTTGGACTAGGATAGATCATATTTTTTTTTGTCTCAGAGGGCTGTGGCGGCCGCTAGATCGGTTAGGATTCACCCAATATCATGGTCTGATCATGATTGCGTAGTTTTAAAGCTAGATTCACTGGTCTGTAGACGATCTGGATTTTCTTGGTCCCTTAATACCTCTATCTTGTCAGACCCTGGGATAGTAATTGAGATTTCTGAAGCCCTTACGGAATATTTTCGTATTAATGAGTCTCCAGAGATGTCGTCTGTTCTTAGTTGGGAAGCCCATAAGCCTTCATTGAGGGGTAGGTTGATTGCGATCGCGTCCAGGAAAAAGAGGGAGCGTAATGTGCGAGTTGATGAATTGGAAAAAAATTATTTAGAGTTGGTGGAGGAAGCTAAGCAGAGCAGGTCTCCTGGAATGCGTTCTAAACTACTGGAGGTAACCCAGGAGCTAAATCTGGCTCTTGTGGGTAGGGCAGAGAGGGTGATGAAATGGGTGAAGCATCGCTATTACTGTAAGGCCAATAAGCCCGACTCTTTATTGGCTAGGAAGCTTAAAACTCAAGAGCAGGGATATAGACCTATTAGACTGAAGAATGAGAGAGGGGAGCTCACTAGTAATCCAGATAAGATAGTGGGGGTGTTTAGGGATCAATTGTTGAAGTTGTATTCTTGCTATGGTCCGCCCAAACCTGAAGAGGTGAGTGAATATTTGGATGGTGTTGTTCTGCCTAGCTTGCCTGTGCGGTCCAGGACTCCCTGGAGGAAGGATTTAGTGTGGAAGAGGTCAAGAATGTGATTAATAAATTGAAGCTCAATAAGCAGCAGGACCAGATGGCTTCCCGGCGGTCTATTATAAGACCTTCAGTTAAATTCTTGCTCCCAAATTAGCTGCGAGTTTCAATAGAGTACGCTCGGGGTGTTCTTTTTCCAGAGAGTCCCTCACCGCTTCAATCAGTATGGTCCCAAAGCCAGATGCGGATCATACGGTGTGGTCCAATTTTCGGCCTATCTCGCTCATAAATGTAGACATGAAAATATTAACAAAAAATTTTAGCGGATAGGTTATCAGAGTTTATGACACAGTTGACTCATAAAGATCAGGTGGGATTCACTTCAGGCAGGCAGGCAGGGGACAATATCAGAAAAGTGATCCAGTTAACCCATTTTGCTAAAACTACCCATACTCCGGCGATGCTTCTCTCCTTGGATATCAGGAAGGCATTTGATACGGTGTCATGGGAGTATATGTTTGCTCTTCTGGACCGATGGGGTTTTGGGCCTAAATTTATAGGGGTTTTAAAGAGGATATACTCGTCACCGAGGGCTTTTGTTAAGTACAATGGTTTTAGGTCTGGGGAATTTCCTCTCCAGAGAGGTAGTAGGCAGGGATGTCCGCTGTCCCCTCTTTTATTTGCGTTGGTGATGGAACCTTTGGCACAAAAGATCAGGTTGTCACCGGACATCTCGGGACTAAAGATAGGCCCTGTTCAGTATAAGCTGAGCCTTTTTGCGGACGATGTGCTTTTGGTGGTCTCGGACCCAAGTCTATCCCTTCCTGGTATATTAAAGAAGTTAAAAGAGTTTGAGTTGGTTTCGGGTCTCCAGGTAAATACGGCCAAATCAAAAGCCGTATATATCAGCATTCCCCCTGATGTTTGTGATAGGTTAAAAGTTTCTTTCGATTTCCAATGGGAAACATTAGGATTAAAGTATCTGGGTGTTAGATTGACTGGTGATTATTCCTCTCTTTTTGCGGCCAACTACATCCCTCTGAGACAGAATCTTTTTGGACTTTTGGATAAATGGAAAGGATATGGTTTGTCCTGGTTCGGTAGGATGGCGGCAATAAAAATGTCCTTTTTGCCAAAGTTTCTATATTTAGCGAGAACGTTAAACTGTTAAACTTTCACGTAGCTATCTACAAGGGCTGCAAAACAAAATGTTTGGGTTTATATGGGGGGCTAAGAGGCCGAGGATAGCTAGGAATATTATGCTATGCTCCAGAATCCAGGGGGGATTAGGGGTGCCTAGCCTCATTAAATATTACCAGTCAGCCCAATTAGCTCAGGTCATGTCATATTATGCGACAGTGGATGTCCCTCAATGGGAATCTGAGTTAAGTTGTCCGTTATCCTGTGCAGCTATATTATGGGTCTCCCATAAGGACAAAGGAAATGTGGGCAATCCGATTATTTCTCATTCCTTGGAGCTCTGGGATAGTCTTAAGAGCTCTCAGGGTCTGGCTTCTCCCCATATGCTGTAGATGCATTTCTGGGGTAACCCCATGTTTCCCCCGGCACTTATGGATCCAGATAGGTTTGAGAACTGGAATAGAGCTGGGGTAAACTGTTTACTGGATTGTATAGAAGGAAGTCGGATGGCTGAGTTTCAGGTATTGCAAAGAAAACATCAGTTGCAACCCAGAGACCTTTTTAGTTACTTTCAGATAAGACATTTTGTTAGCTACATGATGAGGAAGTCATCGATAGGGTATCAGCTCACTTTTTTTGAGAGAAGGGGTAGGGGATTGGTCACCGAGATCTATAGAGAGATCTATAGAGAGTTGAATAGTGTAGGTCAAGGAATGGCCTTACCATATAGGCAGAAATGGGAAAGAGACCTGGGTGAAGTTAAAGATGCGAAAGATTGGCTGAGGATGTGGCACACTTCATTTGGCCCAGCGGCTTTGGTTTGGGCGATTAAAGTTAATGTTAAAGTTGCCATGCAATGGTATATGGTCCCTAAACAAGTGGGGCGGTTTGGTAGAGGAAATTCGGGACTGTGTTTTAGGGGATGTGATGAAGAGGGGTCCTTGGACAGCTCTCCTAAATGGATCAATTGGCCCTACCTCAAGAAATCAGAAGCGCTTAGCATACCATATATTGACGGCGGCTAAATTAACTATTGCAGGAGCTTGGAAAACCCCAACTCTGTCTTTCAGGGAGTTTAAAAACCGGGTGTATTATATAATGTCAATGAAAAAAATATATGCGATTCAGGATGGGGCACTGGACGGATTTCGGGAGATGTGGTCTCTGTGGATGCGTGAATTTATGGCAGGCAGTTTTGACATTAGCTTATTTACTGTGTAGAATGTTAATTTTTTTTTTTTTTTTTTCTTTTCCCCCTTTTCTCTCTCCCCTCATTCCCTTCCTCCCTCCATCTCGGGATTTCCCGAAGTGTGTGTTATATCTTAGGGGTGACTCTGTTGTTGATTTGGGACTACGATTGTTGATGCCCCGTAATAGGAGTAAAACTTTGTTAGTGTTATATTGAAGTGTTTGTTTCAGCTGCTATACCGTTTCGAGGTCGATCGGCCTCATATTATTTGTACAATGATAATTGTGTTGCAAGATGTAGATTCTTTTAATAGATCTGCTGTTAATTGTATTCTAATATATGTGATGAAAAAGATGATACAATGCTGAATAAAAAATTTAAAGTAAAAAAAAAAAAAATAATAGGTCAGCCAAATAACTGATTGGTGGTTGTCTGGCAGACGCCTACTTACTGGAACGTCAGATCGAGTCCCTTGTGCCGCCCTTGTGCGGGTACGTGCTGATCGGGAACTCCTACTTTGTTATTCTGGGTGGGGGGTAGTGTAGTCACCCGGCTGGTCCAGCAGAAAACAGTTCCCTGCATTGAGCTGCCAGCAGCTGTGCTTGGTGGCTTATGTGCAGTGAGTGGCCACTGACTGACAGCTCAGCACCCACCCATCACTGTAGCGATGCTGACGGCGACTTTGCTCCCTCCTCCTGAACTGTGGTGGCTTTGGCTGCAGGTTGCAAAATAAAAAGGCTTGCCCAGGCCCCCACTGCCACCGATATCTTCATTGCCACCCCCACAGCTCCCTGGACCAGACCACAACCCAAAGGTTGGTGGAGATCCCCTTTGAAGGCCAAGTGGTGGAGGCCCCCTTTGAACGGGACGTGGTGGAGTCCCCTGGGCTCACGTCCCCTGCACCCCCCTCATAATCCAGCCCTGGAGGTTTCACACAGCAGGGCACCGGGGAAAGGCCTGAAACCCAGGATAGTCAAAACTATTGACTATCCTGGGTTTTGGTCCACTTTAACTTCCCCTTGGGCGATGTGTAAATTGCCACCAAGCATTCACCTTTCTGTTGCAATCCCATTTTATAATTTGCATTATTTTATTGTGCGACAATAGTGTCACCCAAAGTGAAAAGTGTTTACACACTGAACACACAGTCAGTCTGAGACTTGATCAAATGTGAATAGAGCCCGATTCTCCCAGAGGACCCCCCCAACAAAAAGTAAAAGGATATGTTTCTCTCTCATCTGGAAGGAAATTACGGGAGTTTGGTCCTCAGTAGAAATTAGCGAACTTTTTAAAAGTTCGATTTGCTGGTTTAGTCTGAAACGCTTGAACACCAACGCCTGATGGTCCTAAAAGTCCTATAACACATTGAAGTCACCCAAGGCTGCATAAAAACATGTCCTAGGGGACTAATTAGCATTTGCATTATTATTCAAACAGCATTTCTCTACAACACCTAGAACTTGATGACAGGACCACAGCTTTTATCCCTCTCTAAGGTGTGCTGCCTGTTTTTTTTGACTTACCCATCCAAAATATTTGACCTGTTTTCTTTAAAGTGGACCAAAGCCCACAACGATTGTCCCGGGAATCTATATGTTTCCAGAAGGTGATTGATTCCCCCCAGGCCAATGGCGAATGAGAATGCCACATCCCGTTATTGCTCTAGCAGGGTGCGTGCCCGCGTCAGCAGATCTGAGCTTGCTGATTGGATGAGCGGCCGTGCATGCACTGTAGGACCGGGAAGAGGTGACCTGGGGGGTTTCACACAGTGGGGCCAACCAGATCCGGGTGGGATTAAAACCCAGGATAGTCAAAATCCTTGCTTTTTGTCCACATTAACCCTTTAAATGCCAAGCACGTAGTTTCTACGTGGTTGCTTCTCCTACCGTTAAGTGCCAAGCACGTAGAAACGACGTGCCTGGCATTTACCCCTAACAGTTTAAAAAAAGAGAAAAAAACACTTACCGCTGGTATCCCTGTGAAGCTGGGGGGCCCGAAAAAGCCCCCCCCCCGTTTTCCCCGCTGTCAGTATCTTTGAAAAAAAAAACAGCCGCTCGCTCACCTCCTCGCCCAATCCCTCCGCGTCGTCTTCTCTTCACCGGGGGGGGGGGGGGGGGCTTCGGGTGAGGACCCTCTCTTCCGGGTCCTCACCGCTTCTAATGGCGGCGATGGCCACCGCCTCTTGTGGGAGGGGGCGGCCCCGCCTTATGTGGGAGGAGAGGGATGACCTTATCCTGCTCCTCCTATACCCTGACCGAGCATCTATTAGATGCCGGTGGTGATCGAGGCAGGGCGGGTGTGAGGCGAGGAGGCTCCGATCGGAGTCTCCTCTCCTCTCATCCGCCCTGCGCCGATCACTATCGGCATCTGACAGATGCCGGAGCTGAGAGAGCGGCGCGGGACAGCGGCGTGGGACCCAGGATCGGAGGTGAGTATAGTAAAAAAAATAATAAATAAATGTATTTTTTTTTACATCTGTGTTCGTGTCATTATTTTTTACTTTTAACCCCTTGTGAACTGGTAAGGGGTCCATGACTTGCCATTAACCCCCGGCACCCCCATTACCTGCCTCCCCAAAGGCCAGGGGGGGCAGAAGAGCCCGGGCCCACGGGCTATGCGGGCTTCTAGCCTGCAGGGCCAGGGGCCACAAAAGCTGGCCCCTGTGCCCTGTTTCTACAAGCCCTGCATAGCTGGTCCCGGGCTGGTTACTTTGGGTAAGGGGGACCCCACGTCAATTTTTGGGGGATTTTTAAGGGTTTTTAACCCCTAAAAATCCCCCAAAAAACGGGGTCCCCCGGGAGGGGGGGTCCCTATGTAATTTTTTTTAATTAACCCTTTGTGTTCTGTCATCCAGCAGCTATAAAAGGCTTCTAGCAGGTGAGCAGAAGCCAGTGATCGCCGAGGGACACAGTGCTCCAGGATGGATGGGAGGTAAGTATTAAAAAAAAAATGAATAAAATAATTTTTTCTCTTTGCGTGTGTGTGTTTTTTTTTACTTTTAACCCCTTGTGAACTGGTAAGGGGTCCATGACCCCTATACCAGTTCACAAGGCTGGGGGAGGTTGAGGCTGGGGAGGTTGCCATTAACCCCCGGTACCCCCATTTTCTGCCTCTCCAAAGGTCAGGGGGGGCAGAAGAGCCCGGGCCCACGGGCTATGCGGGCTTGTAGCTTGCAGGGCCAGCGGCCACAAAAGCTGGCCCCTGTGCCCTGTTTCTACAAGCCCTGCATAGCTGGTCCCGGGCTGGTTACTTCGGGTAAGGGGGACCCCATGTCAATTTTTGGGGGGATTTTTAAGAATTTTTAACCCTTAAAAATCCCCCAAAAAAATGGGGTCCCCCCCCCGGGTCATTTTTTTTCTCGATTTAACCCTTTGTCGTGTGGATGGTAGTTGTATTTTATTTGTAAATGTTACTTGTTTCAGTTAGGGGGGTCTCCTGGGCAGGAACAGGGGGCTACCGATAAATATGTGGTACCGTTCTAATCGGTAGAAATGGGGCTTTCTCATGCAATATGGTTTTCCTTAATAAAATACATTTTTTATTTAAAATAAAGGAGTAAATTTTCTAAAAATGTTTTATTTATTTATTTTTTTTTTTTACTTAATAATATTGTTAAAAACAAAATAAAATTTACAAACAAGACATTTATTGTTAAAGCCTAAACTCTGCTGCTAAAATATATATATATATAATTTTCCTGCAAATTCCAGCAAAAATGGAGCAAAACATGGCGCAAAATGGGGAAAAATGACCTGTCAACAGAGGGTGACAAAATCTCAAGTAGGCTGGCAATTAAAAGGGTTAAAAGTAGCTATGCATGTTGGGTATTGTTCTGTTCGGGGGACCTTGCGCTTTCAGACCTGGCTTGTTTTTTCTGGTTTGCATATTTATATTTTAGGAAAAGGTGTTTTTTTATTCAGCTTTTTTATACATTTTTTAGGGAAACCCTGCGCAACCAAAGAATTCTTTGAGGGATTAATTCCAGAAAGATGAGCCCACTACAACAAGTTGGGTACGCTTAGAAAGCTTAACATGTGTACTTTCAGGGAATATATGGTTTATGGGGGATATTCCAAATGTCAAGGGTTGTTTTGGTTGAAAAATCGCAAGGTGCGCACTTTGTCTGCAGAGCTGAAATTTTTAAGTAAAATTACCATTACGCACATGCTTTACTTTGGGGTGTTTGGCAACTCTTCCCTTGACAGTAGCTATGCATGTTGGGTATCGTTCTGTTCGGGACATGTTGCTTTTTCAGATTAAACTTGTTTTTTCTTGTTTGTATATAGTTTTTTTTAGGAAAATGTGGCTTTGATTCTGCTTTTTTATCCTTTTTTTTAGGAAAACTCTTTGCAACCAAAGAATACATTGAAGGATTACTTCCAGAAAACTATGGCCACATCAACAAGCCTGGTACACCTAGAAAGCTTGAGGTGTGTACTTCCAGAGAATATATAGTTTGTTGGGGGCATTTCAAATGTAAAGGGTTGTTTCTCTGGAAAAACTGCAAGGTGCACATATTGCATAGCATAGTTGTATTTTATCTGAAAATCCCCTAAAGCTCTGTTTCAGTTTGGGGGAGTCTCCTGGGCAGGAAAGGGTGTCTACCTATACATATGTGGCATCGCTGTAACTTGGAAAAATTTGGATTTCACACGCAGTAAGATTTTATTGACAAACTTACATTTTTTATTACAAAAAACTACAAATTGTAAAAAATAGTTTTTTTTTATTTTTTATTTGCACATATTTCACCCAAAAATATTGAGAATACACCTAAAAAATGACAAACATGACATATGTTAAAGCCCAGACTCTGCTGAAAAAAACAATATATGATTTTCCTGGGAAATCCCTTCAAAAATCACATTTGAACATGGGGAGCACAAAATAGTGCAAGTGGTCTGGCAACAAAAGGTGACAAAAACTCCAGGTAGTCTGGCACTTAAAGGGTTAAAAGATAGAGTTAAATTAGCAGCTTTCTACTTGCGCCATACTTACCTGGCAGTCGAGACACCATGATACCAAAGGTGGTTCTCCCTGGTGGAGGATACCTGGGAGACTGCTTTTGTGGTTATGGCTAACCCCTGCTGGGTTTGTTTCCTGGTCTTGTAGCCGGATCATGTTGGGCCAGACCTTATCTCATATGATCATCATCGGCAGAGGTAGATGGGTGGAGGCCTTTCCTAGTAGCTGGGGGAGTGGCATCTGCAATGGAAGATGTCATCCTCTAAGCAAACGGATTGGTTGAGACCTTCCCAGTAATGTGGTGACCCCCGTTGGGAGACGGCTGGTCATCCAGATCTCAAACCACTAGCTGGGAAATTCTTTGATACCACCTGCTGTCAGACCTCTGGGGTGGTGCCCAAAAATCACTCATTCACAGAATGCATGAGTATGGTATAAGTTTGCACCAGCATTTTTAAAGCCGTAAGGCTCTTCTCTGTCACAGAGCACCTCGCTTTAGAGCATTTATCCCCATTCCCTTATTTTTTTTTAGCATGCCTTAGCACACGGCAGGTAAAAAAGGTGGGTCTTATGGCCAGCCAAGGAAAACCCAGTGCCGAAGTGGGCCAGTACCTGGTCGGGTAACTGCCAGAGAAAGCCTTAAGCTGAGGGAGCCTGCCAGTGGTCCACAGGGAATCCTTGGGGTAGTACCTGAGGACCAAGTCCCCTCTTCTCCTTCGGGAGGATATGTATCCCTGAACTCTCTGTCAGGGGGGTTGTCCTCTGGGAGAGTAGGAGAAAGAGGTCCATTCTCTTTTGATAAGATCTTAGATTGGGCACCCAAAAGTGTTTTTCAGTGTGACACTTTGGGTGGCATGTATTTTATGGTGTGTTTTATCACACGGGCAGTTTCAATAGAAGAAAAAAAAATCCTGCCCCATGTTGGTTGTCAGGGGCAGTGTCTTTCAGTGTCTTTGATTCACTAGCATGTTTGCTCCTTTCTGCGGTTCTTCATTTTCAGTTCCCTAAATGAATACAAGAGAACTGTTACACTGAAAGATGCATGGATAAGTCATAAGTCAGAAACATAAAGCAGGCTGAATACAAGATGAAGTCCCTCACATTCTGAATGGAGAGAGCAAAACACAGGCTAATTTAACTCTTTGTCTGTAATGTCCCTTCAAAGTTCCATAAGATATACACTCACATTTTGTCCTACCTGGCATCTTCTTACTTACCAATGAAGGAGAAGGAGCAATTCCATCCTCCATCACTGGGCAGACATGGTGGCGTCCATCACTATGGCTTTACATCCCTTAACACTTCTTATGTTATACATAAGGAATTTAGATTGTGAGAACAAATAAACATATGATTAATTTTTCTAAATTGCCTATAAAGGTTAAATGTTTCTACAATATCAGTAAGAGATGTTATGCTGGAGTCAGAGTCGGTGCATTTTGTCCAATATTACATTGATTTTTGTGTGTGGTTATATTTTTAACGCTTGGGGTGAAATGGTAAGAGGTCCAGGGGACCCTCTACCCAGTCACAGTGTAGGGTGTGCCCTATCACCTCCCGGCATTGGCAGGTAAAATGGCGATACTCCACTGGATTACCCACAGCCCCATTTCAGATGCCAGAGGTGCATAAGAGCCCGGTGCCCATTGGTATCGGCACAGGGTTCTTCCAGTGATACCGCGGGGAGCACTGATACCATACTGAGGGTTATGAAGGCTGGTATACTGAAAGGACCAGGGGCCACTCGTCCTGGGTTACCAGTCCCTATGCCCGATGCCTGGGCTTGTTGGCTCTTAGGGGGCTCTTATGTTGAAAGACAAACAAATGCCAACTGTCACCTGCATTGTCGGCAGTTATGGCATAGATTTTTTCAACGAGAAAAGCCTATCAATAACTTAAAGCAGACTACAGTCAAAAAATGTCTTCCCCTCATAATCAGTGACATAAGCAGTTTGAGAGGACCTAACCCCACACAGATGTTGTGGAATGACATGGGGTCAAACATCTTGCCACACACCTGACAATTCTCTGCTTATACATGATAATTAGGGGGGGGGGGCTGTGCCAGCAACAATTCACACCAAGAGCTTTATGCCTCAGAAATAAGAAGCTTACCTGTCATTTCTCACACACAGAGACTTAACAAACAGCTAATGTAGCAAAGGAAATCTATGTGAGTGGAGCTGTTACAATGTATCTTTCAGGTAAGATTACCGGGAAGGGGGGCGGTAATCCAATGTAGGATGCCCACTGGGTAACAGCCGGCCCTAGAATCCTTTACATTCCAGACTGGCTGCAGGGGTTGATTGGTCCACTTTAAGTCGGCCGCACGGAATCCAATGTAGGATGCCCACTGGGTAACAGCCGGCCCTAGAATCCTTCACATTCCAGACTGACTGCAGGGGTTGATTGGTCCACTTTAAGTCGGCCGCATGGAATCCAATGTAGCATGGCCACTGGGTAACAGCCGGCCCTAGAATCTTTTACATTCCAGACTGGCTGCAGGGGTTGATTGGTCCACTTTAAGTCGGCCGCATATGCTCAACCTGTGGCCCTCAGTCATTTGATATGACCCCTGACCTGCTGTGGGAAAAGATATAATAGAATAAAAACATAGAACTGGTTTGTAAAGGTAGTTAAATAAGGACACTATAAAGATGGGAGGCTGCTGGAAAAGTGAAATAGGAGGAGCGCACTAGGAAATAGGCTTAGAGGAACACAATAACACTGAGTTTTTTCTATATTCATTTTATGCTTAGCACAGGTGGTAGTATAGATGGGTTAAGTATTAGAAACATGTGCAAGATATATGACTATGGAGGACAATAAATACAGGATATATTTGGGGAGGTGAGGCAGTCAGTATGTGTATGGGAAGCATGTGGTGATTGTTACACATGTATATGATAATGGGGTGAGAGAACATACAAGTGTAATAAATCACTGTAATGGAGTCTGTGCAGACAGAGAGTATCCTGAATGTTGTAGAACATCTTTATTAAGCTATTAAACATAACATTTTGAAATTCTGAACCTATATCTTTTTGCCCATTACCAGTTTCCAAATCACCTAAGTGGCCCGCGCCTTTCAAAGAGGTTGAGCCCTCCTGAGATAGGAAGTATTCAGTGACTAGTGAGAATCCGGGGAAGCTGCTCATTTCCGAGGCTGTATTATCTCGCTCATCCTCTAGAGGGCAATAGCGCTACTCGCTGCCTGTCTGACTATTCTGTATTCAAATAAGTCTACCCAGAATGCCATTGTGCAAATGGTTGTATTTTAGGGGAGATGTTTGAGGAAATATAACTTCTGATACAAAATTTCACATATGAATCAGCGTCTCCAACTGTCTATGGTTTGTATTAAATGTAAAGCCTAATAATAAGAGATATTGTCTCTCCCCATATTGAGGAGGCGAGGAGCGGATCTGGTTTGGTCGGCTTCCATATTGAATAAATTGTATACAGCACGTCCTGCTTCTTTATCCTGCAACTATGGCAGGAAACTAATTTTTGCACACGCCTGCGGGCGTCTAATGATTGTGAATGATAGAACGGTTGCTGTTTGTAACTGACTTGTAAAACGAATAAGTGTAGGTTGACGATTATTAGTGATTTTATATCAGCCTTACACTGCAGTATGCTAATTGTTGGTATGTGTTATATTTTCTAACTAATGATATTACAGGCGATGCAGCAGTGTCTGAGCTGCGTCCTATAGAAGGGGGAGTGGTCTGTTTCTCTGTTGGTTGTAACAGTGCAGCGAGCAATGTGAGCACCCAGCACAAGTGTATGAGTCTGCTGTTAGTTATATTCAGTAGCGCTGCTCCAATCTTCGCTCCTCACCGAGGGCCAGATGATTGAAGTGGACCAAAACCCAGGATTTTGACTATCCTGGGTTTTGGTCCTCTGCGTCCTGGGGGGTTTCCAGGGCCGGATTATGTTCGGTGGAGGCCCCAGATACAGTTTTTTTTTTTCCTTTAAAATAATAGTCCAGCCAAATAACTGATTGGTGGTTGTCTGGCAGCCACCTACATACTGGAACGTCAGATCGAGTCCCTTGTGCCACCCTTGTTCGGGATGCGTGCTGATCGGGAACTCCTGCTTTGCCATTCAGGGCGGGGGGGAGGGGGTGTAGTCACCCGGCTGGTCCAGCAGAAAACACTTCCCTGCATTGAGCTGCCAGCAGCTGTGCTTGGTGGTTTATGTGCAGTGAGTGGCCACTGACTGACAGCTCAGCACCCACCCATCACTGTAGCGTTGCTGACGGCGACTTTGCTCCCTCCTCCTGCCCTGTGGTGGCTTTGGCTGCAGGTTGCAACATAAAAAGGCTTGCCCAGGCCCCCACTACCACTGATATCTTCATTGCCGCCCCCACAGCTCCCTGGACCAGACCACAATACAAAGATTGGTGGAGATCCCCTTTGAAGGGCAAGTGGTGGAGGCCCCCTTTGAAGGGGACGTGGTGGAGTCCCCAGGGCTCACGTCCCCTGCACGCCCCTCATAATCCAGCCCTGGAGGTTTCACACAGCGGGCACTGGGAAAGGACCGACTATTGACTATCCTGGGTTTTGGTCCACTTCAACTTCCCCTTGGGTGATGTGTAAATTGCCACCAAGGATTCACCTTTCTGTTGCAATCCCATTTTTTAATTTGCATTATTTTATTGTGCGACAATTGTGTCACCCAAAGTGAAATGTGTTTAAACACTGAAAACACAGTCAGTCTGAGATTTGATTAAATGTGAATAGATCCCGACTCTGCCAGAGGACAACACCTCCCCCCCCAATAGAAAGTAAAAGGATATGTTTCCCTCTCATCTAGAAGGTAACGAGGGGAGTTTGGTCCTCAGTAGAAATGAGTGAACTTTTTAAAAGTTCGGTTTGCTGATTTAGTCTAAAACACTTGGACAATGCCTGATGGTTCTAAAAGTCACATTGAAGTCACCCAAGGCTGCATAAAAAACATGTGTTAGGGGACTTATTAGCATTTGAATTGACCACAAGGTTGGTGTTACTGGAAAGTGAACAAATGTAATGGCTTTTTTGTTGAAAAATGTCTCCATTTCAGGCATTGCAGGGGGTAGACATGTGGTTGTGTGGGCCTGGCAGTAGTGTTCAAGCCCTCAAAAAAATTCTATTTGTAACAGGGGTAGCAGCTGGATTGGCACCATAAAATTTTAGTTGAAGAAAAAGCAATGCTTTTTTGCAAGAAATTTGCCCATTTTGGGTATCACATGGCTGACCTGCGTGTGTGTGTTGGCCTGGCAGTAGCAGAGGCGCTTTTGATGAAAGTAGTAGTAGCAGCATTAGCAGAGGCTTCAGCTGTTGAAGAAAGACAAACTAAAGAAACCTGTGGTGGTTGTGTAGGCCTGGCAGTAGCAAGCAAGCCTTCACTTAGAGAAATACATGGCAGGAGACAAAGCAGTTACTTGCTGCTGGTGTACTTTTCAATTATAGTTACATTTGTACTTTGTATCTCATCGCAGTACATAAAATACACACTGCACTGCAAATACATTTGAAAAATACATTTCCCTGATAACAAAGGTTGTTCTTTCTAGCTGGTGAGTGTCGCTTCTCTGCCTTTTGGTTGATTCAAGTATAGTACCACAATGCGAATCACAAGGTCTGCCCACAACCATTAGGTCTCTGTGGGTTACCCTCCTCCTGGTCTTGCAAGATCACTGACTTAGCTTCACCTGCTTGCTGCTATAAGGAGCAAGGATTAGCCCCCACAGAAAACAAGCTGCACCCGTTTCCCCTTCACCTGCTTGTTTCTGCTTAGGCAGAGGGCAAGAGAAGAGCTGGAGAACCTTAGACAAGGTCAATCGGGTGCTGCAAAACACCAAGGGGCAGGGTCTTCCTCTGAGCAAGCTCCTCCCCTTCAGCCAACACTGCTCCCAAGGACTTTGCCAGAGCCCAGCAAGTCTCCATTGGGGCACCACCCCCAACTCTGGATGAGACAGATTGTGGTCCTGAAATTGAAGGATGCGGAAGGAAAAACCCCAAAGACAGCCAGTGGAATCTTTTGCAACCCCATGCTGACTGGACTGGGTTTTTACAAACTGGATGCTCTGTAGGTACGCTCCTTCCTGTGGAAGCAAAAGGTGGCGAAATAGTTACATTTCACCTACCCCAGAAAGAGCACCACTTGTACAATATTAGAATAATATTATATACACTTAATACATTTAAAAACAACATATAACCCAAATATGTTATAATCCAACATGATATAGAATAATTAATATGGACAGGGGGCCCCCTTTAAAAAATATATGAGAGGGCCACTTGATTATTAATTTGTGCCGGCACAAAAAGGTCTCCCTCTAGAAGGCGTGATAATGATAATGAGACGGTTAATTCACAAACCCAACCCTAAAGTAATAGTGCATCAATAATTAAGTACCATATTCACATTTTCATATGTGCAAAAATCAGAAAAAATTGAAAAATACAAATAATTACAAATTATTCAAAAAACACTATCTTATGTTGGTCCGACCGCACAGATCAAAGCTTAAATGACCAAACTAAATAACACACTGTGTTCAGTGTAACCAGTAAATTATTAAATAGTGACACTAAATCATGCAAACCATGAATATAAAGAACCACATAGTTCCTATAGACCTATGAAAAGACACAATGTAATACAATGTGATACTACCAGTACAAGAGCCAGCTACCAACGTCCGAGGAGGAGAAGGAGGAACTCAGACTCGCCACCTGCACACGCAGCAGCCCATGATACTTCTGCTGTGTGAGGGTGAGGGCTCCTTCCAATCTTCCACCCTTTATACTCACCCCAAGAACACCTCCGGATCCTGTGTGAAATGGATCCAGCATGTACCACCGCTTGGCCCTCCCCCTGGCTGCTGAAAACCGGAAATGAGGTCGCAGGCGGCGATCCCGTCATGTGGAGACAGGGCTGCGTCGCCTGAGATGTTCCTTCCTGCACAGGATTTTCTAGGTCACCGTCATGTACCTGAACATCTGCCGGAGATATTTGGAAGCAATGACAAACTCTGCACCCGACTCTTTCAGCCCAAAGCTTTCAGCCCAATACAAGGAGATGAAAGATGGGTAACGGTTTCCATGACACTGTCACTTTCCTCAAGAGACACTGCACAGTCCTAGGGCCACTGATCAATGTTCTGGATGACAGGGGATTCTGGACGTGCAGGAGGTGAGGAAAAACAGGCCATATGGGAAAGGACTGTAAGGAGCTTGTGTGCAAACACTGCTCACTGCGAGGACATGAGGCCTCTGATCATGTCATGCAACCTCTGTGGAGCTGTCACCCACATGTACAAGGACTGCACAGAGCGTGTGAGGACCTACGCCACCGCAGTCCAGAGGGGCAGACCACATGAACACCAAGCAGCTGCTGCTACTACAAAAGCTGCAGAGGAAAGCAAAGGAAATTAGACGACTGGTAAGAAAAATTCCTCCCACAAAGCCCTCACAGACACACAAACCAACACAGAAACACAAGCTTCCACCCCCACCCACACAACTGCCCCTACAGAAAAAGCACTTAACACCTCCACCCACCCAACAGACCCTACAAAAGAAACACCTCACACCTCCACCCCCACTATAGACCCTACAAAAGAGGCATTTCACATCCCACGCCCCTCCAGCAGACAAAAGAAAGCTCAAAACAAAGCAAACACCCAGAAGTCCACCCAGAACCACACAGTTCACACCAACCTTGCCCTAACACCAAGAGTACAATCAGCCCACACCCGCTCCAGCCCATTGTCCTCAGACACAAACCTCACAGCCACAACCTCCATTGAACCAACACTGCCACTTGTGCGTGATTCAGGAGGAAACCTCTTTCCACCTCACGTGGGATTGCCCCTATGCCCAAGACCTATTGGACGCTCTGGGATCGGAACTCAGGAACTTTGTGCCAAGAAAAGCAGTAACTGCAGCGTTTTATATAGACTATTCCACAGCAACTTTAATGTTGAGGAGATCCAGTGCAGCTGTCGCCTCATGCGTTGTTTTAAGGATGCTCTGTGGTGTGCCAGGAACCACCTGGTCCACAATAGGGTGAGAATGTCCATCGAGGACTGCCACGGGATGATCCTCAGCCTGCTCAGAGGCTGCTCCATAACCTTATGGATGATTGATTTATGCAGTTTTTTCCCCCTAACTTCTGTGTGTTGTCCTAAATAAATCTTCGGGCCTGTGAAGTCCCCTCCCTTTACCCTCCTCCCCCATACCCCTAACTCCCTTTACACCTGTTGCTTTGTAATGTATGCTTCTGTGGAACCATGAATGATGAATGGTCAGGACCATTGCTCAGGACTGATCATTAGGCATCGCCCACAGACTGTTGTAAGAATATGATGTAAACTAATTTGAATGAAATGTTTTTACATTGTAATGTGTATTTTATGTACTGTGACGTGATACAAAGTATGAATGTAACTGTAACTTTATATTTATTTATAAATAAAGTATATTTTTTTCAAAATTGAGGTTGGCGTATTAGTTGCTAGTAGTATTATGATTAAATATTTTTAAGGGTGTTAGATGAATGTAAGTGTAGTTAATCCTTCCTATGTTTCGAAATGTACGTACATACTTCTAAAATGTCCTGATTTGGGATTCTCTGCTGGGTCCCTCTTTGATCCCTGGGAAAATGAATTTTAAAGTGGACCAACACCCAGGATTTTCACTATCCTGGGTTTTGGTCCACTTCCCCGGGGCCCCGTGATCGGGGGTGCCCCGCTGCGTGAAACCCCCCAGAATGGCAGAAAAAACTCACCTCACCCCACTCCTACGACGCATGCGCGGGCGCTCGTTCAATCAGCACGCTCAGAGCCGCTGTGGTATGCACGTACAAGGGACGGACAACCACAGCGGCTCCGAGCACGCTGGCGGCCGCATCTCGAGCTTCCCTCTAACGGGCGCGCGCCCTGCTAGAGAGAAGCGCGAGATGCGGCCGCGACCGCCGTTGGAACGAGGGTAAGGTAAGGTGAATGGGGCGTCCTGGGGGGTTTCACACAGCGGGGCATTCCAATTTCGGATGCCCCGCGGGGAGGGATCTGATCGGCCTGGGAATCTTATAGATTCCTGGGCCAATCAGCCTGGGTGTTGGTCCACTTTAACGCCTAACTAACTTAATGGTGTAAAGGGGGTGGGAGTAGCTCAATCACTATTATTTATACAAAATTATTATTATTATTCAGGGCCTGGGAACCAATTTACCGCCCAGTTTAACCCTCTCATCATCTAAGTATTAAGCAACAAACATATCTAGCTATGTGGAAAGACAGAGATTTGGTTGCATATATCTGCAGATACATGTGGAAACCACACTGCCCCAGCAAGGCACTCTGTGTTTAGTGTAGTCCCTACTCTTAATTTTAATTTTGAGTCCCCAAAGTTGGGACATGCAATGCAATCAAATATTTCAGAGCTACTCACCTGGGAAGCTGCCAACCTCCATTTAGAACACTCCACAGGGAGAGATCCATAATGACTGAATCCCTCCCTGTGTGTGCTCATGGCAATTCAACTGAGTAGGAAAGGGGGTGGGAGTAGCTCCATCACTATTATTAATACAAAATTATTATTATTATAATTCAGGGCCTGGAACCAATTTACCGCCCAGTTTAGCCCTCTCATCATCTAAGTATTAAGCACCAAACATGCCTAACTTAATGGTGACCAACAGTCAAAAATTTCTTAAACATGACCAATACAACAAACAGTGCTCATATGCATCCCTCCCCAGTGCAATTAACATTGCTGCACATAAAAATTATTTTACCTTTTTTTTTTAACCTCTTTTGTGGTAAATTAAAAAAATGGCGGTTCATGCATCTGCAGGCTGTTACTGTGCATGGTCAGTTATGTCAGTTGAATCCAGGCAGCAGCATGGCTGAGATGGGAGAGGAAGCTCCAAAATGGCTGCTACCCTTCTTTTCCAACTGAGCCAGGCAGCTTGCAGTCAAACAATGTACTGGCCTCAATTCAGCTAAGGGTGTAATTAAGTCATATTCACAGGTTTTGTTTCACCTTAAAGGTGCTGAACTGATTTGGCATTTTTTTCTAATGTTAGCAAATGTTTTATGGAAGCAGTTTTCGCTATCTGCAATCTGTTGTTATTGGCAACGTACAACTGCAGACTTGGTGTATGTTGCCAATAGCAACACATTGCAGATAACTGCACAGAACGCTGCTGGCCATACGTATAGTTGAGTGAGCTCTCAAACCTCAGCAGTGGCCATAGCAGCAGTGCTGTGTGTACAATACTCCTTTCCCTCTACTTAGGGCTTTATTCATCAAGGGATAGCGCCAGGTAGCGTTAGGTGAACGCCGGAGACGGCACACAATTACACATTTATGAAGCCAAATCTGGTGAGCAACTAGAACAATGCCATGTAGCGTCCGATTCATCATTATTCCAGCCTCAGCGTACAGCGCCGGCGTTCAGTTTTGCCACGTCTTACCTGGCGCTACCTGGCGCTCTCCCATATATTTCTATGGACGATCCTTAAAACACAAAACCTTCTGAAATGTATCCTGGCCAAGAAAATGACATTTTTGAAAACTTTTTGTATTAGTAATATTTTTATGCATAATTGTCCTTACAATTCTGGTATTAAAGTGTTCATGTTATAATGTGATAACAATGTAATATGTTTTCGCTTTGTTACCGCTTTGTTACTAATGGATACATGTTCAAAAACAGGCTTTAATCATACAGCCTCTGGTGCTATGGGCTACAATTACATGATTTTGAGCGCCGGCGAGGTTTGTGGCTGTTTTTTTGATGAATGTGGTGTTAGTCAGTTGCACTGAGCTGGCGTTACAGTGCACCCATATACAGCATAGTATAGCGACTAACATATCATATTCATCAATGCCGGCCAGCTACTGAGGCGCTCTGAAACAATGATCCATGGCCAAGCACAACGACTACTAGCCGGCGCTCTGAAATCTGCTCTACAGACTTTTATCTGATGCTAAATGGCGTTAGTAATGAATCTGCCTGCCCGTGTACAGACTTGGTGCAGGTTGCCAATATTGACCCATTGCAGTTAGTGAAAACTGTTTCTATAAAATACACATTTGCTAACAAAAGAAAAAATAAAATACTACTGATAATACTAGATCCTGGAGTGTGGCGACTGCAAGCTGAATGTTGCCTTTTCCGCTGCCTGCCGAAGGATTTTGCCAGGGAGGCATATATCAGTATGCACAAATTGGAATGCCCTAAAAGAAGGGGGGTACCTAGGGTAGGCCAACCCCTAAATGCAGCCCTGTCTGGTGTCCAAGACTTAGCAGCAGTTTCCCTCCCTCTTCTATTTCAGGAGGAAGCTAAAGAGAACAGCCTGGGACCCCAGACATTATTGGATTATGTTTAAAAAGGAAAACAAATGCTGACTGTCCTCTTCATTGTCGGCAATTGTGACATAACTTTTATCAATGAGAAAAGCATGTCAATTACTTAAAGCGGACCTCAAGTCTAAAAATTGCTTCACCTCTTATGATCATTGGCGTAAGTAGTTTGAGAATGCCTAACCCCATTCAGATGTTCTGGAATGGCATAAGGATTATTCACTCTTGAATTACATGGGGGCGGCCATCTTGCCACACACCTGATAGTCCTGCTTACATGTGAGTATTAGGGGGGTGCTGTGCCAGCAACAAGAGATATACTCCTCAGAAATAAGGAGAAGCTTGCCTGTCATTTCTCTCACACAGTCACTGAATAAACAGCTAATGTAGCAAAGGAAAGCTATGTGAGTGGCGCTGTTACAATGTATCTCTCAGGTAAGATTACCGGCCCTGGAGGGAGGTTCCCACAGTAGGGCATGCGGTGTAGGATGCCCTGGGGGCAGGCTAGCAGCCAGCCCTGGAATCGTTTAGATATTAGCACAGGTGGGAGTATAGATGAGTTAAGTATTAGAAACATGTGTAAGATATATGACTATGGAGGACAATAAATACAGGATATATTTGGGGAGGTGAGGCAGTCAGTATGTGTATGGGAAGCATTTGGTGATTGATACACATGTATATGATAATGGGGTGAGAGAACATACAAGTGTAATAAATCACTGTAATGGAGTCTGTGCAGACAGAGAGTATCCTGAATGTTGTAGAACATCTTTATTAAGCTATTAAACATAACATTTTGAAATTCTGAACCTATACCTTTTGGCCCATGACCAGTTTCCAAATCACCTAAGTGGCCCGCGCCTTTCAAAGAGGTTGAGCCCCCCTGAAGTAGGAAGTATTCAGTGACTAGTGAGAATCCGGGGAAGCTGCTCATTTCCGAGGCTGTATTATCTCGCTCATCCTCTAGAGGGCAATAGCGCTACTCGCTGCCTGTGTCTGACTATTCTGTATTCAAATATGTCTACCCAGAATGCCATTGGCACCGTTGTTTTATTTTAGAGGAGATGTTTGAGGAAAGATAACTTCTGATACAAAATTTCACACATGAAACAGTTTCTCCAACTGTCTATGGTTTGTATTAAATGTAAAATCTAATAATAAGAGATATTGTCTCTCCCCACATTGAGGAGGCGAGGAGCGGATCTGCTTTGGTCGGCGTCCATGTTGAATAGTTCGTATACAGCACGTCCTGCTTCATTATCCTGCAACTTAAGCAGGAAACTAATTTTTGGATACGCCTACGGGCGTCTTATGATTGTGAACAATAGAGCTGATATTGTTTGTATTCGACATGTTAAAGTGGACCAACACCCAGGATTTTGACTATCCTGGGTTTTGGTCCACTTCGGCGGGGTGCCCCGCTGTGTGAAACCCCCCAGAAAGCCCCAAAATTTTACCTGTCCCCGCTCCCACGTGACTGGACGGTCCAATCCCCGCCAACGTCCAGGCGGGGATCAGGAACGTCCAAGCGGCTGCCGCCGCCTCCCTCGCGTCACTTTCGGCGCGCGGGCGCGAGCACGCCTACAGGGGCGCGAGGGAGGCGGTGTTTGGGGGTTTTTTGGGGGGTTTCACCCCGCGGGACATCCCGATCTCGGATGTCCCGCGGGGTGGGAGGTGATCGGCCCGAGAATCTTATAGATTCCCGGGCCGATCACCTCTCGGTGTTGGTCCACTTTAAATAAAGAAGTGTAGGCTGAGTATTTTGTATCAGCCTTACACTGCAGTATGCTAATTGTTGGTATGTGCTATATTTTCTAACTAATGATATTACAGGCGATGCAGCAGTGTCTGAGCTGCGTCCTATGGAAGGGGGAGTGGTCTGTTTCTCTGTTGGTTGTAACAGTGCAGCGAGCAATGTGAGCACCCAACACAAGTGTATGAGTCTGCTGTTAGTTATATTCAGTAGCGCTGCTCCAATCTTTGCTCCTCACCGAGGGCAAGATGATTAAAGTGGACCAAAACCCAGGATTTTGACTATCTCTATCTGGGTTTTGGTCCTCTGCGTCCTGGGGGGTTTCCAGGGCCGGATTATGTTCGGTGGATGCCCCGGGCACAAAATCTGGTGGAGGCCCCAGATACAGATTTTTTTTCCTTTAAACTAATAGTCCAGCCAAGTAACTGACTGGTGGTTGTCTGGCAGCCACCTACTTACTGGAACGTCAGATCGAGTCCCTTGTGCCACCCTTGTACGGGTGCGTGCTGATCGGGAACTCCTGCTTTGCCATTCAGGGCGGGGGGGGGGGGTGTAGTCACCCGGCTGGTCCAGCAGAAAACAGTTCCATGCATTGAGCTGCCAGCAGCTGTGCTTGGTGGCTTATGTGCAGTGAGTGGCCACTGACTGACAGCTCAGCACCCACCCATCACTGTAGCGTTGCTGATGGCAACTTTGCTCCCTCCTCCTGCCCTGTGGTGGCTTTGGCTGCAGGTTGCAACATAAAAAGGCTTGCCCAGGTCCCCACTACCACTGATATCTTCATTGCCGCCCCCACAGCTCCCTGGACCAGACCACAACCCAAAGGTTGGTGGAGATCCCCTTTGAAGGCCAAGTGGTGGAGGCCCCCTTTGAAGGGGAGGTGGTGGAGTCCCCGGGGCTCACGTCCCCTGCACCCCCCTCATAATCCAGCCCTGGAGGTTTCACACAGCGGGGCACCGGGGAAAGGACCGAAACCCAGGATAGTCAAAACTATTGACTATCCTGGGTTTTGGTCCACTTTTACTTCCCCTTGGGCGATGTGTAAATTGCCACCAAGCATTCACCTTTCTGTTGCAATCCCATTTTTTTATTTGCATTATTTTATTTGCGACAATTGTGTCACCCAAAGTGAAATGTGTTTACACACTGAACACACAGTCAGTCTGAGACTTATTCAAATGTGAATAGACCCCGATTCTCTCAGAGAACAACACCCCCCCCAAATAGAAAGTGAAAGGATATGCTTCCCTCTCATCTAGAAGGTAACGAGGGCAGTTTGGTCCTCAGTAGAAATGAGTGAACTTTTTAAAAGTTTGGTTTGCTTTTTTAGTCTAAAACACTTGGACAACAATGTCTGATGGTCCTAAAAGTCACATTGAAGTCACCCAAGGCTGCATAAAAAACATGTGTTAGGGGACTAATTAGCATTTGAATTGACCACAAGGTTGGCGTTACTGGAAAGTGAACAAATGTAATGGCTTTTTTGTTGAAAAAATGTGTCCATTGAAGGGGGTAGACCTGTGGTTGTGTGGGCCTGGCAGTATTGTGCAAAAATGTCCTATTTTTAACAGGGGTAGCAGCTGGATTGGCACCATTACATTTTAGCTGAAGAAAAAGCAATGTTTTTTTGCAAGCCTTGACAAATTTGCCCATTTTGGGTATCACATGGCTGACCTGCGTGTGTGTGTTGGCCTGGCAGTAGCAGAGGCGCTTTTGATGCAAGTAGTAGTAGCAGCATTAGCAGAGGCTTCAGCTGTTGAAGAAAGACAAACGAAAGAAACCCGTGGTGGTTGTGTAGGCCTGCCAGTAGCAAGCAAGCCTTCACTTAGAGAAATACATGGCAGGAGACAAAGCAGTTACTTGCTGCTGGTGTACTTTTCAATTATAGTTACATTTGTACTTTGTATCTCATCGCAGTACATAAAATACACACTGCACTGCAAATACATTTGAAAAATACATTTCCCTGATCACAAAGGTTGTTCTTTCTAGCTAGTGAGTGTCGCTTCTCTGCCTTTTGGTTGATTCAAGTGTAGTACCACAATGCGAATCATGAGGTCTGCTCACAGTCATTAGGTCTCTGTGGGTTACCCTCCTCCTGGTCTTGCAAGATCACTGACTTAGCTTCACCTGCTTGCTACTATAAGGAGCAAGGCTTAGCCCCCACAGAAAACAAGCTGCACCCTTCCGCCTTCACCTGCTTGTTTCTGCTTAGGCAGAGGGCAAGAGAAGAGCTGGAGAACCTTAGACAAGACTTTCAACACTCTCAACTGCTCTCATGGATGATAATTAAGGAAAATCTGTATATCGACAAGATGACCTCCAGAACTGGCCAATCGGATGCTGCAAAACACCAAGGGGCAGGGTCTTCCTCCCAGCACGCTCCTCCCCTTCAGCCAACATTGCTCCCAAGGCCTTTGCCAGAGCCCAGCAAGTCTCCATTGGGGCACCGCCCCCAACTCTGGATGAGACAGATTGTGGTCCTGAAATTGAAGGATGCGGAAGGAAAAACCCCAAAGACAGCCAGTGGAATCTTTTGCGACCCCATGCTGACTGGACTGGGTTTTCACAAACTGGAAGTTCTGTAGGTACGCTCCTTCCTGTGGAAGAAAAAGGTGGCGAAATTGTTACATTTCACCTACCCCAGAAAGAGAAGCACCACTTGTACAATATTAGAATAAATGTTATTAATGAAAATCAATAAATACACTTAATACATTTAAAAACAACATATAACCCAAATATGTTAGAATCCAACATGATATAGAATAATTAATATGGACAGGGGGCCCCCTTTAAAAAATATATGAGAGGGCCACTTGATTATTAATTTGTGCCGGCACAAAAATCTCTGCCTCTAGAAGGCGTGATAATGATTATGAGACGGTTAATTCACAAACCCAGCCCTAAAGTAATAGTGCATCAATAATTAAGGACCATTCATATGTGCAAAGATAAAAAAAAATTGGAACAATACAAATAATTACAAAGTATTCCAAAAACGCTATCTTATGTTGGTATGACCGCACAGATCAAAGCTTAAATGACCAAACTAAATAACACACTGTTTTCAGTGTAACCAGTAAATTATTAAATAGTGACACTAAATCATGCAAACCATGAATATAAAGAACCACATAGTTCCTATAAACCTATGAAAAGACACAATGTAATACAATGTGATACTACCAGTACAAGAGCCAGCTACCAACGTCCGAGGAGGAGAAGGAGGAACTCAGACTCGCCACCTGCACACGCAGCGGCCCATGATACTTCTGCTGTGTGAGGGTGAGGGCTCCTTCCCTTTATACTCACCCCAAGAACACCTCCGGATCCTGTGTGAAATGGATCCAGCATGTTCCACCACCTGGCCCTCCCCCTGGCTGCTGAAAACCGGAAATGAGGTCGCAGGCGGCGATCCCGTCATGTGGAGACAGGGCTGCGTCGCCTGAGATGCTCCTTCCTGCACAGGATTTTCTAGGTCATCGTCATGTACCTGAACATCTGCCGGAGATATTTGGAAGCAATGACAAACTCTGCACCCAACTCCAACTTCTCAAAGTTTGAAGCTTTCAGCCCAATACAAGGAGAAGAAAGATGAGTAACGGTTTCCATGACACTGTCACCTTCATCAAGAGACACTGCACAGTCCTAGGGCCACTGATCAAGATCCTGAATGACAGGGGATTCTGGACCGGAAAGTGGATTGTGATGTGCAAGCTAAGGAAGAAGCCAAACTCTCCTCCACCTGCCGCAGTTGTTTGCCCTGGGGAACTCCCCCGGCGTGCTCCACTATGCTGACCTCCCACAAACGTGCAGGAGGTGAGGAAAAACAGGCCATATGGCAAAGGACTGTAAGGAGCTTGTGTGCAAACACTGCTCATTGCGAGGACATGAGGCCGCAGATCATGTCGTGCAACCTCTGCGGAGCTGCCACCCACATGTACAAGGACTGCACAGAGCGTGTAAGGACCTATGCCACCGCAGTCCAGAGGGGCAGACCACATGAAACCAAGCAGCTGCTGCCACTACAAAAGCTGCAGAGGGAATTAGACGACTGGTAAGAAAAATTCCTCCCACAAAGCACTCACAGACACACAAACCAACACAGAAACACAAGCTTCCACCCCCACCCACACAACTGCCCCTACAGAAAAAGCACTTAACACCTCCACCCACCCAACAGACCCTACAAAAGAAACACCTCACACCTCCACCCACACTATAGACCCTACAAAAGAGGCATTTCGCATTCCCACGCCCCTCCAGCAGACAAAAGAAAGCTCAAAAGAAAGCAAACACCCAGAAGGCCACCCAGAACCACACAGTTCACACCAACCTTGCCCTAACACCAAGAGTACAATCAGCCCACACCCGCTCCAGCCCATAGTCCTCAGACACAAACCTCACAGCCACAACCTCCACTGAACCAACACTGCCACTTGTGCGTGATTCAGGAGGAAACCTCTTTCCACCTCATGTGGGATTGCCCCTATGCCCAAGACCTATTGGACGCTCTGGGACCGGAACTCAGGAACGGTGTGCCAAGGAACGCAGTAACTCACTGCAGCGTTTTATATAGACTATTCCACAGGAACTTTAATGTTGAGGAGATCCAGTGCACCTACCGCCTCATGGGTTGTTTTAAAGTCAACCAACACCCTCCCGTGATCGGCCCGGGAATCTTATAGATATCTTATAGACCGATCAGCTCCCTGACTGCGGGGCACCCTGATCGGGGGTGCCCCACTGTGTGAAACCCCCCAGAAACCCCTAAATCCCTACCTGATCCTCGATCCAGCGGCGCCCACCGCCGCCTCCGGCGCGTCCCTCCAGCAGGCCATTCACAAAAGGCCGACGCGGGCCCTGTAAGAGTGAAGCGCGAGAGGCGGCGGCGGCGGCGGCGGCGGCGGCGGCGGCGGCGGCGGCGGCGGGCGCGCTCTCTTGTCCGCCGCTGCCTCCCACTTGTCCATCGGTGGGGATTGGCAGCAGCGGTCACGTGGGAGCGGTGAGTTTTTGGGGCTTTCTGGGGGGTTTCACACAGCCGGGCACCCCCGATCGGGGTGCCCTGCCGAAGTGGACCAAAACCCAGGATAGTCAAAATCCTGGGTGTTGGTCCACTTTAAGGATGCTCTGTGGTGTGCCAGGAACCACCCGGTCCACAATAGGGTGAGAATGTCCATCGAGGACTGCCACAGGATGATCCTCAGCCTGCTCAGAGGCTGCTCCATAACCTGATGGATGATTGATTTATGCAGTTTTTTCCCCCTAACTTCTGTGTGTTGTCCTAAATAAAGCTTCGGGCCTGTGAAGTCCCCTCCCTTTACCCTCCTCCCCCATACCCCTAACTCCCTTTACACCTGTTGCTTTGTAATGTATGCTTCTGTGGAACCATGAATGATGAACGGTCAGGACCATTGCTCAGGACTGATCATTAGGCATCGCCCACAGACTGTTGTAAGAATATGATGGAAACTAATTTGAATGAAATGTTTTTACATTGTAGTGTGTATTTTATGTACTGTGACGTGATACAAAGTATGAATGTAACTGTAACTTTATATTTATTTATAAATAAAGTATATTTTTTTCAAAATTGAGGTTGGCGTATTAGTTGCTAGTAATAATATTATGATTAAATATTTTTAAGGGTGTTAAATGAGTGTAAGTGTAATTAATCCTTCCTATGTTTCGAAATGTACGTACATACTTCTAAAATTTCCTGATTTGGGATTCCTTGCTGGGTCCCTCTTAGATCCCTGGGAAAATGAATCTTAACACCTAACTAACTTAAACCGGACCTTCACTATGATTTATTAAAACACCCAAACCCTTAAAAAAACGATTCCCCACATATAAAATTAATATATTTTAAGTTTTTAGTCACTTACTTATTATTCTTTCCCCCACTGGGCTGCAACTCTGTTTAGCGTTTTAGGATACTAGCGCCGCCATCTTGACTCAGAAGCATCACATTTACTGAGGAGAGTGGGATAAAGTACAGGGGGGAGAATTATAGCTTACAGTGCGCTCATATACAGCGTAGTATATGCTCAGACAGAGCAGAGCTGGGTCAGCAATCCCAGAATGCAGAGCAGCACAGTCAGAAGGCACTTCCTGTTTGCAGGCTGCCTGATGCTCTATGGGCCACCATCTTTGATGTTTAAAGGCTCATAACATGCAGTAGATACAGGTAGGATGATTTTTAATGTGGGCTATCTGTATGTACAGGGTGTGGGAAACATATAAGATAGACTCTTATTCAGAGTGAAGGACCGCTTTAATGGTGAAAAGGGGGTGGGAGTAGCTCCATAACTATTATTAACACAAAATTATTATTATTATTATTCAGGGCCTGGGAACTAATTTACCGCCCAGTTTAACCCTTTCATTCTCTAAGTATTAAGCAACAAACATGTCTAGCTATGTGGAAAGACAGAGATTTGGTTGCACATATGTGGAAGCCACACTGCCCCGGCAAGGCACTCTGTGTTTAGTGTGGTCCCTACACTTATTTTTGAGTCCCCAAAGTTAGGACATGCAATGCAACCAGAGCTACTCACCTGGGAAGATGCCAGCCTCCCTTTAGAACACTCCACAGGGAGAGATCCATAATGACTGAATCCCTCCCTGTGTGTGCTCATGGCAATTCAACTGAGTAAAGGGGGTGGGAGTAGCTTCATCACTATAATTTATACAAAATATATATAAACATATAAACATATATATACATATACATATATAAAACAATATTATTTTTATTATTATTCAGGGCCTGGGAACCAATTTACAGCCCAGTTTAGCCCTCTCATCATCTAAGTATTAAGCATCAAACATGCCTAACTTAATGGTGACCAACAGTCAAAAATTTCTTAAACATGACCAATACAACAAACAGTGCTCCCATGCATCCCTCCCCAGTGCAATTAACATTGCTGCACATAAAAATTATTTTACCTTTTTTTTTTTAACCTCTTTTGTGGTAAATTAAAAAAATGGCGGTTCATGCATCTGCAGGCTGTGCATTGTCAATTATGTCAGTTGAATCCAGGCAGCAGCATGGCTGAGATGGGAGAGGAAGCTCCAAAATGTCTGCTACCCTTCTTTTCCAACTGAGCCAGGCAGCTTGCAGTCGAGCAATGTACTGGCCTCAATTCAGCTAAGGGTGTAATTAAGTCATATTCACAGGTTTTGTTCCACCTTAAAGGTGTGAACTGATTTGGCATTTTTTTCTAATGTTAGCAAATGTTTTATGGAAGCAGTTTTCGCTATCTGCAATCTGTTGTTATTGGCAACGTACAACTGCAGACTTGGTGTATGTTGCCAATAGCAACACATTGCAGATAACTGCACAGAACGCTGCTGGCCATACGTGTAGTTGAGTGAGCTCAACCTCAGCAGTGGCCAGAGCAGCAGCGCTGTGCGTACAATACTCCTTTCCCTCTACTTAGGGCTTTATTCGTCAAGGGATAGCGCCAGGTAGCGTTAGGTGACGGCACGCAATTACACATTTATGAAGCCAAATGTGGTGAGCGACTAGAACAATGCCATGTAGCGTCCGAATCATCATTATCCCAGCCTCAGCGTACAGCGCCGGCGTTCAGTCTTGCCACGTCTTACCTGGCGCTACCTGGCGCTCTCCCATATATTTCTATGGACGATCCTTAAAACACAAAACCTTCTGACATGTATCCTGCCCAAGAAAATGACATTTTTGAAAACTTTTTGTATTAATAATATTATATATATTAATAATAACAATTATATTAATAATATGTTTATGCATAATTGTCCTTACAGTTCTGGTATTAAAGTGTTCATGTTATAATGTGATAACAATGTAATATGTTTTCGCTTTGTTACTAGTGGATACATGTTCAAAAACAGGCTTTAATCATACAGCCTCTGGTGCTATGGGCTACAATTACATGATTTTGAGCGCCGGCGAGGTTTGTGGCTGTTTTTTTGATGAATGTGGTGTTAGTCAGTTGCACTGAGCTGGCGTTACAGTGCACCCATATACAGCATAGTATAGCGACTAACATATCATATTCATCAATGCCGACCAGCTACTGAGGCGCTCTGAAACAATGATCTATGGCCAAGCACAACGACTACTAGCCGGCGCTCTGAAATCCGCTCTATAGACGCTCATCTGACGCTAAATGGCGTTAGTAACGTGTACAGACTTGGTGCAGGTTGCCGATATTGACCCATTGCAGGTAGTGAAAACTGTTTCTATAAAAAACACATTTGCTAACAAAAGAAAAAATAAAATACTACTGATAATACTAGATCCTGGAGTGTGGTGACTGCAAGCTGAATGTTGCCTTTTCCGCTGCCTGCCGAAGGATTTTGCCAGGGAGGCATATATCAGTATGCACAAATTGGAATGCCCTAAAAGAAGGGGGGTACCTAGGGTAGGCCAACCCCTAAATGCAGCCCTGTCTAGTGTCCAAGACTTAGCAGCAGTTTCCCTCCCTCTTCTATTTCAGGAGGAAGCAAAACAGAACAGCCTGGGACCCCAGACATTATTGGATTATGTTTAAAAAGGAAAACAAATGCTGACTGTCCTCTTCATTGTGGGCAATTTTGGCATAACTTTTATCAATGAGAAAAGCATGTCAGTTACTCGAAGCTGACCTCAAGCCTAAAAATTGCTTCACCTCTTATGATCATTGGCGTAAGTAGTTTGAGAATGCCTAACCCCATTCAGATGTTCTGGAATGGCATAAGGATTATTCACTCTTGAATTACATGGGGGCGGCCATCTTGCCACACACCTGATAGTCCTGCTTACATGTGAGTATTAGGGGGGTGCTGTGCCAGCAACAAGTCACACCAAATTGAGAGAGAGAGATATACTCCTCAGAAATAAGAAGCTTGCCTGTCATTTCTCTCACACAGTCACTGAATAAACAACTAATGTAGCAAAGGAAAGCTATGTGAGTGGCGCTGTTACAATATATCTCCCAGGTAAGATTACCGGCCCTTGAGGGGGGTTCCCACAGTGCAGTGTAGGCATGCAGTATAGGATGCCCTGGGGGCAGGTTAGCAGCCAGCCCTGGAATCTTTTAGATATTAGCACAGGTGGGAGTATAGATGGGTTAAGTATTAGAAACATGTGTAAGATATATGACTATGGAGGACAATAAATACAGGATATATTTGGGGAGGTGAGGCAGTCAGTATGTGTATGGGAAGCATGTGGAGATTGTTACACATGTATATGATAATGGGGTGAGAGAACATACAAGTGTAATAAATCACTGTAATGGAGTCTGTGCAGACAGAGAGTATCCTGAATGTTGTAGAACATCTTTATTAAGCTATTAAACATAACATTTTGAAATTCTGAACCTATACTTTTTGGCCCATGACCAGTTTCCAAATCACCTAAGTGGCCCGCGCCTTTCAAAGAGGTTGAGCCCCCCTGAAGTAGGAAGTATTCAGTGACTAGTGAGAATTTGGGGAAGCTGCTCATTTCCGAGGCTGTATTATCTCGCTCATCCTCTAGAGGGCGATAGCGCTACTCGCTGCCTGTGTCTGACTATTCTGTATTCAAATAAGTCTACCCAGAATGCCATTGGCACCGTGGTTGTATTTTAGAGGAGATGTTTGAGGAAATATAACTTCTGATACAAAATTTCACACATGAAACAGTGTCTCCAACTGTTTATGGTTTGTATTAAATGTAAAGCCTAATAAGAGATATTGTCTCTCCCCATATTGAGGAGGCGAGGGGCGGATCTGCTTTGGTCGGCGTCCTAGTGTTGGTATACTCTGCCTCCCTAGGCAGGAAACACAAACTAATTTTTGGACACGCCTGCGGGCGTTATATGCTTGTGAATAATAGATGTGATGGTTGTGTACGTCGTCTTAAAGTGGGCCAGTACCCTATGATAATCGACCCAAGAATCTTTAAGAGTCCTGGGCCGTTCAGCATCTGGGTGCCCCGCTGTGTGACACCCCCCAGAAATCCCTACCTGCTCCTCGATCCGGTGGTGCATGCGCGAGCCGCCTCTCGCTCATCTCTCTAGCAGGGTGCGCACTTGCGCCGGTCGTTTGTGAATGGCGGGCGCGCTCCCTATAAGAGTGACGCGCGGGAGGTGGCGGTGGATGCGCTTGCTTGTCCGTTGGCGGGGATTGGCTGCAGCAGTCACATGGGAGCGGGGACAGGTGAGTTTCTGGGGGGTTTCACACAGCGGGGCACCCCCGATCGGGGTGCCCCACCGAAGTGGACCAAAACCCAGGATAGTCAAAATCCTGGGTGTTGGTCCACTTTAAACTGGACCTTCCCCATAATTTATTGAAAAGGTCTGACACTTAAAAAATACCATTTTGTGAATACTCACCTGTAAAATGGGTATTATAAGTATGTCACACACCCCGCTTCAAGAAATTCATAACGTGTGGGTAATACTGACCTGTAGAGGGCGATATGCAGAGATGCCAGGAAAAAAGAGAGCCCCTCCCGGTCCATAAATACCTGGGACCTCCCACTCATTACCCAGTATAAGAACAGCAGTAAGGTAAGGGACCAGGAAGAGCCCAACACAAAGCATAACAACGCAAAGTTCACCATATAAAGGATCCAGAATACAAAAGGGCAGGGTGAAGCGGGGTGTGTGACATACTTATAATACCCATTTTACAGGTGAGTATTCACAAAATGGTATTATTCTAAGTATGTCACACACCCCGCATCAAGAAATTCATAACGTGTGGGACATCCAACAGCAGTGTCCATAAAGGGTGGGGATCCAAAACAAGGTGCAACTTAAACCACTGCAGCTTGCAGAACTTTGCGGCCAAACACAGCATCCGCTGAGGCCCGAACATCAACCTTACAAACTTGCTCAACAGAGGCCTAGTGCTGAAAAGCCCAGGATGCCCCAACCGCACGAGTAGAATGAGCAGTAACACGAAAAGGGGGTACCTTCCCTTTGGCACAATAGGCCCCAACTATGGTCTGACGGATCCATTTACTAATGGAAGACTTGGCAGGCGCCAAGCCTTTTCGGGGCCTGGAGGGCACCACAAAAAAGGCATCTGTCTTACGAAAGGAAGACGTTATCTCCAAATAATACTTCACAACACGAACCACATCCAAAGAATGCAGGACCCTCTCCTTGTCATTGCTGGGATTAGGACACAGAGAGGGCAGAACAATGTCTTGGTTTAGGTGAAAGGCCGAAACAACCTTAGGAAGGAAATCGGACTTGAAACGAAAAACCACCTTGTCCTGATGCCCCTCAAAGTACGCGGTTGAATGGACAAAGCCGCCAACTCAGAAACACGCCTAACCGAAGTGATGGCTACCAAAAAGGCCACCTTCTGCGTAAGTGAAGACAAGGCAATATCATTCAAGGGCTCAAAAGGAGAATCCTGAAGAGCAGAAAAAAACAAATTCAAATCCCAAACAGGGAGCAAAGGTTTTCTAGGAGGCCGCACGTGCGTGACTCCCTGGAAAAAAGTCTTAACCAAAAGATGTAGGGCAAATGACCTTTGAAAGAACACCGCCAGGGCAGAAACCTGCCCCTTCAGAGTATTAAGCTGGAGTCCCAGGTCCAGACCATGTTGAAGAAACTCCAGGATTCTGGAGATGGAAAATTCCCTACAAGGCAATGCCCTGATCTCACACCAATCAATATAAGACCTCCAAGTCCTATAGTAGATATTAGAGGAAGACCACTTCCTAGCACTAATGAGAGTTCAAATCACAGCATCGGAAAGACCTTCCTCCTTCAAGATGGAGGTTTCAGCAGGCACGCCATCAAAGCCAGCGTTGGTAAATTGGGATAACGTGGTTGAGCAGATCCGGCAGTAGGGGCAGAACGAACTGATCCTCTGCTAACCTTACCACATCTGCGAACCAAACCTGCCTTGGCCACCTTGGAGCCACCAGAATTGCTGACGCACCCCCCAGGGCCAGCTTGCGCACCACTCTGGCCACCAAGGGAAACGGAGGGAACAGATACAGAAACCCCAGATCCCTCCAGTTCAGAGACATGGCATCCACTGCCAGAGCCAGTGGATCCCGTGAGAGAGACACAAATGTCGGAAGTTTGTGATTGTGACGAGAGGCAAAGAGGTCCACCACCGGGGACCCCCACCTGAGACAAATCAAGCGAAACACTTTGGGGCTGAGAGACCATTCCCCCCAGCGAGCTGAGAACCTGCTCAGAGAGTCCGCCTCCATGTTCTCCGCTCCCGGAATGTAAACTGCTGAAATGCACGGGACGTGGGTCTCCGCCCAGGCCAGAATCAAAGACACTTCCTTGAGGGCACGCCTGCTGCGAGTCCCTCCCTGGTGATTGATGTAGGCGACCGCCGTCCGATTGTCCGACCGGACTTGAACCGGCAATCCTTGCAACTGATGAGTCAAGCGAAACAGAACCATCCTGATGGCCCTCAATTCCAGAACATTGATGGACTCGTGAGCCTCCTGAGGCCCCCACAGTCCCTGAAACTGACGATCCTTCCAGAACCCCCCCCATCCTGACTGGCATCCGTGGTGACCGTCTCCCAACAAGGGGCCAGAAAGGATCTGCCCCTCGACTGATTGATTGGATCCAGCCACCACTGAAGGGAGCACCAAACTCGGGGGGTCATCAGGAAGGACTGATCCAACGACAGTGGCGACCCGTCCCAGGCCACCAACAGATGGAGCTGGAGTGTCCTTGTGTGGAACTGAGCAAAGGGAACCGATTCGAAGGAGGCTACCATCAATCCCACCAGCCTCATCCCCAGTCTGATGGCCGGACGAGGGATAGACAGGAGGAGTCGAACCAACTCCTGAATCAAGAGAACCTTGGACTGAGGAAGAAACACCCTGGCCTGGGAAGTATCCAGGGACATTCCCAGAAAAGACACTAACCTGGACGGAGAAAGGGAGGACTTGGGGTAGTTGATCACCCACCCGAATCTCTCCAGAGTGGACACCACAGTTCTGGTGTCCAATACCGCTTGGCTGAAGGAAGATGCCATAATGAGAAGGTCATCCAGATAAGGGACAATGCGAATACCCTGGGCTCTGAGGAGAGCCATCACCCCGGCCAGCACCTTGGTGAAAACCCTTGGAGCCGAGGTAAGACCGAAAGGAAGTGACACAAACTGAAAATGCCGATCCTCCACCACGAACCTGAGAAATCTCTGGTGCGCTGGAAAAATCGACACATGCAGATAGGCGTCCTTGATGTCTACGGATGTCAGAAAGTCCCCCTGCCGAAGAGAATGGATAGCTGAACTCAGCGTTTCCATGCGAAATTTCCGAGCTGTTTTTTGCGTTGAGGTAACTTATCACCCTTGGCAACTGAATCCAACTTCTCACCAAAGAGCCGTAATCCCACAAAGGGAAGAGCGGTCAGCGACTTTTTAGACACAAAATCAGCCGCCCACTGGCGCAACCAAACCGAACGCCGAATAGTCACCAATAGAGCCGATGTTCTGCCTCAGTGTGTCATCCAAGGCGGCTAGTACAAATGACAAAAACAATTCACACCTTTTAAGGCCAAGGAACTCGTCACTATCCGGATCTAACCAGGAAGAAGTCAAAAGGTCCCTGACCACCGACCTGGTAGCCACCACCAGCAGTGCTGAAGCACAAACCGGCCTCATGGCTGACCCAACACTGGCAAAACCATGACAAGCCATTTGGTCAATGCGTTTATCCTCACCATCTTTAAGCGTGGAGCAATCAGGAGAATTTAAAACAGTAGTGTTGGATAAACCCAGAATCTGTGCATCCACCTCGGGAGGGGACGCCCAACGCTTAACCGTATCCAAGGGAAAGGGATATTTTTTGTCCCAACCCTGAGGGACACCTGGGAGCCGGGCAGGCCTCTCCCATTCCTTAGCAATAATCCCATCAAAATGCTTTTGGTTAGGGAATTCCAAGCACGGCCTGGATTCTTCGAAAAATTCCCCCTTTTGCCGTGGAACCACCTCAGGAGGAGAAATAGCCAAAACCTCAAACATCTGAGCCAGAACATTAGGAGTATCTGAAGACCTCCCCAAGACCCGCTCGGTATCAGCACCCACAAACTGCTGATAGTCTGAATTATCTGATTCTTCATATACCTCCCCTTCCTCAAGTTGGGAGTAATCAGACCAGTCCAGATTATCAACATCATCCAAGTCGGCCGCCGGTGAAGACGGCGGCAAGTGCTTTCTCTTAGCCGGAGCCTTTCTGGTGACCGTGCTAGAGAATAATTTTTCAAGATTGGCCAATCGGGCACACATCTCCGATTGCAACTGCCCGCCCATGACAACGTCAGACTGGGCACGGATCAAACTGGGAGGGGGGGGGAGGAGGAGAGACCGGCGACGCTGAACCAGACGCCTGGGGTCCGGACTGCCGCGTAATAGTCTGCTGTGCGCATGGTATACACAGATATACATCATCGCCAGTAAGGGATGCCCCACACCCCATACACTTCCGGGATTGCCCCGAGGGGAGCCCGAGCCCAGTATCCGGGGATGCCTCCATAAGGTGAACTTAGTTGGTCGCAATGACCGAGGGAATTACGCATATAAGCAACCCGGGATGCCCCTTTAATGTCCCAAGTGGGAGGATTTGCAATATGCCAATTAAGAACCCAGGGACCCTAGGACCGGGAGAAACCCCCTAACACCACTGTAGGTTATATCTGAAAGACATAATAAAAAAGGCTAATAAGAAAAGCGGAGTATAAAATATATATATATATAACATAAAAATATATAATTATAGGTGATGGGACAGAAGGGGGGCCCACCGGGCCACTCACTGTGATCCTGAAGACAGCTTCCTCTCTCCATGAGGTAAAGAGCAGCTCTGAGGAAAGAAGGGGGGCGTGGCCAGCTCCTTCTTAGGAAACAGGCACAGAGAAAAGCACCTCAGCGGTGCCTGTGACACAGGGGCAGGCCGCAGCGCTGGAAAGCCCGGCCCCGCCCCCAAGAGTGAAAGCGTGAGGGGAGAAGCTCCTCTCCGCCATGACAATGCAAAAAGGCAGGCACCGCAGCCATGTGCGGCCGCAGCGCCGATCTCAGAAGAGACAGAAGGAGGGGAGCTGGCCGTGGCTTTGACCCTGACGCCCGGCCCCGCTCCTCGCTCCGAATCCAAGCCGCATCAGCGCCAAATAGAAGGGTGGGGGCCGCGGCTCGCGCCTAAAGCCTGGCCCCGCCCCTTTTACCTCAGGGAGAAAGCCTGCATAAAAATGGCGGCCACAGCGCCGTTTTGACAGAGAAATACACGCTGTTATGAAGTAATAAATAAGTTAATAACTATTGGGAGGATAATTTAATAAATTAATACATTAAAACATTATTAAGAATTAATGATTACAAAATTTGGACCTAACACCGAATAAGGGGCCCTGCTCCTAACCTCCGCTATCCCGCTAGAGAGAGGGGCATTACCCAAAGGGGGGGACCACCCAAAGTGTAAGGCCAAGGGATGGGGCATCCCAAACCGGGGTCACCGTCCCGGATGACCGCCTACCCTCTTATATAGGGTCTCACGGGAGAGCATTTGCTCTTAAGCACCAAGGGTGCTTTTCTACCCTCACCCGGACCGTCAGCCTAGGCTGGGAGGCATGAGGTAACAGAAAAAAAAGATCCAGGCGGAAATAGATAACTAAAGGGCCGGGAGTCATCCCGGCTACCTGAAATCACCCTGTGCAAGGAGGAGACCACATCTTCTGACATGCTCGCCGTCTGCAGAGATGAAGACTGGGTAATGAGTGGGAGGTCCCAGGTATTTATGGACGGGAGGAGCTCTCTTTTTTCCTGGCATCTCTGCATATCGCCCTCTACAGGTCAGTATTACCCACACGTTATGAATTTCTTGAAGCGGGTTGTGTGACATACTTAGAATAACGATTCCTCAACATCTAAAATTAATATATTTTAAGTTTTTTAATACTTCTTTATTTAAAGCATTTTTTACTACTATGTACATACATATTAAAAGGTTAATTAAAATACATATATATACATACAATTCCCCTAAGAGGGGGGGGGGGGAGGATAACACTGTGTTAAGTGTCCAGATGGATATACCCTTATGGCTATGCTAGTCAATCAATAGTATCTATCAATCTGCTGCTGCTCTAGCTCCCAATGCTGCCTATCTACAAGTGACTAAATCATGAATTCAATTATTATTAATATATAAACACGTGCAAACAAAACCATGTCTCTTATATACATAAAGTGCTATGTGCCATGTTACAATAACCTATATACATCTATCATACGGACAGCCATGGGGAGATAAAAGCAGACACGTATATAATAAGCAGAATACCTTACATTAATCCAGTAACCAGCCAAGCACACCCCCTCCTACTCCCAACCGTCGCATTGCGTGACGTCCCGTGTCACTTCTCCAGGGCAGAACAAAGGTTTGCATTTATAATTTGAGTGGTGCCATTCACTATAGGGGGTGGATACAGGGAGTGTGGGACTCTCTGTTTGGGTTTGATATGTAATAGTGCACATTGTGCCACCATCCCTTGAATGTGCACACTCTTTATAGAGAATAGCTGGTGCGGTCCCCTTTTTGTATCTTTGCCTATATTTTAAGTTTTTAATTGCTTAATTATTATTCTTTCCCCCACTGGGATGCAAATCTTTTAAAGTGATCCTTCACCCTGAATAAGAGTCTATCTTATATGTTTCCCACCGCCTGTACATACAGATTGCTCACATTAAAAACCATCCTACCTGCATCTACTGCATGTTATGAGCCTTTAAAAATCCAAGATGGCGGCTCATGGAACATCAGGCAGCATGCAAACAGGAAGTGCCTTCTGACTGTGCTGCTCTGCATTCTGGGATGACCTTTTCCTGACCCCAGCTCTGCTCTGTCTGAGCAAAGCACAGCTATAACCCGCCCCCCTGCACTTTATCCCACTCTCCTCTCCTCAGTATATGTGATGCTTCTGAGTCAAGATGGCGGCGCCCGTATCCTAAAGTCCTGAACAGAGTTGCAGCCCGGTGGGGGAATAATAAGTGACTAAAAACTTAAAATATATTAATTTTATATGCTGGGAAATCATTTTTTAAGGGTTTGGGCTTTTCATTAAATGACAATGAAGGTTGGGTTTAAGGACTTTAGGATACAGGCGCTGCCATCTTGAGTCAGAAGCATCACACTTACTGTGGAGAGGAGAGTGGGATAAAGTACAGGGGGTGGGGTTATAGCTGTGCTTTGCTCAGACAGAGCAGAGCTGGGGTCAGAAAAAGGTCAGCAGTCCCAGAATGCTGAGCAGCACAGTCAGAAGGCACTTCCTGTTTGCAGGCTGCCTGATGCTCCATGAGCAGCCATCTTGGATGTTTAAAGGCTCATAACATGCAGTAGATGCAGGTAGGATGATTTTTAATGTGAGCAATCTGTATGTACAGGGTGTGGGAAATATATAAGATAGACTCTTATTCAGAGTAAAATACCACTTAAAGGAGCAGTATCGCGAACACAAAAAGTGTTGGAGTAAGAATTACAAATGTAGAAAAAAATTATGTCTCTGTTGAGCAGCTGGAGACTAATAGCTCATGTTTATGTCTTCTGAGTGTCAGAGCCCGACACTCTGGCCTGTTCCACGCTGAGGAGAGGGGTGAAACAATGTATCAAAGTATCAGCTGTTCAGTGCTGGCAGCCGTCCAGCATAAGATAACAACATTGCAACATTGCCTGGCCAGAACTTATATATCTAAAACAGAGAGAAAAGCTCTAGAAGTCATTTAGCTGATTTTGACAGTTTTCCCTTCATGTTGGCTCTGCTGCAGAATCTTTCAGTTTACCATTTTCTTTTTCATATTCTTATTTTTCATTTTTCCATATGATCTTTCTTTCAGCTTTGTGTGTTTTGAGCAAAGCCCAACCCAGGATTTTCACTCTCTGGAGTTTTGTTTTGTGCCCCTATCCCGACTTGGGATGCCCTGATATGTGAAATCCCCAAGTTTGCCTGTGAAAACGTACCTTTCCCTGTCCCACAGCGCATGCGCAGGCTCTCATCCAATCAGCGCTGTTTTCACGCAGATGGGGAGCCTGAGCAGTAACCTTCCTGGCCGCCCGGCCTGTCTAAATGACTATCTGCGTGAGCACGCCAGAAAAATGGGGGGATCTGTGGTTATCCAGGGGTTGTTTCACACAGTGGGCATCACGATTTAGAATGCCCAAGGGGGAAGGTCAATGGCCGAGTTTAATAGACTTCAGGGTCGGCCACTCAGGGTTTTGTTCCACTTTAATACCTTTAGATTTTCCTGCACAGTTATTCAAAGAAGAATTTCAGCCATTTTCAGTCAGTTTAGTTTATTTTGTATAGATTTTACACATTTGAGTCACCTGGTCTCATAACAAAAGCAGCACCTCACACACACACAGCCGTTACCACTGATTACAGTGTCAGCCTCTGAGGTAAAGTGTTGCTAGGAGACCAGTGGGCTAAATGAAGCAGCTCACTAAATACAACCCAGCAGATCCCCCTATTCAGCAAATGGACTGAGCCATTGTCATTATACAATTTAAAAGAAAGGCAGATATTTTTTCCTTCCCCCCCCCCCTCCCCAATAGAAAGCAAAAGGATACGTTTCTCTCTCATCTGGAAGGAAACAAGGGGAGTTTGGTCCTCAGTAGAAATGAGTGAACTTTTTAAAAGTTCGGTTCACTGGTTTAGGCTAAAACGCATGGACAATGCCCGATGGTCCTAAAAGTCCTTTATAACACTTTGAAGTAACCCAAGGCTGCATAAAAACATGTGTTAGGGGACTAATTAGCATTTGAATTGACCACATGGTTGGCGTTCCTGGAAAGTGAAAAAAGTGCTTTTTGTTGAAAAATGTGTCTATTTCAGGCATTGTAGGGGGTAGACCAGTGGTTCTGTAGGCCTGGCTGTAGTGTGCAAGCCCTCAAAAAATTGTCCCACTTAGAGGAATACATGGCGGGAGACAGAGCGGTTACTTGGCACTTGTGTACTTTACAATTACATTCGTACTTTGTACCTCGTTGCAGTACATAAAATACACACTACACTGCAAATACATTTAAAAAATACATTTCCCTGATCACAAAGGTTGTTCTTTCTAGCTAGTGAGTGTCGCTTCTCTGCCGTTTGGTTGATTCAAGTGTAGTACCACAGTGCAAATCACAAGGTCTGCCCACAAGGTGTGCCCTCTTGGCACATGTCTGTTTGTCTGTCCCTGATGAAGGGGGCTGCTCCCCCGAAACGTTGGAATTCAGGACACTGCTTACCATTTGACCTAATATGGACTTTGGACACTTTGTGATGGATGTTTCATACCACATTTGTCTTTCTATGATACACTTGGTGGAATTATATAATGGGAGTGCTGGTCATTTGTACAGATTGGATTCACAGCGGAGCCACCGCTGACCTGGCACCCACGCAAAACTAGTAAGTGTGCACCAGCAACTTGGTTTATTCCCCACAACCATTAGGTCTCTGTGGTTTACCCTCCTCTTGGTCTTGCAGGATCGCTGACTTAGCTTCACCTGCTTGCTACTATAAGAAGCAAGGCTTTTTTCGGGGAGGTTTCCCTCTGGTTCACACCTGCCAACAATTGTGTCGGCAATCCACATGTGAGCCCAAAGGACCCCTCGAAAGGGAGCAAGGGGAGAATACTCTAAGTCACTCACTAAGAATAAACCTTAGTTGCAATTAATACATCTCATGAACCATGTGTTCTGTTAAGCAATAAAACATCCAATATTTATTTATCTATTCATCTATATAAAGAGTATTCAATCCATACATCTTCAAAAATAAAATCCTTAATTGTCTCTGCAATTAGAAAAGTCTTTTTGTACAAAAGTACTTGTTAACAGATCCACTGGTCTTGGGACCTCCTTGTTTGTAGCAATTGTGGGTCCTTTATGCCCTCAGTTTGTAGCAAGTTGTGATTGGTTTGGTTGGGGTGGAACTCCTACACAGACGTGTTTCGCCTTAGCTTCCTCAGTGTGTGGGTCCATATGATCTGGTTGTAACACATTGTTTCAGGGTGAGGTTTATAGTGGATCACCATTGTCAAAATAGTAATGCATATTGTTATATACAGAGGTTACTTACATATCTTGCATATGTCAGTGGTCACCCCAGCGCATGAGCTTTGGTTGCAGCGGCTCCTCCCAGCACCAGTGTGGGAATTGTTGATGTGTTGCCTTAGGATTGGTGTAAGGAGAAGATAGTATGAATTTAAGGCTGATTAATAAATTCTGATATGATTAGTATTATACCATTAAGTGAAAAACCTCCTGCTGGCTGGTTTGTGGTGCCCAATAGTCATGTGTGTCCAGCCAGAGGAGTGTGCGTATTTGGCTTGTATAGGGTATTAATGTACTATATTACCCCCAATGCTTCAGTTTGGTGATATTGGTAAATTGTTAATAACTGCGTTGCTTACCTTACCAATGTAGGGCTGTCCCTATGTGGCCGTTTCTGGGCGTTTCTGCAGTTGGTTTTGGCGTGTGTTGAGCGCTAAAAGTCCCGGTTCAGCATGTCGCCTATCAGGCTTGGTGGCGGTGGGGACGTGCTGCAGGTAGTACGGGGCCGCCGCTTGCAGGGTAGGCGGGACTGTCATTGCCCGTGCTCCCTGCAGTTAACCTGATAGGATGTTTGATCAGGAACAGAAGTGCGTGGAGCGCACTGTTTCCGGGCGGCCCCGTCCGGTTACTGGCCATGTGATGTGTCAATCCCAGCGCCGTCTACGTGGGGGGAGATCTATCTGTGGCTGCCATGTTTGTTGTGGGTTAAAGTACTCCTATAGGGAAATGTCGCCTTGCTCGGTGGCGGCCATTTTTTGGGTGGGTTAAGTTGTACTCATGTGTTGTGATAATGTAGAAGGTCCCAACGTGGTGTTGTGTGGGGGAGAGCGCTGTTCACCTCGTCTCCGTGCAATGCGGAGCCGCTGGAGAGATATTAATCAAAGTAATGATATAAGAAAAACAAAATATTATATTAAACGGTTCATGACAATTCAATGTTGATTAAGTTGTACACAGAACATGTGCATTATAATTTTATAAAGTCATATAGTGTAGATGATAGTATTACTCTGTACTTGTACCTGTACAGGTTTAATCTGTACAGGTTTAATCTCGACCAATAACTGGTCGAGTTCAGCCTTGAAGGAATTAACTGGATTATCCAGGAGCGACATATAATTGCGCTCATCCCTCAGCTGACGGTTTGTCTCCTGGACGTAGTCTATCATTGCCCAGACCACTACATTACCCCCTTTGTCTGCCTATTTGATGGTAATCGCCTTATTTTCTCTGAGGCTGGTTAAGGCATGGCGTTCTTCCTGTGTCAGATTCTCGTTGCCATAACTGTGAAGAAGATTTAATATCTCCTTTGTCACAATGTTGAAAAAGTACTGAACTGGTGGGCATGACCCTAGTGGCGGACAATAGAAGGAGGGCCTTTTTAGCCCACTGATCTTATCAAACCAGGGTCCAAGGGCAACAATGGCTCTTGTTCCTTTGGGAGTGAGTAAAGCTCCACAAGTGCATCACGGTCTTCCGGACCCAAGATATCAGAAGCTTGAGGTGAAATTTCTAATCCAAATTGTTTCCTAAGAAGTATTCTCCTGCAAAATAAATATAGGTCTTTAATCAAGGATAATTTATCCAAGGGCTTCATTGGTGCAAAAGATAATCCGCATGCTAGTAATGACTTCTCAGGGGGAGTAAGTACATGATCAGAGAGGTTGATTACTTGGAGGGCATTCATATTGTTTGGCTCAATGCTTTTGCCAAACGTTTGTACCCCCAGCGGTCTCTGTTCTTGAGAACCCTTAGAATTCCTTCTCCTGCCTCTCTGGGTTCATCTTCTATGTTGCTTCCCGAGGACAAAAAATGGTATGCCTCACTACGGGAGCTATTCTGAAAGTCACACACATGCACAGTTTTTGCCATTCTCTTACCTTCCCTTCTCCCTCTACGCACATTGCCAACATGCTGCCACCTATAGGCCCAGAACTGTGTGTAATCCATATGTCTCTGTAGCTTTTTTTGTAGCGACTTTTTGTATCCATGGTTAACTTGGAAAGAGACTCCAGGAAGAGCTTTACCTGAGTATTTTGGTCAAACTGATCCAATTTGTTTCTAAACTCTTGTAGGCGTGTTTTAGTAGCTTGTATACCTTATCATGCTTGATAAGCATATATATGTGGTCCCACCCCCTTTGTCTCCACCCCCATCCTTTAGACTGTAAGCTCGCAAGGGCAGGGCACTCCTCCCTATTGTCTCCTGTGCTCACAACACTTGGTTTTAACCTGTGGCATCTAATTTTGTATTGTTCTCTGTGCTATATGTTTTACCTTGTCTGTATTCTTAACTTGTAAAGCGCTACGGAAGTTGATGGCGCTATATAAATAAACAATAATAATAATCACTTGTGAAGCTTTAAGCAAGCCAGCTTTACAGGCCTCCTTAAATGCGGGGTCAACCTCCCACGCCGGAAAAAGTACCCGTAAACCCTTAGGGCAAATATTTTGTATACTATAGATCTCTACGCTACTAACATTCCACCACAGGCGAGTATAGTCTTTTTGTGCCTGGCGAATTTTTCTAGATAATGATAAAAAATCACTGGATACTTCATATGTGCAAAGAAAAAATAAAAAAATGCAAATAATAAAGCATTCAAAAAATGCTATCCTATGCTGGTGTGACCGCACAGACCAAAGTTTAAATGACCAAACTAAATAACCCACTGTGTTCAGTGCAACCAGTAAATGATTGAATAGTGACAATAAATAATGCAAACCGTGAATACAAAGAACCACATAGTTCTATGGGAGACCTATGGAAAGACACAATGTAATACAAGGTGATACTACCAGTACAAAAGCCAGCTACCAGCTACAAACAGCCCCACTACCGGCCAAAGCCCCCAGGGGCCCCAGACACAATAGCTTCCCTCCCCAATAATGAGGAGCAGTTTAATGACCCTTCTTCTGTTTAAGAAGGAAAAGAAAAAAAAAAGAAAGCAGCAGGTCCTGACCCCTGACAGAGAAAATACAGGGAAAAGAATGTTGGACCTACCAGACATAGTCGAAGGGCTAATCACAGAGGTCCTGAACGACTTAGAAGACCAGGAAGAAGCCCTCCAGGTCAGAAGAACAACTCGAAAAGCCCAAATGCAGTGAAAGGCGGAGGAATTGCCGCCTGATAGAATAGGTAACTAAGGGATCAGGTCCTCTAACCTCTCCCCCCTTTTTTTCCAAACAGATATGGCGTCTATCTCCATATTCTTCATAAACGCGCATCGGAGGAGTTACTAAAAGAAGAAGAGTCCTTTTGTTTCGTATCACAGGCTGCAAAATTGCAGATAGCCTTGCTCTTGTAAGAGGTCCATTTTATCAGAGCCCATAACGTGCATGGCACCCTGGTAAGCCTAGACCAGGAGAAGGCCTTCGACCGTGTCTCACATGTGCTCATGAGCAAGGTTCTGCGAAGGTATAGTCTCGGTGAATTGCTCTGTTCATATGCAAGATGTTGGTAAATGGCTGGAAAACTGACTCCTTCCCGGTTCTCTCTGGGGTTGAACAGGTCTCTCCCCTCTCACCTTTTCTTTTATACTGTTGCATAGAGCTCTTCGCCGAATCCATCATGCAGAACCCAGAGATCAGAGGGCTTACCGCACCAGGACTGGGCAGAAGGGAAGTAAAGTGCTTGCTCTACATGGACATGACAATGTTTTGCATTCACAAGAGATCCATCTTTGCACTCATCCAGACCTGCGAAGAATTCGGCCGGGTCTCAGGGGCAAAAGTAAACTGGGGGAAGTTGGAAGTCCTTCTCTTTGGAAACTGGCATCTGTCTTCTCCTGTGCCCTTCAACATCAAGCCAGACTTTGTCTAGATTTTGGGATTCTGGTTCGGAGCAGAGGGCAAAGACCTGAAGTCCTGGAATGAGAGAATTTTGAACTGGAAATTCGGCCTCTGGAGTCTCAGAAACCTTACCATCGAGGGGAAAACACTATGCTGCACAATGAGATCCTTCCGATTCTGCAGCACCACACCCAGGCATGACCTTCCAGAGTCAAAACTCGGAAGACCATCACCAGGGTGGTTTTAAACATCTGGGCCTCCAAGCTAGATAGAGTAAAACGAACAAGGATGTACAAGTAGCATCGCAAGGGCGGGAAAAGAGTCCTGGACATTTCAACCATGCTGTTGACAGCCTTCACATGCATCTGCGTTCACCGAACTATGACTGACATTGAACCGGCCAACGGTAGTCACGTCTTTTCCTGTTTCTTCCTACTTTGGGTCTGGAGAAGACACCTCCATGCCATATCCCCAGGACCTACCATGGTTCTACAAAGGCGGCGAGGATTTCATCTCGGAACACCAACTGGCTAGAGTAAATCCTGACCTGTGGCGACCCAAAGTGATCTACAAGCTCATCCGAGCTTAAGGACACTATAGAACTGATCCCAGGGCGCTGGAGGACACATACAAATTTGGAAAAATGTGTCCTACAAACAACCAACTATAGACACTATTCCTTGTGCGTGATTCAGTAGGAAACCTCTTTCCACATCATGTGGGATTGCCCCTATGCCCAAGACCTATTGGACACTGGGACTGGAACTCAGGAACTGTATGCCAAGGAATGCAGTAACCCACTGTGGCATTTTAAGTGGACTATTCCACAGCATCTTAAATGTTGAGGAGTGCGCCTTCCACCTCATGCATTGTTTTAAGGATGCTCTGTGGTGTGCCAGGAACCACCTGGTCCACAATAGGGTGAAAATGTCCATCAAGGACTGCCACAGGATGATCCTCAGCCTGCTCAGAGGCTGCTCCATAACCTGATGGACGATGGCGGTGAGGAAAAAGATGATTGATTAATGCAGTTTTCTTCCTCTCCCTTCTGCGATACAAAGTACGAATGTAACTGTAACTTTATATTCATTTATAAATACAGTATATTTTTTTCAAAATTGAGGTTGGCGTATTAGTTGCTAGTAATAATATTATGATTGAATATTTTTAAGGGTGTTAGATGAATGTAAGTTGTAGTTAATCCTTCCTGTGTTTCGACGTTTGCATACATGCTTCTGAGACATCCTGCCTTGGGATTCTCTGCTGGGTCCCTCTTAGATCCCTGGGAAAATTAATCTTAACACCTAACTAACTTAATGGTGGGCAGAAAGATTATTCACTCTTGAATTACATGGAGACGGCCATCTTGCCACACACCTGTGAGTATTGGGGGGGGGTGCTGTGCCAGCAACAATTCACACCAAATTGAGAGAGAGAGAGATATACTCCTCAGAAATAAGGAGAAGCTTGCCCATCATTTCTCTCACACAGACACTGAATAAACAGCGAATGTAGCAAAGGAAAGCTATGTGAGTGGCGCTGTTACAATGTATATCTCAGGTAAGATTACCGGCACTGGAGGGGGGGGGGCATGCGGTGTAGGATGCCCTGGGGGCAGGCTAGCAGCCAGCCCTGGAATCTTTTAGATTCCAGGCTGGCCGCAGGGGTTGATTGGTCCACTTTAGGTAGGCTGCATATGCTCAACCTGTGGCACTTGACCTGCTGTGAGGAAGGTAGGAGGGATTAATAGAACTGGTTTGTAAAGGTAGTTAATTAAGTGCACAATAAGAATGTGAGGTTGCTGGGATTATAAAATAAGAGGGGCACACTCGCAAATAGAGGTGGGGGGGCGGTGGCTTAGAGGAACACAATAACAGTGAGCTTTTTCTATATTCGTAAAAATGGGTTGGTTATTAGGAATATGTGTAAGATATGGAACTATGGAGGACAATAAATACAGGATATATTTGGGGAGGTGAGACAGTCAATATGTGTATGGGAAGCATGTGGAGATTGTTACACATGTATATGATAATGGCAGGGGCGGCTCCAGGTTTATGTGGGCCCTTAGGGGGGGGTTATGGTCTCAGTGGGCCCCTTTGTGGTGAAGAGTCGTGTCACATCACGAAGGACGTCCCAAATCTGAATGCCCCCTAAGGATCATAACTCTAGTTTTGGTCTACTTTGAAGCACACCATACCCCTTTAAACCTGGCTTCAGAGTGTAAATGAATCTAGATTCTCCTGATTTTGGATGCCCCTGTATTGGATGCCCCCCCCCCTTCATTACTTTCCTCAAACTGGTGAATGCACTGTGGGATCGCCAGTTAGAGTTAACAGCCAAACCCAGGGGGTTCTTTCACAAACTGGGGCATCCCAAATTGAGATGCCCCTGTAAAGCAGACCAAAACTCAGGGGTGGAGTTGCTTGCATAGTGGTTAATGCCAGGGGGCTTCACACAGTAGGGTATCACAGATTGGAGTGCTCCAGGGATGGGAAATCAGCTGGGGTGGACATCTAAAAAGCAGAACAAAACCCAGCACTTCCTTCCCTGAAATCTAAATCGAGATGCCCTATTGTGTGGAACCCCACCATTTGAGGAGCTGTGGCGGTACCCTCCCAGTCCGCCACCGGTCAAGCGCTGTCACACACCCTAAAGGCTGGCCCTATCAGTGGGGCTCCCCCAGAGGATGGGGGCCCCTGGCAGCTGCCCCACCTAGCCGGGTGCTAACAGCCCTGGATAATGGGGTGAGAGAACATACAAGTGTAACAAATCACTGTAATGGAGTCTGTGCAGACAGTGAGTATCCTGAATGTTGTAGAACATCTTTATTAAGCTATTAAAAATAACATTTTTAAATTCTGAGCCTATACCTTTTGGCCCATGACCAGTTTCCAAATCACCTAAGTGGCCCGCGCCTTTCAAAAAGGTTGAGCCCCCCTGAAGTAGGAAGTATTCAGTGACTAGTGAGAATCCGGGGAAGCGGCTCATTTCCGAGGCTGTATTATCTCGCTCATCCTCTAGAGGAGGCAATAGCGCTACTCGCTGCCTGGCTTTGACTATTCTGTATTCAAATATATCTACCCAGAATGCCATTGGCACTGTGGTTGTATTTTAGGTGAGATGTTTGAGGAAATATAACTTCTGATACAAAATGTCACACATGAAACAGTGTCTCCAACTGTTTATGGTTTGTATTAAATGTAAAGCCTAATAATGAAGTATTGGCTCTCCCCATATTGAGGAGGCGAGGAGCGGATCTGCTTTGGTCGGTGTCCTAACATTCATATACTCTGCCTCCCTAGGCAGGAAACACAAACTAATTTTTGGACACGCCTGCGGGCGTTATATCTTTGTCAAATATAGAGATATAATTATTCGTAGATAGCTTATAAAGTAATGGAACGTAGACTGCAGCAAGAGATTTACGTTACCTTTATATCCGTATGTTAAACAGTGGTTTGTGCTAAATTGTCTAGCCAATAATATCACAGGTTCGACTCTGCAGATGTTCCTGAGCTGTATTTTAGGGAGCGGAAGTGGTCTGTTTCCCTGTTGGTTATTAAAGTACAGCGAGGAATGTGAGCACCTAATCCAGTGTAAGCGTGTGGCAATGGTGCTGCTCAGATCTCTGCTCCTCACCCTCTGCCAGACACTCAGCTTAACACTCAAGCCGTGTTTTATTTTCCTCCAAGCATTCGCCTTTCTGCTGCAATTCCATTTTTAACTTTGCATTATTGAAGCTGCTTGTGTGAAAACTGCGTCACCCAACGTGAAATGTGTTTACACACTGAACGCACAGTCAGTCTGAGACTTGCTCAAAAGTGAATAGATCCCAAGTCTCCCAGAGTACAATCCCCCTAACAGAAAGTAAAAGGATATGTTCCTCTCTCATCTGGAAGGAAAAGAGGGGATTTCGGTCCTGAGTCGAGATAAACCAATTTTTCAGTTTGGTCCGAACTAGTTTGGGATGTACTTTTGCCTTAAAACTCATAGAAAACAATGCCTGGTGGTTCTTTATAACACTGCCCACTGCTGAATAAAAACTTGTTTTAGTTGGCCAATTAGCATTTAAATAGCCCAAAACTGTCTTTGATAGTTTAACGCACATAAAAAATGGGGAGCAACAGGGTTGGCGTTCCTGGAAAGTAATGTGTAGGCCTGGCAGTAATGAGCAAGCCCTCAAAAAATTGTCCCATTAGTAATAGGGGTAGCAGCGGGATTGGAACCTATAAATGTTAGCTGAAAATGAAGCAATAGCTTTGTACAGGTGCTGAAAAATGTCCCCAATTTGGCCATTACATGGTTTAACTGTGGTTGTGTTGGCCAGCCAGTAACATCAAGCCCTCAAAAAATTGTCCCATTTGTAACGGGGTAGCAGCGGGATTGGCACCCTTACATTTTATCTCAAGAAAAAACAATGGCTTTTTGCAAGCCTTGAAAAATTTGCCTATTTGGAGCCTCACATGGTTGACCTTCGAGTGTGTTGGCCTGGCAGTAGCAGAGGGTGGCAGGCTGGCAGCAGAGGGGCTGTTGATGGTAGTAGTAGGAGCATTAGCAGAGGCTTCAGCAGTTGAAGAAAGGCTAGGCCATGGCACAGGAAACCTGTGGTGGTTGTGTAGGCCTGGCAGTAGTGGGAAAGTCCTCAAAAAACTGTCCCACTTGTAACGGGGGGCGGGGGGGGGGGGGGTAGCAGCAGGATTGGCACCCTTAATTTTTAGCTGAATAAAAAGCAATGGCTTTTTACAAACAATGAAAAATGTACCCATTTTGGGCATCACAGGGTTGATCTGCATGTGTGTTGACCTGGCAGTAGCAGAGGGTGGCAGGCTGGCAGTGGAGGCGCTACTAGTAGTAGTAGCAGAATTAGCAGAGGCTACAGCTGTTGAAGACTAGGCCATGGCACAGGAAACCTGTGGTGGATGTGTAGGCCTGGCAGTAGCGGGCAAGCCCACAAAAAATTGCCCACTCGTAACGGGGGGTAGCAGCATTATTGGCCTCCCCTAAATTTTAGCTGAAGAAGTAATGGCTTTTTACTAGTGCTGGAAAATTCACCCATTTTGGACATCACAGGGTTAAACTGTGGTTGTGTTGGCCTGGCAGTACCAAAGGGTGGCAGGCTGGCAGTGGAGGTACTGTTGGTGGTAGTAGTGGCATGCTAATCAGTGGCATCAGGCAGCATCAGGGGTTTTAAAATCATCACCTATCCATGCCTGATTCATCTTTACAAAAGTTTTTCACGCGTTTGTCAGACAACCTTGTCTGCTTAGGGGTGACGGTACCACCTGCCGCTCTGAAAACCCTTTCCGACACTATGCTTGAGAGTGGACAAGACAGGACCCATATGGCAAACTGTGCTAGCTTTGGCCAATGGTCCAATCTGCTCACCCGCAAGTTCAAGGGATCTGAGCTTTATGTATCTCCTGGAGAAAGGGCACAGTCAAGAGAGGAGGGCACCTGGCTGTTCAGGTTGTTGTGGTGTTGCTGGTGATGAATGATGATGTATGTCAGGTGGGCTTATGAGATATAAAAACTTGTATATCATATTCTCAAGAGTGAGTTGTGTGCTCCTGCAGCCGCCTTTTGTGGATATAACACATTTACTCGGCAGGGAACATCCGGTCAAATATGCATGCTGTTTGTAAGCCATGGCTAACTAGCTACATGTCTTCTCTCTGTAATAAGCCATTTTTGCCTTCCTCTCAAAAGGTGTAAAAAATTCCCCCATTTTGGCTTTATACCGAGGGTCTAAAAGTGTAGCGATCCAGTACTTGTCTTTTTGTTTCATGTTCAACAATGTGGTTGTCTGCATGCAAGCACCTGAGCTTACAGCTTGCCATCCTCACCAGCATTTCTGAGGACCCTGTTGGTTCCACTTCTGCTCCATATTGCCATGGTTGCTCATCATCATCGTCATCACCACCATTATCATCATTGTGTGCCTCCTCCCCTATCCCTTCCTGTAGGAAGTTGGTTGTTTGCATCTCCAAATCCACCTCCTGGGATCTGATTTCCCTCTCCTTTTGCGTTTGCTCCAGAATGAATATCAGTTTCAGCACGTGTCTCTGATCATCTGCCAATGCGGGAGCTGAAAATCACACTTGCTGGAAAAGCTGGTCATTTGCTGCATGAAGAAATAATTCACTACTTTGCACTGGTGGTAGTGATGGTCCAGCATATGTAGGGTGGAATTCCAGTGCATGGGAACATTGCAGATTAGAGTGTACCCAAACACATACCCTCCTAGACATGGCCAGGACATCTGCCAGACCAACATGTTTTTTAAGAAACATTTGATGACCAGACTCATCACATGCGCCAGGCATGGGACATGTGTTGTGTGACCTAGACGCAAAGCAGCCACAATGTTCATCCCATTAGTAGAGGTTACCCACCCCCTCAATTCATACACTGAGAGGATAAACCATGCTCCTCTCCTGTAAAACTGCGAAACCAATAATTTATACTTGCTCCAATCCAATCACTCTACTGATCACAACACTGCATGCTATTAGACCAATGCATGCACATGTCAGTAACCAATGTAACTAAGAAACAAAATGCAAGCCAGTTTATATTAGGTGTGGATAAGCCTGCTCCTATTTAAAACCACTCTAGTTTTTTACATCAGTGCAGTGTGTGTGGACTCCACCTACCAAAATATGACCTTCCTGTATATCCTAGGTAGGTAGGTAGGTTATGATAGGAAGTTAGGTGGCTTAGCAGGCAAGCATATAGGTGAGGGGGTAGATAGGTAAGTAAGTAAGTAAGTGGGTAAGTGGCAATTTAGGTATGTAGGCAGGTAGAAAGATGGATAGGTAGGTGGGTTAGTCAGGTAGGTGGGTGAGCAGGCACGTAGGTGGGTAGGCGGATAGATGGAAGGGTACTCAGATGGACAGGTAGGGGGTAGTTAGGAATTCTTATTAGATAGGAATGTAAGATAGATAGGCAGGTGGGTAGATATGTAGATACATAGGTAAGTTAGTTGATGGTTGGGTAAGTAGGCAGGTATAAAGTTGGGTAATTAAGTGAGTAAGTAGGAAGGTGGGTGGTAAGGTGGGGGGTAGCCAGGGCTACGATCTCCCACTCCAGGCTGTGTGTAGGGAGGAGAGTGGGCAGGTATGTAGGCATGTGTGTGGGTCAGAAGGCAGTTGGAGAGGTAGGTGGGTTGGTCAGCAGGCAGGTAGATAGGTGGGAGGGTGAGTGGGTAGGTGGGTAAATTGGTGGGAAGGTCAGTAGGCAGGTAGGTAGATGGATAGATAGGCAGTTGAGTCAGCGGGTAGATAGGCTGACAGGTATGTTGGGATGGGTTAATAGGAAGTTAGATAAGTAGGCAGGTAGATAGATATGTACCATATTTTTCGCCCTATAAGACACACCTGCCCATAAGACACACCTAGAATTTGAGTAAAATAGGAAAAAAATATTTTAAACCAAAAATGCACCATTACAGACAGTGTGGGATTCCCCCTATTCCATTCCTCATGGGCAGTGTGGCATTCTTCCCTCCCATTCTCCATATAGGCAGTGTGGCATGCCCCTCCCCCATTATCATAGGCAGTGTGGCATCCCCCTCCCCCCCATTATCATAGGCAGTGTGGCATCCCCCTCCCCCATTATCATAGGCAGTGTGGCATCCCCCTCCCCCCATTATCATAGGCAGTGTGGCATCCCCCTCCCCCCATTATCATAGGCAGTGTGGCATCCCCCTCCCCTATTATCATAGGCAGTGTGGCATCCCCCTCCCCCATTATCATAGGCAGTGTGGCATCCCCCTCCCCCCATTATCATAGGCAGTGTGGCATCCCCCTCCCCCCATTATCATAGGCAGTGTGGCATCCCCCTCCCCTATTATCATAGGCAGTGTGGCATCCCCCTCCCCCATTATCATAGGCAGTGTGGCATCCCCCTCCCCCCATTATCATAGGCAGTGTGGCATCCCCCTCCCCCCATTATCATAGGCAGTGTGGCATCCCCCTCCCCCCATTATCATAGGCAGTGTGGCATCCCCCTCCCCCCATTATCATAGGCAGTGTGGTATTTGGGGAGGTGAGGCAGTCAGCATGTGTATGGGAAGCATTTGGTGATTGATACACATGTATATGATAATGGGGTGAGAGAACATACAAGTGTAATAAATCACTGTAATGGAGTCTGCGCAGACAGAGAGTATCCTGAATGTTGTAAAACATCTTTATTATGCTATTAAACATAACATTTTGACACCTTTTGGCCCATGACCAGTTTCCAAATCACCTAAGTGGCCCACGCCTTTCAAAGAGGTTGAGCCCCCCTGAAGTAGGAAGTATTCAGTGACTAGTGAGAATCCGGGGGAGCTGCTCATTTCCGAGGCTGTATTATCTCGCTCATCCTCTAGAGGGCAATAGCGCTACTCGCTGCCTGTGTCTGACTATTCTGTATTCAAATAAATCTACCCAGAATGCCATTGGCACCGTGGTTGTATTTCGGGGGAGATGTTTGAGGAAATATAACTTCTGATACAAAATTTTACATATAAAAAAAGTATTTCTAACAATCTACGGGTTGTGTTAAATGTATAGCCTGAGTATAATAAGTGTATAATATGACTCCCCCCATATTGAAGGGGCAACGAGCAAATCCGCTGTGGGCGGGGGCCATTGAGCTGTATTCTTTTCACAGGGCAGCATACTTTTGAGATTCTCTGTCTCCCGACAGGAACACATGCAATTTTTGGATACGCCCATATGGCGTAATAACGTTGTAAATAACAGATTTAACTATACAGTAATTCGTGTTGTGTTTGGGGCAATGCAACTGTAGTTATGTTTCGACTTTGTGGATTTGTCCTATGCACCAGTTTTTTAATTTGAGTTTAGTGCTTTGTTCTCTAACCAATGATATAGGTGCGTTCTGCAGCAGTTTCTGAGCTGCGTTCTATAGGCGGGTGGGGGAAGCGCTCTGTTTCCCTGTTGATTATTACAGTACATAGAGCAATGTAAGGGGCGTTAAGTGATATTCAATGGCGCTGCTCCGATCTTTCTGCTCCTCACCCTCTTCCAGAAACTCAGTTAATCACTCAAGCCGTGTTTCAAAGTCAAAACTATTAGTTTTTTTGATGAGTGTAGAATCTAAATGACTCGAGAGCCAGATGATCATCCCCTTAGGCAGGGCTGGCCCAAAACATTGTGCTGCCTGGGTCCAAGAGTGAAATGCTGCCCCCCCCCCCCCAAATTTAAAAAAAAAAATGAGAGGTGATTTTTACTAGGCAAACTGGGGTTTTTACACATAGCGCAGAATCTCAATTCGGGTTTTGTTCCACTTTAAGTGAACCAAAACCCAGGATTTTCACTATCCTGGGCTTTGATACTTTCTTAGGAACAACCAGATTTGTGATGCCCCACTCTATAAAACTCCCCAAATCTCCCCACTGTCATGGTTGGGGGGGGGGGGGGGTCATGAGGGGGTATTAAGGTGCCAGCACCTTTATTTCACCTTTTTTCTTTGCTATAGTACAGTAACCACATACTATGGCACCTCCCCCTGCTAGTGGCTGCCCTAGGCACATGCCTAGGTTTGTCTAATGGTAAATACTGCCATGCAGGTGATGAACTGGTAGCTTTCATCCCATAAATTGAACAGATTAGTGATAGCACAGTTTAGTTTTGGAGCCATGCATGGGACCCAGTTGAATCTACAGCTGTTACAAGCAGGTGCATTAGACATAAACTTGGCCTCTGCCACTTGGCTGGATATCCAGCATTCCACAGCATTGGGCACGGTCTCCCAGCTTGATAAATAGAAGAACATGGGACAAGCAAGCCCTATTCTGAAACACTGCACCTCTCCATTAAAGAAGGCCACCAACCAGTACTGTCCTTCTCCCAGGTGTTATTCCACTATGACAGGGCATCTTAAATCGGGATGCCCAGTGTGTGGACCCCCCACCTCTTTCAGCAATCCCACAGAGCATGCAGACAGGCAATGAGCACGCTCGGCGCAACATTCAGCACAAAGCTAGCTAAGGGGGGGGGGGGGGGGGACACTGGCCACACCCCCTCCCCACCTGGTGCACGCCTCAGATGAAGTTAAAGCAGGGATGTGGCCATAGCCCACACATTCACTGTTGGATTGCCATCTATGCAAGTACTGCAGGGGCTACACACAGCAGCACATCACAAATCAGAATCAGCCCTGGAGTCTTTTAGCCATTGGTGTTAAATGGCCAATAGGGGGTAGCCCTGTAGCTGGACAAGCTCAACCCCAACTGTTCCAATTACACTCTATACAGGTGACCAGCAAACATGGCCGCCCAGGATGCACAGTCACTGTAACCAAGCAGCCACCCACGGGCAGGTGTACAGCTCTGCCACCGATATCTTTTAATCTGGCACCTGGACAGTACAGACTATAACGGGCAACCCGTGCCCACGGCCCTTGGCAGGCTGGAAGCCACCAGGCATCGGGCTGTAACGTGACGACCGCCCACCTAGCTCTATGAACGCCAGATAAGTTGGAACCTCCTCTCTTCCACTGAAGCTTCCAGAAGAACCGAACTTAAGGTATAGCGAACGTGCGGCAGCCTCTCCCGCCTCTTACCTATCACAGTGTGAAGCAGCCACCGGTGTGCGCTATGCCTCTCTCCAGACCCGACTAGCGCTCTGCCTCCAGCAGTCCCCGTCAAATAGCGACGCCTCCCCCTGCAGTGGCTCAACCAACCAACGTGGCTATTGGTGGAAGCCGCGCCTCCCCCAGCAGTGCGCGCACTCTCCTGCCACTCACCTCTGCCCCCATTTTATTGCATCCCACAATGCCGCGAGTGGGGCGCTCCTCTCGGCTCTGCCTCACACACGCAATACGGAAAAGTTCGTGATTGACCCACTATGGAGAGTGGCGTTCATTCCTTCTACGCTACGCGTTTGCCTCCGCAGTCACGATGTTCCTGCCCGCTGCTGCCGCCCACCTCCGCCGCCAAATATGTTCCCGCTGCTGCCAGCAAAGTGCCGCCCCCCCTTAAAGTGCCGCCCGGGACCATGGACCCACCGGGACCCATGGTAAAGCTGGCCCTGCCCTTAGGTGATGTGTTAATTGACTGCAATCACTCACCTCTTATCTGGAAGGAAAAGGGAGTTTGGTCCTCAGGTACTGCCATAAAAGGCTGCCTGTAGACAGGGGCGGACTGGCCATGGGGAGACTTGGAACAATGCCCGGTAGGCCACACTGCTTTGGGACCAGTTGGGCTGCTGTTTTTACCCATATTAAATTCCTGTCCCCTTAGTCTGCCTCTCAGCCCCATGTACCCAGCCCCGCTGCACCCACAAGGCTATAGCCCTAACATCATATTTAGGGGGCCTCAGAAGGGACATCTCAGGCCGGCCAGGGGCTGGTAAAATCCAGGGCTGATTTTTGGCCCCAGTCCGCCACTGCCTGTAGACCACTGATTGGCTCTGCTTAAAGCTTCCCCTTGTGGTTGCCTATTCAAGTACAAGCTTCAGCTTTGGCAGCAGGTTTTCTTTAGCTGGCCATAAGACCTTCTTTATACAAGCCTGGGGTAGCCATTGGGCAGGTGTTTAGAGGCAAAGTCATAAGGACTATAACCTCTTCCCCATTGAGGACCCCTGGCACCCACATGAACACACAAAACAGAGGGACATGATTATGGCAAAGGTGACAAAAGCGCATTGGGAAGCAGGGCCATATTTAGGATTCGTGGTGCCCTAGGCACTTTTTGGTCATGCGCCCCCCCCCCCCCCCGACATACTATGATAAATTTGCCAATCCCCCCCACGCACACACACACTTTATATTATAATATAATATATTTTTGTGGAAGATGTGGATATTGCCAATTCTAGGTGACTTAATAGTTGCCTGTAATTAAAATGATCAACGCTAAATGCTGGACCAGGAAAAATAACATTGATGTACCTCTGGGGCATCCCGATTCAGGATGACACACTGTGTGACCCCCCCTGGGCAGGCCCACAATCACTTACCTTGCCTGTGGTGCTGCAGGTTGCATCCTCATCTCCAGCATCCCTGTAGAAGAGGCGAGCTCCAGCGTTCAGATATTCATACTCGAGGGAGACTGGGGATGCGGCTGCTCCTCTTTCATTATGCCAGGGTCACTCCAAAACATTGCTTTATGTCATGTATTATACACGGCATAAACTGATGATTGGAGGATAGACTGCTCATGCACCGTGGGAGCAAAGAAATGGTGAGTTGTTAGGAAAATTTGGGGGGTTTAACACGGCGTGGCATCCCAGGCCAGCCCCAGGAAAGCAGACCTATTACCAAGATAGTAATAATGCTGGCGATAGGTCCACTAAGTAGACCCTACTTTTATACCAAATCAATATGTATTAAAGCCTCTAGATTGCTGTGATTACTTACCTCGCCAGTGATCCTATGGCGCATGTGCCTTTGGGCGCCCAGTGGCATCCCTCCAGCTGCTGTGTGCTCTCCCAACAGGCCTATCTGAATTGCTGATGGGAGCAAGCACGCACAGACGGAGGCGAGCGGCTGGCCTGCCATTCAGGTTTCCTAACTGCTCATTATTTATGAACAACTAGGAGACCTGATTGTAACAGAGCCAGTGAGGTAAAAATACTGGAAATCCAGGAAGGACGTCACACATTACAAAAGGGCTGCTAGGCCCCCCACCAATTCATTAGCACCCCATGCACACACCAAGACTCCCCCGCCCCATTATTTAAAGCTCCCGAATTGGGATGCCCCACTGTGTGAAACCCTCCAAAACATCCAGAAAAACTCACCTTATCCTGGTCCAATGTCACATGCCTGCACTCTCATCCTATCAGAGCCATTTGCTCTGCATATATAATGCTTGGAAAATGGCTCTGTTTACATGCAGGGCTTTGGCAAGCTGCAGTATTCCCAGCAGTGCAGGTGCTTCAGTCTCCATCTATCTCATTCTATCTGAATGGCTGGGGACGGGAACTTGCTCACAGCCTGAAGATGCAGGGGATGCCCCGAGTGAGACCAGTGGTCAGCCCTGTAATCTTTTAGATTCCAGGGCCAGCCACAGTGGGTTTTGCTCCACTTTAAAGTGGAGCAAAACCCAGCGTGATTGGCCCAGCAATTGATGCAGATGTCAGCGCGCTCTGAACCGCTGGCCTTGCTGATTGGATGAGCAGCTGTGCATGTGCCGTAGGACCGCGCTCTGAGTCGCTGGCCATGCCCAGAATGCCATTGGCACCGTGGTTGTATTTCAGGGGAGATGCTTGAGGAAATTTAACTTTTAATCCAAAATTTCACACATGAAAAAGTATCTCCAACTGTCTACGGGTTGTGTTAAATGTATAGCATGAGTATAATGAGAGTATAATATGACTCCCCCCATATTGAAGGGGCAACGAGCGAATACGCTGTGGGTGGGGGGCCAGTGAACTGTATTCTTTTCACAGGGCAGCATACTTTTGAGATTCTCTGTCTCCCGACAGGAACACATGCAATTTTTGGATACGCCTATATGGCGTTATAAGGTTGTCAATAATAGATTTGTCAATACAGTAATTAGTGTTCAAAGTAATACTACTAAAGTAATGTTATGATTGTGTGCATTCGTTCTATGCATCAGTTTGCTAATTTGTGGTTAGTGCTTTGTTCTCTAACCAATAATATAGGTGCGTTCTGCAGCAGTTCCTGAGCTGCATTCTATAGGCGGGTGGGGGAAGCATTCTGTTTCCCTGTTTATTATTACAGTACATAGAGCAATGTGAGTGGCATTAGTGATATTCAATGGCGCTGCTCCGATCTCTCTGCTCCTCACCCTCTGCCAGAAACCCAGCTCATCACTCAAGACGTATTTTAAAGTCAAAACTATCAGTGTTTTTAAAGGATGTAGAATCTAAATGACTCGAGAGCCAGATGATTAACATACCCTTGGGTGATGTGTGAATAGACCCTACTTTTATACCAAATCAATATGTATAAAAGCCTCTAGATTGCTGTGATTACTTACCTCGCCAGTGATCCTATGGCGCATGTGCCTTTGGGCGCCCAGTGGCATCCCTCCAGCTGCTGCATGCTCTCCCAACAGGCCTATCTGAATTGCTGGTGGGAGCAAGCACGCACAGCTGGAGGCGAGCGGCCGGCCTGCCATTCAGGTTTCCTAACTGCTCATTAATATGAACAACTAGGAGACCTGATTGTAAGAGAGCCAGGGAGGTAAAAATACTGCAAATCCAGGAAGGACTTCACACATTACAAAAGGGCTGCTAGGCCTCCCACCAATTCATGAGCACCCCATGCACACACCAAGACTCCCCCCCCCCATTATTTGAAGCTCCCGAATTGGGATGCCCCACTGTGTGAAACCCTCCAGAACATCCAGAAAAACTCACCTTATCCTGGTCCAATGGCACATGCCTGCACTCTCATCCTATCAGAGCCATTTGCTCTGCATATATAATGCTTGGAAAATGGCTCTGTTTACATGCAGGGCTTTGGCAAGCTGCAATATTCCAGGTACAGGTGCTTCCGTCTTCATCTATCTCATTCTCCTATCTGAATGGCTGGGGACGGGAGCTTGCTCACAGCCTGAAGATGCAGGGGATCCCCCGAGTGAGGCCAGTGGCCAGCCCTGTCATCTTTTAGATTCCAGGGCCAGCCACAGTGGGTTTTGCTCCACTTTAAAGTGGAGCAAAACCCAGCGTGATTGGCCCAGCAATTGATCGATCCTGGGGCATCCAACATCGTGATGACCTGCTGTGTGAAACCCCCCAGGTCGTCCCGTTCACTTATCTTGCTTCCCCGTCCAACGGCGCATGCGCGAGCCGCGGCCACATCCCGGATATCCCTCTAGCAGGACGCGTACCCGCCCCAGGCAGGCTTTTGTGAATGGCCGGCGCAGGCACGCTCCCTGTTAGAAGGAAGCAGTGGATGAAGATGCCAGCACACTCTGAGCCACTGCCCTTGCTGATTGGATGAGCAGCTGTGCATGTGCCGTAGGGCCGCACTCTGAGTCGCTGGCCATGCCCAGAATGCCATTGGCACCGTGGTTGTATTTCAGGGAAGATTTTTGAGGAAATATAACTTTTAATCCAAAATTTCACACATGAAAAAGTATCTCCAACTGTCTACGGGTTGTGTTAAATGTATAGCATGAGTATAATGAGAGTATAATATGACTCCCCCCATATTGAAGGGGCAATGAGCGAATCCGCTGTGGGTGGGGGGCCAGTGAATTGTATTCTTTTCACAGGGCAGCATACTTTTGAGATTCTCTGTCTCCCGACAGGAACACATGCAATTTTTGGATACGCCTATATGGCGTTATAAGGTTGTCAATAATAGATTTGTCAATACAGTAATTGATGTTCAAAGTAATACTACTAAAGTAATGTTATGATTGTGTGCATTTATCCTATGCACCAGTTTTCTAATTTGAGTTTAGTGCTTTGTTCTCTAACCAATAATATAGGTGCGTTCTGCAGCAGTTCCTGAGCTGCATTCTATAGGCGAGTGGGGGAAGCGCTCTGTTTCCCTGTTTATTATTACAGTACATAGAGCAATGTGAGTGGCATTAGTGATATTCAATGGCGCTGCTCCGATCTCTCTGCTCCTCACCCTCTGCCAGAAACCCAGCTCATCACTCAAGACGTATTTTAAAGTCAAAACTATCAGTGTTTTTGATGGGTGTAGAATCTAAATGACTCGAGAGCCAGATGATTAACATACCCTTGGGTGATGTGTGAATAGACCCTACATTTGTACCAAATCAATATGTATAAAAGCCTCTAGATTGCTGTGATTACTTACCTCGCCAGTGATCCTATGGCGCATGTGCCTTTGGACGCCCAGTGGCATCCCTCCAGCTGCTGTGTGCTCTCCCAACAGGCCTATCTGAATTGCTGGTGGGAGCAAGCACGCACAGCTGGAGGCGAGCGGCCGGCCTGCCATTCAGGTTTCCTAACTGCTCATTAATATGAACAACTAGGAGACCTGATTGTAAGAGAGAACGCACATGCGAAGTGGGAATGCCAGTGAGGTAAAAATACTGCAAATCCAGGGAGGACTTCACACATTACAAAAGGGCTGCTAGGCCCCCCACCAATTCATGAGCACCCCATGCACATATGAACACCAAAATTTCCCCCTTCCCATTATTTAAAGCTCCTGAATCAGGATGCCCCACTGTGTGAAACCCTCCAGAACATCCAGAAAAACTCACCTTATCCTGGTCCAATGGCACATGCCTGTGCTCTCATCCTATCAGAGCCATTTGCTCTGCATATATAATGCTTGGAAAATGGCTCTGTTTACATGCAGGGCTTTGGCAAGCTGCAATATTCCAGGTACAGGTGCTTCCGTCTTCATCTATCTCATTCTCCTATCTGAATGGCTGGGGACGGGAGCTTGCTCACAGCCTGAAGATGCAGGGGATGCCCCGAGTGAGGCCAGTGGCCAGCCCTGTCATCTTTTAGATTCCAGGGCCAGCCACAGTGGGTTTTGCTCCACTTTAAAGTGGAGCAAAACCCAGCGCGATTGGCCTGGGAATTGATTGATCCTGGGGCATCCAAAATCAGGTTGTCCAGCTGTGTGAAACCCCCCAGGCCGCATTTGCGAGTCGCAGCCACATCCCGGCTATCCCTCTAGCAGGGCACGTACCCGCCCCAGGCAGGCATTTGTGAATGGCCGGCGCAGGCACGCTCCCTGTTAGAAGGAAGTGGTGGATGCGGACGCCAGCACACTCTGAGCCACTGGCCTTGCTGATTGGACGAGCGTCCGTGCATGTGCCGTAGGACCAGGAAGAGGTGAGTTGGCTAAGGTGAATTGGGGGGTTTCACACAGCCGGGAATCCCCAATCGGGATGCCATGGGGAAAGGACCAAAACCCAGGATAGTCAATATCCTGGGTCTTGGTCCACTTTAATAAGATAAAAATATATGCCCCAACATAATGTTTCCTTACCCCCCATTCATTCATATACACATAAATGTATTCCTCCTTGAAACAGAAAAAAATCCACTATACATTGCCCCTCCTTTACTGACTACCCACCTGCTACCTCATTACCTTGAGAGATCGAGCACAGTCACGTGTCTTCTGTGCTATGAACCTGAGAGGACATCAGGTGCCTACTAACGTCAGATCGAGTCCCTTGTGCCAACCTTGTGTGGGTGCTGCTTGGGAACCACCGCTTTGCCATTCTGGGTGGGGGTAGTGTAGTCACCCGGCTGGTCCAGCATAAAGCAGTTCCCTGCATTGAGCTGCCAGCGGCTGTATTGGTGGCTTATGTGCAGTGAGCAGCCACTGACTGACAGCTCTGCACCCACCCATCACTGTAGTGCTGCTGACGGCAGCTTTGCTGCTCTAGACTCTCCATCCTGTGGAGGTATGCCCAGACGTGTGGTGGGCTCACAGTCGCTGATAGCTCATCAGACCAAAGACTGAAAAGCCCCCTAGATCAGACAATAACCCAAAGGTTGCTGAAGGCCCCCTTTGCAGGGCAGCTGGTGGAGGCCCCAGGGAGCATGCCCCTTGTGTCCCCCTCATAATCTGGCCCTGCCCTCTGTGTCAATTGCTGCTGGTCATCCAATATACCTTGAGATGCCTTGGGGGGAAGTAGGAACCTGGCCTTGAGGTCTTTTAGAATCTAAAGAAAGTTTACAGCCATTTTGTTCCTGTTTAGGGCAAACTTTCAGTGATAAATGACTGGAGATCCGCTCACCTAGCCCCATTCCTAGGAGCATCCTGATTTCGGATGCCTCACTGCACTAACAGGAAAACCAAGTGTCACTAGGTTTGTGGTCCCGCACTGTTCTAATGCCCACATGCTCACACGTTGCCAATAGACAGTGGTGCTCACAATGGGTGTATGCCAACTAGAAAACCAGACTGATTGCCAGCAGTGACCTGGAGGACACCAGAGCATCTGCCACCATCAATGGGACCCAGCATTGGTAAGTATTTGTACCCTGTTTAGGGCTTTGTTTCATTGTTAGTGTAGCTGAGTATCCCAAATGCGGATGTCGCAGGGGCCTTAACAATGATTATTCATATCCCAGAGATGCCAGGGATGTGCCCAGCATTGTTCACAGCACTGTGGGAGCAAAGGTAAGTTTTGCAGGATGTTCACACAGCATACATCCCAATTTGGGATTCCCCAGGGGGATGCCCCCTTGGAGGACCATTCAGCTGATCACTGCAATCCTCTTCTGTGGCCAGCAGGGGGCAGGACACTGCATGGTAGCCATAGCACTGAGTGGCAGTTGGACATGTGAGACAGATGATTATAGTTACATTGCTGCATGGGATTTGGTGAATAACCTGTCAATCAAGTTCCCAGGTTCAGCTTCCATGCAAATTTCCCGCCCCCAGTTGTATTGTTTAATAATAATTATTTTATTTAAATGGACTTATGGGTTTATGGAAGAGTTACAAAATACTTGGACTTCACCTCTAATAATGTTAATACATTAATTCAGAAGTTGATCTCATACATAAATGAGTCTCAGTTCACACGGTTTGTTATTTGATTTTCAAAGTAAGTGCTATTGCAATTTATGATCAATGTTGCAACAATGATTTCCAAGCAGTTGTGACTACTCTTCAATCTGAACAAAACCCAGGGTTTTGACTTTCTCGTTTTTTGTTCCGTGCCCCACTGTGTGAGAACGCGTATTTCTTGTTTGTTTCTTTTAAACGCTTAAGTTGAAGCTTATTGGGCAGGTTTCACACCAGCATGAATGTGAGGCAATTACAGGCGAGCACCCTGCAATCTCCTGTGAAAAGCCGACCATAGTTTATTTATGAGCGTTATCACATATAATTTTGGTGTTTGCGAAATGCACCGCAAAAGCCCCGGAGCAGCATCCAGAGGACGCAGGACTGTGTTTTGTATGGTGGACTCATGAATGATGTGCAGTCAGGGACCTTTGTCCAGCACATCAGGCTTCGCCCCTACTGTAAATATTTGAATAAATAGTTGCTGTGTGCATGCAGGGCTGGACTCATAAATAATGTGTGGTCTAGGACCCTCAGTCCAGGATGGCACATTAAAGAACATGGAAGGGGCACTCTGGTGTGTCCCATACATGCACCAAGAATAATCCGCACTCACCCTAAATAATTGGTACAAACCAGTATATAAAAAATTATTATGCTAATTTATTAAATTCAACAATGGAAAAACAAAGAACCCAAATGGACATTACACAGTTAAAAAAAAACATATACAAGACAATATAAAAGGAAGGTGGGGGGAGCTTTGGGCGAGGCAATAATAGATAATCAAATAGTCACAATTTGCATATACTTAATTGTGTGCCAAGAAATAAAAAGGCATGGCATTATATGATATTATCACCAGGCCAGTGAGTATAAATTAGACCAGATATTAAACCAAAGTGTGATATTAGGTGTATGACCAGAGAGATAATAGAAACCTTGGAAGCAGTATCTAGACTGTGTCCGAGGAGGATAGTAAAAAACAGATGCAGAAGTGTGCCAAATATGTAGGAAGGTGTGCCCAGAAATAGCAGTGCAGAGTCTATAGAAAGGTATAACTCAATACTGACTGGCTTGGTGAATAGTGCAATGCAATTCAGTACAATATAATAAAATATATAAGGTAATGAGTACGTCACCGTAATGTGCCAATGCCTGCCGATCCCCCCCACACCGAAATCAAACAACCGCCGACGCGCTGCGTGGATACGCCACTTCACCTGGACGGGACCAACCTGTGGCCAGGATGGCACATTAGGCATGGCCCACTGAGTATATGAGTAGAGGCGGTGGCTCGCAGGATGTGCGGTTCTCATCCTCTAAATAACCGGCTAACTAGCTGAAAGACATCTAAATGGTTCCCCTTCTCCCCGGGGCCATATCTCCACAAGATTCATAAGCACTGGAGATGGATCCATCTGAGGAAACTTTTTCTCTATTACATGGGTCTAGAGGTGCCAGTGCATACCTACCAACTTTTCAGGGTGGGATAGAGGGACAGTTGTCAAATTAGGCCATGCTTTCTCATTGAGGGATAGATAGGAGAGTTACAGCAATTTAAACACTTTGAATAGGCAAATTAATCATTTATTGATGTAGATCTGCATGTTACCCCTCAAAGAGGGACAAATAAGAACAGCGAGGGACAAGGGGACATGGACTCAAAAGAGGGACAGTCCCTCCAAATCAGGGACACTAGGGAGGTATGCCAATTGGCTTATAACAAAGAGAGGAAAATGAACTAAAAGCGCATTTGCTGGATTAGAAGTCTTACTTTCCTAGGAGAAGAGGTTGTAGTCATGATCATGATAAAAGGGTACACCTAGTAGGACTGAGGTTGTTTAGTAGGAAAAACTACACCCACACCACTTTATTCATTAAATGTGGATTTATTTAGGGAAGGATAGGTAGGACAAGGTAGGATAGGGTTAAAAGGGTCCACCGGGGTCTTCTCTTCAGGGAAAAGGAAGGGATGAGGGATGCAGGTGCCTGTCATGGGAAATAAAGGGATTCAGTTACTAGGAAACCGGGTTCAGTGTCCATCGCATGGGCAGCTCCAAAATTCTACATCTAAATGTCCACTTACGAGGTGGGTGCAGGAACATTAATGTGGGCCCAAACGGGGAAGCTATATACCCCGGGGATGGGTGGTCCAGGGGAGCGCAGTGCCACTCCGGGTGTCCCCCATGCATCTAGGCAGGTTCTGATAGGTGTCTGTGAATAGAATGGGAAAGGCTAGCAATGAGGGCGCAGAGGGTTCCCTAGGCCTAGAGAGGGGCTGGGACAGTGTGTTTTCTCGGTCCTAGCGGCACTGATACTAGATGGGCATGCAACGGGGAACTCTTGCATGTATTAGCTGATTTTGGTTGCCCTGCACTTTGAAACCCTGTTATTTCACCTTTAAATTGTGCAGCCAAGGCCCGGCATCCATGCTCTGCAAGCTTGCTGTGCTTAACAGACTTTCAATCATTCAGTCAAAGCCCTTTATCATGTTTACATCCCTTGGCAAAGGGCTCTGCATAGTCAGATGTAGTAGAGTGCAGGCAAAATGTAATGAGGATCAAAACCCTTTTGTGAGCTCCTTCCTAGTGGCATCCTGATTTTGGTTGCCCTGCACTTTCAAACCCTGTTATTTCACCATTAAATTGTGCAGCCCTGGCCCGGCATCCATGCTCTGCAAGCTTGCTGTGCTTACCAGACTTGGGATTTCCATGAGGCCCCATGGCAATATGAGTGAATGAATAGTGGTGCAGGAGCGGTTGCTGCTCTATGCAGTCCTGCTAAGATAGTTACACCCAGGCTTGGAACTTACCTGGCAGGGTAGACACCATGATCCCAAAGGTGGTTCTCCCAGAGGGAGGATACCTGGGAGAATGCTTTTGTGGTTGTGGCTATTTCCTGCTGGGTACATTGCCTGGCCTTGTGGCCGGAGAGAGTGTTGAGCTAGACCTTTCACAGGATCATGACTGATTGTTCGGTTGATGCTAATGTGGGGAGTTCTTTCCAAGTAGCCGGTGTATGGGTCTACGAACCATATGGAACATCCACTGATGAAAGGATTGGTTGAGACCTCCCCTGTGCCCAGTAATGTTCTGAGAGTGGTGACCCCTGTATGGAGAGAGCTGGTCATCCAGGTATCCCGGCACTAGTCCTATTTAATTTTTGATCATGTCATAGTCCTTTTTTATTTGTTTTCGTGTGTGCACATGTGTTGTTTAGTTGTGGGTGCCTGGACCCTTATGGGCCCTGTCCCCAAGAATGGGGATGGAAGATGTTATAGGCCTTTTGGCCTCGCTTTGGAAACCCCACCCAGTGGCTCCCCCATTGAGGTCTGAGCTAGCACAAGGCAGGTCTTATGGTCAGCTAATGAAATTCAATGCAAAGCTGGTGGAGACTTTTGTTGGTGATAAGCGCTGGAGATGGTAGGAAGCTGCTGCCACTTATAGGGGGTCACTTCCCCTATTGGAGATACAAGTACTGGAAAAGTGCAATTCCTAACCGAAATGGAAGAAAAAGGCTATTGTGGCGTGCTGGGTGGAGTTCTGCTTTAAGGTGGTTGTAAATGGTGGGTTAAAAGATGTCCCCTTTCTCTGGAAGTTAACCAGGTTTTGGGTATGTATTTTATGTGCTGTGTATTGCTAAGGAACTGCCATATAGGTGACAGTCCTTATTTTTGCAGCATAAATCAATTTAAATGGTATTTATATGTAGGCTAATTAGCCGGTGTTAGTAATTTATGAAAAGAAAAACTTACCGCCACGGCCCGGGGGTACTTAACCTGCCCAGGGCCTCTGACGTAAGGAGGTTCTCAACGACGTTAGGTTGACATTCGTTACGGTGCTGTGAGATCACCTTTGGTCTGCTTCAGCGGAGTCTGTATCCCATCCGATGAATTGGTTGTCTTCAATTGAATAAAGATACCGCAAGAGTGTTTATTCTAAACACACTTTTATTCAGGAACGGGCAAAATACAGGGGGAGGGGGGCGGTGATAGGGCAAGAGTCACTGTGGGGGGATGGGGTAAAAATCCCAGCAGCGGCGATCCGTGCTGTGTAGTTATTAAAAGTTCTCTAGTCTTTAGAAGTAAAATTCATATCCATTCCGGGTGTTTCAAGTTTCCATAGTTGTAGTAAAAAATCAGTTGTTCCGTGAAAGGTTGATTGGAGCGGCGTCCTTGCCCGGCTCCAGAAAGATCCGACGCGCGTTTCGGTGTTACCACCGTCCTCAGGGATTGAGTTTTAGGCTTCTAATGGATAGCTGTCTTTTTATTGGTGGAAAATGTCCACGTGGTGCTTTCAGGAGGCGTTGTAACTCTTTTCATGTCATTAGTCCGCAGCTGTTACAAATGTTTCCTTTGGGAGGGCTCTGGGTTCTTATAAGCTGATGGTTGTTACAAATGTTTCTTTCTTGGCATCATGTTTCAGTTGTTACACTAGTATTGCTCTGGCAGCACGCCGGCTGTCGTCCGTTTGCAACATTTGTATTCCTTTTGACCGCAGACTTTAGAAAGTGCTTTTAACAGCCTGCGGCTTGTGCTCTGGCTGGTATTGAAGGCTGCGTATTGTCGGCAAAGGCCGACAAAGATAAAAACAGGAATAGAGGTTAAAAATAGATAAAATATGTTTTAAAAAATTAGTAACAAGTGAAGAATAAAATATCTGAGTAAAAATAGACCATAAGAATTTTTTAAATTAGATTAAAATGAGTTGAACATGAGATATCAATCTAAAAGGGTTCTGTGTGTGTGTTAAAATATTCAAAAACAGTGTTGGGTTAAGTGTTAAAATTAATGATTAATAATGATTAATAGTGATTTTAGAACTATTAAAAATGTATGATAAGGAAATGCCTGTGGTTCTATATGTTAAAAAGGCATTGAGCTGTAGGTGTGAGATGGGTGAAAAACATTTTTTCTGATGTTACAATAAAATAAATGAATATAAGTAAATTATATACATATAAATAAAATTAGAAATAAGATGTATGAGTGTATGTCTCTGGGAAATTAATGGTGTTGACGCCAATATGCTGAGATGTAGGATGTGTGAGTGATAAAAGTACAGATGGTCAAAGTCCAAAAAAAGAAATTAATTTTTTACTGGGTTGATGGTTACCGGAAAAATTTTTTTAGTTATTTTGTAAAAAGCAATTAAGATCGATCTCTACATTTAACCCATTCGGGGTGAGGGAATTAAGTTCAAAAATCCAAAAAGTTTCTCGTTTTGAGAGTTCAATATCAATATTGGATCCTCTCCAATTGGCTCGAACTTTTTCTATTATCCAGTAGTTGAGGTGTTTAGGATCTTGGTTATGTTTGGATTTGAAGTGGGCTGAGAGGTTGTGGGTTTCCAAGCCTTTTGTTATATTTCTGGTGTGCTCTCTTAAGCGGACTTTGAATTGTCTCTTTGTGCGGCCTATGTACAGCAGGTTGCATGGACACTGCAGGCAATAGATAACTTCCTTTGTATTACAAGATGTGATCCCTGATTGATTGCATTGATCCCTGTGATCAATGCAAAGCTGGCTAGTACCTGGTCGGTAACCGGCGACAAAGCCTTATGCTGAGGGAGCCAACTAATGGTCCACAGGGAATCCTTCGGGTACTACCTGAGAACCAAGTCCCTTCTCCTTCAGGAGATATGTATCCTTGTACTCTCTATCAGGGGATTTGTCCTCCAGGAGAGTAGGGGAAAGAGGTCCGTTCTCTTTTGAGAAGGTCCTAGACTGGGCACCCCAAAGTGTTTTTCAGTGTGCACTTTGGGTGGCATATTTTTGGGTGGCATATCCTGAGTTGGCAAGACATCATTGGGGGGCATCTGAAGCTGTGACTGGAGGAAGAAGAGGCCAGAGTGGCAGAAATGAGGACGTGATGGGGTCAAGGGACCTGTGAGCAGAAGAGACCAGGGTGGCTGGCAATGACAGTTGGCAATGGACCATATAGTGTTAGTGAGCATAATTTGTACTTGCCCCAGTGGCTCCAGTGAACGACAGACATCACAGCTCGCACATCTCTCATTTGAATGGCAGAGTTTAAAGCTAAAGTGCATCTTTTTGTTTGTGGCCTGTATCCTTCCACCTGCTATGCAAGGACCTGAAGAGGGAGAATAGAGTCCTAAAGAGACCAATGTAAGTGTTTATAGGGAGCTGGAAAGGGAGAATCCAGCTGAGGAAAAGGCTTAGTCAATGAGCTGTGTGGTGTATGCCCTGAGAGAATGTACCCCTAAATGGTAGCATGAAAGACAGACTGGAATTGGTGTGATGTAACTGATTCCTGGCATTCCTTGGCAGTAGGTCTGGATGTGGTTTGGTTCACTTACACACACAGAGGACGTACCAATTCAGGATGCCCCACAAAGATGGAGAACATTGGCAGCGGTGGATTGGGATCAAATAGGCCAATTTACCAATTTATTGGCCAGCCAATGACCAACCCATGAGCTGCACTTTTGAGCCAGTCAACAAATAGGCTAATCAGCTAAGACTATACCCAGGTGCATACTGGCCATTGGGAGACCCAGGCAAATGCCCGATGGGCTGCACTGCTTTGGGACAGTCTGGGTTGCTACCTTTACTAACACTCCCATCCAATCCCAGCCCCCATCCCCACTCTACCCCCTCACCCAAACAACACCAGCTCTTGTTCTCACCCTAATGATATAGCCTCAGTTTTGGAGCACATTGGATGACTGGCCAGGAAGCAGCAAAGATGCCACTGCCTGGTCATGGGCAGGCCAAGTGCTGGTAAAATCCCGGGCTGATGTTTGGCCCCAGTCCGCCACTAACTATAACCCTGCAGAGGCAGATCATGGGTCGGGGTGGAAATGACCCCCACATTCAGGTTGCTGAGGCTATAATAAACAGCAATAAGGGTATCCGCACTCTGGTAAATAAGTAGGGTGCACGATCCGGGGCGGTCGCAAACCCCACAATTGAAGGCAAAGAAGAGGTGGGGGATCGGCACTTCCTTAAAATCGCAATCTTTATTGTATAGAAGTTAAAATCATCTCCATTCAAATGGTGCACATGACAGCAGCAGCAATGAATAAAATCCAATATAGACCCAGACCAATAAAGATATGTGGTCCTCTGCTGAGGCTATAAGCATAGCTAGGGCAAAAGTGGTCTGGTGTGTCTTGGCTGGGGGAGGTACAATGGGGCCAGGTATAGAAGGAGACTTGGGAGGCAGGGGCATGAGATGGGTGTTGAAAGAGAAAGTGAATTCTGGCACATGGTTTGAGTGAAATGCCATCTTGGTTGCCACAAAGCAATGTGGCCCATCGGATAATGTCCCTGTGCTCCCCACAGCTAGTCTGCCCCTGACCGCCAGCCCTAGAGTTTGATGACCTCTTTAAACGTGACCATGTTTCCCTGTGCTCCCTACAGCCATCTGCCTGGGGCCTCCCGATTTGGGATTCTCTGCTGTGTGACAGTGATCTCTGCATTAACTCATCTAGCCACTGATTTTGATACTTTTAGCTATGTGGGTATCCATGTCAGGTATTTGTAAGTGGCTGGCATGGCCCTAGCTAGAGATGAGCTGGGGATATGGCTGACAGCGCCTTCTCTTCACTGATCTGATCTCGCTGTGGCGAAGAGGAGCGGAATGGCTGTCTGCTCCAATGGATTGCCAAAAGGGTGAGTTTTTACCTACATTCCTGAGCATAAACAGCAGGGCATCCCAAATCGCAATGTACCCGGTTAAAGTGGAGCAAAACCAAGAATTTTAACTATTGCAGGTTTTGGTCATTGAACCAGGGGAATCCCAATTTGGCATAACCCACTATGTGAAGTCCCCTAAATTGCCCCCAGTCCCATGGGGTGCATGCGCGTGCTCTCGTCCAAATGCTGTATGTTGTGCATATTAATGGCTGCCATACAGCATATAGCAAGAGCAATAGGGAGTGAGAGCAGCCGCATCCTCAGTTATTCTAGAGGGTAGCCCAAAGATGCTAGGTATGCATCTGGCATTCTTTACAGCACCTTGGGAACCAGGGCAAAGGTGAGTTTTGCAACAATTTGGGGGCATTTCACATAGCAGGGCATCCTAATTTGGGATGTCCTCGGGAAGGGCAGGGGGCCGGTCCTGTTCATTTGGACTCCAGGCTCTGTTTTTAACCAGACCTTCAGCATGATTTAATGAAAAGCCCAAACCCTTAAAAAACTATTCCCTGGCATCTAAAACGAATATATTTTAAGTTTTTAGTAACTTATTATTCTTCCCCCCACTGGGCTGCAACTCTGTTCAGGACTCTAGGATACGGGTGCCGCCAACTTGGCTCAGTAGCATCACATACTGAGGAGAGGAGAGCAGGATAAAGTACAGGGGGTGGGGTTATAGCTGTGCTTTGCACAGGCAGAGCAAAGCTGGGGTCAGGGAAAGGACAGCAATCCCAGAATGCAGAGCGACAGTCAGAACACTTCCTGTTTGCAGGCAGCCTGATGTCCCATGAGCTGCCATCTTGGATGTTTAAAGGCTCATAACATGCAGCAGATGCAGGTAGGATGATTTTTAATGTGGGCAATCTGTATGTACAGAGTGTGGGAAACATATAAGATAGGCTTTTATTCAGGGTGAAGGTCAACTTTAAGTGGACCAAAACCTGGGTGATTGAAGGACCTAGGTTTTGGTCCACTTCAAGCTAAATTTATGTTGGGCAACATCAGCTGGGCTCTTGGGAGATATGGAAGCTTATTTCAGAGGCTGTTTTATCTCTATCATTCTCTAAAGGGAGATAGCGAAGCACGATTTCGCAGACTGCATTACCTCGCTCATCCTCCAGAGGGCGATAGGTGCCGACAAGTCATGGTTTGAGGAATCTGTATTCAAATAAGTCTACCCAGAATGCCTGTGGTCACACAGAGGATGGGTCTTAGCTGCGGTTTTTGTGTTAAAAAGGTTCATATCATTAAACTTTTAGCATAGAGCCACATCTAGACTTATCTAAAGTTTGTATAAAATTAACAAGAGGTCAAACCCCAATAACTGTTTGCTCTCCCCATACGTAAGAGGTGGTGTTGGGAGTCTGGTGTGGGCGGGGCTATTAGCAAATAGGAATCCTTCAGGACGGCCACATGAGAGATTATGCTCCTGTCAATCGGGCAGGAAACATAATTTTTGGATACGCCAGTCGGCGTTGCTTTTGTTGTAATGAGTAGAGCAAACATGGCGCATTGTGATAATGCAAAACTTTTGCCGCATGTTTACACGTGCAGACCTGCATGCTATAGGCAGTGACGTCACACTTTTGGCCAGGTGGAAGCGGAGCTATGGCGGGCTTCCTGAAGTTGTAGGAGGTTATATTCCAGGCACTGTTGCAGTCTCTGCTCCCCACCATCTGCCAGAAGTTCGGCACATGTGACTGCGTTTTAATGTTAAGTTATTGCAGAGCTCTATTGTAAGCACCATCGACCCTTTAAAGTGGACGAACACCCAGAATTTTCACTATCCTGGGTTTTGGTCCACTTAACATAGAAACATAGAAGGTTGACGGCAGAAGGAGACCATACGGTCCATCTAGTCTGCCCTTATGTGTATACTGTATGTACTCTTTATCTTAGGATAGATGTGTGCTTATCCCAGGCATGTTTAAATTCAGTGACTGTTGATTTTTCAACTACCTCTGCTGGAAGTTTGTTCCAAGCATCTCCTACTCTTTCTGTAAAATAATATTTTCTAATATTGCTCCTGATCTTCCCCCCGACTAGCTTCAGGTTGTGCCCCCTTGTTCTATCATTAAGCTTCTTCTTAAAAACACTTCCCTCCTGAACCTTATTCAATCCTTTCACATATTTAAAGGTCTCAATCATGTCCCCCCTCTCCCGTCTTTCCTCCAGACTGTACAAATTAAGTTCTTTAAGTCTCTCCTGATAAGTTTTAAGTTTAAGTCCTTCCACCATTTTCGTTGCCCGCCTTTGGACCCGTTCTATTTGAATAATGTCTTTTTGCAGGTAAGGTCTCCAGAACTGCACACAGTATTCTAGCTGTGGCCTTACCAGGGCTCTATACAGTGGCATCACAACCTCCCTCTTCCTACTGGTGATGCCTCGAGCTATGCAGCCGAGCATCCTGCTTGCTTTTCCCACTGCCTGGCTACACTGTCCACTCATCTTGCAGCTATCAGTAATCAGTACCCCTAAATCTCTCTCCTCCGAGGTCCTGGATAACACAGCGCCGCCCATACGGTACTCAGAGCAGGGATTGCTTCTACCCAAGTGCATGATTTTACATTTAGAGACATTAAACTCTAGTTTCCACCATTTTGACCATCTATCCAGTAAAGCTAAATCATTTCCCATGTTGCAGACACCTCCAGGAATATCCACCCTATTACTAACCTTTGTATCATCAGCAAACAGACAAACTTTTCCTACCAAGCCTTCTCCTATGTCACTTACAAATATATAAAAAAGAATGGGGCCCAGGACAGAGCCCTGCGGCACACCACTTGTAACTCGCCTTTGTTCAGATTGCACACCATTTACAACCACACTCTGATACCGATCCCTCAGCCAACTGGAAATCCACTGAACTATCCAGGGATTGAGTCCTACCTTCAATAACTTATCTATGAGCTCCTTATGTGGTACAGTGTCAAAGGCTTTGCTAAAATCCAGATAGGCGATATCCACAGCACCACCTTCATCTAACACTTTAGTGACATTGTCAAAGAAAGCAATAAGATTGGTCTGACATGATCTGCCCTCAGTAAAGCCGTGCTGTTTTGGGTCCAATAGGTCATTAATTTTTAGATGGGAAATTATCTGTTTTTTTTAAGAGTGTTTCCATTAATTTGACCACTATAGATGTTAAACTAACTGGCCTGTAATTACTGGCTTCTTCTCTACTCCCTTTTTTATGGATTGGTACGACATTGGCCATTCTCCAATCATCTGGAACTTCACCAGTTGAAAGGGAATGGTTAAGTAAATCAGTCAGAGGGGCTGCAATCACAAACCTAAGTTCCCTTAGAACTCTGGGGTGGATTCCATCTGGACCCATCGCCTTACTTACCTTTAGATGTGCCAGCTCGGATAGGACATCAGCCTCCAGAAACTCCGGAGCTGTGCCCTCCCAGCTGGATGCTGTGCTATGGCCATGCCTGCTACTATCTGAAAATACTGAACAAAAGTAGCTATTCAGATGGTCAGCCACAGCCTTATCTCCGTCAATATATTTATTTTCCCTATTTCTAATTTTTGAGACTGCATTGTTTTTCTTCTTTCTGTCACCAATATATCGGAAAAAGGTTTTATCTCCCCTCTTCATAGATTTGGCCATTTCTTCCTCTTTTTGCCCTTTAGCAGTCCTTATAATTAGTTTTGCTTCCCTCTGTTTAATTTTATACGCCTCTCTGTCAGCTACACTTCCACTTACTTTATACTTCTTATAGGCAGACTTCTTATCTTTTATGATAGTGCTGACTTCCCTAGTAAACCATAATGGTTTCTTCTTCCTTTTATTCTTGCTAGTTTGTTTCACATATTGCTTAGTTGCCTTTAAGATGGCCATTTTTAATAGTGACCACTGGGCACTCACTTCTGCTACTCTGTTCCACTCACCTAATTTTCTTTCTACATACTTCGCCATTTCCTTGAAGTTTGTCTTCCTAAAGTCTAGCACTTTGGTTCTGGTGTGTGATTGCACAATGTCTGTTTTTATTCGGAACCATAAGCATTGATGGTCACTGGAACCCAGATTTTCTTCAACCCTGACCTCGGACACCAGATCCCCATTGGTCAGAATAAGTCCAGAATGTTATCTCCTCTAGTTGGCAATGTCACAAGTTGTTTTAGAGACACTCCATTAAGTGCCTCTAATATAGTCCTGCTCTTGCATGTCGATGCACTTGGGATATTCCAGTCCACATCAGGCATGTTGAAGTCACCTGTAATTACAACGTCCCCCTTCTCTGCCATTCCACTGATTTCATCTATTAACAGGTTATCTAGATCCTCAGATTGTCCAGGGGGCCTATATATCACACCAATTCTGACCACAGCTCCCTCCCTAGTCTGCATGGTAACCCAGAGAGTTTCTAGTTCATTATGTGTATGCTGAATTATTGTTGATTGAAGTGTAGTCTTGACATAAATGGCTACTCCACTGCCCTTTCTATCCAATCTGTCTTTTCTGTACAATGTGTAACCGGGTATGGCTATCTCCCAGTCATTGTGATCCTTGAACCAAGTCTCTGTTATTGCAACAAGATCCAATTCATCTCTGGATATGATAGCCATTAATTCACAGAGCTTGTTGCCCAAGCTGCGAGCATTGGTACACATCATGTGGATGTTGTTGGTATTGTGTTTTAGTGTGTCCTTGATCTTTTCCACCTCTAGCCTACCACTGACCGGGCTTCCTGCTTCAATGTCCTGCTTCATCCTAAATGGTAGGGGACAGAAATCACCCTTACAAGTTACATCTCTGTCCCCTTCCTCTAGTTTAAATCAAAAAATGCTCTGAGTTCCACTCCAAGTTCTTCTGTGCCTTTCTGTGAAGGATGCAAGCCATCCCTCTTGAACAACTCATTGTTCGACCACCTTCTAACATCATGACTAATACACTCGCGCTGAGTGAAACCCCCCCCAGAAAGCCCGATAAAACTCACCTCACCCCGCTCCTACGACACATGCGCGGCTGCTCGTCCAATCAGCGCACTCTGAGCCGCTGTGGTATGCACGTACAAGCGGCGTCCAACCACAGTGGCTTCGAGCACGCTGGCGGCTGCATCTCGCATTTCCTTCTAACAGGGAGCTTGCCGGCGCAAGGATGGCGCAGGATGCAGCCCCTCGAATTTGTTCCCTGCCCCGGGGGAGGCATCCCAAATTGGGGATCTGGCTGTGTGAAATCCGCTAGATCTCCCAGAACAACTCACCTATTCCCAATCTTATGGCTCTCTTCCGATCAGAGCTGTTTGCAGTGTCATTGTAAAAAAACTGTTTTTTCAATTTTGTAGTTTTTAACTACAAAACCATATTGCGTGTAATAATGTTTGTGCCTCCCTTAAAGTGGACCAACACCCAGGCAGATACAGATTCCCGGGCCGATCCGATCTCTCCCTGCAGGGCGTCCAAAATCAGGATGCCCCTCTGTGTGAAACCCCCCAGGACGCCGGTAAACCTTACCTGATTCCCGGTCCAACGGTGCATGCGCGGGCCGCATCTGGTGCTTCTCTCTAGCAGGGTGTGGGTGTGCTTCCTGTAAGAGGGAAGCGCAAGATGTGTCCGCCAGCGTGCTCGGATCTGCTGCGGTAAGACGTCTCATTGACGCGCATACCACGGTGGCTCCGAGTGCAATTATTGGACGAGCGCCCGCGAATGCGCCGTAGGAGCGGGGTGAGGTGAGTGGATCTGGGCGTTCTGGGGGGGTTTCACATAGCGGGGCAACCCCAACTGGGACGCCCCACGGAAGTGGACCAAAACCCAGGATAGTCAAAATCCTGGGTGTTGGTCCACTTTAATACTTGTATTGCCCCCTCTCAAGCAAAACCAGCCTGGGCACCAGTTAAGTGGTCTGGTAGACCAGGTTGTGGAGGCCGAGCAGCTGGCCCCGGGCCATAAAGGCTACCAGCACACATGGACACCGTGCTCTTCTGCACTTTCCTGGCATTTGGGGATGCCCTTAGAACTATTAATTATTTTTACTCTTTACCTCCTTCCATTGTAAGCTGATAATTTTTTGGGAGTCTCAAAGTAGGACAGCTTAAAGCTGAATATAGCCCGTGTCTTAGATTTCAGAGTCGGCTGCTGGCTTTGCCCTGGGGCATCCCAAATTGGGATACTCCGCTATGTGAAACCCCGCAGGGAGCTGGCAATTGCTCACATTTCCTTGTCCAACGGCGCCTGAGCGGGCTTTCATCCAATCAGAGCCGCCCACTGAACGTAAGTCGTCAAGGTGGATCTGATTGTAGTCAATGGGGAGCGAGAGCGGCCGCATCCTCGGGCTGTGTGCATGCTTCCACCCTAGACATTTAGATAGGTTGGGGCCTGAGCACAGGGCAGCAAGGGATGCGTTCGCTCTCACTCCCTATTCACACTATTCAGAGCTGCTCACCAAATTACATCACTTCAATGGGCAGTTCTGATTGGAGGAGAGCCTATGCAGGCAGCATTGGATCGGAAAGAGGTGAGTCTGCACACACCGATCTGGGGGTTTCACACAGTGAGGTATCCCAAACTGGGATGCTTCGGGGGTGCAGTACAAAACCTGGGTAAGTGAAAACCCCAGATTTTGTTCCTGTTTAAACCAGTTGGTGGGTGATGAGCATGGTGGGGGTGTGATTTTGAGGTGTGGATTATTTACAGGCTGTATAGGAAAATAATATTCACAGCATTCTATGCTACTTATGCACATGCATGACTGCTTCTGAGCTGCATTCTATAGGCACATTTCCCAGCCAGGTGGAAGTGGGGTGTAGCATAGTGTACAATGTTATATTCAAGGCACTGCTCCTCACCCCCTGCCAGAGACTCAGCACACACACACTAATGGCAGCACACATGGCAACGCTTCCATTGCCTGTTGCAAGAAATGTCAAATTCTTGCTGGGCACTTTTGTAAGCACCATCGACCCTTTAACTGCCAGCCTACTGAGAGGACTGTCACCTCTGTTTAATTTGACTAGCCCGAATTTTGTTCCCTGCCCCAGTGGCATCTCAAATTGGCTTGCCCCGCTGTGTGAAACCCCCCAGATTGCCCAGAAAAACTCACTTATGGCTGATCCTATGTCGTATGCGCGGCTCTCGTTCCCTCAGAGCCATTTACCGCTCATATTAAAGTGGACCAACACCCTACTGGATCGGCCCGGGAATCTATAAGATTCCCAGGCCGATCCAATCCCTCCCCGCGGGGCATCCAAAACCGGGATGCCCCGCTGTGTGAAACCCTCCAGGACGCCCACTAACCTTACCTGCATCCCGGTCAAACGGGGCTTCTCTCTAGCAGGGCGCGTTCCCGCGCCGGCCATTCACAAACTGTTAGAGGGAAGCGCGAGATGCGGCCGCCAACGTGCTCGGAGCCGCTGAGGTTTGACACCGCTTAGAACGGCATACCTCAGCAGGTTAAGAGCACGCTGACTGGACGAGCGGCCGCACATGCGCCATAGGAGCGGGGTGAGTTGAATCGGGCGATCTGGGGGGTTTCACATCGGGGGTGCCCTGGAGAAGTGGACCAAAACCCAGGATAGTCAAAATCCTGGATGTTGGTCCACTTTAAATGTTCAGCAAACGGCTGTTGATTATGCAAGTGAGAGCGGCTGCATCCCCTGCAGGGTGTGTGCTTTTGTCCCTTGCCTATCTGAATGGCTGGGAGTGGGAGTGTGCACACAATCCAAAGATGCAGGGAATGAGGCTGCCAGTGTTTATATCGGGGGGGGAGCCAGGCAGAATGTTAATGTTAGAGAAGACCAGCAGCCGACCCTGAATTGCTAAGAAAAAAAATCTCCTAAATGTATGTTTTTCTACAAAAGCATATAGTATGTAATATTGGTTGTGCTTCCTTTGATACTTTAATTGCTCCCTCTCAAGCAAAACTAACCTGGGCACCAGCTAAGTGGTCTGGTAGACCAGGTTGCAGAGCCCCCAGCCCTAGAGGCTACCAGCACACATTAGCAATGTGCTCTTTTGCAGCCCCCTGGTCTTTAGGGATGTAGGCAATCAGGCAGGGTGTTTTGGCAAGTCAACGCTTGTCTGCAGGTGCCTTGCCAACCCCTCCTGCCCTTCGAACTGCTGTTTTTTTTACTAGTTACCTCCTTCCAATTTAAGATGACCATACTTTGGGACCATCAAAGTGGGACTGCTTAAGAGCACTATCACGAAATTGTGTAATATTAAAAACCCATTTAAACATCTCGGTTAATGACAAGAGGGCTCATTATATGCCCAAACTGAATAAAACTCTGGCCAAGCTTGTTGTTTTCTTCTTCTGGTAGGAATAACATCTAGGGGTGACAGGTTTAGTCTATGAGACTAAAACAAGCCTGGCTGAAAATTTCTTGCAGCCAGGGGTATAAGTGACCACTCCTCCCGCCATCCACCATATTTATATGGATTTTTATGATTGGGCCATTATACGCAATATTGCTCCTTTAAACTAAGTAGTGGGTGATGGGTGTGGTGGGGTGTGATTTAGTGGTGTGGCTTACCTACAGGCTTTATAGGAACAAATATCCACATTGTTCTATGCTACTCATGTGTAGAAGTAAGTGTATCCCCACCCCCCCGGTCACATGCTCCAGGGATCTTTTTCCATAAAATATGTTGGTAATTGAGTCAATGCTCAGAGATCCATGCATTCCACGAACGCCATTATGCCAAAAAGAGCAGTTGTAATGTTAGCAAAGTGGGACATTTAGGTGTCCCCAGAGTTTTCAGAGGGACCCTGCGGCTCAAAATGGTACTGTGCTACCAAATAAAGGACATCTGGTTGGTTTATTCCATCGTTGGGTATTGTCCCATGCCGTCGTTCTTCTTCTGGCAGTAGCTGGGAGCGGGGCTCATTGCCCATTTGTGATGCCCCATTAAAAGGTAGAACAACACCACCAAGAGTCTTAAGGAACCGAGGAGGGTGTTGTTCCTCTTTAAACAAAGCCAAAACTATTAATTCGAGTTCCCTGTCTCGAACCACGATGCTGCACTCTGTGGACCCTCTATGGTTTGCTTGGTATACTTACTGATCTGGCATCACAGAATGGTCGGTGCTTTCCATCCTGATTGGCTGGCATCATCTAGCAATCTATTCTGAATGGAGATGAGCCTGCACAAATGCTGTGGGATGGCCAGAGAGGTAAAATTACTCTGCCAATTTGTACAGTGGATCCGAGAACAGGTGAAATAGAAATCCTTAAACCAAAACCGGTCCTGGAATCTATGAGACTCTAGACCAAGATTCCCTTCACCCCTATTTCGGGATGCCCTGCTGTGTGAAACCCCCCACTTCACTGCAATTTTACCCCTCCACCAAGACCACCATGCACACTCTTATCTCTTCTTGGGTTGGGAAGGGTTGTGAGTGATGCTGCGCGCTGGTGATGTGTGCGGCTAGGGATTCAGCTTCCCCAGCACATTAAAGTGGACCTAAACCTGGGATTTTGAGTAACCCAGTTTTTAGTCCCTGCCCCCAGGGCACCCCCGATCCGGGATTCCCCGGTGTGTGAAAGCCCCCAGGTCATCCATGCTAACTCACTTTTCCCCGGTCTTTTGCCGCATTCGTGGTCTCTCGTCTATTCATCATGCTTAGATCCGCTCACGCCCACTTGTCTTAAGACTTGGCTCCAGTCAAGTTTAGCCAAGCTCACCAGCGGTCACATCATGCTACCCTCTAACAGGGTTAAACAAACCATCTGGTAAGGGGCACTACTGTAATCTACGCACAACTAAATCAAAGCTACTTGGGTGCTCCCTGAATTCCACAACCACATAAATGTACACCATGAGAAAAAAAAACAAATGTGGAACTCAGAAACAAGGGCACACCAGTAGATATGTGAAAAATAGACAATATAATTTAATTTATTGCTGGCATATAAAGGTTAAAAAAAATTTTACACAAAAAGACAAGACAAAGTTAAAAGAAGAGGTCTCCTGGTGAACAAATCCTACTAATAAAGCACCAGCACTGACATCAACATGTGCTGGATTGCTCCTATGGTTATCGTAGCAATCAATAAATAAATCCTATACCCAATATAAATAAATTAATGAATGAATTAATACATGAAGATATCAAGTGAGGGCGGTAGCAGATAAGGGACTGTGCAACGTGAATACTGATCAAGATGATAACTATATAACAGTGTAATAAGGAAAAACAAATACTATAGGGGAAACAAATTTGTATACAAAGCCTAATAAAAAGTCTAGTAGAAAATCGCCCACCATGGGATGATTGCAGAAACTGTGTGTGAATACAAAAAATGTTTTTTTGTGCAAAACCAAAAGAAAAAGAAAAACCATACGTGGTACCGCTAGCCTAATAAGGGGATGGATAAATAAATGTATGCAAACGTGTGCCAAAACAAGAAGCCTGAAAAGGACCCAAAGACAGGCTGCTAATGAACAAAATTACAACCGTGCTGAGATTTCACATGTGTATGTCTGTGTAACTCAAACATTGATACATAGTAAAAAGATGACGGTGTATCAAATATTAGCAAAACTAAATCAAACACATAAGTAAAAATAAGTTGCAAATTGCCCCAATGAGAGATATAAACATCGATCAAGCAGACAATGAAAGGTGAATACCGCCCAAACTTGCTAGCATAACGCCAGGAGACCCGAGCTGCCCCGCGCGCTCCGCCGTTGCTACACGGCTTCTGATAGGGGTGCTGAATAATCTGCATGTGACGCTCTTATGCCCAGCCGTGCGGGCGGCCGCCGCGTCACACGCCCCCAACACCAAGCAGGTGAGGAGTCGCCGTCCGCCCACCCGCAGGCAGTCACGCCCCCCGTGATGACCCGGCCGCCGTCATCAGCTGCGAACGTGGGGGCGGGAGTGCCCTGAGTAGACTGGAGGCGACAGGGGATGGGGCGCGCGCGTCAGGCCCAACACGGCGCCGAGCACCGGATGCAACCAACATGCAAAGCCAGTCAGTGTTAAAAAGATGCGGAGCCAAACCACAATTCAAGGGGAGCCAAATCCCCAATTTCAACAATGGATAAATATATACAAAAGACATCCATCAAGCATTATACACAATATGGGTCCACTTATCTATACCAATATATAGAGCTGATAGGCGGCCCTTGATTTAATGTGGGCCGCTACTTAAAGCGCTGCTTAGTCCCATTCACATATACATGAATGTAGTCCTCATGTCAGCAGGATTATGGTGGCTGCTATAAAGTGCTCGTTGGTCCAATACTAGGCTTTAAAGTGCCAGTCCAAGAAACACAGGTACAAAAAGGTCCCACTTCTAACTCATCTCTGTAATGGGGTAAAAGATGAAAAAGGGTTGCTGATGCCAAACCGCAGGTCGCAGGGACTTGACTTCCATGGAATGTATCTTGCCCCAACCGTGGGACGGCGTGTCCTCTGAGTCGGTCCACGATGTTCTCTCCCACAACCGGCCGCACCACATCTAACCACCATCTGGACAATCAAATCAACAAGACAAATAGTGAGGTGACAACAAACACACCCTACTCATTGAACACAATAATAACCAATAGTGACACGATTGCTAGAAAGCAAACGCGTGCCCAGATGCCAATCAACCTATATAATGTGTAACAAAACTAGAGATGAAGAATGAGACACACCCCCCCCCCCCGCCCCAACCCCACACCAAAAACACCCCCCCCACCAGCACCCACCCTAAACCCTCCTCCCAACCCCCTGCAGGTGCAACCCCCAACCGGAGTGAAGGGACTCTGCTCAAGTCCGTGGGTGTCGGTCATAAGAGCAGAAACCCCATGAAACCCGGTGTAGTGTGCCCATGATGGTGTATAGTGAAGGTGTTGTCAAAAAGGAAAGGTGAACGACCGGTGTATACATGTACTGCGTCGTGAGGCCTAACGGTCTGTTACCAGTGCATGTGGACCAGGGGAGGGAAACTGCCCGGCGGGCACAAAGCGGTCAAGTAGTCCTGCTGACCAACGGGCACAAGGGGGTCAATTGGTCCCCCTCAATAAAACCTCCAGGATGAAGTGGCTGGAGTAAGGGGCTAGACTAAGGGTGGAGATAATTATAAAAACGGAGTGTAAGAAACATCTTCGTTTAGTCCACATGGGGAGGCGGAATCTAAATTATACATCCATCTCAATTCCTCCCTCAAAAGTTTGTTCTTCAAATCACCTCCACACGGACCTACTGATACTCTCTGTAGACCTATTACTTGTAGGTCATCCACCTACCTTGGAGAAAGTGTCTAGCAACAGGGGTCAAAAACCTACCTTGTTCAAAGTCCCGGATGTTGTAGAGATGTGACTGCACTCTGGTTTTCAGCACGTTTTTGGTCTCCCCTACATAAAATTTGGTACAAGAACATTTGATGGCATACACAACAGACTTCGTGTTACAATTAATAAAGTCACGTAAAGCAAAACTCTGGCCTGTGAACAGATTACTCACCACTTTAGTTGGTTTCATGTGTTTGCAGATGGAACACTTCCCACAAGGCGCTGACCCTTTGCTACCCATAGTATTCAGCCAAGTATCTTCTGATTGCGCAAAATGGCTGTGGCAAAGGTGATCCCTCAGATTATTTGCTCTTCTTGCTATCACCCATGGTCTGTCTGGGATCCAATCCTTTAAGTCTCTGTCACTTTTCAGGATGTCCCAATGCTGTGCCAAAATGGTCCTTATTTGGCCCCATTGGTTGTTGTACCTAGTAACTACTCCGATTTGTTGTTGTGATGGCTGGCGTGTACGTTTTTGTAAAAGATCCTTACGACTGGAGACTCGTGCCCTTCCCATGGCCTCTGCCAGGGGTCGCTTAGGGTAGCCCCGGGCTTTGAATCTTTCCTTGAGGAGAGCCGCCTGTCTCTCGAATTCCTTGTGAGTACTGCAATTGCGTTTTATCCTGAGGAATTGGCCGGTTGGTATGCCTCTCTTGAGGTGGTCTGGGTGTGCGCTATCGAAATGTAATAAGCTGTTTGTGGCAGTGTCCTTTCGATGTAGAGTGGTCTCTATATGCCCCTCGGGTGTCACCATAAGATGTAGGTCCAGAAAAGTGACGCTCTCTGTTGAAGAATAAGATGTCAGAGTGATATTCAGATCGTTGTTATTTAGAGCCGAGAGAAACTCATCACATTCAGTTTTGGTGCCATCCCAAAGGAACAAAATATCATCGATGAATCTGAACCAGGCCACGATGTGGCCCTGGTTAAGATCCCCCAAGTCATTGAACACAATCTCCCTCTCCCACCAACCTAAGAATAGGTTGGCGATTGAGGGTGCGCACCTGGCACCCATCGCCACCCCCATCCTCTGTCTGTAAAAACTTTTGTTGAAGGTGAAGTAATTATGTTCCAGTACAAACTGGACCACATCAAGGATGAATTGTCTCCGCCTGGGCTGTGTGTTAGCTTCCATGCTCAAAAAGTACTCAACGGTACGCATGGCCAATTCATGTGAGATATTCGAGTACAGCGCCTCAACATCACATGTTACCAATAAGCAGTTCTCTGGTAGCTGTAACTGGTCCACTTTGGACAGTAGGTCTAATGAGTCCCGGAGATAGGAGGCCAAGCCCAACACATGGGGCTGGAGAAAACTGTCTACCCACATGCAAATGTGCTCAGTGAGGGAGCCCATCCCAGAAATAGTCGGGCGTCCAGGTGGTCTAAGACGGTCCTTGTGAACCTTTGGCAACATATAAAATGTTGGGGTCACCGGATTTGCCACCTTCAAAAATTCACATTCATTTTTGTCTATAGCTGAATCTTCCAGTGCCTGATCAATAAGTGTATCGATCTCCCTTTTATACTTAGGCCCAGGATTGGAGGGTAGTTTTTCATAGTATTTGGAGCCATGGATTTGCCTCAAAGCTTCCTCCATGTAGAGGCCGACAGGGAGGACAACAATGTTGCCTCCCTTGTCGGCCTCCTTAATGACTATATCCTTGCGCCGCTGTAAATCATGTAGGGCTTTTAGTTCCCCTTTCCTGATGTTACCCCCATGACCCCGAATAGGTAAGTTTCTAACTTCTTCACTCACCATTTGAAAAAATGTTTGAATCGCTTGGTTCGTGGATAGCGGGGGAGAGAAGGTCGATTTTTTCTTTAGATAATTCTTTTTTGACTGATCCATGGTCTGATCATTGAGCTCCTCCAAGATGGCCAAAGTCCGTACCTCCTCTGGGTCCCAATCAATGCCATCTTTACGTCGCTGGAGGTTCGCGAAATGTTTCTTTAGGAGTAACCGTCTACAGAAAAGAAATATATCTTTAGTTACCTCAAATTTATTGATATTAGCAGAAGGAGAGAAAGAGAGGCCTTTAGCCAATACCGACCTCTCATCTTGTGATAAAGGCACGTCTGTTAGATTAATTATCTGTAACTGGAGGTTATCATCTGTTGGAGGGGTTATCGTATCTAAACACGTTGGCTCAATGGTCATACTCATGTTGGGGTCCCGGCAGCTACTTGGAGTTATCTGGGCAGAGGTTGTATCTGTCTGCCGTAACCCCATTTGTTGCGGTCTCTCAATCTCACCCCTCTGTCGCCTCTTCTCGGGTCTCCTGGCGTTATGCTAGCAAGTTTGGGCGGTATTCACCTTTCATTGTCTGCTTGATCGATGTTTATATCTCTCATTGGGGCACTTTGCAACTTATTTTTACTTATGTGTTTGATTTAGTTTTGCTAATATTTGATACACCATCATCTTTTTACTATGTATCAATGTTTGAGTTACACAGACATACACATGTGAAATCTCAGCACGGTTGTAATTTTGTTCATTAGCAGCCTGTCTTTGGGTCCTTTTCAGGCTTCTTGTTTTGGCACACGTTTGCATACATTTATTTATCCATCCCCTTATTAGGTTAGCGGTACCACGTATGGTTTTTCTTTTTCTTTTGGTTTTGCACAAAAAAACATTTTTTGTATTCACACACAGTTTCTGCAATCATCCCATGGTGGGCGATTTTCTACTAGACTTTTTATTAGGCTTTGTATACAAATTTATTTCCCCTATAGTATTTGTTTTTCCTTATTACACTGTTATATAGTTATCATCTTGATCAGTATTCACGTTGCACAGTCCCTTATCTGCTACCGCCCTCACTTGATATCTTCATGTATTAATTCATTCATTAATTTATATATATTGGGTATAGGATTTATTTATTGATTGCTACGATAACCATAGGAGCAATCCAGCACATGTTGATGTCAGTGCTGGTGCTTTATTAGTAGGATTTTTTCACCAGGAGACCTCTTCTTTTAACTTTGTCTTGTCTTTTTGTGTAAAATTTTTTTTAACCTTTATATGCCAGCAATAAATTAAATTATATTGTCTATTTTTCACATATCTACTGGTGTGCCCTTGTTTCTGAGTTCCACATTTGTTTTTTTTTTTCTCATGGTGACCCTCTAACAGGGAGCGTGCCCAGGAAGGCTATTCACAAATGCCTAGAGTGTGCCCGTTGGGCCGGGGGAGGTGAATTTACTGGGTGACCAGGGGGGGTTTCACACAGCGGGGCATGGTGGCTGATTGGATGAGCGGCTGCACACGTGCTGTTGGACCATGGAGAGGTGAGTAGATTTGCGGATTCGCCGAACGGTGGGGTTTACACTGTGGGACACCCCAAACCAGGGTGCCCCAGGGGGACGGACCAACAAAAAATCCTGGGTTTGAAGCGGTTTACCTGTGTGCTGTCTCTACCTGCATCCTACTTAACTCCCTACTCTCAGCACAGATATTTGAGTGTTGGCTTATCTCTTCTGCCTGCAGCCCAGTGAAATGAATTGCTCGTTTGCTCAAGCAGACTGAGCAGCCCACCAGGATTTCTCCTGGTGCTCCTGGCAGCCAGTCCACTCCTGCCCATCTGTCTGTGAATGGGCAGGTAATGTCACTCTGTGCAGCAGATCCATATGGCTGTCACATGTATTACCAGAGGCGGCTCAGCCTATAGCGCAGGAGCTCTAGGCTCAGGAGCGCCATGTAGTACCTGTGGCTCTGTAGCGCTCTCCCATAAATTTCAATGGGCTTTCATTTCAATGGGCTTTCATTAGTTAAACAGCGTGTTTGACAATTTAATTTTTTTTCTCAAATCATTGTGTGACCTGCAAATGAACAGATTTATCAATCTTTTGGACTTTTTCTATTTTTATGCAGAATTGCATTTACAGGTCTGGCACTAAAGTGTTATTGTCACAGTGTTAAAACAATGTCATTCCATGTGTTTTTGCTTTGTTACTGGTGTATATGTGTTCAAAAACAAAACCACATGGAGGCTACCACACAGCCCCCAACACCTGTGTGGTAGCCTCCGTGTGGTTTGGTGTATAGTTATTTTGCTCAAGTTTGCACACTTTTTTGTATTTCAAGTTTGTGCGGCCACTTTTCTTTATATTTCAACTTTGTTCAAAAACAGACTTTCATCACACCGCATCTGGTGCTCTACGCTACAGCGCCCAGCTTTAGATTGCCGTGGCTGTGTGTGTGTATAGTCTTTTGGTAAATATGGTGTGGAGCGTGGAGTGCCAGCCGCACTGAGCTGGTGCTACCTCTCGCTCGCTGCAGCGCTATATTTCTGTTAGAGCGCCCAACACACATCATATTCATCAATTCCGGCATGCTTACTACAGCAACCACAACGCTAGGTGCCCGATACCCGCTTACAGTGTCTACTAGTGGCCGCTATACAGCCGCTCATCTGGCAACACCTGGCGCTAGTAGTGAATCAGCCTCCACGTTTATTTGCATCAAGGTTTATAGTTGGTGTGCATTTGTTCCTGCTCTTTTTTAGACTGTTGGTTATAGGGTCCACAGAGAGAGTGACCCCTGGTACAGATAGCACTGATTCATATATCTTTTTCATTTTTTTCTGCAGTGTGCTTACCTTAAACTGACCCAGCTCCTGTGCCTGGTGTGCCAGCTGGTAGCCTCGTGAGGGGCATCCCACGTCATTTTCTTTTAAATGAAAAATGCAGCTGTTGCAGAAAGGGATAAACATAGCCAGAGAAAACATGCGGATCTATCCACATAAAGCCTATGGCCAGGATTTAAGTAACATCACTGGACAAAGCAGCCTTCAAACTTTTAAAGAAAGCACGCACACCCCTGGCAGATCAGAAATACTCTGAAGTTGGCAAAGTGCAATATGGAATAGCTACAAAATAATATGTGCAATGACTAAGCGGGGTGTCTAGCCTGTGGAACACATGTTCTTGGCATATAATCAACCAATTAAACATGCAATAAAGTGGAACCAAATGGATTTCAGTGGAATTTTTGTAAAATGAAATATTGCATGATGATATAGTTTAAAGTTCTGGCGCTATAACTTAGCATAGAGCCCGGACAAGTGACGCTTGTCCAGCATTGATGAATGTGAAGTGTGCAGGGCACTGTAGAAGCGCTCTCCCTGATTCACCCAAAGCCCAACGTTCACCCAACGCTACGTGGCACCAGGCGTTAGGTTTTCTTAAATAACCCCCTTAGATGTGCGTCTGCTGCACTTTATGACCAGCATTAGCCACTGGGGTGGATTTTTAGTGTCTGACCACCAGTGAGCTGAGTGATTCAAGAGTATTTGGGGTCTATTTTAAAGAGAACCTCTAACCAGTGGACCTTTTATTATTGCCTGTGAGATGAGCCAAGCAGAGTTTGATTTGGGCACATACATAGAACACAATCTCACCTTTTCACTGTGATCTACTGTTGTACCCAGGCTGCACTGGAGTGGTGCCGGTGCTGCCTGGTTTGGCAGGTCAATATTAAAGGCTGAAGAAGCCTTAATGATGAGCAAAATAAGAGTTGTGTGCTGAGGATAATGAAGATGTAGGCAAAATGCAGTGCTAAATGTGTGATGGAAGTATATTTCTGTGTGCTACTTACCTGGCACCTGCATTCAGCTTCCACGTGGCTGACAAAGTGATGTGGCACTTATATCTCTATCGGGAGCCATCGAAAAGAGACGAATGCAGGTATCCAGGTAAATAGCACACAGTAACAACACACTCTCTTCCAAACCCACATTCTGCACTGCAGCACTGGCCACCACCACGGGTACAAGTGTTTATTGAATGTCTATGCAGCTACACTTGATGGAGCATTCCTCTGCAGCAGTATCCCTGTTCTCTTCTGGTCTGCCAGGGGTGGGGATGTGGCTACTCGTTGCCACATTTGAACAGCACAGGATCACAGAACTAGGTGAGTATGTGGCCCCATTGGACCTTAATAATGAAGTAGATCTTAGACCATTTTTCTAATTCTTATCTCCCAATTGGGCATAGCAAGTGATGGTGATAGTGTATGTGGATAGCTAGTCTACCCTTGCAATGGAGACTTCGTATTATCCCTTTTTTAAACCCTGATTGGGTCAAGGTATCTTCTTTTTTTGGTATTATTTTTACACGTAGTTCTTCTGCAGTGGATTGTAATAAACATAGCTTGACCTTGGAGTTAATACCATCAAGGTGGGGTTAATACCTCCCCTTGATTTAAGCTGTTGCAGGATTAGGAGGGCAATTTCCTGTAAGAGTGACTCATTCTTTAAATTTTAATTTTAGTCAGCAAGATGGGCAGGGATTGATTAATGTATAATAATTTGAGAAAAGTCCCCATTTTTATCAGATGGGCAGAAATTGTAAAGAAAATAATCATTTCAAACACTTCTTTTTTCCGGCCCCCTGCTTCCACCACCACCATGCGACTTTGCTTCTCCACTGACAGCAGCAGCAGTATTGCCTTCACCTGCTCCTGAACTGTCCATACCAGCCCTTGCCCCAGTACCCATCCAAGTTACTGACTTGCAACGGTGCAGTACTGGGTGGTATATAGTACCACCTGTGCAATGTACCGGGCACAACGCAGTATACAATAGTGTACTCACAGTGTGTAAATACATTTACATAAAAGTGCATAAAAGTGGATCAAAACCTGTAGTGTTCCCCTGGATTGCTATAAAATGTAATTTACCAGCAATCCCACAGTGCATGCATAGTTGGAGGGGAGCTGCCAAAGGGATGCCAGCATCTGTGTACAAACACATGCTGCTCATTCATGTGCATGAAATAGCATGCTGATCGAAAGAGAGCCCACACCTGACATTTTTCTGTTTCAATAATTTTTATTTAAGAGAAATAGACAGTTCTGTACATATAATTTTGAGTATATCAAGTTTGCTCATCATACATCAGAAGTGAAGATAAGAGCAAAAATGATAAGCCATCAGACTCAACCTATCAGTAAAACAAAATATATATCAATAATAGCTCAACATCTGGTATGTGGAAGTCCTAGAGAAAAATATCGGCTTATGCCACTAACAACATATGTCATATCAGTCCGTGGGAATTGAGAAGTTACTAGCCCCGCAGATGCCTAGGCTGCTTAATACTGAGAGAAACCAATAGCGGAGAGAGCAAAGCATGGAGAACTGAGAGTAAAAACATCCATTTGAATATTGTATAGGGATTCCACATAGGAAAAATGTGGGAACGGGGAACAATTAAGGCGAAAAAAAGGAGGCACTGAAGAAAGCTATAGTAGTAGAGAACTTGATAGAACTAATCTCACTGAGACCACACAAAAACTAAATGATTTATATGACAGTATACCCAATGATGCCAACACTGCAGATGTTGAGAGATTGCAGGATACCCTTGATGGGGATCTGAAGAAGCTAGAGGAGGAGATTATCAATGGTAAAATGCATAAACTCAACAGAGATAGGACTGATTTCAATCTGGGACGGGTCTACAGATGGCCACACAAAGGGAATGGACGCCATGTGACTCATAGACAGGACCGTTCTAGGAGTAGAAGGTCCTCAGTGTCCAGTCGGACCTCAGATATTAGTAATGTGTCCCAACGTTTTTTAGAAATAAGTCGGGTAGGAGGACGCGCAGGGGTGGGCGCAAGAGAAAGAGAGCAAGAGGACGTGAACAGCCGCTGGGCCCAGCGCCGACCACGTCCCTCAATGCTGAAACGCTCCAGGCTGGAACCCAGCCCCTAGATCTGGCTGTCCCCTTGGACCTGCATTTAGATTTACCTGCGAGTGACCCTCCGACCAAAACTCTTGACATTATTAATTTGACGGATATCAACCTGACCCCAGATCAAAGGTCTGTACTTACAAAGGGCCTTACTTTTTCTCCCAGTTATGACATAGATAAATTCACAACTACTAAGGATGTATACCTCTTTTGCAGGAAGTTACTCCTGAAAAAATTGTACGATTCTACACCAGACACCACTGGCCTTTCACCCACTGAATGCAATGCCTTGGAAGATCTAAATGACCTATTAGATGAACAACTGATCAATGTGGATCCGACACGCAATTTACGTAAGCCCTCCACTTTTGCACCACAATGGACCGTCAGTCCGGCCGTTCTGACCTTCTTTAAGATGGTCAGCAGAGACATTTGGCGTCTAGAACGCAGCCGGACTGAATACAATCTGTCCAAGGGGGAACGTGAGGCTGTCTCGGGGCTACGGGCACGCCGGGACATTGTGATTAAAGAGGCCGATAAAGGCGGAAATATTGTCATCATGTCCCGTGAGTTCTATCGTGCCGAGGCCCTGAGACAGCTTCTGAATCCCCAACACTACCAGTTACTTAGAAAGAATCCTCTACAAATTTATAAAAGCGAGTATGAGGCATTGATTAGAGGTGCATGGGAGGATAGGATTATAAACCGAAGAATATTTGACTTTCTTACGGTTGATCACCCCATTGTGGCAACGTTTTATCTGCTACCCAAGATCCATAAGAACCCCCGTTGCCCGCCCGGTAGACCTATTGTAGCGGGCATCGGGGGTCTAACCGAAAAGGCTTGCATTCTCATTGACCAGCATCTCCAGCCCTCCGTCACAGCGTTACCGTCATATGTGAGGGACTCGGCGGACCTTCTGAATCGTCTCAATTCATTGTATGTTCCTGACGGGACCATTCTTGTGACGATGGACGTCGAGTCCCTATACACTAATATTTCTCACTCTGACGCGGCCCGCACGTGCCGGTACTTCCTGGGCATGGCCGGCGACACCTCCCGCTCCCAACAGGAATTCATTCTCAAGCTTTTGGATTTTGTGCTCTCACACAACTTCTTTACATTCGATGGTGCTTATTACCTGCAGACGTGTGGAGTTGCAATGGGAGCACGTTGTGCTCCATCTATTGCCAATTTGTTCCTGGGCTGGTGGGAGCGGGAGGTGGTGTTCCGGGATGATGCTATGGGACTGTGCCGGCACGTGTTGGGTTGGTTTCGTTGTGTTGATGCTGTGGCGGGGGACTGGAGATGAATTATTGGACTTCATTAACATACTCAATGAGAACCCGTACAACATTTTTTTGACCATGCAAAGCTCAGTTTCTGGGGTCACCTTTTTGGACCTTAGTATTAGGGTGACAGAAGGTGGTAGGATTGAGACAGACCTTTACCGTAAATCCACATCGACCAATGCACTTTTACATTACCAAAGTTTCCACACCACCCCCTTAAAGAACGGGATACCGGTGGGCCAGTTCCTGCGGGTACGCAGGAACTGTTCGGAGGACACTAATTTCCAATGTCAGGCTGAGGATTTGAGTGAACGGTTTCTCAATAGGGGATACCCCAAAAAAGTTATTAGACGTGCCCTACATAGAGCAGAAACCACACCAAGGGACGGGTTGTTAGTTTCCAAACCTAAAAAACGGACAAATGATGCAGTCCGTTTCTACACTCGATATAATCGAGATTGGATGAAACTCAGAGGTATATTAAAAAGACACTGGGGTATCCTAGAGTCAGACCCTGATCTCATAAAGTGGATACATAAAGGCCCACAGATGGTAGCATTACGAGCGCCGAATTTACGGGACTTATTATGTCCTAGCCACTTCAGTCGTGCTGGGGACTGGCTCACAGACCATAAGATCACAGGCAATTTTTCATGTGGCAAATGTAATATCTGCCAGTATATGGTTAAAGACAAACAAATAAGTAATCTAACCACAGGCAAGACATTCAAGGTTCGACAGTTTATTAATTGCCGCACAACAGGGGTGATATATGCACTTTGGTGCACCTGTCCTATGATGTACATTGGAGAAACAAAGAACAGTTTGAAAGCCAGGTTGCAGGCGCATATCTCAAGTATAAGACTGGCCAGGGCACATCAGGAACAAGGGAAGATAATAACACCCGTGGCTAGACATTTTTTGCAAGCACACAATTCTGATTATGGATGTCTTAAAGTTATGGGTATACAGCAGGTGGGGGTGGGTCCTAGGGGGGGCAACTTGAAACGCAGACTCCTACAGCAAGAACTTAGATGGATATATCTTCTTGATACTCAGTATCCCACTGGATTAAATGAGGATGTTTCCTTTTCCCCATTTTTGGGCCAATAGATTATTTACACTTGATTTTGTGGGTCACAATTGTTTATTCACATATTGTATATAGATTGTCGTCACGTGTTCACATATGTGTGTGTTTTGGTTGGTGTCCTTATGCATTCTGTTTGTTTCTCACATAGATACATCCCTTCAAGTGGGCTATGAGAAGCGGATATATCCTGAGGTCTCTGCGGGGTCCTGACGTATCTTGAGGTTGACGCTACCGTTTTGATGTTCGTCAGTACAGTACTATGGTTATGACCCCCACTTCTGGGCCAACAAAGATAGCTGTCACCCCGTTTGAATCCTGTCAACCCTGCATCCTTACGGCTACTGGCCAAGTCACCTTAAGCAAAACACACTTACCTGATCCCGGCTGGGTATCTGAATGTGTGACTTGAAGAGTCCTGGAGCATTATTCGTCTCTGCTGAGTGAATCAAATAAAGTTCACATATAGTTTAACTATTTGATAAGCCATTGGTTGTGGCATCTCCAAATGAATTTCCGGCTTGGAGTCCTGGATGCTCCATTTGAAAGCTGATGGAGCTGTATCTGTTGTCGCTGAGCAAGCTAAATATGTCTCAATATGCAGCTGCCTTGTTTTGGATGCCATGAGACTCTGGTGCTCTGCTGTTTGAATAAGGCCTTGGATACGTATATGTATACACAAATTACCTCAAGTAAAATATACCTACCTGTTCCGGGTCTGGAATCTGGACGTGTGATTTGAAGAGCTCTGGAGTAATAATTGTCTTTACTGAGTGAGCCAAATAGGGCTCATATATAGCCAAACTGTCTGATATGCCATACGCTGTGGCGGCTTCAAGCAAAACATGCCTAATTGTCCCTTGTGCTGGGGCCCTGGAGATCCGACTTGAAGAGTTGTGGAGCTGTATTTGTCTCCGCTGAGCAAGCTAAATATGTTTCAATATGCAGTTATTTTGTCATGCATGCCATAAGACTCTGGCGTGGTATTATCATATCCCTAGGACTGTTTAAATAAGCTTTTGGATATATATATGTATATTGTGGCCCCATGTGACCCTCTAATACTGTGTGATTTTTCATTAACAAGGGTTTCCTATGATCGCTTTTGTTGATATCAGATTTTTGTAAATATGTTAGCGTACCTATCAGCATATTAGGTACGCTTTATGGTTATAGGAATAGAGCTATGTGTATAGATATTACGCTTTTTGTATATAACGACTTTTACTTTGGTCATGTGTGTTAAACCGTGATGTGCTCTTGGGGTTGCTCGGACCTAGCTGATTGCATTTATTTTTGCTGTACATTGTATTCTGTATGTGCCATTGCAGCTGTCAGTCTGGACGGGCACGTTCATTATATTATGTACCAAGTAACCTCCTCCTCCCATGGTCCTCCCCTATTGGTCTCCCAGCCTGCGCCAAGTTATCTTTTTTTCCCCCGCACGGGGTCTATACGCATGCGCACTTATGTGGTCTGTCATATAGGCATGTGATCAGTGCTGGTGATGACGCGCATGCGCGCGTCGGGGAGCGTGTCTGTGACCTATACTCTGGCAGGGCGGGCCTGTGTGGCAGTTGGGTGCGCGCACGCTGTCGTTTAAGTGTTCGTACTGATGCACCACTATGAGCCTTAGACATCGGTATATGATCGAGAATCGGGGGCGGGGCTTGCGCGCGACGCACTTCCGGCCGGAGTGCGCGCGCGCGGGCTTCAGCCTCATACCTGTCCCATGTCAGGCAGGACTGCCAGAACCAGCTCACAGGTGCGCTTCATTTACCCATTATCCTATCATGCATTACATGAGGTTGGGGGCGGGAGTCCAGGGGGTCTTTTTTGTGGGGGAGGAGGGTCCACTCTGGGTTGCAATTGGACCATTGGCAATTGAAGGTGGTCCACTTGCTCCCTTGGCACCCCCTTGAGCACTTTGCCCTGAGGAAGTAGTGTGAGCACTACGACACGCGTTGGCAACGGTTTGTGGGGGCGCCCCTGGTCGGTCTGTATATATGGTCACTGTCTCTCTCTCTTGCGCCCATTTAGGTGCCTGTCTTGCACCTTGTTGGGATCATATTATTGTAGTATTTTTATCATAGATGCACTAATAGTTTATTGGAACTTATCAATTGGATATTTGTTTGCACTTTGCACATATTTTGCACATTTGCACATATATGTTTGTTAGGTTAGAGAGACCAATCATATTGGATTTAGATTATTCAGGTGTTTTGGAATGAATTTTTTCACCATGTATTCAGGACCTTTGGCGCCCTCTGTGGTGTGTTTTATGTATGTAATGTAATTGTCTATTTGTGGTTTTAATTTGTAGCTCATGTTTTGTAATAAACTGTAATTGCCTAATCATTTGGATAGTGAGGTGGTGCCATTTTTCTACAACACTGTTTGGGAGGTGTGGTCCTCCTCCTGTGTGTCTGTTTCTCTATATGCATTGTGTGTAGATCTGTGTGCACACCTCCACCTAATATTATTGTTCATTTTTGTTTTACTTTGGGCAGGTAGTCTGGTGCGGCCCACTCTTTTCTCTTGTTTGTTTGTTTACTACTTAGTAGTAGAGAAGAGGAGAAAAGAAAGCCTGTGCCACCGCTGCCCAATATAGAAAGAAAAAAGATTAGTGTGTAGCATCCAAGTATCCCATATCTGGAAGAATTTTTTGTAGGAAATGATTTAAAAGGAAATTATATTTGAATTTGGTCTCATAGGTCATCAGGCAGAGAAGTGTTCAGATGATGAATTATTAATAGCTAGATCTGATATGACTGTAAGCTCGCAAGGGCAGGGCTCTCTCCCCTATTGTATCTTGTACTCAGAATATCCATTGTCAACTCTGTAAAACTGCATTTGAAATAGTAAATCGTGTGTTTCTACCCTGTCTGTAATTACTACTTTGTGAAGCGCTACGGAAGATGATGGCGCTATATAAATAAACAATAATAATAATAATATGCCTGAAAATTCTGTCAGATTCTTGTTAAGGTTGGGTAAAGAAGTTAAAGGCTTTGTGACTATCAGAATAAAGTCGTCCGCGAACATGCTCAGTTTATTATGGACTCCAGCTGCATTCAGCCCCTTAATATTGATATTGTATCTAATAAGAGCAGCTAAAGGTTCTAGAGCTAGGATAAAAAGGACCTGGAAGATGGGGCAGCCCTGTCTGATCCCTCTGCAGATTGGAAAGTGGTCTGATGAATATCCCATGGACTGAACCTGCCCAGAATATAAGGCCTTGATCCAATAGAGTAAAAGGAACCCCCACCTACAAAGGACATAAAACAGGTAATACCAAGAGAGTATATCGCAATCTGTCTTTTCTGAGCCTGGTGGACTGGGTGAATAACCCTCTGCACAATATCCCTCGTTTGTCTGCATGGATTGAATCCAACTTGGTCCCAGTGTATCAAGGGATTCAAGAAGGATTTAAATCTTGTGGCAGGGATCATGGTCAAGATTTTTACATCTATATTAAGGAGTGATATTGGTCTATAATTGGGTAACAGTAAAGTGTCTTTATTGGGTTTATATTTACTGAGAGGGAGGATGGGTTCATTAAGGAAAAAGTAAAAGATAAAGTTCTCTCCATCTGTCCGCTAGGCCATTGTCTTTCAGTAGGTCAGCAAATATTTTGGATTGACCTACCTTGGTGGAAGGGGCAGAGGAGCTACCATTGGTTTAGATTTTTCTATTTTTGGGTTAATGGTTAAATTAGAGTCCCCAGCTATTATAAGGAAGCCCTTCCAATTATCCGCATCAAGTGAATCAGGAAGCGAGATCGAATGGTATCGGGGGAGGAATAGGAGAGTAAGGTTACTTCGACATCTCCCAGCAAGCCTTGGAGTAACAAATGCATACCTGTGGGATCAACAATTTGCTTTTGACATGTAAAGGGGAGGTTCTTTTTCATAGCTATTAGGACCCCTTGTTTCTTTTCTGAGAAGCATGACATGCAGTGGAGTGACCACTGAAGAATTTCGGATAGGATGAGGTAGAGAATCTAGTTTCTTGTAAAATTATATCTGCTTTGCATTTTTTATAATATTGGAGGGCTTTGGAGCGTTTGGAAGGGGGTTTAAAACCTTGGACGTTATGAGAGATAACGTTTAGCATTGGCAGAACCATTGGATTACACAATCTAAGGTAATATAGTCAGTATCGCTCGCAGGGAGCACAGGCTATGTAGTAAGATAGTTACATGGGGGCAAAGAAACAAGTTAGAAGATATCATATAGCAAAGCATGATGAGAGAAAAAGAAGAAAGTTACATCTGAAGAAAGAAGAACAATGGCTAAATCCTTGTGACATTTTTCAATAAATACCAAGGTTGGTAGGGTGCGAAAATCAAATAGTTTTCGTTCAAGGCTCATACTTTTTTGTTCAAGTTTTCAATTTTGGCCACTGTGTATTTGACAACCCTGTGAGGGAGATATTAGCCCTGATTCAGAGCCTCTCTCACACACATTCCCGAATGACGTTAAAGTCCAGTATTTGCCCATTTTTCCATGTGATCATGGGCTGTGTTTTTTGTCCGAGGTGCCTTTTTGAAAGACTTTACGTTTCGCCTACACCAAACTTAGTATTCACCGTATTAATATGGGTTAAAGTAAATTTTGGCTTTCACTCGTAACATTACCGGTTTAGCCTGCGCTTGCCGTGACTCGGAGCCCTGATTTGGCCATTTTTGGGCCTATAAAAACCATAGTTTTCCGGTTCAAAATTCTGCCCTCTCTTTGCTAGTGGGACAGTTAACCATCCATCTTCCAGATCTTAGACATAACCACATTGGCCTGGATATCGATCAGATGTCCAATCAGCAGGTGTTCAAATTGACACAACTGACCTGCCTTTCTCTTGAGAAGCTTTACTCAGAGTTGTGACTAAATTGGTTGACTGCCTCCAATTTTTAGCGAATAGCTCCTTCCAGAGGCAGTTGGCATGTCCCAGCCTTCACTGAGCTGCGCCCTGACTAAATTTCTCAATGGCATGGCTGTTCTGCAGGAGAAATCCATCCCCTTTCCTGACAGCATGGCAGCCTGGAACACGGTGAGGTTGGGGTTTTCAACATTGCAAATATGCCAAATGTCATGGGCGCCATTGATTGCACACACATGTGAGTTCCCCCAGCTGCTCAGGAGTATATGTTTCAGTATGTTTAGGCCCACATTGCTCTTCCTTTTTGCCCACGTTCCTGTATTTATGCTAACCCCGCTTCAGCTTCCCTGTGTTCCGGTAGCCCCTGTTTTTTGTGTCTGCTCCTGACTTGTTGCAATTATATTAACCTGACTCTTTTTTGCATTTGTTTCAGCAATCCACAAGATGGGCCACTCTCTTCACGTCCATTGCGCTGTGGGACCAGATCTGCATTTTTCAACGTCTTTTCCGGATTCCCTGGCTTATCCCACAACACATTCACCTTGAGTTTTGGGAGTGGCAAACTAAGTTGCAGTTGGCTTCTGGGTAAAGGTGTCTATTCTTGTATTTGTTCTGCATTTCTATTGTTGTCTTTGCATTTGTACTGTTTTGGGCATTTAAATCAGTGCACTTGTTTTTGTTTTTGCACTAGTTTCTTGTGGTTGCCTACATTGAGAATGTGCTGAAAGGTGTGTATGTGATATGCGAGGTATTATAAGGTTTATAATGTTATCCTGCGTGGTAGGATGTCGGTAGCACTGCGCAGGTGTAATATGTAATGCATGAGATAGTAAAATCTACATGGCTGCAATTACTGAAAATTTGCCTCTGCCTCAATGCCATGTGGTATGAGAAAGGAGACTGCCAGATTTGTATATGGGCCTCCCGATTTTCCCATGCATGATATCTCGCAAAGATTATAAGCCATGTATAATGGCGGAGCTGCTGGGACTCATAGTCCTTCCAACTGAGGACTCAGTGATTCTGACTGTGGAATGTGAAATGGACTCTGATAGGCCAAAGGGCCTGTAGAGGAGGAGCACAGCAGTATAATGATGCAAGGCGATTGGCCGCCCACCACCCTGACGAAGCTCCAGTGGGCGAGGGGCGAAATGCGTGTCGGCGGGCGGCAGGCCCCACCAACATGGCATAGTCTGCAATACCAGCCCTGAATATTCTCTGTGTGAGGCATAGTACCTAGTACTGAGCAATACTTGAATTGAATTGATGGCCGGCCACAGCAGTGCAATGATGCGGTTGTGAAGAAGGATGTGTGGTGTGCATGCGTCAATGGGGGCCCTGTACTTTTTAAGGATACACAAATTTGTGATTTTATTGATTTGGAATATGGGATGTATACAGTGATTTGTTGTGCCAGGGTTTTGTGCAATATACCAATAAATTCTTTGTTTTTCTGGCATATAAGAGTGCCTTCATTTAGTGCCAGCCCCACATTTAACCATTTGTTGTGTACATTTTGGAATTTGTGATTGGGTTAGTGGGATGCCGACCACATCCGGCAGTGCACATGATTATGGTGTATAGGGATCTCTTTTATCAGTTTTTGGTTGCCTATTTGTTTCCCTGGCCTCTCTCAGTACTACTGTGCCCATGTCCCTCTTTTAATGCCCCATTCTCCCTGTTGCTAGTTAAAATCCTTTGTCATAGCATAGCGCCTTACCTTTATCTTTATTTCGCAATGGTCTGTCTAATGCCCCAGTAAATTGCCACCTCCTTACAACTGTGTGCCCATATCTCCTTCTGTTTCTACTTACTAGTTGCTGTATGTTGTTTGGCTTTGGTTTGTCCTTTTTGAAACGTATAATTTTTTATTTTACCTTCAAATTACCCCCTACTGTCCCGGCTACTGACACCCTTTTTAAGGCCCCAGACAGCTGGCCAGGAGGTCTATAGCTGGGCCCACCGCCGCACGCGGATAGTTGTGAAGAGTGCCATTGGCCTCTTAAAATCTCGATTCAGGTGCTTGAACCACACAGGGGGCACACTCCAGTATAAGCCCGAGAAAGTGCTGAAAATCATCTTGGCCTCCATTGCCCTCCACAATTTAGTGATAATGGAGAAGGTGGCAGAAGTTCCCAGCCATCCTTCAAGAAGGGTGTAGCAGCTCAAGCAGGGGTGGGTAAAGTTGTGGGAAAAGAGATGGCCCGAATGCAACCAAGGGGGAAAGGTAATTCACACTACACATGCACACTACATGGGATGCCACGAATGCAACCAAGGGGGAAAGGTAAGTCACACTACACATGCACACTACATGGGATGCCCCAAATAGAACCAAGGGGGAAAGGTAATTCACACTACACATGCACACTGCATGGGATGCCCCAAATAGAACCAAGGGGGAAAGGTAATTCACACTACACATGCACACTACATGGGATGCCACGAATGCAACCAAGGGGGAAAGGTAATTCACACTACACAGGCACACTACATGGGATACACTACAGGTGGGGACCAGCAAACTTTACCCTAAAAAATAAACACCCTTGGCGTATGTTGGAAGGCCACGGAACACCAAGATGGTTGGACTCAGCGGCAACAGACAAATGAAAACACGTACACGAGACAAGATCACCAGCCAAAAATGTATATGTGCGGGTAAAGCGTATACGTATGCCAAGCAATTTTGATGGTGTACGCACGGCTAAGAAATTCTCGGGACTCTCAGTGTACAATCATGAAAAAATCCGAGCATTCACTTGCTGGCTACCAGTCAGGTTTATTGTGGCGGCTCATTACAGAGGCTGGATCATTTCGCTCATTCTCTAGAGGGCGATATTGAGACCATTGAGTCACTGCACGCTGACTGGATGTTTGTTGACACTTGTATTCAAATGAGCTACCCAGAATGCCTGGTGGCGCTCGGCATGCGTAAATATGGGGGGGATTTTTGCGTAAATAATATTCGATAACACATATTGTAGGCTTCATGTAGTATTTGTATCTACGCCACGCTCATTAGTCATCACTACTGTACTAATAGTGACACTCGCCCCATGATGAGATGAGACCAATGGCAAGTGGAATGAGGCGATGAATGCGTAACACTTACAGGATGGGTGTCATTAGCCAGGGTTTTCGGCCCTAATCCGAATACAAATTTTTGACTACGCTCACGTGCGCGCTGAGCGTTTCTAATAGAGGTATCATAACAGATGATCAAGAAACGGACACGGCGGCGTTTCCTAGGGTTGATTTTTTGTGACGCTGTTATATTCTTTTGAAAAAAGGCATTGCTGATTCAGTGGGTAGGCAAATGAAAGGGTTTTGTTGGCCGAGGTGGGGCATTTTGGTGTAGGCTGTGAGGCAAATGGGGATGCTAATGAGAGCTAAGTGTGCGTGGCTGAGGGGCAGATGAGAGGGGTGTGCGGGGCACGTTCGGGTGCAGATGAAAGGGGAATGTGGGCAGTTTGGGGGTCAGATGAAAGAAGTACGTGAGACAGGTTGGGGGCTGATGAGAGGGAAGTGCAGAGTGGATTTGGGGTACCTATGACAGGGGTATAGGGTGCAGATTGGGGTCAGATGTGTAGGGGGACAGATAAGAGGGGTGTGTGGATTGGGGGTAAATATGAGAGGGGTATAGGGTGCACACTGGCGGTCAGATGTGAAGGGGTTTGTGAAGCAGGATGGAGGTCAGATAGGAGGGGTGAGTGGGAGCTTATAAGAGTGTGAGTAGGGTGAGTTGGGGCGAAGATGAGAGGAGTCTGTGGGGCAAGTTGGGGTGCAGATTTAAGGAGTGTGTAGGGCAGGTTGGGGCGAAGATGAGAGGAGTGTGTGGGGCAGATTGGGGTGAAGAGGAGAGGAGTGTATAGGACAGGTTGGGGTGCAGATGAAAGGAGAGTGCAGGGCAGGTTGGGGTGCAGATGAAAGGCATGTGTAGGGCAGGTTGGGTGCAGATGAAAGGAGTGTGTAGGACAGGTGGGGATGCAGATGAAAGGAGTGTGTGGGGCAGGTTGGGGTGAATAGGAGAGGAGTGTAATGGACAGGTTGGGATGCAGATGAAAGGAGTGTGAAGGGCAGGTTGGGGTGCAGATGAAAGGAGTGTGAAGGGCAGGTTGGGGTGCAGATGAAAGGAGAGTGCAGGGCAGGATGGGGTGCAGATGAAAGGAGTGTGTAGGGCAGGTTGGGGTGCAGATGAGAGGAGTGTGTAGGACAGGTTGGGTGCAGATGAAAGGAGTGTGTAGGGCAGGTTGGGGTACAGATGAAAGTAGTGTGTAGGACAGGTTGGGTTCAGATGAAAGGAGTGTGTAGGACAGGTTGGGATGCAGATGAAAGGAGTGTGTAGGACAGGTTGGGTGCAGATGAAAGGAGTGTGTAGGGCAGGTTGGGGTGCAGATGAAAGTAGTGTGTAGGACAGGTTGAGTGCAGATGAAAGGAGTGTGTAGGACAGGTTGGGTGCAGATGAAAGGAGTGTGTAGGGGAGGTTGGGATGCAGATGAAAGGAGTGTGTAGGACAGGTTGGGTGCAGATGAAAGGAGTGTGTAGGACAGGTTGGGATGCAGATGAATGGAGTGTGTAGGACAGGTTGGGTGCAGATGAAAGGAGTGTGTAGGACAGGTTGGGATGCAGATGAAAGGAGTGTGTAGGACAGGTTGGGTGCAGATGAAAGGAGTGTGTAGGGGAGGTTGGGGTGCAGATGAAAGGAGTGTGTAGGACAGGTTGGGGTGCAGATGAGAGGAGTGTGTAGGACAGGTTGGGTGCAGATGAAAGGAGTGTGTAGGGCAGGTTGGGGTGCAGGTGAAAGTAGTGTGTAGGACAGGTTGGGTGCAGATGAAAGGAGTGTGTAGGACAGGTTGGGATGCAGATGAAAGGAGTGTGTAGGACAGGTTGGGTGCAGATGAAAGGAGTGTGTAGGGCAGGTTGGGGTGCAGATGAAAGTAGTGTGTAGGACAGGTTGGGTGCAGATGAAAGGAGTGTGTAGGACAGGCGGGGGTGCAGATGAAAGGAGTGTGTAGGACAGGTTGGGGTGCAGATGAAAGGAGTGTGTAGGACAGGTTGGGGGGCAAATGAAAGGAGTGTGTAGGACAGGTTGGGATGCAGATAAAAGGAGTGTGTAGGACAGGTTGGGCGCAGATAAAAGGAGTGTGTAGGACAGGTTGGGGGGCAGATGAAAGGAGTGTGTAGGACAGGTTGGGGGCAGATGAAAGGAGTGTGTAGGGCAGGTTGGGGTGCAGATGAAAGTAGTGTGTAGGACAGGTTGGGTGCAGATGAAAGGAGTGTGTAGGACAGGTTGGGTGCAGATGAAAGGAGTGTGTAGGGGAGGTTGGGATGCAGATGAAAGGAGTGTGTAGGACAGGTTGGGTGCAGATGAAAGGAGTGTGTAGGGGAGGTTGGGGTGCAGATGAAAGGAGTGTGTAGGACAGGTTGGGATGCAGATGAAAGGAGTGTGTAGGACAGGTTGGGATGCAGATGAAAGGAGTGTGTAGGACAGGTTGGGTGCAGATGAAAGGAGTGTGTAGGACAGGTTGGGTGCAGATGAAAGGAGTGTGTAGGGGAGGTTGGGGTGCAGATGAAAGGAGTGTGTAGGACAGGTTGGGGTGCAGATGAGAGGAGTGTGTAGGACAGGTTGGGTGCAGATGAAAGGAGTGTGTAGGGCAGGTTGGGGTGCAGGTGAAAGTAGTGTGTAGGACAGGTTGGGTGCAGATGAAAGGAGTGTGTAGGACAGGTTGGGTGCAGATGAAAGGAGTGTGTAGGGCAGGTTGGGGTGCAGATGAAAGTAGTGTGTAGGACAGGTTGGGTGCAGATGAAAGGAGTGTGTAGGACAGGCGGGGGTGCAGATGAAAGGAGTGTGTAGGACAGGTTGGGGTGCAGATGAAAGGAGTGTGTAGGACAGGTTGGGGGGCAAATGAAAGGAGTGTGTAGGACAGGTTGGGATGCAGATAAAAGGAGTGTGTAGGACAGGTTGGGCGCAGATAAAAGGAGTGTGTAGGACAGGTTGGGGGGCAGATGAAAGGAGTGTGTAGGACAGGTTGGGGGCAGATGAAAGGAGTGTGTAGGGCAGGTTGGGGTGCAGATGAAAGTAGTGTGTAGGACAGGTTGGGTGCAGATGAAAGGAGTGTGTAGGACAGGTTGGGTGCAGATGAAAGGAGTGTGTAGGGGAGGTTGGGATGCAGATGAAAGGAGTGTGTAGGACAGGTTGGGTGCAGATGAAAGGAGTGTGTAGGGGAGGTTGGGGTGCAGATGAAAGGAGTGTGTAGGACAGGTTGGGATGCAGATGAAAGGAGTGTGTAGGACAGGTTGGGATGCAGATGAAAGGAGTGTGTAGGACAGGTTGGGTGCAGATGAAAGGAGTGTGTAGGGGAGGTTGGGGTGCAGATGAAAGTAGTGTGTAGGACAGGTTGGGGTGCAGATGAGAGGAGTGTGTAGGACAGGTTGGGTGCAGATGAAAGGAGTGTGTAGGGCAGGTTGGGGTGCAGATGAAAGTAGTGTGTAGGACAGGTTGGGTGCAGATGAAAGGAGTGTGTAGGACAGGTTGGGATGCAGATGAAAGGAGTGTGTAGGACAGGTTGGGTGCAGATGAAAGGAGTGTGTAGGGCAGGTTGGGGTGCAGATGAAAGTAGTGTGTAGGACAGGTTGGGTGCAGATGAAAGGAGTGTGTAGGACAGGCGGGGTGCAGATGAAAGGAGTGTGTAGGACAGGTTGGGGTGCAGATGAAAGGAGTGTGTAGGGCAGGTTGAATGCAGATGAAAGGAGTGTGTAGGACAGGTTGGGGTGCAGATGAAAGGAGTATGTAGGACAGGTTGGGAAGCAGATGAAAAGAGTGTGCAGGGCAGGTTGGGGTGCAGATGAAAAGAGTGTGTGGGACAGGTTGGGGTTCTGATGAAAAGAGTGTGTAGGACAGGTTGGGGTGCAGATGAAAGGAGTGTGGGGCAGGTTGGGGTGCAGATGAGAGGAGTGTGTAGGACAGGTTGGGATGCAGATGAAAGTAGTGTGTAGGACAGGTGGGTGCAGATGAAAGGAGTGTGTAGGACAGGTGGGGTGCAGATGAAATGAGTATGTAGGACAGGTTGGGGTGCAGATGAAAGGAGTATGTAGGACAGGTTGGGGTTCAGATGGAAAGAGTGTGTAGGACAGGTTGGCTGCAGATAAAAGGAGTGTGTAGGACAGGTTGGGGTGCAGATGAAAGGAGTGTGTAGGACAGGTTGGGGTTCAGATGAAAAGAGTGTGTAGGACAGGTTGGGATGCAGATGAAAGTAGTGTGTAGGACAGGTTAGGGTGCAGATGAAAGGAGTGTGTAGGACAGGTTGGGATGCAGATGAAAGTAGTGTGTAGGACAGGTTGGGATGCAGATTAAAATAGTGTGTAGGACAGGTTAGGGTGCAGATGAAAGGAGTGTGTAGGACAGGTTGGGATGCAGATGAAAGGAGTGTGTAGGGCAGGTGGGGGTGCAGATGAAAGGAGTGTGTAGGACAGGTTGGGGTGCAGATGAAAGGAGTGTGTAGGGCAGGTTGAATGCAGATGAAAGGAGTGTTTAGGACAGGTTGGGGTGCAGATGAAAGGAGTATGTAGGACAGGTTGGGAAGCAGATGAAAAGAGTGTGTAGGAAAGGTTGGGGAGCAGATGAAAAGAGTGTGCAGGGCAGGTTGGGGTGCAGATGAAAGGAGTGTGTGGGACAGGTTGGGGTTCTGATGAAAAGAGTGTGTGGGACAGGTTGGGGTGCAGATGAAAGTAGTGTGTAGGACAGTGTGGGTGCTGATGAAAGGAGTATGTAGGACAGGTTGGGGTGCATATGAAAGTAGTGTGTAGGACAGGTTGGGATGCAGATGAAAAGAGTGTGTAGGAAAGGTTGGGGAGCAGATGAAAAGAGTGTAGGGCAGGTTGGGGTGCAGATGAAAGGAGTGTGTGGGACAGGTTGGGGTTCTGATGAAAAGAGTGTGTGGGACAGGCTGGGGTGCAGATGAAAGTAGTGTGTAGGACAGGTTGGGGTTCTGATGAAAAGAGTGTGTGGGACAGGTTGGGGTGCAGATGAAAGTAGTGTGCAGGGCAGGTTGGGGTGCAGATGAAAGGAGTGTGTGGGACAGGTTGGGGTTCTGATGAAAAGAGTGCGTGGGACAGGTTGGGGTGCAGATGAAAGTAGTGTGCAGGGCAGGTTGGGGTGCAGATGAAAGGAGTGTGCAGGGCAGGTTGGGGTGCAGATGAAAGAAGTGTGTAGGACAGGTTGGGGTGCAGATGAGAGGAGTGTGTAGGACAGGTTGGGAAGCAGATGAAAAGAGTGTGTAGGGCAGGTTGGGGTTCTGATGAAAAGAGTGTGTGGGACAGGCTGGGGTGCAGATGAAAGTAGTGTGTAGGACAGGTTGGGGTGCAGATGAAAGGAGTGTGTGGGACAGGTTGGGGTTCTGATGAAAAGTGTGTGTGGGACAGGTTGGGGTGCAGATGAAAGTAGTGTGTAGGACAGTGTGGGTGCTGATGAAAGGAGTATGTAGGACAGGTTGGGGTGCATATGAAAGGAGTGTGTAGGGCAGGTTGGGGTGCAGATGAAAGGAGTGTGTGGGACAGGTTGGGGTTCTGATGAAAAAAGTGTGTGGGACAGGTTGGGGTGCAGATGAAAGGAATGTGTGGGACAGGTTGGGGTTCTGATGAAAAAAGTGTGTGGGACAGGTTGGGGTGCATATGAAAGGAGTGTGCAGGGCAGGTTGGGGTGCAGATGAAAGAAGTGTGTAGGACCGGTTGGGGTGCAGATGAGAGGAGTGTGTAGGACAGGTTGGGATGCAGATAAAAGTAGTGTGTAGGACAGGTTGGGTGCAGATGAAAGGAGTGTGTAGGACAGGCGGGGGTGCAGATGAAAGGAGTGTGTAGGACAGGTTGGGGTGCAGATGAAAGGAGTGTGTAGGACAGGTTGGGGGGCAAATGAAAGGAGTGTGTAGGACAGGTTGGGATGCAGATAAAAGGAGTGTGTAGGACAGGTTGGGCGCAGATAAAAGGAGTGTGTAGGACAGGTTGGGGGGCAGATGAAAGGAGTGTGTAGGACAGGTTGGGGGCAGATGAAAGGAGTGTGTAGGGCAGGTTGGGGTGCAGATGAAAGTAGTGTGTAGGACAGGTTGGGTGCAGATGAAAGGAGTGTGTAGGACAGGTTGGGTGCAGATGAAAGGAGTGTGTAGGGGAGGTTGGGATGCAGATGAAAGGAGTGTGTAGGACAGGTTGGGTGCAGATGAAAGGAGTGTGTAGGGGAGGTTGGGGTGCAGATGAAAGGAGTGTGTAGGACAGGTTGGGATGCAGATGAAAGGAGTGTGTAGGACAGGTTGGGATGCAGATGAAAGGAGTGTGTAGGACAGGTTGGGTGCAGATGAAAGGAGTGTGTAGGGGAGGTTGGGGTGCAGATGAAAGTAGTGTGTAGGACAGGTTGGGGTGCAGATGAGAGGAGTGTGTAGGACAGGTTGGGTGCAGATGAAAGGAGTGTGTAGGGCAGGTTGGGGTGCAGATGAAAGTAGTGTGTAGGACAGGTTGGGTGCAGATGAAAGGAGTGTGTAGGACAGGTTGGGATGCAGATGAAAGGAGTGTGTAGGACAGGTTGGGTGCAGATGAAAGGAGTGTGTAGGGCAGGTTGGGGTGCAGATGAAAGTAGTGTGTAGGACAGGTTGGGTGCAGATGAAAGGAGTGTGTAGGACAGGCGGGGTGCAGATGAAAGGAGTGTGTAGGACAGGTTGGGGTGCAGATGAAAGGAGTGTGTAGGGCAGGTTGAATGCAGATGAAAGGAGTGTGTAGGACAGGTTGGGGTGCAGATGAAAGGAGTATGTAGGACAGGTTGGGAAGCAGATGAAAAGAGTGTGCAGGGCAGGTTGGGGTGCAGATGAAAAGAGTGTGTGGGACAGGTTGGGGTTCTGATGAAAAGAGTGTGTAGGACAGGTTGGGGTGCAGATGAAAGGAGTGTGGGGCAGGTTGGGGTGCAGATGAGAGGAGTGTGTAGGACAGGTTGGGATGCAGATGAAAGTAGTGTGTAGGACAGGTGGGTGCAGATGAAAGGAGTGTGTAGGACAGGTGGGGTGCAGATGAAATGAGTATGTAGGACAGGTTGGGGTGCAGATGAAAGGAGTATGTAGGACAGGTTGGGGTTCAGATGGAAAGAGTGTGTAGGACAGGTTGGCTGCAGATAAAAGGAGTGTGTAGGACAGGTTGGGGTGCAGATGAAAGGAGTGTGTAGGACAGGTTGGGGTTCAGATGAAAAGAGTGTGTAGGACAGGTTGGGATGCAGATGAAAGTAGTGTGTAGGACAGGTTAGGGTGCAGATGAAAGGAGTGTGTAGGACAGGTTGGGATGCAGATGAAAGTAGTGTGTAGGACAGGTTGGGATGCAGATTAAAGTAGTGTGTAGGACAGGTTAGGGTGCAGATGAAAGGAGTGTGTAGGACAGGTTGGGATGCAGATGAAAGGAGTGTGTAGGGCAGGTGGGGGTGCAGATGAAAGGAGTGTGTAGGACAGGTTGGGGTGCAGATGAAAGGAGTGTGTAGGGCAGGTTGAATGCAGATGAAAGGAGTGTTTAGGACAGGTTGGGGTGCAGATGAAAGGAGTATGTAGGACAGGTTGGGAAGCAGATGAAAAGAGTGTGTAGGAAAGGTTGGGGAGCAGATGAAAAGAGTGTGCAGGGCAGGTTGGGGTGCAGATGAAAGGAGTGTGTGGGACAGGTTGGGGTTCTGATGAAAAGAGTGTGTGGGACAGGTTGGGGTGCAGATGAAAGTAGTGTGTAGGACAGTGTGGGTGCTGATGAAAGGAGTATGTAGGACAGGTTGGGGTGCATATGAAAGTAGTGTGTAGGACAGGTTGGGATGCAGATGAAAAGAGTGTGTAGGAAAGGTTGGGGAGCAGATGAAAAGAGTGTAGGGCAGGTTGGGGTGCAGATGAAAGGAGTGTGTGGGACAGGTTGGGGTTCTGATGAAAAGAGTGTGTGGGACAGGCTGGGGTGCAGATGAAAGTAGTGTGTAGGACAGGTTGGGGTTCTGATGAAAAGAGTGTGTGGGACAGGTTGGGGTGCAGATGAAAGTAGTGTGCAGGGCAGGTTGGGGTGCAGATGAAAGGAGTGTGTGGGACAGGTTGGGGTTCTGATGAAAAGAGTGCGTGGGACAGGTTGGGGTGCAGATGAAAGTAGTGTGCAGGGCAGGTTGGGGTGCAGATGAAAGGAGTGTGCAGGGCAGGTTGGGGTGCAGATGAAAGAAGTGTGTAGGACAGGTTGGGGTGCAGATGAGAGGAGTGTGTAGGACAGGTTGGGAAGCAGATGAAAAGAGTGTGTAGGGCAGGTTGGGGTTCTGATGAAAAGAGTGTGTGGGACAGGCTGGGGTGCAGATGAAAGTAGTGTGTAGGACAGGTTGGGGTGCAGATGAAAGGAGTGTGTGGGACAGGTTGGGGTTCTGATGAAAAGTGTGTGTGGGACAGGTTGGGGTGCAGATGAAAGTAGTGTGTAGGACAGTGTGGGTGCTGATGAAAGGAGTATGTAGGACAGGTTGGGGTGCATATGAAAGGAGTGTGTAGGGCAGGTTGGGGTGCAGATGAAAGGAGTGTGTGGGACAGGTTGGGGTTCTGATGAAAAAAGTGTGTGGGACAGGTTGGGGTGCAGATGAAAGGAATGTGTGGGACAGGTTGGGGTTCTGATGAAAAAAGTGTGTGGGACAGGTTGGGGTGCATATGAAAGGAGTGTGCAGGGCAGGTTGGGGTGCAGATGAAAGAAGTGTGTAGGACCGGTTGGGGTGCAGATGAGAGGAGTGTGTAGGACAGGTTGGGATGCAGATAAAAGTAGTGTGTAGGACAGGTTGGGGTGCAGATGAAAGGAGTGTGTGGGACAGGTTGGGGTTCTGATGAAAAGAGTGTGTAGGACAGGTTGGGGTGCAGATGAAAGGAGTGTGGGGCAGGTTGGGGTGCAGATGAGAGGAGTGTGTAGGACAGGTTGGGGTGCAGATGAAAGGAGTATGTGGGACAGGTTGGGGTGCAGATGAAAGGAGTGTGGGGCAGGTTGGGGTGCAGATGAGAGGAGTGTGTAGGACAGGTTGGGGTGCAGATGAAAGGAGTGTGGGGCAGGTTGGGGTGCAGATGAGAGGAGTGTGTAGGACAGGTTGGGATGCAGATGAAAGTAGTGTGTAGGACAGGTTGGGGTGCAGATGAAAGGAGTATGTGGGACAGGTTGGGGTGCAGATGAAAGGAGTATGTAGGACAGCAATAAAATAAAATAGTGTCACACAGAGCAGTCAATTAACCATCAACATGATTAGTCATTAAATCAATGGTAGCGAGTCCCATTAGTATCCCATGGGTTCAAGTGTGATGTCACCGTGGTTGAAACAATCTTCACATCACCTGTACACGTGCCCGCCACCTCTTAGGTTATGCTCTTACCAGAGAGGGATTTAATCAATCGCCTTTTTAGTTTTGATGTTATTCACAAAAATTCCTGCTTAAATGGAATAATAATTTTTCCTTGCTGAGATCCACTTGGAATAAATCCCAGTATCCTTCTTCTTTAATGTCACCAAATTTTAGATATATATAGGTGCCTTCAACAGGAGCTCAGTTAGAGTTTCAACCATTAAGACAATAAAATATGCGCATTAGATACCAGGAGCGGTTCTCACCCAACCTCTAATCCATCGGCCGATAGTGGAAGGAATGGGGGTACCGCCTCCAATGTGTATTTCCAAGGACTGCAAGGTGGATAATTCTAGTGCTGCCGCTGTCCTCAGTAACGCGTTTCTATATATATCTGATCATGCTGGTGATGTCTGGATTCCAGCTGTCAGTATTGTGCTGCGCAGAGGAGGGGACAGGAAAGCCTGAGCTGCTGCAGGATGAGCTGGGGAGAGAGGGGGGCGAGCTGCCGCCATCTACCAGGGCAGCTCGCCCCCCTCTCTCCCCAGCTCATCCTGCAGCAGCTCAGGCTTTTGATGAATAACATCAAAACTAAAAAGGCGATTGATTAAATCCCTCTCTGGTAAGAGCATAACCTAAGAGGTGGCGGGCACGTGTACAGGTGATGTGAAGATTGTTTCAACCACGGTGACATCACACTTGAACCCATGGGATACTAATGGGACTCTCTACCATTGATTTAATGACTAATCATGTTGAAGGTTAATTGACTGCTCTGTGTGACACTATTTTATTTTATTGCTGTTAAGATCTGTGGGATGTTCAGATTATAACACGTCGAGCAGTGCTACTTTGTAAAAAAAAAGGATTCTCAGTAGATTACAATAACTTTTAGCGCGGTAATCCAATTCAATTTTAGAGTATGTAGGACAGGTTGGGTGCAGATAAAAGGAGTGTGTAGGACAGGCGGGGGTGCAGATGAAAGGAGTGTGCAGGGCAGGTTGGGGTGCAGATGAAAGGAGTGTGTAGGGCAGGTTGGGGTGCAGATGAAAGGAGTGTGTAGGACAGGTTGGGTGCAGATAAAAGGAGTGTGTAGGACAGGCGGGGGTGCAGATGAAAGGAGTGTGTAGGGCAGGTTGGGGTGCAGATGAAAGGAGTGTGAAGGGCAGGTTGGGGTGCAGATGAAAGGAGTGTGAAGGGCAGGTTGGGATGCAGATGAAAGGAGTGTGAAGGGCAGGTTGGGGTGCAGATGAAAGGAGTGTGAAGGGCAGGTTGGGGTGCAGATGAAAGGAGTGTGTAGGACAGGTTGGGGTGCAGATGAAAGGAGTGTGTAGGGCAGGTTGGGGTGCAGATGAAAGGAGTGTGTAGGACAGGTTGGGGTGCAGATGAAAGGAGTGTGAAGGGCAGGTTGGGATGCAGATGAAAGGAGTGTGAAGGGCAGGTTGGGGTGCAGATGAAAGGAGTGTGAAGGGCAGGTTGGGATGCAGATGAAAGGAGTGTGAAGGGCAGGTTGGGGTGCAGATGAAAGGAGTGTGAAGGACAGGTTGGGGTTCAGATGAAAAGAGTGTGTCGGACAGGTTGGGATGCAGATGAAATGAGTGTGTATGGCTGGTTGGGATGCAAAAGAGAGGAGTGTGTGTGGTACATATGGGAGGGGAATGTTGGCAGTTTGGGGGTCAAATGAGAGTATGTAAGACATGTTGGGGTCAGTTGAGTGGGGTGTGTGGGGTGGGGGCAGAAAAGAATGTTGTGGGGCTGAATGTGGTTACATAGGAAAGGGGTATGTCGGGCAAATTGGGAATCCGGTGTGTAGGGGAAGGTTGGGGACAGATGAGAGGGGTATACAGGCCCGGACTTGTCCAAAGAGTTACCAGGAAAAAACCTGGTTGGCTCCTGGTCCCAGGGGCAGTATTGAAAATCTTCATCATCAAACCTGAACTATCTTTAGCTTATTTGTGGCAAGTGCACAGAGACCATACAGCCACGCTTAATGTGCATGTGCCCTGAATATAAGCCATTAACACATGTGTCTAAACGTGGGGTGGGCCCCAGGCATCCTAGTCCGAGACTGGGGATATGTGTGGCGGGTTTTGGTCCTTTCTCCCGGGGCACCTCGCGTTGTGAAACCCCCCAGGACGCCAAGACCAACTCACATCTTCCTGGTCCCACAGTAAGTCTAAGAGCAGCGCCCTGATGGCCGCATGCCTGGCGCAAGCACACACCCTGCTAGAGGGATAGCGGGATGCGGCTATGGCTTGCATATGTGCAGTTGAACCGGGAAACAAAGTGAATGGGGCGACCTGGGGGGTTTCACACAGCGAGGCATCCCGATTCAGGATACAACCTGAGCTGGCAACAGTGGATTTGATTCCTCTTTAAGGACACTTTATATCATCATGTGTTGGTGTAGCCCTCACACACCGGGGTGTCCGGCGGGTGATGGCAGGGAGCAGGTTCTTCTGGGCCCAGGGTGATCAGCGTGTGTGTTGTGGGTAGGTGAGGGTTAGAATTGGGGGAAAGGTTGGTACTCACTGTTGCCGCTTGGAAAGATGAAAAGCAGTCCAGTAGATGAAAGCAGAGTTCCTCTTTATTTAATCCACAAGCAAACCGCAAACATGGAACAAGTACATTTCCATCCAGTTAAAGCTCTGGTTCTGTCCATAGTCAGGTACAATTATAAAGCATTGGTTCCCATAGAGAATAATGTCCTTTGCTGGATCTCTCCCTCCTCTCTCTGTTAGAGTCGGTGCTCCTGCTCCTTTTCAATTCAAGATGGTGAATCACACTGGATTTGGGATTGGGGCTTCCCTTTATCCCTTCATTCCTTCTCACTACCTTCCAGAACCTTCAATCACATGTTCGGCCTCATGTCCGACACCTGATAGGTTGGTTGCTAAACCAAAATATGATGGTGCAGTACAGAGGACACAGAGGACCTGTGCAATGCACTGGGCACAACGCAGTGCACCATAGTATACTTATATCACAGTGTGTAAGGGCCATGAAAGTGGACCAAAACCTGCAAAGTTCCCCTGGATTGCTATAAAAAGTAACTTTCCAGCAATGCCATAATGCATACAAAGGGCCTTATTCATGAAGGTATAGCGCCAGGTAGTGCCTGTACAGCGGCAGGTGAACCCCGGAGATGGCACGCAATTATACATTTATGAAGCCGAATCTGGTGAGCGACTAGAACAACACCATGTAGCGTACGATTCATCATTATCCCAGGCTCAGTGTACAGCGCCGGCGTTCAACCTTGCAAAGCGCCACGTCTTACTTGTCGCTACCTGGCGCTCTCCCATACATTTCAATGGACGATCCTTAAATCCCTTTCCTGATCCCAATTTTTTTTCTTAAAAAAAATATAAAAACTTCTGACATGTTTCCTTGGCAAGAAAATGACATTTTTGAAAACGTTTTGAATTAATAATAGTTTTATGTAGAATTGTCCTTACATGTCTGGTATTAAAGTGTAATTCCATATGTTTTCGCTTTGTTACTAGTGGATACATGTTCAAAAACAGACTTTAATCACACAGCCTCTGGCGCTATGGGCTACAACTACATGATTTTGATCGCCGGCGATGGTTGAGGCTGTTTTTTTGATGAATGTGGTGTTAGTCAGTTGCACTGAGCTGGCACTACTGTTCGGTCCCATACAGCGTAGTACTGCGACACACACATCATATTTATCAATGCCAGACAGCGACTGAGGCGCTCTGAAACAATGATCCATGGCCGAGCACAGCGACTACTAGCGGGCGCTCTGAAATCTGCTCTTCAGACGCTCATCTGTCGCTACCTGGCGTTAGTAATGAATCAGCCTTCCCGTTTACGTGCAAACACATGCTGCTCAATCATATGCACGACATACCCCGTTTCCCTAAAATAAGAAAGGTCTTATATTAATTTTTCGCACTGAAAAAGGTGGTAGAGATTATTTTCAGGGGATGTCTTAATATGAATACAAATAGTAATATAATTGTTCCCACATTTGTTAGCTAGACTGTAATACAATCAGTCACCAACCCAAATCTGTGCCTATCTTATACTGATATCATGCAGTGGTATATGTCAGCAACACAAGTTTGTAGGTTTGCTCGCCCTGTAACACAGCACCATCTTCATTACCTTCCTTAATTTGGGTAAGTCCAGACTCCCCTGCCTCCCTCCAAGCTTATCTCACCCAGCCCAAGATTCCCCGCCGCTTTAGGTGCTGTGCGCAGCCATGAACCACATCCCCAGCTCCATGCGTGCTCCTGCCCACCTATTGAACTGTATGGGCTGCTGGGAGCGCACATAGTGCTGAGGATGCTGCTTTGTGCGGGCGTTAGCAGGAGTGCTGGATCCGGGCAAGGTAAACTTATTCTTTTGACTGTAAGACTTACAGAGAAGAAGATAGCAGAAGCCCATCACCCCTGTCCCTCCACTGCACCTGGAAGAGATGGGGGAGATAAACAGTGGCAGAAAACAGCTTGACTTTCCGCAGGATATACTTGGACACAGCTTTCAAAATGAGCTGCCTTGTTATCGCCCTCTAGCAGATATGGAGAGACAGCTCAGTTTTATCAGAAAGTTATGTTCACGTGCTATTTATTTGCATATTACTGTAGGGTGGACCCCCAGAGTCATTTTTCCTGGAGGGCAGGAGGTGTGGTCCCCTAAAAGGGCAAAGAACAGTGTTGTGGTAAGTAGTGAGCATTTGGGAGGCATCAACAGGCACACATGTGTAGAAACAGGTGCTAACATGCATTTCTTTTATCTTTACAGGTGCCAAGTTGGTCCACCCAGAAAATGTAAAATATTTTACGTTTAATAGTTTTTGAATATTTGTAAACGTTTTTATTACCAAAAATGTTGTTAAAAAACATAAAAAATAAAAATCTTAATAATAAAAACAAATGTTTGAACAAGTTATATAATGTGTGGTGTCCTTTCTTAAAGTGGACCAACACCCAGGATTTCGACTATCCTGGGTTTTGGTCCACTTCGGTGGGGCACCCCGATCGGGGGTGCCCCGCTGTGTGAAACCCCCCAGAACGCCCGGAAATGCTCACCTCACCACGCTCCTACGCAGGCACTCGTCCAATCAGAGCTGTGGTATGCACGTACAAGCGGCGTCCAAAAACAGCAGCTCTGAGCGCTGTAGGCTGCGTCTCGCGCTTCCTTCTAACAGGGAGCGCGCCGGCTATTCACAAACGGCCGGTGCGGGTGCACGCCCTGCTAGAGGGAAGCGCGAGATGCGGCCCGTGCGGGGTTAAGGTAAGGTTTCTGGGCTTCCTGGGGGGTTTCACCCCGCGGGACATCCCGATATCGGATGCCCCACAGGGAGGGATCTGATCGGCCCAGGAATCTTATAGATTCCTGGGCCGATCCCCCCTGGGTGTTGGTCCACTTTAAAGCTACATCCTTCAAGAAGGGTGTAGCAGTTCAAGCAGGGGTGGGTAATGTTGTGGGAAAAGAAAAGGTGGATTCATGACCCCCCCAAAAAAAACAAGTACCGTATTTTTCGCCCTATATGACGCACCTGCCCATAAGACGCACCTAGGATTTGGAGGAGGAAAATAAGAAAAAAAAATTTAAACAAAAAACACCATTTCAGACAGTGTGGCATTACCCCTATGCCATTCCTCATGGGCTGTGTGGCATGCCACCCTCCCAATCCCATAGGCAGTGTGGGAAGCCCCCATCCCATTCCCATAGGCCGTGTGGGATGCCCCCATCCCATTCCCATAGGCCATGTGGGATGCCCCCATTCCATTCCCCATATAAGCAGTGTGGCATTCCCCCTCCTATTCCCATAGGCCATCTAGGATACCCCAATTGCATAGGCAGTGTGGCATTCCCCCCCTCGCATTCCCCATATAGGCAATGTGGCATCCCCCCCTCCCATTCCCCATATAGACAGTGTGGCATCCCCTCCCATTCCCCATATAGGCAGTGTGGCATCCCCCCCATTTCCATAGGCAGTTTGGCATTCCCCCCTCCCATTCCCCATATAAGCAGTGTGGAATTCGCACCTCTCATTCCCCATATAGGCAGTGTGCCCGCCATTCCCATAGGCAGTTTGGCATTCCCCCCAGAAGCAAAAAAAAAGTAAAACTCACCTCTCCGCTGACACCGCTCCGTCCCTTCCCCACCGCTGCTATTGCTGTCTTTTCCGTCAGCGGCAGGGACAGCGACAGCGCCCACCACTCCTCCTCCCTGACTCTTCCTGCCAGGGCACGGGCGAGCACCCGGGTCAGGGCAGCGGGTGGGTGTGGTATGCACTGACTCGGTGCAGGTCACGCCCACCTGCTGCACAGACCTGGGTGCTCGCTTGTGCCCCAGCCAGAAGAGGTAGCAGATGGAGCAGCGGCGGGCGCTGTCCCTGCCGCAGCTATCGCTGCCAGAAAAGACAGCGATAGCAGTGGCGGGGACAAGGACAGAGCAGAATGCTCCTCTGTCTTCTGGCCTCTCGCAGTGTGGCAGGCAATGCGGGAGTGCTGGCAACAGGTGAGTTTACTTTTTTTCGTTTTTTTAAGTGGTCTTGCTTGCCAAGATCACTTATTGTTCTTGCTGATATATTATTAAGTGGTCTTGCTTGCCAAGATCACTTATTGTTCTTGCTGATATATTATTAAGTGGTCTTGCTTGGCAAGATCACTTATTGTTCTTGCTGATATATTATTCTTATTCTAGCGATTTTTGCACTGTAACTCCTCCCACAGTTTTTATACTACATAGACCATAATATACGTGCGGATCGTTCCCGAATGGTGTGCTACTATTTTGTGGAACGTTTCGCCAAACGCTTTCCGAAATATTGGCGTTTTTCTGCCGCAATTTTCCCATAGGAATGAATGGGAGGAATGTTCAAAACTAGAGTGGGAGATAAGTGTGAAGTGAAAAATCAGGACATGATTTCTAAACTGCGACCTCTCCCTCATTTTTAAGCCCACCTACACAAATCTTATATCAAAACGTTCAGCTATCCCTGCTGCCGCTAAAAATGTCCAAGGCTAAGCCATAGCCCTAACAGTTTTCACAATATGACCTTTTGTTTGCAACTCACACCTCCCATTGACATTAATTGAAACTCCACTCTAGACACCACAAATTTGAATGGCAATTTCTAAACTGCGCCTGTGCCTTCATTTTTAATATTTCAGAGACATGCTATATAACACGTTGTAGGCCTGGCTATTGTAATTCTTACAGTATAAAGCTCTTTGCTGTAGGATGTATACTTTTTAAGCTACAGCCATTTGAATATGGCAACCACCAGTGCATTAGAAATGTGTTTTAATGTGTATTCTCTGGTTACCTCAGAGTGAGTTGCCATAGCAACACAGCTGCAGCCTGGCTCGTTACATTTATTTTACATATATTTACCGTATTTTTCGCCCTATAAGACGCACCTGCCCATAAGACGCACCTAGGATTTGGGGGAAGAAAATAAGAAAAAAAAATTTTAAACCAAAAACGCACCATTACAGACAGTGTGGCATTCCCCTATCCAATTCCCATAGGCAGTGTGGGATGCCCCTATTCCATAGACAGTGTAGCATGCCCCCATCCCATTCCCCGTATATCCAGTGTGGCATCCCCCCTCCCATTCCCGATATACCCATTGGCTGTGTGGCATCCCCCTCTCCCCCCATTAGTATAGGCTGCGTGGCATCCCTCTCCCCACATTCCCATAGGCTGTGTGGCATCCCCCTCTCCCCATTAGCATGGGCTGTGTGGCATCCCCCTCCCCCATTATTATAGGCTGTGTGGCCACCCCCTCCCCCATTCCCATAGGCTGTGTGGCATCCCCCTCTCCCCATTCCCATAGGCTGTGTGGCATCCCCCTCCCCCCATTCCCATAGGCTGTGTGGCATCCCCCTCCCCCCATTCCCAAAGGCTGTGTGGCATCCCCCTCCCCCCATTCCCATAGGCTGTGTGGCATCCCCCTCCCCCCATTCCCAAAGGCTGTGTGGCATCCCCCTCCCCCCCATTCCCAAAGGCTGTGTGGCATCCCCCTCCCCCCATTCCCATAGGCTGTGTGGCATCCCCCTCCCCCCATTCCTATAGGCTGTGTGGCATCCCCATCCCCCCATTCCCATAGGCAGTGTGCCCCCTCTCCCCCCATTCCCACCCCCTCCCCCATTAGTATAGGCAGGCGCCATATTAAAAAAAAAAAAAGTTAAACTCACCTGTCCGCTGACACCGCTGCGCTGAGCGGCCGGCTCCGTGAATGGGGTGGGCGTGGCCTGCGCCGCAGCGTCGACGCAGGCCACGCCCACCCCATTCACGAGCTGGCTCTGTCCCGGCCCCGCCGCTGCGATCGCTGTCTTTTCAGGCAGCGATGACAGCGGCGGGGCCAGAGACAGAGCCCCTGCCGCTCCTCCATCTGCTGTTGTTCTGGGCACATGCAAGCACGAAGGTCCGGGCAGCGGGTGGGCGTGGCCTGCGCTGGTGCAGGCCACGCCCACCCACTGCCGGGACCTTCGTGCTCGCATGTGCTCTGAGCCCGGCAGCAGATGGAGGAGCGGCAGGGGCTCTGTCTCTGGCCCCGCCGCTGTCATCGCTGCCTGAAAAGACAGCGATCGCAGCGGCGGGGCTGGGACAGAGCCCCCGCCGCTCCTCTGGCCTCTCGCAGTGTGGCAGACAACGCGGGAGCGCCGGGGACGGGTGAGTTTTTTTTTTGTTTTTTTTACATTCGCCCGATAAGGCGCACTGACATTTTTCCCCCACTTTTGGGGAAAAATAAGTGCGTCTTATAGGGCGAAAAATACGGTACTCTGCTCAGTCACACCTTTCCACAGTTACTCCAGCCACTCCAACCACACAACAGTTACTCAAGTCACTCCACCCAGTTACTGTTAATAGGTAGTGCCGCCCCTGGCTGTTTTTTTGTTTGGTTTTTAGAAATGTGTGTTTTAATGTAACTGTTAATCACTTTGAGCAACAACATTGCAAATAAATGTGCTATATAAATAAATAAAAGTTGAAATGCATTTCTCACTCTATGAAGCCTGCCATGTGCACTCTTTAAATTTGATCAATCAATTGGTTATTTTAGTGCTTACTATCTTTACTCACTCCAAACAATCCATAAAGTTACTCTGCCTACTCCATATATTTACTCTGCTCAGTCAAACCTTTCCACAGTTACATGCTATATAGCACATTGTAGGCCTGGCTCTTATGATTCTTACAGTATAAAGCTCTTTGCTGTAAGATGTATACTTTTTAAGCTACAGCCATTTGAATATGGCAACCACCAGTGCATTAGAAATGTGTTTTAATGTGCATTCTCTGGTTACCTCAGAGTGAGTTGCCATAGCAACACAGCTGCAGCCTGGCTCGTTACATTCATTTTACAGCTGCTCCGCCCACACAGCCAGTCTCAGGAAAACTCCCCATGAAAACATGTTATGGAAAACAGCTTAGACAAATGACATAGCCAGTCATTTAGCAAGATATAAATACTTCATCATTTAATGCCTACTATCTTTACTCACTTTAAACAATCCATATAGTTACTCTGCTCAGTCAAACCTTTCCACAGTTACTCCAGCGACTCCAACCACACAACAGTTACTCAAGTCACTCCACCCAGTTACTCCGCCCACTCCACCCAGTTACTCCGCCCACTCCAGTTGTAGAGAACTGGTGGAGGCAAGAACACTTCGCGCAATTTCCCCGGAAATTGCACTTTGTCTAGTTTTTTTTTACATTTGCCGATATGGCGCACTGACATTTCCCCCCCACTTTTGGGGGAAAATAAGTGCGTCTTATAGGGCGAAAAATACGATACCAGTGGGTGGAAGCAGGCGACCTAGGAGACCACAGAATTAAAGAACTTTAAGAAGTTAAGTCATGTTACATACATGCACAATACATGGGATGCCACGAATGCAACCAAGGGGGAAAGGTAATTCACACTACACATGCACACTACATGGGATGCCACGAATGCAACCAAGGGGGAAAGGTAATTCACACTACACATGCACACTACATGGGATGCCACGAATGCAACCAAGGGGGAAAGGTAAGTCACACTACACATGCACACTACATGGGATGCCCCAAATAGAACCAAGGGGGAAAGGTAATTCACACTACACATGCACACTACATGGGATGCCACGAATGCAACCAAGGGGGAAAGGTAATTCACACTACACATGCACACTACATGGGATGCCCCAAATAGAACCAAGGGGGAAAGGTAATTCACACTACACATGCACACTACATGGGATGCCACGAATGCAACCAAGGGGGAAAGGTAAGTCACACTACACATGCACACTACATGGGATACACTACAGGTGGGGACCAGCAAACTTTACCCTAAAAAATAAACACCCTTGGTGTATGCTGGAAGGCCACAGAACACCAAGATGGATGGACTCAGCGGCAACAGATAAATAAAAACACGTACAAACCCAATTTCCCGAGACAAGATCACCAGCCAAAAATGTAAATGTGCGGGTAAAGCGTATACGTATGCCAAGCAATGTTGATGGTGTACGCACAGCTAAGAAATTCTCGAGACTCTTAAGGGTCGATTCAAAGAAACATGTAACAGCTTTGATTTTGGTGCCGATCATCCTATTTTTCCCGAACGCTCGTGCGTTCGTATGAACTTGCGAGTGATTCTATAAGCAAATACGTTTCTATCCTAAAATGTCCGTCCGTTCGTATGGCAGTTCGGGAATCAGACCTATGTCAGTTTCCATCCTGAATTTTCCGTTTCATTTCTCAGGTTGCAACATTGGTTTTGCCCTTTTTCCTTTTTTGTCTGGACGTAAATCCTTCTGATCTTGCGGCTGCGCACTACAAACTTACCTCATTAAAGTGCATTCTAAATATTTGGTCTTATTTTTCTTTATTTCATTCATTTTGTAGTAACCAACCATTAATGAATGCATTTGCATAAGTAAATCTTACTTTGTTTAATTTTTAGTTAACTTGCATTTTTTACTTGTGGATTTAATTTTAATATTTTGGCTTCAAATGGTACAACTTAAAATTTTGTGTGTGGTTACCCACACCCTCTACATACAGATTGCTCTCAAATATAAAAAAAACACCCAGCAACTTCTGCATGTTATGAGTCTAGAAACAGCCAAGATGGCGGGTCAGGTATTATCGGGCAGCCTGCAAACAGAAAGGGCCTTGTGACTGTGTTGCTCTGCATTCTTTGATTTCTGACCTTTCCATGCCCCCAGCTCTGCTGTGTCTGTGCAAAATACAGCAGTAACCTACATCCTGCACTTTATCCTGCTCTCCTCTCCTCAGTAAGTGTGATGCATCTGACCAAAGATGTGCTTAAATAATTAAACAAAGCAAAGGTAAACAACTACACCAATAAATGCAATCTAAAAATATTATTCTAGTACATCAATTTAAAAATAAATAACAAAGGACATAAGTTTCTTTAATTAACGCAAATATATTGCAAAATAAAGGTTTACATGCAAAGGACTAATTAAGGTCCACATTAAAATGCTTTTATAAGGCATACATGAATCAGGTATGCATTGCCATACAATTTATGGCCTCTGCCATGCTGATACATGCAGTTCATTGGAGCTCAAGACGCGCAGACTCCTCCACATAGCCAAAAAACCTGTTCAAGAACAGCAATACGACTGCTAAAAGGTGTCGGAAGTGGCTTTCTTTTAAAACGTATTTAGAGGTTTGAAAACTGTTCTCTGAATCACACCTAAACACATTCGATTATCCTAAGTTTTACGTTTTGATCCTAAGTTTTAGGATTTGATCCTAAGTTTTACGTTTTGATCCTAAAATTTAGGAACGAACTTGCGATGATCGTAAGAGCATATACGCATTCGTACGTAGGCTCGTGCGAGTCGGAAATGGCCAAAAAAACAGGAAAAAATGACTAACACCCACCCAAACTTACAATTCTCGATACGAAATCAATTAACTTTTGCTCTTTGAATCGAGGGGTTAGTGTACAATCATGAAAAAATCCGAGCATTCACTTGCTGGCTACCAGTCAGGTTTATTGTGGCGGCTCATTACAGAGGCTGGATCATTTCGCTCATTCTCTAGAGGGCGATATTGAGACCATTGAGTCACTGCACGCTGACTGGCTGTTTGTTGACACTTGTATTCAAATGAGCTACCCAGAATGCCTGGTGGCGCTCGACGGGTGTAAATATGGGGGGATTTTTGCGTAAATAATACTCGATAACACATATTGTAGGCTTCATGAGGTATTTGTATCTGCGCAGCGCTCATTGGTCATCATTAGTTTATTAATTGTAACACTCGCCCCATGATGAGATGAGACCAATGGCAAGTGGAAAGAGGCGATGAATGTTGGCTAAACTAGAGTTATGCGTCATGACATGAGCCTGGATATTCTGCGAATATCGCTTATGTAACCAATTTTTGACTACGCTCACGTGCGCGCTGAGCGTTACTAATTGATATGTAAAAAACAGATTGGGGTGCAGAAGAAAGGACTGTGTAGGGCAGGTTGGGGTGCAGATGAAAGAAGTGTGTAGGTCAGGTTGGGGTGCAAATGAAAGGAGTGTGTAGGGCAGGTTGGGGTGCAGATGAAAGGAGTGTGTAGGGCAGGTTGGTGTGCAGAAGCAAGGAGTGTGAAGGGCAGGTTGGGGTGCAGATGAAAGGAGTGTGTAGGTCAGGTTGGGGTGCAGATGAGAGGAGTGTGCAGGGCAGGTTGGGGTGCAGATGAAAGGAGTGTGAAGGGCAGGTTGGGGTGTAGATGAAAGGAGTGTGAAGGGCAGGTTGGGGTACAGATGAAAGGAGTGTGTAGGGCAGGTTGGGGTGCAGATGAAAGGAGTGTGAAGGGCAGGTTGGGGTGAAGATGAAAGGAGTGTGAAGGGCAGGTTGGGGTACAGATGAAAGGAGTGTGAAGGGCAGGTTGGGGTGCAGATGAAAGGATTGTGTAGGGCAGGTTGGGGGGAAGATGAAAGGAGTGTGTAGGTCAGGTTGGGGTGCAGATGAGAGGAGTGTGTAGGGCAGGTTGGGGTGCAGATGAAAGGAGTGTGCAGGGCAGGTTGGGGTGCAGATGAAAGGAGTGTGTAGGGCAGGTTGGTGTGCAGAAGAAAGGAGTGTGAAGGGCAGGTTGGGGTGCAGATGAAAGGAGTGTGTAGGGCAGGTTGGGGGGAAGATGAAAGGAGTGTGTAGGGTAGGTTGGGGTGCAGATGAAAGGATTGTGTAGGGCAGGTTGGGGGGAAGATGAAAGGATTGTGTAGGGCAGGTTGGGGTGCAGATGAAAGGAGTGTGTAGGACAGGTTGGGGTGCAGGTGAAAGCACTGTGAAGGGTAGGTTGGGGTACAGATGAAAGGAGTGTGTAGGGCAGGTTGGGGTGAAGATGAAAGGAGTGTGAAGGGCAGGTTGGGGTACAGATGAAAGGAGTGTGAAGGGCAGGTTGGGGTACAGATGAAAGGAGTGTGTAGGGCAGGTTGGGTACAGATGAAAGGAGTGTGAAGGGCAGGTTGGGGTGCATATGAAAGGAGTGTGTAGGGCAGGTTGGGTGCAGATGAAAGGATTGTGCAGGGCAGGTTGGGGTGCAAATGAAAGCAGTGTGTAGGGCAGGTTGGGTGCAGATGAAAGGATTGTGCAGGGTAGGTTGGGGTGCAGATGAAAGGAGTGTGAAGGGCAGTTTGGGGTGCAGATGAAAGGAGTGTGTAGGGCAGGTTGGGGTGCAGATGAAAGCAGTGTGTAGGGCAGGTTGGGTGCAGATGAAAGGAGTGTGAAGGACAGGTTGGGGTGCAGATGAAAGGAGTGTGAAGGGCAGGTTGGGGTACAGATGAAAGGAGTGTGCAGGGCAGGTTGGGATACAGATGAAAGGAGTGTATAGGACAGGTTGGGGTGCAGATGAAAGGAGTGTGTAGGACAGGTTGGGGTGCAGATGAAAGGAGTGTGTAGGACAGGCTGGGGTGCAGATGAAAGGAGTGTGTAGGACAGGTTGGGGTGCAGATGAAAGGAGTATATAGGACAGGCTGGGGTGCAGATGAAAGGAGTGTGGAGGGCAGATTGAGGCGCAGATGAACGGAGTCTGTAGGACAGGTTGGGATGCAGATGAAAGTAGTGTGTAGGACAGGTTGGGTGCAGATGAAAGGAGTGTGTAGGACAGGTTGGGGTTCAGATGAAAGGAGTGTGCAGGGCAGGTTGGGTGCAGATGAAAGGAGTGTGTAGGACAGGTTGGGGTGCAGATGAAAAGAGTGTGTAGGACAGGTTGGGGTGCAGATGAAAGGAGTGTGTGGGGCAGGTTGGGGTGAAGAGGAGAGGAGTGTATAGGACAGGTTGGGATGCAGATGAAAGGAGTGTATAGGACAGGTTGGGGTGCAGATGAAAGGAGTGTGTAGGACAGGTTGGGGTGCAGATGAAAGGAGTGTATAGGACAGGTTGGGGTGCAGATGAAAGGAATGTGTAGGACAGGTTGGGGTGCAGATGAAAGGAGTGTGCAGGGCAGATTAGGGTGCAGATGAAAGGAGTGTATAGGACAGGTTGGGGTGCAGATGAAAGGAGTGTGTAGGACAGGTTGGGGTGCAGATGAAAAGAGTGTGTAGGACAGGTTGGGGTGCAGATGAAAGGAGTGTGTGGGGCAGGTTGGGGTGAAGAGGAGAGGAGTGCATAGGACTGGTTGGGGTGCAGATGAAAGGAGTGTGCAGGGCAGATTAGGGTGCAGATGAAAGGAGTGTATAGGACAGGTTGGGGTGCAGATGAAAGGAGTGTGTAGGACAGGTTGGGGTGCAGATGAAAGGAGTGTGCAGGGCAGGTTGGGGTGCAGATGAAAGGAGTGTGTAGGGCAGGTTGGGGTGCAGATGAAAGGAGTGTGCAGGGCAGGTTGGGGTGCAGATGAAAGGAATGTGTATGACAGGTTGGGGTGCAGATGAAAGGAGTGTGCAGGGCAGGTTGGGGTGCAGATGAAAGGAGTGTATAGGACAGGTTGGGGTGCAGATGAAAGGAGTGTGTAGGACAGGTTGGGGTGCAGATGAAAGGAGTGTGCAGGGCAGGTTGGGGTGCAGATGAAAGGAGTGTGTAGGACAGGTTGAGGTGCAGATGAAAGGAGTGTGTAGGACATGTTGGGGTGCAGATGAAAGGAGAGTGTAGGACAGGTTGGGGTGCAGATGAAAGGAGTGTGGAGGGCAGGTTGGAGTGCAGATGAAAGGAGTGTGTAGGACATGTTGGGGTGCAGATGAAAGGAATGTGTAGGACAGGTTGGGGTGCAGATGAAAGGAGTGTGTAGGGCAGGTTGGGATGCAGATGAAATGAGTGTATAGGATAGGTTGGGGTGCAGATGAAAAGATTGTGTAGAACAGGTTGGGGTGCAGATGAAAGGAGTGTGTGGGGCAGGTTGGGGTGAAGAGGAGAGGAGTGCATAGGACTGGTTGGGTTGCAGATGAAAGGAGTGTGTAGGACAGGTTGGGGTGAAGATGAATGGAGTGTTTAGGACAGGTTGGGGTGCAGATAAAAGGAGTGTGCAGGGCAGGTTGGGGTGCAGAGGAAAGGAGTGTGAAGGGCAGGTTGGGGTGCAGATGAAAGGAGTGTGAAGGGCAGGTTGGGGGGCAGATGAAAGGAGTGTGTAAGGCAGGTTGGGGTACAGATTAAAGGAGTGAGAAGGGTGGGTGGAGGTGCAGATGAAAGGAGTGTATAAGGCAGGTTGGGGTGCAGATGAAAAGAGTGTGTAGGGCAGGTTGGGGTGCAGATGAAAGGAGTGTGCAGGGCAGGTTGGGGTGCATATGAAAGGAGTGTGTAGGGCAGGTTGGGGTGCAGATGAAAGGAGTGTGTAGGACAGGTTGGGGTGCAGATGAAAGGAGTGTATAGGACAGGTTGGGGTGCAGATGAAAGGAGTGCGTAGGGCAGGTTGGGGTGCAGATGAAAGGAGTGTGCAGGGCAGGTTGGGGTGCAGATGAAAGGAGTGTGCAGGGCAGGTTGGGGTGCAGATATAGTGAGTGTGCAGGGCAGGTGGAGGTGCAGATGAAAGGAGTGTGCAGGGCAGGTTGGGGTGCAGATGAAAGGAGTGTGCAGGGCAAGTTGGGGTGCAGATAAAAATAGCGTGCAGGGCAGGTGGGGTGCAGATGAAAGGAGTGTGTAGGACAGGTTGGGGTGCAGATAAAATGAGTGTGCAGGGCAGGTGGGGTGCAGATGAAAGGAGTGTGTAGGGCAGATTGGGGTGCAGATGAAAGGAGTGTGCAGGGCAGGTTCGGGTGCAGATAAAAGGAGTGTGAAGGGCAAGTTGGGGTGCAGATAAAAATAGTGTGCAGGGCAGGTGGGGTGCAGATGAAAGGAGTGTGTAGGGCAGGTTGGGGTGCAGATGAAAGGAGTGTGTAGGGCAGGTTGGGGTGCAGATGAAAGGAGTGTGCAGGGCAGGTTGGGGTGCAGATGAAAGGATTGTGTATGGCTGGTTGGGGTGCAAAAGACAGGAGTCAAATGAGAGTATGTAAGACATGTCAGGGTCAGTTGAGTGGGGTGTGTGGGGTGGGGGCAGAAGAGAATGTTGTGGGGCTGAATGTGGTTACATAGGAAAGGGGTATGTCGGGCAAATTGGGAATCCTGTGTGTAGGGGAGGGTTGGGGACAGATGAGAGGGGTATACAGGCCCGGACTGGCCCAAAGAGTTACCAGGAAAAAACCTGGTGGGCTCCTGGTCCCAGGGGCACTAGTTAAAATCTTCATCATCAAACCTGAACTATCTATAGCTTATTTGTGGCAAGTGCACAGAGACCATACAGCCACGCTTAATGTGCATGTGCCCTGAATATAAGCCATTAACACTTGTGTCTAAACGTGGGGTGGGCCCCAGGCATCCTAGTCCGACACTGGGGGTATGTGTGGCGGGTTTTGGTCCTTTCGCCCGGGGCACCTCGCGTTGTGAAACCCCCCAGGACGCCAAGACCAACTCACATCTTCCTGGTCCCACAGTAAGTCTAAGAGCAGCGCCCTGATGGCCGCATGCCTGGCGCAAGCACACACCCTGCTAGAGGGATAGCGGGATGCGGCTATGGCTTGCATATGTGCAGTTGAACCGGGAAACAAAGTAAGTGAATGGGGCGACCTGGGGGGTTTCACACAGCGAGGCATCCCGATTCAGGATGCAACCTGAGCCGGCAACAGTGGATTTGATTCCTCTTTAAGAACACTTTATATCATCATGTGTTGGTGTAGCCCTCACACACCGGGGTGTCCGGCGGGTGATGGCAGAGAGCAGGTTCTTCTGGGCCCAGGGTGATCAGCGTGTGTGTTGTGGGTAGGTAAGGGTTAGAATTGCGGGAAAAGTTGGTACTCACTGTTGCCGCTTGGAAAGATGAACAGCAGTCCAGTAGATAATAGCAGAGTTCCTCTTTATTTAATCCACAAGCAAACCGCAAACATGGAACAAGTACATTTCCATCCAGTTAAAGCTCTGGTTCTGTCCATAGTCAGGTACAATTATAAAGCATTGGTTCCCATAGAGAATAATGTCCTTTGCTGGATCTCTCCCTCCTCTCTCTGTTAGAGTCGGTGCTCCTGCTCCTTTTCAATTCAAGATGGTGAATCACACTGGATTTGGGATTGGGGCTTCCCTTTATCCCTTCATTCCTTCTCACTACCTTCCAGAACCTTCAATCACATGTTCGGCCTCATGTCCGACACCTGATAGGTTGGTTGCTAAACCAAAATATGATGGTGCAGTACAGAGGACACAGAGGACCTGTGCAATGCACTGGGCACAACGCAGTGCACCATAGTATACTTATATCACAGTGTGTAAGGGCCATGAAAGTGGACCAAAACCTGCAAAGTTCCCCTGGATTGCTATAAAAAGTAACTTTCCAGCAATGCCATAATGCATACAAAGGCCTTATTCATGAAGGTATAGCGCCAGGTAGTGCCTGTACAGCGGCAGGTGAACCCCGGAGATGGCACGCAATTATACATTTATGAAGCCGAATCTGGTGAGCGACTAGAACAACGCCATGTAGCGTACGATTCATCATTATCCCAGGCTCAGTGTACAGCGCCGGCGTTCAGCCTTGCAAAGCACCACGTCCTACCTGGAGCTCTCCCATACATTTCAATGGACGATCCTTAAATCCCTTTCCTGATCCCAATTTTTTTTCTTAAAAAAAATATAAAAACTTCTGACATGTTTCCTTGGCAAGAAAATGACATTTTTGAAAACGTTTTGAATTAATAATAGTTTTATGTAGAATTGTCCTTACATGTCTGGTATTAAAGTGTAATTCCATATGTTTTCGCTTAGTTACTAGTGGATACATGTTCAAAAACAGACTTTAATCACACAGCCTCTGGCGCTATGGGCTACAACTACATGATTTTGATCACTGGCGATGGTTGAGGCTGTTTTTTTGATGAATGTGGTGTGAGTCAGTCGCACTGAGCTGGCGCTACTGTTCGGTACCATACAGCGTAGTACTACAACACACACATCATATTTATCAATGCCAGACAGCGATTGAGGCGCTCTGAAACAATGATCCATGGCCGAGCACAGCGAATACTAGCGGGCGCTCTGAAATCCGCTCTACAGACACTCATCTGTCGCTACCTGGCGTTAGTAATGAATCAGCCTTCCCGTTTACGTGCAAACACATGCTGCTCAATCATATGCGCGACATACCCCGTTTCCCTGAAAATAAGAAAGGTCTTATATTAATTTTTCGCACTGAAAAAGGTGGTAGAGTTTATTTTCAGGGGATGTCTTAATATGAATACAAATAGTAATATAATTGTCCCCACATTTGTTAGCTAGACTGTAATACAATCAGTCACCAACCCAAATCTGTGCCTACCTTATACTGATATCATGCAGTGGTATATGTCAGCAACACAAGTTTGTAGGTTTGCTCGCCCTGTAACACAGCACCATCTTCATTACCTTCCTTAATTTGGGTAAGTCCGGACTCCCCTGCCTCCCTCCAAGCTTATCTCGCCCAGCCCAAGATTCCCCACTGCTTTAGGTGCTGTGCACAGCCATGAACCACATCCCCAGCTCCATGCGTGCTCCTGCCCACCTATTGAACTGTATGGGCTGCTAGGAGCGCACATAGTGCTGAGGATGCTGCTTTGTGCGGGCGTTAGCAGGAGTGCTGGATCCGGGCAAGGTAAACTTATTCTTTTGACTGTAAGATTTACAAAGAAGATGATAGCAGAAGCACAATCACCCCTGTCCCTCCACTGCAACTGGAAGAGATTATTGGGGGGACAAACAGTGGCAGAAAACAGCTTGATCCCCTGCAGGACACTTGGACACAGCTTCCAAAATGAGCTGCCTTGTTATCGCCCTCTAGCAGATATGGAGAGACAGCTCAGTTTTATCAGAAAGTTATGTTCACGTGCTATTTATTTGCATATTACTGTAGGGTGGACCCCCAGAGTCATTTTTCCTGGAGGGCAGGAGGTGTGGCCCCCTAAAAGGGCAAAGAACAGTGTTGTGGTAAGTAGTGAGCATTTGGGAGGCATCAACAGGCACACATGTGTACAAACAGGTGCTAACATGCATTTCTTTTATCTTTACAGGTGCCAAGTTGGTCCACCCAGAAAATGTAAAATATTTTACGTTTAATAGTTTTTGAATATTTGTAAACGTTTTTATTACCAAAAATGTTAAAAAACATAAAAAATAAAAATCTTAATAATAAAAACAAATGTTTTAACAAGTTATATAATGTGTGGTGCCCTTTCTTAAAGCTACATAAGCTACATCCTTCAAGAAGGGTGTAGCACAGGGGTACTCAAATGGCGGACAGCGGTCCGAATCCGGACCGCAGACGCCATTTGTCCGGACCGCTGCCCAGGGCTGGTGTAGTGTCCCTGGAGCCAGGGGCGGGCTGGCCATAGGGCAGCCCGGGATCCGGCGTGGCCAGGCCGGGGAAGGTGGAAGCGGCTCGGGCCTCGTAGGCGGGAGGGGAGGAGTGGAGACGAAGAGGCGCGGGAGGAGGAAGGAGCCGAGAGTGCGGAGCTGGCGGAGGCTTCGGGCGGCAAGCAGAGCCCGCTGCACACACCTGGAGGCCCGTCATGTCCACTCGCACTGCTGCCGCCCCCACCGCCGGTGCTGCTAGAACAGGCCTGACTCTGGGAAGAGGTGGCCTGCCTGAGGGAGGTGGCGGCCCCGGAGTCAGTGGTGTCCCGGCATCAGAGCACACTGCTGCGCTGGCTGGAGGAGCGGCTGGCCCGGGGCGAGGAGGCCATTACCCGGGACCAGTTCATCGAGCTGCTGGAGAACCGGGCCAGTGGCCGAGAAAGTGCAAGGAGGTGAGATTCCTGTCCCCCATTTACTTCATGTGTAGAGTGCAAGCTCCTCAGCCAACCTGAGCAATGAGCCGGCTGTGTGCGTTCTCCTCCCAGCAGAGACAGTAGTGCCCTCTCTGCCTGTAAAGCGGGATGCCCTTCTCTGCCTGTAAAGCGGGAGGCCCCTCTCTGCCTGTAAAGCGGGATGCCCCTCTCTGCCTGTAAAGCGGGATGCCCCTCTCTGCCTGTAAAGCGGGAGGCCCCTCTCTGCCTGTAAAGCGGGATGCCCTTCTCTGCCTGTAAAGCGGGATGCCCCTCTCTGCCTGTAAAGCGGGAGGCCCCTCTCTGCCTGTAAAGCGAGAGGCCCTTCTCTGCCTGTAAAGCGGGATGCCCCTCTCTGCCTGTAAAGCGGGATGCCCTTCTCTGCCTGTAAAGCGGGATGCCCCTCTCTGCCTGTAAAGCGGGATGCCCCTCTCTGCCTGTAAAGCGGGAGGCCCCTCACTGCCTGTAAAGCGGGAGGCCCCTCTCTTCCTGTAAAGCGGGATGCCCCTCTATGCCTGTAAAGCGGGACGCCCCTCTCTGCCTGTAAAGCGGGACGCCCCTCTCTGCCTGTAAAGCGGGACGCCCCTCTCTGCCTGTAAAGCGGGACGCCCCTCTCTGCCTGTAAAGCGGGACGCCCCTCTCTGCCTGTAAAGCGGGACGCCCCTCTCTGCCTGTAATGCGGGACGCCTCTCTCCCTTGCTGCACACAGGCTGTAGATAGATGATGGAGCATGAAAGCAGCCAGTGTGTGGACCTGTTGATTGCAATTCATTATTGCCAGACACCTAACCCTCACCCCAGCTCCTGGACCTGTACCCTTCACCTAACCCTCACCCCAGCTCCTTGACCTGTACCCTTCACCTAACCCTCACCCCAGCTCCTTGACCTGTACCCTTCACCTAACTTTCTCCCCAGCTGCTGACTTGCACCCCTCACCTAACCCTTCTACCCATCCACTGACCCTCACCTACCCCCCTACCCCCCCAGCAGCTGATCTGTACCCTCCCCTAACCCTTCTCCCAGCCCGTGACATGCACTCTTACTTACCCCCCCCCCCCCCGACTCCCTCACACCAAATTGGCCTTATTGCTAGGGGACCAGGGTTCTTTACTGTCGGTGTGCAGGTCGGACCTTCATCCCACGGCAGACCCTGGTAAGTGGACCTCCACTGAAAGTAGTTGAGTACCCCTGGTGTAGCAGTTCAAGCAGGGGTGGGTAATGTTGTGGGAAAAGAAAAGGTGGAATCATGACCCCCCCCCCAAAAAAAAACAAGTACCGTATTTTTCGCCCCTATATGACGCACCTGCCCTAAGACGCACCTAGGATTTGGAGGAGGAAAATAAGAGAAAAAAAAATGTAAAAAAAATCACACCATTTCAGACAGTGTGGCATTCCCCCTATGCCATTCCTCATGGGCTGTGTGGCATGCCCCCCCTCCCAATCCCATAGGCCGTGTGGCATGCCCCCATCCCATTCCCATAGGCAGTGTGGCATGCCCCCATCCCATTCCCCATATAAGCAGTGTGGCATTCCCCCTCCTATTCCCATAGGCCATCTGGGATACCCCAATTGCATAGGCAGTGTGGCATTCCCCCCTCCCATTCCCCATATAGGCAGTGTGGCATCCCCCCTCCCATTCCCCATATAGGCAGTGTGGCATCCCCCTCCCATTCCCCATATAGGCAGTGTGGCATCCCCTCCCATTCCCCATATAGACAGTGTGGCATCCCCCCTCCCATTCCCCATATAGGCAGTGTGGCATCCCCCCTCCCATTCCCCATATAAGCAGTGTGGCATTCTCCCTCCGATTCCCCATATAGGCAGTGTGGCATCCCCCCTCCCATTCCCCATATAGGCAGTGTGGCATCCCCTCCCATTCCCCATATAGGCAGTGTGGCATCCCCCTCCCATTCCCCATATAGGCAGTGTGGCATCCCCCCCATTCCCATAGGCAGTGTGGCATTCCCCCCTCCCATTCCCCATATAAGCAGTGTGGCATTCTCCCTCTGATTCCCCATATAGGCAGTGTGGCATCCCCTCCCATTCCCCATATAGGCAGTGTGGCATTCTCCCTCCGATTCCCCATATAGGCAGTGTGGCATCCCCCCTCCCATTCCCCATATAGGCAGTGTGGCATCCCCTCCCATTCCCCATATAGGCAGTGTGGCATCCCCCCTCCCATTCCCCATATAGGCAGTGTGGCATTCTCCCTCCGATTCCCCATATAGGCAGTGTGGCATCCCCTCCCATTCCCCATATAGGCAGTGTGGCATCCCCCTCCCATTCCCCATATAGGCAGTGTGGCATCCCCCCCATTCCCATAGGCAGTGTGGCATTCCCCCCTCCCATTCCCCATATAAGCAGTGTGGCATTCTCCCTCCGATTCCCCATATAGGCAGTGTGGCATCCCCCCTCCCATTCCCCATATAGGCAGTGTGGCATCCCCCTCCCATTCCCCATATAGGCAGTGTGGCATCCCCTCCCATTCCCCATATAGGCAGTGTGGCATCCCCCCCATTCCCATAGGCAGTGTGACATCCCCCCAGAAGCAAAAAAAATGTAAAACTCCCCTCTCTGCTGACACCGCTCCGCTCCGTCCCCACCGCTGCTATTGCTGTCTTTTCCGCAGCGGCAGGGACAGCGACAGTGCCCACCGCTCCTCCTCCCTGCCTCTTCCTGCCAGGGCACGGGCGAGCACCCGGGTCAGGGCAGCGGGTGGGTGTGGTATGCACTGACTCGGTGCAGGTCATGCCCACCTGCTGCACAGACCTGGGTGCTCGCCTGTGCCCCAGCCAGAAGAGGTAGCAGATGGAGCAGCGGCGGGGACGAGCACAACGCTACTCTGTCTTCTTCTGGCCTCTCGCAGTGTGGCAGGCAATGCGGGAGCGCTGGCAACAGGTGAGTTTACTTTTTTTCGTTTTTTTTTACATTTGCCGATAAGGCGCACTGACCTTTTCCCCCCACTTTTGGGGGAAAATAAGTGCGTCTTATAGGGCGAAGAATACGATACCAGTGGGTGGAAGCAGGCGACCTAGGAGACCACAGAATTAAAGAACTTTAAGAAGTTAAGTCACCTTACATACATGCACACTACATGGGATGCCACGAATGCAACCAAGGGGGAAAGGTAATTCACACTACACATGCACACTACATGGGATGCCACGAATGCAACCAAGGGGGAAAGGTAATTCACACTACACATGCACACTACATGGGATGCCCCAAATAGAACCAAGGGGGAAAGGTAAGTCACACTACACATGCACACTACATGGGATGCCACGAATGCAACCAAGGGGGAAAGGTAATTCACACTACACATGCACACTACATGGGATGCCCCAAATAGAACCAAGGGGGAAAGGTAATTCACACTACACATGCACACTACATGGGATGCCCCAAATAGAACCAAGGGGGAAAGGTAATTCACACTACACATGCACACTACATGGGATGCCCCAAATAGAACCAAGGGGGAAAGATAATTCACACTACACATGCACACTACATGGGATGCCCCAAATAGAACCAAGGGGGAAAGGTAATTCACACTACACATGCACACTACATGGGATGCCCCAAATAGAACCAAGGGGGAAAGGTAATTCACACTACACATGCACACTACATGGGATACACTACAGGTGGGGACCAGCAAACTTTACCCTAAAAAATAAACACCCTTGGTGTATGCTGGAAGGCCACAGAACACCAAGATGGATGGACTCAGCGGCAACAGACAAATGAAAACACGTACACGAGACAAGATCACCAGCCAAAAATGTATATGTGCGGGTAAAGCGTATACGTATGCCAAGCATTTGATGGTGTACGCACGGCTAAGAAATTCTCGGGACTCTCAGTGTACAATCATGAAAAAATCAGAGCATTCACTTGCTGGCTACCAGTCAGGATTATTGTGGCGGCTCATTACAGAGGCTGGATCATTTCGCTCACTCTCTAGAGGGCGATATTGAGACCATTGAGTCACTGCACGCTGACTGGCTGTTTGTTGACACTAGTATTCAAATGAGCTACCCAGAATGCCTGGTGGCGCTCGGCCGGCGTGAATATGGGGAGATTTTTTCGTAAATATTATTCGATAACACATATTGTAGGCTTCATGTAGTATTTGTATCTGCGCTACGCTCATTAGTCATCATTACTTTACTAATTGTGACACTCGCCCCAGGATGAGATGAGACCAATGGCAAGTGGAATGAAGCGATGACTGTAATCCTGTAATTTCGGCTTATATCCCTTGTCCGAAAAACAATTTTTGACAACGCTCACGTGCGCGCTGAGCGTTTGAGACAAAGGTATAAAAACAGCTGATTAAGATGGAGACACGGCGGCGTCTGCTTGTGTTTATTTGTTACGCTGTTATATTCTTATGAAATATGGCATTGCTGATTCAGTGGGAAGGCACCTGGAAGGGCTGTGTTGGCCGGGGTGGGGCGTTTTGGTGTACAAATGAGAATGCTGTGGGGCAAATGGGAATGCAAATGAGAGCTAAGTGTGCGTGGTTGAGGTGCAGATGAGAGGGGTGTGTGGGGCACGTTCGGGTGCAGATGAAAGGGGAATGTGGGCAGTTTGGGGGTCAGATGAGAGAAGTACATGAGACAGGTTGGGGGCTGATGAGAGGGAAGTGCAGAGTGGATTTGGGTACCTATGACAGGGGTATAGGGTGCAGATAGGGGTCAGATGTGTAGGGGGACAGATAAGAGGGGTGTGTGGATTGGGGGTAAATATGAGAGGGGTATAGGGTGCACACTGGCGGTCAGATGTGAAGGGGTTTGTGAAGCAGGATGGAGGTCAAATAGGAGGGGTGAGTGGGAGCTGATGAGAGTGTGAGTAGGGTGGGTTGGGGCGAAGATGAGAGGAGTGTGTTGGGCAGCTTGGGGGGCAGATGAAAGGAGTGTGTAGGACAGGTTGGGGGGCAGATGAAAGGAGTGTGTAGGACAGGTTGGGGGGCAGATGAAAGGAGTGTGTAGGACAGGTTGAGATGCAGATGAAAGGAGTGCGTAGGACAGGTTGGGATGCAGATGAAAGGAGTGTGTAGGACAGGTTGAGATGCAGATGAAAGGAGTGCGTAGGACAGGTTGGGGGGCAGATGAAAGGACTGCGTAGGACAGGTTGGGGGGCAGATGAAGGGAGTGCGTAGGACAGGTTGGGATGCAGATGAAAGGAGTGCGTAGGACAGGTTGGGATGCAGATGAAAGGAGTGAGCGGGGCAGGTTGGGGTGAAGATGAAAGGAGTGTGAAGAGTAGGTTGGGGTGCAGATGAAAGGAGTGTGCAGGGCAGGTTAGGGTGCAGATGAAAGGAGTGTGTAGGGCAGGTTGGAGTACAGATGAAAGGAGTGTGTAGGGCAGGTTGGGGTGCAGATGAAAAGAGTGTGTAGGCCAAGTTGGGGTGCAGATGAAAAGAGTGTGAAGGGTATGTTGGGTTGCAGATGAAAGGAGTGTGTAGGGCAGGTTGGTTGCAGATGAAAAGTGTGTAGGACAGGTTGGGGTGCAGATGAAAAGAGTGTGCAGGGCAGGTTGGGTGCAGATAAAAGGTGTGTGAAGGGCAGGTTGGGGTGCAGATGAAAGGAGTGTGCAGGGCAGGTTGGGTGCAGATAAAAGGTGTGTGAAGGGCAGGTTGGGGTGCAGATAAAAGGAGTGTGCGGGGCAGGTTGGGGTGCAGATGAAAAGAGTGTGTAGGCCAGGTTGCGGTGCAGATGAAAGGAGTGTGTAGGACAGGTTGGGGTGCAGATGAAAAGAGTGTGTAGGACAGGTTGGGGTGCAGATGAAAAGAGTGTGCAGGGCAGGTTGGGGTGCAGATGAAAGGAGTGTGTAGGGCAGGTTGGGGTGCAGATGAAAGGAGTGTGTAGGGCAGGTTGGGGTGCAGATGAAAAGGAGTGTGAAGGACAGGTTGGGGTGCAGATGAAAGGAGTGTGAAGGGCAGGTGGGGGTGCAGATGAAAGGAGTGTGCAGGGCAGGTGGGGGTGCAGATGAAGGAGTGTGCAGGACAGGTTGGGGTGCAGATGAAAGGAGTGTGTAGGGCAAATTGGGTGTAGATGAAAGGAGTGTGAAGGGTAGGTTGGGGTGCAGATGAAAAGAGTGTGTAGGCAAGGTTGGGGTGCAGATGAAAAGGAGTGTGAAGGGCAGGTTGGGGTGCAGATGAAAAGGAGTGTGAAGGGCAGGTTGGGGTGCAGATGAAAAGAGTGTGTAGGCAAGGTTGGGGTGCAGATGAAAAGGAGTGTGAAGGGCAGGTGGGGGTGCAGATGAAAGGAGTGTGCAGGGCAGGTGGGGGTGCAGATGAAAGGAGTGTGCAGGGCAGGTTGGGGTGCAGATGAAAGAAGTGTGTAGGGCAGGTTGGGTGCAGATCAAAGGAGTGTGAAGGGCAGGTTGGGGTGCAGATGAAAGGAGTGTGTAGGCCAGGTTGGGGTGCACATGAAAGGAGTGTGTGGACCAGGTTGAAATGCAGATGAAAGGAGTGGGAAGGGCAGGTTGGGGTGCAGATGAAAGGAGTGGGAAGGGTAGGTTGGGGTGCAGATGAAAGGAGTGTGTAGGGCAGGTTGGGTGCAGATGAAAGGAGTGTGAAGGGCAGGTTGGGGTGCAGATGAAAGGAGTGTGCAGGGCAGGTTGGGTGCTGATGAAAGGAGTGGGAAGGGTAGGTTGGGGTGCAGATGAAAGGCGTGTGTAGGGCAGGTTGGGGTGTAGATGAAAGGAGCGTGTAGGGCAGGGTGGGGTGCACATGAAAAGAGTGTGAAGGACAGCTTGGGGTGCAGATGAAAGGAGTGGGAAGGGCAGGTTGGGGTGCTGATGAAAGCAGAGTGTAGGGCAGGTTGGGGTGCAGATGAAAGGAGTGTGAAGGGCAGGTTGGGGTGCAGAAGAAAGGAGTGTGAAGGGCAGGTTGGGGTGCAGATGAAAGAAGTGTGCAGGGCAGGTTGGGGTGCAGATGAAAGGAGTGTGAAGGGCAGGTTGGGGTGCAGATGAAAGTAGTGTGCAGGGCAGGTTGGGTGCTGATGAAAGGAGTGGGAAGGGTAGGTTGGGGTGCAGATGAAAGGAGTGTGTAGGGCAGGTTGGGTGCAGATGAAAGGAGTGGGAAGGGCAGGTTGGGGTGCAGATGAAAAGAGTGTGTAGGACAGGTTGCGGTGCAGATGAAAAGAGTGTGAAGGGTAGGTTGGGGTGCAGATGAAAGGAGTGTGTAGGGCAGGTTGGGGTGCCGATGAAAGGAGTGGGAAGGGTAGGTTGGGGTGCAGATGAAAGGAGTGTGTAGGGCAGGTTGGGTGCAGATGAAAGGAGTGTGCAGGGCAGGATGGGCTGAAGATGAAAGGAGTGTGTAGGGCAGGTTGGGTGCAGATGAAAGGGGTGTGTAGGGCAGGTTGGGTGCAGATGAAAGGAGTGTAAAGGGCAGGTTGGGGTGCAGATGAAAGGATTGTGAAGGGTAGGTTGGGGTGCAGATAAAGGGAGTGTGTAGGACAGGTTGGGTGAAAATGAAAGGAGTGTGAAGGGCAGGTTGGGGTGCAGATGAAAGGCGTATGTAGGGCAGGTTGGGTGCAGATGAAAGGAGTGTGTAGGGCAGGTTGGGGTGCAGATGTAAGGAGTGTGCAGGGCAGGTTGGGGTGCAGATGAAAGGAGTGTGTAGGGCAGGTTGGGGTGCAGATGAAAAGGAGTGTGAAGGGCAGGTTGGGGTGCAGATGAAAGGAGTGTGAAGGGCAGGTTGGGGTGCAGATGAAAGGAGTGTGCAGGGCAGGTTGGGGTGCAGATGAAAGGAGTGTGTAGGGCAGGTTGGGTGCAGATGAAAGGAGTGTGAAGGGCAGGTTGGGATGCAGATTAAAGGAGTGTGCAGGGTAGGTTGGGGTGCAGATGAAAAGAGTGTGAAGGGCAGGTGGGGGTGCAGATGAAAGGAGTGTGAAGGGCAGGTTGGGGTGTAGATGAAAGGAGTGTGCAGGGCAGGTTGGGGAGCAGATGAAAGGAGGGTGAAGGGCAGGTTGGGTTGCAGATGAAAGGAGGGTGAAGGGCAGGTTGGGGTGCAGATGAAAGGAGTGTGCAGGGCAGGTTGGGGTGCAGATGAAAGGAGTGTGAAGGGCAGGTTGGGTGCAGATGAAAGGAGTGTGTGTGACAGACTCTATGCCCTTTGGACTTTACACAGGTTCATTACTTTTTCTTAAGCATGTTACAAACTGCCAGTGTATTGATTGATTACGTTATTCATTGTTCTGACTGCCAGTGTATTGATTGATTACGTTATTCATTGTTCTGACTGCCATTGTATTGATTGATTACGTTATTCATTGTTCTTACTGCCATTGTATTGATTGATTACGTCACAGACAATGGCATTGTTCTGATTGAGTGTATTACAGACGTCTCTATTGTATTGCTGATTGCGTCACTGGCAGAGTTGAGGGATTGTGTGCCCTGCTGCTATTGGTCGGTGTGTGTGTCATGCAATGGAGACTTGTGTATATAAGGCCTAGAGTGGCACTAATAAAGTACACTTCACCTTCACCCTCAATACTGAGTTCTGTCTCTTATTGGGGGAAACGCTATATTACAATTCACTAGCCCTTGTAAGGGCTGTTCCTGTTTCCTCACGGACGACTCTGGAATTCCAGCAGCACCTCTTACGATTGGGAAAAGGACGTCTCGGGCGGTGAAGCCCTCCGGCGATAAGGGTTATCGCTACAGTGTGTAAGGCAGGTTGGGGTGCAGATAAAAAGAGTGTGTAGGGCAGGTTGGAGTGCAGATGAAAGGAGTGTAGGGCAGGTTGGGGTGCAGATTAAAGGAGTGTGAAGGGCAGGTTGGGGTGCAGATGAGAGGAGTGTGCAGGGCAGGTTGGGGTGCAGATGAAAGGAGTGTGCAGGGCAGGTTGGGTGCAGATGACAAGAGTGTGCAGGGCAGGTTGGGTGCAGATGAAAGGAGTGTGTAGGGCAGGTTGGGGTGTAAACAATACAATATTAATAACTAATATTAATAATATCTCCTGGCTGGCGCAAGCCAATTATGTAAACAATTTAACTAGCATAAAAAATATTAATATGAATAACTAAAATATTAATAATATTATGTATATATTTATATCCTGCCTGGTTCGACTCAAATAGGCATAATGATCTATAAATATTTTCAATATCTGGCCAATGATCACACAATGGATACACGCATAAGACTGTAAGACTGTAGGTTCTTTTGACTTCTGGTATATGCAAGGGACACTGGGACAAGTAGTAAATAAAGAGATATATTGTAGTAAAAGCAAAACAAAATGGCAAAAGACAATACAATTTACTTTACATGCAACCACAGATATATTAACCCCTAATGGGTGGATTTACAGCACCAATACCATACTGACAGAAAATACACACAAGGAACTTACAATTAATCATGCAGAAAAGAAAAGAGCCACACAAGCTAAATGGACACCCCAATACAGCAATATTCCCTGATAGCACTAACCAGTGTTAGCTATGGCACAACATCAGGAGCAGCTCAGTTACCTGCCTCAGTGAATCGTCCCGCTCAGCGCTATCGCAGGGCCCTTCTCACAGACTCTCCTTCTTGCCTTCCTTCCTTCTGCCTCCTTCCTTCTGTCCTTCCTTCTGTGTTCTTCCTTCTGTCTCCTTCCTTCTGTCCCCCAATCTGGCTGCCCTCACCTCAATTATACTTCCCCAGCCCTTTGATCTCCAGTCCTGCTGTCCTCATTATACTAAAAAGTGGGCTTTCATCTTCTGGTATTCCTTTGATCTTTTACGACCCTAGTTGCAGGTTTTACTCTTCCTTATCTCATCTCTCTTACTCCTGCTTTGTTTAGAATTTATTACTTTATAGACCCAGGATGCTCACACACTCTATTGAATACCTCCCCTAGGCCTTCCTCCTGCTGTTGTGCCATAAATTCTTTGTTTTGTATATCACTCTATTGAATACCTCCCCTAGGCCTTCCCACTTCATGTCATGCCATGCTGTATATTCATATATTTTTTGTATAAATCAAATATAACATAAATCTATATGTATATGACCCATATATCACTGTATATTTACATATCCCCCGCTTGAGGGCATTCATATCTTGATGTGAAAAGCCCTCACTTTGCTCTTTGGTTATACACCAGTCTCTCGACCATCCTTAAAAGTGATTCCAATTCGCTGAGACTGATGGGACCCGATACATTACAGCACAATGCTACCACAACCCCCAGTATCTCAAGTTACAGCCTGCATCCTTCAGCCACCACATACTGTTTTAATGCCACACCTTCTTCAACAGATCATCAAACATATTACATATTTTTACACCATCCATAACCGCTTATGTGATTTTGGGTGACCAAATCTGGTGACATCCGGATTTATTCACTGCCGCTTCTGCTGGACACACATCAGTCGACTTCCATTGCAGACACTGCTTTATAAGCTGTCACTGAGTGTCCAAGGCCTGTATTATCAACGAAGTGGGTGCACAAGGTGACAGTCCATAATATACTGATTGCACCGCGTGACAGTCCATATGGTTATGAGTGCACATCATCAGAACTGCCCATGGTTTCATGGTGCACAGCATCAGAACTGCCCATATTGTCATGGGTGCATATCATTAGAACAGTCCATATTGTTATGGGTGCACATGTACTCTGACAGTTCACACAGACCATAATGAGCTACAGCAACAGTACATCTGCAATATTAGAAGCAATCGGTGATATACTCTCCAACACAGTGATACACAGCAGACTCGAAGAAATAGATTTTTGGTCACAGAGCATAAACATAATGCAACATAGCAAACGGCGTATTACGGTGGAAATGTCTGAAAGAAAACCTTGAACAAAAGAAAGTGTGACTCTGTAGATGTGGCTTTGAGGATTCAAGCTATAACCAAAGAACAATATGGTTGCTACTATGCTATATCAATAATCCCCCTCCGTCTCTGCAAACTGAAATCAAGGGCGTCTCTGGGCTATCTATGGAAAAATACTGTTTAAAGGTTATTTTACAATAATATACAACATATTAAAACAAACATCCATAAGATATTAGGTCAGCCTAATGCAGACCTGGTATGTTGACCATATTGTACAATCCTAAGCACTAAACCTCGCCCACTTCATAGCATTTAAAGTAAACCTTGTGGAGAAAATGGGGAGAAAAGCTGCTCGCCCACTTCATACCATTCAGAGTAAGAAAACATAAACAAACAGATAGTTTCAAATTGTGTGCCTGTGTACCAACTACAAAAAAAGTTACTTAGCAAAAAAATAATGGTTCCCACTCCAATAACATAACAGGAGAAAAAAAAAAAACTTACAAGCACACAATTTAAAATGATTGATCCAATGAACAGGCTAAATTATGAATTTTAGCCTTTTCATTGTTCATTGTAAAAGGAAAAAAACGCTTTAAAACCGGTTCTCAATGCATTGTCACTGGAAAGACACTGGCTGTATAGAAATGCTAATGCCTGGGAGTGACACTCTGCAGCCCCAGCAACAGAGCATTCCACAAAGCCTGTCAGTGACACCTGGGAGAGCTCCTACATACACTAGGCTGGCACTAGTTACTAAATATGCGCAATCTGTAAAATATAGTGCAATCATAAAAAAATACTAAATTTACACTTTAATGGAAATCAGGGATATCCGAAACTCTGTCCATGCCAGCTTAGCAGTTCAGGTCTTTTAACTAAAAAAAAATCAAAAATGAATTTAGATTTTTGATAACCTGACTGCTTTCATCAAATTAATTTTTGAGGCTTATCCTAAACGTGTGCACATAAAAAAAAAAAACCAACACAAAAAAGCCCACGCTAAGGTCCTCAAAACCTAATGGAAAAATCAAAGCGTTAATCGGAGACTTAGCCGGGGTTTTATCCAATGGACCTGAAAGACAAAGCACACAGAGTTAATAACACCTAACTGGGTGCCTCTCTATAACCTTTTGTGCAAGCCTTGGCTCATCCGACATTCTTCTGTTCCCCGACATACTTACCTCTTCTCTTATGGCCATAACCTGTTGGATCAGTGAGCTCATATCACTCCTCAACTGCAGATTTTCTGCCATAAGGTATTCATTTCGGGCTCTTAACCATTTTACTGGGACACACTTTACCGGTTTTCTCTGACTATAATGCTCCCTAGCAAATTTCTTTTGGTTAAAGCTGCCTGTCCCAAATCTAGCAGAATACACCATTGTCTGCCTTTTGTGGGTTCTATAGTTCTGGGCCTCATTACTATACATTTGTTTTGCAGAGGGGCAGAACCTGGAAATGTGATCCGCTTGGCCACAAGAGTGACACTTCACACTCCTAGCTCTCTTTACATTGTCTCTGCAGGCTACAGCAGAGTTAATTATTCTAGGCATTGCTTTTTGTAATGGGGACCTTGCAACTGCCATTTGAGCTTGTTTGACTGCACTAACCTTTGGAGCTAGCTTTGGGTAATTTTCACTCATACACTTACCCTGCACCTCCGAGTCTATATGCTTATTTGGTGAAGACCCACATGAAACCTCCTCAGCAGCACCAGGAAATGCATCTTCCTGTCTCCTGATATCCACAGACACAAGTTCAACTTCTTTTTCTGTGGCTATCAGCTTTTCTGACATTGCCTGATTGTTCCTGCGCAATTCTATGCTCTCAGCTCTCAGCTGCTCCACAATTGCGCCCAGACTTTCAGTAGATGCCCTCATGGCTCCTAGCGCTTTATCCAAGGAGAACACCTCCTCTCTGAGGCTTTCATTTTGTATTTTCACCAAAACAAACTCCTTTGCAATCCAAACTGCCCCATAAATCAAAACGCATTTGCCCTCTGATTTTGAGATTTGCTTAGCAGCAATGCATTTAGACACATAATCCTGGGCTTCAGCCCATGGGTTACTGGATCCCTGCATTGCTCTAATAATCCCCTCTGCATTCTTTATCTTGTTCATCTTTTTTGCAAGACCCTCCATGTCTATACAATAAGGCACTTCAAATCAATTGCAACACTTTAAAATATGCTATAGTTACCAATAGCAACAGCGGTCTATGAACTATAGAAATTGAATTGCACACTGTATTATATACCACAATACACTCAATATTCACCACAACACAGTGCTCTGCAAATACACAAGATGCCTCCTGCCTGCCGCTCAGCCAAATGTAAACAATACAATATTAATAACTAAAATATTATATCAATATCTAGATATTCATTTATAACTATAAGCCTCCTGCCTGGCTCGCCAATATGTAAACAATACAATATTAATAACTAATATTATCTCCTGGCTGGCGCAAGCCAATTATGTAAACAATTTAACTAGCATAAACAATATTAATATGAATAACTAAAATATTAATAATATTATGTATATATTTATATCCTGTCCGGCTCGACTCAAATAGGCATAATGATCTATAAATATTTTCAATATCTGGCCAATGATCACACAATGGATACACGCATAAGACTGTAAGTCTGTAGGTTCTTTTGACTTCTGGTATATGCAAGGGACACTGGGACAAGTAGTAAATAAAGAGATATATTGTAGTAAAAGCAAAACAAAATGGCAAAAGACAATACAATTTACTTTACATGCAACCACAGATATATTAACCCCTAATGGGTGGATTTACAGCACCAATACCATACTGACAAAAAATACACACAAGGAACTTACAATTAATCATGCAGAAAAGAAAAGAGCCACACAAGTTAAATGGACACCCCAATACAGCAATATTCCCTGATAGCACTAACCAGTGTTAGCTATGGCACAACATCAGGAGCAGCTCAGTTACCTGCCTCAGTGAATCGTCTCCCTCAGCGCTATCGCAGGGCCCTTCTCACAGACTCTCCTTCTTGCCTTCCTTCCTTCTGCCCCCTTCCTTCTGTCCTTCCTTCTGTGTTCTTCCTTCTGTCTCCTTCCTTCTGTCCCCCAATTTGGCTGCCCTCACCTCAATTATACTTCCCCACCCCTTTGATCTCCAGTCCTGCTGTCCTCATGATACTAAAAAGTGGGCTTTCATCTTCTGGTATTCCTTTGATCTTTTACAACCCTAGTTGCAGGTTTTACTCTTCCTTATCTCATCTCTCTTACCCCTGCTTTGTTTAGAATGTATTACTTTAAAGACCCTTCCTCCTGCTGTTGTGCCATAAATTCTTTGTTTTGTATATCACTCTATTGAATACCTCCCCTAGGCCTTCCCACTTCATGTCATGCCATGCTGTATATTCATATATTTTTTGTATAAATCAAATATAACATAAATCTATATGTATATGACCCATATATCACTGTATATTTACAGGGGTGCAGATGAAAGGAGTGTGTAGGACAGGTTGGGGTGTGGATGAAAAGAGTGGGAAGGGCAGGTTGGGGTGCAGATGAAAGGAGTGTGAAGGGCAGGTTGGGGTGCAGATGAACGGAGTGTGTAGGACAGGTTGGGGTGCAGATGAACGGAGTGTGAAGGGCAGGTTGGGGTGCAGATGAACGGAGTGTGTAGGACAGGTTGGGGTGCAGATGAAAAGAGTGGGAAGGGCAGGTTGGGGTGCAGATGAAAGGAGTGTGAAGGGCAGGTTGGGGTGAAGATGAAAGGAGTGTGTAGGACAGGTTGGGGTGACGAAGAAAGGAGTGTGTAGGACAGGTTGACGTGAAGATGAAAGGAGTGTGTAGGGCAGGTTGGGGTGCAGATGAAAGGAGTTTGTAGGACAGGTTGGGGTGAAGATGAAAGGAGTGTGTAGGACAGGTTGGGGTGAAGATGAAAGGAGTGTGTAGGACAGGTTGGGGTGAAGATGAAAGGAGTGTGTAGGGCAGGTTGGGGTGCAAATGAAAGGAGAGTGTAGGACAGGTTGGGGTGCAGATAAAAGGAGTGTGAAGGACAGGTTGGGGTGAAGATGAAAGGAGTGTGTAGGGCAGGTTGGGGTGCAGATGAAAGGAGTGTGAAGGGCAGGTTTGGTGCAGATGAAAGGAGTGTGTAGGGCAGGTTGGGGTGCAGATGAAAGGATTTTGAAGGGCAGGTTGGGTGCAGATGAAAGGAGTGTGAATGGCAGGTTGGGGTGCAGATGAAAGGAGTGTGAAGGGCAGGTTGGGGTGCAGATAAAAGGAGTGTGTAGGACAGGTTGGGGTGAAGATGAAAGGAGTGTGTAGGGCAGGTTGGGGTGCAGATGAAAGGAGTGTGAAGGGCAGGTTGGGGGCAGATGAAAGGAGTGTGAAGGACAGGTTGGGGTGAAGGTGAAAGGAGTGTGTAGGACAGGTTGGGGTGCAAATGAAAAGGAGTGTGAAGGGCAGGTTGGGGTGCAGAGGAAAGGAGTGTGAAGGGCAGGTTGGGGTGCAAATGAAAGGAGTGTGAAGGGCAGGTTGGGGGGCAGATGAAAGGAGTGTGTAAGGCAGGTTGGGGTGCAGATGAAAAGAGTGTGCAGGGCAGGTTGGGGTGCAGATGTAAGGAGTGTGAAGGGTAGGTAGGGGTGCAGATGAGAGGAGTGTGCAGGGCAGTTTGGGTGCAGATTAAAGGAGTGTATAAGGCAGGTTGGGGTGCAGATGAAAAGAGTGTGAAGGGCAGGTTGGGGTGCATATGAAAGGAGTGTGTAGGGCAGGTTGGGGTGCAGATGAGAGGAGTGTGAAGGGTAGGCTGGGGTGCAGATGAGTGTGTAGGGCAGGTTGGGGTGCAGATGAAAGGAGTGTGAAGGGCAGGTTGGGGTGCAGATGAAAGGAGTGTGCAGGGCAGGTTGGGGGGCAGATGAAAGGAGTGTGCAGGGTAGGTTGGGGTGCAGATGAAAGGAGTGTGAAGGGCAGGTTGGGGTGCAGATGAAAGGAGTGTGCAGGGCAGGTTGGGGTGCAGATGAAAGAAGTGTGCAGGGTAGGTTGGGGTGCAGATGAAAGGAGTGTGCAGGGCAGGTTGGGGTGCAGATGAAAGGAGTGTGCAGGGCAGGTTGGGGTACAGTTGCAAGGAGTGTGTAGGACAGGTTGGGGTGCAGATGAACGGAGTGTGTAGGACAGGTTGGGGTGCAGATGAAAAGAGTGGAAAGGGCAGGTTGGGGTGCAGATGAAAGGAGTGTGTAGGGCAGAATGGGTGCAGATGAAAGGAGTGTGAAGGGCAGGTTAGGGTGCAGTTGAAAGGAGTGTGTGGGGCAGGTTGGGGTGCAGATGAAAAGAGTGTTTAGGCCAGTTTGGGGTGCAGATGAAAAGAGTGGGTAGGGCAGGTTGGGGTGCAGATGAAAAACGTATGCAGATTCGGTTGGGGTGCAGATGAAAAGAGTGTGTGGGGCAGGTTAGGGTGCAGTTGAAAGGAGTGTGAAGGGCAGGTTGGAGTGCAGATGAACGGAGTGTGTAGGACAGGTTGGGGTGCAGATGAAAAGAGTGGGAAGGGCACGTTGGGGTGCAGATGAAAGGAGTGTGTAGGGCAGGTTGGGGTGCAGATGAGAGGAGTGTGAAGGGCAGGTTGGGGTGCAGATGAAAGGAGTGTGCAGGGCAGGTTGGGGTGCAGTTGAAAGGAGTGTGTAGGACAGGTTGGGGTGCAGATGAACGGAGTGTGAAGGGCAGGTTGGGGTGCAGATGAATGGAGTGTGTAGGACAGGTTGGGGTGCAGATGAAAAGAGTGGGAAGGGCAGGTTGGGGTGCAGATGAAAGGAGTGTGTAGGGCTGGTTGGGGTGCAGATGAAAGGAGTGTGAAGGGCAGGTTGGGGTGTAGATGAAAGGAGTGTGAAGGGTAGGTTGGGGTGCAGATGAAAGGAGTGTGTAGGTCAAGTTGGGGTGCAGATGAACGGAGTGCGAAGGGCAGGTTGGGGTGCAGATGAAAGGAGTGTGTAGGGCAGGTTGAGGTGCAGATGAAAGGAGTGTGAAGGGCAGGTTGGGGTGCAGATGAAAGGAGTGTGCAGGGCAGGTTGGGGTGCAGTTGAAAGGAGTGTGTAGGGCAGGTTGGGGGCAGATGAAAGGAGTGTGTAGGGCAGAATGGGTGCAGATGAAAGGAGTGTGAAGGGCAGGTTAGGGTGCAGTTGAAAGGAGTGTGTAGGGCAGGTTGGGGTGCAGATGAAAAGAGTGTTTAGGCCAGTTTGGGGTGCAGATGAAAAGAGTGGGTAGGGCAGGTTGGGGTGCAGATGAAAAACGTATGCAGATTCGGTTGGGGTGCAGATGAAAAGAATGTGTGGGGCAGGTTAGGGTGCAGATGAAAAGAGTGTGTAGGGCAGGTTGGGGTGCAGATGAAAGGAGTGTATAGGGCAGGTTGGGGTGCAGATGAACGGAGTGTGAAGGGCAGGTTGGGGTGCAGATGAACGGAGTGTGTAGGACAGGTTGGGGTGCAGATGAAAAGAGTGGGAAGGGCAGGTTGGGGTGCAGATGAAAGGAGTGTGAAGGGTAGGTTGGGGTGCAGATGAGAGGAGTGTGTAGGGCAGGTTGGGGTGCAGATGAGAGGAGTGTGAAGGGCAGGTTGGGGTGCAGATGAAAGGAGTGTGCAGGGCAGGTTGGGGTGCAGTTGAAAGGAGTGTGTAGGACAGGTTGGGGTGCAGATGAACGGAGTGTGAAGGGCAGGTTGGGGTGCAGATGAATGGAGTGTGTAGGACAGGTTGGGGTGCAGATGAAAAGAGTGGGAAGGGCAGGTTGGGGTGCAAATGAAAGGAGTGTGTAGGGCTGGTTGGGGTGCAGATGAAAGGAGTGTGAAGGGCAGGTTGGGGTGTAGATGAAAGGAGTGTGAAGGGTAGGTTGGGGTGCAGATGAAAGGAGTGTGTAGGTCAAGTTGGGGTGCAGATGAACGGAGTGCGAAGGGCAGGTTGGGGTGCAGATGAAAGGAGTGTGTAGGGCAGGTTGGGGTGCAGATGAAAGGAGTGTGAAGGGCAGGTTGGGGTGCAGATGAAAGGAGTGTGCAGGGCAGGTTGGGGTGCAGTTGAAAGGAGTGTGAAGGGCAGGTTAGGGTGCAGTTGAAAGGAGTGTGTAGGGCAGGTTGGGGTGTAGATGAAAAGAGTGTTTAGGCCAGTTTGGGGTGCAGATGAAAAGAGTGTGCAGGGCAGGTTAGGGTGCAGTTGAAAGGAGTGTGTAGGGCAGGTTGGGGTGCAGATGAAAGGAGTGTGAAGGGCAGGTTGGGGGGTAGATGAAAGGAGTGTGTAAGGCAGGTTGGGGTGCAGATGAAAAGAGTGTGTAGGGCAGGTTGGGGTGCAGATTAAAGGAGTGTGAAGGGCAGGTTGGGGTGCAGATGAAAGGAGTGTGAAGGGCAGGTTGGGGGGCAGATGAAAGGAGTGTGCAGGGCAGTTTGGGTGCAGATGAAAGGAGTGTATAAGGCAGGTTGAGGTGCAGATGAAAAGAGTGTGTAGGGCAGGTTGGGGTGCAGATGAAAGGAGTGTGTAGGGCAGGTTGGGGTGCAGATTAAAGGAGTGTGAAGGGTAGGTTGGGGTGCAGATGAGAGGAGTGTGAAGGGCCGGTTGGGGTGCAGATGAAAGGAGTGTGCAGGGCAGGTTGGGGTGCAGATGAAAGGAGTGTGCAGGGCAGGTTGGGGGTGCAGATAAAAGGAGTGTGCAGGGCAGGTTGGGGTGAAGATGAAAGTAGTGTGTAGGACAGGTTGGGGTGAAGATGAATGGAGTGTGTAGGACAGGTTGGGGTGCAGATAAAAGGAGTGTGTAGGGTAGGTTGGGGTGAAGATGAAAGGAGTGTGAAGGGCAGGTTGGGGTGCAGATAAAAGGAGTGTGCAGGGCAGGTTGGGGTGAAGATGAAAGTAGTGTGTAGGACAGGTTGGGGTGAAGATGAATGGAGTGTGCAGGACAGGTTGGGGTGCAGAAAAAAGGAGTGTGCAGGGCAGGTTGGGGTGAAGATGAAAGTAGTGTGTAGGACAGGTTGGGGTGAAGATGAAAGGAGTGTGTAGGGCAGGTTGGGGTGCAGATGAGAGGAGTGTGAAGGGCCGGTTGGGGTGCAGATGAAAGGAGTGTGCAGGGTAGGTTGGGGTGCAGATGAAAGGAGTGTGCAGGGCAGGTTGGGGTGCAGATGAAAGGAGTGTGCAGGACAGGTTGGGGTGCAGATAAAAGGAGTGTGCAGGGCAGGTTGGGGTGAAGATGAAAGTAGTGTGTAGGACAGGTTGGGGTGAAGATGAATGGAGTGTGTAGGACAGGTTGGGGTGCAGATAAAAGGAGTGTGTAGGGTAGGTTGGGGTGAAGATGAAAGGAGTGTGAAGGGCAGGTTGGGTGCAGATGAAAGGAGTGTGAAGGGCAGGTTGGGGTGAAGATGAAAGGAGTGTGTAGGGCAGGTTGGGGTGCAAATGAAAAGGAGTGTGAAGGGCAGGTTGGGGTGAAGATGAAAGGAGTGTGAAGGGCAGGTTGGGGTGAAGATGAAAGGAGTGTGTAGGGCAGGTTGGGGTGCAAATGAAAAGGAGTGTGTAGGGCAGGTTGGGGTGCAGATTAAAGGAGTATGAAGGGTAGGTTGGGGTGCAGATGAGAGGAGTGTGAAGGGCCGGTTGGGGTGCAGATGAAAGGAGTGTGCAGGGCAGGTTGGGGTGCAGATGAAAGGAGTGTGTAGGACAGGTTGGGGTGCAGATAAAAGGAGTGTGTAGGACAGGTTGGGGTGAAGATGAAAGGAGTGTGCAGGGCAGGTTGGGGTGCAGAGGAAAGGAGTGTGAAGGGCAGGTTGGGGTGCAGATGAAAGGAGTGTGTAAGGCAGGTTGGGGTGCAGATGAAAAGAGTGTGTAGGGCAGGTTGGGGTGCAGATGAAAGGAGTGTGCAGGGCAGGTTGGGGTGCATATGAAAGGAGTGTGTAGGGCAGGTTGGGGTGCAGATTAAAGGAGTGTGAAGGGTAGGTTGGGGTGCAGATGAAAAGAGTGTGTAGGGCAGGTTGGGGTGCATATGAAAGGAGTGTGCAGGGCAGGTTGGGGTGCAGTTGAAAGGAGTGTGCAGGGCAGGTTGGGGTGCAGATGAAAGGAGTGTGAAGGGCAGGTTGGGGTGCAGATGAAAGGAGTGTGTAGGACAGGTTGGGGTGCAGATGAAAGGAGTGTGAAGGGCAGGTTGGGGTGCAGATGAAAGGAGTGTGTAGGACAGGTTGGGGTGCAGATGAAAGGAGTGTGAAGGGCAGGTTGGGGTGCAGATGAAAGAAGTGTGAAGGGCAGGTTGGGGGGCAGATGAAAGGAGTGTGCAGGGCAGGTTGTGGTGCAGATGAAAGGAGTGTGTAGGGCAGGTTGGGGTGCAGATGAGAGGAGTGTGCAGGGCACGTTGGGGTGCAGATGAAAGGAGTGTGCAGGGCAGGTTGGGGTGCAGATGAACGGAGTGTGCAGGGCAGGTTGGGGTGCAGTTGAAAGGAGTGTGTAGGACAGGTTGGGGTGCAGATGAAAGGAGTCTGTAGGGCAGGTTGGGGTGCAGATGAAAGGCGTGTGTAGGACAGGTTGGGGTGCAGATGAACGGAGTGTGAAGGGCAGGTTGGGGTGCAGATGAACGGAGTGTGTAGGACAGGTTGGGGTGCAGATGAAAAGAGTGGGAAGGGCAGGTTGGGGTGCAGATGAAAGGAGTGTGAAGGGCAGGTTGGGGTGCAGATGAAAGGAGTGTGAAGGGCAGGTTGGGGTGAAGATGAAAGGAGTGTGTAGGACAGGTTGGGGTGCAGATGAAAGGAGTCTGTAGGGCAGGTTGGGGTGCAGATGAAAGGCGTGTGTAGGACAGGTTGGGGTGCAGATGAACGGAGTGTGTAGGGCAGGTTGGGGTGCAGATGAACGGAGTGTGTAGGACAGGTTGGGGTGCAGATAAAAAGAGTGGGAAGGGCAGGTTGGGGTGCAGATGAAAGGAGTGTGAAGGGCAGGTTGGGGTGAAGATGAAAGGAGTGTGTAGGACAGGTTGGGGTGCAGATGAAAAGAGTGGGAAGGGCAGGTTGGGGTGCAGATGAAAGGAGTGTGTAGGGCAGGTTGGGGTGACGAAGAAAGGAGTGTGTAGGACAGGTTGAGGTGAAGATGAAAGGAGTGTGTAGGGCAGGTTGGGGTGCAGATGAAAGGAGAGTGTAGGACAGGTTGGGGTGAAGATGAAAGGAGTGTGTAGGGCAGGTTGGGGTGCAGATGAAAAGAATGGGTAGGACAGGTTGGGGTGCAGATGAAAGGAGTGTGTAGGACAGGTTGGGGTGCAGATAAATGGAGTGTGTAGGACAGGTTGGGGTGCAGATGAAAGGAGTGTGTAAGGCAGGTTGGGGTGCAAATGAAAAGGAGTGTGAAGGGCAGGTTGGGGTGCAGAGGAAAGGAGTGTGAAAGACAGGTTGGGGGCAGATGAAAGGAGTGTGAAGGGCAGGTTGGGTGCAGATGAAAGGAGTGTGAAGGGCAGGTTGGGGTGAAGATGAAAGGAGTGTGAAGGGCAGGTTGGGGTGAAGATGAAAGGAGTGTGTAGGGCAGGTTGGGGTGCAGATGAAAGGAGTGTGTAAGGCAGGTTGGGGTGCAAATGAAAAGGAGTGTGAAGGGCAGGTTGGGGGCAGATGAAAGGAGTGTGAAGGGCAGGTTGGGTGCAGATGAAAGGAGTGTGAAGGGCAGGTTGGGGTGAAGATGAAAGGAGTGTGAAGGGCAGGTTGGGGTGAAGATGAAAGGAGTGTGTAGGGCAGGTTGGGGTGCAAATGAAAAGGAGTGTGAAGGGCAGGTTGGGGTGCAGAGGAAAGGAGTGTGAAGGGCAGGTTGGGGTGCAGATGAAAGGAGTGTGTAGGACAGGTTGGGGTGCAGATGAAAAGAGTGGGAAGGGCACGTTGGGGTGCAGATGAAAGGAGTGTGTAGGGCAGGTTGGGGTGCAGATGAGAGGAGTGTGAAGGGCAGGTTGGGGTGCAGATGAAAGGAGTGTGCAGGGCAGGTTGGGGTGCAGTTGAAAGGAGTGTGTAGGACAGGTTGGGGTGCAGATGAACGGAGTGTGAAGGGCAGGTTGGGGTGCAGATGAATGGAGTGTGTAGGACAGGTTGGGGTGCAGATGAAAAGAGTGGGAAGGGCAGGTTGGGGTGCAGATGAAAGGAGTGTGTAGGGCTGGTTGGGGTGCAGATGAAAGGAGTGTGAAGGGCAGGTTGGGGTGTAGATGAAAGGAGTGTGAAGGGTAGGTTGGGGTGCAGATGAAAGGAGTGTGTAGGTCAAGTTGGGGTGCAGATGAACGGAGTGCGAAGGGCAGGTTGGGGTGCAGATGAAAGGAGTGTGTAGGGCAGGTTGAGGTGCAGATGAAAGGAGTGTGAAGGGCAGGTTGGGGTGCAGATGAAAGGAGTGTGCAGGGCAGGTTGGGGTGCAGTTGAAAGGAGTGTGTAGGGCAGGTTGGGGGCAGATGAAAGGAGTGTGTAGGGCAGAATGGGTGCAGATGAAAGGAGTGTGAAGGGCAGGTTAGGGTGCAGTTGAAAGGAGTGTGTAGGGCAGGTTGGGGTGCAGATGAAAAGAGTGTTTAGGCCAGTTTGGGGTGCAGATGAAAAGAGTGGGTAGGGCAGGTTGGGGTGCAGATGAAAAACGTATGCAGATTCGGTTGGGGTGCAGATGAAAAGAATGTGTGGGGCAGGTTAGGGTGCAGATGAAAAGAGTGTGTAGGGCAGGTTGGGGTGCAGATGAAAGGAGTGTATAGGGCAGGTTGGGGTGCAGATGAACGGAGTGTGAAGGGCAGGTTGGGGTGCAGATGAACGGAGTGTGTAGGACAGGTTGGGGTGCAGATGAAAAGAGTGGGAAGGGCAGGTTGGGGTGCAGATGAAAGGAGTGTGAAGGGTAGGTTGGGGTGCAGATGAGAGGAGTGTGTAGGGCAGGTTGGGGTGCAGATGAGAGGAGTGTGAAGGGCAGGTTGGGGTGCAGATGAACGGAGTGTGAAGGGCAGGTTGGGGTGCAGATGAATGGAGTGTGTAGGACAGGTTGGGGTGCAGATGAAAAGAGTGGGAAGGGCAGGTTGGGGTGCAAATGAAAGGAGTGTGTAGGGCTGGTTGGGGTGCAGATGAAAGGAGTGTGAAGGGCAGGTTGGGGTGTAGATGAAAGGAGTGTGAAGGGTAGGTTGGGGTGCAGATGAAAGGAGTGTGTAGGTCAAGTTGGGGTGCAGATGAACGGAGTGCGAAGGGCAGGTTGGGGTGCAGATGAAAGGAGTGTGTAGGGCAGGTTGGGGTGCAGATGAAAGGAGTGTGAAGGGCAGGTTGGGGTGCAGATGAAAGGAGTGTGCAGGGCAGGTTGGGGTGCAGTTGAAAGGAGTGTGAAGGGCAGGTTAGGGTGCAGTTGAAAGGAGTGTGTAGGGCAGGTTGGGGTGCAGATGAAAAGAGTGTTTAGGCCAGTTTGGGGTGCAGATGAAAAGAGTGTGCAGGGCAGGTTAGGGTGCAGTTGAAAGGAGTGTGTAGGGCAGGTTGGGGTGCAGATGAAAGGAGTGTGAAGGGCAGGTTGGGGGGTAGATGAAAGGAGTGTGTAAGGCAGGTTGGGGTGCAGATGAAAAGAGTGTGTAGGGCAGGTTGGGGTGCAGATTAAAGGAGTGTGAAGGGCAGGTTGGGGTGCAGATGAAAGGAGTGTGAAGGGCAGGTTGGGGGGCAGATGAAAGGAGTGTGCAGGGCAGTTTGGGTGCAGATGAAAGGAGTGTATAAGGCAGGTTGAGGTGCAGATGAAAAGAGTGTGTAGGGCAGGTTGGGGTGCAGATGAAAGGAGTGTGTAGGGCAGGTTGGGGTGCAGATTAAAGGAGTGTGAAGGGTAGGTTGGGGTGCAGATGAGAGGAGTGTGAAGGGCCGGTTGGGGTGCAGATGAAAGGAGTGTGCAGGGCAGGTTGGGGTGCAGATGAAAGGAGTGTGCAGGGCAGGTTGGGGGTGCAGATAAAAGGAGTGTGCAGGGCAGGTTGGGGTGAAGATGAAAGTAGTGTGTAGGACAGGTTGGGGTGAAGATGAATGGAGTGTGTAGGACAGGTTGGGGTGCAGATAAAAGGAGTGTGTAGGGTAGGTTGGGGTGAAGATGAAAGGAGTGTGAAGGGCAGGTTGGGGTGCAGATAAAAGGAGTGTGCAGGGCAGGTTGGGGTGAAGATGAAAGTAGTGTGTAGGACAGGTTGGGGTGAAGATGAGAGGAGTGTGCAGGACAGGTTGGGGTGCAGAAAAAAGGAGTGTGCAGGGCAGGTTGGGGTGAAGATGAAAGTAGTGTGTAGGACAGGTTGGGGTGAAGATGAAAGGAGTGTGTAGGGCAGGTTGGGGTGCAGATGAGAGGAGTGTGAAGGGCCGGTTGGGGTGCAGATGAAAGGAGTGTGCAGGGTAGGTTGGGGTGCAGATGAAAGGAGTGTGCAGGGCAGGTTGGGGTGCAGATGAAAGGAGTGTGCAGGACAGGTTGGGGTGCAGATAAAAGGAGTGTGCAGGGCAGGTTGGGGTGAAGATGAAAGTAGTGTGTAGGACAGGTTGGGGTGAAGATGAATGGAGTGTGTAGGACAGGTTGGGGTGCAGATAAAAGGAGTGTGTAGGGTAGGTTGGGGTGAAGATGAAAGGAGTGTGAAGGGCAGGTTGGGTGCAGATGAAAGGAGTGTGAAGGGCAGGTTGGGGTGAAGATGAAAGGAGTGTGTAGGGCAGGTTGGGGTGCAAATGAAAAGGAGTGTGAAGGGCAGGTTGGGGTGAAGATGAAAGGAGTGTGAAGGGCAGGTTGGGGTGAAGATGAAAGGAGTGTGTAGGGCAGGTTGGGGTGCAAATGAAAAGGAGTGTGTAGGGCAGGTTGGGGTGCAGATTAAAGGAGTATGAAGGGTAGGTTGGGGTGCAGATGAGAGGAGTGTGAAGGGCCGGTTGGGGTGCAGATGAAAGGAGTGTGCAGGGCAGGTTGGGGTGCAGATGAAAGGAGTGTGTAGGACAGGTTGGGGTGCAGATAAAAGGAGTGTGTAGGACAGGTTGGGGTGAAGATGAAAGGAGTGTGCAGGGCAGGTTGGGGTGCAGAGGAAAGGAGTGTGAAGGGCAGGTTGGGGTGCAGATGAAAGGAGTGTGTAAGGCAGGTTGGGGTGCAGATGAAAAGAGTGTGTAGGGCAGGTTGGGGTGCAGATGAAAGGAGTGTGCAGGGCAGGTTGGGGTGCATATGAAAGGAGTGTGTAGGGCAGGTTGGGGTGCAGATTAAAGGAGTGTGAAGGGTAGGTTGGGGTGCAGATGAAAAGAGTGTGTAGGGCAGGTTGGGGTGCATATGAAAGGAGTGTGCAGGGCAGGTTGGGGTGCAGTTGAAAGGAGTGTGCAGGGCAGGTTGGGGTGCAGATGAAAGGAGTGTGAAGGGCAGGTTGGGGTGCAGATGAAAGGAGTGTGTAGGACAGGTTGGGGTGCAGATGAAAGGAGTGTGAAGGGCAGGTTGGGGTGCAGATGAAAGGAGTGTGTAGGACAGGTTGGGGTGCAGATGAAAGGAGTGTGAAGGGCAGGTTGGGGTGCAGATGAAAGAAGTGTGAAGGGCAGGTTGGGGGGCAGATGAAAGGAGTGTGCAGGGCAGGTTGTGGTGCAGATGAAAGGAGTGTGTAGGGCAGGTTGGGGTGCAGATGAGAGGAGTGTGCAGGGCACGTTGGGGTGCAGATGAAAGGAGTGTGCAGGGCAGGTTGGGGTGCAGATGAACGGAGTGTGCAGGGCAGGTTGGGGTGCAGTTGAAAGGAGTGTGTAGGACAGGTTGGGGTGCAGATGAAAGGAGTCTGTAGGGCAGGTTGGGGTGCAGATGAAAGGCGTGTGTAGGACAGGTTGGGGTGCAGATGAACGGAGTGTGAAGGGCAGGTTGGGGTGCAGATGAACGGAGTGTGTAGGACAGGTTGGGGTGCAGATGAAAAGAGTGGGAAGGGCAGGTTGGGGTGCAGATGAAAGGAGTGTGAAGGGCAGGTTGGGGTGCAGATGAAAGGAGTGTGAAGGGCAGGTTGGGGTGAAGATGAAAGGAGTGTGTAGGACAGGTTGGGGTGCAGATGAAAGGAGTCTGTAGGGCAGGTTGGGGTGCAGATGAAAGGCGTGTGTAGGACAGGTTGGGGTGCAGATGAACGGAGTGTGTAGGGCAGGTTGGGGTGCAGATGAACGGAGTGTGTAGGACAGGTTGGGGTGCAGATAAAAAGAGTGGGAAGGGCAGGTTGGGGTGCAGATGAAAGGAGTGTGAAGGGCAGGTTGGGGTGAAGATGAAAGGAGTGTGTAGGACAGGTTGGGGTGCAGATGAAAAGAGTGGGAAGGGCAGGTTGGGGTGCAGATGAAAGGAGTGTGTAGGGCAGGTTGGGGTGACGAAGAAAGGAGTGTGTAGGACAGGTTGAGGTGAAGATGAAAGGAGTGTGTAGGGCAGGTTGGGGTGCAGATGAAAGGAGAGTGTAGGACAGGTTGGGGTGAAGATGAAAGGAGTGTGTAGGGCAGGTTGGGGTGCAGATGAAAAGAATGGGTAGGACAGGTTGGGGTGCAGATGAAAGGAGTGTGTAGGACAGGTTGGGGTGCAGATAAATGGAGTGTGTAGGACAGGTTGGGGTGCAGATGAAAGGAGTGTGTAAGGCAGGTTGGGGTGCAAATGAAAAGGAGTGTGAAGGGCAGGTTGGGGTGCAGAGGAAAGGAGTGTGAAAGACAGGTTGGGGGCAGATGAAAGGAGTGTGAAGGGCAGGTTGGGTGCAGATGAAAGGAGTGTGAAGGGCAGGTTGGGGTGAAGATGAAAGGAGTGTGAAGGGCAGGTTGGGGTGAAGATGAAAGGAGTGTGTAGGGCAGGTTGGGGTGCAGATGAGAGGAGTGTGTAAGGCAGGTTGGGGTGCAAATGAAAAGGAGTGTGAAGGGCAGGTTGGGGGCAGATGAAAGGAGTGTGAAGGGCAGGTTGGGTGCAGATGAAAGGAGTGTGAAGGGCAGGTTGGGGTGAAGATGAAAGGAGTGTGAAGGGCAGGTTGGGGTGAAGATGAAAGGAGTGTGTAGGGCAGGTTGGGGTGCAAATGAAAAGGAGTGTGAAGGGCAGGTTGGGGTGCAGAGGAAAGGAGTGTGAAGGGCAGGTTGGGGTGCAGATGAAAGGAGTGTGAAGGGCAGGTTGGGGGGCAGATGAAAGGAGTGTGTAAGGCAGGTTGGGGTGCAGATGAAAAGAGTGTGTAGGGCAGGTTGGGGTGCAGATTAAAGGAGTGTGAAGGGTAGGTAGGGGTGCAGATGAGAGGAGTGTGCAGGGCAGTTTGGGTGCAGATAAAAGGAGTGTGTAGGGCAGGTTGGGGTGCAGATTAAAGGAGTGTGAAGGGCAGGTTGGGGTGCAGATGAGAGGAGTGTGAAGGGCAGGTTGGGGTGCAGATGAAAGGAGTGTGTAGGGCAGGTTGGGGTGCATATGAAAGGAGTGTGTAGGGCAGGTTGGGGTGCAGATTAAAGGAGTGTCTAGGGCAGGTTGGGGTGCAGATGAAAGGAGTGTGAAGGACAGGTTGGGTGCAGATGAAAGGAGTGTGAAGGGCAGGTTGGGGTGCAGATGAAAGGAGTGTGCAGGACAGGTTGGGGTGAAGATGAAAGGAGTGTGTAGGGCAGGTTGGGTGCAGATGAAAGGAGTGTGAAGGGCAGGTTGGGGTGCAGATAAAAGGAGTGTGCAGGACAGGTTGGGGTGAAGATGAAAGGAGTGTGTAGGGCAGGTTGGGGTGCAAATGAAAAGGAGTGTGAAGGGCAGGTTGGGGTGCAGAGGAAAGGAGTGTGAAGGGCAGGTTGGGGTGCAGATGAAAGGAGTGTGAAGGGCAAGTTGGGGGGCAGATGAAAGGAGTGTGTAAGGCAGGTCGGGGTGCAGATGAAAAGAGTGTGTAGGGCAGGTTGGGGTGCAGATTAAAGGAGTGTGAAGGGCAGGTAGAGGTGCAGATGAGAGGAGTGTTTAGGCCAGTTTGGGGTGCAGATGAAAAACGTATGCAGATTCGGTTGGGGTGCAGATGAAAAGAGTGTGTGGGGCAGGTTAGGGTGCAGTTGAAAGGAGTGTGAAGGGCAGGTTGGGGTGCAGATGAACGGAGTGTGTAGGACAGGTTGGGGTGCAGATGAAAAGAGTGGGAAGGGCAGGTTGGGGTGCAGATGAAAGGAGTGTGAAGGGTAGGTTGGGGTGCAGATGAGAGGAGTGTGTAGGGCAGGTTGGGGTGCAGATGAGAGGAGTGTGAAGGGCAGGTTGGGGTGCAGATGAAAGGAGTGTGCAGGGCAGGTTGGGGTGCAGTTGAATGGAGTGTGTAGGACAGGTTGGGGTGCAGATGAACGGAGTGTGAAGGGCAGGTTGGGGTGCAGATGAATGGAGTGTGTAGGACAGGTTGGGGTGCAGATGAAAAGAGTGGGAAGGGCAGGTTGTGGTGCAGATGAAAGGAGTGTGTAGGGCTGGTTGGGGTGCAGATGAAAGGAGTGTGAAGGGCAGGTTGGGGTGCAGATGAAAGGAGTGTGAAGGGCAGGTTGGGGTGTAGATGAAAGGAGTGTGAAGGGTAGGTTGGGGTGCAGATGAAAGGAGTGTGTAGGTCAAGTTGGGGTGCAGATGAACGGAGTGCGAAGGGCAGGTTGGGGTGCAGATGAAAGGAGTGTGTAGGGCAGGTTGGGGTGCAGATGAAAGGAGTGTGAAGGGCAGGTTGGGGTGCAGATGAAAGGAGTGTGCAGGGCAGGTTGGGGTGCAGTTGAAAGGAGTGTGCAGGGCAGGTTGGGGTGCAGATGAAAAGAGTGTTTAGGCCAGTTTGGGGTGCAGATGAAAAGAGTGTGCAGGGCAGGTTGGGGTGCAGATGAAAAGAGTGTTTAGGCCAGTTTGGGGTGCAGATGAAAAGAGTGTGCAGGGCAGGTTAGGGTGCAGTTGAAAGGAGTGTGAAGGGCAGGTTAAAGTGCAGTTGAAAGGAGTGTGTAGGGCAGGTTGGGGTGAAGATGAAAAGAGTGTTTAGGCCAGTTTGGGGTGCAGATGAAAAGAGTGTGCAGGGCAGGTTGGGGTGCAGATGAAAAGAGTGTTTAGGCCAGTTTGGGGTGCAGATGAAAAGAGTGTGCAGGGCAGGTTAGGGTGCAGTTGAAAGGAGTGTGTAGGGCAGGTTGGGGTGCAGATGAAAGGAGTGTGAAGGGCAGGTTGGGGGGTCGATGAAAGGAGTGTGTAAGGCAGGTTGGGGTGCAGATGAAAAGAGTGTGTAGGGCAGGTTGGGGTGCAGATTAAAGGAGTGTGAAGGGCAGGTTGGGGTGCAGATGAAAGGAGTGTGAAGGGCAGATTGGGGGGCAGATGAAAGGAGTGTGCAGGGCAGTTTGGGTGCAGATGAAAGGAGTGTATAAGGCAGGTTGAGGTGCAGATGAAAAGAGTGTGTAGGGCAGGTTGGGGTGCAGATGAAAGGAGTGTGTAGGGCAGGTTGGGGTGCAGATTAAAGGAGTGTGAAGGGCCGGTTGGGGTGCAGATGAAAGGAGTGTGCAGGGCAGGTTGGGGTGCAGATGAAAGGAGTGTGCAGGGCAGGTTGGGGTGCAGATAAAAGGAGTGTGCAGGGCAGGTTGGGGTGAAGATGAAAGTAGTGTGTAGGACAGGTTGGGGTGAAGATGAATGGAGTGTGTAGGACAGGTTGGGGTGCAGATAAAAGGAGTGTGTAGGGTAGGTTGGGGTGAAGATGAAAGGAGTGTGAAGGGCAGGTTGGGTGCAGATGAAAGGAGTGTGAAGGGCAGGTTGGGGTGAAGATGAAAGGAGTGTGTAGGGCAGGTTGGGGTGCAAATGAAAAGGAGTGTGAAGGGCAGGTTGGGGTGAAGATGAAAGGAGTGTGTAGGGCAGGTTGGGGTGAAGATGAAAGGAGTGTGTAGGGCAGGTTGGGGTGCAAATGAAAAGGAGTGTGAAGGGCAGGTTGGGGTGAAGATGAAAGGAGTGTGAAGGGCAGGTTGGGGTGAAGATGAAAGGAGTATGTAGGGCAGGTTGGGGTGCAAATGAAAAGGAGTGTGTAGGGCAGGTTGGGGTGCAGATTAAAGGAGTATGAAGGGTAGGTTGGGGTGCAGATGAGAGGAGTGTGAAGGGCCGGTTGGGGTGCAGATGAAAGGAGTGTGCAGGGCAGGTTGGGGTGCAGATGAAAGGAGTGTATAGGACAGGTTGGGGTGCAGATAAAAGGAGTGTGTAGGACAGGTTGGGGTGAAGATGAAAGTAATGTGTAGGACAGGTTGGGGTGAAGATGAATGGAGTGTTTAGGACAGGTTGGGGTGCAGATAAAAGGAGTGTGTAGGACAGGTTGGGGTGAAGATGAAAGGAGTGTGCAGGGCAGGTTGGGGTGCAGAGGAAAGGAGTGTGAAGGGCAGGTTGGGGTGCAGATGAAAGGAGTGTGAAGGGCAGGTTGGGGGGCAGATGAAAGGAGTGTGTAAGGCAGGTTGGGGTGCAGATGAAAAGAGTGTGTAGGGCAGGTTGGGGTACAGATTAAAGGAGTGAGAAGGGCAGGTTGGGGTGAAGATGAAAGGAGTGTGTAGGACAGGTTGGGGTGCAGATGAAAGGAGTGTGAAGGGCAGGTTGGGGTGCAGATGAAAGGAGTGTGAAGGGCAGGTTGGGGGGCAGATGAAAGGAGTGTGCAGGGAAGGTTGGGGTGCAGATGAAAGGAGTGTGTAGGACAGGTTGGGGTGCAGATAAAAGGAGTGTGAAGGGCAGGTTGGGGTGAAGATGAAAGGAGTGTGTAGGACAGGTTGGGGTGCAGATGAAAGGAGTGTGAAGGGCAGGTTGGGGTGCAGATGAAAGGAGTGTGAAGGGCAGGTTGGGGGGCAGATGAAAGGAGTGTGCAGGGAAGGTTGGGGTGCAGATGAAAGGAGTGTGCAGGGCAGGTTGGGGTGCAGATGAGAGGAGTGTGCAGGGCACGTTGGGGTGCAGATGAAAGGAGTGTGCAGGGCAGGTTGGGGTGCAGATGAAAGGAGTGTGCAGGGCAGGTTGGGGTGCAGTTGAAAGGAGTGTGTAGGACAGGTTGGGGTGCAGATGAACGGAGTGTGTAGGACAGGTTGGGGTGCAGATGAAAGGAGTCTGTAGGGCAGGTTGGGTTGCAGATGAAAGGAGTGTGTAGGACAGGTTGGGGTGCAGATGAAAGGAGTCTGTAGGGCAGGTTGGGGTGCAGATGAAAGGCGTGTGTAGGACAGGTTGGGGTGCAGATGAACGGAGTGTGAAGGGCAGGTTGGGGTGCAGATGAACGGAGTGTGAAGGGCAGGTTGGGGTGCAGATGAACGGAGTGTGTAGGACAGGTTGGGGTGCAGATGAAAGGAGTGTGAAGGGCAGGTTGGGGGGCAGATGAAAGGAGTGTGTAGGACAGGTTGAGGTGAAGATGAAAGGAGTGTGTAGGGCAGGTTGGGGTGCAGATGAAAGGAGTGTGTAGGACAGGTTGGGGTGAAGATGAAAGGAGTGTGTAGGACAGGTTTGGGTGCAGATGAAAGGAGTGTGTAGGGCAGGTTGGGGTGCAGATGAAAAGAATGGGTAGGACAGGTTGGGGTGCAGATGAAAGGAGTGTGTAGGACAGGTTGGGGTGCAGATAAAAGGAGTGTGTAGGACAGGTTGGGGTGAAGATGAAAGGAGTGTGTAGGGCAGGTTGGGGTGCAGATGAAAGGAGTGTGTAAGGCAGGTTGGGGTGCAAATGAAAAGGAGTGTGAAGGGCAGGTTGGGGTGCAGAGGAAAGGAGTGTGAAAGACAGGTTGGGGGCAGATGAAAGGAGTGTGAAGGGCAGGTTGGGGTGCAGATGAAAGGAGTGTGAAGGGCAGGTTGGGGTGAAGATGAAAGGAGTGTGAAGGGCAGGTTGGGGTGAAGATGAAAGGAGTGTGTAGGGCAGGTTGGGGTGCAAATGAAAAGGAGTGTGAAGGGCAGGTTGGGGTGCAGAGGAAAGGAGTGTGAAGGGCAGGTTGGGGTGCAGATGAAAGGAGTGTGAAGGGCAGGTTGGGGGGCAGATGAAAGGAGTGTGTAAGGCAGGTTGGGGTGCAGATGAAAAGAGTGTGTAGGGCAGGTTGGGGTGCAGATTAAAGGAGTGTGAAGGGTAGGTAGGGGTGCAGATGAGAGGAGTGTGCAGGGCAGTTTGGGTGCAGATAAAAGGAGTGTGTAGGGCAGGTTGGGGTGCAGATTAAAGGAGTGTGAAGGGCAGGTTGGGGTGCAGATGAGAGGAGTGTGACGGGCAGGTTGGGGTGCAGATGAAAGGAGTGTGTAGGGCAGGTTGGGGTGCATATGAAAGGAGTGTGTAGGGCAGGTTGGGGTGCAGATTAAAGGAGTGTGAAGGACAGGTTGGGTGCAGATGAAAGGAGTGTGTAGGGCAGGTTGGGGTGCAGATGAAAGGAGTGTGAAGGGCAGGTTGGGTGCAGATGAAAGGAGTGTGAAGGGCAGGTTGGGGTGCAGATGAAAGGAGTGTGAAGGACAGGTTGGGGTGAAGATGAAAGGAGTGTGTAGGGCAGGTTGGGGTGCAAATGAAAAGGAGTGTGAAGGGCAGGTTGGGGTGCAGAGGAAAGGAGTGTGAAGGGCAGGTTGGGGTGCAGATGAAAGGAGTGTGAAGGGCAGGTTGGGGGGCAGATGAAAGGAGTGTGTAAGTCAGGTTGGGGTGCAGATGAAAAGAGTGTGTAGGGCAGGTTGGGGTGCAGATTAAAGGAGTGTGAAGGGCAGGTAGGGGTGCAGATGAGAGGAGTGTGCAGGGCAGTTTGGGTGCAGATGAAAGGAGTTTATAAGGCAGGTTGGGGTGCAGATGAAAAGAGTGTGTAGGGCAGGTTGGGGTTCATATGAAAGGAGTGTGTAGGGCAGGTTGAGGTGCAGATGAGAGGAGTGTGGAGGGCAGGTTGGGGTGCAGATGAGAGGAGTCTGAAGGGTAGGCTGGGGTGCAGATGAGTGTGTAGGGCAGGTTGGGGTGCAGATGAAAGGAGTGTGCAGGGCAGGTTGGGGTGCAGATGAAAGGAGTGTGTGGGGCAGGTTGGGGTGCAGATGAAAGGAATGTGAAGGGCAGGTTGGGGTGCAGATGAAAGGAGTGTGCAGGGCAGGTTGGGGTGCAGATGAAAGGAGTGTGCAGGGCAGGTTGGGGTGCAGATGAAAGGAGTGTGCAGGGCAGGTTGGGGTGCAGATGAAAAAAGTGGGAAGGGCAGGTTGGGGTGCAGATGAGAGGAGTGTGTAGGGCAGGTTGGGGTGCAGATGAAAGGAGTGTGCAGGGCAGGTTGGGGTGCAGATGAAAGGAGTGTGTAGGTCAAGTTGGGGTGCAGGTGAAAGGAGTGTGAAGGGCAGGTTGGGGTGCAGATGAAAGGAGTGTGCAGGGCAGGTTGGGGTGCAGATGAAAGGAGTGTGTAGGTCAAGTTGGGGTGCAGATGAAAGGAGTGTGTAGGGCAGGTTGGGGTGCAGATGAAAAGAATGTGTAGGCCAGGTTGGGGTGCAGATGAAAATAGTGTGAAGGGTATGTTGGGGTGCAGATGAAAGGAGTGTGCAGGACAGGTTGGGGTGCAGATAAAAGGAGTGTGCAGGGCAGGTTGGGGTGAAGATGAAAGTAGTGTGTAGGACAGGTTGGGGTGAAGATGAATGGAGTGTGTAGGACAGGTTGGGGTGCAGATAAAAGGAGTGTGTAGGGTAGGTTGGGGTGAAGATGAAAGGAGTGTGAAGGGCAGGTTGGGTGCAGATGAAAGGAGTGTGAAGGGCAGGTTGGGGTGAAGATGAAAGGAGTGTGTAGGGCAGGTTGGGGTGCAAATGAAAAGGAGTGTGAAGGGCAGGTTGGGGTGAAGATGAAAGGAGTGTGTAGGGCAGGTTGGGGTGAAGATGAAAGGAGTGTGTAGGGCAGGTTGGGGTGCAAATGAAAAGGAGTGTGAAGGGCAGGTTGGGGTGAAGATGAAAGGAGTGTGAAGGGCAGGTTGGGGTGAAGATGAAAGGAGTATGTAGGGCAGGTTGGGGTGCAAATGAAAAGGAGTGTGTAGGGCAGGTTGGGGTGCAGATTAAAGGAGTATGAAGGGTAGGTTGGGGTGCAGATGAGAGGAGTGTGAAGGGCCGGTTGGGGTGCAGATGAAAGGAGTGTGCAGGGCAGGTTGGGGTGCAGATGAAAGGAGTGTATAGGACAGGTTGGGGTGCAGATAAAAGGAGTGTGTAGGACAGGTTGGGGTGAAGATGAAAGTAATGTGTAGGACAGGTTGGGGTGAAGATGAATGGAGTGTTTAGGACAGGTTGGGGTGCAGATAAAAGGAGTGTGTAGGACAGGTTGGGGTGAAGATGAAAGGAGTGTGCAGGGCAGGTTGGGGTGCAGAGGAAAGGAGTGTGAAGGGCAGGTTGGGGTGCAGATGAAAGGAGTGTGAAGGGCAGGTTGGGGGGCAGATGAAAGGAGTGTGTAAGGCAGGTTGGGGTGCAGATGAAAAGAGTGTGTAGGGCAGGTTGGGGTACAGATTAAAGGAGTGAGAAGGGCAGGTTGGGGTGAAGATGAAAGGAGTGTGTAGGACAGGTTGGGGTGCAGATGAAAGGAGTGTGAAGGGCAGGTTGGGGTGCAGATGAAAGGAGTGTGAAGGGCAGGTTGGGGGGCAGATGAAAGGAGTGTGCAGGGAAGGTTGGGGTGCAGATGAAAGGAGTGTGTAGGACAGGTTGGGGTGCAGATAAAAGGAGTGTGAAGGGCAGGTTGGGGTGAAGATGAAAGGAGTGTGTAGGACAGGTTGGGGTGCAGATGAAAGGAGTGTGAAGGGCAGGTTGGGGTGCAGATGAAAGGAGTGTGAAGGGCAGGTTGGGGGGCAGATGAAAGGAGTGTGCAGGGAAGGTTGGGGTGCAGATGAAAGGAGTGTGCAGGGCAGGTTGGGGTGCAGATGAGAGGAGTGTGCAGGGCACGTTGGGGTGCAGATGAAAGGAGTGTGCAGGGCAGGTTGGGGTGCAGATGAAAGGAGTGTGCAGGGCAGGTTGGGGTGCAGTTGAAAGGAGTGTGTAGGACAGGTTGGGGTGCAGATGAACGGAGTGTGTAGGACAGGTTGGGGTGCAGATGAAAGGAGTCTGTAGGGCAGGTTGGGTTGCAGATGAAAGGAGTGTGTAGGACAGGTTGGGGTGCAGATGAAAGGAGTCTGTAGGGCAGGTTGGGGTGCAGATGAAAGGCGTGTGTAGGACAGGTTGGGGTGCAGATGAACGGAGTGTGAAGGGCAGGTTGGGGTGCAGATGAACGGAGTGTGAAGGGCAGGTTGGGGTGCAGATGAACGGAGTGTGTAGGACAGGTTGGGGTGCAGATGAAAGGAGTGTGAAGGGCAGGTTGGGGGGCAGATGAAAGGAGTGTGTAGGACAGGTTGAGGTGAAGATGAAAGGAGTGTGTAGGGCAGGTTGGGGTGCAGATGAAAGGAGTGTGTAGGACAGGTTGGGGTGAAGATGAAAGGAGTGTGTAGGACAGGTTTGGGTGCAGATGAAAGGAGTGTGTAGGGCAGGTTGGGGTGCAGATGAAAAGAATGGGTAGGACAGGTTGGGGTGCAGATGAAAGGAGTGTGTAGGACAGGTTGGGGTGCAGATAAAAGGAGTGTGTAGGACAGGTTGGGGTGAAGATGAAAGGAGTGTGTAGGGCAGGTTGGGGTGCAGATGAAAGGAGTGTGTAAGGCAGGTTGGGGTGCAAATGAAAAGGAGTGTGAAGGGCAGGTTGGGGTGCAGAGGAAAGGAGTGTGAAAGACAGGTTGGGGGCAGATGAAAGGAGTGTGAAGGGCAGGTTGGGGTGCAGATGAAAGGAGTGTGAAGGGCAGGTTGGGGTGAAGATGAAAGGAGTGTGAAGGGCAGGTTGGGGTGAAGATGAAAGGAGTGTGTAGGGCAGGTTGGGGTGCAAATGAAAAGGAGTGTGAAGGGCAGGTTGGGGTGCAGAGGAAAGGAGTGTGAAGGGCAGGTTGGGGTGCAGATGAAAGGAGTGTGAAGGGCAGGTTGGGGGGCAGATGAAAGGAGTGTGTAAGGCAGGTTGGGGTGCAGATGAAAAGAGTGTGTAGGGCAGGTTGGGGTGCAGATTAAAGGAGTGTGAAGGGTAGGTAGGGGTGCAGATGAGAGGAGTGTGCAGGGCAGTTTGGGTGCAGATAAAAGGAGTGTGTAGGGCAGGTTGGGGTGCAGATTAAAGGAGTGTGAAGGGCAGGTTGGGGTGCAGATGAGAGGAGTGTGACGGGCAGGTTGGGGTGCAGATGAAAGGAGTGTGTAGGGCAGGTTGGGGTGCATATGAAAGGAGTGTGTAGGGCAGGTTGGGGTGCAGATTAAAGGAGTGTGAAGGACAGGTTGGGTGCAGATGAAAGGAGTGTGTAGGGCAGGTTGGGGTGCAGATGAAAGGAGTGTGAAGGGCAGGTTGGGTGCAGATGAAAGGAGTGTGAAGGGCAGGTTGGGGTGCAGATGAAAGGAGTGTGAAGGACAGGTTGGGGTGAAGATGAAAGGAGTGTGTAGGGCAGGTTGGGGTGCAAATGAAAAGGAGTGTGAAGGGCAGGTTGGGGTGCAGAGGAAAGGAGTGTGAAGGGCAGGTTGGGGTGCAGATGAAAGGAGTGTGAAGGGCAGGTTGGGGGGCAGATGAAAGGAGTGTGTAAGTCAGGTTGGGGTGCAGATGAAAAGAGTGTGTAGGGCAGGTTGGGGTGCAGATTAAAGGAGTGTGAAGGGCAGGTAGGGGTGCAGATGAGAGGAGTGTGCAGGGCAGTTTGGGTGCAGATGAAAGGAGTTTATAAGGCAGGTTGGGGTGCAGATGAAAAGAGTGTGTAGGGCAGGTTGGGGTTCATATGAAAGGAGTGTGTAGGGCAGGTTGAGGTGCAGATGAGAGGAGTGTGGAGGGCAGGTTGGGGTGCAGATGAGAGGAGTCTGAAGGGTAGGCTGGGGTGCAGATGAGTGTGTAGGGCAGGTTGGGGTGCAGATGAAAGGAGTGTGCAGGGCAGGTTGGGGTGCAGATGAAAGGAGTGTGTGGGGCAGGTTGGGGTGCAGATGAAAGGAATGTGAAGGGCAGGTTGGGGTGCAGATGAAAGGAGTGTGCAGGGCAGGTTGGGGTGCAGATGAAAGGAGTGTGCAGGGCAGGTTGGGGTGCAGATGAAAGGAGTGTGCAGGGCAGGTTGGGGTGCAGATGAAAAAAGTGGGAAGGGCAGGTTGGGGTGCAGATGAGAGGAGTGTGTAGGGCAGGTTGGGGTGCAGATGAAAGGAGTGTGCAGGGCAGGTTGGGGTGCAGATGAAAGGAGTGTGTAGGTCAAGTTGGGGTGCAGGTGAAAGGAGTGTGAAGGGCAGGTTGGGGTGCAGATGAAAGGAGTGTGCAGGGCAGGTTGGGGTGCAGATGAAAGGAGTGTGTAGGTCAAGTTGGGGTGCAGATGAAAGGAGTGTGTAGGGCAGGTTGGGGTGCAGATGAAAAGAATGTGTAGGCCAGGTTGGGGTGCAGATGAAAATAGTGTGAAGGGTATGTTGGGGTGCAGATGAAAGGAGTGTGTAGGGCAGGTTGGGGTGCAGATGAGAGGAGTGTGTAGGACAGGTTGGGGTGCAGATGAAAAGAGTGTGTAGGGCAGGTTGGGGTGCAGATGAAAAGAGTGTAGGAAAACAAAGTAAGTGAATGGGGCGACCTGGGGGGTTTCACACAGCGGGGCATCCCGATTCAGGATGCAACCTGAGCCGGCAACAGTGGATTTGATTCCTCTTTAAGGACACTTTATATCGTCATGTGTTGGTGTAGCCCTCACACACCGGGGTGTCCGGCGGGTGATGGCAGGGAGCAGGTTCTTCTGGGCCCAGGGTGATCAGCGTGTGTGTTGTGGGTAGGTAAGGGTTAGAATTGCGGGAAAAGTTGGTACTCACTGTTGCCGCTTGGAAAGATGAAAAGCAGTCCAGTAGATGAAAGCAGAGTTCCTCTTTATTTAATCCACAAGCAAACCGCAAACATGGAACAAGTACATTTCCATCCAGTTAAAGCTCTGGTTCTGTCCATAGTCAGGTACAATTATAAAGCATTGGTTCCCATAGAGAATAATGTCCTTTGCTGGATCTCTCCCTCCTCTCTCTGTTAGAGTCGGTGCTCCTGCTCCTTTTCAATTCAAGATGGTGAATCACACTGGATTTGGGATTGGGGCTTCCCTTTATCCCTTCATTCCTTCTCACTACCTTCCAGAACCTTCTATCACATGTTCGGCCTCATGTCTGACACCTGATAGGTTGGTTGCTAAACCAAAAAATGATGGTGCAGTACAGAGGAGCATAGAGTGCCACCTGTGCAATGCACTGGGCACAACGCAGTGCACCATAGTATACTTATATCACAGTGTGGAAGGGCCATGAAAGTGGACCAAAACCTGCAAAGTTCCCCTGGATTGCTATAAAAAGTAACTTTCCAGCAATGCCACAATGCATACAAAGGGCCTTATTCATGAAGGTATAGCGCCAGGTAGTGCCTGTACAGCGGCAGGTGAACCCCGGAGATGGCACGCAATTACACATTTATGAAGCAGAATCTGGTGAGCAACTAGAACAACGCCATGTAGCGTACGATTCATCATTATCCCAGGCTCAGTGTACAGCGCCGGCGTTCAACCTTGCAAAGCGCCACGTCTTACTTGTCGCTACCTGGCGCTCTCCCATACATTTCAATGGACGATCCTTAAATCCCTTTCCTGATCCCATTTTTTTTTCTTAAAAAAAATATAAAAACTTCTGACATGTATCCTGGGCAAGAAAATGACATTTTTGAAAACGTTTTGAATTAATAATAGTTTTATGTAGAATTGTCCTTACATGTCTGGTATTAAAGTGTAATTCCATATGTTTTCGCTTAGTTACTAGTGGATACATGTTCAAAAACAGACTTTAATCACATTATGATCACTGGCGATGGTTGAGGCTGTTTTTTTGATGAATGTGGTGTGTCAGTCGCACTGAGCTGGCGCTACCGTTCGGTACCATACAGCGTAGTACTGCAACACACACATCATATTTATCAATGCCAGACAGCGACTGAGGCGTTCTGAAACAATGATCCATGGCCGAGCACAGCGACGCGCCCTCAGATGACAGCTGAGAGCGGCGCCGGCCTCCACGCTCCGGACCTGCAGGTAAGTGTTTGCTTTTTTTTGAAATGCCGGCATGGTGGGAGCGGGCCGGCCGGTTCCGCTGACAGCGGAGCGGGCTGGCCCGCTCCCACCAAGCCGGCAAAAATGCTTTTTTTTTTTTTTTTTTTTTTTGTTTTTTAAATGCCAGCATGGTGGGAGCGGGCCGGCCGGCCCGCTCCCACAATGCCGGCATTTATGATGGGGAACTTCGTAAAAGTTCGATTCGGCCGAACCCGAATTTCTTTGTGAAATTCGGCGAATCGGCCGAATCAAACTTTTCAAAAGTTCGCTCATCTCTACTCCAGAGGATATACTTGGACACAGCTTCCAAAATGAGCTGCCTTGTTATCGCCCTCTAGCAGATATGGAGAGACAGCTCAGTTTTATCAGAAAGTTATGTTCACGTGCTATTTATTTGCATATTACTGTAGGGTGGACCCCCAGAGTCATTTTTCCTGGAGGGCAGGAGGTGTGGTCCCCTAAAAGGGCAAAGAACAGTGTTGTGGTAAGTAGTGAGCATTTGGGAGGCATCAACAGGCACACACGTGTACAAACAGGTGCTAACATGCATTTCTTTTATCTTTACAGGTGCCAGGTTGGTCCACCCAGAAAATGTAAAATATTTTACGTTTAATAGTTTTTGAATATTTGTAAACGTTTTTATTACCAAAAATGTTGTTAAAAAACATAAAAAATAAAAATCTTAATAATAAAAAAGTACCGTATTTTTTGCCCCTATATGACGCACCTGCCCATAAGACGCACCTAGGATTTGGAGGAGGAAAATAAGAGAAAAAAAATGTAAACTACACACCATTTCAGACAGTGTGGCATTCCCCCTATGCCATTCCTCATGGTCTGTGTTGCATGCCCCCTCCCAATCCCATAGGCCGTGTGGGATGCCCCCATCCCATTCCCATAGGCCGTGTGGGATGCCCCATCCCATTCCCATAGGCCGTGTGGCATGCCCCCATCCCATTCCCATAGGCCGTGTGGGATGCCCCCATCCCATTCCCATAGGCAGTGTGGCATTCCCCCCCTCCCATTCCCCATTTAAGCAGTGTGGCATTCCCCCTCCTATTCCCATAGGCCATCTGGGATACCCCAATTGCATAGGCAGTGTGGCATCCCCCCTCCGATTCCCCATATGGGCAGTGTGGCATCCCCTCCCATTCCCCATATAGGCAGTGTGGCATCCCCCCTCCCATTCCACATATAGGCAGTGTGGCATCCCCCTCCCATTCCCCATATAGGCAGTGTGGCATCCCCTCCCATTCCCCATATAGGCAGTGTGGCATCCCCTCCCATTCCCCATATAGGCAGTGTGGCATCCCCCCCCCCAGTCCCATAGGCAGTGTGGCATCCCTCCTCCCATTCCCCATATAAGCAGTGTGGAATTCGCCCCTCTCATTCCCCATATAGGCAGTGTGCCCGCCATTCCCATAGGCAGTGTGACATCCCCCCAGAAGCAAAAAAAAAGTAAAACTCACCTCTCCGCTGACACCGCTCCACTCCATCCCCGCCGCTGCTATTGCTTTCTTTTGCGGCGGGGGCAGGGACAGTGACAGCGCCCACCGGTCCTCCTCCCTGCCTCTTCCTGCCAGGGCACGGGCGAGCACCCGGGTCAGGGCAGCGGGTGGGTGTGGTATGCACTGACTCGGTGCAGGTCACGCCCACCTGCTGCACAGACCTGGGTGCTCGCGTGTGCCCCAGCCAGAAGAGGTAGCAGATGGAGCAGCGGCGGGGACGAGGACAGAGCACAACGCTACTCTGTCTTCTTCTGGCCTCTCGCAGTGTGGCAGGCAATGCGGGAGCGCTGGCAACATCTATGTGTGTAGGTTGGTGTAATATGTGTGTATGTGTATATATATATATATATATACATATATATATATATATACATATATATATATATATATATATATATATATATATATATACCGTATTTTTCGCCCTATAAGACGCACTTATTTTTCCCCAAAAGTGGGGGAAAAATGTCAGTGCGCCTTATCGGGCGAATGTAAAAAAAAAAAAAATTTTTTAAAAATAAAATAAAAACTCACCCGTCCCCGGGCCTTTTCAGGCAGCGATGACAGCGGCGGGGCCAGAGACAGAGCCCCCGCCGCTCCTCCATCTGCTGCCGGGCTCAGAACACACGCAAGCACGTAGGTCCCGGCAGTGGGTGGGCGTGGCCTGCACCGGCGCAGGCCACGCCCGCCCGCTGCCCGGACCTTCGTGATCGCATGTGGAGAAGCAGATGGAGGAGCGGCGGGGGCTCTGTCTCTGGCCCCGCCGCTGTCATCGCTGCCTGAAAAGACAGCGATCGCAGCGGCGGGGCCGGGACAGAGCCAGCTCGTGAATGGGGTGGGCGTGGCCTGCGTCGACGCCACGCCCACCCCATTCACGGAGCCGGCCGCTCAGCGCAGCGGTGTCAGCGGACAGGTGAGTTTAACTTTTTTTTTTTTTTTTTAATATCGCGCCTGCCTATACTTATGGGGGGAGGGGGGTGGGAATGGGGGGAGAGGGGCCACACTGCCTATGGGAATAGGGGGAGGGGCATGCCACACAGCCTATACTAATGGGGGCAGGGGGATGCCACACAGCCTTTGGGAATGCGGGGAGGGGTATGCCGCACAGCCTATGGGAATGGGGGGAGGGGGATGCCACACAGCCTATGGGAATGGGGGGAGGGGGATGCCACACAGCCTTTGGGAATGGGGGGAGGGGGATGCCACACAGCCTTTGGGAATGGGGGGAGGGGTATGCCACACAGCCTATGGGAATGGGGGGAGGGGGATGCCACACAGCCTATGGGAATGGGGGAGGGGGATGTCACACAGCCTATGGGAATGGGGGATGCCACACAGCCTATGGGAATGGGGAGAGGGGGATGCCACACAGCCTATGGGAATGGGGGGAGGGGGATGTCACACAGCCTATGGGAATGGGGGGAGGGGGATGCCACACAGCCTATGGGAATGGGGGGAGGGGGATGCCACACAGCCTATGGGAATGGGGGGAGGGGGATGCCACACAGCCTATGTGAATGGGGATGCCACACAGCCTATGGGAATGGGGAGAGGGGGATGTCACACAGCCTATGAGAATGGGGGATGCCACACAGCCTATGGGAATGGGGGGAGGGGGATGTCACACAGCCTATGGGAATAGGGGATGCCACACAGCCTATGGGAATGGGGAGAGGGGGATGCCACACAGCCTATGGGAATGGGGGGAGGGGGATGTCACACAGCCTATGGGAATGGGGAGAGGGGGATGCCACACAGCCTATGGGAATGGGGGGAGGGGGATGTCACACAGCCTATGGGAATGGGGGATGCCACACAGCCTATGGGAATGGGGAGAGGGGGATGCCACACAGCCTATGGGAATGGGGGGAGGGGGATGTCACACAGCCTATGGGAATGGGGGATGCCACACAGCCTATGGGAATGGGGAGAGGGGGATGCCACACAGCCTATGGGAATGGGGGGAGGGGGATGTCACACAGCCTATGGGAATGGGGGATGCCACACAGCCTATGGGAACGGGGAGAGGGGGATGCCACACAGCCTATGGGAACGGGGAGAGGGGGATGCCACACAGCCTATGGGAATGGGGGGAGGGGGATGCCACACAGCCTATGGGGAGAGGGGGATGCCACACAGCCTATCGGAATGGGGGGAGGGGGATGCCACACAGCCTATGGGAATGGGGGGAGGGGGATGCCACACAGCCTATGTGAATGGGGATGCCACACAGCCTATGGGAATGGGGAGAGGGGGATGCCACACAGTCTATGGGAATGGGGGAGGGGGTGGCCACACAGCCTATAATAATGGGGGGAGGGGGATGCCACACAGCCCATGCTAATGGGGAGAGGGGGATGCCACACTGCCTATGGGAATCGGGAGAGAGGGATGCCACACAGCCTATACTAATGGGGGGAGGGGGGAAGCCACACAGCCAATGGGAATGGGGGGAGAGGAATGCCACACAGCCTATACTAATGGGGGGAGGGGGGATGCCACACAGCCAATGTGTATATGGGGAATGGGAGGGGGGGATGCCACACAGCCAATGGGTATACAGGGAATGGGATGGGGGCATGCTACACTGTCTATGGGAATTGGATAGGGGAATACCACACTGTCTGTAATGGTGCGTTTTTGGTTTAAATTTTTTTTTTTATTATTTTCTTCCCCCAAATCCTAGGTGCGTCTTATGGGCAGGTGCGTCTTATAGGGCGAAAAATACGGTATGTGTGTGTATAGACCTTGGCTGACCCCTCTGCTCTGCATAACTTCCCCCCCTGCGTGCCATAAAACCCCCCCTGCATGCACACTGGGTCGCCTTGAATGACCATCTCCCCTCATAAACCTGCAAAGCATAAACAAAGTGTTATCAGGGTCGACCAGCCATGGAGAGCAGATGCAAGGTCCATATCCGGCCCTCTTCCATGGAATGTTCTCCTCATCCCCCTCCTTGAAATCTCAGGACAGATGGGGGATGTCATGTGGACCAGCTTTCAGGTACCCAAAGATGGAGAATACCATATGAACCAATCGCTCTGCCCATAGGAGGGGTAAGAAACTGACCCCTGGTTAGAGGGAATAAGGTGAGCTGCAGAATGGGGACAGGACACTCGATCTGACCATCAAGATTGACACACGCTGGCTTTTAACATCCAAGCTGAACAAGACCAGAAAGCGTGTGAGGACAATTGATTCGATCAAAGAGAACACAGCCCAGACGGACTTTTAAGTTTATTTTCCACCTTCTTTTATTTTGCATTGCTATTTATATTATTTACCGTGTTTTATAGTTCACTCTGGTTTGATCACCTTGCATTGTGTTTCTTGTTGTTTTTGTGTTTTTTTGTTTGTTTAAATAAATTCTAAAAATACAGCAGATGCTCTCAATTGATCTGATATAAAAAGCCCACGCTATTTCTGAAGAGCCCGGCTACCTTACTTGCCTAGGACGCTCGATCGCCCCCTGCCTGGAAGTGGTTGTGGGTCGATCGATATGTTTGATCTGATTGTATTGTGTGTGGCCTGTATTATATTATAGAGTTGAGCATTGATTGTGCTCTGGTGGCAGCAGTTTTATAGCCACTTGTGTTGCCAATTAAAGAATTGCAGTGACACACGTGGGGTACGATTGGCCGGTCTGATCAGATGAACGATCAATAGGTCTGATCAACCCGTGCAATCATCACAAATTGGTTGGCAGCTTGTGGGATCACCCTCAATTCAGAGCATAAGTGTTGTGTTAAGTAACGCTGTGTTGGAGGACTTTATTTAATCAGTTATTTTATTGGTGCACAGTTGTGACGGTAAATAAGCAGATAGCAATTGTTTGCACCTCTTTTTTGTTTTGTTTTTGCTGAAATGTCTGGGCTGGCACAATACAAGCGAATGAGCAAAGACGATCTGATCAATGAATGCCAGCGCAGACAGTTGCCCATTTATGATAGAACCAAAGAACAGCTTGTGCAATCGCTCCGATCTGGAGGCACCAACGCAGATTGTAACAGATAGACTTGCATGTTCCAGCGCAGCTGATCCATCCCAGACTGAGGTGTTTGCTTAAGTGCCTGCTCCCATTGGGTCTCCCAGCCCCAGCCTCTCTGCTACTGGTAGGGACCCCCAGCTCCAATTGGTCCTGACCCAGCTAAGTGCCACCGATCCGCAGGCCTATCTACAGTTCCTGGAGCGTCAGGCAGAGCGGGAAGCTGCCCAGGCCGAGCGTCAGGCAGAGCAGGAGGCTGCACAGGCAGAGCGGGAAGCTGCACAGCACCAGGCAGAGCGTGAGGCTGCCCAGGCAGAGCGGGAAGCTGCCCGCCGTCATGAGCTGGAAATGGCTAAGATCCGACTAACCACCCCTGACCCTGCACCTCGCTTACCTTCAGCTGACTTTGCATTTCTAACTGTGGGTTCTGCCCCAAAGTTTCCAGTTATGGACACAGACTGTGACGTGGATGTGTACTTGCAGTCCTTTGAGAAGATCTGCCGCCAGCATCATTTGCCCCGGTCTCAGTGGGCATTGTACCTAACCCCAGGGCTGAAGGGCAAGGCTTTGGAGGCATTCATTGAGCTGCCTCCTGAGAAAGATGGGGACTATGAGGCAATAAGAGACTCCATTGTTGAAAAGTTATCAGCTCACCCCAGAGGTCTACCGCCGACGGTTCCGATCACTGCAAAAGGGACCCGCGGACAGTTACCTAGACCTGTTGGCCCGACAGCGTTCCACCTTCCAGCAGTGGGTCCATGGCCTCAAAAAGGACACTTTTGACACCCTGGAGGACTTGATGGTGCAAGACCAATTCATGCACGTTTGCCCCCCTGACCTCAAGCAGTTTGTGTTGGAGCGCAAACCTAATTCGGCCAGGGAAGCAGCAGAACTGGCCGACAGTTATGTGCACACTCGGGTGTCTGATGGCCGTCGTGCACCCCCTAGTAGCTGGAAAGAAGAAAGACCATCACCCGCCTGCCAGTCACCATCGGCCAGTCAGACCTCCCAGAAGCCCTTCCGTGAAGCCTCTGGTATCAAGCGGGCGCCTGCTGCACCCCGCGTGTGTTACCTGTGTGGGAAGATTGGGCATCTCCGACTGGATTGTCCAGAAGCCAAAAGGACAGCTGCAGCCAGCCAGACGAGCGCCACCCGCTCTTCTGTGATGATGGTGCGGGGTGACACCAGGCCCAACAATGCCAACCTCCAACCCGTGGTGGTCGGCAATCGAGTGGACACCGGGCTTCGGGACACTGGAGCAGATGTGACCTTAGTCCACCCGGACCTAATCAGCAAAGAAAATCTAATCCCAGAGAGATTCCTGACTCTCACTGGAGTGGGGGGAGTCCGTCCTCATGTACCTCGGGCAAGGGTGTACATTGATTGGGGGGCGGGTAGAGGGATAAAAGAAGTGGGGGTATCTGATGAGATACCCACGGCTGTGTTGCTCGGCGGGGACCTGGGCAGGTTAGTCTCCTACTATGAGCCCGTAGCTGATTCTGTGGAGTCCCCAACTCTGTCCTCTGAACCCTTACAGGCAACCTGCAAGAATGCAGGTGAGGCATCAGGGAGCCCTAGGGGTGGGCAAAGAGAGGGACAGGGGTTGGGGTTGTCTTATGCTCCCAGAAGGGGAGAGGAGAAGGTCAGTGAACCTGGGCAGGTAAGTGATCAGGAAGTAAATGTCACACGTTCCCCTGTTAAAGTGGACCAACACCCAGGATTTTGACTATCCTGGGTCTTGGTCCACTTCGGTGGGGCACTCCCGATCGGGGTGCCCCGCTGTGTGAAACCCCCCCGAACCCCCCAAAAAACTCACCTCTCCCCGCTCCCAGCGCCGACGGACAAGCCGCGGACAAGCGGCTCCTCCGCCGCCGCCTCCCGCGCGTCACTCTTGACTGTGAATGGCCAGCGCGGGCACGCGCACGTCTAGAGGGGCGCGAGGAAGATAAGGTAAGGGGTTTGGGGGGGTTTCACCTCGCGGGACATCCCGATCTCGGATGTCCCGCGGGGAGGGAGGTGATCGGCCCGGGAATCTTATAGATTCCCGGGCCGATCACCCGTGGGTGTTGGTCCACTTTAATGTGAAGGCGCCTGTACTCGCAGTTACCAGAGCTGGTGCTGCAAGAATGGCGGTGGCTGAGTCCTTGGCCCCAGAGGAGGAAGGAGGTGCACGTGACTCCCCTGCTGGCTCTGAGCCAACTGACACAGCCTCCCCAGAAACTCAGCCGCTAGCCCTGTTCACCATGGGGCAGCCAGCGGGGACAGGTAGTCCCAATTTCGAACAAGCCCTGCAAACCGACCCAAGCCTGGAGCAGCTTAGAAGCCTAGCTTCCAGCGCTCCAGAGGAGGGGGCCAGACAAAGGGTCTATTGGGATAATGCGAAATTGTACCGGGAAAATCTGCCCCGTGGAGATGGGGAGACTGAACTGATAAGACGGCAACTAATTGTGCCAAAGCAATTCCGGGGATCCCTCCTGAAGGTGGCCCATGAAATTCCACTAGCGGGTCACTTGGGCATTTCCAAAACCAGGGCCCGAATAACCCAGAGGTTTTTCTGGCCCAACATGGGGGTCGACATAGCCACCTACTCTCGGTCCTGTACTGTCTGCCAGCGTGTTGGTAAGGCTGGAGATGTGCAAAAGGCACCCTTGCAGCCGTTGCCCATAATTGATGAGCCATTTAAACGGGTTGCAGTGGACATCATTGGGCCGCTGGCCATCCCCAGCAGTTCAGGCAAGCGGTATATACTGACAGTGGTGGACTATGCCACCCGGTATCCAGAAGCGGTGGCGCTCTCCTCCCTCAGAGCAGACAAGGTAGCTGATGCCCTACTGGGAATCTTCACGAGAGTGGGATTCCCCGCTGAACTCCTGAGTGATCAGGGGCCTCAGTTCATGTCTGACCTGATGCAGGCTCTCTGCGACAAAATACAGATGACGCATGTTGTGGCCAGTCCCTACCACCCACAAACCAATGGTCTGTGTGAGCGTTTCAATGGAACGCTGAAGCAGATGCTCAAAACCTTTATGAAGTCACAAGGGAGAGACTGGGAACGATACTTGCCTCATCTTTTTGTTTGCCTACAGAGAGGTACCACAGGAGTCCACAGGTTTCTCCCCGTTTGAGCTCCTATACGGGAGGCGTGCGAGGGGACCGCTGGACCTAATCCGGGAGACCTGGGAGGGCAAGATTGCAGGCCCTGAGGTGTCGGTTGTGGATTATGTCCTCCGGTTCCGAGACAAAATGGAGGCCTTGGTGGAAGTGGTGCAGGGAAACATGGCACAAGCCCAAGCCAAACAGAAACATTGGTATGACAGCCATGCTCGAGAGCGGGCATACAATGTAGGTCAAAAGGTATATGTCCTACTACCAATGCGACAAAACAAGCTACAAGCAGCTTGGGAGGGTCCACACACCATCACTAAACGGCTGAACGATGTCACCTATGTGGTCAGCCTGGGGGGAAGGAGACAGAAGGCTTTTCATGTAAATATCCTAAAGGCTCATCATGAAAGGACAGCATACATAATGCCGGTGTGCAGTCAGTCTGATCAGGAGGGACCGGACCCCCTCTTAGATCTACTGGAAGGTACCCAAGAGGTGGAGGCTGACCTGAATGTCAACCCTCAATTATCCCCAGTGCAGAGAGCCCAGCTGGGGACTGTGCTAGGGAAATACCCTGACACCTTCACCGGGAGACCTGGGCGAACCCACCTGGCAGTCCACCGCGTGGACACAGGGACGCATCCCCCTATCAGACAGACTGCTTACCGCGTGTCCTTGGAGGTACAGGCAGACATGAAAAAGGAAATTGAGGAGATGCTTACCCTAGGTGTAATTAGGAAATCCCACAGCCCATGGGCATCGCCTGTAGTCTTAATTCCCAAGAAGGACCGGACTACCCGGTTCTGTGTGGACTACAGGAAACTAAATGCTATCACCACCTCTGATGCCTACCCCATGCCCAGGATTGATGAGCTGCTGGATAAGCTGGCGGCTGCCCGCTATATCACAATCATGGACCTGAGCAGAGGGAACTGGCAAATTCCACTGGCACCCGAGGATTGTGAAAAGTCAGCCTTTATCACCCCTTTCGGCTTATTTGAGCCCGTAGTAATGCCGTACCCGCCACATTTCAGAGGCTCATCAATGGACTGTTGGGGGGTCTGGAGGCCTTTGCAGTCGCCTACCTGGACGATCTCGCGGTTGTCAGCTCTTCTTGGGAAGAACATCTCGAACACCTGTCAGAGGTCCTGGACCGGCTGGCTGCCGCCAACCTGACGATAAAACCTAGCAAATGTCAGGTGGGCATGACCGAGGTCCAGTACTTGGGGCACCAGGTAGGAGGGGGCAACCTGCGGCCTGACACAGGGAAGGTTGAGGCCATTATGGCATGGCCCACCCCCCAAACCCAGAAGCAGGTCAAGTCCTTTCTGGGGACGGCAGGATACTATCGGAAGTTTGTCCGGGATTACAGTGCCATAGCCAAACCCCTGACAGACTTGACCAAAAAGAAGATGCCCAGGTCGATTAATTGGACCCCCAAATGTGAACAAGCCTTTCAGACCCTGAAGGAGGCATTGGCCAATGCCCCAGTGCTGCAGGCGCCGGACTTTGCCCGGCGATTTCTGGTGCAAACCGATGCCTCCGCTTATGGCTTGGGAGCAGTGCTAAGCCAGGTGGATCACGCCGGGGAAGAACACCCCATCCTCTATTTGAGTAGGAAGCTGCTTCCTCGTGAAGTGGCGTATGCCACGATCGAAAAGGAATGCTTATCGATCGTGTGGGCATTACAGAAACTCCAACACTACTTATATGGCAGGAATTTCACGGTCATCACTGATCACAACCCCCTAAGTTGGCTGAATCGAGTTGCCGGTGACAATGGTAAGCTACTCCGTTGGAGCCTAATTCTCCAGCAATATGATTTCAGCATTCAACATAAAAAAGGGAGTAACCATGGTAATGCGGATGGGCTATCACGGCAGGCCGAACCAGCAGAAGTCGGTCGGCTAAAAAGGGGAACTGCTATTCCCCTCCAGCCAACCTCTTAATGGGGGAAGGTGTGACAGAACATCCTAGGTGTATGTTATTTCTCTATGTGTGTAGGTTGGTGTAATATGTGTGTGTATGTATATATATGTGTGTATGTGTATATATATATATATATATGTGTGTATATGTGTATATATATATATATATATATGTGTATAGACCTTGGCTGACCCCTCTGCTCTGCATAACTTCCCCCCCCTGCGTGCCATAAAACCCCCCCTGCATGCACACAGGGTCCCCTCATAAAACTGCAAAGCATAAACAAAGTGTTATCAGGGTCGACCAGCCATGGAGAGCAGATGCAAGGTCCATATCCTGCCCTCTTCCATGGAATGTTCTCCTCATCCCCCTCCTTGAAATCTCAGGACAGATGGGGGATGTCATGTGGACCAGCTTTCAGGTACCCAAAGATGGAGAATACCATATGAACCAATCGCTCTGCCCATAGGAGGGGTAAGAAACTGACCCCTGGTTAGAGGGAATAAGGTGAGCTGCAGAATGGGGACAGGACACTCGATCTGACCATCAAGATTGACACACGCTGGCTTTTAACATCCAAGCTGAACAAGACCAGAAAGCGTGTGAGGACAATTGATTCGATCAAAGAGAACGCAGCCCAGATGGACTTTTAAGTTTATTTTCCACCTTCTTTTATTTTGCATTGCTATTTATCTTATTTACCGTGTTTTATAGTTCACTCTGGTTTGATCACCTTGCATTGTGTTTCTTGTTGATTTGTGTTTTTCTGTTTGTTTAAATAAATTCTAAAAATACAGCAGATGCTCTCAATTGATCTGATATAAAAAGCCCACGCTATTTCTGAAGAGCCGGGCTACCTTACTTGCCTAGGACGCTCGATCGCCCCCTGCCTGGAAGTGGTTGTGGGTCGATCGATACGTTTGATCTGATTGTATTGTGTGTGGCCTGTATTATATTATAGAGTTGAGCATTGATTGTGCTCTGGTGGCAGCAGTTTATAGCCACGTGTGTTGCCAATTAAAGAATTTCAGTGACACACGTGGGGTTTGATTGGCCGGTCTGATCAGATGAACGATCAATAGGTCTGATCAACCCGTGCAATCGTCACAGGTGAGTTTTCTTTTTTTCGTTTTTTTTTTTACATTTGCCGATAAGGCGCACTGACACTTTCCCTCCACTTTTGGGGGAAAATAAGTGCGTCTTATAGGGCGAAAAATACGATACCAGTGGGTGGAAGCAGGCGACCTAGGAGACCACAGAATTAAAGAACTTTAAGAAGTTAAGTCACCTTACATACATGCACACTACATGGGATGCCACGAATGCAACCAAGGGGGAAAGGTAATTCACACTACACATGCACACTACATGGGATGCCCCAAATAGAACCAAGGGGGAAAGGTAATTCACACTACACATGCACACTACATGGGATGCCCCAAATAGAACCAAGGGGGAAAGATAATTCATACTACACATGCACACTACATGGGATACACTACAGGTGGGGACCAGCAAACTTTACCCTAAAAAATAAACACCCTTGGTGTATGCTGGAAGGCCACGGAACACCAAGATGGATGGAGTCAGCGACAACAGACAAATGAAAACACGTACACGAGACAAGATCACAGCCAAAAATGTAAATGTGCGGGTAAAGCGTATACGTATGCCAAGCATTTGATGGTGTACGCACGTCTAAGAAATTCTCGGGACTCTCAGTGTACAATCATGAAAAAAATCCGAGCATTCACTTGCTGGCTACCAGTCAGGTTTATTGTGGCGGCTCATTGCAGAGGCTGGATCATTTCGCTCATTCTCTAGAGGGCGATATTGAGACCATTGAGTCACTGCACGCTGACTGGCTGTTTGTTGACACTTGTATTCAAATGAGCTACCCAGAATGCCTGGTGGCGCTCGGCGGGCGTGAATATGGGGGGATTTCGGCGTAAATAATATTCGATAACACATATTGTAGGCTTCATGTAGTATTTGTATCTGCGCCACGCTCATTGGTCATCATTAGTTTACTAATTGTGACACTCGCCCCATGATGAGATGAGACCAATGGCAAGTGGAATGAAACGATGATGCTAGTAAGATCAAGAATGTACGCATCATGGGCCTGAGCATCCGGCGAAGGCTTATAAAACCAATTTTTGACTACGCTCACGTGCGCGTTGAGCGTTGCTAATTGAGGTATAAGAAACAGGTTGGGGTGCAGCTGAAAGGAATGTGGGTCAGTTTGGGGGTCGAATGAGAGAAGTATGTAAGACATGTTGGGGTCCATTGACTGGGGCGTGGCAGAAGGGAATGTTGTGGGGCGGATTCGGGGTACATAGGAAAGGGGTATGAGAGCAGTATGTGAGATGTTGGGGGCAGATGAGAGGGATGTGCAGCTTTCCAATGGTGCTGTTTGTCTGCCTGCCTCTGAAATGCTATGAAGATAGATGTAGCAAAGCATGCCGGGGCCCAGTGAGGATCTTTGCCGATTCAGCTCTCAGAAAATTAGTCAGTTTCTATTTATTATTGCTTATTATGTAAACTAAGATTTATTGTTAGTAGTTGCACAATCTGCTTTCCCTTATTTTTTAACTTCTTGCCAAAAATTAACCCCTTGCCTCTGTGTAACATATATGCGACTTGGTAAATGTGACTGAATTGCAGCCCCAGCGCGGGTGTTGGTGCCTGGATTCCTGACAGGGTAATGGTAAGATTTACGGGCGTTCTGGGGCTTATGTGCGGAGTGGTATTCTGGATAGTCTCCCCAGCCTATTTTATAGTGCAATGCGGGTGTTGGCCTGCTTGACTGTGACTTTTGAATGAATGTCCAGGAAAATTATATATTGTTTTTTTCTCAGCTTTACTTATATAGTGTTCTCAGCTTTAAAGTGGATCAAAACCCAGGATTTTGACTATCCTGCATTATGATCCTTTCCCCCGGGGCACCCAGCTTTGTGAAACCCCCCAGGACGCCAAGACCAACTCACCTCTTCCCAGTCCCACGGCACGTCTAAGAGCAGGGGAGTGGTGATTGATCCTCTTACCTGTGGCATCCCAATTTGGGATATCCTGCAGTGTTGAACCCCCCCCCCCCCCCGGATCGCCCTCAAAAATTACTTTTCAATTGGTTCCATGGCATATGCGCAGGCTCTTATTTAACCAACACTGTCTGCCGTGTGTATTAATGCACGGCATACATCTCTGTTTGATACGGGCTACAGGATAGTGAAAGGGGAGCAACATCACCAGTCTCCCTGTGGTCTGCAGCACGCTCCTGCTCCCAGCCTGATCTGAATGGCTGTGAGGTGCAAGGAATGTAGCCATGGCCCCGAATGTGCAGTGGAATTGCCGGAAAGGGCAGCCAGTTGGCGGGGTTTCACAAAGTGGGGCATCTGAAACTGTAACACTCCATGGAGTGATAATCAAATAAACAGGTAACTGACCTTGAAATTGTCTTCGTCTATATAACATCACAGTGTTTTGATTTTAGGCCCCACAGCAGGGCATCCCAAATCGGGATGAAAACCTGAGATAATGAACGTTTCAGGTTTTGTTTCTCCTTAAATTGGCAGCAGGAAGGGGCACCCAAAAGCTGCACACTGCAAAAAAGATGGAGAAAAATGATCCTGAAGCCCCATACTTCCCTCCTTCCATAATCTCTTGGTACAGCCACCAAATCCTGAATCACTTGAGTACCAGTAGCATTGTGTAAGCCTAGCCTGCAAAACTCAACTCACTGCCTGCATGCTATCTCATGGGGCCAGGATGCACCGCAGAAATGTGAAAACAGGGGAGTAATGGGTCTGTTGACTCAGATGTTGCCACTACTATGTTTTGCCGGGTTAAAGGGCCAGACAGACAGGTGCCATTGCCAGAAGGCAAAATATGATGGTGCAGTACAGAGCGGCATAGAGTGCCACCTGTGCAATGCACTGGGCACAATGCAGTACACCATAGTATACTTATATCACAGTGTGGAAGGGCCATGAAAGTGAACCAAAACCTGCAAAGTTCCCCTGGATTGCTATAAAAAGTAACTTTTTAGCAATCCCACAGTGCATGCATAGTCTACATGCAAACACATGCTGCTCAATCATATGCATGACATACCTTGTTTTCCTGACAATAAGAAAGGTCTTATATTATTTTTTTCCCCTGAAAAAGGTGGTAGAGATTATTTTCAGGGGATGTCTTAATATGAATACAAATAGTAATATAATTGTCCCCACATTTGTTAGCTAGACTGTAATACAATCAGTCACCAACCCAAATCTGTGCCTACCTTATACTGATATCATGCAGTGGTATATGTCAGCCCTATCAGTGCAACCAAGAGGCCGATTCATTAATAGCGCCAGGTAGCGACAGATCAGCGACAGTAGCGTTATTTTCACAGCGCCCGCTAGTATTCGCTGTGCTTGGCCGTTGTTCGGCTGTTGACAGCAACTCAGTCGGTGGGCGGTAATGTTGAATACGGGGTTAGGAGTCGCTGTTTTACAGGTTCCGCGCTGTATGGGAGCGCATGACAGCGAACGGCCATAGCGAACGGCTCCCACCATATTCATTAACAAATCACGCTCAAAAAATTCTTGCGCTGTGAAATGCTTGTTTAAACCCCAGAGCACTGGCGGCGATGGGTTAAAAGTAGTTTTTTAACCCCCATACAACCATATTTAAAAAAAAAAAAAAAAAAAAAACGTTTTTCAAAACATTTTGTAATATGAATACATTATCAGACCTGTAATATCAAATCTGCACAATTTTTTTTTTTTTTTTTTTTTACCTTAAAAAAAAAATCTAACATTGCAGAAGTGGTCACAGAATTTTTGACATTTAAAAAAAAAAAGAAAAAATAATAGCAATTAATTATGAATATTTAAAGATTGCTCCATTGAAATGCATTGGAGAGCGCCAGGTAGCGAGAGGTAAAACCTGTCGCTGTTCAAGGTCGCTCGCTGGCGCTGTGGGGTGAGGCTGGAATAATGATGAATGATTCGCTATCTGGCGCTCTGTCAGTCGCTAAACAGGATCGGCTTGATAAATGTGTGATTGCGGAGGGGAGCCGGCGTTCTCGTGGCGGTGAGCGTCATTACCGTTCGCTCACCATTCGCTACCTGGCGCTATCCCTTGTTAAATAACCACATCCCCAGCTCCATGCGTGCTCCTGCCCACCCATTGCACTGTATGGGCTGCTGGGAGCGCACATAGTGCTGAGGATGCTGCTTTGTGCGGGTGTTAGCAGGAGTGCTGGATCCGGGCAAGGTAAACTTATTCTTTTGACCGTAAAACTTACAGAGAAGATAGCAGAAGCACAATCACCCCTGTCCCTCCACTGCACCTGGAAGAGATTATTAGGGGGATAAACAGTGGCAGAAAACAGCTTGACTTTCCGCAGGATATACTTGGACACAGCTTCCAAAATGAGCTGCCTTGTTATCGCCCTCTAGCAGATATGGAGAGACAGCTCAGTTTTATCAGAAAGTTATGTTCACGTGCTATTTATTTGCATATTACTGTAGGGTAGACCCCCAGAGTCATTTTTCATGGAGGGCAGGAGGTGTGGCCCCCTAAAAGGGCAAAGAACAGTGTTGTGGTAAGTAGTGAGCATTTGGGAGGCATCAACAGGCACACATGTGTACAAACAGGTGCTAACATGCATTTCTTTTATCTTTACAGGTGCCAAGTTGGTCCACCCAGAAAATGTAAAATATTTTACGTTTAATAGTTTTTGAATATTTGTAAACGTTTTTATTACCAAAAATGTTGTTAAAAAACATAAAAAATAAAAATCTTAATAATAAAAAAAGTACCGTATTTTTTGCCCCTATATGACGCACTTGCCCATAAGACGCACCTAGGATTTGGAGGAGGAAAATAAGAGAAACAAAATTTCAGACAGTGTGGCATTCCCCCTATGCCATTCCTCATGGGCTGTGTTGCATGCCCCCCTCCCAATCCCATAGGCCGTGTGGGAAGCCCCCATCCCATTCGCATAGGCCGTGTGGGATGCCCCCATCCCATTCCCATAGGCCGTGTGGCATGCCCCCATCCCATTCCCCATATAAGCAGTGTGGCATTCCCCCTCCAATTCCCCATATGGGCAGTGTGGCATCCCCTCCCATTTCCCATATAGGCAGTGTGGCATCCCCCCTCCCATTCCCCATATAGGCAGTGTGGCATCCCCCCTCCCATTCCCCATATAGGCAGTGTGGCATCCCTCCTCCCATTCCCCATATAGGCAGTGTGGCATCCCCTCCCATTCCCCATATAGGCAGTGTGGCATCCCCCCCCCATTCCCATAGGCAGTGTGGCATTCCCCCCTCCCATTCCCCATATAAGCAGTGTGGAATTCGCCCCTCTCATTCCCCATATAGGCAGTGTGCCCGCCATTCCCATAGGCAGTGTGACATCCCCCCAGAAGCAAAAAAAAAGTAAAACTCACCTCTCCGCTGACACCGCTCCGTCCAGTCCCCACCGCTGCTATTGCTTTGTTTTGCGGCGGGGGCAGGGACAGCGACAGCGCCCACCGCTCCTCCTCCCTGCCTCTTCCTGCCAGGGCACGGGCGAGCACCCGGGTCAGGGCAGCGGGTGGGTGTGGTATGCACTGACTCGGTGCAGGTCACGCCCACCTGCTGCACAGACCTGGGTGCTCGCCTGTGCCCCAGCCAGAAGAGGTAGCAGATGGAGCAGCGGCGGGGACAAGGACAGAGCACAACGCTCCTCTGTCTTCTTCTGGCCTCTCGCAGTGTGGCAGGCAATGCGGGAGCACTGGCAACATCTATGTGTGTAGGTTGGTGTAATATGTGTGTATGTGTATATATATATATATATATATATATATATATATATATATATATTTATGTGTGTATATGTGTATATATATATATATATATGTGTGTGTATAGGCCTTGGCTGACCCCTCTGCTCTGCATAACTTCCCCCCCTGCGTGCCATAAAACCCCCCCTGCATGCACACAGGGTCGCCTTGAATGACTATCTCCCCTCATAAAACTGCAAAGCATAAACAAAGTGTTATCAGGGTCGACCAGCCATGGAGAGCAGATGCAAGGTCCATATCCTGCCCTCTTCCATGGAATGTTCTCCTCATCCCCCTCCTTGAAATCTCAGGACAGATGGGGGATGTCATGTGGACCAGCTTTCAGGTACCCAAAGATGGAGAATACCATATGAACCAATCGCTCTGCCCATAGGAGGGGTAAGAAACTGACCCCTGGTTAGAGGGAATAAGGTGAGCTGCAGAATGGGGACAGGACACTCGATCTGACCATCAAGATTGACACACGCTGGCTTTTAACATCCAAGCTGAACAAGACCAGAAAGCGTGTGAGGACAATTGATTCGATCAAAGAGAACGCAGCCCAGACGGACTTTTAAGTTTATTTTCCACCTTCTTTTATTTTGCATTGCTATTTATCTTATTTACCGTGTTTTATAGTTCACTCTGGTTTGATCACCTTGCATTGTGTTTCTTGTTGTTTTTGTGTTTTTCTGTTTGTTTAAATAAATTCTAAAAATACAGCAGATGCTCTCAATTGATCTGATATAAAAAGCCCACGCTATTTCTGAAGAGCCCGGCTACCTTACTTGCCTAGGACGCTCGATCGCCCCCTGCCTGGAAGTGGTTGTGGGTCGATCGATACGTTTGATCTGATTGTATTGTGTGTGGCCTGTATTATATTATAGAGTTGAGCATTGATTGTGCTCTGGTGGCAGCAGTTTATAGCCACGTGTGTTGGCAATTAAAGAATTGCAGTGACACACGTGGGGTTTGATTGGCCGGTCTGATCAGATGAACGATCAATAGGTCTGATCAACCCGTGCAATCGTCACAGGTGAGTTTACTTTTTTCGTTTTTTTTTTTTACATTTGCCGATAAGGCGCACTGACACTTTCCCCCCACTTTTGGGGGAAAATAAGTGCGTCTTATAGGGCGAAAAATATGATACCAGTGGGTGGAAGCAGGCGACCTAGGAGACCACAGAATTAAAGAACTTTAAGAAGTTAAGTCACCTTACATACATGCACACTACATGGGATGCCACGAATGCAACCAAGGAGGAAAGGTAATTCACACTACACATGCACACTACATGGGATGCCACGAATGCAACCAAGGGGGAAAGGTAATTCACACTACACATGCACACTACATGGGATGCCACGAATGCAACCAAGGGGGAAAGGTAATTCACACTACACATGCACACTGCATGGGATGCCCCAAATAGAACCAAGGGGGAAAGGTAAGTCACACTACACATGCACACTACATGGGATGCCACGAATGCAACCAAGGGGGAAAGGTAATTCACACTACACATGCACACTAGATGGGATACACTACAGGTGGGGACCAGCAAACTTTACCCAAAAAAATTAACACCCTTGGTGTATGCTGGAAGGCCACGGAACACCAAGATGGATGGAGTCAGCGACAACAGACAAATGAAAACACGTACACGAGACAAGATCACCAGCCAAAAATGTAAATATGCGGGTAAAGCGTATACGTATGCCAAGCAATGTTGATGGTCAGAGCCATAGCAGCCGTGAGGCGAATGAGGCACTGGCCTCGGGCGCAGCCAGGGCTGGATTTAAGGAGGGGCGCAAGCAGGGCCGTATTTGCTGTAAAGCACACCTAGAGCGGGGCTTAAGACTAGGGGTGGGCTAACCGCAGTAGCTGCAGTGGTGTTAATATTTTTTTTTTTTAGATCATCGGTGGTCAGTGGAGATGGCCAGTACACAATCGCGCCCCCCGCCCCCCGCCGCGCCGCGCCGCGCCGCCCGATGCTCTGTTCAGCCTTCTATAAGCAGTGACAGGCGAAGGGGGGCGCCAGGGAGGTGTGGGGGGAGAGACACTTCCTGTCCTCCGTCCTACAGTTTACAGAGAGCAGCACGTGTGTCAGTCAGAAGCCGTGTCAGGTGCTGTATGTGCTTCCTGTCTTCCCCTCAGTGTGCAGGTCTCCCCCCTCTGTCCCTTCCCCACTGTCACACACGGAGCTCTCCTGCCGCCGTCTGCATGACCCCGTCCTGTGAGGAGATCCCGGAGTGACTGCTGACACCCTTTGTGTGCCAGCCAGGATGCAGCTCTCTGCTGTGTGACACCCTGCGAGTTCTCAGGTAACTTTTGTCTGTCTCATTGTCATCTTGCTGTCTCTTTTCCTGCCTTTCTTTCTGCAGTCACTCTCTGTGTCTCTCTCTATCTGTCTAATTCCCTGGACTTTCCTCTTGCTGTCTCTTTTCCTGCCTTTCTTTCTGCAGTCACTCTCTGTGTGTCTCTCTCTGTCTGTCTAATTCCATGGACTTCATCTTGCTGTCTCTTTTCCTGCCTTTCTTTCTGCAGTCACTCTCTGTGTGTCTCTCTCTGTCTGTCTAATTCCATGGACTTCATCTTGCTGTCTCTTTTCCTGCCTTTCTTTCTGCAGTCACTCTCTGTGTGTCTCTCAGTCTGTCTAATTCCATGGACTTCATCTTGCTGTCTCTTTTCCTGCCTGTCTTTCTGCAGTCACTCTCTGTGTGTCTCTCAGTCTGTCTAACTCCATGGACTTCCTCTTGCTGTCTCTTTTCCTGCCTGTCTTTCTGCAGTCACTTGTGCAGTCACTCTGTGTCTCTCAGTCTGTCTAACTCCCTGGACTTTCCTCTTGTTCTCTCTCCTCTCACTGATTCTGGTTCTGTCTTTTTTCTCCATCTGGTTGCACTCTCTGTCTTTCCCTCTTTTTCTGTCTCTATTTACACTTTCTTTTTTCCATGCTACTCTGTTCTCTCTCTGACTTTCTGTCTCTTGCTCTGCACCCTGATCTCTCAGAGCCGGGGGACAAGAGGTCCCAGTCTGCACTGCAGCATCTTTTATCTTTATTTTCAGGGCTGGCTGTTCTTCATCGCTGGGCAATCGATTGCCCTGTCGTATGAAACCCACAGATTCTGCACAATTTACTAGCAGTCCCATGGCACATGCACAGGCTCCCCACCACTTGGTGCAGCTGTATCTTCATTTATGTCTGCTGGCTGCGTTTGTTAAAACATGAATAAAGATACATCCACACTGAATGGCCCAGAGTCAGTGCATGTGCTGTGGGACTGACGGTCAGGTACAAATTACCGGCAATTCCAGAGGTTTTACATGACAGGGCATCCGAATCGTGATGTTCCGCCGAAGAGGAATAGCTGTCCCTGTCTGATGCCCCCCAGTCCTGCCCCTACCCATCCCCTGTTATTTCTAGCTCTGCCACTTCCATCCCCCATTCTCTCAGCTCGGCCACTATCCATCCATCTCCTCCCAGCTCTTACCCCATCCATTTTTCTTACTCCAAGCTCTGCCCCCATTCATCCCTCTTATTCCCAGCTCTGCTACATTCATCCCTCTTATTCCCAGCTCTGCTACATTCATCCCTCTTATTCACAGATCTGCCCTATCCATCCCACTTATTCCCAGATCTGCCCCCATTCATCCCTCTTATTCCCAGCTCTGCCCCCATTTATCCCTCTTATTCCCAGCTCTGCCCCCATTTATCTCTCTTATTCCCAGCTCTGCCCCCATTCATCCCTCTTATTCCCAGCTCTGCCCCCATTCATCCCTCTTATTCCCAGCTCTGCCCCAATTCATCCCTCTTATTCCCAGCTCTGCCCCATGCATCCCTCTTATTCCCAGCTCTGCCCCCATTCATCCCTCTTATTCCCAGCTCTGCCCCCATTCATCTCTCTTATTCCCAGCTCTGCCCCCATTCATCCCTCTTATGCACAGATCTTCCCCCATTCATCCCTCTTATTCACAGATCTGCCCCTATTCATCCCTCTTATTCACAGATCTGCCCCATTTATCCCTCTTATTCCCAGCTCTGCCCCCATTCATCTCTCTTATTCCCAGCACTGCCCCCATTCATCATTTTTATTCCCAGCACTGCCCCTATTCATCCCTCTTATTCCCAGTTCTTCCCCCATTTATTCCTCATTCCCAGCTTTTCCCACATCCACTCCTCTTTTTCCCAGCACTGCTCCCATCAATCTCTCTTATTCCGAGCTCTCAACTTATTCAGAGATTTCAACTACACCCTCCCCCTGGACCTTCAACTTGGCACAGACCACGGTAAATGGACCTCGACTAAAATTACTTGATTATCGCTGCTTTGGATCATTGGTGCCCAGTGCAACAGTGGACAACATAGTGTGGCACCCCCTCCCATTCCCATAGGCAGTGTGTCATGCTCCCTCCCATTCCCATAGGCAGTGTGTCATGCTCCCTCCCATTCCCATAGGCAGTGTGTCATGCTCCCTCCCATTCCCATAGGCAGTGTGTCATGCTCCCTCCCATTCCCATAGGCAGTGTGTCATGCTCCCTCCCATTCCCATAGGTAGTGTGTCATGCTCCCTCCCATTGCCATAGGTAGTGTGTCATGCTCCCTCCCATTCCCATAGGTAGTGTGTCATGCTCCCTCCCATTCCCATAGGTAGTGTGTCATGCTCCCTCCCATTGCCATAGACAGTGTGTCATGCTCCCTCCCATTCCCATAGGCAGTGTGTCATGCTCCCTCCCATTCCCATAGGTAGTGTGTCATGCTCCCTCCCATTCCCATAGGCAGTGTGTCATACTCCCTCCCATTCCCATAGGTAGTGTGTCATGCTCCCTCCCATTCCCATAGGCAGTGTGTCATGCTCCCTCCCATTCCCATAGACAGTGTGTCATGCTCCCTCCCATTCCCATAGGTAGTGTGTCATGCTCCCTCCCATTCCCATAGGTAGTGTGTCGTGCTCCCTCCCATTCCCATAGACAGTGTGTCATTCTCCCTCCCATTCCCATAGGTAGTGTGTCATGCTCCCTCCCATTCCCATAGGCAGTGTGTCATGCTCCCTCCCATTCCCATAGACAGTGTGTCATGCTCCCTCCCATTCCCATAGGCAGTGTGGCATTCCCCCCTCCCATTCCCATAGACAGTGTGTCATGCTCCCTCCCATTCCCATAGGCAATGTGTCATGCTCCCTCCCATTCCCATAGGCAGTGTGACATTCCCCCTCCCATTCCCATAGGCAGTGTGTCATGCTCCCTCCCATTCCCATAGACAGTGTGTCATGCTCCCTCCCATTCCCATAGGTAGTGTGTCATGCTCCCTCCCATTCCCATAGGTAGTGTGTCATGCTCCCTCCCATTCCCATAGACAGTGTGTCATGCTCCCTCCCATTCCCATAGGTAGTGTGTCATGCTCCCTCCCATTCCCATAGGCAGTGTGTCATGCTCCCTCCCATTCCCATAGGCAGTGTGTCATGCTCCCTCCCATTCCCATAGGCAGTGTGTCATGCTCCCTCCCATTCCCATAGGCAGTGTGTCATGCTCCCTCCCATTCCCATAGACAGTGTGTCATGCTCCCTCCCATTCCCATAGGCAGTGTGTCATGCTCCCTCCCATTCCCATAGGCAGTGTGTCATGCTCCCTCCCATTCCCATAGGCAGTGTGTCATGCTCCCTCCCATTCCCATAGACAGTGTGTCATGCTCCCTCCCATTGCCATAGGTAGTGTGTCATGCTCCCTCCCATTGCCATAGACAGTGTGTCATGCTCCCTCCCATTCCCATAGGCAATGTGTCATGCTCCCTCCCATTCCCATAGGTAGTGTGTCATGCTCCCTCCCATTGCCATAGACAGTGTGTCATGCTCCCTCCCATTCCCATAGGCAGTGTGTCATGCTCCCTCCCATTCCCATAGGTAGTGTGTCATGCTCCCTCCCATTCCCATAGGCAATGTGTCATGCTCCCTCCCATTCCCATAGACAGTGTGTCATGCTCCCTCCTATTCCCATAGGTAGTGTGTCATGCTCCCTCCCATTCCCATAGGCAGTGTGTCATGCTCCCTCCCATTCCCATAGGTAGTGTGTCATGCTCCCTCCCATTCCCATAGGCAGTGTGTCATGCTCCCTCCCATTCCCATAGGTAGTGTGTCATGCTCCCTCCCATTCCCATAGACAGTGTGTCATGCTCCCTCCCATTCCCATAGGTAGTGTGTCATGCTCCCTCCCATTCCCATAGACAGTGTGTCATGCTCCCTCCCATTCCCATAGGCAATGTGTCATGCTCCCTCCCATTCCCATAGGCAGTGTGTCATGCTCCCTCCCATTCCCATAGGCAGTGTGGCATTCCCCCCTCCCATTCCCATAGACAGTGTGTCATGCTCCCTCCCATTCCCATAGGCAGTGTGGCATTCCCCCCTCCCATTCCCATAGACAGTGTGTCATGCTCCCTCCCATTCCCATAGGCAGTGTGTCATGCTCCCTCCCATTCCCATAGGCAGTGTGGCATTCCCCCCTCCCATTCCCATAGACAGTGTGTCATGCTCCCTCCCATTCCCATAGGCAATGTGTCATGCTCCCTCCCATTCCCATAGGTAGTGTGTCATGCTCCCTCCCATTCCCATAGGTAGTGTGTCATGCTCCCTCCCATTCCCATAGGCAATGTGTCATGCTCCCTCCCATTCCCATAGGCAATGTGTCATGCTCCCTCCCATTCCCATAGGTAGTGTGTCATGCTCCCTCCCATTGCCATAGACAGTGTGTCATGCTCCCTCCCATTCCCATAGGCAATGTGTCATGCTCCCTCCCATTCCCATAGGTAGTGTGTCATACTCCCTCCCATTGCCATAGACAGTGTGTCATGCTCCCTCCCATTCCCATAGGCAGTGTGTCATGCTCCCTCCCATTCCCATAGGTAGTGTGTCATGCTCCCTCCCATTCCCATAGGTAGTGTGTCATGCTCCCTCCCATTCCCATAGGCAGTGTGTCATGCTCCCTCCCATTCCCATAGACAGTGTGTCATGCTCCCTCCCATTCCCATAGGTAGTGTGTCATGCTCCCTCCCATTCCCATAGAAAGTGTGTCATGCTCCCTCCCATTCCCATAGGCAATGTGTCATGCTCCCTCCCATTCCCATAGGCAGTGTGTCATGCTCCCTCCCATTCCCATAGGCAGTGTGGCATTCCCCCCTCCCATTCCCATAGACAGTGTGTCATGCTCCCTCCCATTCCCATAGGCAATGTGTCATGCTCCCTCCCATTCCCATAGGCAGTGTGTCATGCTCCCTCCCATTCCCATAGGCAGTGTGTCATGCTCCCTCCCATTCCCATAGGCAGTGTGGCATTCCCCCCTCCCATTCCCATAGACAGTGTGTCATGCTCCCTCCCATTCCCATAGGCAATGTGTCATGCTCCCTCCCATTCCCATAGGCAGTGTGTCATGCTCCCTCCCATTCCCATAGGCAGTGTGTCATGCTCCCTCCCATTCCCATAGGCAGTGTGGCATTCCCCCCTCCCATTCCCATAGGCAGTGTGTCATGCTCCCTCCCATTCCCATAGGCAATGTGTCATGCTCCCTCCCATTCCCATAGGCAGTGTGTCATGCTCCCTCCCATTCCCATAGGCAGTGTGTCATGATCCCTCCCATTCCCATAGGCAGTGTGTCATGCTCCCTCCCATTCCCATAGGCATTGTGGCATTCCCCCCTCCCATTCCCATAGGCAGTGTGTCATGCTCCCTCCCATTCCCATAGGCAGTGTGGCATTCCCCCCTCCCATTCCCCATAGGCAGTGTGTCATGCTCCCTCCCATTCCCATAGGCAGTGTGGCATTCCCCCCTCCCATTCCCATAGGCAGTGTGTCATGCTCCCTCCTATTCCCATAGGCAGTGTGGCATTCCCCCCTCCCATTCCCCATAGGCAGTGTGTCATGCTCCCTCCCATTCCCATAGGCAGTGTGGCATCCCCCCCTCCCATTCCCCATAGGCACTGTGTCATGCTCCCTCCCATTCCCATAGGCAGTGTGGCATTCCCCCCTCCCATTCCCCATAGGCAGTGTGTCATGCTCCCTCCCATTCCCAAAGGCAGTGTGGCATTCCCCCCTCCCATTTCCCATAGGCAGTGTGTCATGCTCCCTCCCATTCCCATAGGCAGTGTGTCATGCTCCCTCCCATTCCCATAGGCAGTGTGTCATGCTCCCTCCCATTCCCATAGGCAGTGTGTCATGCTCCCTCCCATTCCCATAGGCAGTGTGTCATGCTCCCTCCCATTCCCATAGGCAGTGTGTCATGCTCCCTCCCATTCCCATAGGTAGTGTGTCATGCTCCCTCCCATTCCCATAGGCAATGTGTCATGCTCCCTCCCATTCCCATAGACAGTGTGTCATGCTCCCTCCCATTCCCATAGGTAGTGTGTCATGCTCCCTCCCATTCCCATAGACAGTGTGTCATGCTCCCTCCCATTCCCATAGGCAATGTGTCATGCTCCCTCCCATTCCCATAGGCAGTGTGTCATGCTCCCTCCCATTCCCATAGGCAGTGTGGCATTCCCCCCTCCCATTCCCATAGACAGTGTGTCATGCTCCCTCCCATTCCCATAGGCAGTGTGGCATTCCCCCCTCCCATTCCCATAGACAGTGTGTCATGCTCCCTCCCATTCCCATAGGCAGTGTGTCATGCTCCCTCCCATTCCCATAGGCAGTGTGGCATTCCCCCCTCCCATTCCCATAGACAGTGTGTCATGCTCCCTCCCATTCCCATAGGCAATGTGTCATGCTCCCTCCCATTCCCATAGGTAGTGTGTCATGCTCCCTCCCATTCCCATAGGTAGTGTGTCATGCTCCCTCCCATTCCCATAGGCAATGTGTCATGCTCCCTCCCATTCCCATAGGCAATGTGTCATGCTCCCTCCCATTCCCATAGGTAGTGTGTCATGCTCCCTCCCATTGCCATAGACAGTGTGTCATGCTCCCTCCCATTCCCATAGGCAATGTGTCATGCTCCCTCCCATTCCCATAGGTAGTGTGTCATACTCCCTCCCATTGCCATAGACAGTGTGTCATGCTCCCTCCCATTCCCATAGGCAGTGTGTCATGCTCCCTCCCATTCCCATAGGTAGTGTGTCATGCTCCCTCCCATTCCCATAGGTAGTGTGTCATGCTCCCTCCCATTCCCATAGGCAATGTGTCATGCTCCCTCCCATTCCCATAGACAGTGTGTCATGCTCCCTCCCATTCCCATAGGTAGTGTGTCATGCTCCCTCCTATTCCCATAGACAGTGTGTCATGCTCCCTCCCATTCCCATAGGCAATGTGTCATGCTCCCTCCCATTCCCATAGGCAGTGTGTCATGCTCCCTCCCATTCCCATAGGCAGTGTGGCATTCCCCCCTCCCATTCCCATAGACAGTGTGTCATGCTCCCTCCCATTCCCATAGGCAATGTGTCATGCTCCCTCCCATTCCCATAGGCAGTGTGTCATGCTCCCTCCCATTCCCATAGGCAGTGTGTCATGCTCCCTCCCATTCCCATAGGCAGTGTGGCATTCCCCCCTCCCATTCCCATAGACAGTGTGTCATGCTCCCTCCCATTCCCATAGGCAATGTGTCATGCTCCCTCCCATTCCCATAGGCAGTGTGTCATGCTCCCTCCCATTCCCATAGGCAGTGTGTCATGCTCCCTCCCATTCCCATAGGCAGTGTGGCATTCCCCCCTCCCATTCCCATAGGCAGTGTGTCATGCTCCCTCCCATTCCCATAGGCAATGTGTCATGCTCCCTCCCATTCCCATAGGCAGTGTGTCATGCTCCCTCCCATTCCCATAGGCAGTGTGTCATGATCCCTCCCATTCCCATAGGCAGTGTGTCATGCTCCCTCCCATTCCCATAGGCATTGTGGCATTCCCCCCTCCCATTCCCATAGGCAGTGTGTCATGCTCCCTCCCATTCCCATAGGCAGTGTGGCATTCCCCCCTCCCATTCCCCATAGGCAGTGTGTCATGCTCCCTCCCATTCCCATAGGCAGTGTGGCATTCCCCCCTCCCATTCCCATAGGCAGTGTGTCATGCTCCCTCCTATTCCCATAGGCAGTGTGGCATTCCCCCCTCCCATTCCCCATAGGCAGTGTGTCATGCTCCCTCCCATTCCCATAGGCAGTGTGGCATCCCCCCCTCCCATTCCCCATAGGCAGTGTGTCATGCTCCCTCCCATTCCCATAGGCAGTGTGGCATTCCCCCCTCCCATTCCCCATAGGCAGTGTGTCATGCTCCCTCCCATTCCCAAAGGCAGTGTGGCATTCCCCCCTCCCATTTCCCATAGGCAGTGTGTCATGCTCCCTCCCATTCCCATAGGCAGTGTGTCATGCTCCCTCCCATTCCCATAGGCAGTGTGTCATGCTCCCTCCCATTCCCATAGGCAGTGTGTCATGCTCCCTCCCATTCTCCATATAGGCAGTGTGGCATTCCCATTCCCCATAGGCAGTGTGGCATTCCTATTTCCCATAGGCAATGTGGCATTCCCATTTCCCATAGGCAGTGTGGCATTCCCCCTCTCCGATAGGCAAAAGAAAAATATGTACACTCACATATACATCTCTCCCACGTTGCTGGCCAGGCCACAGGAGGTCAGAAGATGTAGGAGCCACAGGTGGGCGGGCAGGGATCCCTGCCCGATGTCCCCATCGCTGCTTCTTCTCCGGCGCGAGCAAACACGCCTGACTCTGTGCAACAGGTGGGCGTGGCCTGTGTCAAGTGACGGCCACCAGCTGCACGGATGTTTGCTCTGAGTGCGGCGGCGGTGGGGACAGTGCAGACAGCATGGATCAGGTACCCTGCCCGTCCGCCTGCCTGCCATTCCTGCATCTTCTGGCCTCCTGTGGCTATGGTGGCCCGGCCAGCAGCGCGGGAGCATTATATATGAGAGAGTAATGGTTTTTTCTTTTTACATTTGCCCGATAAGAGGCACTGACTTTCCCCCCTCTGTTGGAGATAAATGGCAGCTGATGTCTCTGCAGAGGTTTCCATCCCCAGATACATCCAAAATTTAAGGGGGATCTGCCCAATCTCTGTGTTTTGGGGCCCAGCAGTCAGATGCCAATAGATGATGACATAGATATCAGTGGATGGAAAATTAGGATTTGATTTTATAAATATTGTAATTGTTGGAGTGAAATATGTATTGATTCCACAGTCAATATGTCACTGCTTTACTGCAGGAGAGCACAGCTTATCCACTCATCATGATAGGAACTGCAGTACTCTTAGTTATTGTAATAGTAAATGTGTCACTGTTACGATATTGATAACTTAATTGTGACATCCCAAGTGCGCGCACACACATGCATGGTTGACGTAACATTTGTGGGATCGAGCCCTAAAAGTAGACCAATAATATGCAATATGCAGAACAATAGCATTTTGTTTTCTGCAGTAACACTGTCTACTTTCACTGTTGACAACTTGTGCTGCCCACCAAGCACATTTTACTGCCAAATATGGCCCTTTATGTCACCTACAATGCAAAGGTGACATAAGGGGACATATTTGGCCATACTCACTCTATCAATGTTATTTTTCCTGGTCCTGCATTGTGTTCATAATTTAAATTACAGGCAACAATTAAGTCTCCTAGAATTAGCAATATCCACATCTTCCACAAAAATATATTCTTGAATCTCATATAGCTGAAAAATTAAACAGTTCTATCCTACATTCTTTATGCCTATTTCCCTTAATGTCTCTCAAAATAATCCAGTAAACAAGAAACAAAAGAAAAAGAAAAGATATATATATATCATTTTCTTTTTTTTTTGGTGGGGGGGCGCGATTTTCTGGGCTTGCCTCGGGCGCAAAAGAAGCTAGCTACAGCTCTGTTGATGGTGTACGCACGGCTAAGAAATTCTCGGGACTCTCAGTGTACAATCATGAAAAAAATCCGAGCATTCACTTGCTGGCTACCAGTCAGGATTATTGTGGCGGCTCATTACAGAGGCTGGATCATTTCGCTCATTCTCTAGAGGGCGATATTGAGACCATTGAGTCACTGCACGCTGATTGGCTGTTTGTTGACACTTGTATTCAAATGAGCTACCCAGAATGCCCGGTGGCGCTCGGCGGGCGTGAATATGGGGGGATTTTTGCGTAAATAATATTCGATAACACATATTGTAGGCTTCATGTAGTATTTGTATCTGCGCCACGCTCATTGGTAATCATTAGTTTACTAATTGTGACACTCGCCCCAGGATGAGATGAGACCAATGGCAAGTGGAATGAGGCGATGAATGCTAGTAAGATTTAGGATATAGGAATCGTGCGCCTGAGTATCCGGCTTAGGCAATCAATTTTTGACTACGCTCATGTGTGCATTGAGCGTTGCTAATTGAGGTATAAGAAATAGGTTGGGCTGCAGCTGAAAGGAATGTGCGTCAGTTTGGGGGTCGAATGAGAGAAGTATGTGAGACATGTTGGGGTCATTTGACTGGGGTGGGGCAGAAGAGATTGTTATGGGGCGTGTTCGGGGTACATAGGAAAGGGGTATGAGAGCAGTATGTGAGATGTTGGGGGCAGATGAGAGGGATGTGCAGCTTTCTATTCCTATGGTGCTGTTTGCCTGCCTCTGAAATGCTATGAGGATAGATGTAGCAAAGCATGCCGGGGCTCAGTGAGGATCTTTGCCGATTCAGCTCTCAGAAAATTGAGAGATAAAGCCTGCAGGTGGTCAGTTTCTATTTATTATTGCTTATTATGTAAACTAAGATTTATTGTTAGTAGTTGCACAATCTGCTTTCCCTTATTTTTTAACTTCTTGCCAAAAATTAACCCCTTGCCTCTGTGTAACATATATGCGACTTGGTAAATGTGACTGAATTGCAGCCCCGGCGCGGGTGTTGGTGCCTGGATTCCTGACAGGGTAATGGTAAGATTTACGGGCGTTCTGGGGCTTATGTGCGGAGTGGTATTCTGGATAGTCTCCCCAGCCTATTTTATAGTGCAATGCGGGTGTTGGCCTGCTTGACTGTGACTTTTGAATGAATGTCCAGGAAAATTATATATTGTTTTTTTCTCAGCTTTACTTATATAGTGTTCTCTGCTTTAAAGTGGATCAAAACCCAGGATTTTGACTATCCTGCATTATGATCCTTTCCCCCGGGGCACCCAGCTTTGTGAAACCCCCCAGGACGCCAAGACCAACTCACCTCTTCCCAGTCCCACGGCACGTCTAAGAGCAGGGGAGTGGTGATTGATCCTCTTACCTGTGGCATCCCAATTTGGGATATCCTGCAGTGTTGAACCCCCCCCCCCCCCCCCGGATCGCCCTCAAAAATTACTTTTCAATTGATTCCATGGCATATGCGCAGGCTCTTATTCAACCAACACTGTCTGCCGTGTGTATTAATGCACGGCATACATCTCTGTTTGATACGGGCTACAGGATAGTGAAAGGGGAGCAACATCACCAGTCTCCCTGTGGTCTGCAGCACGCTCCTGCTCCCAGCCTGATCTGAATGGCTGTGAGGTGCAAGGAATGTAGCCATGGCCCCGAATGTGCAGTGGAATTGCCGGAAAGGGCAGCCAGTTGGCGGGGTTTCACAAAGTGGGGCATCTGAAACTGTAACACTCCATGGAGTGATAATCAAATAAACAGGTAACTGACCTTGAAATTGTCTTCGTCTATATAACATCACAGTGCCCCACAGCAGGGCATCCAAAATCGGGATGAAAACCTGAGATAATGAACGTTTCAGGTTTTGTTTCTCCTTAAATTGGCAGCAGGAAGGGGCACCCAAAAGCTGCACACTGCAAAAAAGATGGAGAAAAATGATCCTGAAGCCCCATACTTCCCTCCTTCCATAATCTCTTGGTACAGCCACCAAATCCTGAATCACTTGAGTACCAGTAGCATTGTGTAAGCCTAGCCTGCAAAACTCAACTCACTGCCTGCATGCTATCTCATGGGGCCAGGATGCACCGCAGAAATGTGAAAACAGGGGAGTAATGGGTCTGTTGACTCAGATGTTGCCACTACTATGTTTTGTCGGGTTAAAGGGCCAGACAGACAGGTGCCATTGCCAGAAGGCAAAATATGATGGTGCAGTACAGAGCGGCATAGAGTGCCACCTGTGCAATGCACTGGGCACAACGCAGTACACCATAGTATACTTATATCACAGTGTGTAAGGGCCATGACAGTGAACCAAAACCTGCAAAGTTCCCCTGGATTGCTATAAAAAGTAACTTTTTAGCAATCCCACAGTGCATGCATAGTCTACATGCAAACACATGCTGCTCAATCATATGCACGACATACCTTGTTTCCCTGACAATACGAAAGGTCTTATATTATTTTTTTCCCCTGAAAAAGGTGGTAGAGATTATTTTCAGGGGATGTCTTAATATGAATACAAATAGTAATATAATTGTCCCCACATTTGTTAGCTAGGCTGTAATACAATCAGTCACCAACCCAAATCTGTGCCTACCTTATACTGATATCATGCAGTGGTATATGTCAGCCCTATCAGTGCAACCAAGAGGCCGATTCATTAATAGCGCCAGGTAGCGACAGATGAGCGACAGTAGCGTTATTTTCACAGTGCCCACTAGTAGTCGCTGTGCTTGGCCGTTGTTCGGCTGTTGACAGCGACTCAGTCGGTGTGCGGTAATGTTGAATACGGGGTTAGGAGTCGCTGTTTGACAGGTTCCGCGCTGTATGGGAGCGCATGACAGCGAACGGCCATAGCGAACGGCTCCCAGCATATTCATTAACAAATCACGCTCCAAAAATTCTCGCGCTGAGAAATGCTTGTTTAAACCCCAGAGCGCTGGCGGCGATGGGTTAAAAGTACTTTTTTAAACCCCCAAACAACCATATTTAAAAAAAAAAAAAAACATGTTTTTCAAAACATTTTGTAATATGAATACATTAATATCAGACCTGTAATATCAATTCTGCACAAATTTTTTTTTTTTGTTTTTTTTTTTAACTTAAAAAAAAATCTAACATTGCAGAAGTGGTCACAGAATTTTTGACATTTAAAAAAAAAAAAGAAAAAATAATAGCAATTAATTATGAATATTTAAAGATTGCTCCATTGAAATGCATTGGAGAGCGCCAGGTAGCGAGAGGTCATACCTGTTGCTGTTCAAGGTCGCTCGCTGGCGCTGTGGGGTGAGGCTGGAATAATGATGAATGATTCGCTATCTGGCGTTCTGTCAGTCGCTAAGCAGGATCGGCTTGATAAATGTGTGATTGCGGAGGGGAGCCGGCGTTCTCGTGGCGGTGAGCGTCATTACCGTTCGCTCACCATTCGCTACCTGGCGCTATCCCTTGTTAAATAACCACATCCCCAGCTCCATGCGTGCTCCTGCCCACCCATTGAACTGTATGGGCTGCTGGGAGCGCACATAGTGCTGAGGATGCTGCTTTGTGCGGGCGTTAGCAGGAGTGCTGGATCCGGGCAAGGTAAACTTATTCTTTTGACTGTATAACTTATAGAGAAGAAGATAGCAGAAGCACAATCACCCCTGTCCCTCCACTGCACCTGGAAGAGATTGGGGTGGCAGAAAACAGCTTGACTTTCCACAGGATATGCTTGGACACAGCTTCCAAAATGAGCTGCCTTGTTATTGCCCTCTAGCAGATATGGAGAGACAGCTCAGTTTTATCAGAAAGTTATGTTCACGTGCTATTTATTTGCATATTACTGTAGGGTGGACCCCCAGAGTCATTTTTCCTGGAGGGCAGGAGGTGTGGTCCCCTAAAAGGGCAAAGAACAGTGTTGTGGTAAGTAGTGAGCATTTGGGAGGCATCAACAGGCACACATGTGTACAAACAGGTGCTAACATGCATTTCTTTTATTCTAAGTATGTCACACACCCCGCTTCAAGATATCCATAACACGTGGGTAATACCGACCTGAAGAGGGCGTTCTGCAGAGATGATAGGAAAAAGAAAGCCCCTCCCGGTCCATAAATACCTGGGACCTCCCACTCATTACCCAGTCTTCCATCTCTGCAGTCGGCGAGCAAGTCACAAGATGATGCCTCCTCCTTGCACAGGGGGAATTAAGGTAGCCGGGACCTTCCCGGCCCGCTTTTGATTTCTATTTCCGCCCAGATCCCTCTTTTTTATTAGTATACATGCCTCCCAGCCCTGGCTGAGGTCTGGGCGAGGGTAGAACAGCACATTAGGTGCTCAGGAGCTAAGCTCCACCGTGAGACCCTGTACCAAAGGGTAGGCGGTTTTCCGGGCTGGTGACCCCGGTTTGGGATGCCCTGTCCCTTGGCCCTTTACCCCAGGTTGTGTCCCCCTCTGCGGTTGCCCTTCTCCTTGTGGGGGGGTGTTTAGGGGCTTTTATTGTGTGTAGTGTAGTGCCTTTTACTTATTGTGCTGGCTGAGGAGATCCCTCTCCTCAGCCTGGTACTTGGAGGCGGGGCCGGGCGCGGACTTGATACGCCGCGGCCCACCTATGTGTTGCTTTACATGTAACCGGCGCCGTGGTCGCAGCCATTACCGCGGCGCCGGTACCCTGTCACTTGCGGCGTGCGGGTGAGGAGTTGTTCTCCTCACATGCCGGAGTAGGGGGGGCGGGGCCGGCGTCGGAGCGTCGCCGCGGCCCGCCCCCTCCCTTCTAGCGGTCTGTTCACCGGCGCCGCATACCGCTGCGGCGCCGGTTCTTGTGCTTTTTGTGTTGTGAGGGGAGATCTCCCCTCACGCTTGTGTTGGAGGGGGTGGGACCGGGAGTTCGGCAGGCGCCGCCGCGGAGCCTGGCCTGGCCGCGGAGCCTCTCCCTCCGTGCTACTGCTGCTGCTGGCTCCTGTGAGACGGACGCCATCTTGGAAGAAGGAAGCACCGTGAGTGGCCCTGTGGGCCCCATATCTTTTTTATTCTCTGTGTACTTTTCAATTTGCTGATAGCCTTTTATGTTGTGTCTTTCAGGTAGACCTACGTTAGGTTTAGGGGGTTTCTCCCGGTCCTAGGGTCCCTGGGTTACCTTTACCTATTTCAAATCCTCCCACTTGGGACATTAAAGGGGCATCCCGGGTTGCTTATACACGTAATTCTCTTGGTCATAGCGACTACACACAAGTTCACCATATGGAGGCATCCCCGGATACTGGGCTTGGGATCCCCTCGGGGCAATTCCGGAAGTGTATGTTGTGTGGGGTATCCATTACTGGGGATGATGTACTTCTGTGTATACCTTGTGTACAGCAAACTATTACGCGGCAGTCCGAACCCCAGGCGTCTGGGTCAGCACCGCCGGTCGCTTCCTCTCCTCCTCCCAGCTTGATACGCACCCCGTGTGACGTTGTCATGGGTAGGGAGCTACAATCTGAGATGTGCGCCAGATTAGCCAACCTTGAAAAATGAATTTCCAGCTCGGCCGTCCGTAAGGCTCCGGCTAAGAGAAAGCACTTGTCGCCGGCTCCGCCGGTGGATGATTTTGACGATGTCAATAATTTGGACTATTCTGATTATTCCCCGCTAGAGGAAGGGGAGGTTTATGAGGACTCTGATAATTCAGACGATGAGCAGTTTGTTGGCGCTGATGCTGAGCTGGGGGACTTGGGGAGATCCTCGGATACTCCTAACGCTCTGGCTCAGATGTTTGAGGTTTTGGCTATTTCTCCTCCTGAGGAGGCTCCACAGCAGAAGGGTGAGTTTTTGGAGGAATCCAGGCCACGCTCCTAATCAAAGACACTTTGACAAAATTATTGCTAAGGATTGGGACAGGCCGGCTCGGCTACCTGGTATTCCTCAGGGGTGGGATAAGAAATATCCCTTCCCTTCGGATACGGTTAAGCGTTGGGCATCCCCCCCCGAGGTGGATGCACCGGTTTTGGGGTTGTCCAACACTTCTGTTTTAAATAATCCTGATTGTTCCACCCTCAAAGATGGAGAGGATAAACGCATTGACCAGATGGCTTGTCATGGTTTTGCTAGCGTTGGGTCAGCCATGCGGCCCGTTTGCGCTTCGGCGCTGATGGTGGTGGCCGCCAGGTCCGTGGTCAGGGACCTGTTGACTTCTGCCGGGCTTCGTCCTGGTAGTGACGAGTTCCTTGGCCTTAAACGGTGTGAGTTGTTTTTGTCTTTTGTATTAGCCGCCTTGGATGACACTTTGATGATGTGTGGTAGGACGTCGGCTCTGCTGGTGACTATTCGGCGGTCGGTGTGGTTGCGCCAGTGGGCGGCCGATTTTATGTCCAAAAAGTCGCTGACGGCTCTACCTTTTGTTGGATTACGGCTCTTTGGCGAGAAATTGGATTCTGTCACCAAGGGTGGTAGGTTACCTCAACGCAAGAAACAACGCCGTCCCTTTCGGGGGGCGCCTTCCTTTACCCCCTCCTTTCGTGGGGCCAGATCTGGCAGGGGATTTGCCTTCCCCTCTTCCAGAGGAGATTCCGGGAACAGGGGCAGAGGACGTGCCCGTCCAGGTTACAGTTGGGGCTCTAAGCCCAAACCGGCTGCTAAGCCAGCTCAGCAATGAGGGGGCGCCCTCACCCATGCGGGTGGGGGGACGGCTGCGACACTTCTCTCAGGTCTGGGATCAGGAGGTCTCGGACAGATGGATCCGGGAAGTGGTGTCTTCCGGCTACAAGCTGGAGTTCGAGTTCCGCCCCCCTTCCAGATTTTTCAGGTCTCGGGTGCCTTCGGAACCTCTGGCCGCGCAGGGGCTCCTGGTGGCAGTAGAGAGTCTTCTGGACATGGCTGTCATTTGCCCAGTGCCCTTCTCAGACCAGGGCAGGGGTTTTTATTCCAATCTGTTCACGGTACCCAAGAAGGACGGATCGGTCCGACCCATCTTGGATCTGAAGTTTCTCAACAGGTTCATCCGGCCGCGGAAATTCCGCATGGAAACGCTGCGCTCGGCTATTCACTCTCTTCGTCAGGGAGACTTTCTGACGTCCATAGACATCAAGGACGCTTACCTACACGTTCCGATTTTTCCAGCACACCAGAGGTTTCTCAGGTTCGTGGTGGAGGATCGGCATTTTCAGTTTGTGGCACTCCCTTTCGGTCTCACCTCGGCTCCTCGGGTGTTCACCAAGGTGCTGGCGGGGGTGATGGCTCTACTCAGGGTTCAGGGTATCCGCATTGTGCCCTATTTGGACGATCTTCTGATTATGGCTTCTTCCTTCAACCAAGCGGAGTTGGACACCAGAACGGTGGTATCCACTCTGGAGAGGTTCGGTTGGGTGATCAACTACCCCAAGTCCTCTCTTTCTCCGTCCAGGGTTGTGACCTTTCTGGGAATGTCTCTGGACACTTTGCAGGCCAGGGTGTTTCTGCCCCAGGCCAAGATTCTTTTGATTCAGGAGTTGGTTCGGCTTCTCGTGTCGGCCCCTCGTCCGGCCATCCGGCTAGGGATGAGGCTGGTGGGGTTGATGGTGGCCTCATTCGAGGCAGTTCCCTTTGCGCAGTTTCACACAAGGACGCTCCAGCTTCATCTGTTGAAGGTTTGGGACAAGTCTCCGCTATCGTTGGATCAGTCCTTCCAGATGACCCCCGAGTCCGTCAATCCCTGCAATGGTGGCTGGGGTCTGCCAATCTGTTGAAGGGCAGATCTTTTCTGGCGCCGTGTTGGGAGACGGTCACCACGGATGCCAGTCTGTCAGGTTGGGGGGGTGTTTGGAAGGACCTTCAGTTTCAGGGTCTGTGGGGCCCGCAGGAGGCTCACGAGCCCATCAATGTTCTGGAATTGAGAGCCATCAGGTTGGTTCTGTTTCGCTTGACTCATCAGTTGCAGGGCCTGCCAGTTCAGGTTCGGTCAGACAACCGGACGGCGGTTGCTTACATCAATCACCAGGGAGGGACTCGCAGCAGGAGTGCCCTCGGGGAAGTATCTTTGATTCTGGACTGGGCGGAGAGCCACGTCCCGTGTATCTCAGCAGTCTACATTCCGGGAGTGGAGAACATGGAGGGGACTCTCTGAGCAGGTCCTCCTCTCGCCAGGGGGAGTGGTCTCTCAGTCCCCAGGTGTTTCGTTCGATTTGCCTCAGGTGGGGGTTCCCGGCGGTGGACCTCTTTGCCTCTCGTCACAATCACAAACTTCCGGTATTTGTGTCTCTCTCGCAGGATCCTCTGGCTCTGGCGGTGGATGCCATGTCTCTGAACTGGAGGGATCTGGGGTTTCTTTACCTGTTCCCTCCGTTTCCAATGGTAGCCAGAGTGGTGCGCAAGCTGGCCCTGGAGGGCGCGTCGGCGATTCTGGTGGCACCAAGGTGGCCAAGGCAGGTTTGGTTCGCAGACCTGGTAAGACTGGCAGAGGATCAGTTCGTTCTGCCTCTGCTGCCGGACCTGCTCACCCAGGGTCGGCTACGCTATCCCAATTTACCATCGCTGGCTTTGACGGCGTGGCTGCTGAAACCTCCATCTTGAAGGAGGAAGGTCTTTCTGATGCGGTGATTCAGACTCTTATTAGCGCCAGGAAGCGGTCTTCCTCTACTGTTTACTATAGGACCTGGAGGTCCTATATTGACTGGTGTGAAGGTAGGTCTTTCCCGTGTCGGGAGTTTTCCATTTCCAGGATTCTGGAGTTTCTTCAACATGGTCTGGATCTGGGGCTCCAGCTTAGTACCTTGAAGGGGCAGGTTTCTGCCCTGGCGGTGTTCTTTCAAAGGTCCTTTGCACTTCATCCCTTGGTCAAGACTTTTTTCCAAGGGGTTACACATGTTCGTCCTCCTAGGAAGCCCTTGGTTCCAGTTTGGGATTTGAACCTGGTTCTTTCTGCTCTTCAGGGTCCCCCGTTTGAGCCCTTGAATGAGATTGCTTTGTCTTCACTTACTCAAAAGGTGGCTTTTTTGGTGGCTATCACTTTGGTTAGGCGTGTTTCTGAGTTGGCAGCTTTGTCCATTAAAGCTCCGTACTTCGAAAGGCATCAGGACAAGGTTGTCTTTCGTTTCAAGCCGGATTTTCTTCCTAAGGTGGTTTCTGCCTTTCATCTGAATCAGGACATTGTTCTGCCTTCTCTAGGTCCTAATCCTAGCAACGACAAGGAAAGGGCGCTGCATTCCTTGGATGTAGTTCGCGTTGTGAAATACTATCTGGTGGTTACGTCTTCCTTTCGTAATACTGATGCTTTTTTTGTGGTGCCCTTTGGGCCTAGGAAAGGTTTGGCACCTGCCAAATCTTCCGTTAGTAAATGGATTCGTCAGGCCATCATTGGGGCCTATTCTGCTAAGGGGAGGAGTCCCCCTTTTCGTGTTACTGCTCATTCTACTCGTGCGGTTGGAGCGTCCTGGGCTTTTCAGCACCAGGCCTCGGTTGAGCAAGTTTGTAAGGCCGCTACTTGGTCCTCTGTTCACACTTTTTCCAAGTTTTACAAGGTTGATGTTCGGGCCTCAGCGGATGCTGTTTTTGGCCGCAAAGTTCTGCAAGCTGTTGTGGTTTACGTTGTGCCTTGTTGCCTTGTTTTGGATCCCCGCCCTTTTATGGACACTGCTATTGGATGTCCCACGTGTTATGGATATCTTGAAGCGGGGTGTGTGACATACTTAGAATAATACCATTTTGTGAAATACTCACCTGTAAAATGGGTATTATAAGTATGTCACACACCCCGCTTCACCCGCCCTTCTTGTATTCTGGATCCTTTATATTGTGAACTTTGCGTTCCTTTGGTTTATATTTGCCTCTTCCTGGTCCCTTACCTTACTGCTTCTTTATACTGGGTAATGAGTGGGAGGTCCCAGGTATTTATGGACCGGGAGGGGCTTTCTTTTTCCTATCATCTCTGCAGAACGCCCTCTTCAGGTCGGTATTACCCACGTGTTATGGATATCTTGAAGCGGGGTGTGTGACATACTTATAATACCCATTTTACAGGTGAGTATTTCACAAAATGGTATTATCTTTACAGGTGCCAGGTTGGTCCACCCAGAAAATGTAAAATATTTTACGTTTAATAGTTTTTGAATATTTGTAAATGTTTTTATTACCAAAAATGTTGTTAAAAAACATAAAAAATAGAAATCTTAATAATAAAAAAAGTACCGTATTTTTTGTCCCTATATGACGCACCTGCCCATAAGACGCACCTAGGATTTGGAGGAGGAAAATAAGAGAAAAAAAATGTAAACTACACACCATTTCAGACAGTGTGGCATTCCCCCTATGCCATTCCTCATGGGCTGTGTTGCATGCCCCCCTCCCAATCCCATAGGCCGTGTGGGATGCCCCCATCCCATTCCCATAGGCCATGTGGGATGCCCCCATCCCATTCCCATAGGCAGTGTGGCATTCCCCCCCTCCCATTCCCATAGGCTGTGTGGCATGCCCCCATCCCATTCCCCATTTAAGCAGTGTGGCATTCCCCCTCCTATTCCCATAGGCCATCTGGGATACCCCAATTACATAGGCAGTGTGGCATCCCCCCTCCGATTCCCCATATGGGCAGTGTGGCATCCCCTCCCATTTCCCATATAGGCAGTGTGGCATCCCCCCTCCCATTCCCCATATAGGCAGTGTGGCATCCCCCCTGCCTTTCCCCATATAGGCAGTGTGGCATCCCTCCTCCCATTCCCCATATAGGCAGTGTGGCATCCCCTCCCATTCCTCATATAGGCAGTGTGGCATCCCCTCCCATTCCCCATATAGGCAGTGTGGCATCCCCCCCCATTCCCATAGGCAGTGTGACATCCCCCCAGAAGCAAAAAAAAAGTAAAACTCACCTCTCTGCTGACACCACTCCACTCCATCCCCGCCGCTGCTATTGCTTTCTTTTGCGGCGGGGGCAGGGACAGCGACAGCGCCCACCGCTCCTTCTCCCTGCCTCTTCCTGCCAGGGCACGGGCGAGCACCCGGGTCAGGGCAGCGGGTGGGTGTGGTATGCACTGACTCGTTGCAGGTCATGCCCACCTGCTGCACAGACCTGGGTGCTCGCCTGTGCCCCAGCCAGAAGAGGTAGCAGATGGAGCAGCGGCGGGGACGAGGACAGAGCACAATGCTACTCTGTCTTCTTCTGGCCTCTCGCAGTGTGGCAGGCAATGCGGGAGCGCTGGCAACATCTATGTGTGTAGGTTGGTGTAATATGTGTGTATGTGTATATATATATATATATATATATATGTGTGTATATGTGTATATATATATATATATATATGTGTCCCCCTGCATGCCATAAAACCCCCCCTGCATGCACACAGGGTCGCCTTGAATGACTATCTCCCCTCATAAAACTGCAAAGCATAAACAAAATGTTATCAGGGTCAACCAGCCATGGAGAGCAGATGCAAGGTCCATATCCTGCCCTCTTCCATGGAATGTTCTCCTCATCCCCCTCCTTGAAATCTCAGGACAGATGGGGGATGTCATGTGGACCAGCTTTCAGGTACCCAAAGATGGAGAATACCATATGAACCAATCGCTCTGTCCATAGGAGGGTTAAGAAACTGACCTCTTTTTAGGGGGAATAACGTGAGCTGCAGAATGGGGAGATGACACTCGATCTGACCATCAAGATTGACACACGCTGGCTTTTAACATCCAAGCTGAACAAGACCAGAAAGCGTGTGAGGACAATTGATTCGATCAAAGAGAACGCAGCCCAGATGGACTTTTAAGTATATTTTCCACCTTCTTTTATTTTGCATTGCCATTTATCTTATTTACCGTGTTTTATAGTTCACTCTGGTTTGATCACCTTGCATTGTGTTTCTTGTTGTTTTTGTGTTTTTCTGTTTGTTTAAATAAATTCTAAAAATACAGCAGATGCTCTCAATTGATCTGATATAAAAAGCCCACGCTATTTCTGAAGAGCCTGGCTACAGGTTGTGGGTCGATCGATACGTTTGATCTGATTGTATTGTGTGTGGCCTGTATTATATTATAGAGTTGAGCATTGATTGTGCTCTGGTGGCAGCAGTTTATAGCCACTTGTGTCGCCAATTAAAGAATTGCAGTGACACACGTGGGGTACGATTGGTCGGTCTGATCAGATGAACGATCAATAGGTCTGATCAACCCGTGCAATCGTCACAAATTGGTTGGCAGCTTGTGGGATCACCTTTTTATTTCATTCAATTCAGAGCATAAGTGTTGTGTTAAGTAATGCTGTGTTGGAGGACTTTATTTAAATTAATCAGTTATTTTATTGGTGCATAGTTGTGACGGTAAATAAGCAGATAGCAATTGTTTGCCCCTCTTTTTTGTTTTGTTTTTGCTGAAATGTCTGGGCTGGCGCAATACAAGCGAATGAGCAAAGACGATCTGATCAATGAATGCCAGCGCAGACAGTTGCCCGTTTATGATCGAACCAAAGAACAGCTTGTGCAATCACTCTATGAAGCCGATCTGGAGGCACCAACGCAGCTTGTAACAGATAGACTTGCATGTTCCAGTGCAGCTGATCCGTCCCAGACTGAGGTGGTTGCTGAAGTGCCTGCTCCCATTGGGTCTCCCAGCCCTAGCCTCTCTACTACTGGTAGGGCCCCCCAGCTCCAATTGGTCCTGACCCAGCTAAGTGCCACCGATCCGCAGGCCTATCTACAGTTCCTGGAGCGTCAGGCAGATCGGGAAGCTGCCCAGGCAGAGCGGGAAGCTGCACAGCGCCAGGCAGAGCGTGAGGCTGCCCAGGCAGAACGGGAAGCTGCCCGCCGTCATGAGCTGGAAATGGCCAAGATCCGACTAACCACCCCTGACCCTGCACCTCGCTTACCTTCAGCTGACTCTGCATTTCTAACTGTGGGTTCTGCCCCAAAGTTCCCAGTTATGGACACAGACTGTGACGTGGATGTGTACTTGCAGTCCTTTGAGAAGATCTGCCGCCAGCATCATTTGCCCCGGTCTCAGTGGGCATTGTACCTAACCCCAGGGCTGAAGGGCAAGGTTTTGGAGGCATTCATTGAGCTGCCTCCTGAGAAAGATGGGGACTATGAGGCAATTAGAGACTCCATTGTTGAAAAGTATCAGCTCACCCCAGAGGTCTACCGCCGACGGTTCCGATCACTGCAAAAGGGACCCGCGGACAGTTACCTAGACCTGTTGGCCCGACAGCATTCCACTTTCCGGCAGTGGGTCCATGGCCTCAAAAAGGACACTTTTGACACCCTGGAGGACTTGATGGTGCAAGACCAATTCATGCACGTTTGCCCCCCTGACCTCAAGCAGTTTGTGTTGGAGCGCAAACCTAATTCGGCCAGGGAAGCAGCAGAACTGGCCGACAGTTATGTGCACACTCGGGTGCCTGATGGCCGTCGTGCACCCCCTAGTAGCTGGAAAGAAGAATCATCACGCGCCTGCCAGTCACCATCGGCCAGTCAGACGTCCCAGAAGCCCTTCCGTGAAGCCTCTGGTGTCAAGCGGGCGCCTGCTGCACCCCGCGTGTGTTACCTGTGTGGGAAGATTGGGCATCTCCGACTGGATTGTCCAGAAGCCAAAAGGACCGCTGAAGCCAGCCAGACGAGCGCCCCCCGCTCTTCAGTGATGATGGTGCGGGGTGACACCAGGCCCAACAATGCCAATCTCCAACCCGTGGTGGTCGGCAATCGATTGGCACCGGGCTTGGGGACACTGGAGCAGATGTGACCTTAGTCCACCCGGACCTAATCAGCAAAGAAAATCTAATCCCAGAGAGATTCCTGACTCTCACTGGAGTGGGGAGAGTCCGTCCTCATGTACCTCGGGCAAGAGTGGGGGGCGGGTAGAGGGATAAAAGAGGTGGGGGTATCTGATGAGATACCCACGGCTGTGTTGCTCGGCGGAGACCTGGGCAGGTTAGTCTCCTACTATGAGCCCGTAGCTGATTCTGTGGAGTCCCCAACTTTGTCCTCTGAACCCTTACAGGCAACCTGCAAGAACGCAGGTGAGGCATCAGGGAGCCCTAGGGGTGGGCAAAGAGAGGGACAGGGGTTGGGGTTGTCTTATGCTCCCAGAAGGGGAGAGGAGAAGGTCAGTGAACCTGGGCAGGTAAGTGATCAGGATGTAAATGTCACACGTTCCCCTGTTAATGTGAAGGCGCCTGTACTCGCAGTTACCAGAGCTGGTGCTGCAAGAATGGCAGTGGCTGAGTCCTTGGCCCCAGAGGAGGAAGGGGGTGCACGTGACTCCCCTGCTGGCTCTGAGCCAACTGACACAGCCTCCCCAGAAACTCAGCCGCTAGCTCTGTTCACCATGGGGCAGCCAGCGGAGACAGGTAGTCCCAATTTCGAACAAGCCCTGCAAACCGACCCAAGCCTGGAGCAGCTTAGAAGCCTAGCTTCCAGCGCTCCAGAGGAGGGGGCCAGACAAAGGGTCTATTGGGATAATGCGAAATTGTACCGGGAAAATCTGCCCCATGGAGATGGGGAGACTGAACTGGTAAGACGGCAACTAATTGTGCCAAAGCAATTCCGGGGATCCCTCCTGAAGGTGGCCCATGAAATTCCACTAGCGGGTCACTTGGGCATTTCCAAAACCAGGGCCCGAATAACCCAGAGGTTTTTCTGGCCCAACATGGGGGTCGACATAGCCACCTACTGTCGGTCCTGTACTGTCTGCCAACGTGTTGGTGAGGCTGGAGATGTGCAAAAGGCACCCTTGCAGCCGTTGCCCATAATTGATGAGCCATTTAAACGGGTGGCAGTGGACATCATTGGGCCGCTGGCCATTCCCAGCAGTTCAGGCAAGCGGTATATACTGACAGTGGTGGACTATGCCACCCGGTATCCAGAAGCGGTGGCGCTCTCCTCCCTCAGAGCAGACAAGGTAGCTGATGCCCTACTGGGAATCTTCACGAGAGTGGGATTCCCCGCTGAACTCCTGAGTGATCAGGGGCCTCAGTTCATGTCTGACCTGATGCAGGCTCTCTGCGACAAAATACAGATGACGCATATTGTGGCCAGTCCCTACCACCCACAAACCAATGGTCTGTGTGAGCGTTTCAATGGAACGCTGAAGCAGATGCTCAAAACCTTTGTGGAGTCACAAGGGAGAGACTGGGAACGATACTTGCCTCATCTTTTGTTTGCCTACAGAGAGGTACCACAGGAGTCCACAGGTTTCTCCCCGTTTGAGCTCCTATACGGGAGGCGTGTGAGGGGACCGCTGGACCTAATCCGGGAGACCTGGGAGGGCAAGATTGCAGGCCCCGAGATGTCGGTTGTGGATTATGTCCTCCGGTTCCGAGACAAAATGGAGGCCTTGGTGGGAGTGGTGCAGGGAAACATGGCACAAGCCCAAGCCAAACAGAAGCATTGGTATGACCGCCATGCTCGAGAGCAGACATACAATGTAGGTCAAAAGGTATATGTCCTACTACCAATGCGACAAAACAAGCTACAAGCAGCTTGGGAGGGTCCACACACCATCACTAAATGGCTGAACGATGTCACCTATGTGGTCAGCCTGGGGGGAAGGAGACAGAAGGCTTTTCATGTAAATTTCCTAAAGGCTCATCATGAAAGGACAGCATACATAATGCCGGTGTGCAGTCAGTCTGATCAGGAGGGACCGGACCCCCTCTTAGATCTACTGGAAGGTACCCAAGAGGTGGAGGCTGACCTGAATGTCAACCCTCAATTATCCCCAGTGCAGAGAGCCCAGCTGGGGACTGTGCTAGGGAAATACCCTGACACCTTCACCGGGAGACCTGGGCGAACCCACCTGGCAGTCCACCGTGTGGACACAGGGACGCATCCCCCTATCAGACAGACTGCTTACCGCATGTCCTTGGAGGTACAGGCAGACATGAAAAAGGAAATTGAGGAGATGCTTACCCTAGGTGTAATTAGGAAATCCCACAGCCCATGGGCATCGCCTGTAGTCTTAGTTCCCAAGAAGGACCGGACTACCCGGTTCTGTGTGGACTACAGGAAACTAAATGCTATCACCACCTCTGATGCCTACCCCATGCCCAGGATTGATGAGCTGCTGGATAAGCTGGCGGCTGCCCGCTATATCACAATCATGGACCTGAGCAGAGGGTACTGGCAAATTCCGCTGGCACCCAAGGATTGTGAAAAGTCAGCCTTTATCACCCCTTTCAGATTATTTGAGTCCGTAGTAATGCCGTTTGGGATGAAAAACGCACCCGCCACATTTCAGAGGCTCATCAATGAACTGTTGGGGGGTCTGGGGGCCTTTCCAGTCACCTACCTGGACGATCTCGCGGTGTTCAGCTCTTCTTGGGAAGAACATCTCGAACACCTGCCAGAGGTCCTGGACCGGCTGGCTGCCGCCAACCTGACGATAAAACCTAGCAAATGTCAGGTGGGCATGACCAAGGTCCAGTACTTGGGGCACCAGGTAGGAGGGGGCAACCTGCGGCCTGACACATGGAAAGTTGAGGCCATTATGGCATGGCCCACCCCCCAAACCCAGAAGCAGGTCAAGTCCTTTCTGGGGACGGCAGGATACTATCGGAAGTTTGTCCGGGATTACAGTGCCATAGCCAAACCCCTGACAGACTGAAAGAAGATGCCCCGGTCGATTAATTGGACCCCCGAATGTGAACAAGCCTTTCAGACCCTGAAGGAGGCATTGGCCAGTGCCACAGTGCTGCAGGCGCCGGACTTTGCCCGGCGATTTCTGGTGCAAACCGATGCCTCCGCTTATGGCTTGGGAGCAGTGCTAAGCCAGGTGGATCACGCCGGGGAAGAACACCCCATCCTCTATTTGAGTAGGAAGCTGCTTCCTCGTGAAGTGGCGTATGCCACGATCGAAAAGGAATGCTTATCGATCGTGTGGGCATTACAGAAACTCCAACACTACTTATATGGCAGGAATTTCACGGTCATCACTGATCACAACCCCCTAAGTTGGATGAATCGAGTTGCCGGTGACAATGGTAAACTACTCCGTTGGAGCCTAATTCTCCAGCAATATGATTTCAGCATTCAACATAAAAAAGGGAGTAACCATGGTAATGCGGATGAGCTATCACAGCAGGCCGAACCAGCAGAAGTCGGTCGGCTAAAAAGGGGAACTGCTATTCCCCTCCAGCCAACCTCTTAATGGGGGAAGGTGTGACAGAACATCCTAGGGGTATGTTATTCCTCTATTGGGTTGATTCAAAGAAACATGTAACAGCTTGGATTTTGGTGCCGATCATCCTATTTTTCCCGTACGCTCGTGCGTTCGTATGAACTTGCGAGTGATTCAATAAGCAAATACGTTTCTATCCTAAAATATACGTCCGTTCGTATGGCAGTTCGGGAATCAGACCTATGTCAGTTTCCATCCTGAATTTTCCGTTTCATTTCTCAGGTTGCAACATTGGTTTTGCCCTTTTTCCTTTTTTGTCTGGACGTAAATCCTTCTGATCTTGCGGCTCCGCACTACAAACTTACCTAATTAAAGTGCATTCTAAATATTTGGTCTTTTATTTTTCTTTATTTCATTCATTTTGTAGTAACCAACCATTAATGAATGCATTTGCATAAGTAAATCTTACTTTGTTTAATTTTTAGTTAACTTGCATTTTTTACTTGTGGATTTAATTTTAATATTTATGCTTCAAATGGTACAACTTTAAATTTTTTGTGTGGTTACCCACACCCTCTACATACAGATTGCTCACAAATATTAAAAAACACCCAGCAACTTCTGCATGTTATGAGCCTAGAAACAGCCAAGATGGCGGCTCAGGTATTATCGGGCAGCCTGCAAACAGAAAGGGCCTTGTGACTGTGTTGCTCTGGATTCTTTGATTTCTGACCTTTCCATGCCCCCAGCTCTGCTGTGTCTGTGCAAAATACAGCAGTAACCCACATCCTGCACTTTATCCCGCTCTCCTCTCCTCAGTAAGTGTGATGCATCTGACCAAAGATGTGCTTAAATAATTAAACAAAGCAAAGGTAAACAACTACACCAATAAATGCAATCTAAAAATATTATTCTAGTACCTCAATTTTAAAATAAATAACAAAGGACATAAGTTTCTTTAATTAACGCAAATATATTGCAAAATAAAGGTTTACATGCAAAGGACTAATTAAGGTCCACATTAAAATGCTTTTATAAGGCATACATGAATCAGGTATGCATTGCCATACAATTTATGGCCTCGGCCATGCTGATACATGCAGTTCATTGGAGCTCAAGACGCGCAGACTCCTCCACATAGCCAAAAAACCTGTTCACGAACAGCAATCCGACTGCTAAAAGGTGTCGCCAGTGGCTTTCTTTTAAAACGTATTTAGAGGTTTCTCTGAATCACACCTAAACTCATCCAATTAACCTAAGTTTTACGTTTTGATCCTAAGTTTTAGGATTTGATCCTAAGTTTTAGGATTTGATCCTAAGTTTTACGTTTTGATCCTAAAATTTAGGAACGAACTTCCGCTGATCGTAAGAGCATATACGCATTCGTACGTAGGCTCGTGCGAGTCGGAAATGGCCAAAAAAACAGGAAAAAATGACTAACACCCACCCAAACTTACGATTCTCGATACGAAATCAATTAACTTTTGCTCTTTGAATCGAGGGGTATGTGTGTAGGTTGGTGTAATATATGTGTGTATGTATATATATGTGTGTATGTGTATATATATATATATATATATATATATGTGTATATGTGTGTATATATATATATATATATGTGTATAGACCTTGGCTGACCCCTCTGCTCTGCATAACTTCCCCCCCTGCGTGCCATAAACCCCCCCCCTGCATGCACACAGGGTCGCCTTGAATGACTATCTCCCCATGACCATCTCATAAAACTGCAAAGCACAAACAAAGTGTTATCAGGGTCGACCAGCCATGGAGAGCAGATGCAAGGTCCATATCCTGCCCTATTCCATGGAATGTTCTCCTCATCCCCCTCCTTGAAATCTCAGGACAGATGGGGGATGTCATGTGGACCAGCTTTTAGGTACCCAAAGATGGAGAATACCATATGAACCAATCGCTCTGCCCATAGGAGGGGTAAGAAACTGACCCCTGGTTAGAGGGAATAAGGTGAGCTGCAGAATGGGGACAGGACACTCGATCTGACCATCAAGATTGACACACGCTGGCTTTTAACATCCAAGCTGAACAAGACCAGAAAGCGTGTGAGGACAATTGATTCGATCAAAGAGAACGCAGCCCAGACTGACTTTTAAGTTTATTTTCCACCTTCTTTTATTTTGCATTGCTATTTATCTTATTTACCGTGTTTTATAGTTCACTCTGGTTTGATCACCTTGCATTGTGTTTCTTGTTGTTTTTGTGTTTTTCTGTTTGTTTAAATACATTCTAAAAATACAGCAGATGCTCTCAATTGATCTGATATAAAAAGCCCACGCTATTTCTGAAGAGCCCGGCTACCTTACTTGCCTAGGACGCTCGATCGCCCCCTGCCTGGAAGTGGTTGTGGGTCGATCGATACGTTTGATCTGATTGTATTGTGTGTGGCCTGTATTATATGATAGAGTTGAGCATTGATTGTGCTCTGGTGGCAGCAGTTTATAGCCACGTGTGTTGGCAATTAAAGAATTGCAGTGACACACGTGGGGTTTGATTGGCCGGTCTGATCAGATGAACGATCAATAGGTCTGATCAACCCGTGCAATCGTCACAGGTGAGTTTACTTTTTTTTTCGATTTTTTTTTACATTTGCCGATAAGGCGCACTGACATTTTCCCCCCACTTTTGGGGAAAAATAAGTGCGATTTATAGGGCGAAAAAATGCGATACCAGTGGGTGGAAGCAGGCGACCTAGGAGACCACAGAATTAAAGAACTTTAAGAAGTTAAGTCACCTTACATACATGCACACTACATGGGATGCCACGAATGCAACCAAGGGGGAAAGGTAATTCACACTACACATGCACACTACATGGGATGCCCCAAATAGAACCAAGGGGGAAAGGTAATTCACACTACACATGCACACTACATGGGATACACTACAGGTGGGGACCAGCAAACTTTACCCTAAAAAATAAACACCCTTGGCGTATGCTGGAAGGATACGGAACACCAAAATGGATGGACTCAGCGGCAACAGACAAATGAAAACACGTACACGAGACAAGATCACCAGCCAAAAATGTAAATGTGCGGGTAAAGCGTATACGTATGCCAAGCAATGTTGATGGTGTACGCACGGCTAAGAAATTCTCGGGACTCTCAGTGTACAATCATGAAAAAATCCGAGCATTCACTTGCTGGCTACCAGTCAGGATTATTGTGGCGGCTCATTGCAGAGGCTGGATCATTTCGCTCATTCTCTAGAGGGCGATATTGAGACCATTGAGTCACTGCACGCTGACTGGCTGTTTGTTGACACATGTATTCAAATGAGCTACCCAGAATGCCCGGTGGCGCTCGGCGGGCGTGAATATGGGGGATTTGGGCGTAAATAATATTCGATAACACATATTGTAGGCTTCATGTAGTATTTGTATCTGCGCCACGCTCATTGGTCATCATTAGTTTACTAATTGTGACACTCGCCCCAAGATGAGATGAGACCAATGGCAAGTGGAATGAAACGATGAATACTGCTAAATTCAAGATTATAGGCATCAGATTATAGGAATCATGGGTCTGAGCATCCGGCAAAGACTTATGAAACCAATTTTTGATTACGCTCACGTGCGCATTGAGCGTTGCTAATTGAGGTATAAGAAATAGGTTGGAGTGCAGCTGAAAGGAATGTGGGTCAGTTTGGGGGTCGAATGAGAGAAGTATGTGAGACATGTTGGGGTCATTTGACTGGGGTGGGGCAGAAGAGATTGTTATGGGGCGTGTTCGGGGTACATAGGAAAGGGGTATGAGAGCAGTATGTGAGATGTTGGGGGCAGATGAGAGGGATGTGCAGCTTTCCAATGGTGCTGTTTGTCTGCCTGCCTCTGAAATGCTATGAGGATAGATGAAGCAAAGCATGCCGGGGCCCAGTGAGGATCTTTGCCGATCCAGCTCTCAGAAAATTGAGAGATAAAGCCTGCAGGTGGTCAGTTTCTATTTATTATTGCTTATTATGTAAACTAAGATTTATTGTTAGTAGTTGCACAATCTGCTTTCCCTTATTTTTTAACTTCTTGCCAAAAATTAACCCCTTGCCTCTGTGTAACATATATGCGACTTGGTAAATGTGACTGAATTGCAGCCCCGGCGCGGGTGTTGGTGCCTGGATTCCTGACAGGGTAATGGTAAGATTTACGGGCGTTCTGGGGCTTATGTGCGGAGTGGTATTCTGGATAGTCTCCCCAGCCTATTTTATAGTGCAATGCGGGTGTTGGTCTGCTTGACTGTGACTTTTGAATGAATGTCCAGGAAAATTATATATTGTTTTTTTCTCAGCTTTACTTATATAGTGTTCTCAGCTTTAAAGTGGATCAAAACCCAGGATTTTGACTATCCTGCATTATGATCCTTTCCCCCGGGGCACCCAGCTTTGTGAAACCCCCCAGGACGCCAAGACCAACTCACCTCTTCCCAGTCCCACGGCACGTCTAAGAGCAGGGGAGTGGTGATTGATCCTCTTACCTGTGGCATCCCAATTTGGGATATCCTGCAGTGTTGAACCCCCCCCCCCCCCCCCGGATCGCCCTCAAAAATTACTTTTCAATTGGTTCCATGGCATATGCGCAGGCTCTTATTCAACCAACACTGTCTGCCGTGTGTATTAATGCACGGCATACATCTCTGTTTGATACGGGCTACAGGATAGTGAAAGGGGAGCAACATCACCAGTCTCCCTGTGGTCTGCAGCACGCTCCTGCTCCCAGCCTGATCTGAATGGCTGTGAGGTGCAAGGAATGTAGCCATGGCCCCGAATGTGCAGTGGAATTGCCGGAAAGGGCAGCCAGTTGGCGGGGTTTCACAAAGTGGGGCATCTGAAACTGTAACACTCCATGGAGTGATAATCAAATAAACAGGTAACTGACCTTGAAATTGTCTTCGTCTATATAACATCACAGTGTTTTGATTTTAGGCCCCACAGCAGGGCATCCCAAATCGGGATGAAAACCTGAGATAATGAACGTTTCAGGTTTTGTTTCTCCTTAAATTGGCAGCAGGAAGGGGCACCCAAAAGCTGCACACTGCAAAAAAGATGGAGAAAAATGATCCTGAAGCCCCATACTTCCCTCCTTCCATAATCTCTTGGTACAGCCACCAAATCCTGAATCACTTGAGTACCAGTAGCATTGTGTAAGCCTAGCCTGCAAAACTCAACTCACTGCCTGCATGCTATCTCATGGGGCCAGGATGCACCGCAGAAATGTGAAAACAGGGGAGTAATGGGTCTGTTGACTCAGATGTTGCCACTACTATGTTTTGTCGGGTTAAAGGGCCAGACAGACAGGTGCCATTGCCAGAAGGCAAAATATGATGGTGCAGTACAGAGCGGCATAGAGTGCCACCTGTGCAATGCACTGGGCACAATGCAGTACACCATAGTATACTTATATCACAGTGTGGAAGGGCCATGAAAGTGAACCAAAACCTGCAAAGTTCCCCTGGATTGCTATAAAAAGTAACTTTTTAGCAATCCCACAGTGCATGCATAGTCTACATGCAAACACATGCTGCTCAATCATATGCACAACATACCTTGTTTCCCTGACAATACGAAAGGTCTTATATTATTTTTTTCCCCTGAAAAAGGTGGTAGAGATTATTTTCAGGGGATGTCTTAATATGAATACAAATAGTAATACAATTGTCCCCACATTTGTTAGCTAGGCTGTAATACAATCAGTCACCAACCCAAATCTGTGCCTACCTTATACTGATATCATGCAGTGGTATATGTCAGCCCTATCAGTGCAACCAAGAGGCCGATTCATTAATAGCGCCAGGTAGCGACAGATGAGCGACAGTAGCGTTATTTTCACAGCGCCCGCTAGTATTCGCTGTGCTTGGCCGTTGTTCGGCTGTTGAAAGCGACTCAGTCGGTGTGCGGTAATGTTGAATACGGGGTTAGGAGTCGCTGTTTGACAGGTTCCGCGCTGTATGGGTGCGCCTGACAGCGAGCGGCCATAGCGAACGGCTCCCACCATATTCATTAACAAATCACGCTCAAAAAATTCTTGCGCTGTGAAATGCTTGTTTAAACCCCAGAGCACTGGCGGCGATGGGTTAAAAGTAGTTTTTTAACCCCCAAACAACCATATTTAAAAAAAAAAAAAAAAAACATGTTTTTCAAAACATTTTGTAATATGAATACATTATCAGACCTGTAATATCAATTCTGCACAAATTTTTTTTTTTTTTTTACCTTAAAAAAAAAATCTAACATTGCAGAAGTGGTCACAGAATTTTTGACATTTAAAAAAAAAAAAGAAAAAATAATAGCAATTAATTATGAATATTTAAAGATTGCTCCATTGAAATGCATTGGAGAGCGCCAGGTAGCTGTTCAAGGTCGCTCGCTGGTGCTGTGGGGTGAGGCTGGAATAATGATGAATGATTCGCTATCTGTATGGGCTGCTGGGAGCGCACATAGTGCTGAGGATGCTGCTTTGTGCGGGTGTTAGCAGGAGTGCTGGATACGGACAAGGTAAACTTATTCTTTTGACCGTAAAACTTACAGAGAAGAAGATAGCAGAAGCACAATCACCCCTGTCCCTCCACTGCACCTGGAAGAGATTATTAGGGGGATAAACAGTGGCAGAAAACAGCTTGACCCTCCGCAGGATATACTTGGACACAGCTTCCAAAATGAGCTGCCTTGTTATCGCCCTCTAGCAGATATGGAGAGACAGCTCAGTTTTATCAGAAAGTTATGTTCACGTGCTATTTATTTGCATATTACTGTAGGGTGGACCCCCAGAGTCATTTTTCCTGGAGGGCAGGAGGTGTTGCCCCCTAAAAGGGAAAAGAACAGTGTTGTGGTAAGTAGTGAGTAGAGATGAGCGAACTTTTGAAAAATTCGATTCGACTGATTTGCCGAATTTTCCGACAAAAATCGTTTCGACCCGAATAAATTCGCGACGAATCGCTATTAAAAACGGCTATTTCTGAGCCTCCTAGAGCCTCAATAGGGTTGTAAACCATTCTGCCTTGCTGTAACACGCACAGGATGCGTGCTGGGTTAGTTAAATAATACTTTGAAGAAATATCACATGCAGATCAGAGGCATCTCTAATAGAATCGCAGAGCGGCACAATTGAATTCAAGAGAGTTGAAGTGGCATCACTATGAGGGGCAGGAGCCCAAACATTGCTTTAAAGAGACACTGGAGTTGGCTTCAGGAGCCCAAAAATTGGATGAATCACACCCTGGAGTTGGCAGCAGCAGCAGCAGCAGGAGCCCAAAAATTGGATGAATCACACCCTGGAGTTGGCAGCAGCAGCAGCAGGAGCCCAAATATTACTTTAAAGAGACACTGGGGTTGGCTTCAGGAGCCCAAAAATTGGATGAATCACACCCTGGAGTTGCAAGCAGCAGCAGGAGCCCAAACATTACTTTAAACAGACCCTGGGGTTGGCCTCAGGAGCCCAAAAATTGGATGAATCACACCCTGGAGTTGGCAGCAGCAGGAGCCCAAACATTACTTTAAAGAGACCCTGGGGTTGGCCTCAGGAGCCCAAAAATTGGATGAATCACACCCTGGAGTTGGCAGCAGCAGCAGCAGGAGCCCAAATATTACTTTAAAGAGACACTGGAGTTGGCTTCAGTAGCCCAAAAATTGGATGAATCACACCCTGGAGTTGGCAACAGCAGCAGCAGGAGCCCAAACATTACTTTAAACAGACCCTGGGGTTGGCCTCAGGAGCCCAAAAATTGGATGAATCACACCCTGGAGTTGGCAGCAGCAGCAGCAGGAGCCCAAACATTACTTTAAACAGACCCTGGGGTTGGCCTCAGGAGCCCAAAAATTGGATGAATCACACCCTGGAGTTGCAAGCAGCAGCAGGAGCCCAAACATTACTTTAAACAGACCCTGGGGTTGGCCTCAGGAGCCCAAAAATTGGATGAATCACACCCTGGAGTTGGCAGCAGCAGGAGCCCAAATATTACTTTAAAGAGACACTGGGGTTGGCTTCAGGAGCCCAAAAATTGGATGAATCACACCCTGGAGTTGGCAGCAGCAGCAGCAGGAGCCCAAATATTACTTTAAAGAGACACTGGAGTTGGCTTCAGTAGCCCAAAAATTGGATGAATCACACCCTGGAGTTGGCAGCAGCAGCAGCAGGAGCCCAAACATTACTTTAAACAGACCCTGGGGTTGGCCTCAGGAGCCCAAAAATTGGATGAATCACACCCTGGAGTTGGCAGCAGCAGCAGCAGGAGCCCAAACATTACTTTAAACAGACCCTGGGGTTGGCCTCAGGAGCCCAAAAATTGGAAGAATCACACCCTGGAGTTGCAAGCAGCAGCAGGAGCCCAAACATTACTTTAAACAGACCCTGGGGTTGGCTTCAGGAGCCCAAAAATTGGATGAATCACACCCTGTGGAGAGTCATGTGGAGAAAAAGTAGCTTAGTTAGTAATATCTACATAAAATTATGAATAAACAAATGCAAAAGTTTGCCAAAGTGAAGTTTTGTTTGAGGGTGTGTTTCCACCTTTTAATTAAATCAGAAACAAGAAGGTATCATTGCCTCTGACTAATTAGCCCTCAAAAATTCTTGGAATTTTTAATCTGGAATCATGTCTGATCCGTCTTATCCGAAGAATATTAATAAAAAGTAAGAGTAACGTAAAGGATTTTTTATCAATACTTACTTGTGGTCCGATGCGGAGGAATGTCTGTAACTGGAGAGCAGCGCCTTAAATCTGTTTTGCACGATCCATCTTTCTTGGTCTGGCCCCGTCATCAATCTACTGGAATACATCAGGCATTGTTGGGAGGAAAGCTTGGCTGATCCATGCGCCATTCATTTCCACGCAGGGCAGTCTCTGGAAAAAAAAAGTCTGTATAAGCCAGGGTCTTTTTCATATAAAAACAAATGGTTATTCTTGCTTTTCAACCATATGTTCCACAGCTTTACCAGTCATTGTGTCAGCCAATGAAGCAACTTTGTCTCGAAGTGCTGCAAAAGCAGTCCACTGCATCACAAGTGGCATCTGACACCCCCAGTCAACTGTCTGTCTGTTATGCTTTGGGTTCAGCTCCACTATCCATTGATCTGATATCCAAGATCTGATAATCATAAAATTCAGCAGCTACTGCCCAGCCAAGAAGTGGAGGAGACACTCGCCTCTTCTTCCACTATCCGGCAATTAGTGATGAGGAGAGTGTCGTGGGAGGAGGTGTTGCAAGCCGAGGTAGTGGAAGAGGGTCCCTGGAGTCTGCGGCGGTGGCGGCGGCAGCAGCAGCGAATTATTGCGGACTGTTGGTAGGAAAAATCAGCTACTCAGCGATGTGGCAGTGTTCCATGCAGCATCCTGTGGAAAAAAAGTAGGTTAGTTAGTGTATATACATAAAATTATGAATAGACAAATGCAATAGTATTGCGAAAGTGAAGTTTTGTTTGAGGGTGTGTTTCCACCTTGCAATTAAATCAGAAACAACTAGCTATCATTTGCCTCTGAATAATTAGCCCTCAAAAATTCTTGGAATTTTTAATCTTGATGTCTGAGGGATTTCTCCTCTCAGACAGCGTCACCATAAGTCCAGCCTGCTGCATTACCCAGTGGTGGACCTTTCAGAGAACTGATGGCTTGTGCCGAGCCGAGGTGGAGAGTCACATGGCATGGTTGTTGAACAGAAGGTGGGCCAGTCCTTTAGCCTGTCAGTGTGTACCAAAGTGCACAGTGTTGTCTACGCCTGGAGCTGTAACTATAGACTCATGGTGGACAATATATATCCTTTTAGGCCCCCTTGGTGATTGTGGTTTCAGGCTGTTCTTCACATGGTTTTCCTTGACCATCAGAGTCACACATGGGAGGAACTACTAAAAATGAGAACTCAATCCATGAAAGCATTGCTTAATCCACGAAAACTGCAAATTTGGACCCATGGTGACTGACACTTGGAAGAACATCTTGTTTGCGCTGCGACAAGGAAGCCAGAGTCATGCGTCCTGACATGGCACACGTGTTCAGTCTAGTTTTGAAGTCTTGCCCCCATCTGAAAGACATCCGAACAACAGGAAAGAAAGTTAGCATGCACTTCTGGCACTCCTACACCACCAAGCACAACCTTATTGAGCCTCAGCATCACAACGGTGTACCCCACCATAGTCTGATTTGCGATGTTTCCACCCGTTGGAATTCCACCCTCCATATGCAGGATCCACTATAGCAGTGGTCCCCAACCCTGTCCTCAAGGCCCACCAACAGGCCAGGCTTTGCAGATCTCCACAAAGATGCTCAGGTGGAGTAATTAGTGCAGCTGCAGAGCAATAGAGCTGGCTATTTGGAGATCCAAAAAACATGACATGTTGGTGGGCCTTGAGGACAGGGTTGAGGACCACTGCACTATAGGAACAGAGAAAAGCCATCACGGATTTCTGGATGATCCAAACGGATAGGGGGACACCCCTGTGTAAATTCAATGTAAACCATTGGCAGCTCATACGTGACACCGACCGTTTGCTCAGGCCCTTTGAGGAAGCTACATTATTAGTCAGTTGCCAGGACTATGAGATGAACGATGAGATTCCACTGCTTCATGTACTACAACACATGTTGGAAAGCATGGCTGGTCAGGGCACTGGAGACATGGCACATACATTTCACAGCCACATGAAGCCTGTGGGGGCTGAAGTGGAGGAGGAGGAGGGGGTGGGGCACAGCAAACCACAGATTAGGTTTCACAAAATGACCATTTTATCTAGTCATCTGACAGGAGAGGAGGAGCAGGAGCAGCCACAGGAGCTAGAGGGTTGTGAGCAAGGCGAGACAGAGGACCCAGACACACCATGGCAGTTTACAGTGGAGATGGAGACAGGTAGTCCCTCCGAGTCACTTGCACAAATGGCACGATGCATGCTCACATGCATGCGTACTAGTGAGCGCAGAATTGTCTCCATTTGTCAGCGGGAAGACTTCTGGCTCTCCAACTTATTGGACCCTCGCTTCCGGCACAAAATGGGGGCATTTTTTACGCCCACTGAGAGGGAGGACAAACTGACCTACTACAGAGACATCCCACGTAGTCAGTTGGGCGATGTCTATCTGCGCCATGGCCCATACTCCCGCAGGTCTGACTCGGGGGGAAGTCTGCGATCACCTTCCACTGCCATGGCTGCTGGGGGGGTGGAAGGAGCAGCAGCAGCAGCTCCATCAGCAGCAGCCTCAGTCTTCAGTCGCTAGTGAGTAGCTTTCTACACCCGCATAGTGAGTCTACTCATGAGCAGCAGGAAGACCTGGAGCTGGACCTCAAACAGCAGGTCATGTCATACCTTGACATGACCATGCCAACACACCTTCAAGATCCACTGGATTTGCTGGGAAGCCAAACTTGACTTGTGCCCGCAACTAGCAGAGTTTGCCCTGGAAAAGCTGTACTGGCCGGACAGTAGTTGATTTAGATGGCAACTGGGCTGCTCTATATAACGAAGCAAAATGGCAAATTTACCTCACTATATAAGCTATTGCCCCTCAGATTTACACAGGGGCTGCTCTATATTATGCTGCAAAATGGCAAATTAACCTCACAATATAAGCTATTGCAGCTCTATATAAATAAAAATAAATAAATAAAAAAAGGGCCTGTAGAAGCTTATTTAGTATAACAGATAGGGTGACATGTGCTGGTTTGGGATGCCCATATGGGCTAGTGTTTTGGCAGCAGTACAAAAACCAATGCAAAATGCAATAGCTTAATAAAGCTGATGCTGATCAACGCTTATTTAGTATAACAGATGGGGTGCAACATGCAGGTTTGGGATGCCCTGCGGCCTGGTGTATTTAAAGCAGACCAAAACCAATTCAAAATGCAATAACTTAATAAAGCTGAGGCTGTAGATGCTTATTTAGTATAAACAGGTAGGGTGCAAGGTGCAGCTTTGGGGTGCCCTGCGGCCTGGTTAAATGAAAGCAGTCAAAAAGGAAGTGCAAACTGAAGTAGCTTAATGAAGCTGATGCTGATCAACGCTTATGTTGTATACCAGATAGGGTGCAAGGTGCAGCTTTGGGGTGCCCTGCGGCCTGGTTTATTAAAATCAGTCAAAAACAAGTGCAAACTGAAGTAGCCTGATCAACGCTTATGTTGTATAACAGATAGGTTTAAAATAGCATGTGCCTTGGGATGCCCGTGTGGCCTGTTATATTTCAAGCTGAACAAAAAGTAACAATAATCCAAGTATGAGACATCATTTTGACCTTCTTCACAGCGCCATACTTTGAAAAAAAAAAATTAATTTCATGCCGATCAATCCAAAGGTCAATGCCCCTAACAAAAATAGTGTTCGGCATAAGTTTTCCTTCTGGAAGGACGTAACCTTTAGTTTACATGGTTGGGGTAGGTTATCTTACAAATTGGGATACCCCAGGCAGCAGTGTCATTGAAAGAGACAGATTGTAATGCAGGCCATACGCAAGCAGAGAAACTCAGGCTGCAACAGGCCTATTTAGTTTACATGGTTGGGGTAGGTTATCTTACAAATTGGGATACCCCACTGTATATGAAACCGAATATAAATGCACACCCAAAAGTGGACATTCAGCCTCCAAGAGGCCTGCTTAGTTTAAATAAGAGAGCTGCTTAGTATGGTAGGTAGGTTATGTTATGTTACAGAATGGGATGCCCCAAGCAGACTTGAGATCAGTATATATGCACACAGCAGCAGTGTGTTAGCAGGCTCATACAGGCCAAATTTCTTTAAATAAATGTGCAGCTTACAGTAAATGCAGAGGCTAATGGTATGTTACAGAATGGGATGCCCCAAAGCTGACTTGAGATCAGTATATATGCACACAGCAGCAGTGTGTTAGCAGGCTCATACAGGCCAAATTTCTTTAAATAACTGTGCAGCTTACAGTTAATGCAGAGGCTAATGGTATGTTACAGAATGGGATGCCCCAAACAGACTTGAGATCAGTATATATGCACACAGCAGCAGTGTGTTAGCAGGCTCATACAGGCCAAATTTCTTTAAATAAATGTGCAGCTTACAGTAAATGCAGAGGCTAATGGTATGTTACAGAATGGGATGCCCCAAAGCTGACTTGAGATCAGTATATATGCACACAGCAGCAGTGTGTTAGCAGGCTCATACAGGCCAAATTTCTTTAAATAACTGTGCAGCTTACAGTTAATGCAGAGGCTAATGGTATGTTACAGAATGGGATGCCCCAAAGCTGACTTGAGATCAGTATATATGCACACAGCAGCAGTGTGTTAGCAGGCTCATACAGGCCAAATTTCTTTAAATAACTGTGCAGCTTACAGTTAATGCAGAGGCTAATGGTATGTTACAGAATGGGATGCCCCAAGCAGACTTGAGATCAGTATATATGCACACAGCAGCAGTGTGTTAGCAGGCTCATACAGGCCAAATTTCTTTAAATAAATGTGCAGCTTACAGTAAATGCAGAGGCTAATGGTATGTTACAGAATGGGATGCCCCAAGCAGACTTGAGATCAGTATATATGCACACAGCAGCAGTGTGTTAGCAGGCTCATACAGGCCAAATTTCTTTAAATAAATGTGCAGCTTACAGTAAATGCAGAGGCTAATGGTATGTTACAGAATGGGATGCCCCAAAGCTGACTTGAGATCAGTATATATGCACACAGCAGCAGTGTGTTAGCAGGCTCATACAGGCCAAATTTCTTTAAATAAATGTGCAGCTTACAGTAAATGCAGAGGCTAATGGTATGTTACAGAATGGGATGCCCCAAAGCTGACTTGAGATCAGTATATATGCACACAGCAGCAGTGTGTTAGCAGGCTCATACAGGCCAAATTTCTTTAAATAACTGTGCAGCTTACAGTTAATGCAGAGGCTAATGGTATGTTACAGAATGGGATGCCCCAAGCAGACTTGAGATCAGTATATATGCACACAGCAGCAGTGTGTTAGCAGGCTCATACAGGCCAAATTTCTTTAAATAAATGTGCAGCTTACAGTAAATGCAGAGGCTAATGGTATGTTACAGAATGGGATGCCCCAAAGCTGACTTGAGATCAGTATATATGCACACAGCAGCAGTGTGTTAGCAGGCTCATACAGGCCAAATTTCTTTAAATAACTGTGCAGCTTACAGTTAATGCAGAGGCTAATGGTATGTTACAGAATGGGATGCCCCAAAGCTGACTTGAGATCAGTATATATGCACACAGCAGCAGTGTGTTAGCAGGCTCATACAGGCCAAATTTCTTTAAATAACTGTGCAGCTTACAGTTAATGCAGAGGCTAATGGTATGTTACAGAATGGGATGCCCCAAAGCTGACTTGAGATCAGTATATATGCACACAGCAGCAGTGTGTTAGCAGGCTCATACAGGCCAAATTTCTTTAAATAACTGTGCAGCTTACAGTAAATGCAGAGGCTAATGGTATGTTACAGAATGGGATGCCCCAAAGCTGACTTGAGATCAGTATATATGCACACAGCAGCAGTGTGTTAGCAGGCTCATACAGGCCAAATTTCTTTAAATAACTGTGCAGCTTACAGTTAATGCAGAGGCTAATGGTATGTTACAGAATGGGATGCCCCAAAGCTGACTTGAGATCAGTATATATGCACACAGCAGCAGTGTGTTAGCAGGCTCATACAGGCCAAATTTCTTTAAATAACTGTGCAGCTTACAGTTAATGCAGAGGCTAATGGTATGTTACAGAATGGGATGCCCCAAGCAGACTTGAGATCAGTATATATGCACACAGCAGCAGTGTGTTAGCAGGCTCATACAGGCCAAATTTCTTTAAATAAATGTGCAGCTTACAGTAAATGCAGAGGCTAATGGTATGTTACAGAATGGGATGCCCCAAAGCTGACTTGAGATCAGTATATATGCACACAGCAGCAGTGTGTTAGCAGGCTCATACAGGCCAAATTTCTTTAAATAACTGTGCAGCTTACAGTTAATGCAGAGGCTAATGGTATGTTACAGAATGGGATGCCCCAAAGCTGACTTGAGATCAGTATATATGCACACAGCAGCAGTGTGTTAGCAGGCTCATACAGGCCAAATTTCTTTAAATAACTGTGCAGCTTACAGTTAATGCAGAGGCTAATGGTATGTTACAGAATGGGATGCCCCAAAGCTGACTTGAGATCAGTATATATGCACACAGCAGCAGTGTGTTAGCAGGCTCATACAGGCCAAATTTCTTTAAATAACTGTGCAGCTTACAGTAAATGCAGAGGCTAATGGTATGTTACAGAATGGGATGCCCCAAAGCTGACTTGAGATCAGTATATATGCACACAGCAGCAGTGTGTTAGCAGGCTCATACAGGCCAAATTTCTTTAAATAACTGTGCAGCTTACAGTTAATGCAGAGGCTAATGGTATGTTACAGAATGGGATGCCCCAAAGCTGACTTGAGATCAGTATATATGCACACAGCAGCAGTGTGTTAGCAGGCTCATACAGGCCAAATTTCTTTAAATAACTGTGCAGCTTACAGTTAATGCAGAGGCTAATGGTATGTTACAGAATGGGATGCCCCAAGCAGACTTGAGATCAGTATATATGCACACAGCAGCAGTGTGTTAGCAGGCTCATACAGGCCAAATTTCTTTAAATAAATGTGCAGCTTACAGTAAATGCAGAGGCTAATGGTATGTTACAGAATGGGATGCCCCAAAGCTGACTTGAGATCAGTATATATGCACACAGCAGCAGTGTGTTAGCAGGCTCATACAGGCCAAATTTCTTTAAATAACTGTGCAGCTTACAGTTAATGCAGAGGCTAATGGTATGTTACAGAATGGGATGTCCCAAAAACCAGAGAGCACCTGGCAGGCAGCAGTAAGACTATGCACAGCAAAAGTGTCTTTATCATGCCTAATTTCAATTAGAATAGGTGCAAATGGTTAGGTTCTTAAATAGAGGCTGGTGTAGTCACAGAATGGGATGCCCTAAAAACCAGCAGTAAGTACACCTGGCAGGGACAAGTAGTGCTATGCCCAGCAAAAGTGTCTTTATCAGGCTAATTTCAAATATGATAAGAGCAAATGCTTATATGGTCTTAAACAGAGGCTGCTGTAGTCACAGAATGGGATGCCCCAAATAGGAGTGCACCTGGCAGGGTCCAGTAGTGCTATGCCCAGCAAAAGTGTCTTTATCAGGCTAATTTCAAATATAATAAGAGCAAATGGTTATATGGTCTTAAACAGAGGCTGCTGTAGTCACAGAATGGGATGCCCTGGCAGGGACAAGTAGTGCTATGCCCAGCAAAAGTGTCTTTATCAGGCCTAATTTCAAATATGATAAGAGCAAATGCTTATATGGTCTTAAACAGAGGCTGCTGTAGTCACAGAATGGGATGCCCTGGCAGGGACAAGTAGTGCTTTGCCCAGCAAAAGTGTCTTTATCAGGCCTAATTTCAAATATGATAAGTGAAAATGGTTATACGGTCTTAAACAGAGGCTGCTGTAGTCACAGAATGGGATGCCATGGCAGGGACAAGTAGTGCTATGCCCAGCAAAAGTGTCTTTATCAGGCTAATTTCAAATATGATAAGAGCAAATGGTTATATGGTCTTAAACAGAGGCTGCTGTAGTCACAGAATGGGATGCCATGGCAGGGACAAGTTGTGCTATGCCCAGCAAAAGTGTCTTTATCAGGCCTAATTTCAAATATGATAAGAGCAAATGCTTATATGGTCTTAAACAGAGGCTGCTGTAGTCACAGAATGGGATGCCCCAAATAGGAGTGCACCTGGCAGGGTCCAGTAGTGCTATGCCCAGCAAAAGTGTCTTTATCAGGCCTAATTTCAAATATGATAAGAGCAAATGCTTATATGGTCTTAAACAGAGGCTGCTGTAGTCACAGAATGGGATGCCCCAAATAGGAGTGCACCTGGCAGGGTCCAGTAGTGCTTTGCCCAGCAAAAGTGTCTTTATCAGGCCTAATTTCAAATATGATAAGAGCAAATGCTTATATGGTCTTAAACAGAGGCTGCTGTAGTCACAGAATGGGATGCCCCAAATAGGAGTGCACCTGGCAGGGTCCAGTAGTGCTTTGCCCAGCAAAAGTGTCTTTATCAGGCCTAATTTCAAATATGATAAGAGCAAATGCTTATATGGTCTTAAACAGAGGCTGCTGTAGTCACAGAATGGGATGCCCCAAATAGGAGTGCACCTGGCAGGGTCCAGTAGTGCTTTGCCCAGCAAAAGTGTCTTTATCAGGCCTAATTTCAAATATGATAAGAGCAAATGCTTATATGGTCTTAAACAGAGGCTGCTGTAGTCACAGAATGGGATGCCCCAAATAGGAGTGCACCTGGCAGGGTCCAGTAGTGCTTTGCCCAGCAAAAGTGTCTTTATCAGGCCTAATTTCAAATATGATAAGAGCAAATGCTTATATGGTCTTAAACAGAGGCTGCTGTAGTCACAGAATGGGATGCCCCAAATAGGAGTGCACCTGGCAGGGTCCAGTAGTGCTTTGCCCAGCAAAAGTGTCTTTATCAGGCCTAATTTCAAATATGATAAGAGCAAATGCTTATATGGTCTTAAACAGAGGCTGCTGTAGTCACATAATGGGATGCCCCAAATAGGAGTGCACCTGGCAGGGTCCAGTAGTGCTATGCCCAGCAAAAGTGTCTTTATCAGGCCTAATTTCAAATATGATAAGAGAAAATGCTTATATGGTCTTAAACAGAGGCTGCTGTAGTCACAGAATGGGATGCCCCAAATAGGAGTGCACCTGGCAGGGTCCAGTAGTGCTTTGCCCAGCAAAAGTGTCTTTATCAGGCCTAATTTCAAATATGATAAGAGCAAATGCGTATATGGTCTTAAACAGAGGCTGCTGTAGTCACAGAATGGGATGCCCCAAATAGGAGTGCACCTGGCAGGGTCCAGTAGTGCTTTGCCCAGCAAAAGTGTCTTTATCAGGCCTAATTTCAAATATGATAAGAGCAAATGCTTATATGGTCTTAAACAGAGGCTGCTGTAGTCACAGAATGTGATGCCCCAAATAGGAGTGCACCTGGCAGGGTCCAGTAGTGCTTTGCCCAGCAAAAGTGTCTTTATCAGGCCTAATTTCAAATATGATAAGAGCAAATGCTTATATGGTCTTAAACAGAGGCTGCTGTAGTCACAGAATGGGATGCCCCAAATAGGAGTGCACCTGGCAGGGTCCAGTAGTGCTATGCCCAGCAAAAGTGTCTTTATCAGGCCTAATTTCAAATATGATAAGAGCAAATGCTTATATGGTCTTAAACAGAGGCTGCTGTAGTCACAGAATGGGATGCCCCAAATAGGAGTGCACCTGGCAGGGTCCAGTAGTGCTTTGCCCAGCAAAAGTGTCTTTATCAGGCCTAATTTCAAATATGATAAGAGCAAATGCTTATATGGTCTTAAACAGAGGCTGCTGTTGTCACAGAATGGGATGCCCCAAATAGGAGTGCACCTGGCAGGGTCCAGTAGTGCTTTGCCCAGCAAAAGTGTCTTTATCAGGCCTAATTTCAAATATGATAAGAGCAAATGCTTATATGGTCTTAAACAGAGGCTGCTGTAGTCACAGAATGGGATGCCCCAAATAGGAGTGCACCTGGCAGGGTCCAGTAGTGCTTTGCCCAGCAAAAGTGTCTTTATCAGGCCTAATTTCAAATATGATAAGAGCAAATGCTTATATGGTCTTAAACAGAGGCTGCTGTAGTCACAGAATGGGATGCCCCAAATAGGAGTGCACCTGGCAGGGTCCAGTAGTGCTTTGCCCAGCAAAAGTGTCTTTATCAGGCCTAATTTCAAATATGATAAGAGCAAATGCTTATATGGTCTTAAACAGAGGCTGCTGTAGTCACAGAATGGGATGCCCCAAATAGGAGTGCACCTGGCAGGGTCCAGTAGTGCTATGCCCAGCAAAAGTGTCTTTATCAGGCCTAATTTCAAATATGATAAGAGCAAATGCTTATATGGTCTTAAACAGAGGCTGCTGTAGTCACAGAATGGGATGCCCCAAATAGGAGTGCACCTGGCAGGGTCCAGTAGTGCTTTGCCCAGCAAAAGTGTCTTTATCAGGCCTAATTTCAAATATGATAAGAGCAAATGCTTATATGGTCTTAAACAGAGGCTGCTGTAGTCACAGAATGGGATGCCCCAAATAGGAGTGCACCTGGCAGGGTCCAGTAGTGCTATGCCCAGCAAAAGTGTCTTTATCAGGCCTAATTTCAAATATGATAAGAGCAAATGCTTATATGGTCTTAAACAGAGGCTGCTGTAGTCACAGAATGGGATGCCCCAAATAGGAGTGCACCTGGCAGGGTCCAGTAGTGCTTTGCCCAGCAAAAGTGTCTTTATCAGGCCTAATTTCAAATATGATAAGAGCAAATGCTTATATGGTCTTAAACAGAGGCTGCTGTAGTCACAGAATGGGATGCCCCAAATAGGAGTGCACCTGGCAGGGTCCAGTAGTGCTTTGCCCAGCAAAAGTGTCTTTATCAGGCCTAATTTCAAATATGATAAGAGCAAATGCTTATATGGTCTTAAACAGAGGCTGCTGTAGTCACAGAATGGGATGCCCCAAATAGGAGTGCACCTGGCAGGGTCCAGTAGTGCTTTGCCCAGCAAAAGTGTCTTTATCAGGCCTAATTTCAAATATGATAAGAGCAAATGCTTATATGGTCTTAAACAGAGGCTGCTGTAGTCACAGAATGGGATGCCCCAAATAGGAGTGCACCTGGCAGGGTCCAGTAGTGCTATGCCCAGCAAAAGTGTCTTTATCAGGCCTAATTTCAAATATGATAAGAGCAAATGCTTATATGGTCTTAAACAGAGGCTGCTGTAGTCACAGAATGGGATGCCCCAAATAGGAGTGCACCTGGCAGGGTCCAGTAGTGCTTTGCCCAGCAAAAGTGTCTTTATCAGGCCTAATTTCAAATATGATAAGAGCAAATGCTTATATGGTCTTAAACAGAGGCTGCTGTAGTCACAGAATGGGATGCCCCAAATAGGAGTGCACCTGGCAGGGTCCAGTAGTGCTTTGCCCAGCAAAAGTGTCTTTATCAGGCCTAATTTCAAATATGATAAGAGCAAATGCTTATATGGTCTTAAACAGAGGCTGCTGTAGTCACAGAATGGGATGCCCCAAATAGGAGTGCACCTGGCAGGGTCCAGTAGTGCTTTGCCCAGCAAAAGTGTCTTTATCAGGCCTAATTTCAAATATGATAAGAGCAAATGCTTATATGGTCTTAAACAGAGGCTGCTGTAGTCACAGAATGGGATGCCCCAAATAGGAGTGCACCTGGCAGGGTCCAGTAGTGCTATGCCCAGCAAAAGTGTCTTTATCAGGCCTAATTTCAAATATGATAAGAGCAAATGCTTATATGGTCTTAAACAGAGGCTGCTGTAGTCACAGAATGGGATGCCCCAAATAGGAGTGCACCTGGCAGGGTCCAGTAGTTCTTTGCCCAGCAAAAGTGTCTTTATCAGGCCTAATTTCAAATATGATAAGAGCAAATGCTTATATGGTCTTAAACAGAGGCTGCTGTAGTCACAGAATGGGATGCCCCAAATAGGAGTGCACCTGGCAGGGTCCAGTAGTGCTATGCCCAGCAAAAGTGTCTTTATCAGGCCTAATTTCAAATATGATAAGAGCAAATGCTTATATGGTCTTAAACAGAGGCTGCTGTAGTCACAGAATGGGATGCCCCAAATAGGAGTGCACCTGGCAGGGTCCAGTAGTGCTATGCCCAGCAAAAGTGTCTTTATCAGGCCTAATTTCAAATATGATAAGAGCAAATGCTTATATGGTCTTAAACAGAGGCTGCTGTAGTCACAGAATGGGATGCCCCAAATAGGAGTGCACCTGGCAGGGTCCAGTAGTGCTTTGCCCAGCAAAAGTGTCTTTATCAGGCCTAATTTCAAATATGATAAGAGCAAATGCTTATATGGTCTTAAACAGAGGCTGGTGTAGTCACAGAATGGGATGCCTCACAGCAGACTTAAGATCAGTTCAGTATATATGCACAGTTAGTTACTATAAGCAGCCTGAAAACGCTAACAAAGCCTGTCAGCCAGCTAGTAACACTCAGGCTGGATGAAAAAAAAAAAAAATCTCCCTGTCACAGCCTCCGTTTTTTCCTACCTTTCCCTGGCTTTCTGTCTGTCTCCTGTCTGTCTCCTGCCTGTCTCCAGCCTGTCCCTGTCTGTCCCTGCCTGTCCCTGCCTGTCTAACTGTCTGTCCCTCAGCTACACAGCGTTCTGTCTCTCACGAATGCAATAGAGAAATGAGGAAAAGCAAGATGGCCGCCGTTAAATACCGCTGTGTGACGTCACCGGGCTTGCTGGCTGCTGATAGGCTGCATGTGACTGCCCCAGCTTGCACTGGCGCGGGATACATGTCCAGACATGTCCCGTCCGCCATCTTAGAATGCCTGTAAATGTAAATGAATGGATGTTAAAGGAAAACTTCGAGTGATCGAATCGCGGGGAAATTCGGATTCGATCCGAATCGAATTTTTCCTGAAATTCGGATCGAATCCGGGTTCGTCCGGATCGATTCGCTCATCCCTAGTAGTGAGCATTTGGGAGGCATCAACAGGCACACATGTGTACAAACAGGTGCTAACATGCATTTCTTTTATCTTTACAGGTGCCAGGTTGGTCCACCCAGAAAATGTAAAATATTTTACGTTTAATAGTTTTTGAATATTTGTAAACGTTTTTATTACCAAAAATGTTGTTAAAAAACATAAAAAATAAAAATCTTAATAATAAAAAAGTACCATATTTTTTGCCCCTATATGACGCACCTGCCCATAAGACGCACCTAGGATTTGGAGGAGGAAAATAAGAGAAAAAAAATGTAAACTACACACCATTTCAGACAGTGTGGCATTCCCCCTATGCCATTCCTCATGGGCTGTGTTGCATGCCCCCTCCCAATCCCATAGGCCGTGTGGGAAGCCCCCATCCCATTCCCATAGGCCGTGTGGGATGCCCCCATCCCATTCCCATAGGCCGTGTGGCATGCCCCCATCCCATTCCCCATTTAAGCAGTGTGGCATTCCCCCTCCTATTCCCATAGGCCATCTGGGATACCCCAATTGCATAGGCAGTGTGGCATTCCCCCCCTCGCATTCCCCATATAGGCAATGTGGCATCCCCCCTCCAATTCCCCATATGGGCAGTGTGGCATCCCCTCCAATTTCCCATATAGGCAGTGTGGCATCCCCCCTCCCATTCCCCATATAGGCAGTGTGGCATCCCCCCTCCCATTCCCCATATAGGCAGTGTGGCATCCCCTCCCATTCCCATATAGGCAGTGTGGCATTCCCCCCTCCCATTCCCCATATAGGCAGTGTGGCATCCCCCCTCCCATTCCCCATATAGGCAGTGTGGCATTCCCCCCTCCCATTCCCCATATAGGCAGTGTGGCATCCCCTCCCTTTCCCCATATAGGCAGTGTGGCATTCCCCCCTCCCATTCCCCATATAGGCAGTGTGGCATCCCCCCTCCCATTCCCCATATAGGCAGTGTGGCATCCCCCCTCCCATTCCCCATATAGGCAGTGTGGCATCCCCTCCCATTCCCATATAGGCAGTGTGGCATTCCCCCCTCCCATTCCCCATATAGGCAGTGTAGCATTCCCCCCTCCCATTCCCCATATAGGCAGTGTGGCATCCCCCCCCCATTCCCATAGGCAGTGTGGCATTCCCCCCTCCCATTACCCATATAAGCAGTGTGGAATTCGCCCCTCTCATTCCCCATATAGGCAGTGTGCCCGCCATTCCCATAGGCAGTGTGACATCCCCCCAGAAGCAAAAAAAAAGTAAAACGCACCTCTCCGCTGACACCGCTCCACTCCATCCCCGCCGCTGCTATTGCTTTGTTTCGCGGCGGGGGCAGGGACAGCGACAGCGCCCACCGCTCCTCCTCCCTGCCTCTTCCTGCCAGGGCACGGGCGAGCACCCGGGTCAGGGCAGCGGGTGGGTGTGGTATGCACTGACTCGGTGCAGGTCATGCCCACCTGCTGCACAGACCTGGGTGCTCGCGTGTGCCCCAGCCAGAAGAGGTAGCAGATGGAGCAGCGGCGGGGACAAGGACAGAGCACAATGCTCCTCTGTCTTCTTCTGGCCTCTCGCAGTGTGGCAGGCAATGCGGGAGCACTGGCAACATCTATGTGTGTAGGTTGGTGTAATATGTGTGTATGTGTATATATATATATGTGTGTATAGACCTTGGCTGACCCCTCTGCTCTGCATAACTTCCCCCCCTGCATGCCATAAAACCCCCCCTGCATGCACACAGGGTGGCCTTGAATGACTATCTCCCCTCATAAAACTGCAAAGCATAAACAAAGTGTTATCAGGGTCGACCAGCCATGGAGAGCAGATGCAAGGTCCATATCCTGCCCTCTTCCATGGAATGTTCTCCTCATCCCCCTCCTTGAAATCTCAGGACAGATGGGGGATGTCATGTGGACCAGCTTTCAGGTACCCAAAGATGGAGAATACCATATGAACCAATCAGACAGTGGATGTCTCCAATCGCTCTGCCCATAGGAGGGGTAAGAAACTGACCCCTGGGTAGAGGGAATAAGGTGAGCTGCAGAATGGGGACAGGACACTCGATCTGACCATCAAGATTGACACACGCTGGCTTTTAACATCCAAGCTGAATAAGACCAGAAAGCGTGTGAGGACAATTGATTCGATCAAAGAGAACGCAGCCCAGACGGACTTTTAAGTATATTTTCCACCTTCTTTTATTTTGCATTGCTATTTATCTTATTTACCGTGTTTTATAGTTCACTCTGGTTTGATCACCTTGCATTGTGTTTCTTGTTGTTTTTGTGTTTTCTGTTTAAATAAATTCTAAAAATACAGCAGATGCTCTCAATTGATCTGATATAAAAAGCCCACGCTATTTCTGAAGAGCCCGGCTACCTTACTTGCCTAGGACGCTCGATCGCCCCCTGCCTGGAAGTGGTTGTGGGTCGATCGATATGTTTGATCTGATTGTATTGTGTGTGGCCTGTATTATATGATAGAGTTGAGCATTGATTGTGCTCTGGTGGCAGCAGTTTATAGCCACGTGTGTTGCCAATTGAAGAATTGCAGTGACACACGTGGGGTTTGATTGGCCGGTCTGATCAGATGAACGATCAATAGGTCTGATCAACCCGTGCAATCGTCACAGGTGAGTTTACTTTTTTCGTTTTTTTTTTTACATTTGCCGATAAGGCGCACTGACACTTTCCCCCCACTTTTGGGGGAAAATAAGTGCGTCTTATAGGGCGAAAAATATGATACCAGTGGGTGGAAGCAGGCGACCTAGGAGACCACAGAATTAAAGAACTTTAAGAAGTTAAGTCACCTTACATACATGCACACTACATGGGATGCCCCAAATAGAACCAAGGGGGAAAGGTAATTCACACTACACATGCACACTACATGGGATGCCCCAAATAGAACCAAGGGGGAAAGGTAAGTCACACTACACATGCACACTACATGGGATGCCCCAAATAGAACTAAGGGGGAAAGGTAATTCACACTACACATGCACACTACATGGGATGCCACGAATGCAACCAAGGGGGAAAAGTAAGTCACACTACACATGCACACTACATGGGATGCCACGAATGCAACCAAGGGGGAAAGGTAATTCACACTACACATGCACACTACATGGGATGCCCCAAATAGAACCAAGGGGGAAAGGTAATTCACACTACACATGCACACTACATGGGATACACTACAGGTGGGGACCAGCAAACTTTACCCTAAAAAATAAACACCCTCGGTGTATGCTGGAAGGCCACAGAACACCAAGATGGATGGACTCAGCGGCAACAGACAAATGAAAACACGTACACAAGACAAGATCACCAGCCAAAAATGTAAATATGCGGGTAAAGCGTATACGTATGCCAAGCAATGTTGATGGTCAGAGCCATAGCAGCCATGAGGCGAATGAGGCACTGGCCTCGGGCGCAGCCAGGGCTGGATTTAAGGAGGGGCGCAAGCAGGGCCGTATTTGCTGTAAAGCACACCTAGAGCGGGGCTTAAGACTAGGGGTGGGCTAACCGCAGTAGCTGCAGTGGTGTTAATATTTTTTTTTTTTTAGCTCATCGGTGGTCAGTGGAGATGGCCAGTACACAATGTCTCTATTTACACTTTCTTTTTTCCATGCACTCTTTTTTTTTGTCCCTGTTCTCTCTCTGACTTTCTGTCTCTTGCTCTGCACCCTGATCTCTCAGAGCCGGGGGACAAGAGGTCCCAGTCTGCACTGCAGCATCTTTTATCTTTATTTTCAGGGCTGGCTGTTCTTCATCGCTGGGCAATCGATTGCCCTGTCGTATGAAACCCACAGATTCTGCACAATTTACTAGCAGTCCCATGGCACATGCACAGGCTCCCCACCACTTGGTGCAGCTGTATCTTCATTTATGTCTGCTGGCTGCGTTTGCTAAAACATGAATAAAGATACATCCACACTGAATGGCCCAGAGTCAGTGCATGTGCTGTGGGACTGACGGTCAGGTAAAAATTACCGGCAATTCCAGAGGTTTTACATGACAGGGCATCCAAATCGTGATGTTCCGCCGAAGAGGAATAGCTGTCCCTGTCTGATGCCCCCCAGTCCTGCCCCTACCCATCCCCTGTTATTTCTAGCTCTGCCACTTCCATCCCCCATTCTCTCAGCTCGGCCACTATCCATCCATCTCCTCCCAGCTCTTACCCCATCCATTTTTCTTACTCCCAGCTCTGCCCCCATTCATCCCTCTTATTCCCAGCTCTGCTACATTCATCCCTCTTATTCCCAGCTCTGCTACATTCATCCCTCTTATTCACAGATCTGCCCTATCCATCCCACTTATTCCCAGATCTGCCCCCATTCATCCCTCTTATTCCCAGCTCTGCCCCCATTTATCCCTCTTATTCCCAGCTCTGCCCCCATTTATCTCTCTTATTCCCAGCTCTGCCCCCATTCATCTCTCTTATTCCCAGCTCTGCCCCCATTCATCCCTCTTATTCCCAGCTCTGCCCCCATTCATCCCTCTTATTCCCAGCTCTGCCCCATGCATCCCTCTTATTCCCAGCTCTGCCCCCATTCATCCCTCTTATTACCAGCTCTGCCCCCATTCATCCCTCTTATTCACAGATCTTCCCCCATTCATCCCTCTTATTCACAGATCTTCCCCTATTCATCCCTCTTATTCACAGATCTGCCCCATTCATCCCTCTTATTCCCAGCTCTGCCCCCATTCATCTCTCTTATTCCCAGCTCTGCCCCCATTCATCCCTCTTATTCACAGATCTTCCCCCATTCATCCCTCTTATTCACAGATCTTCCCCTATTCATCCCTCTTATTCACAGATCTGCCCCATTCATCCCTCTTATTCCCAGCTCTGCCCCCATTCATCTCTCTTATTCCCAGCTCTGCCCCCATTCATCCCTCTTATTCACAGATCTTCCCCCATTCATCCCTCTTATTCACAGATCTACCCCTATTCATCCCTCTTATTCACAGATCTGCCCCATTCATCCCTCTTATTCCCAGCTCTGCCCCCATTCATCTCTCTTATTCCCAGCACTGCCCCCATTCATCATTTTTATTCCCAGCACTGCCCCTATTCATCCCTCTTATTCCCAGTTCTTCCCCCATTTATTCCTCATTCCCAGCTTTTCCCACATCCACTCCTCTTTTTCCCAGCACTGCTCCCATCAATCTCTCTTATTCCGAGCTCTCAACTTATTCAGAGATTTCAACTACACCCTCCCCCTGGACCTTCAACTTGGCACAGACCACGGTAAATGGACCTCGACTGAAATTACTTGATTATCGCTGCTTTGGATCATTGGTGCCCAGTGCAACAGTGGACAACATAGTGTGGCACCCCCTCCCATTCCCATAGGCAGTGTGTCATGCTCCCTCCCATTGCCATAGACAGTGTGTCATGCTCCCTCCCATTCCCATAGGTAGTGTGTCATGCTCCCTCCCATTCCCATAGGCAGTGTGTCATGCTCCCTCCCATTCCCATAGGCAATGTGTCATGCTCCCTCCCATTCCCATAGACAGTGTGTCATGCTCCCTCCCATTCCCATAGGTAGTGTGTCATGCTCCCTCCCATTCCCATAGACAGTGTGTCATGCTCCCTCCCATTCCCATAGGTAGTGTGTCATGCTCCCTCCCATTCCCATAGGCAGTGTGTCATGCTCCCTCCCATTCCCATAGGTAGTGTGTCATGCTCCCTCCCATTCCCATAGGCAATGTGTCATGCTCCCTCCCATTCCCATAGGCAGTGTGTCATGCTCCCTCCCATTCCCATAGGTAGTGTGTCATGCTCCCTCCCATTCCCATAGACAGTGTGTCATGCTCCCTCCCATTCCCATAGGTAGTGTGTCATGCTCCCTCCCATTCCCATAGGTAGTGTGTCATGCTCCCTCCCATTCCCATAGACAGTGTGTCATGCTCCCTCCCATTCCCATAGGCAATGTGTCATGCTCCCTCCCATTCCCATAGGCAATGTGTCATGCTCCCTCCCATTCCCATAGGCAGTGTGTCATGCTCCCTCCCATTCCCATAGGCAGTGTGTCATGCTCCCTCCCATTCCCATAGGTAGTGTGTCATGCTCCCTCCCATTCCCATAGGCAGTGTGTCATGCTCCCTCCCATTCCCATAGGCAATGTGTCATGCTCCCTCCCATTCCCATAGACAGTGTGTCATGCTCCCTCCCATTCCCATAGGTAGTGTGTCATGCTCCCTCCCATTCCCATAGACAGTGTGTCATGCTCCCTCCCATTCCCATAGGTAGTGTGTCATGCTCCCTCCCATTCCCATAGGCAGTGTGTCATGCTCCCTCCCATTCCCATAGGTAGTGTGTCATGCTCCCTCCCATTCCCATAGGCAATGTGTCATGCTCCCTCCCATTCCCATACAGTGTGTCATGCTCCCTCCCATTCCCATAGGTAGTGTGTCATGCTCCCTCCCATTCCCATAGACAGTGTGTCATGCTCCCTCCCATTCCCATAGGTAGTGTGTCATGCTCCCTCCCATTCCCATAGGCAATGTGTCATGCTCCCTCCCATTCCCATAGACAGTGTGTCATGCTCCCTCCCATTCCCATAGGTAGTGTGTCATGCTCCCTCCCATTCCCATAGGCAATGTGTCATGCTCCCTCCCATTCCCATAGGCAATGTGTCATGCTCCCTCCCATTCCCATAGGCAGTGTGTCATGCTCCCTCCCATTCCCATAGGCAATGTGTCATGCTCCCTCCCATTCCCATAGGCAGTGTGTCATGCTCCCTCCCATTCCCATAGGTAGTGTGTCATGCTCCCTCCCATTCCCATAGACAGTGTGTCATGCTCCCTCCCATTCCCATAGGCAATGTGTCATGCTCCCTCCCATTCCCATAGGCAATGTGTCATGCTCCCTCCCATTCCCATAGGCACTGTGTCATACTCCCTCCTATTCCCATAGGCAGTGTGTCATGCTCCCTCCCATTCCCATAGGCAGTGTGTCATGATCCCTCCCATTCCCATAGACAGTGTGTCATGATCCCTCCCATTCCCATAGGCAGTGTGGCATTCCCCCCTCCCATTCCCATAGACAGTGTGTCATGCTCCCTCCCATTCCCATAGGCAATGTGTCATGCTCCCTCCCATTCCCATAGGCAGTGTGTCATGCTCCCTCCCATTCCCATAGGCAGTGTGTCATGCTCCCTCCCATTCCCATAGGCAGTGTGTCATGATCCCTCCCATTCCCATAGGCAGTGTGTCATGCTCCCTCCCATTCCCATAGGCAGTGTGGCATTCCCCCCTCCCATTCCCATAGGCAGTGTGTCATGCTCCCTCCCATTCCCATAGGCAGTGTGTCATGCTCCCTCCCATTCCCATAGGCAGTGTGGCATTCCCCCCTCCCATTCCCCATAGGCAGTGTGTCATGCTCCCTCCCATTCCCATAGGCAGTGTGGCATTCCCCCCTCCCATTCCCATAGGCAGTGTGTCATGCTCCCTCCTATTCCCATAGGCAGTGTGGCATTCCCCCCTCCCATTCCCCATAGGCAGTGTGTCATGCTCCCTCCCATTCCCATAGGCAGTGTGGCATTCCCCCCTCCCATTCCCCATAGGCAGTGTGTCATGCTCCCTCCCATTCCCATAGGCAGTGTGGCATTCCCCCCTCCCATTTCCCATAGGCAATGTGTCATGCTCCCTCCCATTCCCATAGGCAATGTGTCATGCTCCCTCCCACCAGCCAAAAATGTAAATGTGCGGGTAAAGCGTATACGTATGCCAAGCAATGTTGATGGTCAGAGCCATAGCAGCCATGAGGCGAATGAGGCACTGGCCTCGGGCGCAGCCAGGGCTGGATTTAAGGAGGGGCGCAAGCAGGGCCGTATTTGCTGTAAAGCACACCTAGAGCGGGGCTTAAGACTAGGGGTGGGCTAACCGCAGTAGCTGCAGTGGTGTTAATATTTTTTTTTTTTTTAGCTCATCGGTGGTCAGTGGAGATGGCCAGTACACAATGTCTCTATTTACACTTTCTTTTTTCCATGCACTCTTTTTTTTGTCCCTGTTCTCTCTCTGACTTTCTGTCTCTTGCTCTGCACCCTGATCTCTCAGAGCCGGGGGACAAGAGGTCCCAGTCTGCACTGCAGCATCTTTTATCTTTATTTTCAGGGCTGGCTGTTCTTCATCGCTGGGCAATCGATTGCCCTGTCGTATGAAACCCACAGATTCTGCACAATTTACTAGCAGTCCCATGGCACATGCACAGGCTCCCCACCACTTGGTGCAGCTGTATCTTCATTTATGTCTGCTGGCTGCGTTTGCTAAAACATGAATAAAGATACATCCACACTGAATGGCCCAGAGTCAGTGCATGTGCTGTGGGACTGACGGTCAGGTAAAAATTACCGGCAATTCCAGAGGTTTTACATGACAGGGCATCCAAATCGTGATGTTCCGCCGAAGAGGAATAGCTGTCCCTGTCTGATGCCCCCCAGTCCTGCCCCTACCCATCCCCTGTTATTTCTAGCTCTGCCACTTCCATCCCCCATTCTCTCAGCTCGGCCACTATCCATCCATCTCCTCCCAGCTCTTACCCCATCCATTTTTCTTACTCCCAGCTCTGCCCCCATTCATCCCTCTTATTCCCAGCTCTGCTACATTCATCCCTCTTATTCCCAGCTCTGCTACATTCATCCCTCTTATTCACAGATCTGCCCTATCCATCCCACTTATTCCCAGATCTGCCCCCATTCATCCCTCTTATTCCCAGCTCTGCCCCCATTTATCCCTCTTATTCCCAGCTCTGCCCCCATTTATCTCTCTTATTCCCAGCTCTGCCCCCATTCATCTCTCTTATTCCCAGCTCTGCCCCCATTCATCCCTCTTATTCCCAGCTCTGCCCCCATTCATCCCTCTTATTCCCAGCTCTGCCCCATGCATCCCTCTTATTCCCAGCTCTGCCCCCATTCATCCCTCTTATTACCAGCTCTGCCCCCATTCATCCCTCTTATTCACAGATCTTCCCCCATTCATCCCTCTTATTCACAGATCTTCCCCTATTCATCCCTCTTATTCACAGATCTGCCCCATTCATCCCTCTTATTCCCAGCTCTGCCCCCATTCATCTCTCTTATTCCCAGCTCTGCCCCCATTCATCCCTCTTATTCACAGATCTTCCCCCATTCATCCCTCTTATTCACAGATCTACCCCTATTCATCCCTCTTATTCACAGATCTGCCCCATTCATCCCTCTTATTCCCAGCTCTGCCCCCATTCATCTCTCTTATTCCCAGCACTGCCCCCATTCATCATTTTTATTCCCAGCACTGCCCCTATTCATCCCTCTTATTCCCAGTTCTTCCCCCATTTATTCCTCATTCCCAGCTTTTCCCACATCCACTCCTCTTTTTCCCAGCACTGCTCCCATCAATCTCTCTTATTCCGAGCTCTCAACTTATTCAGAGATTTCAACTACACCCTCCCCCTGGACCTTCAACTTGGCACAGACCACGGTAAATGGACCTCGACTAAAATTACTTGATTATCGCTGCTTTGGATCATTGGTGCCCAGTGCAACAGTGGACAACATAGTGTGGCACCCCCTCCCATTCCCATAGGCAGTGTGTCATGCTCCCTCCCATTGCCATAGACAGTGTGTCATGCTCCCTCCCATTCCCATAGGTAGTGTGTCATGCTCCCTCCCATTCCCATAGGCAGTGTGTCATGCTCCCTCCCATTCCCATAGGCAGTGTGTCATGCTCCCCCCCATTCCCATAGGTAGTGTGTCATGCTCCCTCCCATTCCCATAGGCAATGTGTCATGCTCCCTCCCATTCCCATAGGTAGTGTGTCATGCTCCCTCCCATTCCCATAGGTAGTGTGTCATGCTCCCTCCCATTCCCATAGACAGTGTGTCATGCTCCCTCCCATTCCCATAGGCAATGTGTCATGCTCCCTCCCATTCCCATAGGCAATGTGTCATGCTCCCTCCCATTCCCATAGGCAGTGTGTCATGCTCCCTCCTATTCCCATAGGCAGTGTGTCATGCTCCCTCCCATTCCCATAGGCAGTGTGTCATGATCCCTCCCATTCCCATAGACAGTGTGTCATGATCCCTCCCATTCCCATAGGCAGTGTGGCATTCCCCCCTCCCATTCCCATAGACAGTGTGTCATGCTCCCTCCCATTCCCATAGGCAATGTGTCATGCTCCCTCCCATTCCCCATAGGCAGTGTGTCATGCTCCCTCCCATTCCCATAGGCAGTGTGTCATGCTCCCTCCCATTCCCATAGGCAGTGTGTCATGATCCCTCCCATTCCCATAGGCAGTGTGTCATGCTCCCTCCCATTCCCATAGGCAGTGTGGCATTCCCCCCTCCCATTCCCATAGGCAGTGTGTCATGCTCCCTCCCATTCCCATAGGCAGTGTGTCATGCTCCCTCCCATTCCCATAGGCAGTGTGGCATTCCCCCCTCCCATTCCCCATAGGCAGTGTGTCATGCTCCCTCCCATTCCCATAGGCAGTGTGGCATTCCCCCCTCCCATTCCCATAGGCAGTGTGTCATGCTCCCTCCTATTCCCATAGACAGTGTGGCATTCCCCCCTCCCATTCCCCATAGGCAGTGTGTCATGCTCCCTCCCATTCCCATAGGCAGTGTGGCATTCCCCCCTCCCATTCCCCATAGGCAGTGTGTCATGCTCCCTCCCATTCCCATAGGCAGTGTGGCATTCCCCCCTCCCATTTCCCATAGGCAATGTGTCATGCTCCCTCCCATTCCCATAGGCAATGTGTCATGCTCCCTCCCATTTCCATAGGCAGTGTGTCATGCTCCCTCCCATTCCCATAGGCAGTGTGTCATGCTCCCTCCTATTCCCATAGGCAGTGTGTCATGCTCCCTCCCATTCCCATAGGCAGTGTGTCATGCTCCCTCCCATTCCCCATATAGGCAGTGTGGCATTCCCATTTCCCATAGGCAGTGTGGCATTCCTATTTCCCATAGGCAATGTGGCATTCGCATTTCCCATAGGCAGTGTGGTATTCCCCCTCTCCGATAGGCAAAAGATAAATATGTACACTCACATATACATCTCTCCCACGTTGCTGGCCAGGCCACAGGAGGTCAGAAGATGTAGGAGCCACAGGTGGGCGGGCAGGGATCCCTGCCCGATGTCCGCATCGCTGCTTCTTCTCCGGCGCGAGCAAACACACCTGGCTCTGTGCAACAGGTGGGCGTGGCCTGTGTCAAGTGACGGCCACCAGCTGCACGGATGTTTGCTCTGAGTGCGGCGGCGGTGGGGACAGTGCAGACAGCATGGATCAGGTACCTGCCCGTCCGCCTGCCGTTCCTGCATCTTCTGGCCTCCTGTGGCTATGGTGGCCCGGCCAGCAGCGCGGGAGCATTATATATGAGAGTTTAATGGTTTTTTCTTTTTACATTTGCCCGATAAGAGGCACTGACTTTCCCCCCTCTGTTGGAGATAAATGGCAGCTGATGTCTCTGCAGAGGTTTCCATCCCCAGATACATCCAAAATTTAAGGGGGATCTGCCCAATCTCTGTGTTTTGGGGCCCAGCAGTCAGATGCCAATAGATCATGACATAGACATCGGTGGATGGAAAATTAGGATTTGATTTTATAAATATTGTAATTGTTGGAGTGCAATATGTATTGATTCCACAGTCAATATGTCACTGCTTTACTGCAGCAGAGCACAGCTTATCCACTCATCATGATAGGAACTGCAGTACTCTTAGTTATTGTAATAGTAAATGTGTCACTGTTACGATATTGATAACTTAATTGTGACATCCCAAGTGCGCGCACACACATGCATGGTTGACGTAACATTTGTGGGATCGAGCCCTAAAAGTAGACCAATAATATGCAATATGCAGAACAATAGCATTTTGTTTTCTGCAGTAACACTGTCTACTTTCACTGTTGACAACTTGTGCTGCCCACCAAGCACATTTTACTGCCAAATATGGCCCCTTATGTCACCTACAATGCAAAGGTGACATAAGGGGACATATTTGGCCATACTCACTCTATCAATGTTATTTTTCCTGGTCCTGCATTGTGTTCATAATTTAAATTACAGGCAACAATTAAGTCTCCTAGAATTAGCAATATCCACATCTTCCACAAAAATATATTCTTGAATCTCATATAGCTGAAAAATTAAACAGTTCTATCCTACATTCTTTATGCCTATTTTCCTTAATGTCTCTCAAAATAATCCAGTAAACAAGAAACAAAAGATATATATATATATATATATATATATATATATATATATATATATAATTTTCTTTTTTTTTTGGTGGGGGGGCGCGATTTTCTGGGCTTGCCTCGGGCACAAAAGAAGCTAGCTACAGCTCTGTCGATGGCGTAGGCACGGCTAAGAAATTCTCGAGACTCTTACCCCTCGATTCAAAGAGCAAAAGTTAATTGATTTCGTATCGAGAATCGTAAGTTTGGGTGGGTGTTTGTCATTTTTTCTTGTTTTTTTGCCCATTTCGTATTCGCACGATCGTTCGCGCATAGACGTATATGAACATACGCATATCGTACGGGAATCGTATATTTTGCGTTAGTTCGTGTGTTTTTCCCGTCCAAATCGTATTATTTGCGTCAGATCCTATTTTTTACGTCCTTCACATGGGCTTGCGACCAATTCAGAGAGGTGATTGCTAATTGTTTGGAAGCCCATTAAAGAGCTGCTTTACGAAAAGTTTGCCGGCAGCTATTTGGCCTCGGGAGTAGGATGGAGAGGAGCGAGTTTGTGGCACATCAAGGGCTTATGCTTTTTGGCATTGAGTTGATCCAGATGTCTGAGAGCAGATTGCCCCTGCGTCGTCGCATGAACATCGATAGCATGAATGATGTTGAGCTGTTCGAGCTGACCAGGCTTAATCGCGCTTCCCTCCATAAATTATATAGTGAGCTGCGGCCATGGTTAGCCCGCACCACAAGGAAGGGGCATGCAATTTCAGGTATGACCAAGATGCTTGGCTGCCTGCAATTTTTGGCGAACGGCTCGTTCCAGAGGCTGGGTGCCCTCTCCGTGGGGATGTCCCAGCCTACGCTGAGCCGCGCACTCTAAATTTTTGGAAGGCATGGCTGCCATAACTCCAAAATATATTTATTTTCCGGATGATATGGCAGCCAGAAACGCCATTAAGCTTGGTTTTTATAATGTGGCCGACATGCCCAACGTTATTGGTGCTATTGACTGCACACATGTGGCACTCGTACCTAGGGCTGCCGACGAGTATATATATAGGTATTGAGATTGGTTATTATGTTGGCCAACGTGTAATGTAACCTGTTTTCCTTTGCGGCAGCATATTTTTTTAGCCCTCATTTGTGTAGCTGCTTTATCTATGCTTTTCATTAGTATTTCCCAATAGAGTGCAGACATGTTTTTTTTTTATTTTTCATTTTTACAAATATCAATTACCCTTTTTGTATGTTTTTGCCTTAAGGAATCGAAAAATGGGACACTCCCTTAATGTCCAGGCCGTGGTTGGTCCGGACATGCGTTTTATGAGTGTCCTTGCCGGCTACCCAGGATCGTCCCACGACTCCTATATACTCAGGCGATCTGGGTTGTTTAGGAGATTTGAGGCAGGTGAATTTTCGGGTGCCTGGCTGCTTGGTAAGTGTGTCCTATTTGTGTGCTATTAAATGTGGGATTAATCTTGTATTTGTTGATATTTTTGTATTTGCATTCTTTACATAAGCCAGAAACTGCCTTTTTGTTGGGTCATATATTATGAACTCCAAACCAAAATGCTTGCCTCGCTTTGTCCTTCAGAATGTTTTCCCTTTAGTTAGGATGTCTGTAAGTTCCATGTCCCTAAATATATTGGTTGGGAGTTTATACCCAAGTATCTGTGAGCTTTTGCTCCTTTTGTAGTATTGGTCTTTAAATGGCAAAGTGGACTTAAACTGCATACATTGTAGTTTTCAGATAAATGTTGATAGCCCCTCAGCAGCATCCTAATTGTAACATGTCAGAAAACTAAAAATATATTTAAATTCCAACTACCCTTGGCCGTGCAGATGTTTGTTAATTAATTGGTATCTTGAAGTGCCATTTTTAATTATGTACTACATTAGTGGCAATAGTTATTTTGCTAATGTGCCCTGGGTGTTTTTTTTTGCCCTTTACCTTACATCATTATGATATATGTAAAATTCTTTGTGTTTGTTGTGTTGCCTTTTTAATTTTGATTACATTTAATTGTCTGTTTAAGGTGATTCCGGGTACCCACTTCTACCCTGGCTCATGACGCCTGTGCTGCGGCCCCAGGATGCCTCTCAGGAAGCGTACAACCGTGCGCACCGCAAGACCAGGGCTGTTGTGGAGAGGGCCTTTGGGCTGTTGAAGACCCGTTTTCGTTGCTTGGACCATACTGGGGGCGCCCTGCAATATGATCCCAAAAAAGTGATCGACATAATCATGGCATGTGCTGTTTTGCACAATTTTGCTATACTCGAACGTGTCCCATGTTATGTGGATAGCCTGCCCTCTACAGCCCTAGAGGATGATGAAGAGAATTTTGTTGGGCCACCCAGTGAGTCTGCCCAATCAGTTAGAGCAAACTTGATATTGCAGCATTTTAGTTAATTTTATTTCGTGTATCAACATTCTGTGTGTCTGTGTTAAATATGTTGTTTTGCCGTAATGTGGCATTACCTCAAATTAAAACATTTTTCCCTTACTTGTTGCCTAATGTATTTCATGTAGTTTCCTTAGCTTGATATTTGCATTGTTACACCTCTTAAAACAAAAATTATCTGGTTTAGCCCAAGCTGTTTAAAATGTGTTCCCACTAAAAACGCCACAAGTATTGGAAGTGAGAATATTTTTTTACTTAGGAAAGTTAAAATTCTTGTGCTTAACAGAAAACATTCCACATACATCTGTGGTTACAAATGGATGAGATAACAAAAAAAACATCGAGCACATCTACACCTGGAAGTGAGTGGCACAACCATACAAGGACACCCAGTCCAAAGGCCAGCCTAGTCCAGTCATTAATATTGCCTGTTGCCAGGGATATTTGGGAATGGCCATAATGTCACACAAACATGTCTGCAAACAGGAGGAGCACAAACCAAATACATATTTAAAGCCATAAGTGGCCAGATACACTCCACATAGACCTATGGCATTGGCTAGTGGCCTTAATCATTACTCTAAGGAGCTATATGGGAGCAAATACAAAACACAACCTGCATGAGCAACACAAAATGGATTGTTTGAAACCTCAAAGGACAAGTAAATACAGTGGGGGTTAAGAGAAAAGATGTCCCACACAACCATGGCTTAATAGGGTGGCTGCCCATAATACCCAGGTGGAGGTCCAGGTGGAGGTCCATGTGAATGGGACCTAGCCTGGGCCATGGCAGCATTGTGAATTTGAAACTGCTCCACAATGTTTCTCTGCATATTGGTCATCTCAGCCATGGCTGACTGGATGCCATTACTTGCAGTTACCATGTTGCTGTTGAGGGTACGCAACTCCGCGAGGATGCCCTGTAAACTGGTATTGATGGTGACCATGTCGGCATGCCTTTCCTCACGCTCTGTAACGAGCTGTGCCTCATAAGAGTCCCTTTCTTGGGTCCATAATTGAAGCAGGGCACTCTGCCTCCCCTGGGAAATTGTGGGGCGGCGTAATTGAGTCCGCCGCACAATTACCCTGGCTCTTGGGCGTGCCCTGCCGCGTGGTGTCGTCCCCTCAACAGCAACAGGCCTGCTTTGCAAATCCTCAGCAGCAGAGTGAACACTGGGGACTGTTGTGTCAGTCTCCCCATGTGCATGCACAATGGATGGAGATTCACTCTGCTGCTGAGGATTGGCCAGAGAAACATTATGGAGCAGTTCCAAATTGGGACCCAGGGGGAGGTCATCCGACGTGCCCTGCATGGAGACATCAGCTTCCTCCATTTCCTGGATCTCTTCCATGAGTGTGCGGGTCTGTAGGGACATATAAAAAAAAAAGTGTAAGTTGGCGTCCAAATTTGGGATTCCCACAGTTTAACACATGCTTAAGCACTTGGTAGTATTTATGGTACTAAATTAACTTACCGGAAATCTCGGATCTGGGCTCCTATGCTGTACGGACCTGGTAGGCATAAGCAAACTGGGGGGTGAGTTTACCCTTGCTGAGGGATCATGCTGGGCTGAAGAAGAGAAAAACAAACAAGGTAAACACACACATAACCATTTTTTTTTTAGGTAATCAAATAAACCACTATTTTTAATATTAAGCAACTCTACAGCAATGGGGACATTTGTTAAAAGACACGCAATTTTAGATAGGTGCAATGCCTCGAGAAAACTGCTAACTGACCTCAGTTCTAAGTCAGGAAGTGTACCCAGTCAGCATACAACTTGCAACGCAAATTTTTGGATTAAGACTACCATTCGCTAGGTCCGGGGTACTCAAACACTTCTTGTAAAGGTCCATTTAAAGGTATGTGGTGAGAGGTGAATGTCTGGCCAAGGGGCTGACGCAGGGGGTGTCTAGTTAGAAATAAACACACTGGTGGAGGGGCTTGAGATTTCAAAGTGCAAACTAATAAAGGCTGCTTGCCCTTGCTGGGCTGGATGGGGCAGAGCTGAGGGGACAGGGATTGGATGGCTAAAGGGGGGAGTTCACGAATTGATGGTGATGGGATGGATGGAGCAAATCTGTTACAAATGTATGGGGCTTATGTGGGGGGGGGGGACATGGGGGGACTGTGGCAGATGGGGCAGAGCTGGGGCAGCGGGACACGATTGTACCAAGAGAAAGATGTACCAAGTTACTGTGTACCTTGCAATGCCACTTCCTGTGCAGTACTTCATATTGCAATGCTAGGTTTCAGGGAGCCATGACATTGGGCAGGAGAACAACCACTACATCGCCGATCAAGGGGGCAGCTCTGAGCACGTCAACACAGAAGTAACTGAGTGCAGGGCTGTCTGGCCAGGGGTCCTTGAATCTGGTGCCAAGGTCCGCATTGGGACCCCGGGCCGCCAGTTGAGTCTCGCTGCTCTAGGTCAGATATGTTTGGGGGTGGGTAATTAAATTGTTAACTCAAACACAACTCACACAACAAATAGCCAACCCATCCATAATGATGTGTGTTTTGTGATTGATTCCAAATATATCACTTTTCATGATAAACTTCATTACTTGACCAATAAAATTGGAACTTGGATCTTTGCCATAATGGATGTGGTCCTAAATGTGTGATTCACAGGGACCAAAAGAGGACACAAACAGGCACAGTAGTGCGAGGCCAAGCAAGGCAAACCATAGGGCCATCCCGTCATCTTGTTACTAGTGAACTTTAGATTATTTAGCAAACAGGCAAACATGCAGATTTAAGAGTACTCACCGTGGGTACGGGTCGGTGAGTCTGTGTCCCTTAGACCCGCATGGCCACCGACCGCGACCGGATGGAGAAGGCCCAGCACAATCTCCTCAGCAGGGGTAAACTCCAGTTTGGTAGGAAATCCACCTCCAGTTTTCATGCTGAAAAGAGAAAATCGTTTGGGACTCAGAAAATGTGCATACAGTACATCCTAATCCTTATATTTGGAGACATCATTTATTTACCTGTAATTATGCCTTTTTATTTCTTTTTGCCGTACAGCATATTTCAGATCCGAGATTTTCTTCTGAATTTGGGACACATCTTTCCTCTCTTCCCCCGCTGCATTTACTTGTCGTAGGATGGTTTCAAACAATTCCATCTTGCGCTGCTTTGTGGTGTGTTTTGATTTGCTCCCATAGAGCTCGTCATAGTATAATGTAAGGCCACTAGCCAATGCCATATTTTGGTCATGGGAGAATCTCCCACTCAACTGGCCGCGGCGCAATGTGCGGCCAGATGGTTGGCTTGGCTGCTCCTCCATGTGTGCAGACACATGTGGTGACATTATGGCCTGGGGCTGGGTAGGGGAATGGCCGGATTGTTGGCTTCCCAATGACTGGACTGGACTGGCCAAGGGACTGGGTGTTCTTGCGTGGCTGGCCACCGAACTTCCAGGTGTAGATGTGGTCATGGTGGACATTCTGGGCCCTCTTGGGGGGCTATGTTCCCGGCTGGTGCCAGGTCGGGGGCTCTGTTCCCGGCTGGTGGCAGGTCGTGGGCTTCTGGCCCTGGATGGGGTTCGGGCCCTGGATGGGGTTCGGGCCCTGGATGGGGTTCGGACCCTGTATGGGCTTCTGGCCCTGGATGGGGTTCGGGCCCTGGATGGTCTTCTGGGCCTGGATGGGGTTCGGGCCCTGGATGGGGTTCGGGCCCTGGATGGTCTTCTGGCCCTGGATGGGGTTCGGGACCTGGATGGTCTTCTGGGCCTGGATGGGGTTCGGGCCCTGGATGGGGTTCGGGCCCTGGATGGTCTTCTGGGCCTGGATGGGGTTCGGGCCCTGGATGGGGTTCGGGCCCTGGATGGTCTTCTGGGCCTGTATGGGCTTCTGGCCCTGGCTGGGCTTCTGGCCCTGGATGGGGTTCGGGCCCTGGCTGGGCTTCTGGCCCTGGATGGGGTTCGGGCCCTGGCTGGGCTTCTGGCCCTGGATGGTCTTCGGGCCCTGGCTGGGCTTCTGGCCCTGGATGGGGTTCGGGCCCTGGCTGGGCTTCTGGCCCTGGATGGGGTTCGGGCCCTGGCTGGGCTTCTGGCCCTGGATGGGGTTCGGGCCCTGGATGGTCTTCGGGCCCTGGCTGGGCTTCTGGCCCTGGATGGGGTTCGGGCCCTGGCTGGGCTTCTGGCCCTGGATGGGGTTCGGGCCCTGGATGGGGTTCGGGCCCTGCTGCGGGGCCTGGGTTGCCGAACTGCCCTACTTGAACCCATGGGCGGTGTGGGCTCCCTTGGGCGGCCTCTTCTGGGGGCAGAGGTGGTGGGTGCTGCTGTTGCCTGCTTTTTGGCGGCAGGGGCACGTGCCTTGGGGCCCCTTTTTTGGCTTCCAGAGGGTCCAGTGTCCCTTGGTGGGGCAGAGGTAGTAGTCTGGGATCGCAGCTTTTTCCTACCTTGCTGGGACCTGGTGGTTGGGCCCTCCGACGTCTGGCTTTGCTGGGGTCGTTTGGAGCTTGCCTTTTTAGGTGCCATCTTCCACAAATGCTCAAAGAGAATGAGCTTTGGGTGCAGGGACCTTTAAATAATGAGCCCAGCGTGTGACGCCTATGCGGACGACTACGCGCTCGTACGGACGTACGTTCGAGCGGAACCAGGAAACCGCTGGGGTTTCACTTATCTGCTGCCTTGAAGAAGCATAAAGATGGCGCCCACTATCTTCACCCGTCAACAGGAAGAGATCCTCATGCTGGTAAGTGCCTGCCTCTGCATTTTAATGTAATACTCAATGATGGCCTAAATGTAAATGATGCGTTTGGAACTAGTTTGGGGTCTCTTAATGTTTAATAACTGGCTCCTCACACTTCATCCTCAAGGGCCGAGCCTGGCCACGTTTTCACCTGTCTATGCTGATGTCCTAATTAGGGAAATTGCTCAGGCTTAGCAACAGTTAATTAACCTGTGGAGTAGCGGGGCTACCTGTCAAACCTGGCGTGTCTCGGACCTTGATGCGGATGTTTGAGGAACACTGTTTTCCTAAGCCATAAAAACACAACGGGAAGCCACACACGTGGTCCAAAAGCCTAAGCATAAGCCTACATCTTGGATGTTTAAACCATCCTAACATGCCATAGATGCAGGTGGCCTGATTCTTGATGTTGGCTATTATCTGTATGTACATGGTGTGTGAAACATATAACATAAGACCAGACTCTCATTCACAGTCAACGTCCTCTTTAAGGCACTCCCCAAAAATGGCTGCCACTCTAAATGTGTGTGTTAATGACATGAAATTCTCAACTTGTGATGCAACACATATGGGTCTGTGTGTAAAAGTAAAAGCTCTGTGTCCATTATGTTTTTCAGATCATGCTTCAGCGCCGGTATGACTTCGCGCCCAATGTGTGCGAGAAAAGGGACATCGCCCGGGAGATCATCGCGGAAATACACCGTGTGACTAGCACCACCTTCACTCACACCCAGATAATGCAGCATTGGTCGGACCTGAAACGTCTGCACATGCCCCGGGTGCGGAGGTTTTTTGGAATCCATTTCCCAAGTAAGTACAAAGCAATTGCATGGTATATGTTCCAAATGTATAAGTTCTGCCTTTATTTATAATGACTTTTCTTTGGTAGTGTTGGAAATGGATTTCAGAATTCGCCGCACCCGGAGGCGTACAGGCCGACCAGTGCTGCATGAGTCTGCATCTGTGAGTGAAGGTGGTGGATCTCCCGGGCGACGGACCTACCCCTCCTCTGTGGCCTCCTCAGACCAGCCCCTGGACCTTACCACAGAGGAGGGGCCCAACCGCGTGGGCGTGGAGTCATACCTGGCCAGGCATGGGGAAGGCTCTGGTATGTCACTCTTCATGTATAGGCACAAAGATATACATGGCAGGCCAAAAACTAAGTTATCCTTTATTATGTATTTGTAGAAGCTTCTGGTGCGGGTGAGATAGTGGAGGAGGAGGCAGCAGAGATGCTGGAAGTTGATCCTGGCGAAGGTGAGTGATGTCAGCCAGACTGGGAGCCAGATATGTTGGGAATAGTGACTCTATACAAGTACTAAACAAATGTCACATGTTTCTCCAGGGACTTCTTCACAGCATAGCCAGGACCAAGGGCAGCCTGTTGGCCCCAACCAGCCATCTGTCGGCCACCAACTCCGTAAGTCTCCATGCCATTATTCATATTAATGTTTTGTTAGCTAATAACACACACATAACTAAAGGCGTAGCCAATGTGTAGTTAACACTTTCAGGTGGGCACTTCGTTAGCTTAAAGCGGACCCTAACTTGTATTAAGAACATAATAATTAGCCAACACACTGTACCTACAGATTTGAAACATTGAAAAACAGCCTTCAGCCATCTAATGCATGTTATTAGATTGAACAAAACCAATATTGCGGAATATGGAATGCGCAATATTTTCAAGCAGCATGGGATACAGATTGAAAAAAGTAAGGTGCTGCCATGCATTGTGGGACTGATGACCTTTCCCTCAACCCAGCTATGCTCTGGATTCCCAACGCACCACTGTAACCTACTCCCCTGTACTTTATCCAACTCTCCACTCCTCATTAAGTGTTATGCTTCAGAGTCCAGATGGCGGCGCTGTAATCAAAAAACCTCCCAAATGTACTTTGATCTGGTGCAGAATCATTTGGGAATAGTTATTGGTTTTCATTAAATAATGTTGAAGGTCCGGTTTAACCCTTTCGCTGCCAGCCTACCTGCAGCATTTGCCACTCCCTGTTGCCAGACGATGTTTCACCATTTTGCGCTACACATATTCAACTGTCATTTTTGAAGGGATTTCCAGGGATTTCCCAGGAAAATTATATATTGTTTTTTTCAACAGAGTCTGGGCTTTAACATGAAATGTCTTGTTTGTATTTTTTAGGTGTATTCTCAATTTTTTTGGGTGAAATGTGTGAAAAAAAACAAAAAAAAAACATTTTTTTACAATTTGTAGAGTTTTTTTGTAATAAAAAATGTAAGTTTGTCAATAAAATCTTATTGCGTGAGAAACCCCAATTTCTCCCGGTTACAGCGATACCACATATGTATAGGTAGACACCCTTTCCTGCCCAGAAGCCTTTTATAGCTGCTGGATGACAAATGGTTAATTAAAAAAAAAAATGACATAGGGTCCCCCTTCCCGGGGAGGGGGACCCCATTTTTTTTTGGATTTTGAAGGGTTAAAAACCCTTCAAAATCCAAAAAAAAAATGACGTGGGGTCCCCCTTACCCAAAGTAACCAGCCCGGGACCAGCTATGGGGGCTTGTAGGCACAGAGTGGGGGGGCCAGCTTTGGTGGCCCCCCCACCCTGCAGCCTACGAGCCCACATAGCCTATGTGGGCCCGGGCTCTTCTGCCCCCCCCTGGCCTTTGGGGAGGCAGGTAATGGGGGTGCGGGGGTTAATGGCAAGCCACCCGCTAGGGCAGGTGACTTGCCACCCCCCCAGCCTTGTGAACTGGTATAAGGGGTCTCATGGACCCCTTACCAGCTCACAAAGGGTTAATGTGAAAAAAAAACACCACACAATAATAAAAAGTATTTTATTAGAAAAAAAAATAATTTTTTTTTACTGTACTTACCTTCGATTGCAAGCTCTTGTCCCTCGCCGCTCAGCTGACAGATGCCGGTGATCGGCATCCAGAGAAGGAGAAGGCAGGAGATCAGAGGATCTCCTGTCACCTCCTTCCCCTGTGCCGATCACCGGCATCTGAGAAGCTGAGAAGGCTGAAGCCTGAGATCGGGGCCGGGATGACTTCATAAGCCCCGCCCCCAAGGGGGCGGGGCTTAGAGGCATGATGGCGGCCGCCATCGTGCAGAAGAGAGGAGAGAGCCTCCCAGGCTCTCTCCTGAAGATCGGTAAGTCCTGGGGGGGGATCGGAGGCCCCCCAGGTGAAGAGGAGGGACAGCGGGAGCCAGCGCACACACAGGTAAGTGAATGTCATTTTTATTTTTTTTTTTTTTTACAGTTAGAAGCTGCTGCTGCAGAAGCGGGGGGGGGGGGGGGGCGGCCTATTCCGGGGGCTCTCCTGGAGCCATCCGACCCCCCACGGGGGATCGGATGGCACCAAATTAAAGAGGAGACCCGGCCGGATCCAACAAGGGGTCAGGTGAGTATTTGTTGTTTTTACTTTTTAAACTACAAGCGAGGAAAGTCAAGCACGTAACACCTACGTGCTTGGCACTTAAGGCCCAGCCAAGCCAGCACGTAGGTGTTACGTGCTTGGCAACAAAAGGGTTAAGGAGTTTAAAGACTTACCTGTGGGAAATGCATTAACTTTATCCCTTGGAAGAATGACATATGTCATGCATTTACATGTATTTGATTAACCCCAAATCTATTTCCAGCATACAAACCGGTCTGGGACTCCTATTTATGTTTATTTCTCTATTGGTTACAGGGATGATCCCAAAAACATTGGCTGGGAAAAAAAAAAGAATCAAGGAGTTGGTGGCCGAGCTGCTGGCCATACAGGCGACGTTGGGGCCAACAGATGAAGAAGAGGAGGAGGATTAGTGCCCTTGGTCCTGGCTACTTTTGTTAAATGTTTTTAAAATTTTAGAATTGTTTCTAAATTTTTAGTTTTTTTGTTAAAAAAAAACAAAAAACTTTTATCTCTGTTTTTAATCAAAAAAAAAAAAATTTTAATGTTTTGAAAACCAACAAACAAAAATTTACAATCTGTTTGTAAAACAAAAAAAAAAAAGTTTTAATGTGTTTGTAAAAAAAAAAAAAAAAAAAAAAATATGTTTTAAAAACCCCCCCCCCAAAAAAAAATATGTTTAAACGAAAAAAATAAAAAAAATTCAAAATAATTTAAATAAATTATATTTTAAGACTTCATAAATGTGTCTTTTCTAATATGCGCCACAAAAAACAATTACACAAACAAGAAAAAACACAAGAAAAAACACGCTTAGAAACATATAGACATATGTACATTATGTGGTTTGTGTAAGTTTTAGGCAAGCGCTAAGAGGTTTAGGTAAGTTTGAGGGACCGAGAAATGAAGAAGGATGCAAGCGCTAAGGGGTTTAGGTAAGTTTGAGGGACCGAGAAATTAAGTTGGATGCAGGCGCTAAGGGGTTTAGGTAAGTTTTAGGGACCGAGAAATGAAGAAGGATGCAAGCGCTAAGGGGTTTAGGTAAGTTTTAGGGACCGAGAAATGAAGTTGGATGCAGGCGCTAAGAGGTTTAGGTAAGTTTTAGGGACCGAGAAATGAAGTTGGATGCAAGCGCCAAGGGGTTTAGGTAAGTTTTAGGGACCGAGAAATGAAGAAGGATGCAAGCGCCAAGGGGTTTAGGTAAGTTTTAGGGACCGAGAAATGAAGAAGGATGCAAGCGCCAAGGGGTTTAGGTAAGTTTTAGGGACCGAGAAATGAAGAAGGATGCAAGCGCCAAGGGGTTTAGGTAAGTTTTAGGGACCGAGAAATGAAGTTGGATGCAAGCGCCAAGGGGTTTAGGTAAGTTTGAGGGACCGAGAAATGAAGAAGGATGCAAGCGCTAAGGGGTTTAGGTAAGTTTTATGGACCGAGAAATGAAGAAGGATGCAGCCGCTAAGGGGTTTAGGTAAGTTTTAGGGACCGAGAAATGAAGTTGGATGCAAGCGCTAAGGGGTTTAGGTAAGTTTGAGGGACCGAGAAATGAAGTTGGATGCAGGCGCTAAGGGGTTTAGGTAAGTTTTAGGGACCGAGAAATGAAGTTGGATGCAGGCGCTAAGGGGTTTAGGTAAGTTTTAGGGACCGAGAAATGAAGTTGGATGCAAGCGCTAAGGGGTTTAGGTAAGTTTTAGGGACCGAGAAATGAAGTTGGATGCAAGCGCTAAGGGGTTTAGGTAAGTTTGAGGGACCGAGAAATGAAGTTGGATGCAGGCGCTAAGGGGTTTAGGTAAGTTTTAGGGACCGAGAAATGAAGTTGGATGCAGGCGCTAAGGGGTTTAGGTAAGTTTTAGGGACCGAGAAATGAAGTGGGATGCAAGCGCTAAGGGGTTTAGGTAAGTTTTAGGGACCGAGAAATGAAGTTGGATGCAGGCGCTAAGGGGTTTAGGTAAGTTTTAGGGACCGAGAAATGAAGTTGGATGCAGGCGCTAAGGGGTTTAGGTAAGTTTTAGGGACCGAGAAATGAAGTTGGATGCAGGCGCTAAGGGGTTTAGGTAAGTTTGAGGGACCGAGAAATGAAGAAGGATGCAAGCGCTAAGGGGTTTAGGTAAGTTTCTGGTTGAGGGTGCGCATGCGCAAGATCTTATAAACATACGAACGCACGAATCTAAGAGGCCAAAAACCAATGAAAACCAGAGGCAAACGCAAGTAATTGGAAGAGGTGGACGATGGAAGCAGCAGAAAAAACAGGCTGCCGCCGCAACAAGTGAGCACATGAACGTGAAATTTACGATTGTCAACTGACTGAGGCAAGTTCGGGAGATAACATACGAACGGACGTATATTTTAGGATAGAAACGCACGAGCGGACGGGAAAAATAGGATGATCGGCACCCAAATCCAAGCTGTTACATGTTTCTTTGAATCGACCCATTAGTGTACAATCATGAAAAAATCCGAGCATTCACTTGCTGGCTACCAGTCAGGTTTATTGTGGCGGCTCATTACAGAGGCTGGATCATTTCGCTCATTCTCTAGAGGGCGATATTGAGACCATTGAGTCACTGCACGCTGACTGGCTGTTTGTTGACACTTGTATTCAAATGAGCTACCCAGAATGCCTGGTGGCGCTCGACGGGCGTGAATATGGGGGGATTTTTGCGTAAATAATATTCGGTAACACATATTGTAGGCTTCATGTAGTATTTGTATCTGCGCCACGCTCATTGGTAATCATTAGTTTACTAATTGTGACACTCGCCCCAGGATGAGATGAGACCAATGGCAAGTGGAATGAGGCGATGAATGCTAGTAAGATTAAGTATATATGAGTCGTGGGCCTGAGTATCCGGCTTAGGCAATCAATTTTTGACTACGCTCATGTGCGCATTGAGCGTTGCTAATTGAGGTATAAGTAATAGGTTGGGGTGCAGCTGAAAGGAATGTGGGTCAGTTTGGGGGTCGAATGAGAGAAGTATGTGAGACATGTTGGGGTCATTTGACTGGGGTGGGGCAGAAGAGATTGTTATGGGGCGTGTTCGGGGTACATAGGAAAGGGGTATGAGAGCAGTATGTGAGATGTTGGGGGCAGATGAGAGGGATGTGCAGCTTTCCAATGGTGCTGTTTGTCTGCGTGCCTCTGAAATGCTATGAGGATAGATGTAGCAAAGCATGCCGGGGCCCAGTGAGGATCTTTGCCGATTCAGCTCTCAGATAATTGAGAGATAAAGCCTGCAGGTGGTCAGTTTCTATTTATTATTGCTTATTATGTAAACTAAGATTTATTGTTAGTAGTTGCACAATCTGCTTTCCCTTATTTTTTAACTTCTTGCCAAAAATTAACCCCTTGCCTCTGTGTAACATATATGCGACTTGGTAAATGTGACTGAATTGCAGCCCCGGCGCGGGTGTTGGTGCCTGGATTCCTGACAGGGTAATGGTAAGATTTACGGGCGTTCTGGGGCTTATGTGCGGAGTGGTATTCTGGATAGTCTCCCCAGCCTATTTTATAGTGCAACGCGGGTGTTGGTCTGCTTGACTGTGACTTTTGAATGAATGTCCAGGAAAATTATATATTGTTTTTTCTCAGCTTTACTTATATAGTGTTCTCAGCTTTAAAGTGGATCAAAACCCAGGATTTTGACTATCCTGCATTATGATCCTTTCCCCCGGGGGCACCCAGCTTTGTGAAACCCCCCAGGACGCCAAGACCAACTCACCTCTTCCCAGTCCCACGGCACGTCTAAGAGCAGGGGAGTGGTGATTGATCCTCTTACCTGTGGCATCCCAATTTGGGATATCCTGCAGTGTTGACGCCCCCCCCCCCCCCCCCCCGGATCGCCCTCAAAAATTACTTTTCAATTGGTTCCATGGCATATGCGCAGGCTCTTATTCAACCAACACTGTCTGCCGTGTGTATTAATGCACGGCATACATCTCTGTTTGATACGGGCTACAGGATAGTGAAAGGGGAGCAACATCACCAGTCTCCCTGTGGTCTGCAGCACGCTCCTGCTCCCAGCCTGATCTGAATGGCTGTGAGGTGCAAGGAATGTAGCCATGGCCCCGAATGTGCAGTGGAATTGCCGGAAAGGGCAGCCAGTTGGCGGGGTTTCACAAAGTGGGGCATCTGAAACTGTAACGCTCCATTGAGTGATAATCAAATAAACAGGTAACTGACCTTGAAATTGTCTTCGTCTATATAACATCACAGTGTTTTGATTTTATTCCCCACAGCAGGGCATCCCAAATCGGGATGAAAACCTGAGATAATGAACGTTTCAGGTTTTGTTTCTCCTTAAATTGGCAGCAGGAAGGGGCACCCAAAAGCTGCACACTGCAAAAAAGATGGAGAAAAATGATCCTGAAGCCCCATACTTCCCTCCTTCCATAATCTCTTGGTACAGCCACCAAATCCTGAATCACTTGAGTACCAGTAGCATTGTGTAAGCCTAGCCTGCAAAACTCACTGCCTGCATGCTATCTCATGGGGCCAGGATGTACCGCAGAAATGTGAAAACAGGGGAGTAATGGGTCTGTTGACTCAGATGTTGCCACTACTATGTTTTGTCGGGTTAAAGGGCCAGACAGACAGGTGCCATTGCCAGAAGGCAAAATATGATGGTGCAGTACAGAGCGGCATAGAGTGCCACCTGTGCAATGCACTGGGCACAATGCAGTACACCATAGTATACTTATATCACAGTGTGGAAGGGCCATGACAGTGAACCAAAACCTGCAAAGTTCCCCTGGATTGCTATAAAAAGTAACTTTTTAGCAATCCCACAGTGCATGCATAGTCTACATGCAAACACATGCTGCTCAATCATATGCACGACATACCTTGTTTCCCTGACAATACGAAAGGTCTTATATTATTTTTTTTCCCCTGAAAAAGGTGGTAGAGATTATTTTCTGGGGATGTCTTAATATGAATACAAATAGTAATATAATTGTCCCCACATTTGTTAGCTAGGCTGTAATACAATCAGTCACCAACCCAAATCTGTGCCTACCTTATACTGATATCATGCAGTGGTATATGTCAGCCCTATCAGTGTGACGCAAGTTTGTAGTTTGCTCGCCCTGTAACACAGCACCATCTTCATTACCTTCCTTAATTTGGGTAAGTCCGGACTCCCCTGCCTCCCTCCAAGCTTACCTTGCTCAGCCCAAGATTTCCTGCCGCTTTAGGAGCTGTGCACAGCCATCTTGCACAGAGCCACATCCCCAGCTCCATGCGTGCTCCTGCCCACCCATTGCACTGTATGGGCTGCTGGGAGCGCACATAGTGCTGAGGATGCTGCTTTGTGCGGGCGTTAGCAGGAGTGCTGGATCCGGGCAAGGTGAACTTATTCTTTTGACTGTAAAACTGACAGCGAAGGCGGTGACAGCAGCACAGTCGCACCTGTCCCTCCACTGCACCTGGAAGAGATGGGGGGGCAGCTTTCCTGAGAGCCCCAAGTACCCCAGTGCTGGCCATGCTGACTGTATGCAGTGTTGGACTGGGATGCCTGGGGGCCCACCCCACATTTACATGCACGTAATACTGGCTTACAGTAAGGGCCCATGCACAGAAATATTATGCCAAACCATATTGTCTCTTTCTGAGCATTTGGCGATGCCACAAACAAGTGCTACACAGTTTAGGTCTGGTGACGAAGGCCCTCAAAGGGGCCCCTGTGCCCACCAGGTTTTTTCCTGGTAATTTTGTGGCCCAATCCAAGCTTGAATGTGTGAGTCCACCAATCACGCCACAGGGAGCTGCTGCTGTAGGGATGGAGGAACTTTAAAGCAGACCAAAGATCTCGAGGTCACCAGTAAACATACTTTTCCCAGAAACTTCCACCCCATTGTAAACATTAGCGGCCACATCCCCTGCATGGAGCTGAGGTGACTGAGGTGTGTTCGCATGCCTAGCCAAGGTGCGAACGAGAGCATGCCGTACACTGCAGAGAGTTTTGGGATCCCTCGGCTTCCTTATACCGGGTTCGGCATGTGATGCTGATTGGATGAGATTCTGGGAAAAGGAGCGTTTTGGGGATGAACTTGGGGGTTTTACATACCAGGGCAAGGACCAGGACCCAGAAAGGTGAGAATCCCAGGTTTTGGTCCACTTTAAGTCTGATCAGAGCAGTTGCTTGTTCACATAAGGCTTACAGAGTCTAGAAGACTCCAATTTATTGATCCCTGGGGCATCGATATTTGGTAGTGAAATCCTCATGGTTGCCTGGTATATGCACATAGCCGTAAATCCCATGGCGCATGTGCAGGCTGTCGCATCACCGCTCACCTTTGTCTAAGGCATGTGCCCATGCTGAGCAATTCTGAATGGCTAGTGTCGTTATTAGGATGAAGAGACACATGCCCTCCATTCAGCTTACTAGATGATCTGATGTCAGATCAGTTTATTATAAATGAATTGATCGAAATTAATTTATTGCAAACCATTCATTGGTTGGCAGCACATGTGCGGTAGGATCCCACTGGAGAAGAATAATATCCATGTTATGGGGTGATTTGGGGGGATTCTCTGCCGCACTGCCTGTTATGGGGTGATTTGGGGGGATTCTCTGCTGCACTGCCTGTTATGGGGTGATTTGGGGGGATTCTCTGCTGCACTGCCTGCTATGGGGTGATTTGGGGGGATTCTCTGCTGCACTGCCTGTTATGGGGTGATTTGGGGGGATTCTCTGCTGCACTGCCTGCTATGGGGTGATTTGGGGGGATTCTCTGCTGCACTGCCTGTTATGGGGTGATTTGGGGGGATTCTCTGCTGCACTGCCTGTTATGGGGTGATTTGGGGGGATTCTCTGCTGCACTGCCTGTTATGGGGTGATTTGGGGGGATTCTCTACTGCACTGCCTGTTATGGGGTGATTTGGGGGGATTCTCTACTGCACTGCCTGTTATGGGGTGATTTGGGGGGATTCTCTGCTGCACTGCCTGTTATGGGGTGATTTGGGGGGATTCTCTGCTGCACTGCCTGTTATGGGGTGATTTGGGGGGATTCTCTGCTGCACTGCCTGTTATGGGGTGATTTGGGGGGATTCTCTGCTGCACTGCCTGTTATGGGGTGATTTGGGGGGATTCTCTGCTGCACTGCCTGTTATGGGGTGATTTGGGGGGATTCTCTACTGCACTGCCTGTTATGGGGTGATTTGGGGGGATTCTCTACTGCACTGCCTGTTATGGGGTGATTTGGGGGGATTCTCTGCTGCACTGTCTGTTATGGGGTGATTTGGGGGGATTCTCTGCTGCACTGCCTGTTATGGGGTGATTTGGGGGGATTCTCTGCCACACTGCCTGCTATGGGGTGATTTGGGGGGATTCTCTGCTGCACTGCCTGTTATGGGGTGATTTGAAGGGTTCTCTGCTGCACTGTCTGTTATGGGGTGATTTGGGGGGATTCTCTGCTGCACTGCCTGTTATGGGGTGATTTGGGGGGATTCTCTACTGCACTGCCTGTTATGGGGTGATTTGGGGGGATTCTCTGCCGCACGGCCTGTTATGGGGTGATTTGGCGGGATTCTCTGCTGCACTGCCTGCTATGGGGTGATTTGGGGAGATTCTCTGCTGCACTGCCTGTTATGGGGTGATTTGGGGGGATTCTCTGCTGCACTGCCTGTTATGGGGTGATTTGGGGGGATTCTCTGCTGCACTGCCTGCTATGGGGTGATTTTGGGGGATTCTTTACTGCACTGCCTGTTATGGGGTGATTTTGGGGGTTCTCTACTGCACTGCCTGCATGGAAGCTGCCATCTTGCCACATACATGAGTCCAGCTCATATAAAAACCCAATCCCACAGTCAAAATTGCCTCACATATCAATGCAATCCTCCTTTATTTCTATTTCTTTATTTCTCTGCCGCACTGCTTGTTATGAGGTGATTTGGGGGGATTCTGTGCCACACTGCTTGTTATGAGGTAATTTGAGTGGATTCTCTGTTGCACTGATTTTTATGGGGTAATTTGGGGGGATGCTTTGCCACACTGCCTGTTATAAGGTAATTTGGGGGGATTCTTTGCCGCACTGCCTGTTATGAGGTAATTTGGGGGGATTCTCTGCCACACTGCCTGTTATGAGGTAATTTGGGGGGATTCTCTGCCACACTGCCTGTTATGAGGTAATTTGGGGGGATTCTCTGCCACACAGCCTGTTATGAAGTAATTTGGGGGGATTCTCTGCCACACTGCCTGTTATGAGGTAATTTGGAGGGTTTCTCTGCAGCACTGCCTGTTATGAGGTTATTTGGGGGGATTGTTCTGCTGAATTGCCTGTTATGAGGTAATTTGGGGGGATTCTCTGCCACACTGCCTGTTATGAGGTAATTTGGGGGGATTCTCTGCCACACAGCCTGTTATGAAGTAATTTGGGGGGATTCTCTGCCACACTGCCTGTTATGAGGTAATTTGGAGGGTTTCTCTGCAGCACTGCCTGTTATGAGGTTATTTGGGGGGATTGTTCTGCTGAATTGCCTGTTATGATGTAATTTGGAGGGATTCTCTGCTGCACTGCCTGTTATGAGGTAATTTGGGGGGATTCTCTGCCACACTGCCTGTTATGGGGAAATTTGGAGGGTTTCTCTGCAGCACTGCCTGTTATGAGGTTATTTGGGGGGATTGTTCTGCTGAATTGCCTGTTATGAGATAATTTGGGGGAAGGCTCTGATGCACTGCCTGTTATGAGGTAATTTGGGGGAATTCTCTGCAGCACTGCCTGTTATGAGGTAATTTGGGGGAATGCTCTGATGCACTGCCTGTTATGAGGTAATTTGGGGGAATGTTCTGATGCACTGCCTGTTATGGGGTGATTTGGGGGAATGCTCTGATGCACTGCCTGTTATGAGGTAATTTGGGGGAATGCTCTGCTGCACTGCCTGTTATGAGGTAATTTGGAGGGATGCTCTGCTGCACTGTTTTTTATGGGGTTATTTGCGGAGATTGTTCTGCTGAATTGCTTGTTATTTGGTGTTTAGGGAGGATGGTCTGCTGCATTGCTTGTTATGATGGTGTTATGATTGGGGGGTCCTGCACACAGTCTATTTTCAAGGAGGGGGGTTATATGGGGCAGGACACACTGCAGAAGGGCCGGTGTGAACTAAAAAATCTCAAGCCATTTTTTAACCCCAGTCCATCCCTATTGATGCTTCACCTCTTCCCACAAGAACTGATCAGTGGTAAGTATGCACTGCCTGTTAGGTGATTTGGGGGTGGATTTTCTGCCGCACTGCTTGTTATGATTTGATTTGGGGGGATTCTCTGCCACACTGCTTGTTATGAGGTAATTTGAGGGGTTTCTCTGTTGCACTAATTTTTATGGGGTAATTTGGGGGGATTCTTTGCCGCACTGCCTGTTATGAGGTAATTTGGGGGGATTCTCTGCTGCACTGCCTGTTATGAGGTAATTTGGGGGGATTCTCTGCCACACTGTCTGTTATGAGGTAATTTGGGGGGATTCTCTGCTGCACTGCCTGTTATGAGGTAATTTGGGGGGATTCTCTGCCACACTGCCTGTTATGAGGTAATTTGGGGGGATGCTCTGCTGCACTGCCTGTTATGAGGTAATTTGGGGGGATTCTCTGCCACACTGTCTGTTATGAGGTCATTTGGGGGAATGCTCTGCTGCACTGCTTTTTATGAGGTTATTTGGGGATATTGTTCTGCTGAATTGCTTGTTATTTGGTGGTTGGGGGGATGGTATGCTGCATTGTTTGTTATGATGGTGTTATGATTGGGGGGATTCTGCACACAGTCTATTATCAAGGAGGGGGGGGGGGGGTATATGGGGCTGGACACACATCTCAAGCCATTTTTTAACCCCAGTCCATCCCTGTTGATGCTACACCTCTTCCCACAAGAACTGATCAGTGGTAAGTATGCACTGCCTGTTATGAGGTGATTTTGGGGGGATTCCCTGCTGCACTGCTTGTTATGAGGTGATTTGGGGGAATTCTGTGCCACACTGCTTGTTATGAGGTAATTTGAAGGGATTCTCTGTTGCACTGATTTTTATGGGGTAATTTGGGGGGATGCTTTGCTGCACTGCCTGTTATGAGGGAATATGGGAGGGATTCTCTGCCTGTTATGGGGTAATTTGGGAGGGATTCTCTGCCTGTTATGAGGTAATTTGGGGAGATTGTTCTGCTGAATTGCCTGTTATGGGGTAATTTGGAGAGATTCTCTGCTGCACTGCCTGTTATGGGGTAATTCGGAGGGATTCTCTGCTGCACTGCCTGTTATGAGGTAATTTGGAGGGATGCTCTGCTGCACTGCTTTTTATGGGGTTATTTGGGGAGATTGTTCCGCTGAATTGCTTGTTATTTGGTGGTTAGGGGGGATGGTCTGCTGCATTGCTTGTTATGATGGTGTTATGATTGGGGGGTTCTGCACACAGTCTATTATCAAGGAGGGGGTTATATGGGGCAGGACACACTGCAGAAGGGCCGGTGTGAACTAAAAAAATCTCAAGCCACTTTTTAACCCCAGTCCATCCATGTTGATGCTTCACCTCTTCCCACAAGAACTGACCAGTGGTAAGTATAAGGGTGAATAGAAATGGCAGGGCAGCCCTAATGCGGGTTCCTTTGTGCTATTAGTGCAAGGGGAACTCCAGTCACTTTTCACATATCTATGAGAGAAATGGCATCCCGACTGACAATGTTCCACTGTTCATACACCACTCTCTGGGTAATATCTGCCCATGGTCATGTGGTCTGATTCTGCATGCCAATCCACCAAGCAGACCATGTAACTGCTAGCAGCCAATCGATTAAACTCCTGTGGCATAAAATGAGTGTTGGTCCACTTTAAGTAGGAATTCCAATAAAGAGTGACCAGAGGTTCTTTTGCACTTATAGCACAGAGGCTTCCCCCATTAGTGGTGTCCCACCACTTCTCAGCCCACTTAAAGGGCCACTCCAGACCCTTCCTGAAAAAAAACAACCTGCACCCAGGGCCGTATTTGCCGCAAGGCAATTCTAGGCCGGTGCCTAGGGCGGCAACATTGTGAAGGGGCGGCTCTTCAGGGATGCAGAACAAAAAAAAATAAATAAAATAATTTTTTTTTTTCTCCCCCCCCCCCAGCTGATCAGGGGGGGGGGCGATCGTGAGGCCACCGATCCGCCGGCAAAACGCCCCCCACCTCGACCAGCCCCGCCCCACCTCATCCTGCTCCAGCTCGAAGCCGCCCTCTGTCTTCCATAACAGCAGCGTCACACCAACAATTGCAGGAGCTTGGGGGCAGGTCTTGCTGGCTGTGTCTTCCTGGTGAGGAGGCTCCGCCCCCCAGACGCATCATCAGACTGCTGCCTGGCTCTCCCGGGCTGTGCGAGGAGGAGCTCTAGTACTACTAAGGTAGGTGCGTGTGTGTCTATATCAGTGTGTGTGACTGTCAGTGGGTGGGTGTGTGTGACTGTCAGTGGGTGGGTGTGCGTGGGTGTCACTGTCTATCAGTGTGTGTGTGTCACTGTCTATCAGTGTGTGTCTCTGTGAGTGTCACTGTCTATCAGTGTGTGTCTCTGTGTGTGTCACTGTCTATCAGTGTGTGTGTGTGTCACTGTCTATCAGTGTGTGTGTGTGTCACTGTCTATCAGCGTGTGTCTCTGTGTGTGTCACTGTCTATCTGTCTCTGTGTGTGTCACTGTCTATCAGTGTGTATGTGTGTGCCACTGTCTATCAGTGTGTGTGTCTCTGTGTGTGTCACTGTCTATCTGTCTCTGTGTGTGTCACTATCTATCAGTGTGTCACTGTCTATCAGTGTGTGTGTGTGTGGGTGTTGTCACTGTCTATCAGTGTGTGGGTGTTGTCACTGTCTATCAGTGTGTGTGTGTGTGTGTGTGTGTGTCACTGTCTATCTGTGTGTGTCACTGTCTGTCTCTGTGTGCGTCAAATCAGTGTGTGTGTGTGTGTCACTGTCTATCTGCCTCTGTGTGTGTGTCTGTCTCTGACTCTGTCTATCTGTCTCTGTGTGTTAGACTTTATATATATTTACCATTTAATAAAGCACTGAGAACTCTGTCTCTTGTTTGCATGATGGGACCCTGATTAAAGCAGAACAAAACCCAACAGCCCCCAGTAAGGAATCTAAGATTCCAGGGCCAGCCGCTGGCTTTCCCCTGATTCGGGATGCCCCCCTTTGTGAAACTCCTCAGGATGCTGGTAACTCGCCTTTCCCCGATCCAATGGCGCATATGCCAGCTCTCATCCAATTAAAGCCGCTTGTCTATCGACAATTTTGTTTACAATGGAGAGCATGTGCTGCTGCATCCCCGGTGGTCTGCATAGGCTCCTGCCTCAGCCATTCAGTTAGGTTGGGACAGGAGCGTGTACGCCACGGGGGATAGCGCAGCAGCGCATGTTCCCCATTGAAGGCAATCTGCCAAAAGAGCAAAAGGCTCTGATTGGGCGAGAGCATGCGCTTGCGCCTTAGGACCAAGGAGAAGTGAGTTTTACTGGGAAACTGGGGGGCTCATATAGCAAGGCATCCCAATTCAGGATGCCCCAGGGACGCAGAAGAAAACCTGTCCATCAGGAGCTGGGGCAATTCAGTATAAGCTTTATTTGGAAAGGGGGAGGGTGCTATTCTGAATCTTTGCCCCGGGTGCAGTGAGTGGGGAAGTAGAGGGGGTCAACCACCAGGGCCAGCTGATGTCACCTTAGGGCATCCCTTTCTGTGATTCCCCATTGTGTGAGCCCCCCCCAAATCCTCAGGTCAGAAGTCACTCACAGTGCTCTCCAGCCATTGACACTTTCCTGGCCTCCCTGTAGCTGAAGCTGGGGATGGGAGTGCGACACATGCAGCAGGGGGAGCAGGGGGACCAGGGATGTGGATACTCCTGTTTTCCTCTGCCACAGCTCTTGTATAAACGGTGAATTGCGCAAGAGAGCATCACAAATCTGAATGCCCCAGAGGAGGTACCAAAATCCAGGATAGTGAACTTCCTGGGTTTTGGTCCACCAGTGACCGTCCTGGAATCTACAAGATTCCAGTGCCAGCCACTGGTTTTCGCTTCAAGCTTCCCTAATCGGGGCACCAGTAAAAACTCACCTTTCCATTCTCCAGCAGCACAAGCACAGACTCCAAATCAATGAGAGCTGTCTGCCATGACTATGTCATTGGTCCGGCAGCTCTCAGTGTGAATGGGGAGCATGTGCTGCCGCATTCCTGGTGGCATGTGCGCGCTCCCGACCCAGCCATTCAGATAGCTCCCCATTTAAGTCAATGAGAGCCGCCTGCCAAATGACAGTCAAAGCAGACGGCTCTCATTGGAGGAGAGCCCACTCATGTGCCACACACACACTATTACCCCCATTACCCCACAACCTACACACACACACACTATTACCCCCGAAACACTTTATGCCCCCCACTACACAACCATTAACCACACACATTGTGAGTTTTTATGGGTGAACTGGGGGGTAACACACAGCGTGGCATCCCAATTCAAGATGCTCTGGAGGCACAGTACAAAAATCAGGAAAGTCAAATTCCCAGGGTTTGTTACACTTTAAAAGCTGGTAAACCTGATTGAGGATGCCCCTGTTTGTGTGCAGGCTTACAGTGATTCAGAATATTCACCTGGAAATCTATTCTGAATAAATGGAACACTACGTGGGATGCCACCTTTGGCTGCACATGCACTAGGGAAAGGAAAGATTTATGGCTATCCATGGGGGTTTTACCCAGTGGGGCATCCTGAAGAGGGAATCGGCTGGCCTTGGAGTCCTTTAGACTTTAGGGCTGTCCAAAACTGGTTTCACAATGGGTTTGGTTAATGGTGTTGTTTAGTGGAGGGGTAATAGCGTGCGTGTAGGTCACAGCAAACTGCTGGCATTTGGCTGTGTGCTGTTGGACCTGGTAGGTGAGTGAATACTGGCATCCTGGGGGGGTTCACACAGTGGAGCAAAATGGGGAAAGTCAAATTCACAGCTTTTGTTCCACTTTAACTGTATGATTGGGAGGTTAAAACAGAAACTGGGTTTTGGCAGCCTAAATTAGTATAGATTGCATCACCTGGCTCTCTATTATGAATGGGAGGTTTGGAACCACCTGCTGGCTGCTCCCTTCCTGCTGTGCATACCTGTGCTGGCCATTAAGCCAAAGGGGTTCCACTGCGGGCTGCGGATGCGCTGTGGGATCAATGGAAAGATTTATGGCGATCCCAGGGGTTTAACAGAGTGGGGCATCCTGAATTGGGATGCCTTGGGGAGAGGTAATTGGCTGGCGCTGGGTGGTTATAGTCTGGTCAGGTGTGAGGGTTAGGTGTGGGATGTGTGTGTATAGTGGGGGGAGGGTAATAGAGTAGGACGGTGTGATGGGCATAATGGTGTGGGTTAACTGTGGGGCTAATGGTGTGAGGGGTTGATGGGGTGTTTGCCCTTTCTCTGATTCCTCTTATTTCTTACCTTATCCTTGCTCCCTTGATTGACCCATGATTGTCTGCCAGCCACCAGGTCGACTGGATTCTGGACCCAATGTCTACTCAGGGACCCAGTTTTATTGAGGGAGCGAGGATAGGGTAAGAAAGATTGGACTTGCAGCAGTAGTATGTGAGCATCAGCATTGTGAGCAATTGTGATCAATACCTATTTTGTAATGTCAGTGGGTTAAATTGTATGTCTGGCCTCCTGGCCACAGGCCCCTGACAAATCTTGTCCCTGGGGCATCCCGATTCTAGATGCCCCACTGTGTGAAACCCCCTCTGATTGGCCATCCAACTCACCTTTCTGCTGTGCCCATGTGCGGGCTCTTGTCCAATCAGTGCTATGCTGTGCATACTAATGCCCTTGTTTTGGACTATGCATCAGCATCCCTAGGTTCCAGGGGCCCTTAGTTGGCTGGCCCTGGAGTCTTTTGGAGTCCAGAGCCAGCTGGGCCGGTGATTCATTCATTTTAAAAATAAAAAATGTGACTTACCTGGCCACAACCAGTTGGCCATTCTCCCCACACTCTGTGGCTACCATGAAATCGCTGCTTAATTGGCTAATCATTGTGAGACCTGCGTTGGTACTGCACTGATTGGCTGGCTAAGCTGCCAGTTGCATTTGGGGTTCTGATTGTTAATTGTGGGGTCTGGGTAGATCTTTCTGTACTATGCCTATTAATTGTGGACTCTGTTCTTGCACCAGGAGCTTAAAGCTGCCAAACAGCCAAACTATTAAAGTTTTGACTCTCAACTCAACAAAAGGTAAAAGAAATTTAGTTTGCAAAAAAGGGGTCCACTACTTATTTATCTGGATACAGTTTATTCCATGATTTCGCTTTTATTCTTTGATCTATTTGGGTAAGAATTTATTCTGTGGGTATGGTTTATTCTGTTTTTTTTTCTGGTAGTTCTCATGTTCTAAGTTCTGATTTATGCAGAGTATATTTGTAGTTATAGGTCAAGGCAGCTGGATTTAGTGGTATTTTTCTTAAAGACAATTTGTTAGTCAGTCACCAGCTTTGCTGACTTGCTGCATCCCCCATTTACTCCACTGTTGTAGCCTCCTGTACTCTACCTCTTTCACTTATTTGGGGGGGTGAAACACAAATAGTGCCTAGGGCAGCATGAACCCTAAATACGGCTCTGCCTGCACCTAATAGCAATCCTGCTAATGTAATAAAAGAAAAAAAAGAAAAAGACACGTCACCCTGAATCCAGCCCCCGTGGCCGGCGGTGCCACAGCTGGTGGCACGGAACTCCCACCGCTATCTTACTGACCAGCCATTGGAGCAGATGCTCTGTGCATTGCGTGCGCTCGTGCCCATCCATTCACATTCCCACATCCACGACTTCAGCTTAGCAAAACACAGCAATTGAAATAGTGTGAAACCAGCCTGACACAGAGCCGACAATAGCAGTAAAAGCGCCAGTAAGTTACATGGACATATCTTTCAGAGAAAGTTACTGTGCTGTTTCTCCATATCCGCTAGAGGGCAATATCGAGGCGGCTACATTTCGGAAGCTGTGTCCAAGCTTATCCTGCAGAGGGCGGAGCTGTATTCTGGGTAAATTTATTTGCAAATGAATTTACCCAGAATACCTCGGCGCGATCAACTTATGCGATTTTGCAGCATTTTCTAGGTAAAAAGATCATTTATAAATTTAATTCTGGGCTTTTGCCGCATCCCTGCCTGTCTCTCGCCTATGATTCGATAATAACTTTACCAGAAGGGGAAAATTGGTGTTCTCCGCAGGCTTTGAAGACGGTGCGGAGAGGTGGGGATGGACGGCGCGGTGCACTCTGGTATCTGTTGGGTTTAATACCCTCAGTTTGTAGCAAGCAATTTTTGGAGGCGCTCGCTCTCGTGAGGAGCGCTGTCATTGTGTTAATAATGAAGGTTCAGTTGATGATCTTGTAGATTCCTGGGTGCTGGTCCACATTAAACAGTTTATGTTTATGGGGGTTGAGAGGGAATTTAATTTCTTATCTCTTCCGTTCTGGGGCACCACCAGTAGCAATGAGGCAGGACTGCAAGAAATAAAATAGCTCTTCCCGGATTATGGGCAGGCTGTGGCGGATTCACCTCTGTTCGTTTTTTTTTGCAGTCGCAAGTCACTGTGAAGATGTCTGGATTTTTTTTTATAGTTACAGTACTGACTAGGAGCTGGGGCTTCCACTCTGTCTCCAAGTCCCTCACCAGCTGCAGGAACCTGCTACAGTAGAGTACCTGATCTCTGTGCCTTGCATGGTGGCCCTGCTGTGTGCCTCCCCCTGTACCCCAATCCCTCTACCCCCTGGGTCATCAATCCCCATCACTCCCTCATGGCTGCTGGGTGGGGCCTGAGGTAGGTGGCCAGTCCATTCAGGAAATCCTGGACCCTGAACAGTTACGTTTGGTGGAAGCTCCACATGGAATCTCTAAGGTTGGTTGTGACATCGCTGCAACGGGGATTTTCTGGCCACAGTGGGCAAAGGATGCTTCTCTGCATGTCTTGATCTTTCCTGATCACCAACAATACCTGCACTTCGCAGTGGGCAACTGACATGGCACTGCCGTTCAGACAGTCCACGAGTGTTCAGGAAAGTCTTGGCAGTGGTGATGGTACTCCTGCAGAGGCAGGGTATGCACATCACCCCATAACTGGATGACTTGCTCATTCAAGCCCATCTCGGACAGAGGCACTGCAGGATGATCGGACAGTCCTGTCCACGCTGGAACTTTTTGGGTGGGTAATCAACTACCCAAGTCCCAGATGGTTCCCTCCATAGTGGCGACCTATCTAGTTATGACACTGGATACTTGAGGGAGGCGGGTCCTTCAATTGCAGAGGGGCACGGCCCTTCAGGAGGTGGTCGCTGCTGACAGAATTCAATTCAATTTATTGTCGCCAAGTACATCGTGAGATGAACAAGGAATTCTTTTTGGCATATACACAGTGCAAAAACAGTTAACAGTTAACTACAGTAGAAACAGAGAGACACAGACACAGAAAACCTTCCAAAGTGCAAATGATACTGGCTTGAGCCTGGGCCTATGATGCCTGGCTATTGTGTATGTGGACAGCCAAAGGAAAGAAACCCTTCCTAGACTTAGCAGTTCTGCAGGCTGGTACCGAGAGACACCGCCCAGATGGTAAGTACTGGAGTAGGGCGTGAGAGGGATCCCAAAGTATCTTTTCTGCCCGAGTCTTGATTCTGCGTTTGTGCAGTTCCTGCAGGGATGGTAAGGGGGCTCCAATTATTCTTTCTGCTGTCTTTATTGTTCTTTGGAGTCTACACTTGTCCCTTTTTGTAGATCCCTCGAACTAGCCAGAGAATGAAAAACATAGTACAGAACCTTTGATGGTATGGAAGAAGAGCACTATCAACCTTTTCGACAGACCAGCCTTCTTCAGTTGCCTCAGGAAGAGTCTCTGGTGTGCTTTCCTCAGTAGAGCGGTGGTGTTCCTTTCCCAGCTGAGGTTGTTGGAGATGGTCACACCCAGAAATTCCGTCTCACGTTCTCTTTTGATTTCCACTCCCTTGATGGACAGGGATGACATGGGGAAGACCATTCCACAATCAGACAGGGCATGCGTCGCCTTGGACTGATGGTGTCTACCACTGAGACAATAGTTCCTTATGCCCAGTTCCACTCCAGGTCTCTACAAATGTTGCTCCTATCGAAATGGTGCAGGACTGTGCAGACGTTGGACCATCACTTCATATTGACGGCCCATGCCTGGCAAACCCTGAATTGGTGGCTGCACCAGCAGTCGCTGGCAGTGGGTTAGTCTTTGCTGCCAGTCCGGTGGGTCGTCCTGACCATAGACTCCAGTCTGACGGGTTGGGGTGGTGTTCCGGACAACCAGACAGTTCAGGGTCTCAGGGACCAGTGGTTGCACAGTCTTCTAATCAATGTGTTGGAACTGAGGACGATTCTGCTGGTTCTCAGGCACTGTGCTGCCTAGCTCCAGGGCCCTCCAGTCAGAACAGTCAAACACTTCCACGGCTGTGGCTTGCATGAACCATCAGGGGCGTACCAGGAGGTGGCAGGCATTTCAGGAAGTGAGTTGCATCATGAGGTGGGCAAAAATTCACGTTCTGTGCATATGGTGGTTCACATTCCGGGGGTGGAGAAACCACAGGTTGATTATTTGAGCAGGGAGATGCTGTGAGCAGATTCCTATCATTCTGTTCACCCCGTTTGGTGGCTATACCAAGGGATGATGGAAGAAGGTAAGTATGGGGCATTGGGATCAGACTTCCCCAGCCATCATGCAGCTTTCTTCTTTTGGGTGTCCCCCTGCTGCCGAATTAATGAGGAACAAAGTTTCAAGTTCTGGGCTATGTTGAAGTGGACCAAATACCTGTTTCATTTATTATCTCTCCAGAGAGCATCCTCGCTCGGGATGCTCTTCTGCGTGAACCCTTAAGGATTGCCTTGAAACGTACCTTTCCGGCAATCCCACTGCGCATTCGTGGGTCGTGGTCGCATCCTCTCATCTTGCAACTAGGGCCTGGCACACCGCAGGGAGACCAGTGACAAGGTCACTCCTATTTTGCTATGCTCTGTTCCAAAGCAGGATCGTACAGTGCATTGTACACACCACAGACTGATGCAGATTGAGAGCCTTGTGCATGCATGAAGGGACAAACAGAATAGTGATTTTTAGGGGCAATCCGGGGGGTTTCACACAACAGGACATCCCAAATTGGGATGCTCCAGGTAATTGGTAATTGGTCAACTTCAAGGGACTTTCAACAAAACAAAATGTCAATACAAAAAGCCTGGTGTGTAACAAGGACTAAATGTCCAGTGGAATGTTAACAATCAATATTGAGCATGGGCCACTGCCATACATATGGTTGCATATAGACTACTCCCAACATAATATGCAATGGTTCTGACATTGGCAGTTAGAGGATCTATGAGTAGATATGGAATGGTGTCAGTTTTTGTGTACAGGCAGGGCGATTACAGGAGAAATGATCATTATTCTTTTAGTTATGGTGAGAAATCAAACTTGACATTTCGCCAATTCTGGATGCCTTGGGGGAAGAGACCAAAACCCAGCATAGTAAAAATCCTAGATTTTGGTCCACTTTAAAGCATAATCTAAAATATTCCAGGTTTGGCCGCTGGCTTTTTTTTCCCGGGGCAACCCCAATGTAAACACCCCCCCCCCTAGTTCGTCCACTACAACTCTATGCGCCAATGGCACATGCACGGGCTCTTATCCTATGAGAACCGCTGGCCTGACTACGTTATTCGGCAGACTGCTGTCATTGGTTTAAATGGAGAGTGCACACAGCCACATCCCCTGCATCACCACATGGCCAATCACATCTATCCAAGTCTATGGAAGCTGCTTGCTGAATGATGTAGTCACAGCAGATGGCCATCTTTGAACAAGAACCCACACATGTGCCTGGAGCGTGGAAAGATGATTTGTAGTGGGTGAACTGGGGGGGTTTCACACTGTGGGGCATCACAATTCTGGCATGGAACCAAACCTGGTAGTCACATTTTTGGGATTTGTTTTGCTTTAAAGTAGACCAGCAGGCATGGTTGTGCATAGCCCAAAAAAGAGATGCCGTCCCCAGCCACACATGCAGTGGGGGTCTGGGCCAACTTGGGAGAGGGAATCAAGTGGTTCTGGAGTCTTATGGACTCCAGCACTGCTTTTGGTCCTTAAAGTGGAACACTGGCACATTTAATAGACTCCAGGGCCAGCCTATTCCCACACCCTAGGGCATCTTGATTTGGAATGCCTCGCCATGTGATACCCCCTTGAATAGCTGCATAAACTTACCTAGCCACAATCCAATGCATAGGTGCTAGGGCCGCGTCCCTACTATACCTTTTAACTTATGCCATGCATGTGAGTGGTTGATGCTAGTGTTCCCACTAGAGGTGAGCAGGGATGCGGCCTAATGCATGTCTGAGAGGTTATCAGAGCTGAATGGAGGAGAATGTGCAGATTGGCTGAGTGTTCCGCATCTGTGCCTTGGGCTTGCCAGAAGGTAAGAACTTGTAAGTGATCCACAGGTATATAACAGTAGGGCACCCCAAATCAGCAAGTCTTGCATGAGAGGAATACCATCCAGGAGAGTGACAATCCCAGGTCCTCCTGCTTAAGGTGGACCAACAGCCGCCCTGGAGTCTTACGGATTTCCACTCCATGGGGCATCGGGATTTGGGATGTCCTGCTGTGTGAAACCCCCAGATCCCCTGTAAAATGTACCCGGCCCCCAATCTAACGTCAAATGTATGGCCTGCAGCTGTACTGTGCTATATCTTTAGCAAGGCATTTGTGAATGGTCAATGCAGGCATGCATCCTGTTGTAGCCCATTAAGACTACCTTTGGAATTTACTCTTAAATCATTTATACAGACTTTAAGACCTAGATTCCATAAAATGAAGTCTTGTTTCTATGTATGATTGATCTTCTCAGGGCGGCATTTAAAGTGTCTCAAAACCCACGACAATCAGCCCAGGAATCAATCAATTTTCCCCCCCTGGGGCACCCAAAATTGGGGTGGCCCGCTGTGTGAAACTCCCCAGGTTACCCCATTCACTTACCTCATTTCCTGGTACCACGGCATCCCGCTATCCCTCAAGCAGGGCGCGTGCCCACGCCAGGCATTTGTGAATGGCCAGTGCAGGCACGTTCCCTGTTAGAGGTAAAGCGGAGGATGTGGCCGTCAGGGCGCTCAGAGCTGCTGCTCTTAGGCGCACTGTGGGATCGGGAAGAGGCAAGCTGGTCTTGGTGTCCTGGGGGGGTTTCACGCAGCGGGGCACCTCCGATCCATGATGAACGGTCCCCGTTAGTCAGTGACATCTACATGTCCTCTTCATCGCAGTGAATAGAGTGGGTGTACCAGCATCAATGTGACTGTGATCAATGTGTTTATCGCGGACGTTGCTTAATGACAGGCAATACACCTTGGATTGAACAAGGGACTCCATCTGACCTGGTAAGTGTGCGAGTGCCAGACAACCCCCGGTCAGTTAATTGGCTGGGCCATTACTTTGCTGGTTGCTGCATATTCTTTAGCTTTCCTTAGGATCTTTTTGTTAATTTCAAGCCAGACAAACCTGGAGAAGAGAGCCGTGAGCTTTCGTAGGTGAGATTTAGGGATGTTTATTGGAAGTGCCTGAAGGAAGTATAGTAAACAGAGAAGCAGGTTCATTTTAAGGGTGTTGCAGCTTTGATAAATGTAATAGATCCTGTAATAGAGGGGCAAAATTTAGAGGGAAGATTTTGTCTAGCGATTTGCTAATTTTGGTGCCTAGGTAGGTAATACTTTCAATCGCCTAATTAAAGGAAAAGGAATGATGGAGATTGTCTTCCCTTTCAGGTGGCAGGTTAATGTTGTGGGATTCTGATTTTTGTAGGTTTTTTTGACTCCACTGCACCCAGCATTCACACTCTGCAACAGGTTATGGGCCTAGTGACCAAATGAAGCAAGGCAACAGGATAAAGCCCAGTGAGTAAGCGCAGCCCATGTAGGGCAAAGCCAAGAATGGGAAACAGCACGGCCGGTGTGGAGATTGACATAAAAAAAGCTTTCCAGAGACATATCTTGTATACAATGAGACTCTAATATAAAAAGGGAGGGAGAATGGCCGGAAGATCAGAGCTTAAACTCTCAGTGGCCAAGCTGAACAATGACAATCAGCTATGGAAGTTTAAAGTGGAATTGCTTTTATCCAGAGAGGTTATCACTACAGAGAGGCCATAGGACAATTAGCAGGACTGGGACAGAAGAAAATGGACAGGCACGGGGCACCATAAGCTTACTAGTTGAAGACAGAGAAGGGCATGTGGGATGTACTGAAAAGACAGCATGAGATATCCAGTTTAAATAGCAAGTTTTTTCTTCTGGGGAAACTACAAAATGAGGCTTAGCAGAGAGCAGGATGTGCAGGAACATATAAATGCCATGATAGAAATGATTGCACAACTCAGATCAATCAGTGAGAATATAACAGACAGTCATGCCGCCGGCATGACGTTGTGCAGCTTATCCGATACATATACTGCACTTATTAATGCCTTGAGACAAGGTCTGAGACACTAGCATTTGTAAAGACCAGGCTCATAGATGAGTATCAGCGAAGAAAGGAGCTTGTGCATGACTCCACAGAAACTGACACCAAAACAGCTTCTACAGCTACGGACACAAAGCTACACAGGGAGGAAACCAAGGTGTGCTTTAGGTGCCACAAACAGAGACACATAAAAAGAGACTGTACTATATGGAAAGCAGTGCAAATGAGACAGCGTTCCTCTAAACAGAAAGTTAAAGATGCAGTCACTGTTCCATGTGAAGTGAACTGAAATGCTACATTTAAAGTGGACCAACTACCCGCTGATTGGACGAGCGGCCATGCATGCGCCATAGGACCACGGTGAGGTGAGTTTATTTGGGAGATCTGGGGGGTTTCACATAGCAGGGCACCCCCAATCAGGGTGCCTCGGGGGAGTGGGCCAAACCCCAGGATGGTCAAAATCCTGGGTTTTGATCCAGTTTAAAGTGGCAGGCAATCATACATTTCAAGGCTGGTGCACTGACTCAGGAACAACCAATCACATGACAAGTGATAGAAGCTTTTTCACAGAACTTGATCTGATTAACAAAGAGACTATTTACCTTACAGCTGAAAGTAAAATACATCCCTAAAAAAAGGATAAAAAAGCAGAATCAAAGCCACATTTTCCTAAAAAAACTATATACAAACAAGAAAAATCAAGTTTAATCTGAAAAAGCAACATCTCCCGAACAGAACGATACCCAACATGCATAGGTTCTGTCAAGGGAAGAGTTGCCAAACACCCCAAAGTAAAGCATGTGCGTAACGGTAATTTTACTTGAAAATTTCAGCTCTGCAGACAAAGTGCGCACCTTGCGATTTTTCAACCAAAACAACCCTTTACATTTGGAATATCCCCCATAAACCATATATTCCCTGAAAGTACACACGTTAAGCTTTCTAAGGGTACCCAGCTTGCTGTAGTGGGCTCATCTTTCTGGAATTAATTCCTCAAAGAATTCTTTGGTTGCGCAGGGTTTCCCTAAAAAATTTATAAAAAAGCTGAATAAAAAACACCTTTTCCTAAAATATAAATATGCAAACCAGAAAAAACAAGCTAAGTCTGAAAGCGCAAGGTCCCCCGAACAGAACAATACCCAACATGCATAGGTACTATTAACCCTTTTAATTGCCAGCTTACTTGAGATTTTGTCACCCTCTGTTGACAGGCCATTTTCCCCATTTTGCGTCATGTTTTGCGACATGTTTTGCGCCATTTTTGCTGGAACTTTCAGAAAAATTATATATTTTTTTTTTTTGCAGCAGAGTTTAGACTTTAACATGAAATGTCTTGTTTGTAATTTTTTTTTTTTTTTTTACAATATTATTAAGTGAAAAAAAAAATAAATAAATAAAATTTTTTTTTTAGAAAATTGACTCCTTTATTTTAAATAAAAAATGTATTTTATTAAGGAAAATCATATTGCATGTGAAAGCCCCATTTCTACCGATTAGAACGGTACCACATATTTATCGGTAGCCCCCGTTCCTGCCCAGGAGACCCCCCCTAACTGAAACAAGTATTTTATAACATTCACAAAAAAAAACACAAAAACCATCCACACTACAAAGGGTTAAATCGAGAAAAAAAATGACATAGGGTCCCCCCTCCCAGGGGAGGGAGACCCCATTTTTTTTTTTGATTTTTAAGGGTTAAAAACCCTTAAAAATCAAAAAAAAAAAATGACGTGGGGTCCCCCCTACCCAAAGTAACCAGCCCGGGACCAGCTATGGGGGCTTGTAGGCACAGAGTGGGGGGGCCAGCTTTTGTGGCCCCCCCACCCTGCAGCCTACGAGCCCACATAGCCCATGTGGGCCCGGGCTCTTCTGCCCCCCCCTGGCCTTTGGGGAGGCAGGTAATGGGGGTGCCGGGGGTTAATGGCAAGCCACCCGCTAGCGCAGGTGGCTTGCCATCCCCCCAGCCTTGTGAACTGGTATAGGGGTCATGGACCCCTTACCAGTTCACAAGAGGTTAAAAGTAAAAAATGACACAGACACACAAAAGAGAAAAAATATTTTATTATTTTTTTTTTTTTTTTTTTTACACTGTACTCACCTCCCATCCATCCTGGAGCACTCTGTCCCTCGGCGATCACTGGCTTCTGCTCCCTTGCTAGAAGCCTTTTATAGCTGCTGGATGACAGAACACAAAGGGTTAATCAAAAAAAAAAAATGACATAGGGTCCCCCCTCCCAGGGGGGGTGGACCCCATTTTTTTTTTGATTTTTAAGGGTTAAAAACCAAAAAAAAAATTGACGTGGGGTCCCCCTTACCCACAGTAACCAGCCCGGGACCAGCTATGGGGGCTTGTAGGCACAGAGTGGGGGGGCCAGCTTATGTGGCACCCCCACCCTGCAGCCTACGAGCCCACATAGCCCATGTGGGCCCGGGCTCTTCTGCCCCCCCCTGGCCTTTGGGGAGGCAGGTAATGGGGGTGCCAGGGGTTAATGGCAAGCCACCCGCTAGCGCAGGTGGCTTGCCATCTCCCCAGCCTTGTGAACTGGTATAAGGGGTCACATGGACCCCTTACCAGTTCACAAAGGGTTAAATGGTAAAAAAAAAAAGACAAGACGTTTTTTAAAAAAGTTTATTAAAAAAAAAAAAAAAACTTTTACTTTACTCACCTCCGATCTTCATCTTCTGTGTCCCGCGGCGATCTGCTGTCAGTGACGGCTGGGCAGAGAAGGGGGGAGGCAGGCGATCGGAGGATCGCCTACCTCCCTCCTTCCCCGCCCAGCCGTCACCGGCATCTGAGAAACGAACTGCCGGGTGCCCCGATGACACCCGGCGGTGACGTCATCTGGCCCCGCCCCGTGACGTCACCAAGATGGCGGCCGCCATCGGAAGAGGCAAGGGAGGAGGGCTGTTATGCCCCCTCCAGAAGACAGAAGAGCGGGGGGGGGGATCGGAGCCCCCCCCCGTGAAGAGGAGAGCCTGCGGGAGCCGGCGGGGACAAAGGTAGGTGACTGTTTTTTTTTTTTTTGTTTTTTTTTTTACAGTAAACCGGGCGGCTGCTGAAACGGGGGGGGGGGGGGGCACCCTGTTCCGGGCCCTCCCCTGCAGCCGGAGGGGCCCCGATGGGCGATCGGAGCCCCTCTGGCTGAAGAGGAGACCCGACCGGATCGAACGAGGGGTCAGGTAAGTGTCTTTTATTTTTACTTTTTTTTTTTTTACTGGGGAAAGTCAGGCACGTAAATTTTACGTGGCTGGCGTTTAACTGTTGGAGAGGCAGCCACGTAAAATTTACGTGGCTGGCGTTTAAAGGGTTAAAGCCACCCTTTTCTTTGTTTGAATCTAGCTTGCAAACTGGTTGGGGCTTCCCAAATCTCTACAATTTACCCATGCTGAGGAGCGGGTGTTGGGGTTGCTCCACCCCAACACCTATCAGGGGATGTCAGGCACCATGGATATCAATAGGTGGCATATGCCCACCAGTGGTAAGACTTGTTAGCAAATTGTAGCTTGGCACAGGAGGGAGTAGGCCAATCAAACACGCCACCTACCAACCTGAGTTCACACATGCACAGTCAACTTTGAGGGCTTGCCTGCTCAAGATATGCTGTGTGACATCACACAGAAGCAGCACCACCAGCAGATGTAGACGCTAGTTAGGCTCTGGTGGAGGTTGCTCTTCAAAGGCTGGAGGCCAACCAGGTTGCCCTTCAATGGCTGGAGAGGATTAAGGGCACAGCAAGCTGCAAACACCCAAAGCAAGGCAACATCCCCCAACTTGCCATGCTGGCCTTTGGGTTGGGTTCTGTTGACTTGCACCCACAGGTGTGCCATAACCCAACAACTTGTGACAATTAACAAGTAAATACAAAACAAATACCAAAAACCTGAACTTTGAAACGTATTTAATCACACCCAGACAAGGCAATGGATATAATTAATCACAAATGATATAAGTGAACTAAAACAGAACAAATCAAGAAAATGAGGTGTCTACCAAATGCTGGCAAATGCTTTGGACCGCATGGCTCTGGGTGCCAGCATGCAAATGTCCAGGAATCTCTGGAGCAGAAGAAGGGGTTGTCTCCTCCAAATATGCTGCCACTCTCTCGATCAAGGCAAAATTATGAAGTCCAATGCACGCCAAGCTATTTTTCACAACCTTCTCTGGCTTGTATTGAAGGATGCCCCCTGTGTAGTCCAGACGGCAATATCTGGCCTGCAACTGCCCAAAGGCATATTCAACTGCAGCAGTGGGCCTCATAAGCCTTCAGCCAGGGCATCAGCAGCCAGGGCAGCAAGGGATAACCAGAATCACCTAAAAGACAAATGAAAATGGAAATTAAATTACAAACAGGCAGCACAGCATCAAAACAGCCTAGACCAAATAGTATCAAAAATGAAAAACACATTGCAAATGCAAAATAAACAACAGGCAGATCCACTTCAGCAATAAACAGATTTACCCACAAGCCAACCGCCAGTCAGCTTGCCACTCTCACAATGGGTTTATAAACCAGAACTCCTCAGAATAAATGCATTGTGGGACGAAGCAGGAAAGCCAGCCAAAACACCGAAAAGGTGAAGATCCGGCCCCACAACACATTGGATGTTAAGAGAGTGGCCCATTTTGCAGTTGCTGAAAAATGCCGCAGCTGGCCCTCACCACTCACCGCTTTTCCTCCCTAGCAACACTGCAGCAAGGCCAGGGTGTCAAGTGTAGAAGCTCTTGTCCAGATGCCCCATGTGGTGCCTCACCACTCTGTCTACTCTTCCAGAGCTTAGCCTGTCAGCTCCCTGGGCCCGCACTCCTGCATCAGCATAGGAATCCCACCTATGTTTGCCATCATCAGTGTGCCTTAAATAGCTGTAAAGACACAGCAATTAAGGGGGAAGACTGCATCAAACACCTAAGGGCCTAGATACAGTGAGAAAGACACAATGAAGGAAGTTGACCAGGTGGTAGAGGTGGAGAGGGTGGAACACCCAGTAGAGGAGGCTACAACTGCAGCGGGCATGGGAGATGCAGAGAGACTGGCAGCCAAAGTTGTGGAGACTAGAACAGAATAGAGATCGTACTGGCCATAGGGAGACCCAGGGCAATTCCCAGTGGGCTGCACGGCTTTGGGGAGAGTTGGGCTGCTGCTTTTAACACCCACAATTAATCCCTGCCCCCTTAGTCTTCCTCTCAGGCCCCTGTACGCAGCCCCACTGTACCCACAAGCAAAGGAACCTCAGCTCCAAATGCTATAGCCTCCACATCTTGGTTAGGGGGCCTAGGCAGGGATGTCTTGGGTCAGCTATGGGCTGGTAAAATCCCGGGCTGATTATTGCACTCAGTCCCCCACTGGTGGAGACTGGTGACAAGTTGGCAGTGATGGAAGCCAGAAGACCAAACTGCAATGCAGTGGAGGTTGTCTGCGCGGTCTATAGGCAGCTATAGATTGTGCTACATTCACGTTGCAAGGAAAATTATGTATGCAGTGATTGCCAAACATGATGCAGAAGGGGACTGGAAACTGCAGCATTGCATGAACTGGAGCATTTGCTGCCTACCCCTATAGGTGGCACTTTAGTGCAGGCCTTGGCATTGGGTCCCCCATCTCCAAGCCTGAGTAGCTTGCAAGGGGTTTACAAAGCTCATTCATTGCTATGCATTAAAATGCACAGCAACCAATGCTCATTGGAGGGAGACTGCACATGTACCTTGGAATCGTTGGGTTGAAGTCAGGGGTTGCTCCAAATCTCCTAGTGGGAGCATTGATGAACCCCCTTCTAGGATGCCATTCAGACTATAAAATTCCGAACACTGCTACACTGATTAAAGTGGACCAACAGTCAAAAATGAATTAAACCAAACCAGAAAAAGTGCTCATAAGCATCCCTCAGGGCAATTTAGATTGCTGCACATAAACATTAATTCACCTTTTTCTAACTCCTGCTGTAGTGTATTTTAAAAACAAAATGGTGGCTCATGCATTTGCAGGCCACCTGCAAACAGGAAGTGCTGCTGGGCCTTCTGTTACTGTGCATTGTCAGTTAGGTCAGTTGGAAGAGGAATCTTCAAAATGGCCGCTACCACTTTTTTCCAACCTTGTCAGGCTGTTGACTGGTTTAACTGACTATACGGTCAGTTACGGCCAGTTTGGTAGTTTGTCTGGTGGCAGCTGCTGTGAATGCAGGAAGATGTGGTTCTCCATGTGCCCTGCCTCGTCCACAGGGTTGTTGGGAAGGTAATTTTTTTGTTCAACTCCCTGCATCAGCGTGGGGGGAGGGGTTGGCTGATATTTTCAATAATGTTGCCTAGACTGCTGCTTTAAAGTGGCCCTAAACTACCTCTTGGTACTCTGTGCCAATTAAAGTCATTGTCTGCAGAAACCTATCCCATCACTTCTAAGATAAAATGATAAGGTAAGAGATAAGAGAAAGTTGTTCTATGGTAATGTAAAGGGTCAAATGCACACTGGCTTTCCTGCATAATCTTTCCTAGGGGGCATCCCAAATCAGGATGTCCTGCAGTTTATTCCCCTAGGGACCTCCGAACCAGCTCAACATTTCAGGGAACATGTCATGCTCAAACACTACAGATATCTGGTTGGCCAGGCACACACATGTGGCTGCTCTGGTTGTAGCTGCTTTTGAACAGGACAGGGTCCTGGAACTGGCAGCATTAGGATCGTGCTGTGTAGGAGTTCTTTAGGCAAGTACAATGTGGAGTGTACAGATTTGCTATGCCCTCTAGGAAAGATACTAAGCAGACTAGGTCTGCTTTAAAGGAGGGATCTGCTACAGCACCATTTTTGTGCACTCGTAAAAAAAAAAAAAAACATGAAAGGAATAATTATTGCTGTACACACACTGTTAATCCCTGGGAGCAATATAGCGCAACCTTGCAATACCTCTTGAAAGCTCGGAAAGGCATTCAATTCCTTGTCCCTCTCTGTGCCATGTGTGGAGCTGGGGCATGAGGAGCTGAATGTACATCTCATGCAGGAGGCAGATAAACTGAAGCGCTGTTGGGACAGATCACACGCTGCTCACACACAACCCTGGGAGGGGGGTGGGCTGAAGGGTAGAGCTAGATGGAGACTGGAATGCATACAAAGAGCAGCCAGAAATGGCGCAACAGAAACCTCTGACATAAGCACATAGGCAAGTTTTGTTAACGAAACAGACTAAAGGCTAAATGAAGCACAGAGTGGCATGCCCCCTTCTCTATTTGAATAATCCTGGCACCCCTGCAAATGGCACCTTTCACACAATCCTAGAAATGACATGGTTTCTGTGTGAGGGAAAATGCTTGCCACATACTGTACATATGATAACTGCTGCACACTGGACATGTTTTTAAGTAGCTCCCAAGGCCAATCAAGGTACAGTGCTGAAGGAAGCCTGGCAACTCCCCGCTTTGCCCTCCTATTTAGTCCACCAGTGTCTGAGAAGGTAGGTGATGTTGGCTAATGCCAGTATATGTTTAAAACAGAGCTTTTACCACCCAAGATGATAGTTGGCAGCTGCCTCACATTTTTTTTTATTACATGTTGTTGGCTGCAGCCCCCATCCCCGCCCTCGCCATAGGCTCACCCCAGGCACATGCCTATGTGTGCTTAATGGCAAATACAGCCCTGGGTGTGGCCCTTGGAACTGGGATGCTGCATAATAATCAGCATCATGGGTGGGATCTGTAAGATTCCCAGAACTGGCTTTAGACACCCTGGCTGTGCTTCTCTCCTCTCCCCCTGTTGCAAGGCTACTCCCAAATGTTAGTTACTAGTTACCCCCCTCCAAACGACTGCACTTCCAAACATGCATGTGTGGAATCCCAAAGTGCATGCATGCACTAGTAGATGGGTGTGCTTCCAAAGCATTCCCTAACACTAACAAATGCACATGTACACACTCCCAGGCAGCTAGGCGTATCGGTGGGTGAGTAAGTGGGTATGTAGGCAGCTGCATGGGGGCCCATGGCACCACTATCGGCCTACTACCAACTTGGTTGACGATCGGGCTTCACAAGAAACCCTTTGTGCATAACCTAGCATCAAGCGACTGGACAAGAAGCCCCCACATAGGACAAGTTGCAATTCCCTCCCTCTTGCCTTAATGAAAAAGACTAGAGCAGGAAGACCTTGGAAGAACCTCCAGAATAATCTTGAAGCCTCTCCAGTAGAACTTTGGAAGACTTATTGAAGAACCACTTCCAGAGAGAACTCTGAAGCCTCTCCAGGAAGTTTTTGGAAACTTTTGGAAGAATTTTCAGAGGATCTGCCTGTGAATATCTAAACATTTCCACGACTTTGCATATTAAATAGAAGGCAGATCAATGAGAAGCCGGCTCCCACCAGGAGGCGGGACCTCACACATCAAAGCAAACCCCTCCAGCGAACTCTGCTCCCAAAGTGCTGGCCAGGAAGTAGAAAGCCACAAAAGGGGCTCTCACCCTGGAGCCCTGAATGAAGCAAACTGTTGTCCTGAAGTTGAAGGAAGATAAGGAAGGTAAGACCCACAAAATCAAGTGGAAGCATACTCTGTGCAGACCTTCTTCAAGGGCCACTTCTATGTGACCTTCATGTTGATGAACATCAAGAGATACCTCCAAACAATGACCTTGGTCTGCCCAGACTCCAACTTTTCAAGGTACACAGTCAATGTACAGAGGGAAGAAAGACGGGTATCAATAGCCATGAGAAACTCATTCACACCAGCCGCCAACATTGCTACATTCCTGGTCGATACTGCATGGTGACAAGCCCACCAATCAAGATCCTGAATGGCAGTGGCTACTGGACAGGAACAGGGCTGTATTTGCCATTAGGCACACATAGGCACGTGTCTGGGGCGGAGCTATGGTGAGGGCAGGGACAGGAGCGGCAGCCAATCATGGGTGTTAAAAGCTCTGTTTTAAACATGTACTGGCATTAGCCAACATCACCTATCTCCTCAGACACTGGTGGACTAAACAGAAGGGCAAAGCGGGGAGCGGGCAGGCAATCGCAAGGGGTGTCGACATCACCAGTCTACAGCTAGAGACAAAATGAAAGGGAAGCTGAGTGAGATCCCCTGCCTGTCATTCTGCCCCTCTTTGTGTCAGTCTGGCCTCCCTCAGCACTGCCCCCTGATCGGCCTTGGGAGCTAGTTAAAAAGGTGTCTGGTGTGCAGCAGTTTCCATATGTGTGTGGCAAGCATATTCCCTCACACAGAAACCATGCCATTTCTAGGAGCGTGTGAAAGGTGCCATTTGCAGGGGTGCCAGGATTATTCAAATAGAGGAATAGTCTGTTTCGTTAACAAAACTTGCCTGTGTGCTTATATGCAGGGCCGGATTATGAGGGGGGTGCAAGGGGCTAGAGCCCCGGGGCCTCCACCACTTGCCCTGCAAAGGGGGCCTCCACCAATCTTTGGGTTATGGTCTGATCCAGGAGGCTTTTCAGTCTTTGGTCTGATGGGCCGCAGAGCCAGCAACAACACTATCGGCGGCAGTGGGGACCCCGTGCACCTTAGCAAGCTTTTTTTTAACCCACAGGGCAGGACGGAGAGTCTAGAGCAGCAAAGCAGCCATCATGCATCGCTACAGTGATAGGTGGGTGCAGAGCTGTCACTGCACATAAGCCATCACGCACAGCCGCTGGCAGCTCAATGCAGGGAACTGTTTTCTGTTGGACCAGCCGGGTTGACTACACTACCCCCCACCCAGAATGGCAAAGCAGGAGTTCCCGAGCAGCACCCGTACAAGTGTGGCAAAAGGGACTCGATCTGACGTTCCATTAATTAGGCGGGTGCCAGACAACCACCAATCAGTTACTTGGCAGGACTATTATTTTAAAGAAAAAACACTGTATGTGGGGCCTCCACCAGATTTTGTGCCCAGGGGCCTCCATCACACTTAATCCGGCCCTGCTTATATGTCAGAGGTTTATAGTCTGAATGGCATCCTAGAAGGGGATTCAGCAATGCTCCCACTAGGAGATTTGGAGAACCTACCAGAGATGGGGGACCGAATGCCAAGGCCTGCACTAAAGTGCCACCTATAGGGGTAGGCAGCAGCTGCTCAAGTTTATGCAATGCTGCAGTTTCCAGTCCCCTTCTGCATCATGTTTGGCAATCACTGCATTCACCATTTTCCTTGCAACGTGAATGTAGCACAATCTATAGCTGCCTATAGACAGCGCAGGCAACCTCCACTGCATTGCAGTTTGGCCTTCTGGTTTCCATCACTGGCAACTTGTCACCACCCTCCACCAGTGGTGGACTGGGGCCAATAATCAGCCCGGGATTTTACAAGCCCTTGGCCGACCCAAGACATTCCTTCCTAGGCCCCCCTAACCAAGATGTGGGGGCTATAGCATTGGGAGCTGGGGTTCCTTTGCTTGTGGGTACAGTGGTCTGAGAGGGAGACTAAGGGGGCAGGGATTGAATGTGCGACCCACTGGGAATTCTCCTGGGTCTCCCTATGGCCCAGTCCTCTACTGGGGGTTCCACCTCTACCACCTGGTCAACCTCCTTCATTGTGTCTTCCTCACTGCATCTAGGTCCTTAGGTCTTTGATGTGGTCTTCCCCCTGAATTGCTGTGTCTTTACAGCTATGCAAGGGGGGGGGGGGGCATAAGCACAAATAGTGCCTAGGGCTACATGAACCCTAAATACAGATCTGGCCATGCCCACTTGCTTCAAAATTAAAATGAAGAGGTGAACCTGTAAACCTCGATATCTCAGCCATTTCTTCTTCAGTTGAAAAACAGAAAACAGTTTAGGACAGTGCCAAATGTAGCCCGATGGAATGATGTAAAATTGTCTTTCGGGACTGTATCACTTTAAATAGGGGTGTAGGGCATTGCTATTACAGTGGACCAAAACCTGATCCTGATTGGGAGTGCCCCGCTGTGTGAAACCTCCCAGGTTGCCCGAACAAATTCCCCTTTTCCCGGTCCTACGACGCATGCGTGGGCGCTCATCTAATACATAGCACTGGCGGCTGCATCCCTGCTACCCTCTAACGGAGCATGACCGTGCATGTGCCATTGGACCAGATAAGAAAGTGAGTTTTCGGATGACCTGGTGGGTTTTACACAGCTGGGCACCCCCAACGTTGGATGCCCCAGGGGGAGGGAATCAGTCTCTGTGGGTTTTGGTCTACTTTAAAGACTTTGGGTGCATTGGGGGTAGATAAGCTATAAAGCTTATACAGTTGACAGGTGTGCAAAATTTGAATCATTAAGAAGCCTGGAAAAAACGGTACTTACCTTTCGTCCCTTGCCGCTGATTGGTGCTAGTCCAGCAATCAGCAACTCACCTGATCAATGGATCCGAGCCTACACTGCAGCCCCCACGTCCCGTGATTCTTCACCAGCGGCCACATCCCTGGCTTCCCTCTAGCTGTGGCAGCCCCCACGTCCAGCCTTTCCGATAGGGCAGAAGGGCTCCCAATTCTAAAGGGAATTGTACAGCCGGGATGCAGCCAGATAGCTGCCACATCAGCCAGCACTCTTGAGATCAGACGACTGGCAACCTCAAAAATGCTGTGAGGGTGTGGCGAGGTTACTTGAGGACGGCGGGTAGAGGTTGTGATGCTTTAAGCAATATACTCAAACCTACAAATTCTCTGTAACATACAGCACAAGTGAACAAGTAGTTTCAATATTTATTGAACAGGAACTCAGGAGTGACCCCATTGTGCATCACCACTGCTAAATCTGCACCCCAACCTGCCCCATACCCCCCTCATCTGCTCCCCAACCTACCCTACACCCCTCATCTGCACCCCAACCTGCCCCACACACCTCTCATCTGCACCCCAACCTGCCCCACACCCCTCTCATCTGCTCCCCAACCTACCCCACACTCCTCTCATCTGCTCCCCAACCTTCCCCATACCCCCCCTCATCTGCTCCCCAACCTACCCTACACCCCTCTCATCTGCACCCCAACCTACCCCACACTCCTCTCATCTGCACCCCAACCTGCCCCATACCCCCCTCATCTGCACCCCAACCAACCCCACACTCCTCTCATCTGCACCCCAACCCAGCCTCACACACCCCTCAGATACACCCAAATCAGCCCCCCTCATCTGCACCCCAACCTGCCCCACACCCCTCATCTGCACCCCAACCTGCCCCACATAGCCCTCTCATCTGCACCCCAACCCAGCCTCACACACCCCTCAGATACACCCAAATCAGCCCCCCTCATCTGCACCCCAACCTGCCCCACACTCCCCTACTCATCTGCTCCCCAACCTACCCTACACCCCTCATCTGCACCCCAACCTGCCCCACATAGCCCTCTCATCTGCACCCCAACCCAGCCTCACACACCCCTCAGATACACCCAAATCAGCCCCCCTCATCTGCACCCCAACCTGCCCCACACTCCCCTACTCATCTGCTCCCCAACCTACCCTACACCCCTCATCTGCACCCCAACCTGCCCCACATAGCCCTCTCATCTGCACCCCAACCCAGCCTCACACACCCCTCAGATACACCCAAATCAGCCCCCCTCATCTGCTCCCCAACCTACCCCACACTCCCCTACTCATCTGCTCCCCAACCTACCCTACACCCCTCATCTGCACCCCAACCTGCCCCACATAGCCCTCTCATCTGCACCCCAACCCAGCCTCACACACCCCTCAGATACACCCAAATCAGCCCCCCTCATCTGCTCCCCAACCTACCCCACACACCTCTCATCTGCACCCCAACCTGCCCCACACTCCCCCCCTCATCTGCTCCCCAACCTACCCCACACACCTCTCATCTGCACCCCAACCTGCCCCACACCCCTCCCTCATTGCTCCCCAACCTACCCCACACTCCTCTCATCTGCACCCCAACCTGCCCCACACTCCCCCCCTCATTGCTCCCCAACCTGCCCTACACTCCTCTCATCTGCACCACAACCCGCCCCCACTCACCCCTCATATGCACCCAAATCTTCCTCTACACCCCAATCGTGGGACGTGATTAGCACAGTGCATTCTGACCGGCAGAGGATGAGGAGCAGAAATTGGCAGTACACCAGACCAACTCCAGGACACACCATTACTAAGGTACTAACCCCGCCAGGAATGACGTCATAACCCGCAAGCAGCACACTGCGTCAGGATTCTGCGTTGCGTATACTCCTACGTATGTAATGGCTTTACAACAGCAGAACTATACAAGCTGCTGCCCCACCTACATCCAGAGCTGATATTAACCAAATAGCAACGCCCACTGCGCACATGGGCGTAGACAAAAATTAGTCTGGTTCTAAAAGAACCTAGGTATTTTAGGGAAACACCTGTGCAACAATTGGCTAATTGTGACGCCCTCCTCCGGCAGCTGCAGACTCCTCCCCAGGATGAGGGGAGTTCAACAATTACACTAAGCATGACTAATAATCGTACAGCAACCAGGAAAGCGAAATAAAGCCTAAAATACAAGTTATAGAATATTATTTCCTTATAAATCGCTCTACATTTACAATCGCCGAGCGCCCAAAGGCATTCTGGGTAGGTTCATTTGAATACCAGAGTGAACAATAATAACCAGTGCGCTACTATCGCCCTCTAGGGGATGAGACAGACAATGCAGCCTCTGGGATGAGCGGCCACAATACCTCCCTCACAGGGTTGTCAAATGCACAGGCCTCGATTCAATAAAGGCAGGAAAAAGATTCTGCCTTGGAATGTCACTGTTACTGAATCACTAGAAAAAAAGACAATGAAAGTCAATGGCAGCTTTTACCACAGTGTAAAAAGAAGCAAACTGTTCTCTACTTTTCTTAGGAGTAAAAAAGTGCCATTGACTCTCATTGATTGCTTAGCTGGTGATTCAGCAACAGTGACATTCTCAGGCATTTTTCTCATGAATTGAATCTTTTACTACCATGAGAATTTTTTTCTACCTTTATTGAATCGAGGCCACAGCGAGTACAAATTCAAACTTGGACAAAGTTGTGGGCCAACATTGCTATTTATTATTTGTGGGCTCTCATCCGATCAACATGCTATGCAGTGCACATGAATGAGCGGCATGTGTTTGTACACAGAGGCTGGTGTTTCTTTGGCAGCTCCCTTACGACTGTGCATGCACTGTGGGATAGCTGGAAAGTTACATTTTACTGCAATCCAGGGGAACTGCACAGGTTTTGGACCACTGTACACAATGGCAGCAGCACCTGGAGAAGGATCAGTAGAAGGCCTGGAGGCAGTGGCAGCTGGCATTCTGGGTGGCGGTGGCTGTCTGCATCCCCCAATGCAATACTTGCCAAAAAAAAAAATGGGGTTTTCCACTACTGAAGACACGTTTTCTGGCACATTTTAGATCACCAACAGGCAAATCTCAATACTGTCTGGTGACGTGCACCAGTCATCTGGCTTTCTTGCTAAGCACTCCTGGGATCAGCCTACAGCTAGGATTTGGCTGGCAGAGACAACAGCGTTGCAGGAGCTGCCAGTAAATTTGGTGATTTCTCACAGCAGGGCATCCCAGTATAGGATTCTCTGGGGGCATGCTAGTGGCTGGCCCTGGAGCCGTTAAGATTCCAGGGCTCGCCCCCAAGGGTTTTGTGCCATTTTCAAAGTACATCAAAGGCACAACGACATCACAATCAACATGTCTCTCTCAAATGTAACAGGCTACTGAGATCAAGTCCCCTGGCATACAGGTTCCTCCCACCATTCACTGGCCACATATAGTATCTCCTTGTCAGTTACAGTGATTGGAGCACTCCTGCTCCTTCTATTGCAACTGAGTGGCAACAGATGTGCTGGCCCTCCTTGATATAAAGGTGCCACCAAATAGTCCATTTAGAAGAGTGTGTATCTAAATCCACAGGCCGTAAGTTCTGGTCTTTGGGGGTGCTTTGCTTTTATGTGGACAATGAACCTGGTTTAAAGCAGAGGTAAAGTCCCACAGTACAGGACTTTCCCTTCTGCATTAGAGTATTGTGAAAGGTGCCCAATGGTGGCTCACATAACTTAAAGCAGACTAAACCCTTTTTGCCAATGGGTTGTTCAGCAGCCCATCACTCAGCTTCTGGCTGAAGTCCAGTTCGAGTTTGGGAACCTGAACTCACAACTGAACTGCGGTTCGGGTTCACCCATCTCTATTTATGAATAAATGCGGCCATGGGTGAACCTAGAATTTTGTAAAGAACCAGCACTCCAATGCAAAGGTAAAAGTAAATGAGCTTATATTTGTAATTCAAACACCATAAATCGTGCAAAACAAGGATTGGTTTCTGGTCGACGTTTCGGGGTGCACTGTGGCCTCCTTCCTCAGGACCAACCACATACAACCAGAACAGACAGTGAAAAGCCATTATATACAAAAAGGGGGCCTACTGGCCCATAACCATTCAAAAATTTGCGCCTGACGTCAATGACGTCACCGGCGCTCAGAAATTAGCATATCAATAAGAATGAAAATTAATGATGTAAATGACAATCGAGGGGCCCCTTGAGGTCCCGGCTTACCTCTGCTATGCACCCCTGCCAATAGAATCTGCAGGGCACCGCCGCTATTGTCAGCAGGGGGTTGCCAAGCAACCCCATGCTGTCCCCCAATCAGGGAAGGTCAGGCGTGATGTCACAGGTCCCGGGAAATCTGCCCGGTAGCCGATGATGCTGCCCAGGAGCCAATTGATTGGCTCTCGGGGTGTAGCAGAGCTAGCACTCTATCTCCAGTAAAAGCTTTGCTGTAGGCAGAGCATCAGCTTCTGCACCCGACCCCAGTGCGGCGGTGTCTTAAAGAAGAACGCAATTGCAGGATATTGAAGAAGATATTCACAAAATAACCATATAACAATTGGGAATAAAAATTTGAAAAATAATAATGTGAAAAACTTATCCTACATAAGGAGAAAAGCCCTTAGGGATGGAAATGGAACACCAATGATTTGCTTGGACTGGAGAATTGGGGTACATACAGCCAGTCCTAAAGATAGGGGGAAGGTTAATTAATTTGAAAAGGGGGGGAAGGAAAAGGTTAGTTCATATGGAAATGGGAGGAAAAAGTCAGTTCATCTGAAATTGGGGAGAAAAAAGGTTAGTTCATCTAGTATCCAAGAAGCTGCTGAATCCAAATGATGTATTGAGTCCTCGTGGAGCAACAGTGTCCAGTCTATGGATCCACTAAGTTTCACGTTGGAGCAGGTGACGATTCCTATCACCCCCCCTCGGTGGTCTGGGGATGTGTTCAATCACCATGCCCTTTAGTTCATGTGTCTGATGGCCATGTGTATAAAAATGTACAGCTACAGGTTTTTCCATGTCCCCCGGTTCTCCATTTCTTGCTTTCTCCTGATGTGTTTTTGGAAGCGTTTTTTGAAAGGGCCGATCGTCTTTCCCACATATAGGAGACCACAGGGGCATTTTAAGATATATACACAGAAATCCGTGTTGCAGTCGTAGTTGCCTCTGAGTTTTATTGGGCATCCCGTATGCGGATGTGAAAATTGTGTGCCTATAATGAGTGAATTGCACACATTGCAATTGAAGCATTTATAACATCCCAACTTGGATGAAAGTACCTGTCTCTGTGGATTGTATTTCTCCACAGGATCCGCTCTTATGAGTAAGTCCCTCAGATTACGGCTATGGTTATAAACTCTCAGTGGTGGTCTTCTGACCATGGGTGTCAGGGTCTTATCTGCAGTAGAATGTTGTGATGTCTGCATATAATACGTTCAATATATGCCGAGGTATGTCAAAATGTCTGCGTAAACAGAATACGTTCTTCCTTTTTCTGTTTAGGATTCTCATTATTGAAGATGTGGCGAGCTTTTGTTATGGTATCTGTTTGGGATACCCTCGTTCTCTGAATTTGTTATACATGGCTTTAAGTTGCTCCTCCAGTGTCTCACTATCAGAGTGTATCCGAAGGACTCTTAAGAACTGTGAAATGGGCAAATTGTCAACCAGATGTCTGGGGTGTGAACTCTCATATTTCAAGAGAGTATTTCTGTCCGTTGGTTTAGTGAACAGTCGGCCTGTGGAGTCCTTGTGAAGTGCCACACCTAGAAATGTGACATAGTCCCTTGACACTTCAGGGTTAAATTTAATGGTCGGGAACACTGTGTTCAGCATTGCAATAAACTGCTGGGCTGATTCCTCATCATCTTGCCAGATCATAATGATGCCATCAATATAGCGTCCCCAAAAGGTCACGCTTTTCTCATATTGAGGTGTGGGGTAAATATAACTTTCCTCTATGAATCCCATAAACAGATTTGCGAACTCCGGTGCGACTGCACTCCCCATCGCCGTCCCGAACCATTTGCTCAAAAAACTGCTTCTCAAACTTAAAGAAGTTATTGGTCAGTACCATCTCGAGTCCCATTAGAATATACTCTGTGGGGATAGAGGTAGGTTTTCTAGAGAGAAAATGCTTCACAGCTCTCAGGCCTTCCTGAGTGGGGATGTTTGTATACAATGATGAAATGTCCATTGTGACCATTAGGGATGCCCCTGTTGTCATAACTGTACTCAGTTTTTGCAAAAAATCCTGTGTCTTTCAGATAGGAAGGTAATTCAGACACATATGGCTGCAAATAAATGTCTATCCATTGTGCCAGAGGTTGTGTAACAGAGTCCGTGCCTGCCACAATTGGGCGGTACTTCTGCTTGCATAGGCCTTTGGGCACGCGCACGTCTGGAGGGGCGCGCGGGAGGCGGCGGCGGAAGAGGCGGCGGATCAGGTAAGGTCTTTTTGGGGTTTCTGGGGGGTTTCACCCCGCGGGACATCCCGATCTCGGATGTCCCGCGGGGTGGGAGGTGATCGGCCCGGGAATCTTATAGATTTCCGGGCCGATCACCCCTGGGTGTTGGTCCACTTTAAGTTTAAAGGTTCTTGTTCCAGTGCTAGTATCACTCGCACTAGTGTCTGCGTTAAAAAATTGTTTCAACTTTAAACGTCTCTCATACTTAAACAAGTCTATGTCAAACTGGAATAGATCAAATTTTGAGGTGGGACAAAAAGAGGCCGCGAGAGAGCAGGCTTATCTCATCCACGGTGAGCTGTCTTGATGAGAGGTTCATGACGGGGCTTTCCTGGAGGTTTGTCGTGTCTGGCATGCAATGCTGGGTGCCGGGATGATGCCGCCGGCCGCCCCTCCTGGGTCGTCTGATCCAGGGGCTATCCGAAAAAGGGAGGGATCCCGAGAGTCTCTGGTTTTGGGCCTTGCCCCCCTCGGGTTCTCGCTGTCAGATGACCAGTTCTCTGTGGGTATTTCACTGTCTGTTGAGGTTTCTTCCTGGGGCTGTCTACCCCTAGGTTTATATGTGAGCCGCCGAGATCGCCTCCTGGTTGTTGGGTCCTCTTTCCCAGTAAGCCAGAGGTATACACGGCCCTCCTTATAGTCCTCACAGACCTGCTTAAATTTCTCTCGCTTATATTTCTTTTAAATGCTCTGTGTATGAAGTAATGTCCTTTTCCAATTTTTCTAAGTCCTCAGAGAGTTTGGGGGTGGGAGTGGTATTGTCCTTGATACGCAGTTCCAAGCTATTAATTTCTCTGTTAAGTTGGCATAATTGTGTCCTCACCTCCTCTATAACCAGTAACATATAATTGAAAGAATTTTGGTTGGATACCTCGCACCAGCGGGCACAGAATTCTGGTTTATTACTTCCGATGGTTGGTTGATTACGGATCCTGAAGCCTCTGGGGATCTTTTTGGCTCTGTAATATTCAGGCAGAGTGAGTCCATGTAGTTCCAATTCCGTCCTCCTTTTCTTTAGTTTCTTTAGTTCCCGCACCAGATCCACTGGTGTGTCCTTTCCAAACGCTACAGCAGGGTCAGGGGGAAAAGTATGGCATCAACCCATAGCTTTTGCTGGAGATAGAGTGCTAGCTCTGCTACAGAGAGCCAATCAATTGGCTCCTGGGCAGCGTCATTGGTTACCGGACAGATTTCCCGGGACCTGTGACATCACGCCTTCCCTGATTGGGGGACAGCATGGGGTTGCTTGGCAACCCCCTGCTGACAATAGTGGCGGTGCCCTGCAGATTCTATTGGCAGGGGCGCATAGCAGAGGTAAGCCGGGACCTCAAGGGGCCCCTCGATTGTCATTTACAGCATTCATTTACATTCTTATTGATATGCTAAGTTCTGAGCGCCTGTGACATCATTGATGACGTCAGGCGCGAATTTTTGAATGGTTATGGGCCAGTAGGCCCCTGTATATAATGGCTGTTCACTGTCTGTTATGGTTGTATGTGGTTGGTCCTGAGGAAGGGGGCCACAGTGCACCCCGAAACGTCGACCAGAAACCAATCCTTGTTTTGCACGATTTATGGTGTTTGAATTACAAATATAAGCTCATTTACTTTTACCTTTGCATCGGAGTGCTGGTTCTTTACAAAATTCTTGGACTTTGGCGGTGTCTCCGCGGACCGCGCACCCACCCGACATGGGATACATATGAGTAAGAGTGTGACAGCCAATAGAAAATTTGCATGGGCGAACCTAGTCTCTCTGTGGACTGAGGCGAACTTTCGAAAGGTGTGCATTTGCGTATCGCCATGGGGGAAAGGAGGTGTGACAGCAGCCTCTGAACCACCAATGTTTGCCTGTAAAAATATGACTGTGTGCAATATTGTACCCTATTTCTGCTGAACCACTGAGATGATTATAAAACTAAAATAACAGGTCCAGAGATTACTGCCCCCCTTCAGTGCCGCCTGATGCGGTTTCCTCAAATGGTCTCATTATAGGTGCAACAATGGATGCGGACGCTGCTCAGGAGTGGTGTGCTCCCGAAGATTATGAGATACATATACCTCCCAGGTGCAGAAATATGCTGGGAGACTGAGTGCAAGCCTGGTTGCCAGACAGGTAAGGTGTGTCGGCCATTGGTAAGTATGGTGGGAGAGTGCAAGCCTGGCTGCCAGACATGTAAGGTGTGTCGGCCATTAGTAAGTATGGTGGGAGAGTGCAAGCCTGGCTGCCAGACAAGTAAGGTGTGTCGGCCATTGGTAAGTATGGTGGGAGAGTGCAAGCCTGGCTGCCAGACATGTAAGGTGTGTCGGTCATTGGTAAGTATGGTGGGAGAGTGCAAGCCTGGCTGCCAGACAGGTAAGGTGTGTCGGCCATTGGTAAGTATGGTGTCAGTGTGCAAGCCTGGCTGCCAGACATGTAAGGTGTGTCGGCCATTAGTAAGTATGGTGGGAGAGTGCAAGCCTGGCTGCCAGACAAGTAAGGTGTGTCGGTCATTGGTAAGTATGGTGGGAGAGTGCAAGCCTGGCTGCCAGACATGTAAGGTGTGTCGGCCATTGGTAAGTATGGTGTCAGTGTGCAAGCCTGGCTGCCAGACATGTAAGGTGTGTCGGCCATTAGTAAGTATGGTGGGAGAGTGCAAGCCTGGCTGCCAGACATGTAAGGTGTGTCGGCCATTGGTAAGTATGGTGTCAGTGTGCAAGCCTGGCTGCCAGACATGTAAGGTGTGTCGGCCATTGGTAAGTATGGTGTCAGTGTGCAAGCCTGGCTGCCAGACATGTAAGGTGTGTCGGCCATTAGTAAGTATGGTGGGAGAGTGCAAGCCTGGCTGCCAGACATGTAAGGTGTGTCGGCCATTAGTAAGTATGGTGGGAGAGTGCCAGCCTGGCTGCCAGACAAGTAAGGTGTGTCGGCCATTAGTAAGTATGGTGGGAGAGTGCAAGCCTGGCTGCCAGACAAGTAAGGTGTGTCGGTCATTGGTAAGTATGGTGGGAGAGTGCAAGCCTGGCTGCCAGACATGTAAGGTGTGTCGGCCATTAGTAAGTATGGTGGGAGAGTGCAAGCCTGGCTGCCAGACAAGTAAGGTGTGTCGGTCATTGGTAAGTATGGTGGGAGAGTGCAAGCCTGGCTGCCAGACATGTAAGGTGTGTCGGCCATTAGTAAGTATGGTGGGAGAGTGCAAGCCTGGCTGCCAGACATGTAAGGTGTGTCGGCCATTAGTAAGTATGGTGGGAGAGTGCCAGCCTGGCTGCCAGACAAGTAAGGTGTGTCGGCCATTAGTAAGTATGGTGGGAGAGTGCAAGCCTGGCTGCCAGAGAAGTAAGGTGTGTCGGTCATTGGTAAGTATGGTGGGAGAGTGCAAGCCTGGCTGCCAGAGAAGTAAGGTGTGTCGGTCATTGGTAAGTATGGTGGGAGAGTGCAAGCCTGGCTGCCAGACAAGTAAGGTGTGTCTGTCATTGGTAAGTATGGTGGGAGAGTGCAAGCCTGGCTGCCAGACAAGTAAGGTGTGTCTGTCATTGGTAAGTATGGTGGGAGAGTGCAAGCCTGGCTGCCAGACAAGTAAGGTGTGTCGGTCATTGGTAAGTATGGTGGGAGAGTGCAAGCCTGGCTGCCAGACAAGTAAGGTGTGTCGGCCATTGGTAAGTATGGTGGGAGAGTGCAAGCCTGGCTGCCAGACATGTAAGGTGTGTCGGCCATTAGTAAGTATGGTGGGAGAGTGCAAGCCTGGCTGCCAGACATGTAAGGTGTGTCGGCCATTAGTAAGTATGGTGGGAGAGTGCCAGCCTGGCTGCCAGACAAGTAAGGTGTGTCGGCCATTAGTAAGTATGGTGGGAGAGTGCAAGCCTGGCTGCCAGAGAAGTAAGGTGTGTCGGTCATTGGTAAGTATGGTGGGAGAGTGCAAGCCTGGCTGCCAGACAAGTAAGGTGTGTCTGTCATTGGTAAGTATGGTGGGAGAGTGCAAGCCTGGCTGCCAGACAGGTAAGGTGTGTCGGTCATTGGTAAGTATGGTGGGAGAGTGCAAGCCTGGCTGCCAGACAAGTAAGGTGTGTCGGTCATTGGTAAGTATGGTGGGAGAGTGCAAGCCTGGCTGCCAGACAAGTAAGGTGTGTCGGCCATTGGTAAGTATGGTGGGAGAGTGCAAGCCTGGCTGCCAGAGAAGTAAGGTGTGTCAGTCATTGGTAAGTATGGTGGGAGAGTGCAAGCCTGGCTGCCAGACATGTAAGGTGTGTCGGCCATTGGTAAGTATGGTGAGAGAGTGCAAGCCTGGCTGCCAGACAAGTAAGGTGTGTCGGCCATTGGTAAGTATGGTGGGAGAGTGCAAGCCTGGCTGCCAGACATGTAAGGTGTGTCGGCCATTGGTAAGTATGGTGGGAGAGTGCAAGCCTGGCTGCCAGACAGGTAAGGTGTGTCGGTCATTGGTAAGTATGGTGGGAGAGTGCAAGCCTGGCTGCCAGACAAGTAAGGTGTGTCGGTCATTGGTAAGTATGGTGGGAGAGTGCAAGCCTGGCTGCCAGACATGTAAGGTGTGTCGGCCATTGGTAAGTATGGTGGGAGAGTGCAAGCCTGGCTGCCAGACATGTAAGGTGTGTCGGCCATTGGTAAGTATGGTGGGAGAGTGCAAGCCTGGCTGCCAGACAAGTAAGGTGTGTCGGTCATTGGTAAGTATGGTGGGAGAGTGCAAGCCTGGCTGCCAGACATGTAAGGTGTGTCAGTCATTGGTAAGTATGGTGGGAAAGTGCAAGCCTGGCTGCCAGACAAGTAAGGTGTGTCGGCCATTGGTAAGTATGGTGGGAGAGTGCAAGCCTGGCTGCCAGACAAGTAAGGTGTGTCGGCCATTGGTAAGTATGGTGGGAGAGTGCAAGCCTGGCTGCCAGACAGGTAAGGTGTGTCGGCCATTGGTAAGTATGGTGGGAGAGTGCAAGCCTGGCTGCCAGACAAGTAAGGTGTGTCGGCCATTGGTAAGTATGGTGGGAGAGTGCAAGCCTGGCTGCCAGACATGTAAGGTGTGTCAGCCATTGGTAAGTATGGTGGGAGAGTGCAAGCCTGGCTGCCAGACAAGTAAGGTGTGTCGGCCATTGGTAAGTATGGTGGGAGAGTGCAATCCTGGCTGCCAGACATGTAAGGTGTGTCTGTCATTGGTAAGTATGGTGGGAGAGTGCAAGCCTGGCTGCCAGACAGGTAAGGTGTGTCTGTCATTGGTAAGTATGGTGGGAGAGTGTAAGCCTGGCTGCCAGACAGGTAAGGTGTGTCGGCCATTGGTAAGTATGGTGGGAGAGTGCAAGCCTGGCTGCCAGACAAGTAAGGTGTGTCGGCCATTGGTAAGTATGGTGGCAGAGTGCAAGCCTGGCTGCCAGACAAGTAAGGAGTGTCGGCCATTGGTAAGTATGGTGGGAGAGTGCAAGCCTGGCTGCCAGACATGTAAGGTGTGTCGGCCATTAGTAAGTATGGTGGGAGAGTGCAAGCCTGGCTGCCAGACAAGTAAGGTGTGTCGGTCATTGGTAAGTATGGTGGGAGAGTGCAAGCCTGGCTGCCAGACAGGTAAGGTGTGTCTGTCATTGGTAAGTATGGTGAGAGAGTGCAAGCCTGGCTGCCAGACAAGTAAGGTGTGTCGGCCATTGGTAAATATGGTGGGAGAGTGCAAGCCTGGCTGCCAGACAAGTAAGGTGTGTCGGTCATTGGTAAGTATGGTGGGAGAGTGCAAGCCTGGCTGCCAGACAAGTAAGGTGTGTCGGTCATTGGTAAGTATGGTGAGAGAGTGCAAGCCTGGCTGCCAGACATGTAAGGTGTGTCGGCCATTAGTAAGTATGGTGGGAGAGTGCAAGCCTGGCTGCCAGACAAGTAAGGTGTGTCGGCCATTAGTAAGTATGGTGGGAGAGTGCAAGCCTGGCTGCCAGACATGTAAGGTGTGTCGGTCATTAGTAAGTATGGTGGGAGAGTGCAAGCCTGGCTGCCAGAGAAGTAAGGTGTGTCGGCCATTGGTAAGTATGGTGGGAGAGTGCAAGCCTGGCTGCCAGACATGTAAGGTGTGTCGGCCATTAGTAAGTATGGTGGGAGAGTGCAAGCCTGGCTGCCAGACAGGTAAGGTGTGTCGGTCATTGGTAAGTATGGTGGGAGAGTGCAAGCCTGGCTGCCAGACAGGTAAGGTGTGTCGGTCATTGGTAAGTATGGTGGGAGAGTGCAAGCCTGGCTGCCAGACAAGTAAGGTGTGTCGGTCATTGGTAAGTATGGTGGGAGAGTGCAAGCCTGGCTGCCAGACAGGTAAGGTGTGTCGGCCATTGGTAAGTATGGTGGGAGAGTGCAAGCCTGGCTGCCAGACAAGTAAGGTGTGTCGGTCATTGGTAAGTATGGTGGGAGAGAGCAAGCCTGGCTGCCAGACAAGTAAGGTGTGTCGGTCATTGGTAAGTATGGTGGGAGAGTGCAAGCCTGGCTGCCAGACAAGTAAGGTGTGTCGGTCATTGGTAAGTATGGTGGGAGAGTGCAAGCCTGGCTGCCAGACAAGTAAGGTGTGTCGGTCATTGGTAAGTATGGTGGGAGAGTGCAAGCCTGGCTGCCAGACAGGTAAGGTGTGTCGGTCATTGGTAAGTATGGTGGGAGAGTGCAAGCCTGGCTGCCAGACAAGTAAGGTGTGTCTGTCATTGGTAAGTATGGTGGGAGAGTGCAAGCCTGGCTGCCAGACAGGTAAGGTGTGTCGGCCATTGGTAAGTATGGTGGGAGAGTGCAAGCCTGGCTGCCAGACAGGTAAGGTGTGTCTGTCATTGGTAAGTATGGTGAGAGAGTGCAAGCCTGGCTGCCAGACAAGTAAGGTGTGTCGGCCATTGGTAAATATGGTGGGAGAGTGCAAGCCTGGCTGCCAGACAAGTAAGGTGTGTCGGTCATTGGTAAGTATGGTGGGAGAGTGCAAGCCTGGCTGCCAGACAAGTAAGGTGTGTCGGTCATTGGTAAGTATGGTGAGAGAGTGCAAGCCTGGCTGCCAGACATGTAAGGTGTGTCGGCCATTAGTAAGTATGGTGGGAGAGTGCAAGCCTGGCTGCCAGACAAGTAAGGTGTGTCGGCCATTAGTAAGTATGGTGGGAGAGTGCAAGCCTGGCTGCCAGACATGTAAGGTGTGTCGGTCATTAGTAAGTATGGTGGGAGAGTGCAAGCCTGGCTGCCAGAGAAGTAAGGTGTGTCGGCCATTGGTAAGTATGGTGGGAGAGTGCAAGCCTGGCTGCCAGACATGTAAGGTGTGTCGGCCATTAGTAAGTATGGTGGGAGAGTGCAAGCCTGGCTGCCAGACAGGTAAGGTGTGTCGGTCATTGGTAAGTATGGTGGGAGAGTGCAAGCCTGGCTGCCAGACAGGTAAGGTGTGTCGGTCATTGGTAAGTATGGTGGGAGAGTGCAAGCCTGGCTGCCAGACAAGTAAGGTGTGTCGGTCATTGGTAAGTATGGTGGGAGAGTGCAAGCCTGGCTGCCAGACAGGTAAGGTGTGTCGGCCATTGGTAAGTATGGTGGGAGAGTGCAAGCCTGGCTGCCAGACATGTAAGGTGTGTCGGTCATTGGTAAGTATGGTGGGAGAGTGCAAGCCTGGCTGCCAGACAAGTAAGGTGTGTCGGTCATTGGTAAGTATGGTGGGAGAGTGCAAGCCTGGCTGCCAGACAAGTAAGGTGTGTCGGTCATTGGTAAGTATGGTGGGAGAGTGCAAGCCTGGCTGCCAGACAGGTAAGGTGTGTCGGTCATTGGTAAGTATGGTGGGAGAGTGCAAGCCTGGCTGCCAGACAGGTAAGGTGTGTCGGTCATTGGTAAGTATGGTGGGAGAGTGCAAGCCTGGCTGCCAGACAGGTAAGGTGTGTCGGCCATTGGTAAGTATGGTGGGAGAGTGCAAGCCTGGCTGCCAGACATGTAAGGTGTGTCGGCCATTAGTAAGTATGGTGGGAGAGTGCAAGCCTGGCTGCCAGACAAGTAAGGTGTGTCGGTCATTGGTAAGTATGGTGGGAGAGTGCAAGCCTGGCTGCCAGACAGGTAAGGTGTGTCGGCCATTGGTAAGTATGGTGGGAGAGTGCAAGCCTGGCTGCCAGACATGTAAGGTGTGTCGGCCATTAGTAAGTATGGTGGGAGAGTGCAAGCCTGGCTGCCAGACAAGTAAGGTGTGTCGGTCATTGGTAAGTATGGTGGGAGAGTGCAAGCCTGGCTGCCAGACATGTAAGGTGTTTCGGCCATTGGTAAGTATGGTGAGAGAGTGCAAGCCTGGCTGCCAGACAAGTAAGGTGTGTCGGTCATTGGTAAGTATGGTGGGAGAGTGCAAGCCTGGCTGCCAGACAAGTAAGGTGTGTCGGTCATTGGTAAGTATGGTGGGAGAGTGCAAGCCTGGCTGCCAGACAAGTAAGGTGTTTCGGCCATTGGTAAGTATGGTGAGAGAGTGCAAGCCTGGCTGCCAGACAAGTAAGGTGTGTCGGTCATTGGTAAGTATGGTGGGAGAGTGCAAGCCTGGCTGCCAGACAAGTAAGGTGTGTCGGTCATTGGTAAGTATGGTGGGAGAGTGCAAGCCTGGCTGCCAGACATGTAAGGTGTGTCGGCCATTAGTAAGTATGGTGGGAGAGTGCAAGCCTGGCTGCCAGAGAAGTAAGGTGTGTCGGCCATTGGTAAGTATGGTGGGAGAGTGCAAGCCTGGCTTCCAGACATGTAAGGTGTGTCGGCCATTGGTAAGTATGGTGGGAGAGTGCAAGCCTGGCTGCCAGACAGGTAAGGTGTGTCGGTCATTGGTAAGTATGGTGGGAGAGTGTAAGCCTGGCTGCCAGACATGTAAGGTGTGTCGGTCATTGGTAAGTATGGTGGAAGAGTGCAAGCCTGGCTGCCAGACATGTAAGGTGTGTCGGTCATTGGTAAGTATGGTGGGAGAGTGCAAGCCTGGCTGCCAGACAAGTAAGGTGTGTCGGCCATTAGTAAGTATGGTGGGAGAGTGCAAGCCTGGCTGCCAGACAAGTAAGGTGTGTCGGCCATTAGTAAGTATGGTGGGAGAGTGCAAGCCTGGCTGCCAGACAAGTAAGGTGTGTCTGTCATTGGTAAGTATGGTGGGAGAGTGCAAGCCTGGCTGCCAGACAAGTAAGGTGTGTCGGTCATTGGTAAGTATGGTGGGAGAGAGCAAGCCTGGCTGCCAGACAAGTAAGGTGTGTCGGTCATTGGTAAGTATGGTGGGAGAGTGCAAGCCTGGCTGCCAGACAGGTAAGGTGTGTCGGCCATTGGTAAGTATGGTGGGAGAGTGCAAGCCTGGCTGCCAGACAAGTAAGGTGTGTCGGTCATTGGTAAGTATGGTGGGAGAGTGCAAGCCTGGCTGCCAGACAGGTAAGGTGTGTCGGCCATTGGTAAGTATGGTGGGAGAGTGCAAGCCTGGCTGCCAGAGAAGTAAGGTGTGTCAGTCATTGGTAAGTATGGTGGGAGAGTGCAAGCCTGGCTGCCAGACAAGTAAGGTGTGTCTGTCATTGGTAAGTATGGTGGGAGAGTGCAAGCCTGGCTGCCAGACAGGTAAGGTGTGTCGGTCATTGGTAAGTATGGTGGGAGAGTGCAAGCCTGGCTGCCAGACAGGTAAGGTGTGTCGGTCATTGGTAAGTATGGTGGCAGAGTGCAAGCCTGGCTGCCAGACAAGTAAGGTGTGTCGGTCATTGGTAAGTATGGTGGGAGAGTGCAATCCTGGCTGCCAGACAAGTAAGGTGTGTCTGTCATTGGTAAGTATGGTGGGAGAGTGCAAGCCTGGCTGCCAGACAGGTAAGGTGTGTCGGTCATTGGTAAGTATGGTGGGAGAGTGCAATCCTGGCTGCCAGACAAGTAAGGTGTGTCTGTCATTGGTAAGTATGGTGGGAGAGTGCAAGCCTGGCTGCCAGACAGGTAAGGTGTGTCTGTCATTGGTAAGTATGGTGGGAGAGTGCAATCCTGGCTGCCAGACAAGTAAGGTGTGTCTGTCATTGGTAAGTATGGTGGGAGAGTGCAAGCCTGGCTGCCAGACATGTAAGGTGTGTCGGCCATTGGTAAGTATGGTGGAAGAGTGCAAGCCTGGCTGCCAGACAAGTAAGGTGTGTCTGTCATTGGTAAGTATGGTGGGAGAGTGCAAGCCTGGCTGCCAGACATGTAAGGTGTGTCGGTCATTGGTAAGTATGGTGGCAGAGTGCAAGCCTGGCTGCCAGAGAAGTAAGGTGTGTCAGTCATTGGTAAGTATGGTGGGAGAGTGCAAGCCTGGCTGCCAGACAAGTAAGGTGTGTCGGTCATTGGTAAGTATGGTGGGAGAGTGCAAGCCTGGCTGCCAGAGAAGTAAGGTGTGTCAGTCATTGGTAAGTATGGTGGGAGAGTGCAAGCCTGGCTGCCAGACAAGTAAGGTGTGTCGGTCATTGGTAAGTATGGTGGGAGAGTGCAAGCCTGGCTGCCAGACATGTAAGGTGTGTCGGTCATTGGTAAGTATGGTGGGAGAGTGCAAGCCTGGCTGCCAGACAGGTAAGGTGTGTCGGTCATTGGTAAGTATGGTGGGAGAGTGCAAGCCTGGCTGCCAGACATGTAAGGTGTGTCGGCCATTAGTAAGTATGGTGGGAGAGTGCAAGCCTGGCTGCCAGACAAGTAAGGTGTGTCGGTCATTGGTAAGTATGGTGGCAGAGTGCAAGCCTGGCTGCCAGAGAAGTAAGGTGTGTCAGTCATTGGTAAGTATGGTGGGAGAGTGCAAGCCTGGCTGCCAGACAAGTAAGGTGTGTCGGTCATTGGTAAGTATGGTGGGAGAGTGCAAGCCTGGCTGCCAGACAAGTAAGGTGTGTCGGTCTTTGGTAAGTATGGTGGGAGAGTGCAAGCCTGGCTGCCAGACAAGTAAGGTGTGTCGGCCATTGGTAAGTATGGTGGGAGAGTGCAAGCCTGGCTGCCAGACAGGTAAGGTGTGTCGGCCATTAGTAAGTATGGTGGGAGAGTGCAAGCCTGGCTGCCAGACAGGTAAGGTGTGTCGGTCATTGGTAAGTATGGTGGGAGAGAGCAAGCCTGGCTGCCAGACAGGTAAGGTGTGTCGGTCATTGGTAAGTATGGTGGGAGAGTGCAAGCCTGGCTGCCAGACAAGTAAGGTGTGTCGGCCATTAGTAAGTATGGTGTCAGTGTGCAAGCCTGGCTGCCAGACATGTAAGGTGTGTCGGCCATTGGTAAGTATGGTGGGAGAGTGCAAGCCTGGCTGGCAGACAAGTAAGGTGTGTCGGCCATTAGTAAGTATGGTGTCAGTGTGCAAGCCTGGCTGCCAGACATGTAAGGTGTGTCTGTCATTGGTAAGTATGGTGGGAGAGTGCAAGCCTGGCTGCCAGACAGGTAAGGTGTGTCGGCCATTGGTAAGTATGGTGGGAGAGTGCAAGCCTGGCTGCCAGACATGTAAGGTGTGTCGGCCATTAGTAAGTATGGTGGGAGAGTGCAAGCCTGGCTGCCAGACAAGTAAGGTGTGTCGGTCATTGGTAAGTATGGTGGGAGAGTGCAAGCCTGGCTGCCAGACAAGTAAGGTGTGTCGGTCATTGGTAAGTATGGTGGGAGAGTGCAAGCCTGGCTGCCAGACAAGTAAGGTGTGTCGGCCATTAGTAAGTATGGTGTCAGTGTGCAAGCCTGGCTGCCAGACATGTAAGGTGTGTCGGCCATTGGTAAGTATGGTGGGAGAGTGCAAGCCTGGCTGGCAGACAAGTAAGGTGTGTCGGCCATTGGTAAGTATGGTGGGAGAGTGCAAGCCTGGCTGCCAGACATGTAAGGTGTGTCGGCCATTAGTAAGTATGGTGGGAGAGTGCAAGCCTGGCTGCCAGACAAGTAAGGTGTGTCGGTCATTGGTAAGTATGGTGGGAGAGTGCAAGCCTGGCTGCCAGACAAGTAAGGTGTGTCGGCCATTGGTAAGTATGGTGGGAGAGTGCAAGCCTGGCTGCCAGACAGGTAAGGTGTGTCGGTCATTGGTAAGTATGGTGGCAGAGTGCAAGCCTGGCTGCCAGACATGTAAGGTGTTTCGGCCATTGGTAAGTATGGTGAGAGAGTGCAAGCCTGGCTGCCAGACAAGTAAGGTGTGTCGGTCATTGGTAAGTATGGTGGGAGAGTGCAAGCCTGGCTGCCAGACATGTAAGGTGTGTCAGTCATTGGTAAGTATGGTGGGAGAGTGCAAGCCTGGCTGCCAGACAAGTAAGGTATGTCGGCCATTGGTAGGTATGGTGGGAGAGTGCAAGCCTGGCTGCCAGACAAGTAAGGTATGTCGGCCATTGGTAAGTATGGTGGGAGAGTGCAAGCCTGGCTGCCAGACAAGTAAGGTATGTCGGCCATTGGTAAGTATGGTGGGAGAGTGCAAGCCTGGCTGCCAGACAAGTAAGGTGTGTCGGCCATTGGTAAGTATGGTGGGAGAGTGCAATCCTGGCTGCCAGACATGTAAGGTGTGTCGGTCATTGGTAAGTATGGTGGGAGAGTGCAAGCCTGGCTGCCAGACAAGTAAGGTGTGTCTGTCATTGGTAAGTATGGTGGGAGAGTGCAAGCCTGGCTGCCAGACATGTAAGGTGTGTCGGCCATTAGTAAGTATGGTGGGAGAGTGCAAGCCTGGCTGCCAGAGAAGTAAGGTGTGTCGGCCATTGGTAAGTATGGTGGGAGAGTGCAAGCCTGGCTGCCAGACATGTAAGGTGTGTCGGCCATTAGTAAGTATGGTGGGAGAGTGCAAGCCTGGCTGCCAGACAGGTAAGGTGTGTCGGTCATTGGTAAGTATGGTGGGAGAGTGCAAGCCTGGCTGCCAGACATGTAAGGTGTGTCGGCCATTAGTAAGTATGGTGGGAGAGTGCAAGCCTGGCTGCCAGACAAGTAAGGTGTGTCAGTCATTGGTAAGTATGGTGGGAGAGTGCAAGCCTGGCTGCCAGACAAGTAAGGTGTGTCGGTCATTGGTAAGTATGGTGGCAGAGTGCAAGCCTGGCTGCCAGAGAAGTAAGGTGTGTCAGTCATTGGTAAGTATGGTGGGAGAGTGCAAGCCTGGCTGCCAGACAGGTAAGGTGTGTCGGCCATTGGTAAGTATGGTGGGAGAGTGCAAGCCTGGCTGCCAGACAGGTAAGGTGTGTCGGTCATTGGTAAGTATGGTGGGAGAGTGCAAGCCTGGCTGCCAGACATGTAAGGTGTGTCGGCCATTAGTAAGTATGGTGGGAGAGTGCAAGCCTGGCTGCCAGACAGGTAAGGTGTGTCGGTCATTGGTAAGTATGGTGGGAGAGTGCAAGCCTGGCTGCCAGACAGGTAAGGTGTGTCGGTCATTGGTAAGTATGGTGGCAGAGTGCAAGCCTGGCTGCCAGAGAAGTAAGGTGTGTCAGTCATTGGTAAGTATGGTGGGAGAGTGCAAGCCTGGCTGCCAGACAGGTAAGGTGTGTCGGTCATTGGTAAGTATGGTGGGAGAGTGCAAGCCTGGCTGCCAGACATGTAAGGTGTGTCGGCCATTAGTAAGTATGGTGGGAGAGTGCAAGCCTGGCTGCCAGACAGGTAAGGTGTGTCGGTCATTGGTAAGTATGGTGGGAGAGTGCAAGCCTGGCTGCCAGACAGGTAAGGTGTGTCGGTCATTGGTAAGTATGGTGGCAGAGTGCAAGCCTGGCTGCCAGAGAAGTAAGGTGTGTCAGTCATTGGTAAGTATGGTGGGAGAGTGCAAGCCTGGCTGCCAGACAAGTAAGGTGTGTCGGTCATTGGTAAGTATGGTGGGAGAGTGCAAGCCTGGCTGCCAGACATGTAAGGTGTGTCGGCCATTAGTAAGTATGGTGGGAGAGTGCAAGCCTGGCTGCCAGACAGGTAAGGTGTGTCGGTCATTGGTAAGTATGGTGGCAGAGTGCAAGCCTGGCTGCCAGAGAAGTAAGGTGTGTCAGTCATTGGTAAGTATGGTGGGAGAGTGCAAGCCTGGCTGCCAGACAAGTAAGGTGTGTCGGTCATTGGTAAGTATGGTGGGAGAGGGCAAGCCTGGCTGCCAGACAGGTAAGGTGTGTCAGTCATTGGTAAGTATGGTGGGAGAGTGCAAGCCTGGCTGCCAGAGAAGTAAGGTGTGTCAGTCATTGGTAAGTATGGTGGGAGAGTGCAAGCCTGGCTGCCAGACAGGTAAGGTGTGTCGGCCATTGGTAAGTATGGTGGGAGAGTGCAAGCCTGGCTGCCAGACAGGTAAGGTGTGTCGGTCATTGGTAAGTATGGTGGGAGAGTGCAAGCCTGGCTGCCAGACATGTAAGGTGTGTCGGCCATTAGTAAGTATGGTGGGAGAGTGCAAGCCTGGCTGCCAGACAAGTAAGGTGTGTCGGTCATTGGTAAGTATGGTGGGAGAGTGCAAGCCTGGCTGCCAGACAAGTAAGGTGTTTCGGCCATTGGTAAGTATGGTGAGAGAGTGCAAGCCTGGCTGCCAGACAAGTAAGGTGTGTCGGCCATTAGTAAGTATGGTGGGAGAGTGCAAGCCTGGCTGCCAGACAAGTAAGGTGTGTCGGTCATTGGTAAGTATGGTGGGAGAGTGCAAGCCTGGCTGCCAGACAAGTAAGGTGTGTCGGCCATTGGTAAGTATGGTGGGAGAGTGCAAGCCTGGCTGCCAGACATGTAAGGTGTGTCGGCCATTAGTAAGTATGGTGGGAGAGTGCAAGCCTGGCTGCCAGACAAGTAAGGTGTGTCGGTCATTGGTAAGTATGGTGGGAGAGAGCAAGCCTGGCTGCCAGACAAGTAAGGTGTGTCGGTCATTGGTAAGTATGGTGGGAGAGTGCAAGCCTGGCTGCCAGACAGGTAAGGTGTGTCGGTCATTGGTAAGTATGGTGGGAGAGTGCAAGCCTGGCTGCCAGACAGGTAAGGTGTGTCGGCCATTGGTAAGTATGGTGAGAGAGTGCAAGCCTGGCTGCCAGAGAAGTAAGGTGTGTCGGTCATTGGTAAGTATGGTGGCAGAGTGCAAGCCTGGCTGCCAGAGAAGTAAGGTGTGTCAGTCATTGGTAAGTATGGTGGGACAGTGCAAGCCTGGCTGCCAGACAGGTAAGGTGTGTCGGTCATTGGTAAGTATGGTGGGAGAGTGCAAGCCTGGCTGCCAGACAGGTAAGGTGTGTCGGTCATTGGTAAGTATGGTGGGAGAGTGCAAGCCTGGCTGCCAGACATGTAAGGTGTGTCGGCCATTAGTAAGTATGGTGGGAGAGTGCAAGCCTGGCTGCCAGACAAGTAAGGTGTGTCGGTCATTGGTAAGTATGGTGGCAGAGTGCAAGCCTGGCTGCCAGAGAAGTAAGGTGTGTCGGTCATTGGTAAGTATGGTGGGAGAGTGCAAGCCTGGCTGCCAGACATGTAAGGTGTGTCGGCCATTGGTAAGTATGGTGGGAGAGTGCAAGCCTGGCTGCCAGACATGTAAGGTGTGTCGGCCATTAGTAAGTATGGTGGGAGAGTGCAAGCCTGGCTGCCAGACATGTAAGGTGTGTCGGTCATTGGTAAGTATGGTGGGAGAGTGTAAGCCTGGCTGCCAGACATGTAAGGTGTGTCGGCCATTAGTAAGTATGGTGGGAGAGTGCAAGCCTGGCTGCCAGACAAGTAAGGTGTGTCGGTCATTGGTAAGTATGGTGGGAGAGTGCAAGCCTGGCTGCCAGACAAGTAAGGTGTTTCGGCCATTGGTAAGTATGGTGAGAGAGTGCAAGCCTGGCTGCCAGACAAGTAAGGTGTGTCTGTCATTGGTAAGTATGGTGGGAGAGTGCAAGCCTGGCTGCCAGACAGGTAAGGTGTGTCGGCCATTAGTAAGTATGGTGGGAGAGTGCAAGCCTGGCTGCCAGACATGTAAGGTGTGTCGGTCATTGGTAAGTATGGTGGGAGAGAGCAAGCCTGGCTGCCAGACATGTAAGGTGTGTCGGTCATTGGTAAGTATGGTGAGAGAGTGCAAGCCTGGCTGCCAGAGAAGTAAGGTGTGTCTCTCATTGGTAAGTATGGTGGCAGAGTGCAAGCCTGGCTGCCAGAGAAGTAAGGTGTGTCGGCCATTGGTAAGTATGGTGGGAGAGTGCAAGCCTGGCTGCCAGACAGGTAAGGTGTGTCGGCCATTGGTAAGTATGGTGGGAGAGTGCAAGCCTGGCTGCCAGACATGTAAGGTGTGTCGGTCATTGGTAAGTATGGTGGGAGAGTGCAAGCCTGGCTGCCAGACATGTAAGGTGTGTCGGTCATTGGTAAGTATGGTGGGAGAGTGCAAGCCTGGCTGCCAGACAAGTAAGGTGTGTCGGTCATTGGTAAGTATGGTGGGAGAGTGCAAGCCTGGCTGCCAGACAAGTAAGGTGTGTCTGTCATTGGTAAGTATGGTGGGAGAGTGCAAGCCTGGCTGCCAGACATGTAAGGTGTGTCGGCCATTGGTAAGTATGGTGGGAGAGTGCAAGCCTGGCTGCCAGACATGTAAGGTGTGTCGGTCATTGGTAAGTATGGTGGGAGAGTGTAAGCCTGGCTGCCAGACATGTAAGGTGTGTCGGCCATTAGTAAGTATGGTGGGAGAGTGCAAGCCTGGCTGCCAGACATGTAAGGTGTGTCGGTCATTGGTAAGTATGGTGGGAGAGTGCAAGCCTGGCTGCCAGACATGTAAGGTGTGTCTGTCATTGGTAAGTATGGTGGGAGAGTGCAAGCCTGGCTGCCAGACATGTAAGGTGTGTCTGTCATTGGTAAGTATGGTGGGAGAGTGCAAGCCTGGCTGCCAGACAAGTAAGGTGTTTCGGCCATTGGTAAGTATGGTGAGAGAGTGCAAGCCTGGCTGCCAGACAAGTAAGGTGTGTCGGTCATTGGTAAGTATGGTGGGAGAGTGCAAGCCTGGCTGCCAGACAGGTAAGGTGTGTCGGTCATTGGTAAGTATGGTGGGAGAGTGCAAGCCTGGCTGCCAGACAGGTAAGGTGTGTCGGTCATTGGTAAGTATGGTGGGAGAGTGCAAGCCTGGCTGCCAGACATGTAAGGTGTGTCGGCCATTAGTAAGTATGTGGGAGAGTGCAAGCCTGGCTGCCAGACATGTAAGGTGTGTCGGTCATTGGTAAGTATGGTGGGAGAGTGTAAGCCTGGCTGCCAGACATGTAAGGTGTGTCGGCCATTGGTAAGTATGGTGGGAGAGTGCAAGCCTGGCTGCCAGACAAGTAAGGTGTGTCGGTCATTGGTAAGTATGGTGGGAGAGTGCAAGCCTGGCTGCCAGACAAGTAAGGTGTGTCGGTCATTGGTAAGTATGGTGGGAGAGTGCAAGCCTGGCTGCCAGACAAGTAAGGTGTGTCGGTCATTGGTAAGTATGGTGGGAGAGTGCAAGCCTGGCTGCCAGAGAAGTAAGGTGTGTCAGTCATTGGTAAGTATGGTGGGAGAGTGCAAGCCTGGCTGCCAGACATGTAAGGTGTGTCGGCCATTAGTAAGTATGGTGGGAGAGTGCAAGCCTGGCTGCCAGACAGGTAAGGTGTGTCGGCCATTAGTAAGTATGGTGGGAGAGTGCAAGCCTGGCTGCCAGACAAGTAAGGTGTGTCGGCCATTAGTAAGTATGGTGGGAGAGTGCAAGCCTGGCTGCCAGACATGTAAGGTGTGTCGGTCATTGGTAAGTATGGTGGGAGAGTGCAAGCCTGGCTGCCAGACAAGTAAGGTGTGTCGGTCATTGGTAAGTATGGTGGGAGAGAGCAAGCCTGGCTGCCAGACATGTAAGGTGTGTCGGCCATTAGTAAGTATGGTGGGAGAGTGCAAGCCTGGCTGCCAGACAAGTAAGGTGTGTCGGCCATTAGTAAGTATGGTGGGAGAGTGCAAGCCTGGCTGCCAGACAAGTAAGGTGTGTCGGCCATTGGTAAGTATGGTGGGAGAGTGCAAGCCTGGCTGCCAGACAAGTAAGGTGTTTCGGCCATTGGTAAGTATGGTGAGAGAGTGCAAGCCTGGCTGCCAGACAAGTAAGGTGTGTCGGTCATTGGTAAGTATGGTGGGAGAGTGCAAGCCTGGCTGCCAGACAAGTAAGGTGTGTCGGTCATTGGTAAGTATGGTGGGAGAGTGCAAGCCTGGCTGCCAGACATGTAAGGTGTGTCTCTCATTGGTAAGTATGGTGGGAGAGTGCAAGCCTGGCTGCCAGACAAGTAAGGTGTGTCGGTCATTGGTAAGTATGGTGGGAGAGTGCAAGCCTGGCTGCCAGACAAGTAAGGTGTGTCGGCCATTGGTAAGTATGGTGGGAGAGTGCAAGCCTGGCTGCCAGACAAGTAAGGTGTGTCTCTCATTGGTAAGTATGGTGGCAGAGTGCAAGCCTGGCTGCCAGAGAAGTAAGGTGTGTCAGTCATTGGTAAGTATGGTGGGAGAGTGCAAGCCTGGCTGCCAGACAAGTAAGGTGTGTCGGTCATTGGTAAGTATGGTGGGAGAGTGCAAGCCTGGCTGCCAGACAAGTAAGGTGTGTCGGTCATTGGTAAGTATGGTGGGAGAGTGCAAGCCTGGCTGCCAGACAAGTAAGGTGTGTCGGTCATTGGTAAGTATGGTGGGAGAGTGCAAGCCTGGCTGCCAGACAAGTAAGGTGTGTCGGTCATTGGTAAGTATGGTGGGAGAGTGCAAGCCTGGCTGCCAGACAAGTAAGGTGTGTCGGTCATTGGTAAGTATGGTGGGAGAGTGCAAGCCTGGCTGCCAGACAAGTAAGGTGTGTCTCTCATTGGTAAGTATGGTGGCAGAGTGCAAGCCTGGCTGCCAGAGAAGTAAGGTGTGTCAGTCATTGGTAAGTATGGTGGGAGAGTGCAAGCCTGGCTGCCAGACATGTAAGGTGTGTCGGTCATTGGTAAGTATGGTGGGAGAGTGCAAGCCTGGCTGCCAGACATGTAAGGTGTGTCGGCCATTGGTAAGTATGGTGGGAGAGTGCAATCCTGGCTGCCACACAAGTAAGGTGTGTCGGCCATTGGTAAGTATGGTGGGAGAGTGCAAGCCTGGCTGCCAGACAAGTAAGGTGTGTCGGCCATTGGTAAGTATGGTGGGAGAGTGCAAGCCTGGCTGCCAGACAGGTAAGGTGTGTCGGCCATTGGTAAGTATGGTGGGAGAGTGCAAGCCTGGCTGCCAGACAAGTAAGGTGTGTCGGCCATTGGTAAGTATGGTGGGAGAGTGCAATCCTGGCTGCCACACAAGTAAGGTGTGTCGGCCATTGGTAAGTATGGTGGGAGAGTGCAAGCCTGGCTGCCAGACAAGTAAGGTGTGTCGGCCATTGGTAAGTATGGTGAGAGAGTGCAATCCTGGCTGCCACACAAGTAAGGTGTGTCGGCCATTGGTAAGTATGGTGGGAGAGTGCAAGCCTGGCTGCCAGACAAGTAAGGTGTGTCGGTCATTGGTAAGTATGGTGGGAGAGTGCAAGCCTGGCTGCCAGACAGGTAAGGTGTGTCGGCCATTGGTAAGTATGGTGGGAGAGTGCAAGCCTGGCTGCCAGACAGGTAAGGTGTGTCGGCCATTGGTATGTATGGTGGGAGAGTGCAAGCCTGGCTGCCAGACAAGTAAGGTGTGTCGGTCATTGGTAAGTATGGTGGGAGAGTGCAAGCCTGGCTGCCAGACATGTAAGGTGTGTCGGCCATTAGTAAGTATGGTGGGAGAGTGCAAGCCTGGCTGCCAGACAAGTAAGGTGTGTCGGTCATTGGTAAGTATGGTGGGAGAGTGCAAGCCTGGCTGCCAGACATGTAAGGTGTGTCGGCCATTAGTAAGTATGGTGGGAGAGTGCAAGCCTGGCTGCCAGACAAGTAAGGTGTGTCGGTCATTGGTAAGTATGGTGGGAGAGTGCAAGCCTGGCTGCCAGACAAGTAAGGTGTGTCGGCCATTGGTAAGTATGGTGGGAGAGAGCAAGCCTGGCTGCCAGACATGTAAGGTGTGTCGGTCATTGGTAAGTATGGTGGGAGAGTGCAAGCCTGGCTGCCAGACATGTAAGGTGTGTCGGTCATTGGTAAGTATGGTGGGAGAGTGCAAGCCTGGCTGCCAGACAAGTAAGGTGTGTCGGTCATTGGTAAGTATGGTGGGAGAGTGCAAGCCTGGCTGCCAGACATGTAAGGTGTGTCGGTCATTGGTAAGTATGGTGGGAGAGTGCAAGCCTGGCTGCCAGACAAGTAAGGTGTGTCGGTCATTGGTAAGTATGGTGGGAGAGTGCAAGCCTGGCTGCCAGACATGTAAGGTGTGTCGGTCATTGGTAAGTATGGTGGGAGAGTGCAAGCCTGGCTGCCAGACATGTAAGGTGTGTCGGTCATTGGTAAGTATGGTGGGAGAGTGCAAGCCTGGCTGCCAGACAGGTAAGGTGTGTCGGTCATTGGTAAGTATGGTGGGAGAGTGCAAGCCTGGCTGCCAGACAAGTAAGGTGTGTCGGCCATTGGTAAGTATGGTGGGAGAGAGCAAGCCTGGCTGCCAGACATGTAAGGTGTGTCGGTCATTGGTAAGTATGGTGGGAGAGTGCAAGCCTGGCTGCCAGACATGTAAGGTGTGTCGGTCATTGGTAAGTATGGTGGGAGAGTGCAAGCCTGGCTGCCAGACAAGTAAGGTGTGTCGGTCATTGGTAAGTATGGTGGGAGAGTGCAAGCCTGGCTGCCAGACATGTAAGGTGTGTCGGCCATTAGTAAGTATGGTGGGAGAGTGCAAGCCTGGCTGCCAGACAGGTAAGGTGTGTCGGTCATTGGTAAGTATGGTGGGAGAGTGCAAGCATGGCTGCCAGACAAGTAAGGTGTGTCGGTCATTGGTAAGTATGGTGGGAGAGTGCAAGCCTGGCTGCCAGACATGTAAGGTGTGTCGGCCATTAGTAAGTATGGTGGGAGAGTGCAAGCCTGGCTGCCAGACAGGTAAGGTGTGTCGGTCATTGGTAAGTATGGTGGGAGAGTGCAAGCCTGGCTGCCAGACAGGTAAGGTGTGTCGGTCATTGGTAAGTATGGTGGGAGAGTGCAAGCATGGCTGCCAGACAAGTAAGGTGTGTCGGTCATTGGTAAGTATGGTTGGAGAGTGCAAGCCTGGCTGCCAGACAGGTAAGGTGTGTCGGTCATTGGTAAGTATGGTGGGAGAGTGCAAGCCTGGCTGCCAGACAAGTAAGGTGTGTCGGTCATTGGTAAGTATTCAGTGGTTTGCATTCTTATTAAAGTGGACCAAAACCCACGATTTTGACTATAATGGGTCTTGGCCCCTTCCCCGCGGGCACCCCAATCGGGGGTGCTCTGCTATGTTAAACCCCCCAGGACGCCGAGACCAGCTTACCTCTTCCCCGTCCCATGGCACATCTTAGAACAGCCTCATCCTCCGCTTCCCTCTAACATGGAGCATGACCGTGACGACCATTCACAAATGCCTGGCGTGGGCACGCACCCTGCTAGAGGCATAACGGGATACGGCCGTGGCTCTTAGACGTGCCATGGGACCGGGAAATGTGGTAAGTGAATGGGGCGACCTGGGGGGTTTCACACAACAGGGCATCCCGATTTTGGGTGCAACGAGGAGGGGAACTTATAGATTCCTGGACTGATCAAGCTGGGTTTTGGTTTTAAGTGTCAAACCCCTAAAATATACAGGGTTGCATGTCCATTCATTAAGATTCTACGTGACTGGCATCTCCCCCAGTTTGTGGCCAAATAAAAAGAAAAAAAATGCTTTCCTCCATCTGGAATCCAGTGCCAGGATCTCCAAGAGAATACCTAACAGCTTGCTAACCACTGCAGGAGGGGCCTTTTATACAGGTGAGTGAGATGATGTCTTACTCAGTAGGTATAAAAGGCCATCTCCAATGGCGTGAGTGAACACACAAGCCGGAGTGATCGCCAGGTACAGGAGACACTTCACACCCTGGTCTACCAGCCCTCATAGCTATTTTTTCTAGAGAGGGGGGACCCCATGTTTTTTTTTTATTTTTAGGAGGCTTAAAGTGGAATTGCAGTCACAACTTACCCCCCCCCCCCCCCCCCCCGGTGCTGAGGTAGGACAGGGGGTTACAAAGGAAAAAAATCCTTACCTCATCATCAGGCCAGCGCGGTTCCTCTGGTGCTTCAGATCCTGGCACCCCACCATTTTTTTATTTTTCAATTTTAGGGGTTTAAAGTGGAATTCCAGTCACAACTTCCATCCACCCAGGGGGGTTACAAAGAAAAAAAGCCCTTACCTGACTGTCGGGCCAGCGCTGCTCCTCCAGCGCTCCAGATCCTGGCCACTGCGATCTTGCCTCAAAAGAACAGAGCGGCATCCCCGGCTCCATGCACACTCCTGGCCATTCAAGTGAATGGGTGGCAGAAGCACCTGCAGATCCGGGTGATGTCTATTTGCCTCTTCGCCATGTGAAAGCACCCAAAGACTTCTAGGGGCTTCATTTTACTGCAAGGTGATTGCAAACAATATATGATAATTCCTGCTATCACACTGGGGGGGACGTTGTTGTGGCAGTGATAATCACTATTTGCTATACAGCCACCACTGGCCTCGCCTGTTTCTTCAGCTCTGGAGGAAAGCACCTGCACAGGCCTCAGCATGGTCATAGAGCCAGGGCAGGCCGTGGAGTTCACAGTTATATTTAAAGTGGACCAACACCCAGGATTTTCACTATCCTGGGTGTTGGTCCATTTCCGCGGGGCACCCCGCTCGGCTGTGCGCCCTGCTAGAGAGACGTGCGGGAGGCGGCTTATCCGTCGCTTGTCCGTCACCGATATGGTACGTTTTTAGGGGCTTTCTGGGGGGTTTCACACAGCGGGGCATCCCGATTTCGGATGCCCCGCGGGGAGGGAGCTGATCGGCCTGGGAATCTTATAGATTCCCGGGCTGATCAGGGGTGGGTGTTGGTCCACTTTAAGTCGCATATATGTTACACAGAGACAAGGGTTTATTTTTGTCAAGAAGTTAGAAAATAAGGGAAAGCTAATTGCACAACTAATAACAATAATTCTTGGTTTAGATACTAAGCATTAATAAATAGAAACTGACCACATGTAGGCTTGATCTCTCAATGTTTGGAGAGCTGAATCTGCAAAGATCCTCACTGTGCCCCGGCATGCTTTGCTACCCTGAAAATAAAATATTTTGTGGCATTTTTTGCAAATGCTTTAAAATATAAGCCCTACCACAGAAAATAAGCCTGTTACAGAGCTCCCCCCTCATCAGGGACACGTGCCGCGATGGGATGGGCCGGCTATCTATCTAGCCTTCTATCTATCTGTGGCCCCGCTAAGAACTGGGGTACTGAGTAGTGACATCACAGAGGTGATATAAGTACTGACACTTCCTAGTATAGTCAGTTGTAGGATTGAGTTGTCTCAGGTCTGATCAGAGAGTGGAGAGAGAATACTGTGGAGAACGCTTACACACAGAATTGGAGAGAGATTCAGTTTGCCAAGCCAGTCAGAGCAAGACAGAGTGCCTCTGACAGAGAAATCCATGTGGGCCTAGGAGAAGCAATGAGGAGAACACTGAGGACCAGCACATAAGGTACCAAAGTAGTATAGTCCCGGCCCCTATAGTGACCCCAGGATCCTGAGAGACTGTTTGCTTACTGTTGCTAAAGTGGAAGTTGTGATTGCTTTAATAAAAGTTGGAAAGAGATGTCTGAACTGTGTAGTGACTCCACAGGCCCAAACCCAATATCCCTCAGAATTCCAAGAACTCGTGACAGCTCGCCCCACGTCATCCGGCCCTGGTAGTGGCGTGTGGGTTACATATCTATCTAGCACTCTGCCCATCCATCTATGTATCTATCAATCCATCCATCCCTCAGCCCATCTATTTGTTGTTTATGAAATAAATAAGACATCCTTTTAAAATAAGCCCTACCGCAAAACTTTTATGTAAGTCCTGTCTTATTTTTGGGGAAACCGGGTATATCCACCACCATAGCATTTCAGAGGTGGACAAACAAATGCACCATAAGAATGCTGGAAAGAGATTTATAGCAGCTGACTGAGTGTTTCACACAGCTGCATACTCCTCTCATCTGCCCCCCAACCCACCCCACACACCCATCTCATCTGCCCCCTAACCCACCCCACACACCTTTCATCTGCACCCCAACCCGCCCCACACACCCATCTCATCTGCCCCCTAACCCACCCCACACACCTTTCATCTGCACCCCAACCCACCCCACACACTCCTCTCATCTGCCCCCTAACCCATCCCACACACCTTTCATCTGCACCCCAACCCGCCCCACACACCCATCTCATCTGCCCCCTAACCCATCCCAAACACCTTTCATCTGCACCCCAACCCACCCCACACACTCCTCTCATCTGCACCCCAACACCCCCACCTGCCCCTCTTATCTGCACCCCAACCCGCCCCACACAAGCTTCTCATCTGCACCTCAATCCAGATCACACACCCCTCTTTTCTGTACCCCAGCCAGCCGCACACCCCTCTCATTTGCACCCCAACCTGCCCCACACACCCCTCTTACCACACACCCTGTTCATATACACCTCAACCCACCTCTCTCTCTTCTGTACCCCAACCTGCCCCACACACCCCTCTCATCTGCACCCCAAGCCTCCCCACACACCCCTTGGATCTGCATCCCAATCCACCCCCACACACCCCTCTCATCTGCATACTACCCCACACACTCCTCTCATCTGCACCCTAAAGCAGCCCCACGCAGTCCTCTCATCTGTACCCCAAACCACCCCACAAAACTCTCTCATCTGCACCCCGCACACAATTCTCATCTGCACCTCAACCTGCCCCACATTCCCCTCTCATATGCACCCCAACCCAACCAAATGTATCCTTCTCATCTGCACCCCAATTCAGCCCACACATCCCTCTCATTTGCACCCCAACATGCCCCATGCACCTCCCATCTGCACCCCCACATCTACCCACACCCCACTCTGCTGCATCCCATCCCACCCCTCTTCTGCACCCCCAAACCTGCCCCACACACCCCTCTCCTCTGCACCTCAAGCCATCCATTGGGATGCCCCACTCCTTAATGAGACTGAGTAATCCTAAAAACCGTGTTCCAATACTCATCACTCCTTTGCCAGCAATTGCCCTTGCAAGCCCCCACCCCCGGGTCCCCCATGATCTTTAACTGTGGGCCTCCAGCCTCTACTGCTGCCACCTCCTCCCATCGCCTCCTGCCACCACTGCCTCCCCGTTTCTTCAGCTCCTCTATGGCGCAGAGCACCCGCACAGGCCTCAGTATGGACATAGAGCCAGGGCAGCTCCCAGGGGTCAGGCATGGAATTCACACTCACATTTACCAAGTCACATATATGTTACACAGAGACAAGGGTTTATTTTTGCCTAGAAGTTAGAAAATAAGTGAAGGCGGATTAAACAACTAATAACAATAATTCTTGGTTTCAGACAGCTGCCCCTAACCCACCCCACACACCTCTCATCTGCACCCCAACCTGCCCCACATACCCCTCCCATCTGCACTCCAACCTGCCCCACATACCCCTCTCATCTGCACCTCAATCCGCCCCATACCCCACATGCACATCTCATCTGCACCGCAACCCACCCCACACACCCCTCTCATCTGCACCCAACCTGCCTCACACACCCCTCTCATCTGCACTCCAACCTGCCCCACACACCCCTCTCACCATGACCTGCCTCACACTCCTCTCATCTGCACCCCAACCTGCCCCACACACACCCTCATCTGCACCCAACCTGCCTCACACACCCCCTCATCTGCACCCCAACCTGCCTCACACACCCCCTCATCTGCACCCCAACCTGCCCCACACACCCCTCTCATCTGCACCCCAACCTGCCCCACACACCCCTCTCATCTGCACCCCAACCTGCCCCACACACACTCCTTTCATCTGCACCCCAACCTGCCTCACACACCCCCTCATCTGCACCCAACCTGCCCCACACACCCCTCTCATCTGCACCCCAACCTGCCCCCCACACACCCCTCTCATCTGCACCCCAACCTGCCCCACACACACCCTCATCTGCACCCAACCTGCCTCACACACACCCTCATCTGCACCCCAACCTGCCCCACACACCCCTCTCATCTGCACCCCAACCTGCCCCACACACCCCTCTCATCTGCACCCAAACCTGCGTCACACACCCCTTTCATCTGCACCCAAACCTGCCTCACACACCCCTCTCATCTGCACCCCAACCTGCCCTTCACACTCCTTTCATCTGCACCCAACCTGCCCCACACACACCTCTCATCTGCACCCCAACCTGCCCCACACACCCCTCTCATCTGCACCCAAACCTGCGTCACACACCCCTTTCATCTGCACCCAAACCTGCCTCACACACCCCTCTCATCTGCACCCCAACCTGCCCTTCACACTCCTTTCATCTGCACCCAACCTGCCCCACACACACCTCTCATCTGCACCCCAACCTGCCCCACACACCCCTTTCATCTGCACCCCAACCTGCCCCACACACCCCTCTCATCTGCACCCCAACCTGCCTCACACACCCCCTCATCTGCACCCAACCTGCCCCACACACCCCTCTCATCTGCACCCCAACCTGTCCTACACACCCCTCTCATCTGCACCCCAACCTGTCCTACACACTCCTTTCAACTGCACCCCAACCTGCCCCACACACACCCTCATCTGCACCCCAACCTGCCTCACACACACCCTCATCTGCACCCCAACCTGCCTCACACACACTCCTTTCATCTGCACCCCAACCTGCCCCACACACCCCCTCATCTGCACCCCAACCTGCCTCACACACTCCTTTCATCTGCACCCCAACCTGCCCCACACACTCCTCTCATCTGCACCCCAACCTGCCTCACACACCCCCTCATCTGCACCCAACCTGCCCCACACACCCCTCTCATCTGCACCCCAACCTGCCTCACACACCCCTTTCATCTGCACCCAAACCTGCCTCACACACCCCCTCATCTGCACCCCAACCTGCGTCACACACCCCTTTCATCTGCACCCCAACCTGCCCCACACACCCCTCTCATCTGCACCCCAACCTGCCTCACACACCCCTCTCATCTGCACCCAAACCTGCCTCACACACCCCTCTCATCTGCACCCCAACCTGCCCCACACACCCCTCTCATCTGCACCCCAACCTGCGTCACACACCCCTTTCATCTGCACCCAAACCTGCCTCACACACCCCTCTCATCTGCACCCCAACCTGCCCCACACACCCCTCTCATCTGCACCCCAACCTGCGTCACACACCCCTCTCATCTGCACCCCAACCTGCCCCACACACCCCTCTCATCTGCACCCCAACCTGCGTCACACACCCCTTTCATCTGCACCCAAACCTGCCTCACACACCCCTCTCATCTGCACCCCAACCTGCCCCACACACCCCTCTCATCTGCACCCCAACCTGCGTCACACACCCCTTTCATCTGCACCCAAACCTGCCTCACACACCCCTCTCATCTGCACCCCAACCTGCCCCACACACCCCTCTCATCTGCACCCCAACCTGCGTCACACACCCCTTTCATCTGCACCCAAACCTGCCTCACACACCCCTCTCATCTGCACCCCAACCTGCCCCACACACCCCTCTCATCTGCACCCCAACCTGCGTCACACACCCCTTTCATCTGCACCCAAACCTGCCTCACACACCCCTCTCATCTGCACCCCAACCTGCCCTTCACACTCCTTTCATCTGCCCCCCAACCTGCCCCACACACACCTCTCATCTGCACCCCAACCTGCCCTTCACACCCCTCTCATCTGCACCCAAACCTGCCTCACACACCCCTTTCATCTGCACCCCAACCTGCCCCACACACCCCTCTCATCTGCACCCCAACCTGCCCTTCACACCCCTCTCATCTGCACCCCAACCTGCCTCACACACCCCCTCATCTGCACCCCAACCTGCCCTTCAAACTCCTTTCAACTGCACCCCAACCTGTCCTACACACACCCTCATCTGCACCCCAACCTGCCTCACACACCCCCTCATCTGCACCCCAACCTGCCTCACACACACTCCTTTCATCTGCACCCCAACCTGCCTCACATACACTCCTTTCATCTGCACCCCAACCTGCCCCACACACACCCTCATCTTCACCCCAACCTGCCTCACACACCCCCTCATCTGCACCCCAACCTGCCTCACACACACCCCTCTCATCTGCACCCCAACCTGCCTCACACACACTCCTCTCATCTGCACCCAACCTGCCTCACACACACCCTTCTCATCTGCACCCAACCTGCCCCACACACCCCCTCATCTGCACCCCAACCTGCCTCACACACACCCCCTCATCTGCATACCCCTGTGGGTGTGTGACCCCTCTCATCTATATCCCCAGCCCCGACATGTCCATTTCCAACCTACAGAGGGTGAAGAGCAAAGATTGGAGCTGCGCCAAAGACCTATCTAGGAAATATCATTACTAAAGTCCTAATTCTGCCAGCAATTAGGTCATTACCCGCAATCAGCACACTGGAGGAGGGGCCAGAGTTTGGTGCTCGCTTGAGTTATCTGTTATTAAAGTGGACCAAAACCCAGGATTTTGACCTTTATCCTGGGTTTTGGTCCTTTCCCCCAGGGCACCCCGATCGGTGAAGTTAACACCTCTTTCTGGTCCTACGGCGCATGCGCTTGTCCAATCATCGAGCTGGCAGCCGCATCCCTGCTAGAGGAATAGTGGAGACGTGAACGTGGCTAGTGCATCAGCGTTGGACCGGGAAGCAAGCTTAGTGTATGGGGCGACCTGGGGGGTTTCACACAGCGGGGCATCCCCGTCCCCGGGATGCCCCAGGGGGAGGGAATCGTTCTTCCTGGGCAGATCGCAGTGTGTTTTGGTCCACTTTAAACCAGACCAACAGCGTGGCTGGCACAGTTGGAAATGAAAGGTAGCGACTATTTTGGAGCTTCCTCTCCCAGCATCTCAGGCATGCTGCTGCATGGATTCAACGGACATAACTGACAATGCATAGTAACAGGAAGTCCAGCAGCACTTCCTGTCTGCAGACGGCCTGGATATGCATGAACCCCCCACAGAAGCAGTTAGAAAAAGATACATGAATTTTCTGTGTAGCAATCTTAAACTGGACCTTCACCACGATTTAATGAAAAGCCCAACCCCTTAAAAAACTATTAGTCACTTACTTATAATTCTTTCCCCCACCAGGCTGCAACTCTGTTCAGGACTCTAGGATACGGGCGCTGCCATCTTGACTCAGAAACATCACACATACTGAGGAGAGTGGAGCAGGATAAAGTGCAGGGGGCGGGGTTATAGCTGTGCTTTGCACAGACAGAGCAAAGCTGGGGTCAAGGAAAAGGTCAGCAATCCCAGAATGCAGAGCAGCAGTCAGAGGACACTTCCTGTTTGCAGGCTGCCTGAGCCACCATCTTGGATGTTTAAAGGCTTATAACATGCAGTAGATGCAGGTAGGATGATATTTAATGTGAGCAATCTGTATGTACAGGGTGTGGGAAACATAAAGGATATGCTCTTATTCAGGGTGAAGGTCCGCTTTAAAGTGGACCAACACCCAGGATTTTGAGTATCCTGGGTGTTGGTCCACTTCCCCAGGGCACCCCAGGAGTGCCCTGCTATGTGAAACCCCCCAGATCGCCCGATACAAGTCGCCTCACCCCGCTCTTGCGGCGAATGCGCGGCCGCTCGTCCAATCAGTGTGCTCGGAGCCGCTGAGGTATGCATGTCAAAGCGGCGTCAAACCTCAGCGGCTCCGAGCGCGCTGGCGGCCGCATCTGGCGCTTCTCTGTAACAGGGAGCGCGCCCGCGCTGGCCATTCACAAATGCCTGGGCCCTGCTAGAGAGAAACGCGAGATGCGGCCCGTGCATGCGCCGTTGGACCGGGATCCAGGTAAGGTTAGCAGGCATCCCGATTTTAGATACCCCACAGGGAGGGATTAGATCGGCCCCATTCCAGCAGGGTGCTGGTCCACTTGAATTGCCCTGTGGAAGATTGCATACGAGCACAACCAGTTGTGTTAGTCTGCTTTAAGAACATAATAATGCGATTATAGCCAGAATTGCATACTATACTGAAACTACATGCAGCAAGATTTTCTACTTCATTAATCGTTAATTTAATATATAGAGACGCCCAGCGCGCACGTGGGCATAGCCAAAAATTATCAGGTCATTTAAGACCGCGTGAACGTATAGGTGGGTCTCTCTCATCATACAGCAGAGCATAGAATGCCGCCCTCCTCCGGCTCCACCGGTCACCTGTTCATTATGGGGCGAGTGACACAACCATTACTCTAAGGTGGAGAAATATACGCGGCGCACAAAGAAATGTGACACGAAGCCAAGAATGGAAGTTATAGAATAATGTTAACTGAGAAATCTCTTCAAAAATCACACTCTCCGAGCACCCAGAGGCATTCTGGGTAGCTTCATTTGAATACTAGCGTCACATAACCAGCGTGCGCTGCTATTGCCCTCTAGCGGACGAGCGAGAAAGTACAGGCTCAGAAGTAAACAGAGGGATGTGATGACACTGGGGCCCAGAAGGTCTGAGGGGGGGCAACATTGTTACTACTCCATCTTATTTATTATTGTTTATTTATTAAACGCTGTTATATTCCACAGTTCTGTACAGGGGTAAGAAAAGTAAATGCTTATAACAGAATAATGATGACAATGCATAAAACACACACAATATTAGGTATCAGGTGTTACAAACAAGAGAATAAACACAGACGCAGGAATATATTAGGAGAGAGCGCCCTTCCCTTGCATATAAACTATCCAAAGGGAGGGCGGTTAAGAACAGGTCACAAAGGGTAACTACTAAGCAGATGCCCAGTATTCTGAGGGGTGATATGACTGTAAGAGGGGCAGGTGATGATAGATACTAAAGGGAAGGGGAGTGACAAATTGTATGAGGGAGGGCATTCCAGAGGAGTGGAATGCCATGTGCAAAGTCCTGGACTCTGGAGTAGGGGGAGGTGATCAGGGTAGAGGACAGGAGGAGATCATGAGCAGAGACTGCATCTGGGTTGGTATCTTTGGACTAGTGATGAAATGTATAGAGGGGCTTGGATGTAGAGAGCCTTGTAGGATAGGGTTAGTAATTTGAATTGAATTCTTTCAGAAAAAGCCAGTTAAATGATTGCCAGAGATTTATAAGATTTGTGCTCGCTTGGCATCATTTAGAGACGTTCCATTTGTCTCTGTTGTTACAGTCTTTAGAATGCTAAACTATCCTCAGAAGCTACCAGTCTCCTCACACAGTGATGGAGAGGTCAGTGGCTGCTGAGGGGGTTAGGTGAGGGTGCAGGTCAGTGGCTGGAAAGGAGGAGGGTAGGTGAGGGTGCAGGTCAGTGGCTGGAAAGGGGAGGGTAGGTGAGGGTGCAGGTCAGTGGCTGGGAAGGGGAGGGTAGGTGAGGGTGCAGGTCAGTGGCTGGGAAGGGGAGGGTAGGTGAGGGTGCAGGTCAGTGGCTGGGAAGGGGAGGGTAGGTGAGGGTGCAGGTCAGTGGCTGGGAAGGGGAGGGTAGGTGAGGGTGCAGGTCAGTGGCTGGGAAGGGGAGGGTAGGTGAGGGTGCAGGTCAGTGGCTGGGAAGGGGAGGGTAGGTGAGGGTGCAGGTCAGTGGCTGGAAAGGAGGAGCGTAGATGGGGATGCAGGTCAGTGGCTGGGAAGGGGAGGGTAGGTGAGGGTGCAGGTCAGTGGCTGGGAAGGGGAGGGTAGGTGAGGGTGCAGGTCAGTGGCTGGGAAGGAGAGGGTAGGTGAGGGTGCAGGTCAGTGGCTGGAAAGGAGGAGCGTAGATGGGGATGCAGGTCAGTGGCTGGGAAGGGGAGGGTAGGTGAGGGTGCAGGTCAGTGGCTGGGAAGGGGAGGGTAGGTGAGGGTGCAGGTCAGTGGCTGGGAAGGGGAGGGTAGGTGAGGGTGCAGGTCAGTGGCTGGGAAGGGGAGGGTAGGTGAGGGTGCAGGTCAGTGGCTGGGAAGGGGAGGGTAGGTGAGGGTGCAGGTCAGTGGCTGGGAAGGGGAGGGTAGGTGAGGGTGCAGGTCAGTGGCTGGGAAGGAGAGGGTAGGTGGGGATGCAGGTCAGTGGCTGGAAAGGGGAGGGTAGGTGAGGGTGCAGGTCAGTGGCTGGGAAGGAGAGGGTAGGTGAGGGTGCAGGTCAGTGGCTGGGAAGGGGAGGGTAGGTGAGGGTGCAGGTCAGTGGCTGGGAAGGGGAGGGTAGGTGAGGGTGCAGGTCAGTGGCTGGGAAGGGGAGGGTAGGTGAGGGTGCAGGTCAGTGGCTGGGAAGGGGAGGGTAGGTGAGGGTGCAGGTCAGTGCCTGGGAAGGGGAGGGTAGGTGAGGGTGCAGGTCAGTGGCTGGGAAGGGGAGGGTAGGTGAGGGTGCAGGTCAGTGGCTGGGAAGGGGAGGGTAGGTGAGGGTGCAGGTCAGTGGCTGGGAAGGAGAGGGTAGGTGAGGGTGCAGGTCAGTGGCTGGAAAGGAGGAGCGTAGATGGGGATGCAGGTCAGTGGCTGGGAAGGGGAGGGTAGGTGAGGGTGCAGGTCAGTGGCTGGGAAGGGGAGGGTAGGTGAGGGTGCAGGTCAGTGGCTGGGAAGGGGAGGGTAGGTGAGGGTGCAGGTCAGTGGCTGGGAAGGGGAGGGTAGGTGAGGGTGCAGGACAGTGAATGGAAAGAGGAGCGTAGGTGGGGATGCAGGTCAGTGGCCGGGAAGGAGGAGGGTAGGTGAGGGTGCAGGTCAGTGGCTAGGGAGGGGGAGTTAGTTAAGTGTTCAGCCCTATCCTCCGGAACAGTCAGCCTTACCCCCCCCTTGACCAGCCCTATCTCCCTTCTCCCACAATGGTTAGCAGTATCTCCCCTATCAGCACGTGATCATCATTTCCTCTAACAATCCCCTAGGCCCGGGCTTCTGCTGACATTAGGTATGAACAAGGGGTATATTTTAAAGGCATGCAAATGGCGATTGTTCATCTCAAGGAGGACATCCCAATTTCAGAAACCCTGCTGTGCGATACCCCCTGGAATGCGTCACTTATTACTTTGCTGGCGATCCCCTGGTGCTTGTCCAGGCTCTCCTGTGTACACCTGCTCCAGCCATTCAGAAATGCCCGCTGCCGATGCGCACATCAGATGGAGAAAGCCAGTATTGCCACTGCGGCACGCAGAAGGGTCATGGGGTGACTGGCGAGGCGAGTATACTAGGAAATTCAGGGGATTTCATCCAGTGGGGCATCTCAAATCCGGATTCCCCAGGGGGTCTAAAACACTATAGGGCTGGCAAAAGAGGCTTTTGTTCATCTTTAAAGATGACCAAGAGCCAAAAAAGCCTTTTGGTGGGGGAGGAGGGGGCACCTTGTTTTTGGGATAACTGCATCTCCCCTACCTGCAGACACACACACACATGTGCTGCAAGGAAGAAGGAAGATAAGTTGCTTCTGCTGGCCCAGAAACTCACACATGGAGGGGGATATCATTTTCCATGAGATGGTTTGCAGCTATGTGAAGCTGGGACTGCACTTAAAGTGGATCTATCAGTGGTTTGGCCGTCCCTGGTGTCTTTTAGACAGGACCAGATGAGTAACTACCCCCAGGGCATCCCTATTTAGTTGGTGCGATACCCCATTGATCATCCACAAAACTCACCTTTCCGCTAGTCCTACGGCGCATGTGGCCACTTTCCCAGAATCACTAGTAGTGCGCCCAGACGGCAGGGACACCAGTCATGCTTTCACTCCCATTTCTATACACCGAGCCCTGTTTCCATACAGAACTGTATGCCGTTCATTAATGTGCATGAGATACAGCATTGATTGGACAAGAGTCTGCACATGCACCGTGGGACCGCCGGAAAGGTGAATTTTGAGGACAATCTGGGGGGTTGCAAATAGCGGGGCATCCAAAATTAGGATGCCCCAGAAAAACAAACCAACCCTCATAATAGTGAAATAGTTTGCACTAGTGATTTCCTTTGGCACAAAAACACAGCATGCAATTGCCTACACCCCAGTTTGAAACTGGCCTTCCTTGCACAATTCTTTATGTCTCCTTGTCATCATACAACCTGTTGTGTCTGGACCCCATAAACTACAGCCTCTTCCAATACTACTCAAAACATGTGACCCATTCTTCCCAAATATGTTATAGGGGATCCAGATCATGCAACCTATAATGTCTCGGCCCCCAAAACCTATATTGTGATGGCTGGGCCCCATGGCAGCCACATACAAGCAGGCTCAAAGCATGGAGCCTATTTATCACATAAATGTTATGAGGGCCCAGGCCACACAGGCAATATGTGCCTGTCTGGGATCATCGCTGGGCGCCATAACAGTTATCTGCCAGAGCCAAGCCAACCTCCCCTCCCCCCAAAATGTTGAAGCATACAATGAAAAACATACCTTTCGCTCTATGCTGCTTCGCAACTCAGTCAGCCGGACCATTCAATATACGCACTGTACTGGCACTGCCCATTATACACAATAGAAGGGAGAATGAGTCTCATCTGTGAGGGAGCAGGACGATACAGATGCAGTATGCAGCATTGCATCAACAGCAACAGGGATGGGTTGTTCGGGCCGACTGGGGGGGGCAGTGGCAGTGGACCCTTGAAGTGAACCGTGCTGTCACTGCACATGACACATGTAGTAGGGGAGGAAACTGAGTCTTTGTTCTGTCATTGGTGAGGGAGCGAGAGGGGCAGGCCAATACACAGGCCAGGTCCTGCCATTTGAGGCAGCCCCGAGTGGTGGTGGTAGGCATAGCAGTGGCAGATTAATTTATTTTTAATTTTGCTGGTCTCCCTCCCCCGTAGCTCTGCCCTAGGCATGTGCCTACATGTGCCCAGTGGCAAATAAAGCCCCTGCCCATCATGCACCATTCTTGTTTCCTACCATTCCCCTGTTCTTGCTGTCCACTATGTTTTCTCCCCACTTCCCACTGTACCCTCGTATTGTTGCCCACAATGTTGCCATGTTCTCTCCCTGATTTTCACCACTCTCTATTCTTGCTGATTCTTGCTACATTCTGGAGAGTGCCAGACTACCACCCATCAGCTGCAAGGGGGGGGGGATCCAACGACACGTGTATGGGCTCTCGTCCAATCAGAGCCATTTGCTATGCCTGTGTCTTTTGGCAAAGAGTTTTGCCCTTCTCTAGTGGGAAGCACCCACTTCTCTTCCTAAGCATCACTGTGAATGATTGCAAGGTGCGGCCAATTAGCTGGGGCTGGGGGTGGGGGGGGCCAACGACACAAGCACTGGCTCTCGTCCAGTCAAACCCGTTTGCTATGCCTGTGCTATTTGGCAAATGCCTCCACCCTTCTGCAGTGGGAAGCACTAGTGGCCGCATCCCCAGCAATCTAAATTGCTGAGGCAGGGGCATGCACACAGACCAAAGAAGCTGAAAATGAGTCTGCTGTTTGCCAAATGACATAAGTCATGGCAAAAGGCTCTGATTAGATGAGAGCCCACGCATGTGCCATTGGACCTAGGAAAGGTAAGCTGTCGCAGGTGAACTGGGGGGTTCCCAAAGCAGGCTATCCCAAATAAGGATGCTCCCAGGGCACAGAACAAAATCAGTGATTACCTGTGAGTTAAATTTGAAGGGAAAAAATACTGTATCTGAGGCCTCCACCACACTTAATTGAACCCTGACGGCCAGTGGTGGCATCTCCCACAGCCTTCCAGGGAACTGTGTGGTCACGCATGCTGAATGGCTGGCTTGGCTTTAGACAGCCTAATGATGCAGGAGGTGCCACACGACGAACACATGTGCATTTTGAATTCCATTCAGCTTCTCCAGCCGCACATTAATATGTGCCACTGGAAAAGCTGATTGGATTAAAGCCACGCCTGCACCACATGTGCATGGAAAGGTAAGTAAAGCAGGCAAATGGCTGGGTGTTACAAGGTGAGGCATCTAAAATCATGATGCCCAAGTGGAATGGACAAAATCCTGGGTTTTGGTCCACTTCAAAAAAGCATTATCAGATATGGACTGACCACTTGCAGGCTTTATCTTTCAATGTCCTGAGAGCTGACTGGGCAAATATTCTGACTGGGCCTTGGCATGCTTTGCTACCTCCACCCTAATAGCATTTCACAAGTGGGCAAATAGCAGCAAATCATCGGCCAATGGCTGAAGGTGCCTCCCGTCTCCCACAAGTCTTCAGCCTGGGGAGCACTCCAGGAAGACTCTGACATCCCACAGATCTGCAAGAAATGTAGCAATGCAGGCCAAATGGGAAAATACTGCCGGGAACTAGTGTGTAAGTATTGTTCAGATGCAAAAGGCTGACATGGAACAGAAGAGTTCCCCAGAAAACACTCCTGCAACCTCTGTGAGAAACCATGTCTACCGAGACTGCCCCCAGCGAGTCAATACCTACACCGCTGCAGTCAGGAGAGATAAGTCTGAAGAGCATCAGTGGCAACAACAGCAGCAGCAAAACCAACAGCAACTAATGGACATCGCAGCTGAGCCCACAGAGTCGCAGGGAAGGAAGAAGAAGAGTAAGAACGCTGCTCACAAACCCACACACACACCTCCACAAACCCCCCCACCTCCACACAGGACACAACACACAGCCTGGAATCCTCCACACCTCACAGCCCAATACACAAAAAATGGGTTTCAAGCAAAACAACTGCGATAAGGCATCCATTGTTCAAAAGGCCGCCATTGTTCTCACAGGCCTAGCTCTAGCCAACCATTTCACAACTCTGTCAGCCCACTTAGCATGGCATCAACTGCCCCTATCCAAGCCCAAATCACACACACATACAGACACAGCCCCCCACTGTACAAACAGACCCCTCCCCAGGCACCACAGATCCCAGCCCCACACAAACAGACACCGCAGCTGCAGCAGACCCTCTCCTGGCCCAGACCCCAGCTGCCAGGAAGAACCGGTCCACTGCCAGACACAATTGCAATAACGAGAAGCAGTTACCCTTTCTTCTCCCCTCAAATTCCTCCCTAGCAGAAGGAGAGAAGAACCTGCACAAGGTCCTTGAAATCGCTGAATTTGTGGGAAGCTCTGAGGATGAGGAAGAATACATCAGAATGCTGAGAACGCCACAGAAGGCAGATAGAAGGAACGAATCCCTTAGTTGTCTATCCTAACAACCCTTCTTTTCTCCAAACATATTTCCATTTTCATCATAAATGTGAGGAGCATCAGCACAGTGTCAGAAACAGAATCCTGATGTTCCTGTCAACTTAGCAAGCAGAGATTATATTGCAATGTTTTTGACTCCAAGCACTGCAGCCACCTGTGTGCCCTGTGGACCTACGGTCCATTCTACTAGTCTGGGGGAGGTGAGCATAGGAACGTAGGGGTAGCCATTCTGATCAGGGGGAACTGCTTCATGGTTGATTGGCTGTCCATGAGCTTGTATGCAGCAGACTTTTGCTAGTAGACAGCTCATGGGCAGGGGAGCCAATTAGGCTCAACAGCGTATATGCTCATTGTGACAGACTCTCTGCCTTTTGGATTTTAAAGGCACTGTTTCTGCCCCTTGGACTTTACATAGGTTCATTACTTTCATTTTCTTAAGCATGTTCCAGACAATGTCATTGTGTTGTTGATTGTGTTACAGACTACAATGTCATTGTGTTGTTGATTGTGTTACAGACTGCTATTGTGTTGCTGATTGTGTTACCGGCAGAGTTGAGGGATTGTGTGTCCTGCTCTTATTGGTCTGTGTGTTTGTCATGCAGTCCACGGGGGAGGCCCCCTTGCATGGAGACTTGCATATAAGGCCCAGGGTGGCACTAATAAAAGAAGTTCATCTTCACCCTCAATACTGAGTTCCGTCTCTTATTGGGTGGGAGGGAAACGCTATATCGCAATTCACTAGCCCTTGTAAGAGTTGTTCCTGCTTTCCTCACGGATGACTCTGGAATTCCTGCAGCACCTCTCACCATTGGGAAAAGGACGTCTCTGGCGGGGAAGCCCTCCGGCGACAAAGGTTATCGCTACACTCCCATTAAAAAGAATAAGCGCATGGAATTCTTCCATAGCTTGTGCCCAAATTCTCAATGGGAAAATGCTTTCACTGGGCATCTCACCAAGTTTATCTGGACGGACTTCTCAGGAACAGGACCCAGAGAGTAAAACTGGGCCCCTTTATTACCACATCCAGAAAAACAAATATAGGTGCACCACAGGGATGTGTTCTGTCTTCCCTTCTCTTCTCCATCTACACAAATGACTTCAAATTCTCAGACCCATCCATCAAGATAATCAAGTGTGCAGATGATACCATGCAAAAGGCGGACATGGAACAGAAGGGTGTCCCAGTTGGTAAGGGGACACTCTTTGTGGGACACCCCTTGGTAGGCCTCATCAAAGACAATGATGAGTCTCCCTACCAAACACAAGTAAAAAACCTGGAATCCTGGTGCGAAGAGAACAACCTTATCTTGAACATCCAGAAAAAGGTTGAACTCGTTATTGACTTTAGACGTTTCCACCTAACACATCGTCCCATTTCCATCGGTAATGGAGTGGTCAATATCGCTATCGGCACCGTGATCACACAAGACTTAAAGTGGAGCAGGCAAGCTACCGTCATCTTGAAGAAGGCCCAACAGAGACTATACTTCTTGAGACAACTAGCAAGATACGGTATGTCTAAAAAGATCCAAAAAACCTTTTACAATGGTGCTATAGGGTCACTTCTGACCTCCTCCTTCACAGTCTGGTATTGCGGGACCACAGCCAAGGACAAGAACAGGCTGAACAGGATCACCAGGACAGCTGAGCAGATCATTGGATGCCCCTTACCATCCCTTAGGAACAATTCAAGGAAAGGATCTGCTCAAAGGCAAAAAAAATAACTGAGGACCCAACACACCCAGGACATTCTTTTTTCAAACTCTTGCCCTCTGGCCCCAGGTACCTGGTGGTTTCGACAAGAACCTCAGGTACAATAATATTTTTTTCCTCTAGCCGTTAAGGCTCTAAATAATCACCATTAAACAATCTGCTGCGAACTTACTGTCCTTACCATGTCACTGATTTTACCACCAATATCATATGTAAATATGTTAAAAATGTATAATATGTATAATATATGTAAAATATGTCAAATGTTTTTTTTTTTTTTGTTTTTTTGTTTTTTTATATTAATGTTTATAGCTCTAACGGGGTACCTCCCTTCCAAGAAGTATTCCTTGTATATATCCTGTACTTGGCGGTCAATAAAGTATTCGTATTCATTCCACCACCACCAAAGCAGTAATTCTGTCGGGGAACTTCAACTGTCCCCTGGAGCAAGATGGATGCAGCATGACCATTTCTGTCAAGTTGGATAAAATGTCCAAGCTGCTAAGGGAAGTCACTGAGGCATGCCTCAAGTTTGCAGCAGTGGCCAAAGGGAACAGGTCAGCAAACTATACATGGAGCCAACCCGACAGCACAGCGTGTTCGCGTACTGACTGTCCCCTGTTTTTTCTCTGACCACAGAGCAGTCTACTTCCACAGGGAACTGGGTGACATATTTCAATCCAGCCCAGGCTCCTGGAGGTTGAACTCTACCCTGCTGGAAAATGATAAACTGATAGAACTCAGGGAGGAATATGTGCTGAGGAGAAAGCAGCAGTGCTACTTCGAATGGTGGGAGTGTGTCAAGGTAAAATTTCATAGTTTCTTCCAGGCCAAAAGGAGACAGCAGGTGAGTGAGAGGAAGGTGGAACTCAAGATGCTGCAGAAAAACCTTCCAGGGCTGGAATGTGACGCAGAGCCTAGAAGAAACCAAGAAGTGGAAGGGCACTTTGAGGAACAAGCCAGGTGCATTGTCTTCTGTTCCAAGGTGGAAAACATAGAGAAAGGTGAGAAATGAAATTCTTTTTCAGGAAACTCCACTCTGGTCACACACCCCTGACAGAACTGTGAGAAGAGAAAGAAGAAAGGCAGGATGAAAGTAGCTCCAGACTACTACACCAGCCTCCATTCCCTGAAAACTGGACAACAAGGTAGCCATGAAACTCCTGGTAGGTATCAAGAAAGCTTGACGCCAAGGGAACAGCATCTATGGAGGAGGGCGTCGGGGGTTGGATAACGTCACGGCAGGCGAGGAGACCACATCCACCAATCAGGAGCAGGCCTGATGAGCCAATCATATGCGAGAAACTTCATATGGCCCACCCCAAAGTGAGGAGGCGGTCACCCAGCAACGAGGGGGGAGGCAACACAGCTGATGCTTCCCTGTCTAAGCCGCTATGAATAAGAACCCATAGTGTCCGAAATGCATCAGAAGATCTTGCTGCTTATATGGAGATGATTTTAAGATTCATTTAATAAAGGGTGGACTTTTAAGGAGTGTGGACCCCCTACTTTCTGTGTTGTTAAGTTGTGCAAGGAGCCACGCAAGAAAGGAGTCCTGGACATATCTATCATGCTGATGATTGCTTTCACCAGCAACTTTCAAATGGGACAGCACAGTGCCATATGCCCGGAGCCTTCCCTGGTTTTACAAGGACACAGAGGACTTTATTTCAGAGCAACAACTGTCAGGAGTTAAGGCTGACCTCTGGAGCTGTCCAAGAATATTTACAAGCTCATCCAAGCCAAAGATGAAACTGGGGCTCCCATTGAATACGTTCAAGTTCGTGTGGAAGAACGTGTCCTCTGGGTCCCTTACCAAGCAACACAAAGATCTGGCCTTCTGGAACTTAATGCACAACCGGGGTTGAGCAGATACAGGCACTGTACTATGTGCATAGTCTGGGAAGAAACATTTCATCAACCTGCTTTAGGATTGCCTCTATGGCCAGGGCTTGTTGGATGCCCTGGTATCAGAATTGAAAGACTGCATGGCTAAAAATTGTACTTGGCATTAAAAAGACCAATAATCCAGAAGAGAGAACAATCAATTTTATGTAATGTTTACCATGCTGCCACCCGTCACGTCTACTTTTAAACTTAGGATAAGTAACATACACAGTGTAAAACAAAATGGGACAGAAAGTCAAGCACAGAAGTTACAGAATAATATTTACTCTATTGAGAAATCTCTCTAAAATCTCATTCGCCGAGCACCCAGACGCATTCTGGGTCGCTTCATTTGAATACAAGGGTCAACAAAACAACCAGTCTGCATGTGCTGCTATTGTGCATGGTACTCAAGGATCCTGCTTTGTAGGGAGGCCTCTGTAGAGAGGGAAATATGACCAACATGACATATACTGGATCTAATCTTTGGGTTTCACACAACTGCAACCCTCTTATCTGCTCCCACCCCACGGCCCCCTCTCATCTGCACCCCAAACCGCCCCACACACTCCTCTTATCTGCACCCAAACCTGCCCTGCACACTCCACTCATTCACCCCCAAACCTGCCCCAACACACACCTCTTATCTGCTCCCACCCTACATCCCCCTCTCATATGCACCCCAAACACCTTTCATGTCACCCACAGCCATCTGCACCCCAAACCTGCCCTGCACACTCCTCTCATCTGCACCCCAAACCTGCCCCAAACACACCTCTCATGTGACCCCCATCCACATTCCCCTCATGTGCACCCCAAACCTATCCCGCACACTCCTCTCATCTGCATCCCAACCTGCACCAAACACACCTCTCATGTGACCCCACCCACATCCCCCTATCAGCTGCACCCAAAACCTGCCCTGCACAGTCCTGTCATCTGCACCCCAAATCTGCACTGCACACTCCACTCATCTGCCCCCAAGTCTGCCCCTGACACACCTCTCATCTGACCCCAACCACACATCCCCCTCTCATCTGCACCCCAACCCTGCCAGGCACACTTCTCTCATCTGCCCTTCAATCTGCCCCAAACACACATCTCATGTGAACCCAACCCATTCACACCACTTATCTGATCTCACATTGCTCCTACAGATCAGACCCCCTAGCTGCCCCACACACTCCTCTCATTGGCACCGCAACCCAGTGGTGTACATAGCCCAGTTGGGGCCCCATTCCGGGCCCCCCATCAACACCCCCCCCCTCCTCAAACACTCTTCAGTCCAGGAAGGTGGGAGAGCTAGGCAGCATGCCGATGGAGGCAGGGAAAGTGCACATTGGCCATGGAAGCGGCATGGATGACATGCACAGGGGGATGGGGGAGGGCGGAGGCTGGGAGGAACAAGGCAACATGGGTGGCTAGTTAAAGGAGCAATATCGCGAAATTGTATAAAATCAAAAATCCATATAAACACATTGGCTAATAAGAGGAACGGTCACTTATACACCTGAACTGAATAAAACTCCCACCAAGCTTGTGGTTTTCTTCTCCTGGTAGGAATAAAATCCAGGGGTGACAGGTTTACTCTGAGGGGTGACATAGCCTGTCACCGGTGATTTTGTCTTTTATTAAAATTACAAAAACAAGCCTGGCTTGATATTTCCTGATGCCAGGTGTATAAGCGACCCCTCTACTACCCATCCAGTTTTTTCTATGGATTTTTATTATTGGGCCATTTTTTCCCCGATAGTGCTTCTTTAAAATGGAGCAACACCCAGGATTTTGACTATCCTGGGTATTGGTCCCCTTCCATGGGGCACCCCGATTGTGGGTGCCCCGCTGTGTGAAACCCCCCAGAAAAAGAAAGAAAGCCCCGAAAACTCACCTGACCCCGCTCCCACGTGACCCGCTCGTCCAATCGCTGCTGACGGACAACGAGAGGCCAGCGGGAGCGCGCCCTGCTAGAGGCACCCTCAATCGGGGTGCCCCACAGACAGGGAGCCGATCGGTCCGGGAATCTTATAGATTCCCGGGCCGATCGGGGGAGGGTGTTGGTCCACTTTAAAGGAGCAGTATCGCAAATTTTTCTTGGTGACTTATATTTAAATGGTACTTTGAATGTAGATAAGTGTTGGAGTAAGAATTACAAATTTAGAAAAAAAATGATGTGTGTGTTGAGCAGCTGGAGACTAATAGCTCATGTTTATGTCTTGTCAGTGTCGGGAGCTGACACTCTGGCCTGTTCCACACTGAGGAGAGGGGTGAAACAATGTATCAGTTCCATGCTGAGGAGAGGGGTAAACAATGTATCAAAGTATCAGCTGTTCAGTGCTGGCAGCCGTCCAGCATAAGATAACAACATTGCAACATTGCCTGGCCAGAACTTATATATCTAAAACAGAGAGAAAAGCTCTAGACGTCATTTAGCTGATTTTGACAGTTTTCCCTTCATGTTGGCTCTGCTGCAGAATCTTTCAGTTTACCATTTTCTCAATACATTTCTCCATATGATCTTTCTTTCAGCTTTGTGTGTTTTGAGCAAAGCCCAACCCAGGATTTTCACTATCTGGAGTTTTGTTTTGTGCCCCTAGGGGCATCCCGACTTGGGATGCCCTGATATGTGAAATCCCCAAGTTCGCCTGTGAAAACGTACCTTTCCCTGTCCCACAGCGCATGCGCAGGCTCTCATCCAATCAGCGCGGTTTGCACGCAGATGGAGAGCCTGAGCAGTAACCTTCCTGGCCGCCCGGCCTGTCTAAATGACTATCTGCGTGAGCGCGCCAGAAAAATGGGGGGATCTGTGGTTATCCAGGGGTTGTTTCACACAGTGGGCATCCTCATTTAGAATGCCCAAGGGGGAAGGTCAATGGCCGGGTCTTATAGACTTCAGGGTCGGCCACTCCAGGGTTTTGTTCCACTTTAATACCTTTAGATTTTCCTGCACAGTTATTCAAAGAAGAATTTCAGTCATTTTCAGTCAGTTTAGTTTATTTTGTATAGATTTTACACATTTGAGTCACCTGGTCTCATAACAAAAGCAGCACCTCACACACACACAGCCGTTACCACTGATTACAGTGTCAGCCTCTGAGGTAAAGTGTTGCTAGGAGACCAGTGGGCTAAATGAAGCAGCTCACTAAATACAACCCAGCAGATCCCCCTATTCAGCAAATGGACTGAGCCATTGTCATTATACAATTTAAAAGAAAGGCAGATTTTTTTTTCTTTTTCTATCGCCAGATTATTTATACAAATGTTAGAAGCTATTGTGTGGCTATTTAATTATTTATCTTTTTTAATGTAAATTTCGCGATACTGCTCCTTTAAGTATGATGGTGCGCATGTACATAAAGCAGAGACTGGAGCTACACCAATGTCCTAACCTCGCCAGAAATGACGTCATCACCCCGCAGCCATATAGTGATATAACAGCTGTGGCATTCAGGCGCCAACACATAGCCACAGTTCCTAGATTCCAGTATCCATATCACTAATCTCTATTATTAACTTGATAAAAACGCCCAACGCGCACGTGGGCATTGCAAAAATTGTTTAGAAACCGCAAGATGGGACAATACGATTCCTCAGTGTTCTGAATTCTATTGCATGCCGCCCTCCTCCGGCTCCACCGGTCACCTCTTCATTATGGGGCGAGTGTCACAACAATTTCACGAAGGATGAGCAATATACGCGGCGCAGAGAGAAATGTGACAGGAAGCCTAGAATACAAGTTACAGAATTATATTTACTAATAAAGCTCCCCCAAATCACACTCGCCGAGCACCCAGAGGCATTCTGGGTAGCCTCATTTGAATACAAGGGTCATGAAAACAACCAGTCTGCGTGCGCTGCTATTGCCCTCTAGCAGATGAATGAGAAAGTACACACTCAGAAATGAACTACCTCAATATCGCCCTCTAGAGGATAGAAGAAAAAATACATCCTCTGTAATTATGAGCCTTCATATCTCCCTCACAGGGTTCTCTTGAACACAGTAAGCAAAAATAAATAAATAAAATACTTGGACAAAGTCGTGGTCCAACAATGCATAAAAAACACGATATTATGCATTAGATGTTACAATAAAGTAAATAAACACAGAAATATATTAAGTGAGAGCGCCCTGCCCTTACACATTAATAATCCAAAGGGAGGGGGGTTAAAGCAGAACAAAACCCACCAGCGGATGGTCTGGAATTTAAAAGATTCCAGGGCTGGCCACTGGATTTATTCTGGGGCATCCTGAATAAAGGGGCGTCTCTGTATGAAACCCTCCAGGAAGCCCCAAGAAACTCACCTCCCAACGCTCCAATAAAAGACCATCAATGAAAGAAATAGCTCTGGAGACCAAACTCAGCCAAGTTTTTGTCCCACTCCAGTTTGTCCCATGTTGTATAATGCCGACCATGGGAGTGGTTAGTGGCGGCATCTTTAGGCATGGTAAGTGGTGGGGGCCCAGGAGCCTGCCTATAATCTGATCCTGCCAGCTACCCAGCATGCTTTCACCATGCCACCTCCTGCTGCCCACCATGCTCTCACCATGCCCTCTTCTGCTGCCCACCATGCTCTCACCATGCCCTCTACTGCTGCCCACCAGGCTCTCACCGTGCCACCTCCTGCTGCCCACCATGCTCTCACCATGCCCTCTTCTGCTGCCCACCATGCTCTCACCATGCCCTCTACTGCTGCCCACCATGCTCTCACCATGCCCTCTACTGCTGCCCACCATGCTTTCACCATGCCCTCTTCTGCTGCCCACCATGCCCTCTACTGCTGCCCACCATGCTCTCACCATGCCAGCTCCTGCTGCCCACCATGCTCTCACCATGCCCTCTACTGCTGCCCACCATGCTCTCACCGTGCCCTCTTCTGCTGCCCACCATGCTCTCACCGTGCCCTCTTCTGCTGCCCACCATGCTCTCACCGTGCCCTCTTCTGCTGCCCACCATGCTCTCACCATGCCCTCTACTGCTGCCCACCATACTCTCACCGTGCCAGCTCCTGCTGCCTACCATGCTTTCACCATGCCCTCTACTGCTGCCCACCATGCTCTCACTGTTCCCCCCACTGCTGCCCACCATGCTCTCACCATGCCCTCTACTGCTGCCCACCATGCTTTCACTGTGCCCCCTCCTGCTGCCCACCATGCTTTCTCAGTGCCACCTCCTGCTGTCCACCATGCTCTCACTGTGCCACCCCCTGCTGCCCACCATGCTCTCACCATGCCCTCTACTGCTGCCCACCATGCTCTCACCCTGCCCCCTCCTGCTGCCCACCATGCTTTCACCGTGCCACCTCCTGCTGCTCACCATGCCACCTCCTGCTGCCCACCATGCTCTCACCATGCCCTCTACTGCTGCCCCCTCCTGCTGCCCAAAATCAGAGCCAGATTGTGGGCGGAGCTCAAGGGGAGAACGCCCCGGGGGCCTCCACCACTGTCTGGGTAGCACATCCCTCGCAGCCTGCAGGGTGGAACAAATAAATCCTCTACGTAACCTGGGGGGTTTCACATAGCAAGGCATGGCGATTCTGGTTGCCTTGGGGGGAAAGGATCAAAACTCAGGATTGTCGAAATCCTAGGTTTTGGTCCACTTTAAAGAATAACCAAACCCACCAGCGGCCGGCCTGGAATCCAAAAGATTCCAGGGTTGGCTACTGGCTTTTGTTTCTCAGCACATCCCGAGTGTGAAACCTCCCTAGTTTGCACAACTCTATGCTCCAACAGCACATGCACAGGCTCTCGTCCAATGAGAGCCACTGGCCTGACTATGTAATTTGGCAGACTGCTCTCATTGGTTCAAATGGAGAGTACACACAGCCACATCCCCTGCATCACTGACTTCATGAACGCGCTCCCGCCCCAGCCATTCAGATCTATTTATATCTATGGGGCCACCTGCTGAATGATGTAGTCACTGCAGATAACCATCATTGAAGAAAGAGCCACACATGAGCCTCTGGAGAGTGGAAAGGTGAGTTGTTGTGGGCGAATTGGGGGGTTTCACACTGCAGGGCATAGCTCTTAGAAGCTTTGGTTCATGAGCTCCAGTTACTTATTGCAATAGTCCAGCCAAGAAATATAACAAAAGGTATGCTCGCCTTTTGTTCCCTGCAGCTGATCAGTGGTATTCTGGCACTTACACATTCACAAAATATATTCACAGAATATAAAGGTCCCCGCACCAGCCAGGTAGCTTTTTCTGTCACCACCATGATGAATGGCCACCTTTAGTCAGTGACAGCTGAATGTCCACTCCATTCATTGTGATGGAGGGGGCATGCAAAGCCTCGGCATGCCCCCTACATCGCAGTGAATGGAGCGGGTGTACCAACATCAATATGACTTATGGTTGTTTATCACAGAGGCTGTCTAATGACAGGCAATACAACCTGGATTGAACAAGGGTCTCTATCTGATGTTCTGATAAGGGTGCGAGTGCCAGACAACTACCGTTCAGTTGATTGGCTGGCCCACTCTTAATCCGGCCCTGCCCACAATGCTTTCATCATGCCCCCTACCTGATGGCAACCATACACTCACATGCCCCCTCCTGCTGCCCACCATACTCTCACAGTGCCCCCTCCTGCTTTCCACCATGCTCTCACCGTGCCCCCTGTAGCTGCCCACTATGCTCTCACTGTGCCCCCTCCTTCTGTCTAACATACTCTTACCGTGCCCCCTCCTGCTGCCCACCATGCTCTCACCATGCCCCTCTTGCTGCCCACAATGTTTTCACAGTGCCCCCTTCTGCTTTCCACCATGCTCTCACCGTGCCCCTTCTAGCTGCCCACCATGCTCTCACTGTGCCCCCTCCTGCTGTCTAACATACTCTCATCGTGCCCCCTCCTGCTGCCCGCCATGCTCTCACCATGCCCCTCCTGCTGCCCACCATGCTCTCACCATGCCCCTCCTGCTGCCCACAATGTTCTCACTGTGCCCCCTCCTGCTTCCCACCATGCCCCTTCCTGCTGCCCACCATACTCACACTGTGCCACTCTGCCTGCCCAACATGCTCTTTCACTCTGCCTCCCAGCTACCCACTATGCTCTCACCGTGCCCCTCCAGCTGCCCACCATGCTCACACTGTTCCCCCTCCTTCTGCCCACCATACTCTTACAGTGCCCCCTCCAGGTGCCCACCATGCTCTCTCACCTTGCCCCCTTGCTGCTGTCCACTATACTCTCCCACCATGCATCTCCTGCTGCCCATCATGCTCTGACAAAGCCCCTCCTGCTTTCCACCATGTTCTCCCAATGCTCCCACTTGTTGCTCATCATCCTCTGACCCTTGCTGCTACCCACTGTGCCCCTCCACCAGCCCACTATGCTCTCCCCTTGTCCCCTCCTGTTGCCCATCATGCTTTGACTGTGCCCCCTCCACCTGCCCACCATGCTCTCACCTTGCTCTCACTATGCCCCTCCTGCTGCCCATCATGCCCTGACCATAGCCCCCTGCTGCCCACCATGCTCTCACCGTGCCCCCTCCTGCTGCCCACCATGCTCTCTCAACTTGCCCCCTTGCTGCTGTCCCCATGCTCTCCCCCTTGTCCCCTCCTGCTGCCCATCATGCTCTGACTGTTCCCCCTCCTGCTTCCCACCATACTCTTACAGTGCCCCTCCAGGTGCCCACCATGCTCTCAACTTGTCCCCTTGCTGCTGTCCACTATACTCTCCCACCATGCATCTCCTGCTGCCCATCATGGTCTGACAAAGCCCCCTCCTGCTTTCCACAATGTTTTCACAATGCTCCCACTTGTTGCTCATCGTCCTCTGACCCTTTCTGCTACCCACCATGCTCTCTGACCATGCCCCCTTCCTGCTGCCCACCATACTCTCACCATGCGCACTCCTGCTGTTCACCATACTCTCACTGTGCCCCTCCACCAGCCCACTATGCTTTTCCCTTGTCCCCTCCTGCTGCCCATCATGCTTTGACTGTGCCCCCCCACCTGCCCACCATGCTCTCACCATGCCCCTTCTGCTGCCCATCATGCTTTGACTGTGCCCCCCCCCACCTGCCCACCATGCTCTCACCATGCCCCTCCTGCTGCCCATCATGTCCTGACCATAGCCCCCTGCTGCCCACCATGCTCTCATCGTGCTCCCTCCTGCTGCCCACCATGCTCTCTCAACTTGCCCCCTTGCTGCTGTCCCCATGCTCTCCCCCTTGTCCCCTCTTGCTGCCCATCATGCTCTGACTGTGCCCCCTCCTGCTGCCCACCATGCTATTCCCATGCTCCCTCCAGCTGCCCACCATGCTCTCACCATTCCCCATACACCCTTCTTGCTGCCCACCATACACCTTTCTTGCTGTCCACTATGCTTTCTCCCCACTTTCCACTGTGCCAACTTATTGTTACCTGCCATGTTTTCTCCCTGTTTTTCACCATTCTATTCTTGCTGCCCCCTGCAAGCTAAACTGTACTGAGCAGTGTGGCTTTGCTCTGCAGCAGCAGCATCTGCATGCTGTGTGTACCTGACCAACCTAATGGGATGCACACAGGAGCAATCAGGGGTGTGACTGCAGAGCAATGGCCATTTGATCACCATTGGATACTGGAAGTAGGTGACTATGTGGTTTAGCCTTTGGAGGATTCTTAAGGTTTTACACTTTGTGACGGGAATTGGGATGCCTCCAGAGTATATTCAAGCAGACTAAAAGTCTTATTTTGAATTTTGGTCCGTTTTAAAAATGGGCAGATTTTCACTCTCAGATTGTTCCTCATCCGCCCACAGTGTGAACCTATAGGATCACAGTATTCTTACTTCGCTGGCATAATCTTACTTCGTTAGCATAGTCTGTGCCATGCATATTAATGTCTTAGAACACTGAATGGTCCGATGCACCACAAAGAGGGAGACCACCAGCTCTGAAGTCTTATAGACTCCAGTCTTATACAGACCTATATAGAGCGGGCCACACTCCAGACCAGGTTCCATGCCCCCCCCCCCCCACCACAGTCTGCCAGGTAATAAAAAAAAAAACACTTATCTGTCCAGGAATCCAGGGCTGGTCACTGCCATCTTTGACCTTCACATTGCCGCCTGGAATGCACGACTCCTGTGCATGCCCATGCTTCTGCATGTCTATTCATTTGAATGGGTGGGAAGCAAGCAGTTTGGGAAAGATCAAAGATGCGACCAGCACCGCAATCGCTCGACCTTCCCCGATGTATTCCTGGGCAGGAAAGTGCTTTTAATTTATGTAACCCCCCTGTCCTGCTTCAGCGCTAGGAAGGGTGCAGGGCAGGGGGGTTTAGAAATAGGCCATCCTGGCCTGGAGTGGCCCTTTAAACAAGCCAAATGTAATGGGCAAAAACCTGTTGCAACACTACAAGTAGCAAGAATTAGATCCCTGTCAGTGGAATAGCCCCTGATGGTGATAAAAAACCTTCTAGATGCAGTTCTTGGGACCACTGTATCATGAAACCACATGATGGCAGTGTTGCCTAAGAAATGGGTCTCTTAGGTTAAATTAGTCTGGCGTTTTTCTTTAGTTTAATAAACAAAGCCTTGACCAGATGGTATTGGCAATATTGACTGTCCTGCCACTATATATATATATAGACTTTAGCTGACCTGCCTGCTTGGTGTAAACCTCTCATTTCTTGTTCCCCCTCCCACTTGGTTTTCACCTTTATCTAACCCTCACATGCCAGGTCAATGCTGATAACCTCCTCAAATGTGTCCTGTCCTACTCACATCCTTCCCCCACCTAGTAATAAAACCACTTGGAAAAGCAAAATAAACAAATCACAAATAGATCCCGAATTCCCTCTCCTGCTTGTCACCCCCCCTTGGAATGTGGTCAGTTGGTATCATATAGCAGGAGTGAGATTGGAATATTCTGAGGCTGTGATACCAACACTAGCCTCTAGTGGGGGGGGGGGCTATAAGCATGGCTGGCAAAAATGGCCAGAGACACTCCCTTACCATCAAGAGTGACACACGCTGCCCTTTAACAGCAGAAGACCAGAAAGTGTGTGGGGATAATTTATTCGATCAAACAGAACGCAGCCCAGACCAGCTCTTAAGTATATTTTTCACCTTTTTTATTTGTAATTGCTATCTAAATTATTTACTGTGTTTTATAGTTAATTCTGTTTTATCACCTGTTTTCTTGTTGTGTTTGTGTTTTTCTGTTTGTTTAAATAAATTCTAAAAATACAGCAGAGGGTCACATATGCTCTTAATTAGGGATTGTCAGGGAACCGGGGCGTCATGAGGTCCGACTACAACCAGGGACCTCCGTGCACACCGATCGCGTTCCCAAAAACTCTTTGTCCGATCCCTCTCCTATCAGGGATACCCGGCTCACAGCCTTCGGACACACCGATTCTTGGTTTAAGGCAAAGCAGACCGCTCAAATTAAATATACGTTTTAATTGCTATGAGCACACTAGGCAGAGTTAACAAGCATTTAACTATGAAGTAATATGAAACGTTACAGGTGATAAACAAAATATGCTATTCTTGAGATGGTTACAGAACAGAGTGAGTTACACAGAGAAACAATAAGCATAAGTTACCTTGGCATGCAGTCATGATGAGAGAAGCTCCCACAAGGGGGTGTGTCAAGAGCTTATGATGATGGACACCCCTGGGTACGCCGGCCGCATAACCCCCTTCCCGTTGAGTGACCCCAGCCTGGTTTTTGACCATCCTATTTATGCTGCCAGGCTCTCCACCTCCCATTTTTTAGAGTGGGATTTTGCCCTAAAACCCTTTTAGGAGCTATAACTTGGAGCAGGGGGGTCACATGGCCTTGCAAGCGGTACCAAACTATCGGGCTGGATGCCACGTTCGCGATAAGTCCTGGAATCGAGTTTCTATTTTGTCCAGAACCTTAGTTCTCCGTCTACAAGCTTTTGCAGTGTTTTTATGACCGCAATTTACTATGCCCTGATGCGGTTTTGGGAGCCGGTTCTGATTCTGTAACCGGTTTGGCGCTAGGATACATGGATGCCGCGATATGATCCAAATTCTATCAGTGCCGCGAGTCTGTCATTTAAATTCTGCTTATGACAAACTCCCCGCAGGGGGTCGGCCATCTGCGGCCTAGCTGCATCCTCTCAGCCTAGGTGTGACAAACGGCAGGAAAGCAACATCCAAGGTGGTCTGTAAACTGAGCTGTTCACATATACATGGTAATTATCCCTTCCTGCATCTGCTGAAATACTTGTGCATTTGTAATCAGGGAATCTCTAGCTCTTAATATGTGGGGTTTCTTAAAGGGGAATGCCGACATCAACGATAAGGTGCAATATAATATTTGACCTATTCCTCACAGGGATCTAAAAAGCTCACGCTTACTTACTTACTTACTTGCCTAAGACGCTTGATCGCCCCGCCTGGAAGTGGTTGTGGGTCGATAGATACGTTCAATCTGATTGTATTGTGTGTGGCCTGTATTATATTATAGAGTTGAGCACTGTTTGTGCTCTGGTGGCAGCAGTTTACTGCCACGCGTGTTGCCAATTGAATAATTGCGGTGACACACGTGGGGTACGATTGGCCGGTCTGATCAGATGAATGATCAGCAGGTCTGATCAACCCGTGAAATCATCACACAACTCTTCTAGAGTGTTCTTGTCTTGTCTTAAGTCATGTTCTTATGTAGTGAGGAGCGAAGAGGGAATGCTGCTGCAACCTTTTTGGATTGTACTATTGGACTTTGTTGTACTATGCCGAGGATGGATGCATCAAATAAATGCCAAATGAATTCACCAAAGAGTGTCGTGTCTGGATGCAAGCAGCTCCTACAGAAGTCCACCCCACACATGCCCGCACCAACATGGGATGCCCTACCCTAGGTCCAAGAATCCCCCTCGTTCCCCAGGTGCGTGCCCCCGGCCAGGTACGCACCAGCTGCACAAACATGTATTTTCTGGATTTGGGGCCCTTTACATTTAAAATTTTGCCTAGGTCTAAAGCCAGCCCCGTCCATTCATGTATCTATCCATCTATATGCCTACCCATTTATCATACTAAGCATTACTGTGACTGATTGCAGGGTGCAGCCAATTAGCTGTGTGGGGGGAGAGTCCAATAACACAAGCACTGGCTCTGGTCTAATCAAACCCGTTTGCTATGCCTGTGTCATTTGGGAAAAATGACTCCACCCTTCTGCAGTGGGAAGCACAAGTGGCTGCATCCTCAGCAGTCTGAATGGCTGGGGCAGGGTCATGCACACAGCCCAAAGATGCTGGAGATGCATCCACTTTCACCCCTGATTGCAGAAGGGCAGAGCTGCTTGCCAAATGACATAAGGCATGGCAAAAGGCTCTGATCAGACGAGAGCCCATGCATATGCCGTTGGACTTGGGAAAGGTAAGCTGTTGAAGACGAAAGCAGGCCATCCCAAACCGCGATGCTCCCAGGGCGCAAAACAAAACCAGTGATAGTTAAAATCCTGAGTTTTTAAAGGAGAGAAAAATTCTGGGGCCACTTAACACATCCTTCTCAGGATCTGTGTGATCACGCCAGCGGTAACTGAATGGCTGGTGTGGCTACACACAGCCTAAGGATGCAGGAGATTCCACGCGACAATCACATGTGCATCTTGAATTCTATTCAGCTTCTCCAGCGGCACATTAATATGTGTTGCTGGAAGAGCTGATTGGAGCAGAGGCACACCTGCACCATGTGCATGGAAAGGTAAGTAGAGTGGGCAAATTGCTGGGTTTTACGCAGTGAGGTAACCAAAATCGTGATGCCCAAGGGGAATGGCCAACATCCTGGGTTTTGGTCCACTTCAAATAAAGCATTATCAGATATGAACTGACCACTTGCAGGCTTTATCTCTCAATGTCCAGAGAGCTGACTAGGCCAATATTCTGACTGGGCCTTGGCATGCTTTGCTACCTCCACCCTCATAGCATTTCACAAGTGGGCAAATAGCAGCAAATCATCAGCCAATGTCCGAAGGTGCACCAAGGTATGCCACATGGGAAAAGACTGCCGGGAACTAGTGTGTAAATATTGTCCAGATGGAAAAGGCTGACATGGATCAGAAGGGTGCCCCAGAAAACACTCCTGCAACCTTTGTGGGAAATCAGGCCACATCTACAGAGACTGCCCCCAGTGAGTCAACACCTAGGCCGCTGCAGACAGGAGAGAGCAACAGTGGAACAACCATGCCTCCCAACTGTCCCGATTTTCCCGGGATTGTCCCGATTTTTGCAGGAAATCCCGCGGTCCCGGACCATTAAGAAATGTCCCGGGACAGCCTGCGCCGTTGCGGTGTGTCCAGGGCCGCAATGACGCCGGCTCCTTCTAAATTAACATCGGCCGGCGAGCGGGTGTGCGCGCAGGGGGCGGGCGCGGGGGGCTGGGTTGGGGATTAAAAAGACTTACGCAGGCTTCCATGCAGGGGTGAAGGCAGCCGACATTGCTGGAGGGCGTGACAGGAGGTGTGGTCAGGGCGTGGTGGGGGTGGGGTCGGGGGCGTGGTCGGTGGCGGGGCTTGTCCCGCTTTCACATATACAAAAGTTGGGAGGTATGGCAACAACAGCAGCAGCAAAACCAAGAGCACGCAGACGCAGTATGCAGCATTGCATCAACAGCAGCAGCGATAGGTTGTGGGGGCCCACTGGGGGTGGGCAGTGGCAGTGGACCCTTGAAGTGAACCGTGCTGTCATTCAGATCTATTTATATCTATGGGGCCACCTGCTGAATGATGTAGTCACTGCAGATAACCATCATTGAAGAAAGAGCCACACATGAGCCTCTGGAGAGTGGAAAGGTGAGTTGTTGTGGGCGAATTGGGGGGTTTCACACTGCAGGGCATAGCTCTTAGAAGCTTTGGTTCATGAGCTCCAGTTACTTATTGCAATAGTCCAGCCAAGAAACATAACAAAAGGTATGCTCGCCTTTTGGTCCCTGCAGCTGATCAGTGGTATTCTGGCACTTACACATTAACAAAATATATTCACAGAATATAAAGGTCCCCGCACCAGCCAGGTAGCTTTTTCTGTCACCACCATGATGAATGGCCACCTTTAGTCAGTGACAGCTGAATGTCCACTCCATTCATTGTGATGGAGGGGGCATGCAAAGCCTCGGCATGCCCCCTACATCGCAGTGAATGGAGCGGGTGTACCAACATCAATATGACTTATGGTTGTTTATCACAGAGGCTGTCTAATGACAGGCAATACAACCTGGATTGAACAAGGGTCTCTATCTGATGTTCTGATAAGGGTGCGAGTGCCAGACAACCACCGATCAGTTAATTGGCTGGCCCACACTTAAACCGGCCCTGCCCACAATGCTTTCATCATGCCCCCTACCTGATGCCAACCATACACTCACATGCCCCTTCAGCTGCCCACCATACTCTCACGGTGCCCCCTCCTGCTTTCCACCATGCTCTCATCGTGCCCCCTCTAGCTGCCTACCATGCTCTCACTGTGCCCCCTCCTTCTGTCTAACATACTCTTACCGTGCCCCCTCCTGCTGCCCACCATGCTCTCACCATGCCCCTCTTGCTGCCCACAATGTTTTCACAGTGCCCCCTTCTGCTTTCCATCATGCTCTCACTGTGCCCCTTCTAGCTGCCCATCATGCTCTCACTGTGCCCCCTCCTGCTGTCTAACATACTCTCATCGTGCCCCCTCCTGCTGCCCGCCATGCTCTCACCATGCCCCTCCTGCTGCCCACCATGCTCTCACCATGCCCCTCCTGCTGCCCACAATGTTCTCACTGTGCCCCCTCCTGCTTCCCACCATGCCCCTTCCTGCTGCCCACCATACTCACACTGTGCCACTCTGCCTGCCCAACATGCTCTTTCACTCTGCCTCCCAGCTACCCACTATGCTCTCACCGTGCCCCTCCAGCTGCCCACCATGCTCACACTGTTCCCCCTCCTTCTGCCCACCATACTCTTACAGTGCCCCCTCCAGGTGCCCACCATGCTCTCTCACCTTGCCCCCTTGCTGTTGTCCACTATACTCTCCCACCATGCATCTCCTGCTGCCCATCATGCTCTGACAAAGCCCCTCCTGCTTTCCACCATGTTCTCCCAATGCTTCCACTTGTTGCTCATCATCCTCTGACCCTTGCTGCTACCCACTGTGCCCCTCCACCAGCCCACTATGCTCTCCCCTTGTCCCCTCCTGCTGCCCATCATGCTTTGACTGTGCCCCCTCCACCTGCCCACCATGCTCTCACCTTGCTCTCACTATGCCCCTCCTGCTGCCCATCATGCCTTGACCATAGCCCCCTGCTGCCCACCATGCTCTCACCGTGCCCCCTCCTGCTGTCCACCATGCTCTCTCAACTTGCCCCCTTGCTGCTGTCCCCATGCTCTCCCCCTTGTCCCCTCCTGCTGCCCATCAGGCTCTGACTGTTCCCCCTCCTGCTTCCCACCATACTCTTACAGTGCCCCTCCAGGTGCCCACCATGCTCTCAACTTGTCCCCTTGCTGCTGTCCACTATACTCTCCCACCACGCATCTCCTGCTGCCCATCATGCTCTGACAAAGCCCCCTCCTGCTTTCCACAATGTTTTCACAATGCTCCCACTTGTTGCTCATCGTCTTCTGACCCTTTCTGCTACCCACCATGCTCTCTGACCATGCCCCCTTCCTGCTGCCCACCATACTCTCACCATGCGCACTCCTGCTGTTCACCATACTCTCAATGTGCCTCTCCACCAGCCCACTATGCTCTTCCCCTGTCCCCTCCTGCTGCCCATAATGCTTTGACTGTGCCCCCCCACCTGTCCACCATGCTCTCACCATGCCCCTTTTGCTGCCCATCATGCTTTGACTGTGCCCCCTCCACCTGCCCACCATGCTCTCACCATGCCCCTCCTGCTGCCCATCATGCCCTGACCATAGCCCCCTGCTGCCCACCATGCTCTCATCGTGCTCCCTCCTGCTGCCCACCATGCTCTCTCAACTTGCCCCCTTGCTGCTGTCCCCAAGCTCTTCCCCTTGTCCCCCCTTGCTGCCCATCATGCTCTGACTGTGCCCCCTCCTGCTGCCCACCATGCTATTCCCATGCTCCCTCCAGCTGCCCGCCATGCTCTCACCATGCCCCTTCCTGCTGCCCACCATACACCCTTCTTGCTGCCCACCATACACCTTTCTTGCTGCCCACCATACACCTTTCTTGCTGCCCACTATGCTTTCTCCCCACTTTCCACTGTGCCAACTTATTGTTACCTGCCATGTTTTCTCCCTGTTTTTCACCATTCTATTCTTGCTGCCCCCTGGAAGCTAAACTGTACTGAGCAGTGTGGCTTTGCTCTGCAGCAGCATCTGCATGCTGTGTGTACCTGACCAACCTAATGGGATGCACACAGGAGCAATCAGGGGTGTGGCTGCTGAGCAATGGCCATTTGATCACCATTGGATACTGGAAGTAGGTGACTATGTGGTTTAGCCTTTGGAGGATTCTTAAGGTTTTACACTTTGTGACGGGAATTGGGATGCCTCCAGAGTATATTCAAGCAGACTAAAAGTCTTATTTTGAATTTTGGTCTGCTTTAAAAATGGGCAGATTTTCACTCTCAGATTGTTCCTCATCCGCCCACAGTGTGAACCTATAGGATCACAGTATTCTTACTTCGCTGGCATAATCTTACTTCGTTAGCATAGTCTGTGCCATGCATATTTATGTCTTAGAACACTGAATGGTCCGATGCACCACAAAGAGGGAGACCACCAGCTCTGAAGTTTTATAGACTCCAGTCTTATACAGACCTATATAGAGAGGGCCACTCCAGACCAGGTTCCATGACCCCCCCCCCCCCCCACCACCACAGTCTGCCAGGTAATAAAAAAAAAAACACTTATCTGTCCAGGAATCCAGGGCTGGTCACTGCCATCTTTGATCTTCACTGGCCTCCTGATCATTGCCGCCTGGAATGCACGACTCCTGTGCATGCCCATGCTTCTGCATGTCTATTCATTTGAATGGGTGGGAAGCAAGCAGTTTGGGAAAGATCAAAGATGCGACCAGCACCGCAATCGCTCGACCTTCCTCGATGTATTCCTGGGCAGGAAAGTGCTTTTAATTTATGTAACCCCCCTGTCCTGCTTCAGCGCTAGGAAGGGTGCAGGACAGGGGGGTTTAGAAATAGGCCATCCTGGCCTGGAGTGGCCCTTTAAACAAGCCAAATGTAATGGGCAAAAACCTGTTGCAACACTACAAGTAGCAAGAATTAGATCCCTGTCAGTGGAATAGCCCCTGATGGTGATAAAAAACCTTCTAGATGCAGTTCTTGGGACCACTGTATCATGAAACCACATGATGGCAGTGTTGCCTAAGAAATGGGTCTCTTAGGTTAAATTAGTCTGGCGTTTTTCTTTAGTTTAATAAACAAAGCCTTGACCAGATGGTATTGGCAATATTGACTGTCCTGCCATTATATATATATATATATATATATATATATATATATAGACTTTAGCTGACCTGCCTGCTTGGAGTAAACCTCTCATTTCTTGTCCCCCCTCCCACTTGGTTTTCACCTTTATCTAACCCTCACATGCCAGGTCAATGCTGATAACCCCCTCAAATGTGTCTCCTGTCCTACTCACATCCTTCCCCCACCTAGTAATAAAACCACTTGGAAAAGCAAAATAAACAAATCACAAATAGATCCCGAATTCCCTCTCCTGCTTGTCACCCCCCCTTGGAATGTGATCAGTTGGTATCATATAGCAGAAGTGAGATTGGAATATTCTGAGGCTGTGATACCAACACTAGCCCCTGGGGGGGGGGGGGGGGGGGGGGGTAGAGGGAGACCCACTGTTCTGGGGCTATAAGCATGGCTGGCAAAAATGGCCAGAGACACTCCCTTACCATCAAGAGTGACACACGCTGCCCTTTAACAGCAGAAGACCAGAAAGCGTGTGGGGATAATTTATTCGATCAAACAGAACGCAGCCCAGACCAGCTCTTAAGTATATTTTTCACCTTTTTATTTGTAATTGCTATCTAAATTATTTACTGTGTTTTATAGTTAATTCTGTTTTATCACCTGTTTTCTTGTTGTGTTTGTGTTTTTCTGTTTGTTTAAATAAATTCTAAAAATACAGCAGAGGGTCACATATGCTCTTAATTAGGGATTGTCAGGGAACCGGGGCGTCATGAGGCCCGACTACAACCAGGGACCTCCGTGCACACCGATCGCGTTCCCAAAAACTCTTTGTCCGATCCCTCTCCTATCAGGGATACCCGGCTCACAGCCTTCGGACACACCGATTCTTGGTTTAAGGCAAAGCAGACCGCTCAAATTAAATATACGTTTTAATTGCTATGAGCACACTAGGCAGAGTTAACAAGCATTTAACTATGAAGTAATATGAAACGTTACAGGTGATAAACAAAATATGCTATTCTTGAGATGGTTACAGAACAGAGTGAGTTACACAGAGAAACAATAAGCATAAGTTACCTTGGCATGCAGTCATGATGAGAGAAGCTCCCACAAGGGGGTGTGTCAAGAGCTTATGATGATGGACACCCCTGGGTACGCCGGCCGCATAACCCCCTTCCCGTTGAGTGACCCCAGCCTGGTTTTTGACCATCCTATTTATGCTGCCAGGCTCTCCACCTCCCATTTTTTAGAGTGGGATTTTGCCCTAAAACCCTTTTAGGAGCTATAACTGGGAGCAGGGGGGTCACATGGCCTTGCAAGCGGTACCAAACTATCGGGCTGGATGCCACGTTCGCGATAAGTCCTGGAATCGAGTTTCTATTTTGTCCAGAACCTTAGTTCTCCGTCTACAAGCTTTTGCAGTGTTTTTATGACCGCAATTTACTATGCCCTGATGCGGTTTTGGGAGCCGGTTCTGATTCTGTAACCGGTTTGGCGCTAGGATACATGGATGCCGCGATATGATCCAAATTCTATCAGTGCCGCGAGTCTGTCGTTTAAATTCTGCTTATGACAAACTCCCCGCAGGGGGTCGGCCATCTGCGGCCTAGCTGCATCCTCTCAGCCTAGGTGTGACAAACGGCAGGAAAGCAACATCCAAGGTGGTCTGTGAGCTGAGCTGTTCACATATACATGGTAATTATCCCTTCCTGCATCTGCTGAAATACTTGTGCATTTGTAATCAGGGAATCTCTAGCTCTTAATATGTGGGGTTTCTTAAAGGGGAATGCCGACATCAACGATAAGGTGCAATATAATATTTGACCTATTCCTCACAGGGATCTAAAAAGCTCACGCTTACTTACTTACTTACTTGCCTAAGACGCTTGATCGCCCCGCCTGGAAGTGGTTGTGGGTCGATAGATACGTTCAATCTGATTGTATTGTGTGTGGCCTGTATTATATTATAGAGTTGAGCACTGTTTGTGCTCTGGTGGCAGCAGTTTACTGCCACGCGTGTTGCCAATTGAATAATTGCGGTGACACACGTGGGGTACGATTGGCCGGTCTGATCAGATGAATGATCAGCAGGTCTGATCAACCCGTGAAATCATCACACAACTCTTCTAGAGTGTTCTTGTCTTGTCTTAAGTCATGTTCTTATGTAGTGAGGAGCGAAGAGGGAATGCTGCTGCAACCTTTTTGGATTGTACTATTGGACTTTGTTGTACTATGCCGAGGATGGATGCATCAAATAAATGCCAAGTGAATTCACCAAAGAGTGTCGTGTCTGGATGCAAGCAGCTCCTACAGAAGTCCACCCCACACATGCCCGCACCAACATGGGATGCCCTACCCTAGGTCCAAGAATCCCCCTCGTTCCCCAGGTGCGTGCCCCCGGCCAGGTACGCACCAGCTGCACAAACATGTATTTTCTGGATTTGGGGCCCTTTACATTTAAAATTTTGCCTAGGTCTAAAGCCAGCCCCGTCCATTCATGTATCTATCCATCTATATGCCTACCCATTTATCATACTAAGCATTACTGTGACTGATTGCAGGGTGCAGCCAATTAGCTGTGTGGGGGGAGAGTCCAATAACACAAGCACTGGCTCTGGTCTAATCAAACCCGTTTGCTATGCCTGTGTCATTTGGGAAAAATGACTCCACCCTTCTGCAGTGGGAAGCACAAGTGGCTGCATCCTCAGCAGTCTGAATGGCTGGGGCAGGGTCATGCACACAGCCCAAAGATGCTGGAGATGCGTCCACTTTCACCCCTGATTGCAGAAGGGCAGAGCTGCTTGCCAAATGACATAAGGCATGGCAAAAGGCTCTGATCAGACGAGAGCCCATGCATATGCCGTTGGACTTGGGAAAGGTAAGCTGTTGAAGACGAAAGCAGGCCATCCCAAACCGCGATGCTCCCAGGGCGCAAAACAAAACCAGTGATAGTTAAAATCCTGAGTTTTTAAAGGAGAGAAAAATTCTGGGGCCACTTAACACATCCTTCTCAGGATCTGTGTGATCACGCCAGCGGTAACTGAATGGCTGGTGTGGCTACACACAGCCTAAGGATGCAGGAGATTCCACGCGACAATCACATGTGCATCTTGAATTCTATTCAGCTTCTCCAGCGGCACATTAATATGTGTTGCTGGAAGAGCTGATTGGAGCAGAGGCACACCTGCACCATGTGCATGGAAAGGTAAGTAGAGTGGGCAAATTGCTGGGTTTTACGCAGTGAGGTAACCAAAATCGTGATGCCCAAGGGGAATGGCCAACATCCTGGGTTTTGGTCCACTTCAAATAAAGCATTATCAGATATGAACTGACCACTTGCAGGCTTTATCTCTCAATGTCCAGAGAGCTGACTAGGCCAATATTCTGACTGGGCCTTGGCATGCTTTGCTACCTCCACCCTCATAGCATTTCACAAGTGGGCAAATAGCAGCAAATCATCAGCCAATGTCCGAAGGTGCACCAAGGTATGCCACATGGGAAAAGACTGCCGGGAACTAGTGTGTAAATATTGTCCAGATGGAAAAGGCTGACATGGATCAGAAGGGTGCCCCAGAAAACACTCCTGCAACCTTTGTGGGAAATCAGGCCACATCTACAGAGACTGCCCCCAGCGAGTCAACACCTAGGCCGCTGCAGACAGGAGAGAGCAACAGTGGCAACAACAGCAGCAGCAAAACCAAGAGCACGCAGATGCAGTATGCAGCATTGCATCAACAGCAGCAGCGATAGGTTGTGGGGGCCCACTGGGGGTGGGCAGTGGCAGTGGACCCTTGAAGTGAACCGTGCTGTCACTGCACATGACACATGTAGTAGGGGAGGAAACTGAGTCTTTGTTCTGTCATTGGTGAGGGAGCGAGAGGGGCAGGCCAATACACAGGCCAGGTCCTGCCATTTGAGGCAGCCCCGAGTGGTGGTGGTAGGCATAGCAGTGGCAGATTAATTTATTTTTAATTTTGCTTGTCCCCCCCCCCCCCCCCCATAGCTCTGCCCTAGGCATGTGCCCAGTGGCAAATAAAGCCCCGCTGCCTATCATGCTCTGACCGTACCCCCCCTTCTGCCCACAATGCTCTCTCACCTAGCCCCCTTGCTGCTGTCCACCATGCTCTCTCGCCGTGCCCACCTGCCCATCATACACCATTCTTGTTTCCTACCATTCCCCTGTTCTTGCTATCCACTATGTTTTCTCCCCACTTCCCACTGTACCCTCGTATTGTTGCCCACAATGTTGCCATGTTTTCTCCCTGATTTTCACCACTCTCTATTCTTGCTGGTTCTTGCTACATTCTGGAGAGTGCCAGACTACCACCCATCAGCTGCAAGGGGGGGGATCCAACGACACGTGCATGGGCTCTTTTCCAATCAGAGCCATTTGCTATGCCTGTGTTTTTTTGGCAAACTGCTCTGCCCTTCTCTAATGGAAAGCACCCACTCATCTTCCTAAGCATCACTGTGAATGATTGCAGGGTGCAGCCAATTAGCTGGGGGGGGGGGGGGGGGAGTCCAACGACACACGCACTGGCTCTCGTCCAATCAAACCCGTTTGATATGCCTGTGTCATTTGGCAAATGGCTCCACCTGTCTGCAGTGGTAAGCACTAGTGGCTGCATCCCCAGCGGTCTCAATGGCTAGGGCAGGGTCATGCACACAGCCCATAGATTCTGAATATGCGTCCGCTTCCGCTCCTGATTGTAGAAAGGCAGAGCTGTTTGCCAAATGACATAAGGCATGGCAAAAGGCTCTGATTAGATGAAAACCCACGTATGTGCCATTGGACCTAGGAAAGGTAAGCTGTCGCAGGTGAACTGGGGGGTTCCCAAAGCAGGCCATCCCAAATAAGGATGCTCTCAGGGCACAGAACAAAATTAGTTATTACCTGTGAGTTAAAATCCTGAGTTTTTGAAGGGACAAATTACTGTATCTGAGGCCTCCACCACACTTAATTGAACCCTGACGGCCAGTGGTGGCATCTCTCACATCCTTTCAGGGAACTGTGTGGTCACGCATGCTGAATGGCTGGCTTGGCTTTAGACAGCCTAAGGATGCAGAAGGTGCCACACGATGATCACATGTGCATTTTGAATTCCATTCAGCTTCTCCAGCCGCACATTAATATGTGCCACTGGAAAAGCTGATTGGATTAAAGCCACACCTGCACCACATGTGCATGGAAAGGTAAGTAGAGCAGGCAAATGGCTGAGTGTTACAGAGTGAGGCATCCAAAATCATGATGCCCAAGTGGAATGGACAAAATCCTGGGTTTTTGTCCACTTCAAATAAGCATTATCAGTAGAGATGAGCCAATCGATCCGGGCGAACCCGAATATGTTCCGAAATTCAGGAAATATTCGATTCTGAACGAATCCGAATTTCCCCGCGATTCGATCGATCAAATTTTTCCTTTAAACTTCATTTACTTCAATTACAGGCATTGTAAAATGGTGGATGCACATGTCTGGACATATCCCCTGGGGCAAGGTATCATGGGAAGGTCACATGCAGCCTATCAGCAGCGGGGAACCCCGTTAACATCACATTGCTATATACACGGCGGCCATCTTGCTTGTGCGCATTTCAGCGTTGTATTGTGGCCAGAACGGAGCTGTTTAGAGCCAGGGAGAGATTAACAGAGAGTCAGGGAGAGCCAGGAAGACCCACAGAGTGCCAGACAGAACTAGGGAAAGATAGGGAAAGATCAGGAAAGATCGAGGCAGGGACAGCAGAGAAAGTAATGGGGAAAGCTTTTTTCATTTTCATTTCATTTAAAAGCCAGAACACAGTTTTAAATTGCTTTTGTTTCTGCTGTAAAAACCCCTGGCCACTGTGCATCCCATATTGGCAGTGGCACATTTAACCCTATCTGTTACACACAAGCAGCTGTTAAAGGGGATTTCTTCTAACTAGATTAGTTTTAATTGTTTTTGTGTCTGCTGTAAAAACACCAGGAAAATGGGCATCCCATATTAGCACATTTGACCCTATCTGTTACAAACAACAAATACTGATAAAAGGGCTGGAGAGAGTTTTAATGTCAAAGCATATGCACTGCCACAAAGTCGGCGGCGTCCTACTAACCACCACTGAAACTAACTCAAAAAAGACATACAACACATCCGGTTAAGTGTAGGCCTGGCAAAATGCTGGAAACAAAATTAGCTGAAAACACAAGAATTTATTGCACCTATCTCAGCACACACATGGGACAATTCTGACAGATAAAAATTGAACATACAGTGCTTTAAAAGCACGGGGGCCCACCGTGCACACAACACACACTGCCACGCACTCATACAGCACACCCCGCTAGCAGCGCTGCTATATTCCGCCTAAAGTGCACTATGACACACTGCTCTATGCTTGTATAGCATGCAAGCTAAAGTAACTGCTGGAGTCAGTGGCATATCTCCTCACAGAAGCTGCTGCCTCATAATTCTATGCGGCTGAGATTATATTATAGTGGCCATGCAATGGTGCCGCCGTTATTCAAGTCTCTTAGACGGCCAAATGTCCTGGGGCCCAGTAGCAGAGAGCGCTCAAATTGATGATATACCGGATATCTTGAATAGGCGCTATGTCAATTGCCAGCATGGCACTGTGTACATATCTGTTTAGGGCTCAGATGAACAAACAGTGACTTTATATAAGCGCCTCGCATAGGCAAGTACTTAGCTGTCGCACGTCGATGTCCTTCACTGAACACTGCCGCCGTGATGTCGGTGTTGCGCAACACTTAGATCGGAGGAGCTGGAGCAGGGCTGAGAGCGGGGTGGCTTGCACGTGGAGGGGGCCGGCCGGCCGCCGACGCGCGTTTTGCTCCGCCCACCGGAGCTTCGTCAGGGTGGTGGGCGGCCCTCCACATCCCCATTTTATACATAGATTCCCTCCTGCCAGTTGATAATAGCCAATCACATACGTGCTGCTTGTAGTGACGCGTTCTGCGTCATTCTCGTATTTCGGCCAGGACAGATAATCAATTGCTCATGTACATCTTGTAAAGACGCATTCCGCGTCATTCTCTTATTCCAACCTGCACGTAGTGTGGTGACAGCGCTGCCGTCAAAAGCCGTCAGAAAACAAGCAGCTGTCGGCAGCACAGTTATCCGGCTGCTTAGAGGACACACAGCGGGAATTCTTCTCCCATCTACCGCATATATTTCTCATGGGGATGTGGGTGTGTGTAGGTTAGGAAGGCCTCCAGCACAATTAACAAATCATCTTTTTGCCACATTGTATATATACTTAATAGCACATGTAGGGATCTTCCCGGGGGATGGTGTGTTTGGACACAGTTCACGACAGACTTAGGTGTTATAAAAGCAGGTCTTGGCGTTTATTCATGGCATAAACAGTCCAGTAAACAAAACATACAGCAGCAGCGTGCTTCTTTAGTGTACAAAACAAAATAAAGACCTAGCCCGTCTGGGCGCTTACTAGCAGGTTCTTCTCACCTAGCTGACACTTTCAAAATACAGCGTTCGCCTGGACATCGCAGGGTGAGTTTTTAGCTCCAGCAGTGGCTGCGTTCGCAGCTTCCTTCACACACACACACACAGGCTGTTCATTTCAGACTGAGAGCAATAGCCTGCAGTCTCTGCAGAGCTTTTACCTCCCAGGCTAATTAGGATCAGAGCTCACCTGATTCAAAACCCAAACTGGATCGGGGAGGTGTGGAATGACAGGTCCCTCTACCAAACCTACCTGCCATTCCATATAAATCCAGGCCCGGCAAAATTTAAACAACACCTCAGCAGCATATCACTGCTGGGAAACAAATCAATCCTGGACTTACCATCTCACCCAGCGTAGTAACCTAGGTGAAATGTACACCCCCTCGATCACTTCTCCAGTGACATGTCTACATATCCCCCCCCTCTTCTTCAGACCGGAGGGCTGAGCATTTTGTCCCCACAGACAATGTACCCTCGACAATGCGTCAGCATTTGCCTGTAATTTCCCTGGCCTGTGTTCCACAGTGAAATTAAAGTTTTGTAGGGACAGAAACCATCTAGTCACTCTTGCGTTTCTCTCCTTATTTAACTTCATCCATGTTAGGGGGGCATGGTCTGTCACTAACTTGAATTTCCTTCCTAGCAAGTAATATTTTAGGGATTCGAGGGCCCACTTCACTGCCAAACATTCTCGCTCCACAATGGCATAATTTTTTTCGCCCGGGGTTAGCTTCCTACTCAAGTACATCACCGGATGCTCCTCACCATTTACTACTTGTGAGAGTACTGCACCTAAGCCTGTGTTAGAAGCATCTGTCTGGACCAGAAATTCTCGCCTGAAATCGGGGGTAACTAACACAGGTTGTTGGCACAAGGCAGACTTAAGGCTTTGGAAAGCCTTCTCGGCCTCTGGAGTCCACGTGATCATGGCTCTCTTTCCGCCCTTGGTCAAGTCAGTTAGGGGAGCAGCAACTGAGGCGAAGTTCGGCACAAATCTACGGTAATAGCCCGTAATACCAAGGAAAGCTCTGACCTGTTTCTTTGTCAGGGGTCTAGGCCAATTCTGTATTGCCTCCACTTTATTAAGCTGTGGCTTAATCAACCCTCTTCCAATAATGTAGCCCAGATACTTGGCCTCTTCTAGGGCTATTGCACACTTCTCTGCATTTATGGTCAACCCCGCATCACTTATGGTATCCAATACAGCCTGTACCTTACAGAGGTGACTTTCCCAATCAGGGCTAAAAATGACCACATCATCGAGGTAGGCAGCTGAGTAATCACGATGTGGTCGCAAAATCAAGTCCATCAACCTCTGGAAAGTCGCAGGTGCTCCATGTAACCCGAACGGCATCACTACATACTGGAATAGCCCATCAGGGGTGGAGAATGCAGTTTTCTCTTTAGCCTCATTAGTAAGTGGAATCTGCCAATAGCCCTTTGTGAGATCGAGGGTGGTTATGTACCTGGCATTACCCAACTTCTCAATCAACTCATCTACCCTGGGCATAGGATAGGCATCGAATTTTGAGATCTCATTCAACTTTCTGAAATCGTTACAGAACCTCCAAGTTCCATTAGGCTTTGGGATTAATACAATCGGGCTGGACCATTCACTCTGTGACACCTCAATTACTCCCAGATCAAGCATACGCTTTACCTCGGCAGATACGGCTTCCCTACGGGCTTCCGGGATCCTATAGGGCTTGAGGTTTACTCTGCTTCTAGGCTCAGTTTCAATGTGATGATAGATGAGGTGTGTACGCCCTGGGAGGTCAGAAAACTTGTCTTTGTTTTTCTGTAAAAATTCCTGAGCCTCCTGTTTCTGTGACACTGATAGGGTATCACCAACCTTGACTGGAGGGATTGGTTGTGACAAATTACTAACAGTATTTGTCGCCCCCAAGGATTCCCTGTCTTTCCAGGGCTTAATCAAGTTTACGTGGTAAACTTGGAAAGGCTTCCTTCTACCTGGTTGGTGCACCTTGTAGTTCACCTCACTGACCTTTTCCACAATTTCATAGGGACCTTGCCACTTCGCCAGGAATTTACTCTCAACAGTGGGAACTAGTATAAGGACCCTATCGCCTGGGTTAAATGTCCTGATTCTTGCAGACCGGTTGTAAATTCTACTTTGGGCCTCTTGCGCCCTCTGGAGGTGTTCCCTTACTAGGGGCATTACAGCGGCTATACGGTCCTGCATTTGTGCTACATGCTCAATAACGCTCTTGTATGGGGTGGACTCGCTCTCCCATGTCTCTTTTGCAATGTCCAGTAGACCCCTAGGGTGACGACCATAGACCAACTCGAATGGTGAGAACCCTGTGGACGCTTGGGGCACTTCCCTAATAGCAAACATGAGGTAGGGTAACAAATGATCCCAGTCACGGCCATCTTTTTCCACCACTTTTTTCAGCATATGTTTCAAAGTTTTGTTAAATCTCTCCACCAATCCGTCCGTCTGGGGGTGGTATACAGAGGTACGGATGGGTGAGATTTTAAATAGTTTGCATAACTCCTTCATCACCTTTGACATAAAGGGTGTACCTTGGTCAGTTAGGATTTCTTTGGGGATTCCAGTCCTAGAGAACATATAAAACAACTCACGTGCAATTGTTTTAGATGCGGTGTTTCTTAAGGGCACAGCTTCAGGATAGCGGGTCGCATAATCCATGACCACCAGAATATATTGGTGTCCTCTAGCGGATTTTACAATGGGACCCACTAAATCCATGGCTATACGCTCAAAAGGCACCTCTATAATAGGGAGCGAAACCAAAGGACTGCGAAAATGTGACACTGGGGCACTAAGCTGACATGTGGGGCACGACTCGCAGTACTTTTTAATATCACCATATATCGCCGGCCAGTAGAACCTCTGGAGAACCCTCTCCTGCGTTTTGTCAGTCCCCAAGTGTCCCCCAAGAACATTGTTATGTGCCATGTCCAGCACCTGACGCCGGTACGGCTTAGGCACCAGAAGCTGTTCCACAATCTCATCCTTAACCTTAGTGACTCTATAGAAAAGATCATTAGTCACAGAAAAATGTGGAAATCTTTTCTCAGCATCTGGTTCCTGAGGTACCCCATTCATGACAGCAACCTGCTCTCTCGCATTTTTGAGAGTGGGGTCCTGTAACTGTGCAGTCCCAAAATTATCCCTAGACACCTCTAAGTCGGGTATATTTTGCTCAGTGGGAGGAGCCTCCTCCTCTCCAGCCAGGACCTGCAAAGGAAAACAATTATTTTCATCCTGCACACTTTTATCATTTACAGGGGGTAACGCAACAACCTTAGGAGTTTCCTCACTCCTTTCGGGGGATTTTCTTTTTCCCCAGAGAGCCCAGAATAGTGGAAAATCGCGCCCCAGTATTACGTTGTGCATGAGATTTTTAACCACACCCACTTCATATTGTACGGTGCCTTGTTTAGTCCCGACTTCAGCCAGCACTATAGGGTACACTTTTGTATCCCCATGTATACAAACAACACTCATATGCTTTTTACACTCAAAGTCCCCAGCCACCAGGCTGGCATGCACCAAGGTTACGAGGCTTCCTGAGTCCAGCAACGCCTTAACAGGAAAGTCATTAATTGTAATGTCGCAGATTTGCGGTTCAGTCTCTAGTCCAGGAACTGCAACACAAGATGGTTCCGCAAATAGCGACTGACGCCGACTAACCTCACAGTCCATGGGCTCAGTGGTAAGAGGGCAATGGGCAGACACGTGTCCCGTCTCATGGCATCTCCAGCACTGGATAGAGCCTGTTCTCCTTGGCCAGGAGTCCTTTTTAGGGCTACTTAGCCACCCGGGACCATCTCCAGTCTTTTGCCCCTGAGACACCACTTGAGCCCTTTTTCCTCCCTCAGAACCCCTCCACACTCCCTCAATAGATGGAAGTCTCTTACCAGCTGATGGCACAGATCTGGCACTCCGGGGAGGTGAGGGGGCTGCAGAAACATCACGGAGGTAGTCCTCAGTCGCCTGGAATCTCTCCACAAGGTTGACAAGTTCGTTTGCATTCTTAGGGTCACCTTGTCCCACCCAGCGTTGCAGGTCAGCAGGAAGTGCTCGGAGGTAGCGGTCCATCACAACCCTCTCTAGGATCTGTGCAGGAGTAGAAGTGTCTGGCTCCAACCACTTCCTCGCCAAATGGATCAGGTCATACATCTGGGACCTCGCCGATTTGTCCAAACTGTAGCTCCAGTTGCGTACCCTCCTGGCACGGACCGCAGTAGTAACGCCTAGCCGGGCAAGTATCTCCGCTTTTAGCCGAGTATAGTCCTTAACCTCTTGCTCACTGAGGTCATAGTAGGCCTTTTGAGGTTCCCCTGTTAAATAGGGCGCAATTACCTCTGCCCACTCAGCGACGGGTAACTTCTCTCGCTCAGCCGCACGCTCAAACCCAGTTAGGAAGGCCTCAACATCATCCTCAGCAGTCATCTTTTGCAGCGCTCGCTGCACAGCTCTTTTCACATCAAAAGTCTCTGGAGCGGCTCGCACCACTGTGTGGGGGTTAGCAACCACAGGCGCCTCTTGTTTTGCAATCAGGTGTTCAATAAGTTGTTGTTGGGCAGCCATGGTCTGTTCATGGCGTCTATTGGCCTCTATCTGGGCCTGTTGTTGTTGCAAACTTACTTGCATAAACTGCTTCAGCATCTCCTCCATGTTGCCCCTAGCAACCGTTTTGCCCGCTCCGCAGCACCAATTGTAGGGATCTTCCCGGGGGATGGTGTGTTTGGACACAGTTCACGACAGACTTAGGTGTTATAAAAGCAGGTCTTGGCGTTTATTCATGGCATAAACAGTCCAGTAAACAAAACATACAGCAGCAGCGTGCTTCTTTAGTGTACAAAACAAAATAAAGACCTAGCCCGTCTGGGCGCTTACTAGCAGGTTCTTCTCACCTAGCTGACACTTTCAAAATACAGCGTTCGCCTGGACATCGCAGGGTGAGTTTTTAGCTCCAGCAGTGGCTGCGTTCGCAGCTTCCTTCACACACACACACACAGGCTGTTCATTTCAGACTGAGAGCAATAGCCTGCAGTCTCTGCAGAGCTTTTACCTCCCAGGCTAATTAGGATCAGAGCTCACCTGATTCAAAACCCAAACTGGATCGGGGAGGTGTGGAATGACAGGTCCCTCTACCAAACCTACCTGCCATTCCATATAAATCCAGGCCCGGCAAAATTTAAACAACACCTCAGCAGCATATCACTGCTGGGAAACAAATCAATCCTGGACTTACCATCTCACCCAGCGTAGTAACCTAGGTGAAATGTACACCCCCTCGATCACTTCTCCAGTGACATGTCTACACACATCAAGATTATGTGGTCCATGTCGTCATCTCCATATCAGGATACCGCATATGTCTGGGTCAGTATTGCTACTGCAATGAGCCAAAATAACTAGGGGACACATTGCTAAGACCCATCTCGGGGGTAAAGTCCTTTAGTCCAGCGGTTTTGTATAGGTGTCGGATCTTGTATCCAGCCCACAGTGCGTAGATGTAACACCTATACTGCCCAGTGACCTATTTACCCATTTGAATATTTACATATTTACATATTGACTCCATCCCTCCTGCTCACAAACCAGGTTACTTACTAAACTATTTACATATATACATATTCACTTAGTACCATCACCCACATACAAAACAGGCAGTAGTCGGGGCATCACTTTCATACCATATTACAGGAATGCCCCCAGACCAGAGTCAATATTTAGCCCATCGAGAGACATTGTTCCCAACTCGAAAATCAATCTCGCCTCCTGCTGCATCAATCGTTGGTCCAGAAAACCCCGTCTACCACCCTTCCTCAAGACAAAGATTCCACAAACCCTCAGGCCCTTAGAGTTCCCTTGATGAAAGATTTTAAAGTGGTCTGAAACAGGACTTTTTTTGTTCCCCGTTCTGATGTCCCGTACATGCTCACCTACTCGCGTGCGCAGTTCCCGCTTGGTCTTACCGACATACTTCCTGCCACACGGGCAGGTGAGCATGTACACCACATAGGTGGTCCCACAATTAATGAAACCCTTTATTTTCTTCACTGGGCCTCCTCTTGTGCCAGTATAAGTACTGGTCTTTTCTATGAAGGGGCAGATTTTACAGTGTCCACATTTAAACGACCCTTCAAGCTTGTCTACACCTGATATCATCATGGGCCTGACCAAATCACTGTGGACCAGTCTGTCCCTCATATTTGTCGCTCGCCGAGCTGTAAGTAAGGGGCGTGGGCCTACACATCGAGCTATTTTAGGGTCCAGTTGCAAAATGTGCCAATGGGACTGTAAGATTGTCCTAAAACTCTCCCAATGGGTACCAAAGTGTGTAATTAATCTCACTGGTTGATCTCGTACCCCTTTTCCCCGCTTCTTCCGTTGATTATCCTTTCTGAAAAGGTCTCTACGGTCCATATCGAGGGCCCTCTTGAAACAGGTGCGAATGAGTCTGTGTGGATACCCCCTCTCTCTAAAACGGCCTATAGTTCCCTAGCCTCCCGCACGTAATCACGCTCTGAACTACAGTTTCTGCGAATCCGCAGAAACTGTCCAAGGGGTATCCCGCGCAGGAGTGGGAGGGGATGATGACTAGTGAAATGAAGTAAAGTATTACCCGCTGTGGGCTTTCTATACGTGGATGTAGATAATCTAGTTCCATCTCGCCTAATAAGTAGGTCCAAGAATTCAATGCATTGATAACCAATTTTAAAGGTAAGACAGATATTCCGCGTATTCTGATTTAACTGATTCACGAAATTCTCAAAATCCCCCGGGGTCCCCCGCCACACCACCAGGACATCGTCTATGTAGCGCAGCCAGAGGGCGACCCGTGCCCCAAAGTCCACCCGCCCGAACACCTCAAGACTCTCCCACCGTCCCTGGTGCAGGCAGGCGTACGATGGGGTACACGCCGCCCCCATGGCTGTTCCACGTATCTGATGATAGAAGCTGCCATCAAATCTGAAAAAATTGTTCGTGAGCACGAAATGCAGTAAATCTACCACCATTTCATTATGGGCCGCATCACACGGAGCAAGCTCATCTAGAAACTGCGCTACCGCCTCAAGGCCCACCGTGTGGTGAATGGACGTGTACAACCCTTCTACATCAACGCTTGCCAACAACCAGTCCCCTTCAAGTTCAAAGGACTGTAGTTTCCGCAAAACATTGCTACTGTCTAGGACAAACGACGGCAAAATTTTCACCAGGGGTTTAAGATTTTCATCAACAAACCTAGACACGCATTCCAACGGGCCCCCATTCCCCGACACGATGGGCCTGCCCGGCGGTGCGGTGGGGGACTTATGGATCTTGGGAATGGTATAAAGTACAGGAATGTTGTACTCTTTAACTGTAAGGTACTTGAATACCCTGGGGGTCAGTAGTTTTTCTTCCAATGCCCAATCCAACTTATCATTAAGTCTGGCAACTACGCTTGGAAATGGATTTTGCCCCACCTTTCTGTATGTCCTTTCATCGCCCAGCTGCTGTCCAATTTCTTTTACATAGTAGTCCTGATTCAACAGAACTACATTACCACCTTTATCACTCGGGCATATAATAATATCAGATGCACTTTCCAATTCTTTTAGGGCCATGTTTTCTACTCGTGTCAGATTCATGTTGGTGTGTGATAAGCCATGTCTCCAATCTATTTGCCTCAAGTCATGTTGGACTGCTTGAAGAAATACTGAAATATTTCGATTCATTGTCAATGACGGAAAATTCTTTGATTTGGGGCGACATTTCTCTAAATTAGGTAAAAGGTCCGGGATTTCATTATCCATTTGTGTGTTGGCCCCTAGTTCATCACTAGATGTTTGCACAATTGCCTCTAGGCCAAGCTCCCCACTTGTATCTGACAAAGAACTTGAAGTCAATGTTAGGATCTTACCTGCCTCCCGGCCCCGGTCCCGCGGCGCGTCATGGCCCCGTCCTGCTTCTGGTTCTCTGTGCCGCTCTGGGGCCAGCGTGGCGGCGGCGGGGTGCGGCGGCCTCGCTGCGGGCCGTGCGGCGGGGGCAGGCGGCCCCGTGGTGTCCTCTGCCGGCGCGGCTGTGCTTCCCCCGGCCGGGAGCGCGCCCGGCCATTCACGTGCTCGCGCACGCGCGCGAGCACGCTCTGTATATGCCCCCAGGCGGCGCTGCTCCCAGCGCATCCGCCGGGGCAAGTGTCAAGTTAATTGTTCTGCTGTCTTGATGGGAGACGGGCCCAGGGACTGGACAGCCCGTCTGGCCTGGGCAGGTCCAGTTCCTGGGACCGCTCCCATTGGGTAGTTACAGTCGCACCAATCAGCACACTTCCCTCTCCTTTCCTTTTTTCCCTTCCCATTGGCCAGTCTTCCCTTTATTACCATGCTGCCCCATATTACCTTTATTACCATGCTGCCCCATTGTCCAGTGCCCGTTATAGCCTCTGGTTAATAGGGTGTGCGTTATAGTCTGCGTTTACTGTGTTCAACTCGGCTTCGTCTCTGACCATCCTTGTCTGCTGCCCGTCCTGACCTTTTCGCCTGTCCTGACTCCGCTTGTGCCTGATCCCTCTGTTACTGCGTTTTGGTGCTCACCTGGTTTGACCTCGGCTCGTTTTTGACTATTCTTCGCTTGACCCCTTGGATACCGCGCTCTGTGACCACCCGGCTTGACCTTGGCTTGTTTCTGGACCTCTCTGATTGACTCTCCATTTGTAATCCCATTTACATCCCGGCATCCATATTCGGGATACCCCGCCGTTCACCCGTCTCCACCTTAAGCCGGTAATCTTTGCGCCAACTAAGTACTGGGGGTAACCGAGTCTGGAGAGGCACAATCCGCGTCTCCTGCGAGCGGGGACTTGTCTAAAGGCAGAAGAGGCGGTGGAGATTGGGGATTATCTGGCTTAAGAGAGAAGGGTGTCCGGCGCCTAACAGTCAACTCCAAATTTAAATCACTACGAGTTGACGTGTCATTTGAATACAAGCTTTTGAAAATAACTTTTCGCAGAAACAAAGCTGTGTCTTTATATAGCGTGAATTCATCTCCGCCTGCTGCCGGGGAGAAGGACAGGCCCCTAGACAGGACAGATCTGTGGTGCTCGTTTAAAGCAAAGTTTGATAAATTAATGACATTAAAGGACCCATTCTCACTTGTACTTCCTCCCGTTAGGGGGGCCATCTCTTTCCAGTCTTTCTGATACCTCTCAGGGTCTTTACTCTTGTAGCGACGCTGTCCCCTCCTACGTCGTCCCCTTTTCCTTGTGGGTCTAAAAAAGACACCGACCGTCGTGATTTTTGAGACTGTCGTGGGGGGCTGTCGTCTGAAACCTCAGTTTCACACCCCGATGGGCTAAATATTGACTCTGGTCTGGGGGCCTTCCTGTAATATGGTATGAAAGTGATGCCCCGACTACTGCCTGTTTTGTATGTGGGTGATGGTACTAAGTGAATATGTATATATGTAAATAGTTTAGTAAGTAACCTGGTTTGTGAGCAGGAGGGATGGAGTCAATAAGAAACATGTAACAGCTTGGATTTGGCTCACGATCATCCTATTTTTCACGTCCGCTCGTGCGTTCGTATGAACTTGCGAGTGATTCTATAAGCAAATACGTTTCTATCCTAAAAGATACGTCCGTTCGTATGATATCTCCCGAACTTGCCTCAGTCAGTTGGCAATCGTAAAAATCACGTTCATGTGCTCACCTGTTGCGGCGGCAGCCTGTTTTTTCGGCTGCTTCCATCGTCAAGCTCTTCCAATTACTTGCGTTTGCCTCTGGTTTTCATTGGTTTTTGGCCTCTTAGATTCGTGCGTTCGTATGTTTATAAGATCTTGCGCATGCGCACCCTCAACCAGAAACTTACCTAAACCCCGTAGCGGCTGCATCCCACTTCATTTCTCGGTCCCTCAAACTTACCTAAACCCCGTAGCGGCTGCATCCAACTTCATTTCTCGGTCCCTCAAACTTACCTAAACCCCTTAGCGCTTGCATCCAACTTCATTTCTCGGTCCCTCAAACTTACCTAAACCCCTTAGCGCTTGCATCCAACTTCATTTCTCGGTCCCTCAAACTTACCTAAACCCTTTAGCGGCTGCATCCAACTTCATTTCTCGGTCCCTCAAACTTACCTAAACCCCGTAGCGGCTGCATCCCACTTCATTTCTCGGTCCCTCAAACTTACCTAAACCCCTTAGCGCTTGCATCCAACTTCATTTCTCGGTCCCTCAAACTTACCTAAACCCTTTAGCGGCTGCATCCAACTTCATTTCTCGGTCCCTCAAACTTACCTAAACCCCGTAGCGGCTGCATCCCACTTCATTTCTCGGTCCCTCAAACTTACCTAAACCCCGTAGCGGCTGCATCCAACTTCATTTCTCGGTCCCTCAAACTTACCTAAACCCCTTAGCGCTTGCATCCAACTTCATTTCTCGGTCCCTCAAACTTACCTAAACCCCGTAGCGGCTGCATCCCACTTCATTTCTCGGTCCCTCAAACTTACCTAAACCCCGTAGCGGCTGCATCCCACTTCATTTCTCGGTCCCTCAAACTTACCTAAACCCCGTAGCGGCTGCATCCAACTTCATTTCTCGGTCCCTCAAACTTACCTAAACCCCTTAGCGCTTGCATCCAACTTCATTTCTCGGTCCCTCAAACTTACCTAAACCCCTTAGCGCTTGCATCCAACTTCATTTCTCGGTCCCTCAAACTTACCTAAACCCCTTAGCGCTTGCATCCAACTTCATTTCTCGGTCCCTCAAACTTACCTAAACCCTTTAGCGGCTGCATCCAACTTCATTTCTCGGTCCCTCAAACTTACCTAAACCCCTTAGCGCTTGCATCCAACTTCATTTCTCGGTCCCTCAAACTTACCTAAACCCCTTAGCGCTTGCATCCAACTTCATTTCTCGGTCCCTCAAACTTACCTAAACCCCTTAGCGCTTGCATCCAACTTCATTTCTCGGTCCATAAAACGTAAGAAAATCACATAATTTACATATGTCTATATGTTTCTAAGCGTGTTGTTTCTGGTTTGTGTAATTTTTTGGGTGTGTGCATATTAGAAAAGACACATTTAGGAAGGCTTAAAATCTAATTTATTTAAATTATTTTCTTTGTTTTGTTTTTAATAATTATCAAAACATCTTTTTTTTTTTTGGTTGTTTTTTTTAAAACTTTTTTTTTTTTTTTTTCTCGGTAAAACACATATAATTTTTTATTTTGTTTTTAACAGTAAAACACATATTTTTTTTTTTGTTGGTGTTTTTTTTAAAAACATATTTTTTGGTTTTTTTAAAAAACAATAAAACACTTTTTAAAATTGTAAAAACTTTAAAAACAAGTTAAAGAAAGGAGCCAGGACCAAGGGCACTATTCATCATCCTCTTCTTCATCTGTTGGCCCCAACGTCGCCTGTATGGCCAGCAGCTCGGCCACCAACTCCTTCATTCTTTTTTTTTTTCCCGCCAAGGTTTGGGGGATCATCCCTGTAACCAATAGAGAAAGAAACATAAATAGGAGTCCCAGACCAGTTTGTATGCTGGAAATAGATTTAGGGTTAATCAAATACATGTAAATGCATGACATATGTCCTTCTTCAAAGGGATACAGTTAATGCATTTCCCACAGGTAAGTGTTTAAACTCCTTAAACCGGACCTTCAACATTATTTAATGAAAACCAATAACTATTCACAAATGATTCTGCACCACCTCAAAGTTATTTAGTGTTTTTTGGGGATTACAGCGCCGCCATCTGGACTCTGAAGCATAACACTTAATGAGGAGTGGAGAGTTGGATAAAGTACAGGGGAGTAGGTTACAGTGGTGCGTTGGGAATCCCGAGCATAGCTGGGTTGAGGGAAAGGTCATCACTCACACAATGCATGGCAGCACCTTCCTTTTTGCAATCTGTATCCCATGCTGCCTGTAAATATTGCGCATTCCATATTCCCCAATATTGGTTTTGTTCAGTCTAATAACATGCATTAGATGGGTGAAGGGTGTTTTTCCATGTTTCTAATCTGTAGGTACAGTGTGATGGCTAAGTCTTTGGTTCTTAATACTAGTTAGGGTCCTCTTTAAGCTAACGAAGTGCCCACATGAAAGTGTGAACTACACATTGGCTACGCCTTTAGTTATGTGTGTTATTAGCTAAGCAAACATTAATATGAATAATGGCATGGAGACTTACGGAGTTGGTGGCCGACAGATGGCTGGTTGGGGCCAACAGGCTGCCCTTGGTCCTGGCTCTGCTGTGAAGAAGTCCCTGGAGAAACATGTGACATTTGGTTAGTACTTGTATAGAGTCACTATTCCCAACATATCTGGCTCCCAGTCTGGCTGACATCACTCACCTTCGCCAGGATCGACTTCAAGCATCTCTGCTGCCTCCTCCTCCACTATCTCACCCGCTCCAGAAGCTTCTACAAATACATAATAAAGGATAACTTAGTTTTTGGCCTGCCATGTATATCTTTGTGCCTATACATGAAGAGTGACATACCAGAGCCTTCCCCATGCGTGGCCAGGTATGACTCCACGCCCACGCGCCTTGGCCCCTCCTCTGTGGTAAGGTCCAGGGGCTGGTCTGAGGAGGCCACAGAGGAGGGGTAGGTCCGTCGCCCGGGAGATCCACCACCTTCACTCACAGATGCAGAGTCATGCAGCACTGGTCGGGCTGTACGTCTCCGGGTGCGGCGAATTCTGAAATCCATTTCCAACACTACCAAAGAAAAGTCATTATAAATAAAGGCATAACTTATACATTTGGAACATATACCATGCTATTGCTTTGTACTTACTTGGGAAATGGATCCCAAAATACCTCCGCACCCGGGGCATGTGCAGACGTTTCAGGTCCGACCAATGCTGCATTATCTGGGTGTGAGTGAAGGTGGTGCTGGTCACACGGTGGATTTCCGCGATGATCTCCCGGGCGATGTCCCTTTTCTCGCACACATTGGGCGCGAAGTCATACCAGCGCTGAAGCATGATCTGAAAAACATAATGGACACAGAGCTTTTAGTTTTACACACAGACCCATATGTGTTGCATCACAAGTTGAGAATTTAATGTCATTAACACACACATTTCGAGTGGCAGCCATTTTTGGGGAGTGCCTTAAAGAGGACGTTGACTGTGATTGACAGTCTGGTCTTATGTTATATGTATCACACACCATGTACATACAGATAATAGCCAACATCAAGAATCAGGCCACCTGCATCTATGGCATGTTAGGATGGTTTAAACATCCAAGATGTAGCCTAATGCTTAGGCGTTTGGACCACGTGTGTGGCTTCCCGTTGTGTTTTTATGGCTTAGGAAAACAGTGTTCCTCAAACATCCGCATCAAGGTCCGAGACAGGCCAGGTTTGCCAGCTCGCCCCGCTACTCCACAGGTTAATTAACTGTTGCTAAGCCGGAGCAATTGGCCGAATTAGGACATCAGCATAGACAGTTGAAAACGTGGCCAGGCTCGGCCCTTGAGGATGAAGTGTGAGGAGCCAGTGATTAAACATTAAGAGACCCCAAACTAGTTCCAAACGCATCATTTACATTTAGGCCATCATTGACTATTCGATTAAAATGCACAGGCAGCCACTTACCAGCATGAGGATCTCTTCCTGTTGACGGGTGAAGATAGTGGGCGCCATCTTTATGCTTCTTCAAGGCAGCAGATAAGTGAAACCCCAGCGGTTTCCTGGTTCCGCTCGAACGTACGTTCGTACGAGCGCGTAGTCGTGCGCATAGGCGTCACACGCTGGGCTCATTATTTAAAGGTCCCTGCACCCAAAGCTCATTCTCTTTGAGCATTTGTGTACGATGGCACCGAAAAAGGCGATGAGCAAGCGACCCCAGCCAAGCAAGACCGCGGAGGGCCCAACAACAAGGTCCCAGCAAGGTCGGCGAAAACTGAGAGGCAAGACTCCCACTTCGGCCCCACCAAGGGACCCTGGACCCTCAGGTACCAAAAAAAGGGGCCCCAAGCCCCGTGCCCCTGCAGCCAAAAAGCTGGCAACTGCAGCACCCACCACCTCTGCCCCCAGAAGAGGCAGCACAAGTGAGCCCACACCGGCCATGCCTTCAAGTAGGGCAGTTCGGCAACCCATGCCCCGCAGCAGGGCCCGAAGCCCAGCCAGGGCCCGAAGCCCAGCCAGAGGCCGAAGAACCCCATCCAGGGCCCGAACCCCATCCAGGGCCCGAACCCCATCCAGGGCACGAAGCCCAGCCAGAGGCCGAAGAACCCCATCCAGGGCCCGAACCCCATCCAGGGCCCGAACCCCATCCAGGGCACGAAGCCCAGCCAGAGGCCGAAGAACCCCATCCAGGGCCCGAACCCCATCCAGGGCCCGAACCCCATCCAGGGCACGAAGCCCAGCCAGAGGCCGCAGAACCAAATCCAGGGCACGAAGCCCAGCCAGGGCCCGAACCCCATCCAGGGCACGAAGCCCCTACAGGGCACGAACCCCATCCAGGGCACGAAGCCCAGCCAGGGCACGAAGCCCCTACAGGGCCCGAACCCCATCCAGGGCACGAAGCCCAGCCAGGGCCCGAAGCCCCTACAGGGCCCGAACCCCATCCAGGGCATGAAGCCCAGCCAGGGCCCGAACCCCATCCAGGGCACGAAGCCCAGCCAGAGGCCGCAGAAACAAATCCAGGGCCAGAAGCCCCTACAGGGCCCGCCGAACCCCATCCAGGGCCAGAAGCCCCTACAGGGCCCGCCGAACCCCATCCAGGGCCAGAAGCCCCTACAGGGCCCGCCGAACCCAATCCAGGGCCAGAAGCCCCTACAGGGCCCGAAGAACCCCATCCAGGGCCAGAAGCCCCTACAGGGCCCGAAGAACCCCATCCAGGGCCAGAAGCCCCTACAGGGCCCGAAGAACCCCATCCAGGGCCAGAAGCCCCTACAGGGCCCGAAGAACCCCATCCAGGGCCAGAAGCCCCCGACCTGGCACCAGCCGGGAACAGAGCCCCCGACCTGGCACCAGCCGGGAACCTAGCCCCCCAAGAGGGCCCCGAATTGCAACCATGACCACATCTACACCTGGAAGTTCGGTGGCCAGCCACGCAAGAACACCCAGTCCCTTGGCCAGTCCAGTCCAGTCATTGGGAAGCCACCAATCCGGCCATTCCCCTACCCAGCCCCAGGCCATAATGTCACCACATGTGTCTGCACACATGGAGGAGCAGCCAAGCCAACCATCTGGCCGCACATTGCGCCGCGGCCAGTTGAGTGGGAGATTCTCCCATGACCAAAATATGGCATTGGCTAGTGGCCTTACATTATACTATAACGAGCTATATGGGAGCAAATCCAAACACACCACCAAGCAGCGCAAGATGGAATTGTTTGAAACCATCCTCCGACAAGTAAATGCAGCGGGGGAAGAGAGGAAAGATGTGTCCCAAATTCAGAAGAAAATCTCTGATCTGAAGTATGCTGTACGGCAAAAAGAAATTAAAAGGCATAATTACAGGTAAATAAATTTTTTCGCTAAATATAATGTTTGGCATGTACTGTATGCACCTTTTCTGAGTACCAAACGATTTTCTCTTTTCAGCATGAAAACTGGAGGTGGCTTTCCATCTAAATTGGAGTTTACCCCTGCTGAGGAGATTGTGCTTGGACTTCTCCATCCGGTCGCGGTCGGTGGACATGCTGGTCTAAGGGACACAGACTCACCGACCCGTACCCACGGTGAGTACTCTTAAATCTGCATGTTTGCCTGTTTGCTAAATAATCTACAGTTCACTAGTAACAAGATAACGGGATGCCCCTATGGTTTGCCTTGCTTGGCCTCGCACTACTGTGGCTGTTTGTGTCCTCTTTTGGTCCCTGGGAATCACACATTTAGGCCCACAGCCATTATGGCTAAGATCAAATGTCCAATTGGATTGTTAAAGTCATGAAGTTTCGCAAGATAACTGATATATTTGGAATCCATCACAAAACACACATCATTATGTATGGGTTGCCTTTTGGTTGTGTGAGTTGTGTTTGAGTTAACAATTTAATTAGCCACCCACAAACATATCTGACCTAGAGCAGCGAGACTCAACTGGCGGCCCGGGGTCCCAATGCGGACCTTGGCACCACATTCAAGGACCCCTGCCCAGACAGCCCTGCACTCAGTTACTTCTGTGTTGACGTGCTCAGAGCTGCCCCCTTGATCGGCGATGTAGTGGTTGGTCTCCTGCCCAATGTCATGGCTCCCTGAAACATAGCATTGCAATATGAAGTACTGCACAGGAAGTGCCATTGCAAGGTACACAGTAACTTTGTAAAAATTTATCTGGCCACAATCGGGTCCCGCAGCCCCTGCTCTGGCCCATCTGCCACAGTCCCCCCATGCCCCCCCCCACATAAGCCCCATACATTTGTAACAGATTGGCTCCATCCATCCCATCACCATCAATACGTTAACTCCCCCCTTTAGCCATCCAATCCCTGTCCCCTCAGCTCTGGCCCATCCAGCCCAGCAAGGGCAAGCAGCCTTTATTAGTTGGCACTTTGAAATCTCCAGCCCCTCCACCAGTGTATTTATTTTTAACTAGACACCCCCTGCGTCAGCACCATGGCCAGACATTCACCTCTCACCACATACCTTGAAATGGGCCTTTACAACAATTGTTTGAGTACCACGGACCTAGCGAATGGTAGGCTAAATCCCAAAATGTGCCTTGAAAGTTGGATGCTGACTGGGTACACTTCCTGACTTAGAACTGAGGTCAGTTAGCAGTTTTTCAGAGCCATTGCACCTATGTAAACTTGCGTGTGTTTGAACAAAGGTCACCATTGCTCTAGAGTTGAATAATATTACAAATAGAGCTATATTTGATTACCTATCCAAAAAAAGGTTATGTGTGTGTTTACGTGGTTTGTTTTTCTCTTCTTCAGCCCAGCATGATCCCTCAGCAAGGGTAAACTCACCCCCCAGTTTGGTTATGCCTACCAGGTCCGTACAGCATAGGAGCCCAGATCAGAGATTTCCGGTAAGTTAATTTAGTAGCATAAATACTACCAAGTGCTTAAGAATGTGTTAAACTGTTGAAATCCCAAATTTGGACGCCAACTTACACTTTTTTATTTTATATGTCCCTACAGACCCGCACACTCATGGAAGAGATCCAGGACATGGAGGAAGATGATGATGTCTCCGTGCAGGGCACGTCGGATGAACTCCCCCTGGGTCCCAATTTGGAACTGCTCCATAATGTTTCTCTGGCCAATCCTCAGCAGCAGAGTGAATCTCCATCCATTGTGCTTGCACATGGGGAGACTGACACAGTCCCCAGTGTTCACTCTGCTGCTGAGGATTTGCAAAGCAGGCCGGTTGCTGTTGAGGGTACGACACCACGCGGCAGGGCACGCCCAAGAGCCAGGGTAATTGTGCGGCGGACGCCATTACGCCGCCCCACAATTTCCCAGGGGAGGCAGAGTGCCCTGCTTCAATTATGGACCCAACAAAGGGACTCTTATGACGCCCAGCTCGTTACAGAGCGTGAGCAAAGGCATGCCGACATGGTCAACATCCATACCAGTCTACAGGGCATCCTCGCGGAGTTGCGTACCCTCAACAGCAACGTGGCCAATGCAAGTAATGGCATCCAGTCAGCCATGGCTGAGATGACCAATATGCAGAGAAACATTGTGGAGCAGTTTCAAATTCACAATGCTGCCATGGCCCAGGCTAGGTCCCATTCACATGGACCTCCACCTGGACCTCCACCTGGGTATTATGGGCAGCCACCCTATTAAGCCATGGGTGTGTGGGACATCTTTTCTCTTAACCCCCACTGTATTTACTTGTCCTTTGAGGTTTCAAACAATCCATTTTGTGTTGCTCTGGCAGGTTGTGTTTTGTATTTGCTCCCATATAGCTCCTTAGAGTAATGCTTAAGGCCACTAGCCAATGCCATAGGTCTATGTGGAGTGTATCTGGCCACTTATGGCTTTACCTATGTATTTGGTTGGTGCTCCTCCTGTTTGCAGACATGTTTGTGTGACATTATGGCCATGCCCAAATATCCCTGGGCACAGGCAATATTAATGACTGGACTAGGCTGGCCTTTGGACTGGGTGTCCTTGTTTGGTTGTGCCACTCACTTCCAGGTGTAGATGTGCTCGATGTTTTTTTGTAATGTTATCCATTTGTAACCACAGATGTATGTGGAATGATTTCTGTTAAGCACTATAATTTTTCCTTTTCAAAGTAAAAAAAAAAATTCACTTACAATACTTGTGGCGTTTTTAGTGGGAAGACATTTTAAACAGCTTGGGCTAAACCAGATAATTTGGGTTTGAAGAGGTGTAACAATGCAAAGCTAAAGCTAAGGAAACTACATGAAATACATTAGGCAACAATTAAGGTCTAAATGTTTTACTTAGAGGTAATGCCACATTACGGCAAAACAACATATGTAACAAAAAGGATAACACAGACATACAGAATGGTGAGACAGGGAAAAAAGTTAAGTAAAATGCTGGCTGATCAGGTTGGCTCGAACAGATTGGCCAGACTCACTGGGGGGCCCCTCAAAATTCTCGACTTCATCCTCGACGGCTGAAGAGGGCAGGCTGTCCACATAACGTGGGACACGTTCCATGATGGCAAAATTGTGCAAAACAGCACATGCCATTATAATGTCGATCACTTTCTTGGGATCATATTGCAGGGCCCCCCCAGTATGGTCAAGGCAACGAAAACGTGTCTTCAGCAGACCAAAGGCCCTCTCCACAACAGCCCGGGTCTTGCGATGCGCACGGTTATACGCTTCCTGAGAGGCATCCTGGGGCCGCAGCACAGGCATCATGAGCCAGGGTAGAAGTGGGTACCCGGAATCACCTTAAACAGAGAATTAAATGTAATCAAAATTAAAAAGGCAACACAACCAACACCAAAAATTTCACAGATATCATAATGATGTAAGGTAAAGTGTTCCCCAAAAAAAACAGGGCACATTAGGGCCCCCAAAAATTCCACTAAGGTATAACCTAAATAAAAATGGCACTTCTATATACCAATTAATTAACAAACATCTGCACGGCCAAGGGTCTTTGTATTTTACATATATTTGTAGTTTTCAGACATGTTACAATTAGGATGCTGCTGAGGGCCTATCCACATTTCTCTGGAAACTACAATGTATGCAGTTTAAGTCCACTTTGACATTTAAAGACCAATAGTACAAAAGGAGCCAAAGGTCAAAGATCCTTGGGTATAAACTCCAAACCAATATATTTAGGCACAAGGAACTTACAGACATCCTAACTAAAGGGAAAACATTCTGAAGGCCAAAGCGAGACAAGCATTTTTTTGGGAAGTTCCTAATATATGAGCCAAGAAAAAGGCAGTTGGACGCTTATGTAAAGTTTTCAAAAACAAACATATCAACAAATACAAGATTAATGCCACATTTAATAACACACAAATAGGACACACTTACCAAGCAGCCATGCCCCCGAAAATTCACCTGCCTCAAATCTCCGAAACAACCCAGATCGCCGGAGGATATAGGAGTCGTGGGACGATCCGGGGTAGCCGGCAAGGACACTCATAAACCGCATATCCGGACCAACCACGGCCTGGACATTAAGCGAGTGTCCCATTTTACGATTCCTTAAGGCAAAAACATACAAAAAGGGTAATTGATATTTGACCCAAACTAATAAATTAACCACAAAACATGTCTGCACTCTATTGGGAAAGACTAATGAAAAGCCTAGATAAAGCAGCGACACAAATGAGGGATCAACAAATATGCTGCCGCAAAGGAAAACAGGTTACATGACACGTTGGGCAACATAATAACCAATCTCAATACCTATATATATACTCGTCGGCTGCCCTAGGTACGAGTGCCACATGTGTGCAGTCAATTGCACCAATAACGTTGGGCATGTCGGCCACATTATAAAACCCAAGCTTAATGGCGTTTCTGGCTGCCATATCATCAGGAAAATAAATATATTTTTGAGTTATGGCAGCCATGCCTTCCAAAAATTTAGACAGTGCGCGGCTCAGCGTAGGCTGTGACATCCCCACAGAGAGGGCACCCAGCCTCTGGAACGAGCCGTTCGCCAAAAATTGCAGGCAGCCAAGCATCTTGGTCATACCTGAAATTGCATGCCCCTTCCTTGTGGTGCGGGCTAACCATGGCCGCAGCTCACTATATAATTTATGGAGGGAAGCGCGATTAAGCCTGGTCAGCTCGAACAGCTCAACATCATTCATGCTATCGATGTTCATGCGACGACGCAGGGGCAATCTGCTCTCAGACATCTCGATCAACTCAATGCCAAAAAGCATAAGCCCTTGATGTGCCACAAACTCGCTCCGCTCCATCCTACTCCCGAGGCCAAATAGCTGCCGGCAAACATTTCGTAAAGCAGCTCTTTAATGGGCTTCAAAACAATTAGCAATCACCTCTCTGAATTGGGCGCAAGCCCATGTGAAGGACGTAAAAAATAGGATCGGACGCAAATAATACGATTTGGACGGGAAAAACACACGAACTAACGCAAATTATACGATTCTCGTACGAAATGCGTATGTTCATATACGTCTATGCGCGAACGATCGTGCGAATACGAAATGGGCAAAAAAACAAGAAAAAATGACAAACACCCACCCAAACTTACGATTCTCGATACGAAATCACTTAACTTTGGCTCTTTGAATCGAGGGGAATATGTAAATATGTAAATATTCAAATGGGTAAATAGGTCACTGGGCAGTATAGGTGTTACATCTACGCACTGTGGGCTGGATACAAGATCCGACACCTATACAAAACCGCTGGACTAAAGGACTTTACCCCCGAGATGGGTCTTAGTAATGTGTCCCCTAGTTATTTTGGCTCATTGCAGTAGCAATACTAACCCAGACATATGCGGTATCCTGATATGGAGATGACGACATGGACCACATAATCTTGATGTGCTATTAAGTATATATACAATGTGGCAAAAAGATGATTTGTTAATTGTGCTGGAGGCCTTCCTAACCTACACACACCCACATCCCCATGAGAAATATATGCGGTAGATGGGAGAAGAATTCCCGCTGTGTGTCCTCTAAGCAGCCGGATAACTATGTGCTGCCGACAGCTGCTTGTTTTCTGACAGGGTATGCTTTTGACGGCAGCGCTGTCACCACACTACGTGCAGGTTGGAATAAGAGAATGACGCGGAATGCGTCTTTACAAGATGTACATGAGCAATTGATTATCTGTCCTGGCCGAAATACGAGAATGACGCAGAACGCGTCACTACAAGCAGCACGTATGTGATTGGCTATTATCAACTGGCAGGAGGGAATCTATGTATAAAATGGGGATGTGGAGGGCCGCCCACCACCCTGACGAAGCTCCAGTGGGCGGAGCGAAACGCGCGTCGGCGGACGGCCGGCCCCCTCCACGTGCAAGCCACCCCGCTCTCAGCCCTGCTCCAGCCTACAGCTCCTCCGATCTAAGTGTTGCGCAAAACCGACATCACGGCGGCAGTGTTCAGTGAAGGACATCGACGTGCGACAGCTAAGTACTTGCCTATGCGAGGCGCTTATATAAAGTCACTGTTTGTTCATCTGAGCCCTAAACAGATATGTACACAGTGCCATGCTGGCAATTGACATAGCGCCTATTCAAGATATCCGGTATATCATCAATTTGAGCGCTCTCTGCTACTGGGCCCCAGGACATTTGGCCATCCAAGAGACTTGAATAACGGCGGCACCATTACATGGCCACTATAATATAATCTCAGCCGCACACAATTATGAGGCAGCAGCTTCTGTGAGGAGATATGCCACTGACTCCAGCAGTTACTTTAGCTTGCATGCTATACAAGCATAGAGCAGTGTGTCATAGTGCACTTTAGGCGGAATATAGCAGCGCTGCTAGCGGGGTGTGCTGTATGAGTGCGTGGCAGTGTGTGTTATGTGCACGGTGGGCCCCCGTGATTTTAAAGCACTGTATGTTCAATTTTTATCTGTCAGAATTGTCCCATGTGTGTGCTGAGATAGGTGCAATAAATTCTTGTGTTTTCAGCTAATTTTGTTTCCAGCATTTTGACAGGCCTACACTTAACCGGATGTGTTGTATGTCTTTTTTGAGTCTGTTACAAACAAGCAGCTGTTAAAGGGGATTTCTTCTAACTAGATTACAGTTTTGTAATCTTCTGGGTTTCATAGATTACAGTTTTAATTGTTTTTGTGTCTGCTGTAAAAACACCTGGCCAATGGGCATTCCATATTAGCACATTTGACCCTATCTGTTACACACAAGCAGCTGTTAAAGGGGATTTCTTCTAACTAGATTACAGTTTGAATTGTTTTTGTGTCTGCTGTAAAAAACCCTGCCCACAGGGCATCCCATATTAGCACATTTGACCCTGTTACACGCAAGCAGCTGCTAAAGGGGATTTCTTATAACTAGATTACAGTTTTAATTGTTTTTGTGTCTACTGTAAAAACCCCTGCCCACAGGGCATCCCATATTAGCACATTTGACCCTATCTGTTACACACAAGCAGGTGTTAAAGGGGATTTCTTCTAACTAGATTATAGTTTGAATTGTTTTTGTGTCTGCTGTAAAAACCCCAGGCCAATGGGCATCCCATATTAGCACATTTGACCCTATATGTTAGAAGAAATCCGCTTTCAGAGCTGCTTGTTTATAACTAGATTACAGGTTGAATTGTTTTTGTGTCTGCTGTAAAAGCCCCTGTCAACAGGGCATCCCATATTAGCACATTTGACCCTATCTGTTACACACAAGCAGCTGTTAAAGGGGATTTCATCTAACTAGATTACAGTTTTAATTATTTTTGTGTCTGCTGTAAAAACCCCTGCCCACAGGGCATCCCATATTAGCACATTTGACCCTATCTGTTACACACAAGCAGCTGTTAAAGAGGATTTCTTCTAACTAGATTACAGTTTTAATTGTTTTTGTGTCTGCTGTAAAAAACCCAGGCCAATGGGCATCCCATATTAGCACATTTGACCCTATCTGTTACACACAAGCAGCTCTTAAAGCGGATTTCTTCTAACTAGAGTACAAGTTAAATTGTTTTTGTGTCTGCTGTAAAAGCCCCTGCCAACAGGGCATCCCATATTAGCACATTTGACCCTATCTGTTACACACAAGCAGCTGTTAAAGGGGATTTCTTCTAACTAGATTACAGTTTGAATTGTTTTTGTGTCTGCTGTAAAAAACCCTGCCCACAGGGCATCCCATATTAGCTCATTTGAATCTATCTGTTACACACAAGCAGCTGTTAAATGGGATTTCTTCTAACTAAATTACAGTTTTTAATTGTTTTTGTTTCTACTGTAAAACCACCAGGTCAATGGGCATCCCATATTAGCACATTTGAATCTATCTGTTACACACAAGCAGCTGTTAAAGGGGATTTCTTCTACCTAGATTACAGTTTGAATTGTTTTTGTGTCTGCTGTAAAAACCCCAGGCCAATTGGCATCCCATATTAGCACATTTGACCCTATCTGTTACACACAAGCAGCTGTTAAAGGGGATTTCTTCTAACTAGATTACAGTTTGAATTGTTTTTGTGTCTGCTGTAAAAACCCCAGGTCAATGGGCATCCCATATTAGCGCATTTGACCCTATATGTTACATACAAGCAGGTGTTAAAGCGGATTTCTTCTAACTAGAGCACACTTTTAATTGTTTTTGTGTGTGCTGTAAAAACCCCTGCCCACAGGGCAACCCATATTAGCACATTTGAACCTATCTGTTACACACACGCAGCTCTTAAAGGGGTTTTCTTCTAACTTTATTACAGTTTTAATTATTTTTGTGTCTGCTGTAAAAACCCCAGGCCAATGGGCATCCCATATTAGCACATTTGACCTTATCTGTTACACACAAGCAGCTGTTAAAGGGGATTTCTTCTAACTAGATTACAGTTTTAATTGTTTTTGTGTCTGCTGTAAAAACCCCAGGCAAATGGGCATCCCATATTAGCACATTTGACCCTATATGTTACACACAAGCAGGTGTTAAAGCGGATTTCTTCTAACTAGAGCACAGTTTTAATTGTTTTTGTGTGTGCTGTAAAAACCCCTGCCCACAGGGCATCCTATATTAGCACATTTGACCCTATCTGTTACACACAAGCAGCTGTTAAAGGGGATTTCTTCTAACTTCATTACAGTTTTAATTGTTTTTGTGTCTGCTGTAAAAACCCCAGGCCAATGGGCATCCCATATTAGCACATTTGACCTTATCTGTAACACACAACCAGCTGTTAAAGGGGATTTCTTCTAACTAGATTACAGTTTGAATTGTTTTTGTGTCTGCTGTAAAAGCCCCTGTCAACAGGGCATCCCATATTAGCACATTTGTCCCTATCTGTTACACACAAGCAGCTGTTAAAGGGGATTTCTTCTAACTAGATTACAGTTTTAATTATTTTTGTGTCTGCTGTAAAAACCCCTGCCCACAGGGTATCCCATATTAGCACATTTGACCCTATCTGTTACACACAAGCAGCTGTTAAAGGGGATTTCTTCTAACTAGATTACAGTTTTAATTGTTTTTGTGTCTGCTGTAAAAACCCCAGGCCAATGGGCATCCCATATTAGCACATTTGACCCTATCTGTTACACACAAGCAGCTCTTAAAGCGGATTTCTTCTAACTAGAGTACAGGTTAAATTGTTTTTGTGTCTGCTGTAAAAGCCCCTGCCAACAGGGTTCCCCATATTAGCACATTTGACCCTATCTGTTACACACAAGCAGCTGTTAAAGGGGATTTCTTCTAACTAGATTACAGTTTGAATTGTTTTTGTTTCTACTGTAAAAACACCTGGTCAATGAGCATCCCATATTAGCACATTTGACCCTATCTGTTACACACAAGCAGCTGTTAAAGGGGATTTCTTCTAACTAGATTACAGTTTGAATTGTTTGTGTGCCTGCTGTAAAACCCCAGGCCAATGGGCATCCCATATTAGCACATTTGACCCTATCTGTTACACACAAGCAGCTGTTAAAGGGGATTTCTTCTAACTAGATTACAACTTTGAATTGTTTTTGTGCATGCTGTAAAAACCCTAGGCCAATGGGCATCCCATATTAGCACATTTGACCCTATCTGTTACACACAAGCAGCTGTTAAAGGGGATTTCTTCTACCTAGATTACAGTTTGAATTGTTTTTGTGTCTGCTGTAAAAACCCCAGGCCAATTGGCATCCCATATTAGCACATTTGACCCTATCTGTTACACACAAGCAGCTGTTAAAGGGGATTTCTTCTAACTAGATTACAGTTTGAATTGTTTTTGTGTCTGCTGTAAAAACCCCAGGTCAATGGGCATCCCATATTAGCGCATTTGACCCTATATGTTACATACAAGCAGGTGTTAAAGCGGATTTCTTCTAACTAGAGCACACTTTTAATTATTTTTGTGTCTGCTGTAAAAACCCCAGGCCAATGGGCATCCCATATTAGCACATTTGACCTTATCTGTTACACACAAGCAGCTGTTAAAGGGGATTTCTTCTAACTAGATTACAGTTTTAATTGTTTTTGTGTCTGCTGTAAAAACCCCAGGCAAATGGGCATCCCATATTAGCACATTTGACCCTATATGTTACACACAAGCAGGTGTTAAAGCGGATTTCTTCTAACTAGAGCACAGTTTTAATTGTTTTTGTGTGTGCTGTAAAAACCCCTGCCCACAGGGCATCCTATATTAGCACATTTGACCCTATCTGTTACACACAAGCAGCTGTTAAAGGGGATTTCTTCTAACTTCATTACAGTTTTAATTGTTTTTGTGTCTGCTGTAAAAACCCCAGGCCAATGGGCATCCCATATTAGCACATTTGACCTTATCTGTAACACACAACCAGCTGTTAAAGGGGATTTCTTCTAACTAGATTACAGTTTGAATTGTTTTTGTGTCTGCTGTAAAAGCCCCTGTCAACAGGGCATCCCATATTAGCACATTTGTCCCTATCTGTTACACACAAGCAGCTGTTAAAGGGGATTTCTTCTAACTAGATTACAGTTTTAATTATTTTTGTGTCTGCTGTAAAAACCCCTGCCCACAGGGTATCCCATATTAGCACATTTGACCCTATCTGTTACACACAAGCAGCTGTTAAAGGGGATTTCTTCTAACTAGATTACAGTTTTAATTGTTTTTGTGTCTGCTGTAAAAACCCCAGGCCAATGGGCATCCCATATTAGCACATTTGACCCTATCTGTTACACACAAGCAGCTCTTAAAGCGGATTTCTTCTAACTAGAGTACAGGTTAAATTGTTTTTGTGTTTGCTGTAAAAGCCCCTGCCAACAGGGCACCCCATATTAGCACATTTGACCCTATCTGTTACACACAAGCAGCTGTTAAAGGGGATTTCTTCTAACTAGATTACAGTTTGAATTGTTTTTGTTTCTACTGTAAAAACACCTGGTCAATGGGCATCCCATATTAGCACATTTGACCCTATCTGTTACACACAAGCAGCTGTTAAAGGGGATTTCTTCTAACTAGATTACAGTTTGAATTGTTTGTGTGCCTGCTGTAAAACCCCAGGCCAATGGGCATCCCATATTAGCACATTTGACCCTATCTGTTACACACAAGCAGCTGTTAAAGGGGATTTCTTCTAACTAGATTACAACTTTGAATTGTTTTTGTGCATGCTGTAAAAACCCTAGGCCAATGGGCATCCCATATTAGCACATTTGACCCTATCTGTTACACACAAGCAGCTGTTAAAGGGGATTTCTTCTAACTAGATTACAGTTTTAATTATTTTTGTGTCTGCTGTAAAAACCCCTGCCCACAGGGTATCCCATATTAGCACATTTGACCCTATCTGTTACACACAAGCAGCTGTTAAAGGGGATTTCTTCTAACTAGATTACAGTTTTAATTATTTTTGTGTCTGCTGTAAAAACCCCTGCCCACAGGGTATCCCATATTAGCACATTTGACCCTATCTGTTACACACAAGCAGCTGTTAAAGGGGATTTCTTCTAACTAGATTACAGTTTTAATTGTTTTTGTGTCTGCTGTAAAAACCCCAGGCCAATGGGCATCCCATATTAGCACATTTGACCCTATCTGTTACACACAAGCAGCTCTTAAAGCGGATTTCTTCTAACTAGAGTACAGGTGAAATTGTTTTTGTGTCTGCTGTAAAAGCCCCTGCCAACAGGGCACCCCATATTAGCACATTTGACCCTATCTGTTACACACAAGCAGCTGTTAAAGGGGATTTCTTCTAACTAGATTACAGTTTGAATTGTTTTTGTTTCTACTGTAAAAACACCTGGTCAATGGCCATTTACGACTCGCACGAGCCTACGTACGAATGCGTATATGCTCTTACGATCAGCGGAAGTTCGTTCCTAAATTTTAGGATCAAAACGTAAAACTTAGGATCAAATCCTAAAACTTACGATCAAAACGTAAAACTTAGGTTAATTGGATGTGTTTAGGTGTGATTCAGAGAAACCTCTAAACGCGTTTTAAAAGAAAGCCACAGCCGACACCTCTTAGCAGCCGGATTGCTGTTCGTGAACAGGTTTTTTGGCTAAGTGGAGGAGTCTGCGCGTCTTGAGCTCCAATGAACTGCATGTATCAGCATGGCCGAGGCCATTAATTGTATGGCAATGCATACCTGATTCATGTATGCCTTATAAAAGCATTTTAATGTGGACCTTAATTAGTCCTTGGCATGTAAACCTTTATTTGGCAATATATTTGCGTTAATTAAAGAAACTTCCTTTGTTTTTTTTTATAAAATTGAGGTACTAGAATAATATTTTTAGATTGCATTTATTGGTGTAGTTGTTTACCTTTGCTTTGTTTAATTATTTAAGCACATCTTTGGTCAGATGCATCACACTTACTGAGGAGAGGAGAGCGGGATAAAGTGCAGGATGTGGGTTACTGCTGTATTTTGCACAGACACAGCAGAGCTGGGGGCATGGAAAGGTCAGAAATCAAAGAATCCAGAGCAACACAGTCACAAGGCCCTTTCTGTTTGCAGGCTGCCCGATAATACCTGAGCCGCCATCTTGGCTGTTTCTAGGCTCATAACATGCAGAAGTTGCTGGGTGTTTTTTAATATTTGTGAGCAATCTGTATGTAGAGGGTGTGGGTAACCACACAAAAATTTTAAAGTTGTACCATTTGAAGCATAAATATTAAAATTAAATCCACAAGTAAAAAATGCAAGTTAACTAAAAATTAAACAAAGTAAGATTTACTTATGCAAATGCATTCATGTTGGTTACTACAAAATGAATGAAATAAAGAAAAAGACCAAATATTTAGAATGCACTTTAATGAGGTAAGTTTGTAGTGCGGAGCCGCAAGATCAGAAGGATTTACGTCCAGACAAAAAAGGAAAAAGGGCAAAACCAATGTTGCAACCTGAGAAATGAAACGGAAAATTCAGGATGGAAACTGACATAGGTCTGATTCCCGAACTGCCATACGAACGGACGTATCTTTTAGGATAGAAACGTATTTGCTTATTGAATCACTCGCAAGTTCATACGAACGCACGAGCGGACGTGAAAAATAGGATGATCGTGAGCCAAATCCAAGCTGTTACATGTTTCTTTGAATCAACCCATATCTGTTACACACACGCAGCTGTTAAAGGGGATTTCTTCTAACTTCATTACAGTTTTAATTGTTTTTGTGTCTGCTGTAAAAACCCCAGGCCAATGGGCATCCCATATTAGCACATTTGACCTTATCTGTAACACACAACCAGCTGTTAAAGGGGATTTCTTCTAACTAGATTACAGTTTGAATTGTTTTTGTGTCTGCTGTAAAAGCCCCTGTCAACAGGGCATCCCATATTAGCACATTTGTCCCTATCTGTTACACACAAGCAGCTGTTAAAGGGGATTTCTTCTAACTAGATTACAGTTTTAATTATTTTTGTGTCTGCTGTAAAAACCCCTGCCCACAGGGTATCCCATATTAGCACATTTGACCCTATCTGTTACACACAAGCAGCTGTTAAAGGGGATTTCTTTTAACTAGATTACAGTTTTAATTGTTTTTGTGTCTGCTGTAAAATCCCAGGCCAATGGGCATCCCATATTAGCACATTTGACCCTATCTGTTACACACAAGCAGCTCTTAAAGCGGATTTCTTCTAACTAGAGTACAGGTGAAATTGTTTTTGTGTCTGCTGTAAAAGCCCCTGCCAACAGGGCACCCCATATTAGCACATTTGACCCTATCTGTTACACACAAGCAGCTGTTAAAGGGGATTTCTTCTAACTAGATTACAGTTTTAATTGTTTTTGTTTCTACTGTAAAAACACCTGGTCAATGGGCATCCCATATTAGCACATTTGACCCTATCTGTTACACACAAGCAGCTGTTAAAGGGGATTTCTTCTAACTAGATTACAGTTTGAATTGTTTTTGTGCCTGCTGTAAAACCCCAGGCCAATGGGCATCCCATATTAGCACATTTGACCCTATCTGTTACACACAAGCAGCTGTTAAAGGGGATTTCTTCTAACTAGATTACAACTTTGAATTGTTTTTGTGCATGCTGTAAAAACCCTAGGCCAATGGGCATCCCATATTAGCACATTTGACCCTATCTGTTACACACAAGCAGCTGTTAAAGGGGATTTCTTCTAACTAGATTACAGTTTGAATTGTTTTTGTGTCTGCTGTAAAAACCCCAGGCTAATGGGCATCCCATATTAGCACATTTGACACTATCTGTTACACACAATCAGCTGTTAAAGGGGATTTCTTCTAACTAGATTACAGTTTTAATTATTTTTGTGTCTGCTGCAAAAAACCCTGCCCGCATGGCATCCCATATTACCACATTTGACCCTGTCTGTTACACACAAGCAGCCGTTAAAGGGGATTTCTTCTAACTAGATTACAGTTTTAATTGTTTTTGTGTCTGCTGTAAAAACCCCAGGCCACTGGGCATCCCATATTAGCACATTTGACCTTATCTGTTACACACAAGCAGCTCTTAAAGCAGACTTCTTCTAACTAGAGTACAGATTAAATTGTTTTTGCGTCTGCTGTAAAAGCCCCTGCCAACAGGGCATCCCATATTAGCACATTTGACCCTATCTGTTACACACAAGCAGCTGTTAAAGGGGATTTCTTCTAACTAGATTACAGTTTTAATTGTTTTGTGTCTGCTGTAAAAACCCCAGGCCACTGGGCATCCCATATTAGCACATTTGACCTTATCTGTTACACACAAGCAGCTCTTAAACCGGATTTCTTCTAACTAGCGTACCGGTTAAATTGTTTTTGTGTCTGCTGTAAAAGCCCCTGCCAGCAGGGCATCCCATATTAGCACATTTGACCCTATCTGTTACACACAAGCAGCTGTTAAAGGGGATTTCTTCTAACTAGATTACAGTTTGAATTGTTTTTGTTTCTACTGTAAAAACACCAGGTCAATGGGCATCCCATATTAGCATATTTGACCCTATCTGTTACACACAAGCAGCTGTTAAAGGGGATTTCTTCTAACTAGATTACAGTTTGAATTGTTTTTGTGCATGCTGTAAAAACCCCAGGCCAATGGGCATCCCATATTAGCATATTTGACCCTATCTGTTACACACAAGCAGTTGTTAAAGGGGATTTCTTCTAACTAGATTACAGTTTGAATTGTTTTTGTTTCTACTGTAAAAACACCAGGTCAATGGGCGTCCTATATTAGAACATTTGACCCTATCTGTTACACACAAGCAGCTGTTAAAGGGGATTTCTTCTAACTAGATTACAGTTTTAATTGTTTTTGTGTCTGCTGTAAAACCCCTGCCCACAGGGCATCCCATATTAGCACATTTTACTCCCTATATGTTACACACAAGCAGCTGTTAAAGGGGATTTCTTCTAACTAGATTACAGGTTGAATTGTTTTTGTGTCTGCTGTAAAAACCCCAGGCTACTGGGCATCCCATATTAGCACATTTGACCCTATATGTTACACACAAGCAGGTGTTAAAGTGGATTTCTTCTAACTAGAGCACAGTTTTAATTGTTTTTGTGTGTGCTGTAAAAAACCCCTGCCCACAGGGCATCCCATATTAGCACATTTGACCCTATCTGTTACGCACAAGCAGCTGTTAAAGGGGATTTCTTCTAACTAGATTACAGTTTTAATTGTTTTTGTGTCTGCTGTAAAAACTCCAGGTCAATGGGCATCCCATATTAGCACATTTGACCATATCTGTTACACACAAGCAGCTCTTAAAGCGGATTTCTTCTAACTAGAGTACAGGTTAAATGGTTTTTGCATCTGCTGTAAAAGCCCCTGCCAACAGGGCATCCCATATTAGCACATTTGACCCTATCTGTTACACACAAGCAGCTGTTAAAGGGGATTTCTTCTAACTAGATTACAGTTTGAATTGTTTTTGTGTCTGCTGTAAAAACCCCTGCCCACAGGGCATCCCATATTAGCACATTTGACCCTATCTGTTACACACAAGCAGCTGTTACAGGGGATTTCTTCTAACTAGATAACAGTTTTAATTGTTTTTGTTTCTACTGTAAAAACACCAGGTCAATGGGCATCCCATATTAGCACATTTGACCCTATCTGTTACACACAAGCAGCTGTTAAAGGGGATTTCTTCTAACTAGATTACAGTTTGAATTGTTTTTGTGTCTGCTGTAAAAACCCCTGCCCACAGGGCATCCCATATTAGCTCATTTGACTCTATCTGTTACACACAAGCAGCTGTTAAATGGGATTTCTTCTAACTAAATTACAGTTTTAATTGTTTTTGTTTCTACTGTAAAACCACCAGGTCAATGGGCATCCCATATTAGCACATTTGAATCTATCTGTTACACACAAGCAGCTGTTAAAGGGGATTTCTTCTACCTAGATTACAGTTTGAATTGTTTTTGTGTCTGCTGTAAAAACCCCAGGCCAATTGGCATCCCATATTAGCACATTTGACCCTATCTGTTACACACAAGCAGCTGTTAAAGGGGATTTCTTCTAACTAGATTACAGTTTGAATTGTTTTTGTGCATGCTGTAAAAACCCCAGGCTAATGGGCATCCCATATTAGCACATTTGACCCGATCTGTTACACACAAGCAGCTGTTAAAAGGGATTTCGTCTAACTAGATTACAGTTTTAATTGTTTTTGTTTCTACTGTAAAACCACCAGGTCAATGTGCATCCCATATTAGCACATTTGACCCTATCTGTTACACACAAGCAGCTGTTAAAGGGGATTTCTTCTAACTAGATTACAGTTTGAATTGTTTTTGTGTCTGCTGTAAAAACCCCAGGTCAATGGGCATCCCATATTAGCGCATTTGACCCTATATGTTACACACACGCAGGCGTTAAAGCGGATTTCTTCTAACTAGAGCACACTTTTAATTGTTTTTGTGTGTGCTGTAAAAACCCCTGCCCACAGGGCAACCCATGTTAGCACATTTGACCCTATCTGTTACACACACGCAGCTCTTAAAGGGGTTTTCTTCTAACTTCATTACAGTTTTAATTATTTTTGTGTCTGCTGTAAAAACCCCAGGCCAATGGGCATCCCATATTAGCACATTTGACCTTATCTGTTACACACAAGCAGCTGTTAAAGGGGATTTCTTCTTACTAGATTACAGTTTTAATTGTTTTTGTGTCTGCTGTAAAAACCCCAGGCAAATGGGCATCCCATATTAGCACATTGGACCCTATATGTTACACACAAGCAGGTGTTAAAGCGGATTTCTTCTAACTAGAGCACAGTTTTAATTGTTTTTGTGTGTGCTGTAAAAACCCCTGCCCACAGGGCATCCTATATTAGCACATTTGACCCTATCTGTTACACACACGCAGCTATTAAAGGGGATTTCTTCTAACTTCATTACAGTTTTAATTGTTTTTGTGTCTGCTGTAAAAACCCCAGGCCAATGGGCATCCCATATTAGCACATTTGACCTTATCTGTAACACACAACCAGCTGTTAAAGGGGATTTCTTCTAACTAGATTACAGTTTGAATTGTTTTTGTGTCTGCTGTAAAAGCCCCTGTCAACAGGGCATCCCATATTAGCACATTTGTCCCTATCTGTTACACACAAGCAGCTGTTAAAGGGGATTTCTTCTAACTAGATTACAGTTTTAATTATTTTTGTGTCTGCTGTAAAAACCCCTGCCCACAGGGTATCCCATATTAGCACATTTGACCCTATCTGTTACACACAAGCAGCTGTTAAAGGGGATTTCTTCTAACTAGATTACAGTTTTAATTGTTTTTGTGTCTGCTGTAAAAACCCCAGGCCAATGGGCATCCCATATTAGCACATTTGACCCTATCTGTTACACACAAGCAGCTCTTAAAGCGGATTTCTTCTAACTAGAGTACAGGTGAAATTGTTTTTGTGTCTGCTGTAAAAGCCCCTGCCAACAGGGCACCCCATATTAGCACATTTGACCCTATCTGTTACACACAAGCAGCTGTTAAAGGGGATTTCTTCTAACTAGATTACAGTTTTAATTGTTTTTGTTTCTACTGTAAAAACACCTGGTCAATGGGCATCCCATATTAGCACATTTGACCCTATCTGTTACACACAAGCAGCTGTTAAAGGGGATTTCTTCTAACTAGATTACAGTTTGAATTGTTTTTGTGCCTGCTGTAAAACCCCAGGCCAATGGGCATCCCATATTAGCACATTTGACCCTATCTGTTACACACAAGCAGCTGTTAAAGGGGATTTCTTCTAACTAGATTACAACTTTGAATTGTTTTTGTGCATGCTGTAAAAACCCTAGGCCAATGGGCATCCCATATTAGCACATTTGACCCTATCTGTTACACACAAGCAGCTGTTAAAGGGGATTTCTTCTAACTAGATTACAGTTTGAATTGTTTTTGTGTCTGCTGTAAAAACCCCAGGCTAATGGGCATCCCATATTAGCACATTTGACCCTATATGTTACACACAAGCAGGTGTTAAAGCGGATTTCTTCTAACTAGAGCACAGTTTTAATTGTTTTTGTGTGTGCTGTAAAAAACCCCTGCCCACAGGGCATCCCATATTAGCACATTTGACCCTATCTGTTACGCACAAGCAGCTGTTAAAGGGGATTTCTTCTAACTAGATTACAGTTTTAATTGTTTTTGTGTCTGCTGTAAAACCCCTGCCCACAGGGCATCCCATATTAGCACATTTTACTCCCTATATGTTACACACAAGCAGCTGTTAAAGGGGATTTCTTCTAACTAGATTACAGGTTGAATTGTTTTTGTGTCTGCTGTAAAAACCCCAGGCTACTGGGCATCCCATATTAGCACATTTGACCCTATATGTTACACACAAGCAGGTGTTAAAGTGGATTTCTTCTAACTAGAGCACAGTTTTAATTGTTTTTGTGTGTGCTGTAAAAAACCCCTGCCCACAGGGCATCCCATATTAGCACATTTGACCCTATCTGTTACGCACAAGAAGCTGTTAAAGGGGATTTCTTCTAACTAGATTACAGTTTTAATTGTTTTTGTGTCTGCTGCAAAAACTCCAGGTCAATGGGCATCCCATATTAGCACATTTGACCATATCTGTTACACACAAGCAGCTCTTAAAGCGGATTTCTTCTAACTAGAGTACAGGTTAAATTGTTTTTGCATCTGCTGTAAAAGCCCCTGCCAACAGGGCATCCCATATTAGCACATTTGACCCTATCTGTTACACACAAGCAGCTGTTAAAGGGGATTTCTTCTAACTAGATTACAGTTTGAATTGTTTTTGTGTCTGCTGTAAAAACCCCTGCCCACAGGGCATCCCATATTAGCACATTTGACCCTATCTGTTACACACAAGCAGCTGTTAGAGGGGATTTCTTCTAACTAGATAACAGTTTTAATTGTTTTTGTTTCTACTGTAAAAACACCAGGTCAATGGGCATCCCATATTAGCACATTTGACCCTATCTGTTACACACAAGCAGCTGTTAAAGGGGATTTCTTCTAACTAGATTACAGTTTGAATTGTTTTTGTGTCTGCTGTAAAACCCCCAGGCCAATGGGCATCCCATATTAGCACATTTGACCCTATCTGTTACACACAAGCAGCTGTTAAAGGGGATTTCTTCTAACTAGATTACAGTTTGAATTGTTTTTGTGTCTGCTGTAAAAACCCCTGCCCACAGTGCATCCCATATTAGCTCATTTGACTCTATCTGTTACACACAAGCAGCTGTTAAATGGGATTTCTTCTAACTAAATTACAGTTTTAATTGTTTTTGTTTCTACTGTAAAACCACCAGGTCAATGGGCATCCCATATTAGCACATTTGAATCTATCTGTTACACACAAGCAGCTGTTAAAGGGGATTTCTTCTACCTAGATTACAGTTTGAATTGTTTTTGTGTCTGCTGTAAAAACCCCAGGCCAATTGGCATCCCATATTAGCACATTTGACCCTATCTGTTACACACAAGCAGCTGTTAAAGGGGATTTCTTCTAACTAGATTACAGTTTGAATTGTTTTTGTGCATGCTGTAAAAACCCCAGGCTAATGGGCATCCCATATTAGCACATTTGACCCGATCTGTTACACACAAGCAGCTGTTAAAAGGGATTTCGTCTAACTAGATTACAGTTTTAATTGTTTTTGTTTCTACTGTAAAACCACCAGGTCAATGGGCATCCCATATTAGCACATTTGACCCTATCTGTTACACACAAGCAGCTGTTAAAGGGGATTTCTTCTAACTAGATTACAGTTTGAATTGTTTTTGTGTCTGCTGTAAAAACCCCAGGTCAATGGGCATCCCATATTAGCGCATTTGACCCTATATGTTACACACAAGCAGGTGTTAAAGCGGATTTCTTCTAACTAGAGCACACTTTTAATTGTTTTTGTGTGTGCTGTAAAAACCCCTGCCCACAGGGCAACCCATATTAGCACATTTGACCCTATCTGTTACACACACACAGCTCTTAAAGGGGTTTTCTTCTAACTTCATTACAGTTTTAATTATTTTTGTGTCTGCTGTAAAAACCCCAGGCCAATGGGCATCCCATATTAGCACATTTGACCTTATCTGTTACACACAAGCAGCTGTTAAAGGGGATTTCTTCTAACTAGATTACAGTTTTAATTGTTTTTGTGTCTCCTGTAAAAACCCCAGGCAAATGGGCATCCCATATTAGCACATTTGACCCTATTTGTTACACACAAGCAGGTGTTAAAGCTTATTTCTTCTAACTAGAGCACAGTTTTAATTGTTTTTGTGTGTGCTGTAAAAATCCCTGCCCACAGGGCATCCTATATTAGCACATTTGACCCTATCTGTTACACACACACGCAGCTGTTAAAGGGGATTTCTTCTAACTTCATTACAGTTTTAATTGTTTTTGTGTCTGCTGTAAAAACCCCAGGCCAATGGGCATCCCATATTAGCACATTTGACCTTATCTGTAACACACAACCAGCTGTTAAAGGGGATTTCTTCTAACTAGATTACAGTTTGAATTGTTTTTGTGTCTGCTGTAAAAGCCCCTGTCAACAGGGCATCCCATATTAGCACATTTGTCCCTATCTGTTACACACAAGCAGCTGTTAAAGGGGATTTCTTCTAACTAGATTACAGTTTTAATTATTTTTGTGTCTGCTGTAAAAACCCCTGCCCACAGGGTATCCCATATTAGCACATTTGACCCTATCTGTTACACACAAGCAGCTGTTAAAGGGGATTTCTTCTAACTAGATTACAGTTTGAATTGTTTTTGTGTCTGCTGTAAAAACCCCAGGCCAATGGGCATCCCATATTAGCACATTTGACCCTATCTGTTACACACAAGCAGCTCTTAAAGCGGATTTCTTCTAACTAGAGTACAGGTGAAATTGTTTTTGTGTCTGCTGTAAAAGCCCCTGCCAACAGGGCACCCCATATTAGCACATTTGACCCTATCTGTTACACACAAGCAGCTGTTAAAGGGGATTTCTTCTAACTAGATTACAGTTTTAATTGTTTTTGTTTCTACTGTAAAAACACCTGGTCAATGGGCATCCCATATTAGCACATTTGACCCTATCTGTTACACACAAGCAGCTGTTAAAGGGGATTTCTTCTAACTAGATTACAGTTTGAATTGTTTTTGTGCCTGCTGTAAAACCCCAGGCCAATGGGCATCCCATATTAGCACATTTGACCCTATCTGTTACACACAAGCAGCTGTTAAAGGGGATTTCTTCTAACTAGATTACAACTTTGAATTGTTTTTGTGCATGCTGTAAAAACCCTAGGCCAATGGGCATCCCATATTAGCACATTTGACCCTATCTGTTACACACAAGCAGCTGTTAAAGGGGATTTCTTCTAACTAGATTACAGTTTGAATTGTTTTTGTGTCTGCTGTAAAAACCCCAGGCTAATGGGCATCCCATATTAGCACATTTGACCCTATATGTTACACACAAGCAGGTGTTAAAGCGGATTTCTTCTAACTAGAGCACAGTTTTAATTGTTTTTGTGTGTGCTGTAAAAAACCCCTGCCCACAGGGCATCCCATATTAGCACATTTGACCCTATCTGTTACGCACAAGCAGCTGTTAAAGGGGATTTCTTCTAACTAGATTACAGTTTTAATTGTTTTTGTGTCTGCTGTAAAACCCCTGCCCACAGGGCATCCCATATTAGCACATTTTACTCCCTATATGTTACACACAAGCAGCTGTTAAAGGGGATTTCTTCTAACTAGATTACAGGTTGAATTGTTTTTGTGTCTGCTGTAAAAACCCCAGGCTACTGGGCATCCCATATTAGCACATTTGACCCTATATGTTACACACAAGCAGGTGTTAAAGTGGATTTCTTCTAACTAGAGCACAGTTTTAATTGTTTTTGTGTGTGCTGTAAAAAACCCCTGCCCACAGGGCATCCCATATTAGCACATTTGACCCTATCTGTTACGCACAAGCAGCTGTTAAAGGGGATTTCTTCTAACTAGATTACAGTTTTAATTGTTTTTGTGTCTGCTGTAAAAACTCCAGGTCAATGGGCATCCCATATTAGCACATTTGACCATATCTGTTACACACAAGCAGCTCTTAAAGCGGATTTCTTCTAACTAGAGTACAGGTTAAATTGTTTTTGCATCTGCTGTAAAAGCCCCTGCCAACAGGGCATCCCATATTAGCACATTTTACCCTATCTGTTACACACAAGCAGCTGTTAAAGGGGATTTCTTCTAACTAGATTACAGTTTGAATTGTTTTTGTGTCTGCTGTAAAAACCCCTGCCCACAGGGCATCCCATATTAGCACATTTGACCCCATCTGTTACACACAAGCAGCTGTTAGAGGGGATTTCTTCTAACTAGATAACAGTTTTAATTGTTTTTGTTTCTACTGTAAAAACACCAGGTCAATGGGCATCCCATATTAGCACATTTGACCCTATCTGTTACACACAAGCAGCTGTTAAAGGGGATTTCTTCTAACTAGATTACAGTTTGAATTGTTTTTGTGTCTGCTGTAAAACCCCCAGGCCAATGGGCATCCCATATTAGCACATTTGACCCTATCTGTTACACACAAGCAGCTGTTAAAGGGGATTTCTTCTAACTAGATTACAGTTTGAATTGTTTTTGTGTCTGCTGTAAAAACCCCTGCCCACAGGGCATCCCATATTAGCTCATTTGACTCTATCTGTTACACACAAGCAGCTGTTAAATGGGATTTCTTCTAACTAAATTACAGTTTTAATTGTTTTTGTTTCTACTGTAAAACCACCAGGTCAATGGGCATCCCATATTAGCACATTTGAATCTATCTGTTACACACAAGAAGCTGTTAAAGGGGATTTCTTCTACCTAGATTACAGTTTGAATTGTTTTTGTGTCTGCTGTAAAAACCCCAGGCCAATTGGCATCCCATATTAGCACATTTGACCCTATCTGTTACACACAAGCAGCTGTTAAAGGGGATTTCTTCTAACTAGATTACAGTTTGAATTGTTTTTGTGCATGCTGTAAAAACCCCAGGCTAATGGGCATCCCATATTAGCACATTTGACCCGATCTGTTACACACAAGCAGCTGTTAAAAGGGATTTCGTCTAACTAGATTACAGTTTTAATTGTTTTTGTTTCTACTGTAAAACCACCAGGTCAATGTGCATCCCATATTAGCACATTTGACCCTATCTGTTACACACAAGCAGCTGTTAAAGGGGATTTCTTCTAACTAGATTACAGTTTGAATTGTTTTTGTGTCTGCTGTAAAAAACCCAGGTCAATGGGCATCCCATATTAGCGCATTTGACCCTATATGTTACACACAAGCAGGCGTTAAAGCGGATTTCTTCTAACTAGAGCACACTTTTAATTGTTTTTGTGTGTGCTGTAAAAACCTCTGCCCACAGGGCAACCCATATTAGCACATTTGACCCTATCTGTTACACACACGCAGCTCTTAAAGGGGTTTTCTTCTAACTTCATTACAGTTTTAATTATTTTTGTGTCTGCTGTAAAAACCCCAGGCCAATGGGCATCCCATATTAGCACATTTGACCTTATCTGTTACACACAAGCAGCTGTTAAAGGGGATTTCTTCTTACTAGATTACAGTTTTAATTGTTTTTGTGTCTGCTGTAAAAACCCCAGGCAAATGGGCATCCCATATTAGCACATTTGACCCTATATGTTACACACAAGCAGGTGTTAAAGCGGATTTCTTCTAACTAGAGCACAGTTTTAATTGTTTTTGTGTGTGCTGTAAAAACCCCTGCCCACAGGGCATCCTATATTAGCACATTTGACCCTATCTGTTACACACACGCAGCTGTTAAAGGGGATTTCTTCTAACTTCATTACAGTTTTAATTGTTTTTGTGTCTGCTGTAAAAACCCCAGGCCAATGGGCATCCCATATTAGCACATTTGACCTTATCTGTAACACACAACCAGCTGTTAAAGGGGATTTCTTCTAACTAGATTACAGTTTGAATTGTTTTTGTGTCTGCTGTAAAAGCCCCTGTCAACAGGGCATCCCATATTAGCACATTTGTCCCTATCTGTTACACACAAGCAGCTGTTAAAGGGGATTTCTTCTAACTAGATTACAGTTTTAATTATTTTTGTGTCTGCTGTAAAAACCCCTGCCCACAGGGTATCCCATATTAGCACATTTGACCCTATCTGTTACACACAAGCAGCTGTTAAAGGGGATTTCTTCTAACTAGATTACAGTTTTAATTGTTTTTGTGTCTGCTGTAAAAACCCCAGGCCAATGGGCATCCCATATTAGCACATTTGACCCTATCTGTTACACACAAGCAGCTCTTAAAGCGGATTTCTTCTAACTAGAGTACAGGTGAAATTGTTTTTGTGTCTGCTGTAAAAGCCCCTGCCAACAGGGCACCCCATATTAGCACATTTGACCCTATCTGTTACACACAAGCAGCTGTTAAAGGGGATTTCTTCTAACTAGATTACAGTTTTAATTGTTTTTGTTTCTACTGTAAAAACACCTGGTCAATGGGCATCCCATATTAGCACATTTGACCCTATCTGTTACACACAAGCAGCTGTTAAAGGGGATTTCTTCTAACTAGATTACAGTTTGAATTGTTTTTGTGCCTGCTGTAAAACCCCAGGCCAATGGGCATCCCATATTAGCACATTTGACCCTATCTGTTACACACAAGCAGCTGTTAAAGGGGATTTCTTCTAACTAGATTACAACTTTGAATTGTTTTTGTGCATGCTGTAAAAACCCTAGGCCAATGGGCATCCCATATTAGCACATTTGACCCTATCTGTTACACACAAGCAGCTGTTAAAGGGGATTTCTTCTAACTAGATTACAGTTTGAATTGTTTTTGTGTCTGCTGTAAAAACCCCAGGCTAATGGGCATCCCATATTAGCACATTTGACCCTATATGTTACACACAAGCAGGTGTTAAAGCGGATTTCTTATAACTAGAGCACAGTTTTAATTGTTTTTGTGTGTGCTGTAATAAACCCCTGCCCACAGGGCATCCCATATTAGCACATTTGACCCTATCTGTTACGCACAAGCAGCTGTTAAAGGGGATTTCTTCTAACTAGATTACAGTTTTAATTGTTTTTGTGTCTGCTGTAAAAACTCCAGGTCAATGGGCATCCCATATAAGCACATTTGACCATATCTGTTACACACAAGCAGCTCTTAAAGCGGATTTCTTCTAACTAGAGTACAGGTTAAATTGTTTTTGCATCTGCTGTAAAAGCCCCTGCCAACAGGGCATCCCATATTAGCACATTTGACCCTATCTGTTACACACAAGCAGCTGTTAAAGGGGATTTCTTCTAACTAGATTACAGTTTGAATTGTTTTTGTGTCTGCTGTAAAAATCCCTGCCCACAGGGCATCCCATATTAGCACATTTGACCCTATCTGTTACACACAAGCAGCTGTTAGAGGGGATTTCTTCTAACTAGATTACAGTTTTAATTGTTTTTGTTTCTACTGTAAAAACACCAGGTCAATGGGCATCCCATATTAGCACATTTGACCCTATCTGTTACACACAAGCAGCTGTTAAAGGGAATTTCTTCTAACTAGATTACAGTTTGAATTGTTTTTGTGTCTACTGTAAAACCCCCAGGCCAATGGGCATCCCATATTAGCACATTTGACCCTATCTGTTACACACAAGCAGCTGTTAAAGGGGATTTCTTCTAACTAGATTACAACTTTGAATTGTTTTTGTGCATGCTGTAAAAACCCTAGGCCAATGGGCATCCCATATTAGCACATTTGACCCTATCTGTTACACACAAGCAGCTGTTAAAGGGGATTTCTTCTAACTAGATTACAGTTTGAATTGTTTTTGTGTCTGCTGTAAAAACCCCAGGCTAATGGGCATCCCATATTAGCACATTTGACCCTATATGTTACACACAAGCAGGTGTTAAAGCGGATTTCTTCTAACTAGAGCACAGTTTTAATTGTTTTTGTGTGTGCTGTAAAAAACCCCTGCCCACAGGGCATCCCATATTAGCACATTTGACCCTATCTGTTACGCACAAGCAGCTGTTAAAGGGGATTTCTTCTAACTAGATTACAGTTTTAATTGTTTTTGTGTCTGCTGTAAAAACTCCAGGTCAATGGGCATCCCATATAAGCACATTTGACCATATCTGTTACACACAAGCAGCTCTTAAAGCGGATTTCTTCTAACTAGAGTACAGGTTAAATTGTTTTTGCATCTGCTGTAAAAGCCCCTGCCAACAGGGCATCCCATATTAGCACATTTGACCCTATCTGTTACACACAAGCAGCTGTTAAAGGGGATTTCTTCTAACTAGATTACAGTTTGAATTGTTTTTGTGTCTGCTGTAAAAATCCCTGCCCACAGGGCATCCCATATTAGCACATTTGACCCTATCTGTTACACACAAGCAGCTGTTAGAGGGGATTTCTTCTAACTAGATTACAGTTTTAATTGTTTTTGTTTCTACTGTAAAAACACCAGGTCAATGGGCATCCCATATTAGCACATTTGACCCTATCTGTTACACACAAGCAGCTGTTAAAGGGAATTTCTTCTAACTAGATTACAGTTTGAATTGTTTTTGTGTCTACTGTAAAACCCCCAGGCCAATGGGCATCCCATATTAGCACATTTGACCCTATCTGTTACACACAAGCAGCTGTTAAAGGGGATTTCTTCTAACTAGATTACAGTTTGAATTGTTTTTGTGTCTGCTGTAAAAACCCCTGCCCACAGGGCATCCCATATTAGCTCATTTGACTCTATCTGTTACACACAAGCAGCTGTTAAATGGGATTTCTTCTAACTAAATTACAGTTTTAATTGTTTTTGTTTCTACTGTAAAACCACCAGGTCAATGGGCATCCCATATTAGCACATTTGAATCTATCTGTTACACACAAGCAGCTGTTAAAGGGGATTTCTTCTACCTAGATTACAGTTTGAATTGTTTTTGTGTCTGCTGTAAAAACCCCAGGCCAATTGGCGTCCCATATTAGCACATTTGACCCTATCTGTTACACAGAAGCAGCTGTTAAAGGGGATTTCTTCTAACTAGATTACAGTTTGAATTGTTTTTGTGCATGCTGTAAAAACCCCAGGCTAATGGGCATCCCATATTAGCACATTTGATCCGATCTGTTACACACAAGCAGCTGTTAAAATGGATTTCGTCTAACTAGATTACAGTTTTAATTGTTTTTGTTTCTACTGTAAAACCACCAGGTCAATGGGCATCCCATATTAGCACATTTGACCCTATCTGTTACACACAAGCAGCTGTTAAAGGGGATTTCTTCTAACTAGATTACAGTTTGAATTGTTTTTGTGTCTGCTGTAAAAACCCCAGGTCAATGGGCATCCCATATTAGCGCATTTGACCCTATATGTTACACACAAGCAGGTGTTAAAGCGGATTTCTTCTAACTAGAGCACACTTTTAATTGTTTTTGTGTGTGCTGTAAAAACCCCTGCCCACAGGGCAACCCATATTAGCACATTTGACCCTATCTGTTACACACACACAGCTCTTAAAGGGGTTTTCTTCTAACTTCATTACAGTTTTAATTATTTTTGTGTCTGCTGTAAAAACCCCAGGCCAATGGGCATCCCATATTAGCACATTTGACCTTATCTGTTACACACAAGCAGCTGTTAAAGGGGATTTCTTCTAACTAGATTACAGTTTTAATTGTTTTTGTGTCTCCTGTAAAAACCCCAGGCAAATGGGCATCCCATATTAGCACATTTGACCCTATATGTTACACACAAGCAGGTGTTAAAGCTTATTTCTTCTAACTAGAGCACAGTTTTAATTGTTTTTGTGTGTGCTGTAAAAATCCCTGCCCACAGGGCATCCTATATTAGCACATTTGACCCTATCTGTTACACACACGCAGCTGTTAAAGGGGATTTCTTCTAACTTCATTACAGTTTTAATTGTTTTTGTGTCTGCTGTAAAAACCCCAGGCCAATGGGCATCCCATATTAGCACATTTGACCTTATCTGTAACACACAACCAGCTGTTAAAGGGGATTTCTTCTAACTAGATTACAGTTTGAATTGTTTTTGTGTCTGCTGTAAAAGCCCCTGTCAACAGGGCATCCCATATTAGCACATTTGTCCCTATCTGTTACACACAAGCAGCTGTTAAAGGGGATTTCTTCTAACTAGATTACAGTTTTAATTATTTTTGTGTCTGCTGTAAAAACCCCTGCCCACAGGGTATCCCATATTAGCACATTTGACCCTATCTGTTACACACAAGCAGCTGTTAAAGGGGATTTCTTCTAACTAGATTACAGTTTTAATTGTTTTTGTGTCTGCTGTAAAAACCCCAGGCCAATGGGCATCCCATATTAGCACATTTGACCCTATCTGTTACACACAAGCAGCTCTTAAAGCGGATTTCTTCTAACTAGAGTACAGGTGAAATTGTTTTTGTGTCTGCTGTAAAAGCCCCTGCCAACAGGGCACCCCATATTAGCACATTTGACCCTATCTGTTACACACAAGCAGCTGTTAAAGGGGATTTCTTCTAACTAGATTACAGTTTTAATTGTTTTTGTTTCTACTGTAAAAACACCTGGTCAATGGGCATCCCATATTAGCACATTTGACCCTATCTGTTACACACAAGCAGCTGTTAAAGGGGATTTCTTCTAACTAGATTACAGTTTGAATTGTTTTTGTGCCTGCTGTAAAACCCCAGGCCAATGGGCATCCCATATTAGCACATTTGACCCTATCTGTTACACACAAGCAGCTGTTAAAGGGGATTTCTTCTAACTAGATTACAACTTTGAATTGTTTTTGTGCATGCTGTAAAAACCCTAGGCCAATGGGCATCCCATATTAGCACATTTGACCCTATCTGTTACACACAAGCAGCTGTTAAAGGGGATTTCTTCTAACTAGATTACAGTTTGAATTGTTTTTGTGTCTGCTGTAAAAACCCCAGGCTAATGGGCATCCCATATTAGCACATTTGACACTATCTGTTACACACAATCAGCTGTTAAAGGGGATTTCTTCTAACTAGATTACAGTTTTAATTATTTTTGTGTCTGCTGCAAAAACCCCTGCCCGCAGGGCATCCCATATTAGCACATTTGACCCTGTCTGTTACACACAAGCAGCTGTTAAAGGGGATTTCTTCTAACTAGATTACAGTTTTAATTGTTTTGTGTCTGCTGTAAAAACCCCAGGCCACTGGGCATCCCATATTAGCACATTTGACCTTATCTGTTACACACAAGCAGCTCTTACAGCAGATTTCTTCTAACTAGAGTACAGATTAAATTGTTTTTGCGTCTGCTGTAAAAGCCCCTGCCAACAGGGCATCCCATATTAGCACATTTGACCCTATCTGTTACACACAAGCAGCTGTTAAAGGGGATTTCTTCTAACTAGATTACAGTTTTAATTGTTTTGTGTCTGCTGTAAAAACCCCAGGCCACTGGGCATCCCATATTAGCACATTTGACCTTATCTGTTACACACAAGCAGCTCTTAAAGCAGATTTCTTCTAACTAGAGTACAGATTAAATTGTTTTTGCGTCTGCTGTAAAAGCCCCTGCCAACAGGGCATGCCATATTAGCACATTTGACCCTATCTGTTACACACAAGCAACTGTTAAAGGGGATTTCTTCTAACTAGATTACAGTTTTAATTGTTTTGTGTCTGCTGTAAAAACCCCAGGCCACTGGGCATCCCATATTAGCACATTTGACCTTATCTGTTACACACAAGCAGCTCTTAAAGCGGATTTCTTCTAACTAGCGTACCGGTTAAATTGTTTTTGTGTCTGCTGTTAAAGCCCCTGCCAGCAGGGCATCCCATATTAGCACATTTGACCCTATCTGTTACACACAAGCAGCTGTTAAAGGGGATTTCTTCTAACTAGATTACAGTTTGAATTGTTTTTGTTTCTACTGTAAAAACACCAGGTCAATGGGCATCCCATATTAGCACATTTGACCCTATCTGTTACACACAAGCAGCTGTTAAAGGGGATTTCTTCTAACTAGATTACAGTTTGAATTGTTTTTGTGCATGCTGTAAAAACCCGAGGCCAATGGGCATCCCATATTAGCATATTTGACCCTATCTGTTACACACAAGCAGCTGTTAAAGGGGATTTCTTCTAACTAGATTACAGTTTGAATTGTTTTCGTTTCTACTGTAAAAACACCAGGTCAATGGGCGTCCTATATTAGAACATTTGACCCTATCTGTTACACACAAGCAGCTGTTAAAGGGGATTTCTTCTAACTAGATTACAGTTTTAATTGTTTTTGTGTCTGCTGTAAAACCCCTGCCCACAGGGCATCCCATATTAGCACATTTGGCCCTATCTGTTACACACAAGCAGCTGTTAAAGGGGATTTCTTCTAACTAGATTACATCTTTGAATTGTTTTTGTGCATGCTGTAAAAACCCTAGGCCAATGGGCATCCCATATTAGCACATTTGACCCTATCTGTTACACACAAGCAGCAGTTAAAGGGGATTTCTTCTAACTAAATTACAGTTTGAATTGTTTTTGTGTCTGCTGTAAAAACCCCAGGCTAATGGGCATCCCATATTAGCACATTTGACACTATCTGTTACACACAATCAGCTGTTAAAGGGGATTTCTTCTAACTAGATTACAGTTTTAATTATTTTTGTGTCTGCTGCAAAAACCCCTACCCGCAGGGCATCCCGTATTAGCACATTTGACCCTATCTGTTACACACAAGCAGCTGTTAAAGGGGATTTCTTCTAACTAGATTACAGTTTTAATTGTTTTTGTGTCTGCTGTAAAAACCCCAGGCCACTGGCCATCCCATATTAGCACATTTGACCTTATCTGTTACACACAAGCAGCTCTTACAGCAGATTTCTTCTAACTAGAGTACAGATTAAATTGTTTTTGCGTCTGCTGTAAAAGCCCCTGCCAACAGGGCATCCCATATTAGCACATTTGACCCTATCTGTTACACACAAGCAGCTGTTAAAGGGGATTTCTTCTAACTAGATTACAGTTTTAATTGTTTTGTGTCTGCTGTAAAAACCCCAGGCCACTGGGCATCTCATATTAGCACATTTGACCTTATCTGTTACACACAAGCAGCTCTTAAAGCAGATTTCTTCTAACTAGAGTACAGATTAAATTGTTTTTGCGTCTGCTGTAAAAGCCCCTGCCAACAGGGCATCCCATATTAGCACATTTGACCCTATCTGTTACACACAAGCAGCTGTTAAAGGGGATTTCTTCTAACTAGATTACAGTTTTAATTGTTTTGTGTCTGCTGTAAAAACCCCAGGCCACTGGGCATCCCATATTAGCACATTTGACCTTATCTGTTACACACAAGCAGCTCTTAAAGCGGATTTCTTCTAACTAGCGTACCGGTTAAATTGTTTTTGTGTCTGCTGTTAAAGCCCCTGCCAGCAGGGCATCCCATATTAGCACATTTGACCCTATCTGTTACACACAAGCAGCTGTTAAAGGGGATTTCTTCTAACTAGATTACAGTTTGAATTGTTTTTGTTTCTACTGTAAAAACACCTGGTCAATGGGCATCCCATATTAGCACATTTGACCCTATCTGTTACACACAAGCAGCTGTTAAAGGGGATTTCTTCTAACTAGATTACAGTTTGAATTGTTTTTGTGCATGCTGTAAAAACCCCAGGCCAATGGGCATCCCATATTAGCATATTTGACCCTATCTGTTGCACACAAGCAGCTGTTAAAGGGGATTTCTTCTAACTAGATTACAGTTTGAATTGTTTTCGTTTCTACTGTAAAAACACCAGGTCAATGGGCGTCCTATATTAGAACATTTGACCCTATCTGTTACACACAAGCAGCTGTTAAAGGGGATTTCTTCTAACTAGATTACAGTTTTAATTGTTTTTGTGTCTGCTGTAAAACCCCTGCCCACAGGGCATCCCATATTAGCACATTTGACCCTATATGTTACACACAAGCAGCTGTTAAAGGGGATTTCTTCTAACTAGATTACAGGTTGAATTGTTTTTGTGTCTGCTGTAAAAAACCCAGGCTACTGGGCATCCCATATTAGCACATTTGACCCTATATGTTACACACAAGCAGGTGTTAAAGCGGATTTCTTCTAACTAGAGCACAGTTTTAATTGTTTTTGTGTGTGCTGTAAAAAACCCCTGCCCACAGGGCATCCCATATTAGCACATTTGACCCTATCTGTTACGCACAAGCAGCTGTTAAAGGGGATTTCTTCTAACTAGATTACAGTTTTAATTGTTTTTGTGTCTGCTGTAAAAACTCCAGGTCAATGGGCATCCCATATTAGCACATTTGACCATATCTGTTACACACAAGCAGCTCTTAAAGCGGATTTCTTCTAACTAGAGTACAGGTTAAATTGTTTTTGCATCTGCTGTAAAAGCCCCTGCCAACAGGGCATCCCATATTAGCACATTTGACCCTATCTGTTACACACAAGCAGCTGTTAAAGGGGATTTCTTCTAACTAGATTACAGTTTGAATTGTTTTTGTGTCTGCTGTAAAAACCCCTGCCCACAGGGCATCCCATATTAGCACATTTGACCCTATCTGTTACACACAAGCAGCTGTTAGAGGGGATTTCTTCTAACTAGATTACAGTTTTAATTGTTTTTGTTTCTACTGTAAAAACACCAGGTCAATGGACATCCCATATTAGCACATTTGACCCTATCTGTTACACACAAGCAGCTGTTAAAGGGGATTTCTTCTAACTAGATTACAGTTTTAATTGTTTTTGTGTCTGCTGTAAAACCCCCAGGCCAATGGGCATCCCATATTAGCACATTTGACCCTATCTGTTACACACAAGCAGCTGTTAAAGGGAATTTCTTCTAACTAGATTACAGTTTGAATTGTTTTTGTTTCTGCTGTAAAAACCCCAGGCCAATGGGCATCCCATATTAGCACATTTGACCCTATCTGTTACACACAAGCAGCTGTTAAAGGGGATTTCTTCTAACTAGAGTACAGGTTAAATTGTTTTTGCATCTGCTGTAAAAGCCCCTGCCAACAGGGCATCCCATATTAGCAGATTTGACCCTATCTGTTACACACAAGCAGCTGTTAAAGGGGATTTCTTCTAACTAGATTACAGTTTGAATTGTTTTTGTGTGTGCTGTAAAAACCCCTGCCCACAGGGCATCCCATATTAGCACATTTGACCCTATCTGTTACACACAAGCAGCTGTTAAAGGGGATTTCTTCTAACTAGATTACAGTTTTAATTGTTTTTGTGTCTGCTGTAAAAACTCCAGGTCAATGGGCATCCCATATTAGCACATTTGACCATATCTGTTACACACAAGCAGCTCTTAAAGCGCATTTCTTCTAACTAGAGTACAGGTTAAATTGTTTTTGCATCTGCTGTAAAAGCCCCTGCCAACAGGGCATCCCATATTAGCACATTTGACCCTATCTGTTACACACAAGCAGCTGTTAGAGGGGATTTCTTCTAACTAGATTACAGTTTTAATTGTTTTTGTTTCTACTGTAAAAACACCAGGTCAATGGGCATCCCATATTAGCACATTTGACCCTATCTGTTACACACAAGCAGCTGTTAAAGGGGATTTCTTCTAACTAGATTACAGTTTTAATTGTTTTTGTGTCTGCTGTAAAACCCCCAGGCCAATGGGCATCCCATATTAGCACATTTGACCCTATCTGTTACACACAAGCAGCTGTTAAAGGGGATTTCTTCTAACTAGATTACAGTTTGAATTGTTTTTGTTTCTGCTGTAAAAACCCCAGGCCAATTGGCATCCCATATTAGCACATTAGACCCTATCTGTTACACACAAGCAGCTGTTAAAGGGGATTTCTTCTAACTAGATTACAACTTTGAATTGTTTTTGTGCATGCTGTAAAAACCCCAGGCCAATGGGCATCCCATATTAGCAGATTTGACCCTATCTGTTACACACAAGCGGCTGTTAAAGGGGATTTCTTCTAACTAGATTACAGTTTGAATTGTTTTTGTGCATGCTGTAAAAACCCCAGGCCAATGGGCATCCCATATTTGCACATTTGACCCTATCTGTTACACACAAGCAGCGGTTAAAGGGGATTTCTTCTAACTAGATTACAGTTTGAATTGTTTTGTGTCTGCTGTAAAAACCCCCTGAGAAACCTTTGGTGTCCTGGAAACACCGGGACGTGAAGACAAGCATCTTTGATGTCCACGGACGTCATGAAGTCCCCTGGGTGCAGAGAGCCAATGGCCGGGCGCAGTGTTTCCATGCGAAAGTGCTTGTTCTTGACAAATTTGTTAAGGATTTTTAAATCCAGAATGGGCCTGACTGACCCATCTTTCTTGGGTACTGTGTAAAGGTTGGAATAGAACCCCATGCCCCTGTCTCCTAAGGGGACCTTGCAAATGACCCCTAGGTTCAGAAGACCCTGCACGGCCAACCACAAGACCTGAGCTGAGGCAGGATCCTGTGGAATCCGAGACCCGATGAATCTGGTGGGGGGCCGTACAGCAAATTCTATTTTGTAGCCGGAGGGCTAAACTACCTACACTAGGACACGACCTCCTGAATCCAGCGGTCTGAGACGTGGCGCCTCCAGACATGTTCGAAGTGTTGCAGACGTCCCCCCACCCTGACGGGCGAGGGCGCCCCTTCATGCCTGAGGGGTCTTGGGAGGGGCTTTGGGCTTGGACCCCCAGGAGGAACCAGGATGGCGTCCTCCGTTCCTGTGCCAGGAATCCGCGCGGGACCCAGCGAAGGACACCCCTTTTCCCTGTTTAGCCCCACGGTAGGGGATTGAAGAGGTGCCCTGACCCCGAAAGGGCCGAATCTGCCGTCTGCGCTGGGGTAACTTTCCTCCTTTGGCGAAGAGGTCTAGATGTTCCCCAAACAAGTGCAGCCCCTTAAATGGGAGCCCAGTAAGGGCTTTCTTAGCTGCATTGTCAGCAGCCCACTGGCGCAACCAAACCGCGCGGCGTATAGCTACCACCAGGGCAGAAGATCTGGCACACATCTTAACAGCATCGTCCGATGCAGACAGGATAAAGTTCACAAATCCATCACAGGTAGACAGAGCATTGATAGTATCAGGTGGCAACTCGTCTGTGCCATCAAGCGCATTCCTGACCATGGTCCTGAGCGCAACTGCCGTGATGGCTAAGGCGCAGACCGGGCGCAAGGTAGCACCCCCAAATGCAAAGGCATGACATGCCAATTGGTCAATACGCCAGTCCTCAGAGTCCCGCAGCGTAGTAGTGTCAGGGGAATGCATAATAGAGGTGTTGGACAGCCCTAGAATAGGAGCATAGACCTCGGGAGGCGATGACCAGCACTTAACCACATCAGCCGGAAAGGGATACTTCCTATCCACACTCTTAGGGATCCCAGGAAGTCTACTGGGATGTTCCCATTCCCATTCCCATTCAATGCTATTGAAATGAGTTTGCTCGGGAAACTCCAGACGAGCCTTAGCAGTATGAAAAAGGTCACCCCTCTGCCTGGTAGCCGCAGCAGGGGGAGAGAGGGACAAAACCTCAAAGATCTGAACCAGCAGTCTGTCAATATCATCCGAGGTCCAGTGCTCGGCACCAGACACATCATGACCCCTGGACTCCTCATCGTATGACCCAGAGTCAGAGAACAGCTCCCCCTCATCCGAAGGGGTATGGCCGTAAGGAAACGATAACTCATCAGATTCCATAGGGAACAGGGCAGAGTCAGGGGTCGAATGCCGCCTCTTGGCGGTGGACTTACGCGCTAAGGAATTAGCAATAATCTTTTCAACACTGGCCAATCTAGCGGCCATATCAGGATTAGAATCCCCACTAGTATTGGGGGTTACACTCAGGCTTGGGGGAGTAGGTGAAGTGAGGCGAGGTGCAGGCCCAGCCTCAGAAGAGGCGGGAAGACCAGATAGCGCCTGCTGTGCACAAGGAACACAGACCCGTGCATTGTCACCGCTGCCAGGTAAGACCCCACAAGCTACACACAGCCGGACTTGTCCCGAAGTAACCAAGTTCACAATATCCTGAGATGCCTCCATATGGTGATTCAATCGGCACAATGGCCCAGTAGGGATTGACGCTGTAAGCTACCCTGGATGCCCCAATAACCCGCGGGGAAGTGGGAGTAATTAAAAAGTCTAAACCGGGAGCTACACCGGGCCGGGATAAGCCACCGGGATCCACGATCTGAAAGACAAAAAAGGGACAAGGAACTAAGATGTCAGAGCCATGCAAGAATAGTAGAATAAGGAATATAAAAAGTCGCCCGCGAGGGCACTTATAGGCGGAGGGGGGAGAAGGTCTTCACCACACGCACACAAGCAGAAAAATGGCGCCAAGCGAACCTCGAAGGGCGGGCCAGAGCCGGCCGTGACGCGGAGCGCGCCAAGCCAGGGCCCCGCCCCCTCCGAAGAGTGCGAAGCTCCAAAGAGGCGCGAAGCCTAAATAGCCAGCAGGGCAGTGATACCTGAAGAGAAATGATCAAGTGGAAAAAAGCCACTACACGCAAACCAAACGACGCTGCAGCGTCTGTGAAAACCGGTGCCGCTCGTGCAGTACACCGTACGGGAAAGGCGCGGCGGCGATCAGAACACATAAAAGCGGACAGCGCGGCTCTGACACCATCCCTGTCAACACAATACTAAGGCCATAAGCGTGTAATAGGGTACACAGAGACCGCCACACACACACCCCACATCCCCCCCTTTCTTTCCCCCCGAGCCACGGAGGGAACGAGGGAGGAAAGCGACCATTTGGACAGGGTCCACCGCTACACGGGGTATGGGGCAATGATGCGGGAGGGGCATCCCCTGAAGGCTCACCATCAGCCTATACCGCCTACCCTATGGTGGGGGACTGCGGTGGAGCATAGCTCCGTAAGCACACATGGTGCTGCCTACCTTCACCCGACCAGCGCAGCCCAGGCTGGGAGGCACATCACAAGGAGGACGGGTGGGAATAGTCCCACAGGGCCGCAGGCTGTAATAGCCCCGCTCGCCTGCGAGAGAGTGATACTTCATGTCTTCGCAGTCAGCACTGCAGAGAAATCTGGGCATTTGTGAAAGGTCCCTGGGTATATGAAGGGCCGGGAGGAGCCTGTTTTTGCATGTCTGCAGTGCACAGCGCCATCTGGTGGAGGATAACCCACGTGTGAGTATTATATTTGGAGCAGGACGTACTGTATGCTTAGAATATATGGCCAACATGACAGCGGGGCTCATCTGACCCCACCCCACATCCTCTCATCTGAACCCCAACCTGCCCCAAACACACCTCTCGTGACCCCAACCAACATCCCCCTCTCATCTGCACCCCAACCCGCCCCAAACACACATCTCATGTGACCCCACCCCACATCCCCCTCTCATCTGCACCCCACTCTGCCCCAAACACACATCTCATGTGACCCCATCCCACATTCCCGCTCATCTGCACCCCAACCTCCCCCAAACAGACATCTCATGTGACCCTACCCCACACCCCCCTCTCATCTGCACCCCAAACCTGCCCTACACACTCCTCTCATTGGCACCTCAAATCTGCCCTACACACTCCACTCATCTGCCCCCCAGCCTGCCCGGGCACACCTCTCATCTGACCCCACCCCACATCCCCCTCTCAACTGCACCCCAAACCTGCCAGGCACACTCCTCTCATCTGCCCCCCCAACCTGCACCAAACAACCAGTCTGCATGTGCTGCTATTGTGCATGGTATTCAAGGAGCCTGTTTTGTAAGGAGGCCTCTGTAGAGAGGGAAATATGACCAACATGACAGCGGGGGCTTATCTGACCCCACCTCACATCCCCTTCTCATCTGCAGCCCATACCTGCACTGCGCACTCCTCTCATCTGAACCCCAACCTGCCCCAAACACACCTCTCGTGACCCCACCCCACATCCCCCTCTCATCTGCACCCCAACCTGCCCCAAACACACATCTCATCTGACCCCACCCCACATCCCCCTCTCATCTGCACCCCAACCTGCCCCAAACACACATCTCATCTGACCCCACCCCACATCCCCCTCTCATCTGCACCCCAACCTGCCCCAAACACACATCTCATCTGACCCCACCCCACATCCCCCTCTCATCTGCACCCCAACCTGCCCCAAACACACATCTCATCTGACCCCACCCCACATCCCCCTCTCATCTGCACCCCAAACTTGCCAGGCACACTCCTCTCATCTGCCCCCAACCTGCCCCAAACACACATCTCATGTGAACTCAACCCATTCACACCACTTATCTGATCTCAAATTGCTCCTACAGATCAGACCCCCTAGCTGCCCCACACACTCCTCTCATTGGCACCGCAACCCAGTGGTGTACATAGCCCAGTTGGGGCCCCATTTTGGGCCCCCCATCAACACCCCCCCCCCTCCTCAAACACTCTTCAGTCCAGGAAGGTGGGAGAGCTAGGCAGCATGCCGATGGAGGCAGGGGAAGTGCACATTGGCCATGGAAGCGACATGGGTGACATGCACAGGGTGATGGGGGAGGGCGGAGGCTGGGAGGAACAAGGCAACATGGGTGGCTAGTTAAAGGAGCAATATCGTGAAATTGTGTAAAATCAAAAATCCATATAAACACATTGGCTAATGATAGGAAGGGTCACTTATACACCTGAACTGAATAAAACTCCCACCAAGCTTGTGGTTTTCTTCTCCTGGTAGGAATAAAATCCAGGGGTGACAGGTTTACTCTGAGGGGTGACAGAGCCTGTCACCGGGGATTTCGTCTTTCTATTATTAAAATTTAAAAAAAAAGCCTGGCTGGATATTTCCTGATGCCAGGTGTATAAGCGACCCCTCTACTCCCCATCCAACATATTTATATGGATTTTTATTTTTGGGCCATTTTTTCCCCGATAGTGCTTCTTTAACCCTTTCGCTGCCAGGCTACCTGGAGTTTTTGTCACCCTTTGTTGCCAGACGATTTTGCACTATTTTGCGCTCTACATGCTCAACTGTGATTTTTTAAGGGATTTCCAGGGATTTTCCAGGGAATTATATATTCTTTTTTTTCAGCAGAATCTGGGTTTTAACATGAAATGTCTTTTTTGTCATTTTTTAGGTGTATTCTCAATATTTTGGGGTGAAATATGTGCAAAAAAATAAAAAAAAATATTTTTTTACAAGTTGTAGTGTTTTATGAATTCTTTGGTAGCACAGAGTTTCACTAAAAAAGAATAAAAAGCAGAATCAAACTCATATTTTCCCAAAAAAAATATGCAAACAAAAAAAAACAAGCCCAATCTGAAAAAGCAACATGCCCCGAACAGAACAATACCCAACATGCATAGCTACTGTCAAGGAAAGAGTTGTCAAACACCTCAAAGTAAAGCATGTGCGTAAGGGTAATTTTACTTGAAAATTTCAGCTCTGCAGACAAAGTGCGCACCTTGTACTTTTTCTACCAAAACAACCCTTTACATTTGGAATACCCCCCAGAAACCATATATTCCCTGAAAGAACATATGTTAAGCTTTCTAAGCGTACCCAGCTTGTTGTAGTGGGCTCATCATTTTAGAAGTAATCCCTTGAAGAATTCTTAGGTTGCACGAGGTTTCCCTCAAAAAAATTATAAAAAAACAGAATAAAAAACACATTTTCTTAAAAAATCAATATGCAAACAAGAAAAAAACAAGCTAAATCTGAAAGAGCAAGGTCCCCCGAGCAGAACAATACCCCACATGCATATGTACTATTAACCCTTTTAATTGCCCATCTACTTGAATTTTTTTCATCCTCTGTTGACAGTTAATTTTTCACCATTTTGCACCATGTTTAACCATGATTTTTGGAGGAATTTCCAGGAAAATTATAGACATATTTTTTGCAGCAGGGTCTTGTTTGTAATTTTTCTACTGTTTTTTTTTTTAATATTTTTGCGTAAAAAGAACAGAAAAAAATATATATTTTTTAGAAAATTGTCTCTTTTATTTTAAATAAAACATTTACTTTATTAGAGAAAACTATATTGCTTGTGAAAGCCTCATTTCTTCCGATTACAACGGTACCACATATGTATCGGTAGCCCCCCATTCTTGCCCAGGAGCCCCCCCAAACTGAAAATAGCACTTTATAACATTTACAAATAAAATACTACTACTATCCACACTATAAACATAAGGGGTTAACTAAAATAAAAATGACATGGACCCCTTACCAGTCCACAAAGGGTTAAATGTAAAAAAAAAACACAGAGACAGAGAGAAAAAATATTTTATTATTATTATTTTTTTTTTTTTAACTTACCTCCCACGCTGATCAATCTGGCTTCTGCTCTCCTGCTGCAGCTGGAAGCCTTTTATAGCTGCTGGGTGACAAAGCATATGGGGTTAATTGAAAAAAAAATGACATAGGGTCCCGTGGGGGGGACCCCGTTTTTTCTTAAATTTTAAGGGTTAAAAACCCTTAAAAATCCAAAAGAAAAATGAAATGGGGTCCCCCTTACCCAGCATTACCAGCCTGGGACCAGCTATGGGGGCTTGTAGGCACAGAGTAGGGGGGCAGCTTTTGTGGCCCCCACCCTGCAGCCTACGATCACACATAGCCTATGTGGGCCCGGGCTCTTATGCCCCCCCCCCCTGGGCTTTGGGGAGGCAGGTAATTGGGGGTGCCGGGGGTTAATGGCAAATCACCTGCTAGCAGGTGACTTGCCAGCCCCCAGCCTTGTGAACTGGTATAAGGGGTCTCATGGACCCCTTACCAGCTCACAGGGGGTTAACAGTAAAAAAAAAAAACACTGACACATAGGGAAAAATTAGTTTTATTAAAAAATAAAAACTTTTTTTTACTTTACTTACCTCCGATCGTCAGCTCCTTTGTCCCTCGATGTGATGACAGATGCAATCATGCTGGCTGCAGGTGATGATCTGATCACCCGCCCCTCTGCTCCTGTGGCCCGCATGATCGCATCTGAATGAAGAGCAGCCGATAGCCTGGACGACACCCAGTGAGTGACGTCATAAGGGGGCGGCCTATTCCGGGGGCTCTCCTGGAGCCATCCGAGCCCCCACGGGGGATCGGATGGCACCAAATTAAAGAGGAGACCCGGCCGGATCCAACGAGGGGTCAGGTGAGTATTTTTTATTTTTTTAACTAGCAGCAGGGAAATTCAAGCACATAACACCTACGGGCTTGGCACTTAACGCCCAGCCAAGCCAGCACGTAGGTGTTACGGGCTTGGCAACAAAAAGGGTTCAGTATGATGGTGCGCATGTACATAATGCAGAGGTGGTGGAGATAAAGCAGAGATTGGAGCTACACCAATGTCCTAACCCCGCCAGGAATGCTCTGCATTACCTGACCCCAGCTCTGCTCTGTCTGAGCAAAGCACAGCTATAACCTGCCCCCTGTACTTTATCCCACTCTCCTCTCCTCAGTAAGTGTGATGCTTCTGAGTCAAGATGGCGGCGCCCGTATCCTAAAATCCTGAACAGAGTTGCAGCCCAGTGGGGGAAAGAATAATAAGTTAGTGACTAAAAACATTAAATATATTAATTTTAAATGCTGGGGTATTTTTTTAAGGGTTTGGGCTTTTCATTAAATCACGCTGAGCGATCCTATGAGGAGCAGCATATACTCACAGATGCTAATTTTCATTGTCAATACCATTTATTTCAATTAAAATCTTAGAGACGCCCAGCGCGCACGTGGGCATTGACAAAAATTGTGATTGGTCTTAACAAGACCAAGAAACAGGAAGCTAAGACACTTCGGTTTCCTGAGTGTGATGGCAAAAAAAGCTCAGCAATGCCGCCCTCCTCCGGCTCCACCGGTCACCTCTTCATTATGGGGCGAGTGTCACAACAATTTCACGAAAGATGAGCAATATACGCGGCGCAGAGAGAAATGTGACAGGAAGCCTAGAATACAAGTTACAGAATTATATTTACTAATAAAGCTCCCCAAAATCACACTCGCCGAGCACCCAGAGGCATTCTGGGTAGCTTCATTTGAATACAAGCGTCACATAACAACCAGCGTGCGCTGCTATTGCCCTCTAGCAGATGAATGAGAAAGTACAGGCTCAGAAATGAACTACCTCAATATCGCCCTCTAGAGGATAGACGGAAAAATACATCCTCTGTAATAATGTGCCTTCATAATATCTCCCTCACAGGGTTCTCTTGAACACAGTAAGCAAAAATAAATAAATAAAATACTTAGACAAAGTAGTGGTCCAACAATGCATAAAAAACACGATATTATGCATTAGATGTTACAAAAAAGTAAATAAACACATAAATATATTAAGTGAGAGCGCCCTGCTCTTACACAATAACAATCCAAAGGGAGGGGGTTAAAGCAGAACAAAACCCACCAGCGGATCGTCTAGAACAGGGGTACTCAACTACTTTCAGTGGAGGTCCACTTACCAGGGTCTGCCGTGGGATGAAGGTCCGGGGGGGGGGGTTGTGTAAGTAAGAGTGCCAGCCCGGACAGGACGAGCGCGCCCAGGCGCATCGAGCGCTGGAGGCGGCGGCTATATAGAACAAACCATGGTGGCGCACGCTTTTCATACACATATTGGCGGGGAATTACCTCAGGCTCGACCCAGGAGCTCCGGAACATGGCTCACACCAGGGCGCAAACCGAAACAGCCACTGAACGGGGCGCTCTCACCGTGCGCAATATCCAGCCAGCCCGACTATTGAGTCCAGGGCAGCCGCGGGAGGAGGAGACAGAGCGTCATCAAGCGGCGCCGAACAGGGGACCACAGGCGGGGACCATCGCCACAGTCCGGCTTAGTGGAGGTGAACGCGAAAATGCCCTTATCGCTGCCTGTTTGGTGGGATGTGACGGTAGCGGGCGTGCTCGCTCACTGCGTGCCCGCCCCCAGCTCTGACAGCCCCGGCCGGCAATTGTCACCGGCACCGCCGGATCCCGGGCTGATGTGGCCTTGACACTACACCAGCCCTGGGCAGCGGTCCAGACAAATGGCGTCTGCGGTCCGCCATTTGAGTACCCCTGGTCTAGAATTTAAAAGATTCCAGGGCTGGCCACTGGATTTATTCTGGGGCATCCTGAATAGAGGGGCATCTCTGTATGAAACCCCCCAGGAAGCCCCAAGAAACTCACCTCGCCATGCTCTAATAAAAGACCATCAATGAAAGAAATAGCTCTGGAGTCCAAACTCAGCCAAGTTTTTGTCCCACTCCAGTTTGTCCCATGTTGTATAATGCCGAGCATAGGAGTGGTTTGTGGCGGCACCTGTAGGCATGGTAAGTGGTGGGGGCCCAGGGGCCTGCCTATAATCTGCCAGCTACCCAGCATGCTCTCACCATGCCCTCTTCTGCTGCCCACCATGCTCTCACCATGCCCTCTTCTGCTGTCCACCATGCTCTCACCGTGCCACCTCCTGCTGCCCACCATGCTCTCACCATGCCCTCTTCTGCTGCCCACCATGCTCTCACCGTGCCAGCTCCTGCTGCCCAACATGCTCTAACCATGCCCTCTTCTGCTGTCCACCATGCTCTCACCGTGCCCTCTTCTGCTGCCCACCATGCTCTCACCATGCCCTCTTCTGCTGCCCACCATGCTCTCACCGTGCCACCTCCTGCTGCCCACCATGCTCTCACCATGCCCTCTTCTGCTGCCCACCATGCTCTCACCATGCCCTCTCCTGCTGCCCACCATGCTCTCACCGTGCCACCTCCTGCTGCCCACCATGCTCTCACCATGCCCTCTTCTGCTGCCCACCATGCTCTCACCATGCCAGCTCCTGCTGCCCACCATGCTCTCACCATGCCCTCTTCTGCTGTCCACCATGCTCTCACCGTGCCCTCTTCTGCTGCCCACCATGCTCTCACCATGCCCTCTTCTGCTGCCCACCATGCTCTCACCGTGCCACCTCCTGCTGCCCATCATGCTCTCACCATGCCCTCTACTGCTGCCCACCATGCTCTCACCATGCCCTCTACTGCTGCCCCCTCCTGCTGCCCAAAATCAGAGCCGGATTATGGGCGGAGCTCAAGGGAAGAACGCCCCGGGGGCCTCCACCACTTTCTGGGTAGCACATCCCTCGCAGCCTGCAGGGTGGAACAAATAAATCCTCTACGTAACCTGGGGGGTTTCACATAGCAGGGCATGGCGATTCTGGTTGCCTTGGGGGGAAAGGACCAAAACTCAGGATTGTCGAAATCCTAGGTTTTGGTCCACTTTAAAGAATAACCAAACCCACCAGCGGCCGGCCTGGAATCCAAAAGATTCCAGGGTTGGCTACTGGCTTTTGTTTCTCGGCACATCCCGAGTGTGAAACCTCCCTAGTTTGCACGACTCTATGCTCCAACAGCACATGCACAGGCTCTCGTCCAATGAGAGCCACTGGCCTGACTATGTAATTTGGCAGACTGCTCTCATTGGTTCAAATGGAGAGTGCACACAGCCACATCCCCTGCATCACTGACTTCATGAACGCGCTCCCGCCCCAGCCATTCAGATCTATTTATATCTATGGGGCCACCTGCTGAATGATGTAGTCACTGCAGATAACCATCATTGCAGAAAGAGCCACACATGAGCCTCTGGAGAGTGGAAAGGTGAGTTGTTGTGGGCGAATTTGGGGGTTTCACACTGCAGGGCATAGCTCTTAGAAGCTTTGGTTCATGAGCTCCAGTTACTTATTGCAATAGTCCAGCCAAGAAACATAACAAAAGGTATGCTCGCCTTTTGGTCCCTGCAGCTGATCAGTGGTATTCTGGCACTTACACATTCACAAAATATATTCACAGAATATAAAGGTCCAATAAAATGGCTGGAGAGAGTTGGAAAAATAAGCCTATGCGCTGCCGCACCAAAGTAAGCGGCGTCCTACTAACCGCTATAGAGACATATAATACACACAAATATGACAATTGGTTAAATGTAGGCCTGGCAAATAGGCTGAAAAAAGCAATTGCTGAGCAAACGTTAGTTTATTGTACCAATTTCAGCACACACATGGGATAAGTTCACATTGTTAAAATTACAAAAAGGTGCTATAAAATCACGGGGGCCCACCGTGCACACTCACACTAAACCACGCACACTGATACCCCACCCCGCTAGCAGCGCTGCTAATCTCTGCCTAAGGGAAACGGCCAACTACACTACTCTGGGCTTGCAAACGAGCAAGATTGTCCACAAGGGATAGTGACAGGCCTCCTCACATAGGAATAAACTTCATTTCTGTCCAGCTGAGTTACATTCGACATCTATGAGTGTCATCACGTGAGTCTCTCACTCTACAGCTTCCAAAACAATCTTGAAGAGCACGTGCGACAGTCACACAGCGTGGCAGTATGTTTGGTAACTTATATAGACAGTCCGTCTTGTGCCAACATCACACTTTGTAATCAAACCACTGCGCTTTCACAGGAATAGTCATAATGACAAACCGCCTCGCCGAGGCTAGTACTTAGCTGCTGCTGCATACGGTTCTTCCTTGCAGGGCGCTGGCGCCATCACGTTGGTGTTGCGCAACACTTCCCAGATGGAGGGGCTTAGTGCAGAGACAGGGCTGAAAGCGAGGTGGTCAGCACGTGGCTAGGGCCAGCCGTCCGCCGACGCGCGTTTCGCTCCGCCCACCGGAGCTTCGTCAGGGTGGTGGGCGGCCCTCCATACCTCCATTTTAAGCGTACGTTCCCTCCCACACAAAGAGAGCAGCGAATCCATGAATGTAGTAGACAGCCGCATCACGCAGTCTTCTCCGGGTTGGGCGGGACTAACTGATCAGTCACCAGGTTCCCGCGGTGACGCATTTCTCGTCATTCGCATGGACAGCCCATCAATCACCTAGGCTTCCTGTGGTGACGCGTTCCGCGTCATCACCACAATACTGCCCGCCTGGCTGTCACACTTGTAGACGCTGTCACAGCTGCGGGAACGCACAGTCATCCCCACACTTATGGGACACGCCGTGGGGCTTCTTGTTGCTTTTTCCCTGGTATATATATCTCTCTGGGGGCTAATGGAGATAAGGGTATGAGTGTGTTGCAGGGGCCTCAAACACACACACAGAGTAAGTCTCTTACCACATTTTAATAGCAATAAAGGTAGGCATTTGATGGTCCCTGTCATCAATTCAAAGTGCATGTATGAGGAACGGGGAGGGGGAGGGGTACAGCCGAATCGGTAATACTCCTTATATGGGGCCCATAGATCTACAGACATACAAACTCACAATCAACATTCTTGGCCAAGGCTCCCGGCCCCTACAGCACACACCTTTTTCGTGCTAGCATTGCATCGGGACACTAGGTCAACCTACATTACTTTTTGAGCCTGCTCCTACCATAAACATCTCATATGCATTATCTGTATGCTTTCTCAAATATACTTCCCAACAAAGTGGGTGTATGTCTAGTAGTATCAAAAGGCTACCTTGTATCACTGCATTTAGTGTATTATTATACTCATGCGCCCCACAATTACAAAGGGCTTCCCCCCGTCCACATATCAAATAGTTCTATTATCCCAAGGCGCCTATAGAGCTAGGGGATGGTGACCCCGACGCCAAATGTGTCGTTGCCCACTGAATAGTGAGGACCTAGATCCTTCTATCCCTATTCAGGACCAGATGATGTGAATGTCTCTCCAATCAACAATCTACTATATACATATTTACATATCTCTTGCCCTAATTACCCAAATCACACGGGGGGGGGCATATACATGTAAGTGGAGTTCACCCCATGGAGACAGACATGAATATTAAGTATCATATAGACTAAACTCCTACAGAAAAGCTCCCAGACCAGAGTCAGTATTTAACCCATCCGGGGTCATCGTTCCTAACTCAAAAATCAGCCTCGCTTCCTGCTGCATCAACCGTTGGTCCATGAAACCCCGTCTACCACCCTTCTTCAGTGCAAAGATGCCACACGCCCTAAGGCCTTTCGGGTTCCCATGATGGAAAGCTCTAAAGTGGTCCGAGACAGGACTTTTTTCACTTCCCGTTTTTATGTCCCGCACATGTTCACCAACCCGTGTGCGCAAAGCGCGCTTAGTTTTTCCGATATATTTTCTATTACACGGGCAGGTGAGCATGTACACAACATGAGTGGTCCCACAGTTTATAAAGCCCCTTATCCTTCTCGCTGGGTCTCCTCTTGTTCCAACATACATATCAGTCTTTTCTATGAAGGGGCAAATTTTACACCGTCCACATTTGAAGGAGCCCTCCAACCTCTGCGTCCCTGATGTCCCTGTAGTTCTAACTAGATCACTATGAACCAGTCTGTCTTTCATATTCATCGCCCGCCGAGCTGTGAGTAAGGGGCGTGGGCCTATACATTTTGCCAACTTTGGATCCAACTGCAGAATATGCCAATGGGATTGTAGGATAGCCCTGAATCTCTCCCAATGCGTACCATAGTTTGTGATTAGTCTTACTGGTTGATCCCCTACCCGTTTTTTTGACTCTTTCTTCAACCTGTCATTTCTCAGAAGGTCACTACGATCAACAGCAAGTGCCTTCTTAAAACACGTGCGGATCAGTCTGTGAGGGTACCCCCGCTCCCTAAAACGACCCGAAAGGTCCCTCGCCTCCCGCACATACTCACGTTCTGAACTGCAATTCCTCCGTATCCGTAGGAATTGTCCGTACGGTATTCCGCGGAGAAGTGGGGGGGGGTGGTGGCTGGTAAAGTGGAGTAAAGTATTGCCTGCCGTAGGCTTTCTATACGTAGATGTGGACAATCTGGGGCCATCCCTCTTGATAAGCAAATCCAAAAATTCAATACATTCATAGCCAATTTTGAATGTGAGACGTATATTTCGAGTATTCCGATTCAAATGGTCCACAAAAGTCTCAAAATATAATCTCAGAATATAAAGGTCCCCGCACCAGCCAGGTAGCTTTTTCTGTCACCACCATGATGAATGGCCACCTTTAGTCAGTGACAGCTGAATGTCCACTCCATTCATTGTGATGGAGGGGGCATGCAAAGCCTCGGCATGCCCCCTACATCGCAGTGAATGGAGCGGGTGTACCAACATCAATATGACTTATGGTTGTTTATCACAGAGGCTGTCTAATGACAGGCAATACAACCTGGATTGAACAAGGGTCTCTATCTGATGTTCTGATAAGGGTGCGAGTGCCAGACAACTACCGATCAGTTAATTGGCTGGCTCACACTTAATCCGGCCCTGCCCACAATGCTTTAATCATGCCCCCTACCTGATGCCAACCATACACTCACATGCCCCATCAGCTGCCCACCATACTCTCACGGTGCCCCCTCCTGCTTTCCACCATGCTCTCCCTCTAGCTGCCTACCATGCTCTCAGCGTGCCCCCTCCTGCTTCCCACCATGCCCCTTCCTGCTGCCCACCATACTCACACTGTGCCACTCTGCCTGCCCAACATGCTCTTTCACTCTGCCTCCCAGCTACCCACTATGCTCTCACTGTTCCCCCTCCTGCTGCCCACCAAACTCTTACAGTGCCCCTCCAGGTGCCCACCATGCTCTCTCACCTTGCCCCCTTGCTGCTGTCCACTATACTCTCCCACCATGCATCTCCTGCTGCCCATCATGCTCTGACAAAGCCCCCTCCTGCTTTCCACCATGTTCTCCCAATGCTCCCACTTGTTGCTCGTCATTCTCTGACCCTTGCTGCTACCCACTGTGCCCCTCCACCAGCCCACTATGCTCTCCCCTTGTCCCCTCCTGCTGCCCATCATGCTTTGACTGTAGCCCCCTCCACCTGGACACCATGCTCTCACCTGGCCCCTCCTGCTGCCCATCATGCCCTGACCATAGTCCCCTGCTGCCCACCATGCTCTCACCGTGCCCCCTCCTGCTGCCCACCATGCTCTCTCAACTTGCCCCCTTGCTGCTGTCCCCATGCTCTCCCCCTTGACCCATCCTGCTGCCCATCATGCTCTGACTGTGCCCCCTCCTGCTGCTCACCATGCTATTCCCATGCTCCCTCCAGCTGCCCACCATGCTCTCACCATGCCCCTTCCTGCTGCCCACCATGCTCTCACCATGCCCCCTTCCTGCTGCCCAGCATGCTATTCCCAGGCTCCCTCCAGCTGCCCACCATGCTCTCACCATGCCCCTTCCTGCTGCCCACCATACACCCTTCTTGCTGCCCACCATACACCTTTCTTGCTGGCCACTATGTTTTCTCCCCATTTTCCACTGTGCCAATTTATTGTTGCCTGCTCATGTTCTCTCCCTGTTTTTCACCATTCTATTCTTGCTGCCCCCTGGAAGTTAAACTGTACTGTGTGTCCCTGACCAACATAATGGGATGCACACAGGAGCAATCAGGGGTGTGGCTGCTGAGCAATGGCCATTTGATCACCATTGGATACTGGAAGTAGGTAACTATGTGGTTTAGCCTGCCTATAATCTGCCAGCTACCCAGCATGCTTTTACCGTGCCACCTCCTGCTGCCCACCATGCTCTCACCATGCCCTCTTCTGCTGCCCACCATGCTCTCACTATGCCCTCTACTGCTGCCCACCATGCTCTCACCATGCCCTCTTCTGCTGCCCACTATGCTCTCACCGTGCCCTCTTCTGCTGCCCACCATGCTCTCACCATGCCCTCTTCTGCTGCCCATCATGCTCTCACCATGCCCTCTTCTGCTGCCCACCATGCTCTCACCGTGCCACCTCCTGCTGCCCACCATGCTCTCACCATGCCCTCTTCTGCTGCCCACCATGCTCTCACCCTGCCACCTCCTGCTGCCCACCATGCTCTCACCATGCCCTCTTCTGCTGTCCACCATGCTCTCACCGTGCCCTCTTCTGCTGCCCACCATGCTCTCACCATGCCCTCTTCTGCTGCCCACCATGCTCTCACCGTGCCACCTCCTGCTGCCCACCATGCTCTCACCATGCCCTCTACTGCTGCCCACCATGCTCTCATTATGCCCTCTTCTGCTGCCCACCATGCTCTTACCATGCCCTCTTCTGCTGCCCACCATGCTCTCACCATGCCCTCTACTGCTGCCCCCTCCTGCTGCCCAAAATCAGAGCCGGATTATGGGCGGAGCTCAAGGGAAGAACGCCCCGGGGGCCTCCACCACTGTCTGGGTAGCACATCCCTCGCAGCCTGCAGGGTGGAACAAATAAATCCTCTACGTAACCTGGGGGGTTTCACATAGCAGGGCATGGCGATTCTGGTGGCCTTGGGGGGAAAGGATCAAAACTCAGGATTGTCGAAATCCTAGGTTTTGGTCCACTTTAAAGAATAACCAAACCCACCAGCGGCCGGCCTGGAATCCAAAAGATTCCAGGGTTGGCTACTGGCTTTTGTTTCTCAGCACATCCCGAGTGTGAAACCTCCCTAGTTTGCACAACTCTATGCTCCAACAGCACATGCACAGGCTCTCGTCCAATGAGAGCCACTGGCCTAACTATGTAATTTGGCAGACTGCTCTCATTGGTTCAAATGGAGAGTACACACAGCCACATCCCCTGCATCACTGACTTCATGAACGCGCTCCCGCCCCAGCCATTCAGATCTATTTATATCTATGGGGCCACCTGCTGAATGATGTAGTCACTGCAGATAACCATCATTGAAGAAAGAGCCACACATGAGCCTCTGGAGAGTGGAAAGGTGAGTTGTTGTGGGCAAATTGGGGGGTTTCACACTGCAGGGCATAGCTCTTAGAAGCTTTGGTTCATGAGCTCCAGTTACTTATTGCAATAGTCCAGCCAAGAAACATAACAAAAGGTATGCTCGCCTTTTGGTCCCTGCAGCTGATCAGTGGTATTCTGGCACTTACACATTCACAAAATATATTCACAGAATATAAAGGTCCCCGCACCAGCCAGGTAGCTTTTTCTGTCACCACCATGATGAATGGCCACCTTTAGTCAGTGACAGCTGAATGTCCACTCCATTCATTGTGATGGAGGGGGCATGCAAAGCCTCGGCATGCCCCCTACATCGCAGTGAATGGAGCGGGTGTACCAACATCAATATGACTTATGGTTCTTTATCACAGAGGCTGTCTAATGACAGGCAATACAACCTGGATTGAACAAGGGTCTCTATCTGATGTTCTGATAAGGGTGCGAGTGCCAGACAACCACCGATCAGTTAATTGGCTGGCCCACACTTAATCCGGCCCTGCCCACAATGCTTTCATCATGCCCCCTACCTGATGCCAACCATACACTCACATGCCCCTTCAGCTGCCCACCATACTCTCACGGTGCCCCCTCCTGCTTTCCACCATGCTCTCCCTCTAGCTGCCTACCATGCTCTCAGCGTGCCCCCTCCTGCTTCCCACCATGCCCCTTCCTGCTGCCCACCATACTCACACTGTGCCACTCTGCCTGCCCAACATGCTCTTTCACTCTGCCTCTCAGCTACCCACTATGCTCTCACCGTGCCACTCCAGCCGCCCACCATGCTCACACTGTTCCCCCTCCTGCTGCCCACCAAACTCTTACAATGCCCCTCCAGGTGCCCACCATGCTCTCTTACCTTGCCCCCTTGCTGCTGTCCACTATACTCTCCCACCATGCATCTCCTGCTGCCCATCATGCTCTGACAAAGCCCCCTCCTGCTTTCCACCATGTTCTCCCAATGCTCCCACTTGTTGCTCGTCATCCTCTGACCCTTGCTGCTACCCACTGTGCCCCTCCACCAGCCCACTATGCTCTCCCCTTGTCCCCTCCTGCTGCCCATCATGCTTTGACTGTAGCCCCCTCCACCTGGTCACCATGCTCTTACCTGGCCCCTCCTGCTGCCCATCATGCCCTGACCATAGTCCCCTGCTGCCCACCATGCTCTCACCGTGCCCCCTCCTGCTGCCCACCATGCTCTCTCAACTTGCTGCTGTCCCCATGCTCTCCCCCTTGACCCCTCCTGCTGCCCATCATGCTCTGACTGTGCCCCCTCCAGCTGCTCACCATGCTATTCCCATGCTCCCTCCAGCTGCCCACCATGCTCTCACCATGCCCCTTCCTGCTGCCCACCATGCTCTCACCATGCCCCCTTCCTGCTGCCCAGCATGCTATTCCCAGGCTCCCTCCAGCTGCCCACCATGCTCTCACCATGCCCCTTCCTGCTGCCCACCATACACCCTTCTTGCTGCCCACCATACACCTTTCTTGCTGGCCACTATGTTTTCTCCCCATTTTCCACTGTGCCAATTTATTGTTGCCTGCTCATGTTCTCTCCCTGTTTTTCACCATTCTATTCTTGCTGCCCCCTGGAAGTTAAACTGTACTGAGCAGTGTGGCTTTGCTCTGCAGCAGCAGCATCTGCATGCTGTGTGTTCCTGACCAATCTAATGGGATGCACACAGGAGCAATCAGGGGTGTGGCTGCTGAGCAATGGCCATTTGATCACCATTGGATACTGGAAGTAGGTAACTATGTGGTTTAGCCTTTGGAGGGTTCTTAAGGCTTTACACTTTGTGACGGGAATTGGGATGCCTCCAGAGTATATTCAAGCAGACCAAAAATCTTATTTTGAATTTTGGTCCACTTTAATGGACAGATTTTTACTCTCAGATTGTTCCCCATCCGCCCACTGTGTGAACCTCTAGAATCACAGTATTCTTACTTCGCTGATGTAATCTTACTTCGTTAGCATAGTCTGTGCCATGCATATTAATGAGCGTCTTAGAACACTGAATGGTCTGATGCACCACAAAGAAGGAGTCCACCGGCTCTGAAGTCTATGAAGTCTTATAGAGACCTATATAGAGAGGGCCACTCTAGACCAGGTCCCCCCCCCCCCCCTCCCCGGTCTGCCAGTAACATAAAAAAAAACCAGTTATCTGTCCAGGAATCCAGTGCTGGTCGCTGCCAACTTTGATCTTCCCTGGCCTCCTGATCATTGGCCCCTGGGCATGCCCATGCTTCTGCATGTCTATTCATTTGAATGGGTGGAAGCAAGCAGTTTGGGAAAGATCAAAGATAGCGGCAACCAGCACCGCAATCGCTCAACCTTCCCCAATGTATTCCTGGGCAGGAAAGTGCTTTTTGTTTATGTAACCCCCCTGCCCTGCTTCAGCGCTAGGAAGGGTGCAGGACAGGGGGGGTTAGAAAATGGCCATCCTGGCCTGGATTGGCCCTTTAAACAAGCCAAACATGTATTTTCTGATTTGGGGGCCCTTAACATTTAAAATTTTGCCTAGGTCTAAAACCAGCCATGTCCATTCATGTATCTACCCATCTATATGCCTACCCACTTATCATCCTAAGCATCACTGTGACTGATTGCAGGGTGCAGCCAATTAGCTGTGGGGGGGGGGGGGAGTCCAACGACACAAGCACTGGCTCTGGTCCAATCAAACCCTTTGTTATGCCTGTGTCATTTGGGAAACGGCTCCACCCTTCTGCAATAGGAAGCACAAGTGGCTGCATCCCCAGCAGTCTGAATGGTTGGGGCAGGGGCATGCACACAGCCCAAAGATGCTGGAGATGCGTCCGCATCCGCCCCTGATTGCAGAAAGGCAGAGCTGGTTGCCAAATGACATAAGGCATGGCAAAAGAATCTGATCAGACGGGAGCTCATGCATATGCCGTTGGATCTGGGAAAGTTAAGCTGTTGCAGATGAACTGGGGGGGGGGGGGGGGGGTTCACAAAGCAGGTCATCCCAAATAATGATTCTCCCAGGGCGCAAAACGAAACCAGAGATAGTTAAAATCCTGAGTTTTTAAAGGAGAAAAAAATTCTGGGGCCTTTTACCACACTTAACACATCCTTCTCAGGATCTGTGTGGTCACACCAGCGGTAACTGAATGGCTGGTGTGGCTACACACAGCCTAAGGATGCAGGAGATGCCACGCGACAATCACATGTGCATCTTGAATTCTATTCAGCTTCACCACACCAGCACCCATCACGGCACCAAGACCCGGCAGACAAGTGCTCACAGTACATGGACAACGTGACATGTTCTCCACAGACCAGCATTCGATCGCGGCACTCGTTCACACCTGCAAGGAGTTTGGTCGAGCCTCAGGGGCTAACCTCAACTGGGGGAAGTTGGAGAGCCTTGCTTTTCGGAAAGTGGCCGCTGGCTTCTTCTGTGCCTTTCAACGTCAATCCAGACTACATCAAGATCCTTGGTGTGTGGTTTGGGAAGGCCTGAAATCCTGGGAGGAACGTCTGTCAAAGATGAACCAAAAATTCAGACTTTGGAGCCTCAAAAAAGCTTACCATTGAGGAGGAAACACTACTGCTGTGCAGTGATATCTGTCCTGCTACAGTACCTCGCCCAGACATGCCCCCTGGGCCAAAACCTGAGAGAACCATTGCCTGGGTCATCTTCCACTTCATCTAGGGCTCCAAAAGGGAGAGTCTGAAGGAAACTAGGCTGGGCCAAATGGAACAGCTCTGTCCCATATGCCTAGAACATTCCCTGGTTCTACAAGGACACTGAGGACTTCATTTTGGGGCAACAACTGTCAGGGGTTAAGGCTGACCTGTGGAGGTCCAAGAACATCTACAAGCTCAACCGAGCCAAAGATGAAACTAAACTGATCCTGGGGCTCCCGTTGGACACATGCAAGTTCGTGTGGAAGAACGTGTCCTCTGGGTGCCTTAGCAACCAACACAAGGGTTTGCCCACCCGGACCTTTATGCACTGCGGGATTGAACAGATACAGGCACTGTCCAATAGGATTGCTTTTACGCCCAGGCCTTGTTGGATGCCCTGGGATCTGGGATCAGAACTGAAAGTCTGTGTGGTGCCAAGGAACGCAGTTATTCACTGCAGCGTTTTATACAGACTATTTCACAGCACCTTCAGTGAGGAGGAAATCCAGCATCTTATGTGCTGTTTCAAGGACGCTACATGGTGCACCTCATCCTGAGATGGGAGTGGATGAAAATCGAGGACTGTCACAGGCTGATCCTAAGCTTGCTCATAGACTATTCCTTGATGGACTTGGATGTGGAAGACAAGTAAGACGTTTGATTTGTTTTTTCAGTTGAGTTTTCTCTTCCTTTCCCTTCATGTGTCGTGTCTTAAATAGAGCTTCGAGCCTGTGATTCCCCCTGCTTATACCCTCCTGGAGCTCATCTACAAGCAGAGCCAAACGTGCTGGCGGCCACATTCCCCGCTACCCTCTAACAGGGAGTGTGCCCCGGTCAGCCATTCACAAATGCCTGGCGCGGTAAAGCAGGGATGTGAGTTTATGGGCGACCTGGGGGGTTTCACGCAGCGGGGCTTCCCGATTTTGGATATTGTAGTGACTTGCATGCTGCGACACAATACCTAGCATGAAAGTACTTTCTAGTGTATTTGTATGTGCAACTATATAAATAAAGGATATTTTTGCAACAAAAAAGCGGCAAATCATGTGCTCATGGAGTAGTGGAAGGGTGAGGAGGGTTTAATCAAGATTGATAGGCAAATCCAGAAAGTATAATAAGCTCTGATCTCTCCCACGCTGACAAAATCCCTCCAAGCAGGTAGTTACTGCGATCGATATTCTGGTATTCTAGGAGCCTGCTTTGTAGGAGGCCTCCGCAGAGAGAGAAATAAATAAAAAACAGAACATCATATGGTAACCCCTCTACCATCAATGAGGGAGCCAACACCAACGTGACAGCAGGGGCCCACTCACTGAATCTAATCTCTGGGTTTCACACAACTGCATCCCCCTCTTATCTGCACCCAAACCTGCCCTACACACTTCTAGCAGTTAACGAGAAGCCGGGTGAAATAAAACAGAACCAACTAGTAACTATAACAATGATAACAATCACCATACAGGGGATCCATGATAATGCAAAACCAAGGGTGGGGTGGAGCAGGGCGTACTGTATACTCATAATATCAATTCTACAGGTGAGTAATCACAGAATTGTATTATTCTTAGTATACAGTACGTCCTGCTCCAGATAGAATACTTACAATTGGGACATCCAATAGCAGTGTCCATAAAGTAGGGTGGGATCCCCAAAAATGTAACAGCAGAGTTTAAACCACTGCCGCCTGCAAAACCTTGCGGCCAAAAACAACATCAGCTGAGGCCCTAACATCAACCTTGTAAAACTTTGAAAAAGTATGAACAGAAGACCAAGTAGCAGCCTTGCAAACTTGTTCAACAGAAGCCTGGTGCTGCAAAGCCCAAGATGCACCAATAGCACGCGTAGAATGAGCAGTAAAGCGGAAGGGAGGATTCTTCCCCTTAGCAGAGTAGGCCTGAATCACAGCCTGACGGATCCATTTGCTGATAGTAGACTTGGCAGGAGCCAAACCCTTCGTAGGACCAGAAGGGACCACAAAAAGAGCATCAGTTTTTCTGAAAGGTGCAGTAGCCACGAGATAGTACTTCAGACACCTAACCACATCCAAAGAATGCAAAACCCTCTCCTTAGCATTACTAGGATTAGGGCACACTGAAGGAAGAAAAATGTCCTGATTCAAATGAAAGGCAGACACTACCAGAAAATCTGGCTTAAAGCGGAACACCACCTTGTCCTGGTGTCTCTCATAGTAGGGGGGCTGAATGGAAAGCGCCGCCAACTCAGACACATGCCTAACAGAGGTGATAGCCACCAGAAAGACAACTTTGAGAGTAAGAATGGTCAGGGCAGCATCCTGCACAGGTTCAAAGGGAGCACCCTGCAAGGCTGACAAAACCAAGTTCAAATCCCATAGGCTTACGTGGAGGACGCACATGAGTGACCCCCTGGAAAAAAGTCCTGATCAGAGAATGCTGAGCAAAGGACTTCTGGAAGAAAACAGCCAGGGCAGAAACCTGACCCTTCAGAGTACTGAGTTGGAGCCCCATCTGCAACCCATGCTGCAGGAACTCCAGGATCCTGGAAATAGAGAACACACGACAGGGAAGAGACTTAGACTCACACCAGTCAATATAGGCATGCCAAACCCTATAGTAAATGGAAGAAGAGGACTTCCTTCTAGCCTTTATCATGGTATCAACAACAGAGGCAGACAGCCCCTTCTCCATCAAGATAGAGGTTTCAGCAGCCAGGCCGTCAAAGCCAGAGTTTGTAAATTGGGATGGCGTAAGTGACCCTGAGTGAGCAGGTCTGGCACCCTGGGCAGAGCATACTGATCTACTGCCAGCTGCACCACGTCTGCGAACCACACTCTTCTTGGCCACCTGGGGGCCACCAGGATTGCTGGCACCCCCTCCTTAGCTATCTTGCGCAGAACCCTGCCCAACTGGGGGAATGGAGGAAAGACATACAGGAGCTGAAAGTCCTGCCATGACATTGCTAGGGCATCTGTGGCCAAGGCCAGAGGATCCTGGGACAGGGAGACAAAGGCCGGGAGCTTGTGATTGTGATGGGATGCAAACAGATTCACATCTGGTTGGCCCCAAGGGTGACACAGAGATTGAAACACCCTGTCGCAGAGGGACCATTCTCCCAGGCGAGAGGTCCCCCTGCTCAGAGAGTCTGCCTGCAGATTCTCCACCCCCGGAATGTACACAGCTGATAAGCAGGGAACATTGTCCTTCGCCCAGGCCAGGATCAGAGACACTTCCCCCTCCCTGATGTAGGCAACTGCCGTCTGGTTGTCCGAGCGTACCTGAACAGGCCAGCCTCGAAGGTGATGAGTCAAATGAGACAGAACCAAACTGATCGCCCTCAGTTCCAGAATGTTGATAGGTGTGTGGGCATCCTGAGGGCCCCACTGCCCTTGGAACTGCAGGGACTTCCAGAAAGCACCCCAACCTGTCAGACTGGCATCCGTGGTGACCGTCTCCCAGCAGGGGGCCAGAAAGGATCTGCCCACCAACAGGTTCCTGGAGTCCAGCCACCACGAGAGGGACCGCCTGACTAGGGGGGACAGCACAAAGACCTGGTCCAGGGACACAGGATCCTTGTCCCATATTGACAAGAGGTGGAGTTGCAGAGGCCTCAAGTGGAACTGGGCATAAGGGACCGCCTCGAAGCACGACACCATCAGGCCCACCAGCTGCATTCCCTGCCTGATGGAGGGATGAGGGAAAGATAGCAGGAACTGAACCTGTGCTAGCAGACTGTCCACCTTCTGCTGAGGAAGAAAAATCCTTGCCTGAACTGTATCCAGATTCATTCCCAGGAAGGGTGTCACCAAGGAGGGAGACAGGAAAGATTTGGGATGGTTGATCACCCAGCCAAATGACTCCAGAGTGGACACTACCAGCTGAGTATCCAACTCTGCCTGTTGGAGGGACTGAGAAGTGATGAGATGTCATCCAAATAGGGCAGCACGCGAATGCCCCGAGACCTGAGCAGAGACATCACTCCTGCCAGCACCTTGGTGAACACTCTGGGAGCTGAAGTGAGACTGAAGGGCATTGGTAGTGCTCATCCTCCAGAGCGAACCTCAGGAACCTTTGATGGCCTGGAAACACAGGAATATGAAGGTAAGCATCTTTGATGTCCACAGAGGTCATACTGTCCCCTGGACACAGGGAACTGATGGCAGAGCAAAAAGTTTCCATGCGAAAGCACCTGCACCTGACAAATTTGTTGAGGATCTTCAAGTCCAGGACTGACCCATCTCTTTTGGGCACGGTTGGAATAGAAACCCTTGCCCCTTCCTCGTAAGGGGACCTGACAGATGACCCCCAGCTCCAGAAGGCTTTGCACCACCAAAACTAGAGCCTGAGCTGACATAGGGTCCTGAGAGATCCGGGATCTGATGAACCTTGGGGGCGGCCAGGCAGCAAACTTTATCTTGTAACCGGAGGACACTACCTCCTGAATCCACCGGTCTGAGACATGAAGCCTTCAGACGTGAGCAAAGTGCTGAAGCCTTCCCCCCACCAGGATGGGTGAGGACGCCCCTTCATGCCTGAGGGGGCTTGGGAGGAGACTTAACCTTGGAGCCCCAGCATGTGCCAGGGCGTCCACATCCTCTGCCCCTACCCCAGAAATCTCCTCGGGCCCCGGTAAGGGAGACCCCCCTCCCCTGTCTGGCTCCACAGTAGGGGGAAGAAAAGGAGCCCTGTCCCCCGAAAGGGCCGAGACTGCCGCCTGCGCTGGCGTAACCTGCCTCCCTTAGCAAACAGGTCCAGGCAGTCCCCAAACAGGCATAGTCCTTTGAAGAGAGAACCAGTGAGAGCTTTCTTGGCAGCGTTGTCAGCAGTCCACTGGCGCAGCCAAACCGAGTGGCGTATAGCCACCGCTAGGGCAGAGGTTCTGCCACACATCCTAATGGTATCATCCAAGGCAGAGAGGACATAAGTCACAAAAACCTCACAACGAGAGAGTGCATTAAACTCCTCACTAGACACATCATCAGGGGCACCATCTAGGATACTTCTAAGCAGGGTCCTAATAGCCACAGCCGTAATGGCAGAGGCACAGACCGGGCGCAGCACCGTCCCCACACAGGCAAAGGCATGGGACGCCAGCTGATCAATACGACGGTCCTCACCATCCCGCAGCGGAGCAGAGTCAGGGGAATGCATGACAGAGGTGTTAGATAACTCTAGGACCAGGGCATCCACCTCCTGGAGGGGATGACCAACGCTTCACCACATCAGCAGGAAAGGGATACCTCTTATCCCAACTCTTAGGGACTCCGGGTTGCCTGCTGGGATGCTCCCATTCCTTGAGCACGAGATTATTAAAATGGGCTTGCTCAGGAAACTCTAAACGTGGCTTAGCAGTATGAAACAATTTCCCCTGCTGCCTGGGGGCCGCAACCGGGGGAGAGATAGACAGTACCTCAAAAATCTGAGCCAACAGCCTATCAGTATCATCTGGGGCCCAGGGGTCAGAGCCAGAATCATCATGACCCCTGGGCCTCTCATCAGATGACTCTGAGTCCGAGAATAATTCCCCTTCTTCCAAAGGGGTATAGCCAGACAGATCCAAAAACTCATCAGCTTCCATAGGAAAAAGAGTGACATCAGGCGTCAAGTGCCGCTTCTTAGCAGAGGCCTTATGCGCCAAGGTATTAGCAAGCAACTTCTCAACATTATCCAGTCTGGAAGACACATCAGGCTGAGAATCTCCACTGGTATGCAACTCAATGGGAGTCAAATTCAAGCATGGGGGATTAGGTGACGCCATACAAGGCACAGGCCCAGCTACTGGTAAACCAGGCTGCAGCGCAAGCACCTGCTGGGCACAAGGTATACAGACCCGCACATTGTCAGCACTAGTAGGGGACACCCCACAAGCTACACACAGCCGGGCTTGTCCCGAAGGAACCCCGAGCACATTATCCTGAGACGCCTCCATATGGGGATAATAGCGGCACAATAGGCCGATAGAATTCACGCTATAAAAGCAACCCGGGATGCCCCAATAGCCCTCTAAGGAAGTGGGAGTAATTTACACACTAGGCCTCACAAGTTTAATAACTAAATAGAGGGAGTAGGGCCAGGAGAAACCAATGGAGTTCGACTCGTCTGAAAGACATAAGCGAAGAGAACCCCATAAGTGACATGTATAATGACATAGGGTAAATAAAGCCGCCCGCGAGGGCACTCACGGACCGCGGTAGGTAGTTGCCAGTCACGCAGCAGCCGAATCCAGAGAAAAATGACGCCGGGTATACCTCGAGGGGGCGGGCCGCGGAGACATTGACGCGGAACTCGCCATCCGCGGGCCCCGGCCCCCCCGAAGAGCGTGAAGCAGAAAACGTGACGAGCAGCCAATAACAGCGCACCACCGCCAACTGCAGAGCACAGTGGAAGCGCGCGCGGCGGCGGCATATTCAAAAACACAACCAGCGCAACCAAGTCAGCGCAGAGACTGACACTAACCAGAAGCACATAAAACAGTGAAGCACCAAGGCATATACAACCCTCCCGAGAGCTACAAGGGAGAGCGATGGAGGGCAGCGGCCACTTAACATAGGGCCCACCGATAGACAGGGGCAAGAGGCAGGGCCGTATTTAGAATTGGAGCTGCCCTAGGCACTATTTGTTAATGCCCCCCCCCCCCCCCCACACACACACACAATTTTTAAAGTGGACATACCACTGGGATTCTCACTTTCATGGAGTTGGGTCTGTTTAAGTAGGGCATCCCAATTTTGGATGCCCCGCTGTGTGAAACCCCCCACATCACCCCAGAACTCACCTTTCCACTGTTCCCACAGTGCTTGTGCAGGCTCTTGGCCAATCAGCATTTAAAGAGGACCATATCCCACCCTGGAATCTATGAGACTCCAAAGGTGAGTTAACTGCGTGTATCGCTCACTTTCCCCCTTTAGCTGTTTGCGGCATTGTCCGCTGCAACTAAATGGCTGTATACTCTCCTCCCTGGCAATCCTATAACAACCATGGGATTGACTATGGGTTTTGCGCCATGCCCCAGGGAGATCCCAAATTGGGATGCACCTCTGTGTGAAACCCCTCAAAATGCCTGGATAAACGCACTTCTTCCAGGTCCAATGGCGCATGTGCGGGCTCTCGTCCAATCAGAGCCATTTGCTGTGACTATGTAATTTGGTAAACGGCTCTGATAGACTTCAGTGGGGAGCACAAGCAATCACATCCCCTGCAACCTCGGCGACGCATGCTCCTGTTGCTGTCTATCTGATTGGCTAGGGCGGGCGCACTTGCACAGCCCGAAGATGCAGGGGATGTGACAGCATTCGTTCCCCATTGTAAGCAATCAGAGCTGTTTGTCAAATGACATAGGCACGGCCTATGTCATAACTGACTGGACAAGAGTCTGAATGTGTTGTTGGTCTGGAGAAAGGTAAGCCAATACTGGAGATCTGGGGGTTTCACACTGCAGGGAATCGCAGTTCAGGATGCCCCCGGGGAAGGCCAGCAGCCCTGGGATGCCCCCCCCCAAGGTTCGCTCACCATTCTGCCTGAAAGTGACAGGTGACATTTTTTCAGCGAGAAGATAGGGAGTCCCGACAGGTACTGGGTGGTGGTGGGAGACTCAGCTGATGTGGGGAGCGTCTGCCACCACTTAATCATTGTGTAAAAAAATAAAAAGAAAGGTATAGTGGCTAAAGGTATAGCATTTTGCGTCCGCCATGCACACACGTACACCCCAATTCACCAGCTGCCACTCCCCCCCGGCCTGCAGAGACACACTCATTAAAGGGGAACAACACACTAAATTTTCCTATTTTGGGGTGTTTCTCTTAAGGGGGCATCTCAAATTGGGATGCCCTGCTGTGTGTAACCCCAAGGTTGTCCATTCACTCACCTTCCTGTCGCTCCCACAGTGCAGAATCGGATGAGTACGAGCCAGCCAATCGGCGCGCTTGCTTTTACTCGGCGCCGCCAACGACTAAGCAGCTGAGCAGCGCTGAAGGGAGCTGATTACACAAACCGCTGCATTCCCCGCTCACCTCCTAGCTGTTGCGTGCCTGCGTTGCCCATTAAGAAAGGACAGGTGCAGGTGTGTGCACAGCTAGAGGTGAGCCGGGAGGTGGCCGCGGCGAGGGTTCCGGGACAAGGTGAGTGAAACGGGGCTTCTGGGGAGTTTTACACAGTGGGGCATCCTGAATTGGGATTCCCCAAGGAGTGGACCTCGGGTGGCCCTGAATCTGATATTCCTCTTTAAAGCGTAAAAAAAAAATTTAATGATCATCCGCGGGCTATGTCCCAGGATACCCCGCTGTGTATAACCCCCCAGAAAGTCCAGTAAATACTTACCTTCCCTGGCTCCAAAGGTGCATGCTCGGGCTCTGGTCCAATGAAAGCCGCCCACTGCCACCGCGTAATTCAACAGGCTGGGATTCCCATTGATTCTAATGAGAGCCACCTGTCGAATTACCTAGTGACAGTGGACAGCTCTCATTGGAAGAGAGCCTGCACATGCACCATTGGACCGGGGAGAGGTGAGTGCCTATGGTTGTTGTGGAGGCTGGCCTCTGACCTTCCCCTCCCCCAGGGCATCCCGATTTGGAGGGCGCCGGAACCACAGAGCTGGCCAGATTTACTTGTTGGTCATGGGGCATGGGCACCCCCGTGGGCATGCGCTCAGGAGCCCCGTGACCAAACTGAAAATAAAATAATACACACACACACCCTCTTCAAAATCAACATCTATTTTTAAATTTTTTTTTAATACAAGCACTCTTACCTTTTTTTCCGGGGTCTCTTCCTCAGCACCAAATCACGCGTCCATGACCCAGCAGGTGGGCGGAGCCCAGCGGCCCTGTCTCATGTCCCACGCCGGCACTGTTCCATAACCAAGGGCCGGGGCCAGCAGGGCGAGGAGGCCAATCAAGATGCCGCCTGTCAGAGCCGGCTGAGATGGAGGGGGCGGGTGCGAGCGTGGGCGCCGGTGAGCAGATGATAGCGGGGGGGTGAATGTAGCGAGGAGCACTGCCAACCCTGAGAGGTGGGTGCGGGCAACCCCTCGGGCATGCACGCCAGGCGGGCACGCGCGGGGCAGTGGAGCAGCTGATCCGGGGGGGCGGGGGGGGACAAGGAGCCAATGAAGAGGCTGGCTGTTAGAGCCGGCCGAGATCGAGGCGGGTGGGAGCTGGAAAGCAGAGGATCGCACGGGGGGGGGGGGCAGCGAGGAGCACGCGCACCAGGCGGCCACGCGCGCGGGGAGCCCCGCGGCGGCAGGCAATAGTTTCAAAAAATAAATAAATAACTTTTTTTTTCTGCCCACACACAGTGACACCCTCCCCTCTGCCATGCAAGCGCCCAAGGCACAGGCCTAGAATTGCCTTGCGGCAGATACGGCCCTGGCAAGAGGCAATAGGGCGGGAGGGGCATCCCATAGAGGCTCACCATATGCCTATACCGCCTACCCTTTGGTGGGGGCCTGCGGTGGAGCAACGCTCCTAAGCACCTGACGGCGGTGCTGCCTACCATCACCCGACCAGCGCAGCCAAGGCTGGGAGGCACAATAATAATGGAACGGGTGGGAATAGTCCTACAGGGTCGCAGGCTAATAGCCCAGTTCACCTGCGAGAAGAAAGAGCCATCTTCTTGTCCTTCGCAGTCCAGACTGCAGAGAAATTCTGGGGATTTGTGGGAGGTCCCGGGTATATGAGGGGCCGGGAGGAGCCAATTTCGCTGTCTCTGCTCTTATTTGGAGCAGGATGTACTGTATACTAAAAAATACCATTTTGTGAATGCTCACCTGTAAAATGGGTATTATAAGTATGTCACACACCCCGCTTCAACTTTAATAATTACACTTGGGTTAATCCACCTGCAGGTGGCGATGTTGCAGAGAAGTCTTGAAAAACGAGCCCCTCCTGGTCTATAATACCTGGGACCTCCCACTTATCTCCCAGTTTTCAAACAGCAGTAAAGACAAGGTACCAGGAAAAAAAACATTGGTAACCCTCAAACTGTAAATGAAGCTTCACCCTATAAAGAATCCAGGATACCAAAAAGGGCGGGTGAAGCGGGGTGTGTGACATACTTATAATACCCATTTTACAGGTGAGTATTCACAAAATGGTATTATTCTAAGTATGTCACACACCCCGCTTCAACTTTAATAATTACACTTGGGACGTCCAAAAGCAGTGTCCACAAAGGGCGGGTATCCAACAAGGCAATAATGCATAACTCAAACCACTGCAGTCTGCAGAACTTTGGGGCCAAAAACAGCATCCGCTGAAGCCCGCACATCAACCCTGTAAAACTTCGAAAAGGTGTGAACAGAAGACCAAGAAGCAGCCTTACAAACTTGTTCAACAAAAGCCTGGTGCTGAAAAGCCCAAGACGCTCCAACAGCACGAGTAGAGTGAGCAGTGATACGAAAAAGAGGAACCTTCCCCTTGGCAGAATAGGCCCCAACAACAGCCTGACGAATCCATTTGCTAATGGAAGACTTAGCCGGAGCCAAACCCTTCCTAGGCCCACAGGGCACCACGAAAAAGGCATCAGTCTTACGAAAAGGAGATGTAGTAAGCAAATAGTACTTCACACAGCGTACCACGACCAAACAATGCAAAACCCTCTCCTTGTCATTCCTAGGCTTAGGACACAAGGAAGGAAGAACAATGTCCTGGTCAAGTTGAAAAGCAGAGACCACCTTAGAAAGAAAGTCCGGTTTGAAACGGAAAACCACTTTGTCCTGATGCCTCCCAAAGTAAAGAGCCTGAATCAACAAGACCGCCAATCCTGAAACACGCCGAACAGAAGTGATGGCCACCAAAAAGGCAACCTTCTGAGTCAAAGTAGAAAGAGCAATATCCTGCAAGGGCTCAAACGGAGGAGCCTGAAGAGCAGAAAGAACCAAATTCAAAACCCAAACAGGGAGCAAAGGCTTCCTAGGAGGCCGCACATGCGAAACCCCCTGGAAAAAAGTCTTGACCAAAGGATGAAGCGCAAAAACCTTCTGAAAAAAGACAGACAAGGCAGAAACCTGCCCCTTCAAGGTACTCAGTTGGAGTCCAGAGTCCAGCCCTGATTGAAGAAAATCCAAAATTCTGGAAACAGAAAAGACCCGACAGGACAAAGATCTAGCCTCACACCAATCAATATAAGATCTCCAAGTCCTATAGTAGATGGTAGAAGAAGACCTCTTCCTGACGCTAATAAAGTCTGAATAACAGAATCCGAAAGACCTTCCTCCCTTAAGATGGAGGTTTCAGCAGCCAGGCCGGCAAAGCCAGCGTTGGTAAATTGGGGTAACGCAGTTGACCCCGTGTGAGAAGATCCGGCCGAAGAGGCAGATCGAACTGATCCACCGCCAGACGGAACGATGTCTGCGAACCACACCCGCCTTGGTCACCTTGGAGCCACGAGAACGGCGGGAACCCCTTCCAGGGCCAGCTCTCGCAACACCTTGCCTAGCATGGTAATCGGAGGAAACAGATAAAGGAACCCCAGGTCCCCCCAGCTCAGAGACATGGCATCCACCGCCAGAGCCAGAGGATCCTGAGAGAGCGACACGAATGTCGGAAGCTTGTAATCTTGACGAGAGGCAAACAAGTCCACCTCCGGTGTCCCCCACCGGAGACAAAGAGACCGAAACACCTTGGGATCGAGAGACCATTCCCCCCTGCAGGAAGAGCACCTGCTCAGAAAGTCCACCTCCGTGTTTTCCACTCCCGGATTGCACACATGTCGAGATGCAAGGGACATGGATCTCCGCCCAGGCTAGGATCAGACACACCTCTCTGAGGGCACTCTGACTGCGAGTCCCTCCCTGGTGATTGATGTAAGCAACCGCCGTCCGATTGTCTAACCGAACCTGAACTGGCAAACCCTGTAAATGCTGTGTCAAGTGAGACAGAACCAACCTGATGGCTCTCAGCTCCAGAACGTTGACGGGCAAGTGGGCCTCCTGAGGGCCCCACCGCCCCCGGAACTGGAGATCCTTCCAGAAAACTCCCCATCCCGACAACTGGCGTCCGTGGTGACAGTTTCCCAAAGAGGCGTCAGAAAAGACCTGCCCCTCAAGAGATTGGCCAAGAGCAGAGCATCCACCACTGAAGAGACTGCCGAACCCGGGAGGACATCTGGAAGGGCCGATTCAACGACCTCGGTCGCCGGTCCCAAGACGCCAACAGATGAAGCTGAAGCGTCCTCGTGTGAAACTGAGCAAAGGGAACTGCCTCGAAGGAGGCTACCATCAACCCCACCAGTCTCATCCCTAATCGGATGGACGGGCAAGGATTGGATATAAGAAGCTGCGCCAATTCCTGAATCAAGAGAACCTTGGGCTGAGACAGAAACACTCTGTGTTGACAAGAATCCAAGGACATTCCCAGGAAGGACACCACCCTGGCCGGAGCGAGGGAGGACTTGGGATAGTCAATCACCCAGCCGAAACTCTCCAGAGTGGACACCACCGCCTTGGTGTCCGTCTCCGATTGACCGAAGGAAGGAGCCATGATGAGAAGGTCGTCCAGATAAGGCACGATGCGAAACCCCTGAGCCCTGAGAAGGGCCATCACTCCGGCCAGCACCTTGGTGAATACCCTTGGAGCCGAGGTAAGGCCAAACAGAAGAGCCACAAAATGAAAATCTTCCACCACGAAACGAAGAAACCTTTGATGAGCCGGAAAGATAGGAACATGAAGGTAGGCAGCCTTGATGTCTATGGACGTCATGAAGTCCCCCTGCCGAAGAGAATTGATGGCAGAGCGCAGAGTTTCCATGCTAAATTTCCGGGGACGTATAAACCTGTTGAGGAACTTCAGATCCAGGATGGGACGCACCGATCCATCTTTCTTGGGCACTGTGAAGAGATTGGAATAATACCCGAGGCCCACATCCGAGGACGGAACCGGGCAGATGACTGCCATGTCCAGAAGATTCCTTACCGCCACCAGGTGCCCCTGCGCGGCCAAAGGATCCGTGGGCACACGAGACCTGAAAGAACCTAGGAGGAGGTCGGGACTCGAACTCCAGCTTGTAACCGGACGACACCACCTCCCGAATCCATCTGTCCGAGACCGCCTGGTCCCCGACCTGGGAGAAGTGTCGCAACCGTCCCCCCACCCGCACGGGTGAGGGCGCCCCCTCATTGCTGAGCGGGCCTGGCAGCGGGTTTTGGCTTGGAGCCCCAGGAGTGACCGGGACGGCCACGGCCTCTACCCCGGTTCCAACCGGCACCCCTGGAGACAGGGAAAACCGCGAGGGATTAAAAGGAGCCGCCCCCCGAAAGGAACAACGTAGTTTCTTGCGCTGAGGTAACTTACCTCCCTTGGCAACAGAATCCAATTTCTCACAAAACAGGCGCAAACCCAAAAAGGGAAGAGACGTGAGCGTCCTTTTGTTGAATTAAAATCAGCAGTCCATTGCCGCAGCCACACCAACCGCCGGATAGCCACCAACAAGGCTGTGGTCCTACTACACATCACCGTGGCATCAACCTGAGTGGCAAGAACAAACAAAACAAATGACTCACAATGCTTGAGAGCCTCAAACTCTTCACAAACAAGGCCCGACAACAATTCCCTGATAAAGGACCTTGCAGCCAACATCAAAAGTGCCGAAGCACAAACCGGCCTCAAAGCCGAACCAACACTGGCAAAGCCGTGGCGAGCCAGCAGGTCAATCCGGCGATACTCACCATCCTTGATAGTAGTACAGTCAGGAGAGTGCAACACAGCCGTGTTAGACAGCCCCAAAACCGGGGCATCGACCTCAGGGGGAGAAGACCATCGCTTAACCAAGCCTGCCGGGAAAGGATACTTTTTATCCCAACTAGGCGGAACACCAGCAAGACGGGTAGGCTGCTCCCATTCTTTAAGTATGACATCCTCAAAATGTCGTGGACTGAGAACTCCAAGCGCGGCTTGTCCACGTCAAATAACTCACCCTTGGGTGGGGGAGCCGCCTCAGGAGGATCCAACGCCAAAACCTCAAACATTTGAGCCAATATTGAAGGGGTGTCGAGGACCACCCCAGTAGCCTGGTCACCTGCAGCGCCAAAATATAGCTGGTCATCAAGCTCATCCGAATCCTCAAAGAGCTCCCCTTCCTCAGCCGAGGGGCAATCGGCCCAGTCCAAGGACTCAAACACATCAACATCTCGATCCGGCGGAGCCGGAGAAAAGTGTTTCCGCTTAGCCGGCGCCTTCTGAGCAACCACAGCAGAAAACATTTTCTCAAGGCTGGCCAACCGGGCACACACCTTGGATTGCGAATCCCCAACCATGACAACCTCTCACGGGGTCCGGAACAGACGGGGAGGAGTAGGAGATGACCTGGGTGGCGAGGAGCCAGAAGCTGGAGTACCAGACTGACACGCAATGTTCCGCTGCGCACATGGAATGCATACAATGACATCATCCCCTGGGAGCGGAGCTCCACAACCCCCACACATCCTGGATGGCCCCGAAGGGCCGTTTCCGGTATCGCTGGAAGCCTCCATATGGTGAAATTGTGGTATTCGCAACAACCCAGGGATTTATGCAGTATGCGACCCGGGATGCCCCTATAAGTGTCCCGGTAGTGGGAGGAATTTAATGTAAACAATTAGGGAACAACTAAGACCCCACTAGCCAGGTATCTAAGACCGAGAGACTCCTTCAGCACGGGATCCCAGGATCTGCAATGGAAAATGACAACAGTCAATCCAGGAATAAAAGACAACATGCAGCCGCACAATATAAAATTGCAAATACAAGCACAGTCAAGGATAGACTAGCACAAGGGCACCCATGTGTTCCCATTCATTGAGGGGGTACTTTTAGGTGCGCCCCTCATTCAGCACGCAACCACAAGGTAGTGACAGCCACACAACCAGTAGAAACCGAGAAGTGTATAAATATATATACATACACACAATAGCACCGATAATCTATATAACATCCATAGAATACAGCCCATGCCGGAACTTGAACTACAGCTTGTATATACACACATGGCACAGACATAAAATTAGCTATACATGTCACTTTCCCAAGAAAAAAAGGAAACAATAAAACCTACAATGGCGGCGCAGGGAACCTCCGCCGAGATCAGCAACCCGTAACGAGGAGGAAGAGAGAAGGAGAAGAAGGGCGGCCCAGCCTAAGCGCGTGAAGCGCTCCGGCCCCGCCCCCCGCCAGACACCAGCACAGCGCGGGCCGCACGAGCCGCGGCCCCGCCCCCTCTCCCAAACAACCACCGCCTGACAGACAAAAAAGGGCGGGTGCCGGACGGACATGGCGCCCGGACCCGCATCCCAACAAGGGCCACAACAGGTCCATGCAAACAGCGGGCTAGCGGGACGGCGCCACGCGCGCCAACCGGCCCTGCCCCCAGCGAAGGCAGCCACACTCACAAACACCGAAGGCCTGAGGTGAAGAGGCTCACCTCACAGTAACAGTAAAAAAAAACAGCCATACACGCGCCAACAACATCCCATAGGCGACACTAAGCTAGCACAAATGCACCCCCTCCCTCCCCCGGTAGCGCAGGGAGAAAGGACCAAGCGGGGAAGAAGGGCATCACCATAGGGAGAAACGGGACGGGGCATCCCAAATCCGGATCAACAGGCCGGACAACTGCGTTGCCCCATATTATGGGGTCAAGAGGAGGAGTCCAGCTCCTGAGCACCCTGTGGTGCCGTCTACCCTCGCCTGGCCGGCAGCTTAGGCTGAGAGACTTCCGTTACAATAAGGGGCATATAAAAAAGGCAGAGCAGAAATAGACCAAAAGGGGGGCCGGGGTGTTACCCCGGCTACCTGCAAGCAGGAGACTTCATTCTTTTGTCTTGTCGCCATCTTGCACAGGAGAACACTGGGAGATAAGTGGGAGGTCCCAGGTATTATAGACCAGGAGGGGCTCGTTTTTCAAGACTTCTCTGCAACATCGCCACCTGCAGGTGGATTAACCCAAGTGTAATTATTAAAGTTGAAGCGGGGTGTGTGACATACTTAGAATATAAAGTGGCATATGACTTTCATTGTTTTTTTAGCTGGTGATTCAGTAACAGTAACATTCGAAGGCTTTTTTCTCATGAATTGAATATTTTACTAACATGGGAATTTTTTCCAACTTTTATTGAATCAAGGCCAGAGTGTTGTAGTCCAAGATCATCTTAAAGCGGACCTTCACTCTGAATAAGAGTCTATCTTATATGTTTCCCACACCCTGTACATTCAAGCCGCCAAACAGGAAGTGCCTTCTGAATGTGCTGCTCTGCATTCTGGGACTGCTGACCTTTACCTGACCCCAGCTCTGCTCTGTCTGAGCAAACCACAGCTATAACCCCGCCCCCCTGTACCTTATCCCACTCTCTTCTCCTCAGTAAGTGTGATGCTTCTAAATCAAGATGGCGGCGCCCGTATCCTAAATTCCTGTAGAGTTGCAGCCCAGTGGGGGTAAGAATAATAAATTAGTGACTAAAAACGTAAGATATATTAATTTTAGATGCTGGAGAACCGTTACTTAAGAGTTTGGGTTTTTCATTAAATCATGCTGAAGGTCTGGTTTAATCACATTGCTGTCCATTTCAGCCTCACTATCTTCTACAGTTCATTTACCAGAACACGCCCAGCGCACACGTGGGCATTGTCAAAAATTGGAGGTTGGTCTTATAAAAAGACCAGCAAACAGGAAGATGGGCCACCCAATCAATGTGTTAATGTGTTAAACAAGACATACTGTGCCACCCTCCTCCAGCTGCACCGGTCACCTCTTCATTATGGGGCGAGTGACACACAAATTTCACCAGGGAAGAGTAAAATACGCAACACAGAGAGAAATGTGACGTGAAGCCAAGAAAATAAGTTACAGAACAGTATTTACTGAGAAATCTCTCCAAAATCACACTCGCCAAGCACCCAGAGGCATTCTGGGTAACCTAATTTGCATACAAGGGTAAACAACATAGCCAGTGTGAGCTGCTATTGCCCTCTAGCAGATGAGCTAGAAAGTACAGCCTCAATATTAGGCATAACTTGAATGTGCTAGTAGATCCCTGAGATGTCAGTAATGTTGTTTTTGTTGTAATATAATTGTTACAAAAAGGAATAATTAAAGATACATATTATAAGCCGTATATGATGATTTGAGAGACTACTAGCACTCTGCGTTTGCTTCTGCAGCAGATGGTTGGTAGAGCCTCTCAACTCAAGCCTGAAGGCTTAAAAAAAAAAAAAAAAATATATATATATATATATATATATATATATATATATATATATATATATATATTGCCCTCTAGAGAATGGACAAAAAATACAGCCTCTGTAATAATGAGCCTTCGCAATATTTCCCTCACAGGCTTCTCAAATACACAGTAAGCCAAAAAAAAAAAGTCGTGGTCCAACAGGCACATAACGAATACGAATACTTTATTGACCGCCAAGTAAGTACAGGATACAGACAAGGAATGCTTCTTGGAAGGGAGGTACCCTGTTAGAGCTATAACATTAAATATAAAAAAAGGAACATTTTAACATATTATACATATAATATTATGCTGCACCTACTTATTAGGGCAGGTCCTCACTCTGTGGTGACCTGTCCTAGTTCAACAAGCGTCCTTCCGTCGGGCGGGTGGTGCGTCACTGCTGTGCGGCTGCTGCTGTCTAGGGCGCTCTGTGGCTTATAGAGGCGCCCTAGACAGCAGCAGCCGCACAGCAGTGACGCACCACCCGCCCGACGGAAGGACGGGTGCCTCTCTCCGTACTGTCTCATCTAAAAGTAAGTGTAATACTATTAGACATCTCAGAGAAATTACTTATATAGATCAAAACGCTAACTGAGGAATATACTATCCTCTTTTCTTAAAGAAAGAGATACGCTGAAAGACGGGAGTTCTCCCCTCAACTGACTAATTCTAAGATAGAAATCTTTTACACCTATACATGTGATGAAAACAATGGAATAAACTATATCAGAGGAACTTACCGCCCTCCTCCTTTAAACAGACAGAGTCACCATAACCTGTATACACCATACAAATAAGGTAAAAAAGGTTATTTATTACTTAGAGAATGATTATATTGGCAATAAATAGCATATGACTATTACACTTACTCTTGGAAAAATCTTTTCATGTAGATAAAAATAGAACATTGATATGAGGATACCAGTGGTACTAGTGATTTCTGATTACCAATTACTATAAGGTATGCCATCAATAATATCACAAACGATTCTAAGCACTGTTTTGTTTAAGCACCGTTTATGTGAACATATAAATTGAACTAAATTACTGTATTTACAACAGATGACATATGGTCAATTACACTGAAGAAGCTAATTGCGAAACGCGTATGTAAAAGGCCATCAGATAAATTATATTTCCTCAATTTACCACAATCTGAGAACGTATGATGAAGTTTACCATCAAATATATATTTATAAATCAATGATTGGAAATATGTGTAAATATGGTACTAACAGTACTAAATGCATTGTATATTTTTGAAAACGAATAAATGAAGTTTTAAACCTATTTTATCAAGTATGGTACTGAAAGAAAAAAGAATATAACAAAGACCATAAATGAGAGGAGGATAAGGGACATCCTCCAGGAGGGGCCTAAACTACCTCAAACACAACAGGTCCTGGTCCAATTGTCCAAAAAACAGGACACTAGGACACAGCACCAGTTTCCCCCAATTCTATGTATATATAGAGGTAGAAAGTCCCCGTATACAATTAAATACCACACAACTAATCTAAATAAATATACCAGTAAACTTTGTAAGGGGTATTCCCCTTCCCCCCCTCCTTATTGGAAATAAAGGGGCCCAGTTTTACTCTCTGGGTCCTGTTCGTGAGGAAGTTGGTAATCCATCCAATTAAACTTGGTGAGATGCCCAGTGCAAGCATTTTCCCATGGAGAATTTGTGGGTCAATGGTGTTGAAGGCTGATGAGAAGTCTACAAATAATTATCTGGTGTATGTACTGGGTCGATCTACATGGTCCAATGTGAGCTTGATTGCCAGATTGACTGCGTCTTCCGCAGATCTGTTTGCTTTGTAAGCAAACTGCAGTGGATCCCACTGGGAGCCAATGGCCTCCTTGAGGAATGGTATGACCAGTTGTTCGAAGACTTTCATGACCACTGGGGGCAGAGCAATGGGTCTATAGTCATTCAAGGCTGAAGCTGATGACGACTTTGGGATTGGAATGATGACTGAGTTCTTCAGACAGTCAGGGACTATTCCAACCTTGAGTGAGCTCCTGAAGATGCCAGTGAGGACTGGGGCAATCTGTTCTGCACATACTTTAAGGCAGGTTGTTAAAATTTCATCAGGGCCAGATGCTTTCCTGGTGTTGAGCGTCAGTAGAATCTTCTTGACATCTGACACTTCAAGGTTCAGTGTGGGGAGGGGCTTGCAGGCCCTTTTCCAGGCTTCATTGTGTCAAATCGACTATAGAACAGATTGAGTTCTTCAGCGAGCTTCTTGCTAGGATTGATGGAAGGGGTGGAACCCTTGAAGTTAGTGATATGCTTTAGGCTATACCAAAGTACTCTGGAATTAGCTGAAGAAAATTTCTCCTCTAATGTGGTTGAGTAAGACCTTTTTGCAGTTTTAATCTCCTTTGTAAGCAGATTCCCTTAATTTCCTATATTCATTGAAATTGCCATGTTTGTGGGCTGCCTCCTTTTTCATCCTAAGGGCTTTGATTGAGCTGTTGAACCATGGTTTGTTGTGCATGTCCCCACAGAATTTGATGTAAAACGTGACCTTATCGGTCCAGTCACTGACGTTTCCGAGGTTCGCAAAGACCTCCCAGTTGGTGAAATCAAGGCATGCTTGTAAATTAGATTTTGCTTCCGCTGTCCATTTCTTTGTAGTAATAAGAGAAGGCTTGCAGGATTTCAGTTGCTGTCTGTATGCTGGTACCAGGTGGATAAGGGCGTGATCAGAATGGCCAAGTGCTGCTTTGACTATGGGTTTGTAGGCTCCTTTGATTGTAGAATAGCAATGGTCTAAGGAATTCACACCTCTGGTGGGACAGGTAATGTGCTGGATGAACTTCGGAAGTTCTAACTTGAGCTTGGCCTGGTTGAAGTCACCCAATATGGGGTATATAAGGGCCTAGGGATGTTTCTTTTCGCATTCGATAATACAGTCAACCAATTAATCTAAGGCGGATTTAACAGATCCTTGTGGAGGAATGTAGACACCGATCAAGATAAACGAGGAAAATTCCCTTGAAGCAAAGAATTGCTGAATTTGAGAACTCTGGATAATTGTTGCACAGAATATGTAGTTCCTTTATTTTGTTGGGAAGTGAACGCAGATTGGCCAGGTGTATGGAAGGAAGGGCCGAACGCAGACCCCTCCTTTTTTGTCTAACCAAGACCCCTGCTCTTTTTCCCCTTCGCCTCCGTTTTACCCAGAGCTTGCGGCCTGTCTTGGCGATGTGGTCCATAACAAGGACCCTGAGGGCAAAAAAAGATGGCCATCTGGGTACGATTGTATTTAAGAGTGTTTCCCTGGAGTATGTGAGGCACACCAGATGGAAGTTGGGATAGTTTTAGGACCTGTTGAGGATAATGTGCCAATCAGTTGTTGGCTCTTTAATGTGTAACCAGCTGGTTACGGGAAGTGACTCTTTAAATGTGTTACCCAGCAGGTCTGGGAGATGTCTCTGTAAACCTTTAAATGCCAGCCATGTAAAATTTACGTGGTTGCTTCTCCTCCACTTAAGTGCCAGCCACGTAAAATGTACGTGCCTGGCATTTATCCCTGCTAGCGGGCAAAAAAAAAAAAAAATACTCACCTGACCCCTCGTTGGATCCGGGCGGGTCTCCTCTTTAATTTGGTGCCATCCGATCCCCCGTGGGGGCTCGGATGGCTCCAGGAGAGCCCCCGGAATAGGCTGCCCCCCCCGCTTCTGCTAACTGTAAAAAAAATAAATAAATAAAAATAACATTCACTTAACTCTCCTAACACTTAACTCTCCCCTTTCCTCCTCGATGGCGGCCGCCATCTTGCCGCTAAGCCCCGCCTCCTTGGGGGGGTCATCCCGGCCCCGATCACCGGCTTCAGCTCTCTCAGCTGTCAGATGCCAGTGATCGGTGCCCGGGGAAGGAGGTGGCAGGAGATCCTCTGATCTCCTGCCTCCCCCTTCTCTGGATGCCGATCACCGGCATCTGTCATCAGAGCGACGAGGGACAAGAGCTTACAATCGGCGGTAAGTACAGTAAAATTTTTTTTTTTTTTTAATAAAATACTTTTATTACTTGTGCGGTGTTTTTTTTTTTCACAGTTAACCCTTTGTGAGCTGGTAACCCCTTATACCAGTTCACAAGGCTCTGGGTCTGGCAAGTCACCTGCGGCTAGTGGGCCCCTGCGCCCTGTTCTACAAGCCCCCATAGCTGGCCTGGGTCGGTAATGCTGGGTAGGGGGGACCCTACGTCATTTTTTCGGGGGGATTTTTAAGGGTTTTTAACCCTTAAAATTCCACAAAAAAAAATGGGGTCCACCCCCCCCCCCCCCCCCCGGGAGGGGGGACCCTGTGTCATTTTTTTTAATTAACCCTTTGTGTTCTGTCATCCAGCAGCTATAAAAGGCTTCTAGCAAGTGAGCAGAAGCCAGTGATCGCCGAAGGACAGAGTGCTCCAGTATGGATGGGAGGTAAGTATTGAAAAAAAAAATAATAATAAAATATTTTTTCTCTGTGTGGTGTGTTTTTTTTACATTTAACCCCTTGTGAACTGGTAAGGGGTCCATGAGACCCCTATACCAGTTCTCAAAGCTGGGGGGATGGCAAGTCACCTGCGCTATCCGGTGACTTGCCATTAACCCCCGGCACCCCCATTACCTGCCTCCCCAAAGGCAGGGGGGGGGCAGAAGAGCCCGTGGCCATGGGCTATGCGGGCTTGTAGCCTGCAGGGCCAGGGGCCACAAAAGCTGGCCCCTGCGCCCTGTTCCTACAAGCCCTGCATAGCCGGTCCTGGGCTGGTTACTTTGAGTAAGGGGGGCCCCCATGTCATTTTTTTTTTATTTTTAAGGGTTTTTAACCCTTACAAATCCAAAAAAAATGCCCCCTCGATTTAACCCTTTGTAGTGTGGATGGTAGTTGTATTTTATTTGTAAATGTTAAAAATTACTTGTTTCGGTAGAAATGGGGCTTTCACATGCAATATGGTTTTCCCTAATAAAATACATTTTTTATTTAAAATAAAGGAGGCAATTTTCTTTAAAATTTTTTATTTATTTATTTTTTTTACTTAATACATAAAATTAATAATAAATAAAATTTACAAACAAGACATTTCATGTTAAAGCCTAAACTCTGCTGCTAAAAAATATATATATAATTTTCCTGAAAATTCCAGCAAAAATGTCGCAAAACATGGCGCAAAATGGGGAAAAATGACCTGTCAACAGAGGGTGACAAAATCTCAAGTAGGCTGTCAATTAAAAGGGTTAATAGTACCTCTGCATGTTGGGTATTGTTCTGTTCGGGGGACCTTGCGCTTTCAGACTTAGCTTGTTTTTTCTTGTTTGCATATTTATATTTTAGGAAAAGGTGTTTTTTATTCAGCTTTTTTATAAATTTTTTAGGGAAACCCTGCGCAACCAAAGAATTCTTTAAGGTAACAATTCCAGAAGATGCCCACTACAACAAACTGGGTACGCTTAGAAAGCTTAACATGTATACTTTCAGGGAATATATGGTTTATGGGGGATATTCCAAATGTAAAGGGTTGTTTTGGTTGAAAAATCGCAAGGTGCGCACTTTGTCTGCAGAGCTGAAATTTCCAAGAAAAATTACCGTTATGCTCATGCTTTACTTTGGGGTGTTTGGCAACTCTTCCCTTGACAGTAACTATGCATGTTGGGTATCGTTCTGTTCGGGGGATGTTGCTTTTTCAGATTATACTTGTTTTTTCTTGTTTGTATATAGTTTTTTTTAAAGAAAATGTGGCTTTGATTCTGCTTTTTTATCCTTTTTTTAGGGAAACTCTTTGCAACCAAAGAATACATTGAGGGATTACTTCCAGAAAACTGTGGCCACATCAACAAGCCTGGTACACCTAGAAAGCCTGAGGTGTATACTTCCAGAGAATATATAGTTTGTGGGGGGTATTTCAAATGTAAAACTGCAAGGTGCGTATAGCGCATATCACAGTTTTTCTGAAAATCCCCTAAAGCTCTGTTTCAGTTTGGGGGAGTCTCCTGGGCTGGAAAGGGTGTCTACCAATACATATGTGGTACTGCTGTAACCAGGAGAAATTGGGATTTCACACGCAATAAGATTATATTGACAAACTTACATTTTTTATTACAAAAAACACTACAAATTGTAAAAAATAGATTTTTTTTTATTTTTTTGCACATATTTCGCCAAAAAATATTGAGAATACACCTAAAAATGACAAACAAGACATTTCATGTTAAAGCTCAGACTCTGCTGAAAAAAACAATATATTACTTTCCTGGGAAATCCCTGGAAATCCCTTCAAAAATCACATTTGAACACGGGGAGTGCAAAATAGTGCAAAATGGTCTGGCAACAAAGGGTGACAAAAACTCCAGGTAGGCTGGCACTTAAAGGGTTAAATATGTTACCCAGCAGGTCTGGGAAGTGACTCTTTAAATGTGTTACCCAGCAGGTCTGGGAAGTTAAATGTGTTACCCAGCAGGTCTGGGAAGTGACTCTATAAATGTTACCCAGCAGGTCTGGGAAGTGACTCTTTAAATGTGTTGTCCAGCAGGTCTGGGAAGTGACCATTTTAAATGTGTAGCATAGCAGGTCTGGGAAGTGTCTCTTTAAATGTGTTGTCCAGCAGGTCTGGGAAGGGACAATTTTAAATGTGTAGCATAGCAGGTCTGGGAAGTGTCTCTTTAAATGTGTCTCCCAGCAGGTCTGGGAAGTGTCTCTCTAAATTTGTAACCCAGCTAGGTCTGAGAGGTGTCACTTTAAATGTGTTGCTCAGGTCTGAGAGGTGTCACTTTAAATATGTATCCCAGCTGGTCTGTGAACAGACGCAATTAGCTGTGTCTGAGTCTCACCTTCTGCTGAGTCATGCTCTATGCCAAGCCGCACACACCACCGCTGATTCCCACCGCCTCGCTGCTCCACTCCCGCCGATGCCGCTGAGACCGGGGGTTGTGACCACACCGGGATCCAGAAGGTCTGGGGGACCCAACATTGTTACTCCTTATTTATTATTTTTGTCTATTTATAAAGCGCTGTTGCATTCCGTGGCGTCGTACAAGGTAAAAGTACAAGGTAAATACATTTTTTTAGTTTAATCTCTTGTTTATTAAGATTTTCAAATATGAAGACAATAAACAATACAATACAAGTATAGAGGAATAGACAATACAGACAAAGAATCAATCCGGGCTCCCACTCCACCCTCACCTCCAGATGCAGCTGGGGCATCGCCAAACCCTCCACCCCCCCCCCCCCCGGCCACCGACGTGCCACCCCAATAAAACAGTTTGCAAACCAACAATACCTCATATGTGCATCTCGTGCCTCCGATGGTAAGAGTCGGAGTTTCCAGGGAGCGAGATAACCAGTCGTTTATGGTAAGGCAAGGGTCGCCATCGAGAGAAGTGCCCTACGTCCTGTTGGGCACGCACTGTTGGACGTGTTAGGCGGGAGCCATCTGCATTGCATCATATCAAACCAAGCCGCCCGCCCTCGGCACCCGGAGCTCAAGCCGTGAGCCGCGGGCTTCCCTCTCCGCAAGCCACCGGAGCGGCAAGGGAGTCTGGGGCGTATGGGCCCTATCGGTGCATCCACCGCGGGGCACTGGACATGACCGAGGAGAGACCAGGGGAGGCAGATCAAGACGAGATGGGGGGAGGAAAGGAAACCCATCATGCATATAAGGGGTGAAAGGGAGAAAACTGCAAGAAGACAAAAGAGGAAAGGGGAGAAGAAAAGAAAGAGGGAGGGAAGGAATGAGGGGAGGGGAGGAAGGGAAGGACAACAGGAGGGAAGGGGTGGAATGGACAGGGTAGTGGGGGTAGGGCAGTAAGAGGGACCTCATGCCGACGGATCACCCCAGTCCCACCCACAATGTGTATCATCCTCAGCACCCGTCCATCGCTGCCTTGTCCGACTCCCTGAATCTGATCCAATTCATCCAGGTTGTCCAATGCACCTCCATTCCCCCTCCACCATCCGTCATCAACTCCTCCATCCTCAAAATGTGGTCCATTTCAGCGAACCATTCCGCCAAACTTGGCGGAAGAGGCGACTTCCAATGCCTGGGGATGATTGACCTTACAGCCTTCAGGAAGTATTTAAGGACTCCTTTCTTAGCCTTGGCAATTGAGCCAGGAATCAGGGAGAGCAGAGGGACTCTCGGGTTGTTCGGTACCACAGGGATCCCTCCACCCCTGTATGGATCTTGAGAACCGTATCCCAAAGCTTCTTGATCGGGGGGCATTCCCACCAAATGTGCAAAATCCCACCTCGGGGTGTTCCGCACCTCCAACAAGCATCCAATCCCCCGGACGAGTACGAGGCAATGTCCATTGGGCACCTGTACCATCTTGTGAGGACTTTGTAATTTTTTTCCCGTGCGGAACTGGCTCCTGCAAGCTTGTGTGTCAACGTAAATATCTTCTGAGTTTCTTCCCCAGTTATCGCCATCCCCAGATCCCTTTCCCATTTGGACATGAATTCCAGCTCCGAAGTATGCCTGGCGGCTACCAAAATACTGTAAAAAGCTGAAATCACATGTTCCAGTGGCTGCGATTGTGTGAGGCATTCCTCCAGGGGTGTAAGGGGTAGAGATGCTTTGCTAATGTGCCCTCCTGAGGCAAGGAACGCCTCAAGCTGCCAATGATGTAACCAGGACAAGTGGCTACCTCCTTTCTGTGCCCTCATTTCTGCTAGGGAGGGCAGTCTCCCTCCTATCAGAATGTCACGCAACCTAGTGTCTTCTGCCTCTCGCCAGATCAAAAATCGGGAGGTGTTCTGTCCCGGTGCGAACTCCGGATTATTAAACAGTGGAGTGAGAGGTCCAGGCCTAGTTACCAATTCCCCCTGTCGATGCAGTCTATCCCAGTTAGAAAGAAAATGCTGGGTCAGATAAGGAAACCCTTTTCTGCTGGCATCCCCCACGATGGAAACCCACAGAAGGGAGCACGGGGTAAAACCCCAGGATATCTCGCTCCAGCTGGACCCAGAGCTTGTCCTCTCTCCTATACGTCCAGTCTGCCATCCTTGTAATGACAGCTGCAGCGTGATAAACCCTTAGGTCCGGGGCCCGGTTCCGCCTGCGCTCTTTGGTCTGGCCAATATATTAAATCTAATGCGTGGCTTCCGCGAGCCCCAAATGAATTTCAAGAATTCCGCTTCTACTGTTTCGAAAAAATGTCTGGGAAGCATGATCGGTATTGTTTGGAAGAGATACAGAAACCGAGGGAGTATATCCATCTTCAGGATGTTGATCCTTCCAAACCAAGAATATCGGCCTCTATCGTATTTTGTAAGGTCTTGGTGAACCTTAGCCTGCAAAGCCTTGAAATTTAGCTTGTATAGGTTGTTTAAATCAGACTGGATGAGAGCACCAAGGTACTTTATTGAGGTGGGTTGCCACTTAAAGGGGAAACTGCTCCGGAGCCTCTCCACCAGGGGCTGTGACAGAGTAAGATTCAACGCCTCTGACTTTGCGTAGTTAATACAAAAATTGGACAACTGGCCGAACCGCTCAAACTCCTGCAGAACTGCCGGGAAAGATATGGCCGGAGATGTTAGGTGGAGGAGCAGGTCATCCGCAAAAACCGAGGCCTTGTATTGTCTTCCTCCACATTCAATCCCCTTAACATCTGGATTGTTCCTGATGGCTATCGCTAAATGTTACATAGTTAAGATATACAGCAGGGGTGAGAGAGGGCAACCCTGACGCGTGCCATTTGTGATTGTGAAGGGGTTTGATAACACTCCATTGGTTCTGACACTGCCGAGGGTTCCTGATATAGTGCCAGGATCTTGGAGGTGAGAATAGGTCCCAGGCCAATCTGGGAGAGAGTTGCCCTGAGGAAGCGCCAACTCACCCTATCAAACGCCTTCTCGGCGTCGCAGGACAGAACACATGCCTGTATGCCGTTCTTGTGCACAGGAGCAATGAGGTCCAGTAGTTTATTGGTATTGTCTCTGGCTTTGCGGCCAGGGACAAATCCTACTTGGTCCAGATGTATCAGTTGGGAGATCAATGGTTTGATTCTAGTTGCTATAACTTTTGCGAAAAAAATGTTAGGTCAGCATTTAGCAAGGAAATGGGCCTATAGCTGCCGCATACCGAGGGATCCTTGCCTGGTTTAGGAATCACTGTAATAGTGGATTCCAGGGCCTGCTTTGGGAAAGGGCTGTCCGCCCCTATATGATTGAAGGCTCTCACCAACCAAGGAACGAGCTGAGGGGCCAGAACCTTAAAAAATCTTGGGGTGAAGCCGTCGGGTCCCGGGCTTTTCCCCGCAGGGGCCTCCTTAATGGAGTTCAGGACCTCCGCCTCTGAGAATGGCACCTCCAAGTCCGTCGAGGACTCCTCTGAGATTGTTGGAAGTGGCGTCTCTGCTATATAATTATTTATATTCGTCTCCAACGCTGCGGCCGAAGCAAGTGTGAGGTCAGGCTGGAGGTTATACAAGCTGCTGTAAAAGCTTCTAAACACCTCTGGAATCTTAGCTGGGTCTGTGACGCTCTCCCCTTTTCCCGTGCTGATGCTTGGGATGAACGTTGCTGCCGACCTGCAGTGGAGTGACCTGGCTAAAAGCCTCCCGCACTTATTAGCGTGTTCATACATTGTGGCACGTCGCCTGTATCTAAGATGAGCTTGATCCTAAAGTTTGAGTAATTTATTCCTGTTGAATGAAAGCTTCGCGAGCAATTCCGGCGTGAGATCTTGCTTGGGCCGAGACTCCAGGTCACAGATGGTTTGCAGCGTCTTGGTGATCAAAGCCGCTTTCTCGCGTTTCAACCTTGCACCCTCTTGAATAAAGACACCCCTGAGAACACATTTTAATGCTTCCCACTGGATTGCTGGCGTGCAGTCATCCCGACCGTGGTCGGCTGCAAAATTAGTGATGGACTCCTTCACTCTGTCCTTACAAACCTTGTTGTTCAGGAGATTGTCGTTGAGGCGCCAGTTCCAGCATTTCGGAGTTGCGTTTGGTAGGGCAAAGGATACAAAGACCGGCGCATGGTCCGACCACAGAAAGGGACTCAAGGGGCCATTGCAGGGCATGATGGCTTAGAAGGATATAGTCGATACGACTATATGACCCGTGTAAGGGTGAGAAGTATGTGTAATCTCTAGCCTGTCCATGTTCCAACCTCCATACATCCATCAGCCACATGTCATGCAGCGCCTTCCACAGGGACTTCAGCCTTCCCAGGGGCACTGGGATGAGGAATCCAAAGAGGGATTCAACGTAAGATTGAAGTCTCCCCCAAGAATCAAGATTCCGTCCGCGAACTCCTCCAATTTCCTGAGATACTTCTGGAGTGTCCCAGCCTGGTCGTAATTCGGTAAATACATATTCGCCACTGTGTAGGTTTTTTGGTGTATCTGCACCTTGAGAAAGAGAAATCTCCCCTCGGGGTCTGCAGGTGGGCCACCTCCGTAAAGGGCAGGGATTTGTGGATTGCTATAGATGCACCCCGTGATTTGCTTTGTGGATTGGTACTGTGGTACCATGATGTGAAGTATCTATGACGCATGTTGGGTACCTTACTCTCCTGAAAGTGGGTCTCTTGGAGAAGAAGAATGCTCACTCTTTGCTTGTGTAGATCATATAGGACCTTGGAGCGCTTTTCCGGTACATTGTATCCTTTAATGTTCAGAGAGCAGACTGTCAGCTTAGCCATCCCAAGGGAGAGGCGCCGGACCGGAAGCAAGCCCGGGCCACACCGACAACCCAAGACACCAGGTATATGGCCTGGTAGGGGACGGGAAGTGAAAGCAGGCGACCCGGCGGCAAGAGGGAACTGGCTAGGCCAAGGAAGGGTTAGAGGAGCAAGATCTGTGGAGTGGAAGAGAAGGAAGAGGGGAAAAGGTAAGAGGGTGATGAGGTTAGGGCTAGGTGGGCAGGGGCAAAGTACTAGCAAGAAGCCTTGCGGTACACAAGAACCACGAGCACCCTCGTTTCCCTGTTTAGGGCAGCGCCAGAAAGAATGGGGCAGAACCCAACCAAGGACACCTAGTTTGGGGGAGTGTAAGACGAGAACAGTATAGGCGTAGGAGATGCACACACTGAAAAAGATTGGCACATCATACACGGACTAAAAAAAGAATACATTTTTATAACGTTAGGAAAGGCACAAACAGCAATGCAACATTATGCCCCTCGATTCAAAGAGCAAAAGTTAATTGATTTCGGATCGAGAATCGTAAGTTTGGGTGGGTGTTAGTCATTTTTTCCTGTTTTTTTTGCCATTTCCGACTTGCACGAGCCTACGTACGAATTCGTATATGCTCTTACGATCATCGCAAGTTCGTTCCTAAATTTTAGGATCAAAACGTAAAACTTAGGATCAAATCCTAAAACTTAGGATCAAAACGTAAAACTTAGGATCAAAACGTAAAACTTAGGATAATTGGATGTGTTTAGGTGTGATTCAGAGAACAGTTTTCCAACCTCTAAATACGTTTTAAAAGAAAGCCACTGCCGACACCTTTTAGCAGTCGGATTGCTGTTCTTGAACAGGTTTTTTGGCTATGTGGAGGAGTCTGCGCGTCTTGAGCTCCAATGAACTGCATGTATCAGCATGGCCGAGGCCATAAATTGTATAGCAATGCATACCTGATTCATGTATGCCTTATAAAAGCATTTTAATGTGGACCTTAATTAGTCCTTTGCATGTAAACCTTTATTTTGCAATACATCCATATATTTGCGTTAATTAAAGAAACTTATGTCCTTTGTTATTTATTTTTAAATTGATGTACTAGAATAATATTTTTAGATTGAATTTATTGGTGTAGTTGTTTACCTTTGCTTTGTTTAATTATTTAAGCTCATCTTTGGTCAGATGCATCGCACTTACTGAGGAGAGGAGAGCGGGATAAAGTGCAGGATGTGGGTTACTGCTGTATTTTGCACAGACACAGCAGAGCTGGGGGCACGGAAAGGTCAGAAATCAAAGAATCCAGAGCAACACAGTCACAAGGCCCTTTCTGTTTGCAGGCTGCCCGATAATACCTGACCCGCCATCTTGGCTGTTTCTAGACTCATAACATACAGAAGTTGCTGGGTGTTTTTTTATATTTGAGAGCAATCTGTATGGAGAGGGTGTGGGTAACCACACACAAAATTTTAAGTTGTACCATTTGAAGCCAAAATATTAAAATTAAATCCACAAGTAAAAAATGCAAGTTAACTAAAAATTTAACAAAGTAAGATTTACTTATGCAAATGCATTCATTAATGGTTGGTTACTACAAAATGAAAGAAAAATAAAAGACCAAATATTTAGAATGCACTTTAATGAGGTAAGTTTGTAGTGCGCAGCCGCAAGATCAGAAGGATTTACGTCCAGACAAAAAAGGAAAACCAACCTGAGAAATGAAACGGAAAATTCAGGATGGAAACTGACATAGGTCTGATTCCCGAACTGCCATACGAACGGACGTACATTTTAGGATAGAAACGTATTTGCTTATAGAATCACTCGCAAGTTCATATGAACGCACGAGCGTACGGGAAAAATAGGATGATCAGCACCAAAATCCAAGCTGTTACATGTTTCTTTGAATCGACCCTATGGTGTCTTGTGAGCACGAGGTCCACCCTCCATGGGCGCCACGCATAGACATGGGGGAATGTCCCCCAAGTCTCACCGTAACTGAGCCCGGACCCCACCGCCCAATGGGGCGGGGGGTGAGGGTCGACGGCCCGGGCCACCACCCAGCCTCGGGGGGCCACGGGCACCCCAATCGCCAAGGGCAATTCGCCAGGCCCCGGACCCGGAAGACACACATATCTATCAATCAACATAAACATTTTCCCAGGCTGGACAGCAGCCCGGGAACAAGTGCAAACAACATTTCAACTTCATATGCTTTAACATTTTCCAACCTGTAGGCGCCCCCCATGCAAGGGAGCACACCCAAAAACGGGCCTATGCGCGATGCCCGGCTGAGCGCCACTCCCCGCAAACCGGGGAGGTGCGCCCCGCCCAGCCACCCGCGCCCCCCACAGGCAACTCCCCCTCGAGTTTCTGAAGGTCCCCGCCCCCGACCTCCCGGAGCCCCGTACTGTCTTGTGGAGTAGCCTTCCCCTAGGAGGGGAGGCCTGAAAGGCAGTTAGTCCCCACAGGTCCAGCGGAGGGGGACGGTTGACGTTCATCAATCAGAGCCGGCGGAGCGGTCCTCCTCCAGGGGCCAAGGCGAGGGATCACCCCGGGGGGCCCCACGATAGAGAAAAGTCATGGCCCCAAGATAGTCCGTTTCGATTAAGCTTTGTTACCGGGCAGGGGGCCCCGGCGTCTCGAGGCTCCCCCCTCCCCCCCAGGTGGACCGCGCGCCCCCCTCACTCTTCCCCGTCACGTTGGAGCTCCAGGGTCGGCGCGAGCCAGTCCGGGACCCGGATTGGGTCAGCGTTGTTATGCAACAGAATTTTTAGATGTAATGTATATATTTTATTGAAAACATGACATGGTAGAAGCTTTTAAGTTGCTGACTTGGTTTTACTGGGTTGACTCAAACATTGAGATATACAGCTCTGTCCTTGTCATAAAAGCTGCCATTGTCTATGTGTGAGAATGTGTCTATTTACATCTGCTTGCTAAATTTACATCTCCGGTCTTTATATTGCTATATATTTATTACTGTTTACCTCAGCTGTCTAAATACGAAACTGAGAGGGTATTTGATCCTCAAATGTCTAGTCAGCAAATAACAGCTGGCTTTGCCTCCTTAAAAAGGGGGCCAGAGTGCTGTGAAAAGGGGGAATTAACCTGTGTTTTGAGACGTCTTAACACAGTGTGGTCTCTGCTTTTCGCCGTACTTCTCTGGCTGATGCTTAGGCAGATGATGATAGAAGCCCGCTCTGTTTCGTGGTGCCGATTTCCCATTCAAGTTCCCATTGGAAAGGTGATGTTACTGAATGGTGATGCTGTATTAGTGTGTGGATATTAGTGTGCGCTACCTGTGTCAGGGACATAGTGTTTTCCCACAAACCCCTTGTCTGTCGCCTCCCCTGCTCCTGGCTAATGAATCTCGACAATGGTTATTTCTGTGGTGATGTCATATGTATCCCACTAAGTTTTAAGCTATTTATGACTGCGTGGTGACGTTTTCCTGTATTTATATGTATTTTTACCTTTGTTAAGCTTTCTTTCTGTACATAAGTATATTGTATATATATTCTTTTTATATCTTATTTAGAATAAAATAATATTCTTTATTGGTTATGCTCTGATCTCTTTAAAACAATATAAAGAACCTGCATTTATATTAGTAGCCCTGCCCTGGGCACTAATTAGTAAAATATCTGGTATTTGGGTGTGTTTTGGCCACCAGCAAAACATTTGGCGACGAGGATGGGATGTTGTAGAGATCAGCATAACAAATAGAATATACTTATTGTGTCTTTATATGCTGCAAAGTGTTGCAAAGTTTGAGAATTTGTTGCAGAATCAGTTGATTAGTTACTTAGCCACCATGATGAATAGGTGTGATGTTGGTGCTAATGCTGATGTTATTGATGCATGGATTTTGAAACGCATTAAGCGCTATGGAGGTCCATTTGAACTCCCTGATGATGCTAGACAATCATGGGTATTGATGCAGGAGTTTTTGAAAACAAATGTTTTTGATGTTAAAATTTCTGAGAGCAAAATGAAAGGCTGGGTAATGCAAGGCTTGTGGTCTTGCTGCATTGCTTTGGAGAATTCCATCCAAGCAAAAGATAATTTGATTAAGGATCTCCAAACAGAACTTATTGCTTCTCAAAAAAAGTTTGAGCTACTAGAACAAGTTTCCAGCAATGCGGATTTAAGGTTGCATGTGCAATTGCTGGAAGAGGCATCATTAGAAAAAGCAGATGTACAGCATAATAAGCCCTCTTCAGTTATGCCAGCTGCTCCCCCTGCTACATGTTTGAAAAGCAGTGGCACAGATGTGCACACAGCAGCATGCCACCTTAGACCACATACGCTGGAATCTAGTATTATCAAAGAGCCAAGGGTGGTTCAGAAGGTTTGTGAGACTCGCCCCATTGGGAGTATAAGTAAAAATATACCAGGGGGACTCTCAAGTTTTAGTATTACAAAAGAGGTTGTGCCCCAAACACAGTCTAGAATGCCTAGATCAGCAAATGTCTCTTCTGTACAGAGCAGAGACAATATCAAGAAAAAAAGAAATATGATGTGTAATTTGTGTGGGCAATTGGGGCATATATCTAAGTTTTGCCGCTCAGTGAAACAGATATGCGGTAATACACCTCAAAATTGTAGAACCTATAGAAGGGAATATGTGGTGTACTCTGCTAGGTGGAGCATTGCCAGACCCCAGCAGACAAAATTGCCAAGGGTTCATCAGCATGAAGGTAAATCTGCAAAGTATGTTCCATTTAGTGTCCTTAAGACTAAAAATGAATGTTTAAAATCTGAAAATCAGCAGCTTAGGCAGGATTTAGGAAAACTGTGGCAGCAATTTAAAGAAATCAGGGATGAGGTAGGTATGTTGGTGAGGGGAAGACTAGAAAATGAGTTAGGTACTGTCCAAAGGGTCCCTAGGACCCCAGTCAAAGGTTAGTAATGTTTTAGATTTTTGTCTTCTAGGAATAAAGAAACCAGGACCCGGCATAAAGATGAATTCGCTCTATCTCTGTCTCTTGTGTGTAACTAAATGTTTATTATTTGAGGACCTTAGCATTAAAGCTCCTATTTTTGCTCAAATGTTAAGGGGAAGCCTCGGAGGATATGATTTGATTTTTGCAGTCAGGTTGTCTAAAATTCCAAATTGAATTTTGTTATTTTTAAAATGCCTGTACTGCTAAGCTGGCGTGACAATGGGAGTGTCTCAAATAAGGGTAGATGCACTCCACATAATAGACAATCACTCGTTTTGTTTTTTGTTAGTGATTGTACAGACTGGTTAGATCGTACAAATCTGCCAGTCTGGGGACAGCCAGCATAGTTGTATTTTTATGGGATGGCCATTGAGACTGATCAGTTTTTGTGGTAGATCATAAAACTCAAAGCAGGGCTGATTGCCTGATTTTTACGGCCCTCCTTGGTTTTTCACACATGGCCTTTCCCAGGTAGTAACAATTGTTTGATTTTTGTTTGTCTCTCTTTACTATCTGACCCTGAAATAGTGGCAGAGAGAAAACCATAGTTAAATCCTTTTTTGGTTTAAAATTTAAGTTTTTTTTTTTTTTCTTCTTTTTTTTTTTGTGTATTTTTGATTGATTTTTATGTTTTGTTTTTTACAGTTTAGATACATTTTTGTGCTTTTTTGTTTACAATCACACATTGAAACTATTTGGCGTTTGTTTTTTTGTTTTTTCCATTTTGTGAAAAGCTGGGGAAATTTCTTGCATCAAATGGATCTTATGCTCTGTAATGATTTACAGAGTATTAGTTTGAATGCAGTAATGATTCTTCTGTAATGAATGATGATTTAGAAAGACCTACCAGAGTGATTTTTTTTTTTTTTTTTGAAAGACACACACGAGTGTGTCAGTGTGAGTTTTTGAGGAACACAAAGGAGGGAGTTCCCCCCCCCCACCTCTTCAGTAAACAAAAGGTGAAAAAATGTGATTGTAAAAAGACTGAACTGTCTAAAAGTAAATGACTTGAAAAATAAAGCTAATAGAGCTTCAGTTTTCATTGGAAATAAACAAAGTACCTTTTAAATCAAGGGGCGGAGAGTGACATATTATTAATGCTTTACAAGGCACTAGATATACTGTACTTGTAATATTGATTATGTGTGTTTTGAAATTGAAATTTGAAATGATTATTTAACTCATGCATTCAAATTCATGGGTTGTTTGATTTATATAGATACTGTATGGGTGCAGGTTTTATATTTTCCTTGTGGGTGAAAAGTGCCCCATACTTGTTTTAGTTGAAAAGTTCCTCATACTTGTTCTGGTTAAAAAGTGCCCCATACTTGTTTTAGTTAAAAAGGTGCCCCATACTTGTTTTAGTTAAAAAGGTGCCCCATACTTGTTTTAGTTAAAAAGGTGCCCCATACTTGTTTAAAGTTCAAAAGGATTGGTTTTGGGTAAAAGGAGTTTAAAAACTGACTCCACTGGGTAGTTAAAAATAGGGGTAGTTAAAGGTTAAAGTTAGGTGTCCCATAGCCTAAAATATAGAATGCATAGAATAGATTTCCATGGGTAGCTAGGTGAAGCAAATAATAGAATAGTTTGTTTTATTATTTACCCTTGCAGAAATTTCTTTTGGTGTGTATGGGCCTTATTTTTGAGTTGTTGGACTGACTATAAGTAATGAACTGTCCTGATTCTGAACCGTCTCTAACACTCTTTCCTCTGACCACTCTCAGCTGCTACATCTGTGCAATTGCAACTGTGATTTTGCTCGCCCCTACCACTGCTGAAATGCTGTGATCCAGAGCTGCTTAACCCTCTGTGAGCTGCATACCCCCCCCCCCTACCTCCAATTCTGGCTTTGTATTGGTCTAGCACACCTGATGTCTACCGTGCTCTACTTGTCTACAAGAAGCAAAGCGACTTTCCAGAGGCACTAACCAGGCCTATCCACAGACCCCAGGCCTTTGTGTTTCAGTGAGCGTGTCCTCACCAAGAGTGTGTCCTCAGCAAGATGGAGTTCTACTGTCTTCGTTACAGACAAGTCAAACATAAGCCATGATGCTGAAGAGGAATGTAATTTGGGGGCCAGTCATGCGCAGCTAATCTGTTTGGGGCAAAGCTTCATGTGATATGATGATTAAATAATTGCACATATACAGTATAACTTTGTGAACTGCACAGGTCCTGAGGATAAAGAGACTTCAATATACAGCACCGACCCTGCTGTCCTGCAACTGTTGTCTGTGGAGAATTGCTACAGTGTTAAACTTTTTACAGTTTGGTCCAACATAAATGTTTTTGTTTTTTTTTATAAAAATGTTTTTGTTTTTACAGCCCTAACACTGGAGAATTTCTGTAGGGTAAATCAGATAGTTGATAGGCCATATTTAAGTTTTTCTTTAGCATAGATAAATAGGCCTTATAGCCCCCCCCCCCCCCCCCCCAATGAGATACGGCATAGATATAGATAACCAAGGGTGGTGGGACTGGTTCCTGTATTTTTAGGGTATCTCACCAGGGCCTATTTTTATCAGGTACCATGTTTGTTTTAAATAAATTATAAGGGTGGAATGTTATGCAACAGAATTTTTAGATGTAATGTATATATTTTATTGAAAACATGACATGGTAGAAGCTTTTAAGTTGCTGACTTGGTTTTACTGGGTTGACTCAAACATTGAGATATACAGCTCTGTCCTTGTCATAAAAGCTGCCATTGTCTATGTGTGAGAATGTGTCTATTTACATCTGCTTGCTAAATTTACATCTCCGGTCTTTATATTGCTATATATTTATTACTGTTTACCTCAGCTGTCTAAATACGAAACTGAGAGGGTATTTGATCCTCAAATGTCTAGTCAGCAAATAACAGCTGGCTTTGCCTCCTTAAAAAGGGGGCCAGAGTGCTGTGAAAAGGGGGAATTAACCTGTGTTTTGAGACGTCTTAACACAGTGTGGTCTCTGCTTTTCGCCGTACTTCTCTGGCTGATGCTTAGGCAGATGATGATAGAAGCCCGCTCTGTTTCGTGGTGCCGATTTCCCATTCAAGTTCCCATTGGAAAGGTGATGTTACTGAATGGTGATGCTGTATTAGTGTGTGGATATTAGTGTGCGCTACCTGTGTCAGGGACATAGTGTTTTCCCACAAACCCCTTGTCTGTCGCCTCCCCTGCTCCTGGCTAATGAATCTCGACAATGGTTATTTCTGTGGTGATGTCATATGTATCCCACTAAGTTTTAAGCTATTTATGACTGCGTGGTGACGTTTTCCTGTATTTATATGTATTTTTACCTTTGTTAAGCTTTCTTTCTGTACATAAGTATATTGTATATATATTCTTTTTATATCTTATTTAGAATAAAATAATATTCTTTATTGGTTATGCTCTGATCTCTTTAAAACAATATAAAGAACCTGCATTTATATTAGTAGCCCTGCCCTGGGCACTAATTAGTAAAATATCTGGTATTTGGGTGTGTTTTGGCCACCAGCAAAACAAGCGTCCAGAAAGGCAAAGAGTTGTGGAAGCTGTTCAGCTGTTTTCAAGGCAAAAGATCTTCCATTCCGGCGGACAATAAGGTAGAATGGGAACCCCCAACGATAGGAGGCCCCCTGTTGCTGGATCACCTCTAACAAGGGTCTCATCACTCGCCTCATCTGAAGCGTCCTGGAAGAAAGGTCGGGAAGAACCGCCACGGATGAGCCTTCAAATCTGATTGGACCTTTCTCCCACGCCTTTCTCAGGATGTCTTCCTTCTATTTGTAGTAGTAAATCCTGCAGATCACGTCTCTGGGTCGCTGCGGATCCACTGGTCTGGGGCCGAGGGCACGATGAATTCTGTCGATGACGATGTCGCTCGTGGGGGGGGAGCCCAGGATTGTATTGAAGATGATTTTTGCCGCGTTCTCCATGTCCAGCTGGGTGACCACCTCCGAGAGCCCCTGCAGCCTCACGTTGTTGCGTGTTCCGCGGTTCTCGAGATCGTCCAGGCTGAGATATAGGGCGGAAGTGTGTCTTCTCTCCTCCCGCTGCTGCTGCTCCAGGGCCGCCACTCTCTGGGCTAGTGTGGACTGACCTTGTTCAATTGAGTCCACCCTGTGGGAGACTTCAGAGATAGAGTTCTGCAGCGTTCTGAGTTCTCTCCGGAGGGTGTTCCCCATTTGTGTAATATAGCCATCAAAATTTGATCGAGAAGGAAGCTCTCGCAGGGCGTCTGAAATGTTGGAGCGAACTACTTCAGCCAAGGCCGAGATCAAGGACGGAGGCACATGTTGCAGCGCCGAGGGCATCCTGCAAGGGAGGACCGCGGACATCTCCATTGATGATCCGCTATCGCTTCTGGGGGGAAGGGCCTCGGGAGACCAACCACCATCCCCTCTTGTGAGCTCCTCATTCCAGGCCCGCTCAGGAGCCAGGCAGTGCAGCTGTACCGCGTTACCCCCGTTGCTGCAGGGGTATCCCACATTCGTTCTGCTGGGGCGGTTGGTGAGGCGACAGACGGACGCCAGGCACCGATGGCGTCCCGCCTCTGTGTCTCTCCCAGGAGGCCAGTTGAGTCATCTTGGAGCGTGGGGCAGCCCCCCTCAGCCCTCTCTGGCATCTGCACTGGGGCCCACGGGTCAGCGAGGGGGCTCAGACCCCGTGCTGGGGATGCATTTTGGTCAGGGGGGAAACTGACTCCCTCCTCCCCTGTCTGACCGGGCTTTACTCTCTGTCCAGGGGGGTTGTTGCTGTGTTTCACATTCATCTATGCATGGCCCTTTCCCCTCCCCTGCCTCCTCTGCTGTGCCCTCCGGAGCCCTTGATAGCTGGGGCGCAAGCGAGAGAGCGCGCCCTCCTCCCTGATGGACGGGAGAGGCCCCGCCGCTACTCCCCGCCACCCCCCTCACCTTTGCAGGCGGCGCCGCCTCAGCAATCTCCGCGGCGCCCGCCGCCTCTCTCTCCTCCTGCCCCGCGCGCAGGCAGAGGCCGGTGTTCCGCGAGGCTCCTGTACGGGCTCCCCGGAGACCATCCGCCGTAAGGTAGGGGACTTCGGTCCGGCCCCAGCCCCCTCCACCTCCACATGTGCTGTCCTCTGGCGCGTCGCCGCCATCTTGCTGGCACCTCTCTCCTCTTCCTCCCGGCCCGTCGCTCCGAAGAAACGAGAGATGGAGGCCGGCTGCTGCTTCTTGCCTGTGCCCGAGGGCTTCCCAAGCCTGGGCATGTAGGTATAGGGGTCGTCGCTGTGTGCTTTGGAATGCTGTCCGGGGTGTCCTTGTGCAGAGCTCCAACAAATCGCTGCCTACTCCGCCATCGGCTAGACACGCCCCCAAGGTAAATACTTTTAACCGAACAATGATGACAATGGATATAAAACACACAGTATCATGCATCCAATGTTAAAAACAATTACATAATCACATAGATGCCGGAATGTATTATGAGAGATCGCCCTGCCCTTGCATAACAACTATACAAAGGGAGAGAGGTTAAAGCAGAACAAAACCCACCAGAGACAGGTCTAGAATTTCAAAGATTTCAGGGGCGTCCGGTGGATTTTCAATGGGGCATCCTGAATAGAGGGGCGCCTCTGTATGAAACCCTCCAGGAAGTCCCCAAAAACTTCCTGGTGTGTCCCACTCTAATGCCAACCATGGCGGTTCGTGGAAGCCCCTTTAGGCATGGCAAGTGGTGGGGGCTCAGGGGCCTGCCTATAAACCATCCCTGCTGGCCGCGCATGCACTCCAGCTACCCACCATGTTCTCCCCATGCTTCCTCCTGTTGCCCATCATCTGATGACCGTGCCCCTTCCTGCTGCCCACCATACTCTTTCACCTTGCCACCTTGCTGATGTCCACCATGCCCTCTCACAGTGGCCCTTACCGATACCTACCATGCTCTCACCATGCCCTTTACTACTGCCCACTATACTCTAAATGTGCCCCTCCACCAGCCCACCATGCTCTCTGACGGTGCCCTTCCAGCTGCCCATCCTACTCTCAATGTGCCCCCTCCTGCTGCCCACCATGCTCTCACTGTGCCCCCTCTAGCTCCCCACTATGCTCTTACTGTGCCCCGTCTGCTGCCTACCATACTCTCACTATGCCCCTTCCAGCTGCCCACCATGCTTTCACTGTTCACACTCCTGCTGCCAACCATGCTATTATTATGCCCCCTCCAGCTTCCCATCATGCTCTTACTGTGCCCCCTCCTGCTGCCCACAATTAGAGATGAGCGAATCATTTCTGACGAACCCGAATTTGTTACGAATTCCATAAAATATTTGATTTGTTACGATTCAGAATATCGCCGCAATTCAATCGCTCGAATTGCTTCCTTAAAACTCCATTTACTGCTATACAGCCCATCTAAAATGGTGGATCCACATGTCAGGACATGTCCCATGGGGCAAGGAATGCTGGGTAGGTGTCACATGCTACCTATCAGCAGACAGGCTTACCGATGATGTCACAGCCCCATATAAACGGCGGCCATCTTGCGGAAGATCATTCTGACACTGTATTGCGGCCAGAGCAGATCAGGCAAGGATAGAGCCAGGGATAGATAGATAGATAGATAGATAGATAGATAGATAGATAGATAGATAGATAGACAGAAGAAGCAGAGTGAGGGGCAGACAGAGAAGGAGAGAGCCTGTGGCAGTGACAGATAAAGACAGGGACAGTTTACACTGATTTCATTAGCTTTCAAGCCTATTTAGTGTTAATAACACTCCTGCCTATTTAGCTTTTCCTTTATCTGGTGTCATTCTTTAAAAAGCGTGCTAGCATTAATATTTCAAGACTACCTGTCTAATAACTGTTTTGTAGCTACATTTTGAAAGCAAAGTCACTTTTTAAGCAAAATTTGCCTTTTGCCGGGTGGGGGGGCATCCCAAATACTAGCATAAATATTTCAAGAGTACCTGTCTATTAACTGGTTGCATTTTGTAAAGAAAGTCATGTTGTCAAATTGCCAGCAGCCATTGCCTTTAACTGGGGGGGGGGGGGGGGGGGAGGCATCCCAAATATGCTAGCATGTGTCTTTTAAGAGTGCTCACATTGGAGTTGGCAGCAGCAGCATTAGGAGCCCATATATTGCCTGAAAGAAACAAATACGAGCTGGCAGCAGCAGCATAGGGAGCCCATATATTGCCTGAAGGACACACCCAGGAGTTGGCAGCAGCATAAGGAGCTACCATGTATCAGCTACTACCATGGATCAGCCATTGGTGGCTGGAAATCCTGGCTGAACCATGCCTGATTCATCTACACAAAGGTGAGGCTCTCCACATTTTTCGGGTACAGACGAGTTCTCCTTGGCATGACTGTGGCCCCCGCCGCACTAAACACCCGCTCAGATGGCACACTACTCGCTGGGCAGGACAGCTTTCCCAGGGCAAACTCTGCCAGTTGTGGCCACAAGTCAAGTTTGGCTGCCCAGAAGTCCAGCGGGTCCTCAAGGTGCGTTGGCATGGTCATGTCAAGGTATGACACTACCTGCTGGTTCAGGGCCTGCTCCAGGTCTTTCTGCTGCTCATGATTAGCCTCACTATGCTGGTCGCTTGTAATTAGGGTGTGATTCTGTTAGTTGTTATCTGATTCCGACCCGGCTTGATCGACCATTCCTGTCTCCTGCCTGTACCGACCTCTACTTTGTCTGACCATGAACCTGCCTGCTCCTCTGGATACCCCGCGATCTCTGACCTCCTGGCTTGACCCTTTGGCTACCCCTGACTACGCACCTGTCTCATCCCTGTACTCTGACGCACCCTCCGGATTGACTACCTGTGAACGACCTCGGCTTCGGGATACCCTCGTGGTTCATCGCCCTTCACCGTAAGCAGCCATCCTTTGCGTCTATTAAGACTTGGGGGCAACCGTGTCCGATGAGGCGTACCTAGCGTCCCGGCAAACGGGGGCTTGGGCTTGACTATAGGCAGAAGCGGCGGTGGAGATTGGGGGTTGCCTGCTTACAGAAGGCTGGTGTCCCGCTGGGCATCACAGTATGGACCATGGCGCAGATAGGCATCGGCCAACTGACTACGTAGAATGTCTTTGTAGTAGGTCAGTTTGTCCTCCCTCTCAGTGGATGTAAAAAATGCCACCATTTTGTGCCGGTAGCGAAGGTCAATAAGGTGGAGAGCCAGAAGTCATCCCGCAGACAAATGGAGACAATTCTGCGGTCACTACACAAGCACGTGAGCATCCATCGTGCCATCTGTGCAAGTGACTCGGATGGACTACCTGTCTCCATCTCCACTGCATACTGCCACGGTGTGTCTGGGTCCTCAGTCTCGCCTTCCTCACAACCCTGTAGCTCCTCTGGCTTCTCCTGCTCCTCCTCTCCTGTCAGATGACTAGATAAAATGGCCATTTTGTCAAACCTAAACTGTGCTTCGCTGTGCCCCACCCCCTCCTCCTCCTCCACTTCAGCCCCCACAGGCTTCATGTGACCGTGAAATGTAGGCGCCATGTCTCCAGTGCCCTGACCAGCCATGGTTTCCAACATGTGTTGTAGTACATGAAGCAGTGGAATCACTTTGTTCATCCCAAAGCCCTGGCGACTGACTAATAATTGGCTTCCTCAAAGGGCCTGACACGTATGAGCTGCCACTGGTTTACATTACATTTACATTGAAGTTACACAGGGGAGTCCCCCTATCCACTTGGATCATCTAGAAATCAGTGATGGCTTTTATCAGTTCGTATAGTCGATCCAACATATGGAGGGTGGAAACATTGCAAATCCGACTATGTTGGGGGATACTGTTCTGACGCTGTAGCTCAAGAAGGGTGTGCTTGGCGGTGTAGGAGTGGCTGAAGTGCATGCAAAGTTTCCTTCCCGTTGTTAGTATGTCTTGCAGATGGGGGGAAGACTTCAGAAAATGCTTGACAACTAGGTTGAATACGTGTGGCATACAGGGCGCATGTCTCAGGCTTCCTTGTCGCAGCGCAGACAAGATGTTCTTCCCATTGTCAGTCACCATGGTTCCCATTGGCAGTTTTGGTTGAGATTTATGATTTTTAGCAGTTCCTCCCATGTGTGACTCCGTGGCTCAAGGCAAACCATGTGAAGAACAGAGTGAAACCGCTGTGTCCTGCACACATGGTAGGCTGGAAGGGCACTGAAAAAAATTTAAAAATAAATAAAAAATACAGAAAAAAAAATATTTAGAAAAACAATACAAAAAAAAAAATGAACAAAAAAATAGTAAACAAATTAACAAAATATAAAGAAAGACAATGGAAAAAAATATATATTTTAAAAAATACAAAATATTTAAAAAAAATACAAAAAATACAAAATTAACCAAAAAAATAAAATTTGATAAATGTTATATGTTATTGTTATTATGTTATATGTTATTGTTATTATGTTATATGTTATTATTATAAATGTGTTCAAATAAGATAAATGTTAACAATTAATATGTAATTGACAATTAGGCACTTTTTTCTGTGACACCATTGCTAAGTGCAAGTGCACTGTCACAGGCACAATGGCCTAGGAGCGTGGAGGCCATAACGGAGGGACCTGTCCAAGTTGCTGTTGTGGTTGTGCAGGAACCACAATCACTCAGTGGGCCTTAAAGGATATGTATTGTCCCTGACCATAGTTACAGCTCCAGACGTAGACACTGCCGTGCACTTTGGTACACACTGACAGGCCCACCTTCTGTTCAACAAAATTGTACAGGGCTGGTACTGCCTTCTTCGCAAAGAAATGGCAGTGTGGGACTCTCCACCTCGGCTCGGCACAAGCCATCAGTTCTCTGAAAGGTCCACCAACTCAAAAGGGAGGGACTGCAGCACCAGCAACTTATACAGGAGCACATTTAGCTTTTGCACGTTGGATGAGTGGGCACATACTGTTGTCTCTTGGACATGGCTTGGCCAATGGATTGCTGGCGCAATGACTGACTCGGATTAAGAGGAGGAGGGGCATCTGGAGCGACAGAGGATGGGTATGACACACAGGAGGTGGTGGAGCCTTGGCTGGCTGGAACAGGGAGCGGCGTGCCACTGGGTAACGCAGCAGGCTGGACCACCACTTTGGAGCCAACTCTCCCAGGCCGCTTCATGGTGACACTGCAAATGTTGATGCAGGGCTGTGGGTCCAACATTGGGACCCTGGCCACACCTCGCCTTCTGCCTACACATCTTTCATATAGCCATGTTAACCTCCTGCGGATGCTTGATGAAAAACTGCCACATCGCCTAGTAGCTTATTTTACTACCAACAGTCCGCACTAATTCACTGCTGCTGCCGCCGCCGCCGATGTCTCCAGGGACCCACTTCCACTACCTCCTGGGAAGGTAGCCTGCCGCGCAGCAAGTGGTCTACCCTGAGCACATTTGCCTCCATACTTTCCCTTTCTGCCACCATACTGACCGCTAAATCTGTCACTCTCCATCACTCCAAGCCTTTAAAAGTGCCCTCAAAACTCACTGATGTCCTCCTCAGGTTCCTCAACAGTGTCTGCTTAAGGAGCCAAAACGCTTACAACACCACCTCCCACGACACTCTCCTCATCACTACTTGCCTGCCTAGTGGAAGAAGCGGCGAGTGTCTCCTCCACTTCTTGGCTGGGCAGTAGCTGCTGATTTTTCAGATTATCAGATCATCCTCACTGAATAGTGGAGCTGAACCCAAAGCATAAGATATAACCGACAGTTGACTGGTGGTGTCAGATGTCACTTGTGATGAAGTGGATGATGGTGTTAACCAATGGATGACGGCAGATGGGTTGCTGGTCAAGACACGACCACTAGCTGATACCGGGAGATCAGGCCTCTCACTGAGACTCTTGCTGCCACTCACCCCTAGTCTGCTGCAACCTCTGCTTAATGAATTTAGGCCTCTGCAACTTCTCTGTGCCCATCCTGGCACTTCTCTGCCTGACATACTTAGTGCGTATATGAGCGGAGGACAAAACGCTACACTACCGTTAAAACAGGATTTGTCGATAACAGCAGCAGGTGAGTAACTATCTATGGCCTTTCACTAAGTAGTAACTAGGCCCTGAAGACTTTAACAGGAACAAAGTGATGAAACTCTTAGATGTGCGTATGTGATGCTCTGATGAGGGCAATTCAATGTGCTCCAGTATGCTTGAAAAATGTTTTTTGAGAGACTGGCCTACGTGGAAATGAATTGGGCATGGATCAGCCAAGATTTCCACCCACCAATGCCTGATGCATCAGAGTAGATTGATCATGGTGCCAGACAAACACTAAAGAAATATGGATAGTGCTAAACAGATTTAAGGTGCTGCTCTCCAGTTACAGACATTCCTCCACATCAGACCACAAGTAATTATTGAGGAAAAGCTTTACGTTAATCTTAATTTTAATTAATATTCTTAGGATAAGATATATGTGCCCAAAATCTGATGTTTTCTTCATGCTGCTGCCAACTCCAGGGTGTGTCTTTCAGGCAATATATGAGCTCCCTATGCTGCTGCCAAATCCAGAGTGTGTCTTTCAGTCAATATATGGGCTCCCTATGCTACTGCCAAATCCTGGGTGTGTCTTTCAGGCAAAATATGAGCTCCCTATGTTGCTGCCAAATCCTGGGTGTGTCTTTCAGGCAATATATGAGTTCCTTATGCTGCTGCCACCTCCAATATGTTTTTCAGGCCATATATGGGCTCCCTATGCTGCTACCAAGTTAATAGTGTGTCTTTCCGTCAATATATGGGCTCCCTATGCTGCTGCCAAGTCCAGAGTGTGTCATTCTGTCAATATATGAACTCCCTATGCTGCTGCCAACTCCAGGGTGTGTCTTTCAGGCAATATATGGGCTCCCCATGCTGCTGCCAAGTCCAGAATGTGTCTTTCAGTCAATATATGGGCTCCCTATGCTGCTGCCAAATCCTGGGTGTGTCTTTCAGGCAATATATGAGCTCTCTATGCTGCTGCCAACTCCTGGGTGTGTCTTTCAGGCAATATATGAGTTCCCTATGCTGCTGCCAACTTCAATGTGTTTTTCAGGCAATATATGGGCTTCCTATGCTGCTGCCAAGTCCAGAGTGTGTCTTTCCGTCAATATTTGGGCTCCCTATGCTGCTGCCAAGTCCAGAGTATGTCTTTCAGTCAATATATGGGCTCCCTATGCTGCTGACAAATCCTGGGTGGGTCTTTCAGGCAATATATGAGCTCCCAATGCTGCTGCCAACTCCTGGGTGTGTCTTTCAGGCAATATATGAGTTCCCTATCCTACTGCCAACTCCAATGTGTTTTTCAGGCAATATATGGGCTCCCTATGCTGCTGTTGCTGCCAACTCCTGGGTGTGTCTTTCAGGCAATATATAAGCTCCCTATGCTGCTGCCAACTCCAATGTGTTTTTCAGGCAATGTATGGGTTCCCTATGCTGCTGCCAAGTCCAGAGTGTGTCTTTCAGTCAATATATGGGCTCCCTATGCTGCTGCCAAATCCTGGTGTGTCTTTCAGGCAATATATGAGCTTCCTATGCTGCTGCCAACTCATGGGTGTGTCTTTCAGGCAATTTATGAGTTCCCTATGCTGCTGCTGCTGCCAACTCCTGGGTGTGTCTTTCAGGCAATATATGAGCTCCCTATGCTGCTGCCAACTCCAATGTGTTTTGCAGGCAATATATGGGCTCCCTATGCTGCTGCCAAATCCTGGGTGTGTCTTTCAGGCAATATATGAGCTCACTATGCTGCTGCCAACTCCTGGGTGTGTCTTTCAGGCAATATATGAGTTCCCTATCCTGCTGCCAACTCCAATGTGTTTTTCAGGCAATACATGGGCTCCCTATGCTGCTGCTGCTGCCAACTCCTGGGTGTGTCTTTCAGGCAATATATGAGCTCCCTATGCTGCTGCCAACTCCAATGTGTTTTGCAGGCAATATATGGGCTCCCTATGCTGCTGCCAAATCCTGGGTGTGTCTTTCAGGCAATATATGAGCTCACTATGCTGCTGCCAACTCCTGGGTGTGTCTTTCAGGCAATATATGAGTTCCTTATCCTGCTGCCAACTTCAATGTGTTTTTCAGGCAATACATGGGCTCCCTATGCTGCTGCTGCTGCCAACTCCTGGGTGTGTCTTTCAGGCAATATATGAGCTCCCTATGCTACTGCCAACTCCAATGTGTTTTTCAGGCAATGTATGGGCTCCCTATGCTGCTGCCAAGTCCAGAGTGTGTCTTTCAGGCAATATATGAGCTCCCAATGCTGCTGCCAACTCCTGGGTGTGTCTTTCAGCCAATATATGAGTTCCCTATCCTGCTGCCAACTCCAATGTGTTTTTCAGGCAATATATGGGCTCCCTTTGCTGATGCTGACGCCAACTCCTGGGTGTGTCTTTCAGTCAATATATGAGCTCCCTATGCTGCTGCCAAATCCAATGTGTTTTTCAGGCAATGTATGGGCTCCCTATGCTGCTGCCAAGTCCAGAGTGTGTCTTTCAGTCAATATATGGGCTCCCTATGCTGCTGCCAAATCCTGGGTGTGTCTTTCAGGCAATATATGAGCTCCCTATGCTGCTGCCAACTCCTGGGTGTGTCTTTCAGGCAATTTATGAGTTCCCTATGCTGCTGCCAACTCCAATGTGTTTTTCAGGCAATATATGGGCTCCCTATGTTGCTGCTGCTGCCAACTCCTGGGTGTGTCTTTCAGGCAATATATGAGCTCCCTATGCTGCTGCCAACTCCAATGTGTTTTTCAGGCAATATATGGGCTCCCTATGCTGCTGCCAAGTCCAGAGTGTGTCTTTCCGTCAATATATTGGCTCCCTATGCTGCTGCCAACTCCTGGGTGTGTCTTTCAGGCAATATACGAGCTCCCTATGCTGCTGCCAACTCATGGGTATGTCTTTCAGGCAATATATGAGTTTCGTATGCTGCTGCCAACTCCAATGTGTTTTCAGGCAATATATGAGCTCTCTATGCTGCTGCCAACTCCAATGTGTTTTTCAGGCAGTATATGGGCTCCCTATGCTGCTGCCAAGTCCAGAGTTTGTCTTTTAGTCAATATATGGGCTCCTTGTGATGCTTATGATGCTGCCAACTCCAGAGTGTGTCTTTCAGGCAATATATGGGCTCCTAATGCTGCTGCAAACTCCAATGTGGGTTTCAGTCAATATATGGGCTCCCTATGCTGCTGCCAAATCCTGGGTGTGTCTTTCAGGCAATATATGGGCTCCCTGTGCTGCTGCCAACTCCAATGTGTTTTTCAGGCAATACATAGGCTCCCTATGCTCCTGCTGCTGCCAACTCCTGGGTGTGTCTTTCAGGCAATATATGAACTCCCTATGCTGCTGCCAACTCCAATGTGTTTTTCAGGCAATATATGGGCTCCCCATGCTGTTGCTGCTGCCAACTCCTGGGTGTGTCTTTCAGGCGATATATATGGGCTCCCTATGCTGCTACCAAATCCTGGGTGTGTCTTTCAGGCAATATATGAGCTCCCTATGCTGCTGCCAACTCCTGGGTGTGTCTTTCAGGCAATATATGAGCTCCCTATGCTGCTGCCAAGTCCAGAGTGTGTCTTTCAGGCAATATATGGGCTCCTAATACTGCTGCCAATTGCTGGGTGTGTCTTTCAGGCAATATATGGGCTCCCTATGCTGCTGCCAAGTTCAGGGTGTATTTTTCAGGCAATATATGGGCTCATCATGCTGATGCCACCTCAAGGCTCTGTAATTGTGCCGCTCTGTGACAGCTAATCTAATAGCGATGCCTCTGATCTGCATGTCATACTTCTTTATAATAGTGTTTCACTAACCCAGCATGCATCCTATGCATGTTACAGCCAAGCAAAACATTCTGCAACCCTATGGAGGCTCTCGGATGCCCAGAAATAGCCATTTTTAATAGCGATTCATTGCAAATAAATTCGGACCGAAACGATTATTCCCGGAAAATTTGGCGAATCGGCCGAATCGAATTTTTCAAAAGTTTGCTCATCTCTACCCACAATGATCTCACTGTTCCCCCTTCCTGCTGCCCACAATAGTCTCACTATGCCCCCTCCTGTTGCCCACCATGCTTTCACTGTGCCCCTCTGCCTGCCCACCATGCTCTTTAACTGTGCCCCCAGCTACCCACCATGCTCCCACACTATCCCCTCCAGCTGCCCACCATGCTCTCACAATGCCCTCCACCTGCCCAACATGCTCTCTCACTGTGCCCCTCCAGCTGCCCACCATGCTCTTTCACCATGCCCCATCCTGCTGCCCACCATGTTCTCACTGTGCCACATCCAGCTACCCATCATGCCCTCACTGTGCACCCTCCTGCTGCTCACCATGCTCTCACCTTGCCCCCCTTGCTGCTGTCCACTATACTCTCTCACTTTGCCCTTTCCTGCTGCCCATCATGCTCTAACAAAGCCCCCTCATGCTGTCCGCCATATTCTCCCCATGCCCCCTCCTGTTGCCCATCTTCTGCTGACTGTACCCCTTCCTGCTGTCCACCATGCGCTCTCACCTTGCCTATTGCTGTTGTGCACCATGCTCTTTCACCATGCCCCATTCCTGCTGCCCGCCATGCTCTCACTATGCCCCCTCCTGCTGCCGACTATACTCTCAGTGTGCCCCTGCACCAGCCCAACATACTCTTTCAGTGTGCCCCTCCAGCTGCCTACTATGTTCTCACTGTGCCCCCTCCGATTGCCCACCACACTCTCACTGTGCCAAATCCTGCTGGCCACCATCTTAATCATGCCTTTCTGCCTGCCCACCATGCTTTAACTGTGCCCCCTCCAGCTGCCCACCATGCTCACATCATGCTCCCTCCAGCTGCCCACCATGCTCTGACCGTGCCCCTCTAGCTACCCACCATGCTCTCACTGTGCCCCTTCCTGCTACCCACAATGGAAAATGTATAAGTGCCAGACTACCACCCATCAGTTGCAGGGGGGGGGCAACAATGAATCCATGGGCTCTAGTCCAATAAGCGTTTGCTATGCCTGTGTCATTTGGCCCTTCTGCAGTGAAAAGCACAAGTGGCCGCATCAACAGCAGTCTGAATAGCTGGGAAATGGCCATTCACACAGCCCAAACATGTTGGAGCTGCGTCTGCTCCCGCTACTGATTGCAGAAGGGCAGAGCTGCTTGCCAAATTGCATAAGTCATGGCAAAAGGCTCTGATCAGACGAAGCCCAAGCAGGTCATCCCAAATAAGGATGCCCCCCATGGTGTGGAAAAAAAGTTAAAATTCTGAGTTTTTAAAGGACAAAAATACTGTATCTGAGGCCTCCACCACATTTAATCAGGCCCTAATGGACAGTGCTGGCATCTCTCGCATCCTTCTCGGGATCTGTGTGGTCACACCAGCCATAACTGAATGGCTGGTGTGTCTTTACACAGCCTAAGGATGCAGGAGGTGCCATGTGACAATCACATGTGCATCTTGAATGCCATTAACATGTGCTGCTGGAAAGGCTGATTGGAGGAACGCCACACCTGCACCACATGCGCATGGAAAGGTAAGTAGAGCAGGCAAATGGCTGGGTTTTACAAGGTGAGGCATCCAAAGTCGTGATGCCCGAGGGGAATGGACTAAATCTTGGGTTTTTGTCCACTTCAAATAAGCATTATTATATATGAACTGACCACTTGCAGGCTTTATCTCTCAATGTCCAGAGAGCTGACAAAACAAATATTCTGACTGGGCCTTGGCATGCTTTGCTACCTCCACCCTCATAGCATTTCACATGTGGGCAAAGAGCAGCAAATCATCGGCCAATGGCTGAAGGTGCCTCTCGTCTCCATCAATTCTGCAGCCTGGGGAGCTCTCCAAGAAGACTCTTCTACTCTGACATCCCACAGATCTGCAATAAATGCAGCAGGGCAGGCCACACGGGAAAAGACTGCCAGAAACTAGTGTGTAAATATTGTCCAGATGGAAAAGGCTGACATGGAACAGAAGAGTACCCCAGAAAACACTCCTGCAACATTTGTGGGAAATCAGACCATGTCTACCGAGACTGCCCCCACCGAGTCAACACCTATGCCGCTGCAGTCAGGAGATATAAGTCTGAAGAGCAACAGTGGCAACAACAGCAGCAGCAAATCCAACAGCAACTAATGACCACCATAGCTAAACCCACAGAGCTGCAGGGAGAGAAGAAGAAGGTTATGAACGCTGCTCACAAACACACACAAACACACACACCTTCATAAAACCCTCCACCTCCACACAGGAAACAACACACAGCCTGTTGAATCGTCTAACACCTCACAGCCCATTACACAAAAAAAGGGTTTCAGGCAATACAACTGCCCTTAAGGCATCCATTGTTCAAAAGGCCGCCATTGTCCATTGTGCCAACTCCATTGACACAGTTCACAACTCTGCCAGACCACTTAGTACAGCCTCAGCTGTCCCCACACAAGCCCACCAGACACCACAGCTGCAGAAGACTCACTACTGGCACAGACCCTCTGTTGCCAGGAAAAACCTGGATCACCCCCAGACACAATCGCATCCCTACCCAATAACGAGGAGCAGTTCACCTTTCTTCTGCCCTCTTCTTCCTCCCTAGCAGAAGGAAAGATGCAAAAGCAGGTGCATGTGACCCCTCACAAACACAGGCAAAAAGCCTCAAGACACCCACAATGGTCTGATCAGAGCAGGAAGATGATCCAGAAATAGAGGCCCTGCACAAGGTCTTTGAATTCGCTGAATCTGTGGGAATCTCTGAGGATGAGGAAGAAGACATCAGAATCCTGGGAACGTCACAATCCCAGAAGGCAGAGAAAGCACCACCTGATAGGTAGGTAACTAACCCTTCTTTTCTCCAAAAAGATATGTCAATTTTCACTTTCACCAAAAATGTAAGGAGCATCGGAGCAGTGTCAGAAACAGAATCCTGATGTTCCTGTCAACCTAGCAAGCAGAGATTTTCATACTTTAGGAATGTTCTCTACCCTGATTGAAGTGCTACAACCAACTGTACGCCCAGAGGACCTACTGTCCATCCTACTGGTCTGGCGGAAGCGAGAATAGGAATGTAGGGATACCCAATCTGATCAGGGGGAACCGCTTCATGGTTGATCTGTCCATGAGCTTGTCTGCAGAAGACTTTTGCTAGTAGACGGCTCATGGCCAGCCTCAACAGCGTGTCTTCCATAGCTTGCGTCCTTATCTCTCCACCACCAAAGCAGTTATTCTGGCAGGGGACTGCAGCTGCCCTCTGGAGCAAGATGGAAGAAGCACGAGTACTTCTGCTAAATTGGACAAAACGTCCAAGCTGCTAAGGCCCGGCCCAGGCTCCTAGACATTGAACTGTACCCTGCCGGAGTATAAAATAGTGATGGGGGAACTCAGGGAGGAATATGTGCTGGGGAGAGAGCAGCAGTGCTACTTCGAGACCGTCAGCGAATGGTGGGAGTACTTCATGTTAAAGTTTTACAGTTTCTTCCAGGCCAAATGGAGACAGCAGGTGAGTGAGAGGAAGGAGGAACGCAAGATGCTGCAGCAAAAACTGCAGTGTCTGAAGGACCTCCACCTCCAGTTCTGGAATGTGAGGCAGAACCTAGAAGAAACCAAGCAGTGAAAGGGCACTTTGAGGAACAAGCCAAGAGCATTGTCTTTCGTTCCAAGCATTGTGGACAGACTCGCTCTAGTAAGAGACACAGTCCATTACTTCACTTCACTTCACCAAGTGTGTAGCGATAACCTTTATCGCCGGAGGGCTTCCCCGCCAGAAACGTCCTTTTCCCAATGGTGAGAGGTGCTGCAGGAATTCCAGAGTCACCCGTGAGGAAAGCAGGAACAGCTCTTACAAGGGCTAGTGAATTGCGATATAGCGTTTCCCCCAATAAGAGAAGGAACTCAGTATTGAGGGTGAAGATGAACTTCTTTTATTAGTGCCACCCTGGGCCTTATATGCAAGTCTCCATGCAAGGGGACCTCCCCTGTGGACCTGATGGAGAACTGCATGGCAAACGCACAGACCAATGGGAGCAGGCCACACAATCCCTCAACTCTGCCGGTAACACAATCAACAACACAATGACAGTATGTAACACAATCAACAACACAATGACAGTCTGTAACACAATCAACAACACAATGACATTGTCTGGAACATGCTTAAGAAAATGAAAGTAAGGAATCTATGTAAAGTCCAAGGGGCAGAAACAGTGCCTTTAAAATCCAATATGCCCAAGTAGGGTCCCATGGGCCGTATAGAAAAAGGAACAGTGGGCATCCAATGAATGACCCGGTGGGCAATTGAATAGTGGGGAAATCCAAAAGGCAGAGAGTCTGTCACAAAGTGCATCAGGCACAATACAGAGATCAGAGCAATCACCACACCAGGACCCATCACGGCACCAGGACCCAGCAGACAAGTGCTCACTGTACATGGACAACGTGACGGTGTTCTCCACAGACCAGCATTCGTTTGTGTCACTCGTCCACACCTGCAAGGACTTTGGTCGAGCCTCAGGGGCTAACCTCAACTGGGGGAAATTGGAGGGCCATGCTTTTCAGGATGTGGCAGCTGGCTTCTTCCGTGCCTTTCAATGTCAATCCAGACTACATCAAGATTCTTGGTGTGTGGTTTGGGTAGGAAGGCACTGCCCTGAAATCCTGCTGTCAAAGATGAACCAGAAATTCAGACTTTGGAGCCTCAGAAAGCTTACCATTGAGGAGAAAACACTACTGCTGCGCAGTGATATCTGTCCTGCTACAGTACCTCGTCCAGACATGCCCCCCTGGGCCAAAAGCCAAGAGAACCATTGCCTGGGCCATCTTCTACTTCATCTAGGGCTTCAAAAGGGAGAGTCTGAAGGAAACTAGGCTGGGCCAAATGGAACAGCTCTGTCCATATGCCTGGAACCTTCCCTGGTTCTACAAGGACACTGCGGGCTTCATTTTGGGGCAACAACTGTCAGGGGTTAAGGCTGACCGGTGGAGGTCCGAGAACATCTACAACCTCATACTAGCCAAAGATGAAACTGAACCGATCCTGGGGCTCCCGTTAGACACGTGCAAGTTAGTGTGGAAGAACATGTCCTCTGGGTGCCTTACCAACCAATATAAGGGTTTGCCCATCCGGACCTTTATGCACGACTGGGGGTTGAACAGATACAGGCACTGTTCAATGTGTGTAGTCTGCGAGGAAACATCTGGTCACCTCTTTTAGGATTGCTTTTATGCCCAGTCCGTGTTGGATGCCCTGGGATCAGAACTAAAAGATTGTGAGTTGCCAAGGAAAGCAGTTATCCACTGCAGCGTTTTATACAGCTTATTTCAACCTGCCCTGAAGAAGTATATATGTATACCTGTCCTAGTAGTACCCATATATAATATCAAATCCTGGGGGAATTGTTATCAAAACCTATTCCCTAAACGGAGTATACTCCCCTCTACTTAAACCATATATTTGTGCCGGCACAAATTAAACTAATCCCATGAATAATGTGTATAAATAAATCTACATGCAAGATTACATCAGAGACCTTATTAAAAAAGTGATATGTGCTTTGTGCAAAACATATAACCAGGCTCCAAGTGGGCCAACAGGGTAAACAAGTGTTTAAAATATCATACAGCAGTGACAAAAAAACTGGAAAAGCAAAAATCATCAACACGAAATTGATACCCTAGCAGATTGGGACATGAGTGTCACTTACCCTCTGGGGGGAAAATGCGTTCTGGGCAGATGGGACACTAATCAAGGAAGTGAAGACCTGGAGATCAACCACAAGAAGTTTCCTCATTGAAATATCTGCTACCATCAAGCCAACAAGGATATCTGGGTCCTTTCCTGTATGGTTTTACCTGCTTGACGTAGTATAGATACAAATAAGGAGCATGATGTATATAGTAGGTGTGCACCTGGCGGATACTATTGTCCCTGAAAAAACTAACAATAAATAAGGACAGCATATATGAGCATATCTGTCATATAGATATATAAGTTTGCAAACAGATCCTCTTAGTTTAATGATACAATGTATATTTAGTCTTACTTGTCTAAAATGAATACTAGTCTTGTATTTGTTGCATAAGTGTTTTTATTGCCCCCCTTTTTTTTGTCTCAGAGGCAGACCGGGAAGTGCGACGCGACCCAATGGCTACTGGGCGCACCAGCGTCTGTGTGGTTTATGGGGACAGACTTCGGCGGTGGCGAGGTGCGTGCACGTGACGCCGGAAATGCCCGCCCCGCCTCCGCCCCCCCCCCCGCCCCCCTCCCTCCCTCTCTCTTCACGCCCTTTGAGACATTTAAAAGCGGGAGTTCATAACTACAACGCCTGCACCCAAGCAAGAAGCGGTTTTACATACCGCGAAGCGCAGGTGGAACAGCCTCCCGCCCTGACTGTCCTCCTTGATGACTGATACACATGTTGCCGTACAGCTGAGTATCCCCCGCATTGTTGTTTTGTTACTTGTTTCACTGTGAGCTGTCACTTACCATTCATTTCAATTTCGTGTTGATGATTTTTGCTTTTCCAGTTTTTTGTCACTGCTGTATGATATTTTAAACACTTGTTTACCCTGTTGGCCCACTTGGAGCCTGGTTATATGTTTTGCACAAAGCACATATCACTTTATTAATAAGGTCTCTGATGTAATCTTGCATGTAGATTTATTTATACACATTATTCATGGGATTAGTTTAATTTGTGCCGGCACAAATATATGGTTTAAGTAGAGGGGAGTATACTCCGTTTAGGGAATAGGTTTTGATAACAATTCCCCCAGGATTTGATATTATATATGGGTACTACTAGGACAGGTATACATATATACTTCTTCAGGGCAGGTTGAGGTGATTTTAATATGTTTGTTGTGTTGTTGTGGTTTTAAATGTGTCTGTTTTTGGTACAAATTGAATAAACAGTTTATGAATTTATATTGGTGGTGCTTCTTTGTGTGACTCTCTGGTCTGGTTGACCATCGAGTCAATTCTCTTTACTGCTGTATGTATTAGTGAGCACGCCTATATTGGCTGGCTATTAGTGGTGCACCATTTAAATAGGTCGTTTGGTTGTGTAGGGTTAAGTATCCTTTGGGATACCACCCCGATACATGTGTGCACACTTGACACTATTGGGGTCGATTCAAAGAAACATGTAACAGCTTTGATTTTGGTGCCGATCATCCTATTTTTCCCGAACGCTCGTGCGCTCGTATGAACTTGCGAGTGTTTCTATAAGCTAATACGTTTCTATCCTAAAATTTAGGTCCGTTCGTATGGCAGTTCGCGAATCAGACCTATGTCAGTTTCCATCCTGAATTTTCCGTTTCATTTCTCAGGTTGCAACATTGGTTTTGCCCTTTTTCCTTTTTTGTCTGGACGTAAATCCTTCTGATCTTGCGGCTGCGCATTACAAACTTACCTCATTAAAGTGCATTCTAAATATTTGGTCTTTTATTTTTCTTTATTTCATTAATTTAGTAGTAACCAACCATTAATGAATGCATTTGCATAAGTAAATCTTACTTTGTTTAATTTTTAGTTAACTTGCATTTTTTACTTGTGGATTTAATTTTAATATTTTGGCTTCAAATGGTACAACTTAAAATTTTTGGTGTGGTTACCCACACCCTCTCCATACAGATTGCTCTCAAATATAAAAAAACACCCAGCAACTTCAGCATGTTATGAGCCTAGAAACAGCCAAGATGGCGGGTCAGGTATTATCGGGCAGCCTGCAAACAGAAAGGGCCTTGTGACTGTGTTGCTCTGCATTCTTTGATTTCTGACCTTTCCGTGGCCCCAGCTCTGCTGTGTCTGTGCAAAATACAGCAGTAACCCACATCCTGCACTTTATCCCGCTCTCCTCTCCTCAGTAAGTGTGATGCATCTGACCAAAGATGAGCTAAAATAATTAAACAGAGCAAAGGTAAACAACTACACCAATAAATTCAAATTAAAAATATTACTCTAGTACATCAATTTAAAAATAAATAACAAAGGACATAAGTTTCTTTAAAGTGGACCAACACCCAGGATTTTGACTATCCTGGGTTTTGGTCCACTTCGGCGGGGCACCCCGATCGGGGGTGCCCCGCTGTGTGAAACCCCCCAGGAAGCCCCAAAATCTTACCTGTCCCCGCTCCCACGTGACTGGACGGTCCAATCCCCGCCAACGTCCAGGCGGGGATCAGGAACGTCCAAGCGGCTGCCGCCGCCGCCGCCTCCCTCGCGTCACTTTCGGAGCGCGCGCGCCCCCGCCGGCCATTCGCAGACGGCCGGCGTGGGCGCGAGCACGCCTACAGGGGCGCGAGGGAGGCGGCGGCGGCCGGCCGCCGCCGAAGATCAGGTAAGGTGTTTGGGGGTTTTTTGGGGGGTTTCACCCCGCGGGACATCCCGATCTCGGATGTCCCGCGGGGTGGGAGGTGATCAGCCCGGGAATCTTATAGATTTCCGGGCCGATCACCTCTCGGTGTTGGTCCACTTTAATTAACGCAAATATATGGATGTATTGCAAAATAAAGGTTTACATGCAAAGGACTAATTAAGGTCCACATTAAAATGCTTTTATAAGGCATACATGAAATGTATTGAATCAGGTATGCATTGCCATACAATTTATGGCCTCGGCCATGCTGATACATGCAGTTCATTGGAGCTCAAGACGCGCAGACTCCTCCACATAGCCAAAAAACCTGTTCAAGAACAGCAATCCGACTGCTAAAAGGTGTCGGAAGTGGCTTTCTTTTAAAACGTATTTAGAGGTTGGAAAACTGCTCTCTGAATCACACGTAAACACATCCGATTATCCTAAGTTTTAGGTTTTGATCCTAAGTTTTAGGTTTTGATCCTAAGTTTTAGGATTTGATCCTAAAATTTAGGAACGAACTTCCGATGATCGTAAGAGCATATACGAAATCGTACGTAGGCTCGTGTGAGTCGGAAATGGCCAGAAAAACAGGAAAAAATGACAAACACCCACCCAAACTTAGGATTCTCGATCCGAAATCAATTAACTTTTGCTCTTTGAATCGAGGGGTATGACCTTTAACTTTGAGGATAGGGAGATTATTTGGAATAATAAATTCCAAAATTTGCTAGTGGGACATGCTGTCGGTACCCATCCAGATACGTCAAATAATTTTGAACAATTGTCTAGAGAAATTAAAAAGGCCCACAGGGACTACACGAGACTTTGGTGGAATATAAAGAGTTTAGAGACGTACATTGTGCAAAATATATGCCCTAGGGGCCTACGGGTCCAACTTTTTCCAACGTGGGAAATTGACACTGAGTTCAGGGATTTATGGGAAAGCGGTCTGTTGAAGGCATCCCACATCCTGATTCAGATGCTCATAGAACATGACAAAAAAACTTTTAAATTCAACCAAATTGAAACTTCAGGAGTTGAAATCCAAATTGGATAGTTTTGACCAGGTACACCTGGTCAAACCCTTTTTGGACTCACTCGCAATTGAACTGGCCAGATTTGAGCAGGTAATTATGGACACCAAGTGAAACAAGTTACAAAGGGATATCTCAGACTATGCCCATCATCGTGCATATAAGTGGCAGCATAGGGGTAACAGCCGGAGTGACAGACAGAGATATGGTGGAGAGAGAGGCTCCACCATGCAGGGCCCCCCTCCTGGTTCACAAAATTCCTCCCGTAGTGATTTATATAACCATTTTTTATCATCGGGCAGTGAAATAGACGAAGAACCAGGAGGGGGGGCAGACGGCGCCCAAAGATCCCTCAGGAGCATGGACCGTTGGGGCTACAAACGCCTGACAGGGAGGAAGGAACGGGGCATACGCATGCACTCCAAATAGTAAACATCTCCTCATCTCTAGGGGCCTCTCCTTTGCGCCAACCAGGAATCTGGATAAATTTTCGGTAATCAAGGACATATATTTGTTTTGTAGGAAGATTATCTTAAGGAAATACTTTGGTGCACGGGATGCAAGAATAAATCAAACGACGTTGGGACCTGAAGATCATGAGGCCCTCTTGACACTCCAAGGTCTGTTAGCAGAACAGAATTTGACAACTGAAGAGGAACAAGATCTGACATCATCTCTTGTACCTATTGGGACAACATCTATGGACTCTACTGTGGTAAGAAATAAAAGTGGGCTAAAACGCCCCTCCACCTTTTGTCCTGCCTTAAAATCCTCACCAGCGGTACAGGTCTTTTTTGATCAGGTAGTGAGGGAAATTATTGAACTGGGTCCCATGTATGGACACATGAACCTGACTCTGGCAGAACAACAAGCCCTAAAAGGCCTTATGACAAATCCTACCATAACAATAAAGGAGGCAGATAAAGGGGGCAACGTGGTGGTCTGGGACACCACGGAGTATGTTCGGGAGGTCAATCGTCAAGTCTATGACACCCGATATTATACGAGACTCTCTAATAACCCCCTACAAGACAATAAGGTGGAGCTAGATTCATTGTTATTGACGGCCAAGGAAGAAGGTATCATAGATACACATGAGTTCAAATATCTCACGGTGGCACATCCGGTAATGCCTACATTTTATGTATTGCCGAAAATTCATAAAAATCTGACTTCCCCACCCGGTAGACCTATCGTATCAGGGATTGGGAGTCTACTGGAGCCGGTCTGCACTTTTGTTGATCAATTTCTCCAGCCCCATGTATCCAGTCTTAATTCATACACTAAGGACACTGGGGACTTACTTAGGAAACTGGAGAACATACAAGTACCCCCTGACACTTGCCTAGTGACGTGTGATGTCGAATCATTATATACGATCATCCCCCATCACCTTGCTATTACAGCGGTTCGGCATTTCCTTGACAAAGAGTCAAGAGAACGAGAACCATTACACAGATTTATCTTGGCTCTGCTGGACTTTGTCTTGGGGCATAACATCTTCACGTTCAACGAACAAGTGTTCAGACAAACCTCGGGGGTTGCGATGGGAGCAAAATGTGCCCCTTCGGTGGCAAATCTGTTTCTAGGGTGGTGGGAGGAAACCATTGTCTTGTCAGAATTTGAGAGGTACCACCCGGCGGTCCTCGGGTGGCACCGTTTTATTGATGATGTCTTCCTCCTCTGGCAGGGTCCAGAAGAAACGTGCAGGGAATTCCTTGATGTGCTGAATCGGAATGACCTAAACATTAAATTGACACACGAGATCTCCCGGAAAGAGGTGACATTCTTAGACCTAGAGATTACACTTGAACAAGATGGGACCATCAATACCAAGCTGTATAGGAAACCTACCTCTGTGAACAGTCTTTTAGACTATGGAAGTGCACATATTCAACATATAAAAAAACGGAATCCCAACTGGCCAATTCCTTAGAGCACGAAAAAATTGCTCCAGGATCCAAGACTTTGAGGAGCAGTCAGTGGATCTGGCACGGAGATTCCAAGCCCGAGGTTATCCACAGGGAGTAATAAAACGTGCCTATCAAAGAGCAAAGGAAACAGAACGATCACACACCTTAACACCTAAAGAGAACAAGCAAAATAAGGTAAAGACATTAGGAAAAAGTGATCCGGTGAGATTGGTTTTGAACTTTCATAAACAATGGTATAGGGTTAAAAATATTATTTCAACCCATTGGAACTTACTCAGTACTGACCCCACTCTCCTTTCCATAGTCGGACAGAGGGTTAGACTTACTGCAAGGCGGGCCCCTAACCTAAGGGACAAGCTTTGTCACAGCCACTATATGCCATCAAAGACATGGCTGTCTAAGTTATCTACAAAAGGTAGTGCCCCGTGTGGTAGTTGCTCAGTTTGCCGCTTCATGGACAAGACAGACGTGGTGATTAATCTGGAGACAGGTCAGCAGTTTAAAATCTTACAATTTGTCAATTGCAGATCAAGGTCGGTGGTATATTTACTGAGATGTGTATGTCCTATGTTGTATGTAGGGGAAACAAAAAATGCCCTACGGACCAGGATCCAAGCGCACATATCGAATATTCGTCTGGCACACCGGGATACCCTAGCAGGTAAGATGGTCTCCCCGGTGGCACGACATTTCTTGGAAACACATGGGGGGGACTTTTCCACCCTAAGGGTGGTGGGCATTGAAAAAGTTACCTTGGGGCCCCGTGGAGGGGACCTAAAAAAACTGTTACTCCAAAGGGAGTTACGTTGGATCTTCCAACTCAGCAGCAGATCCCCTTCGGGGATGAATGAGGATTGGTCCTTTTCCCCCTTTTTGGGCTGAGATGGGGACCTATTGGTTGGATCATCCTCCTGGCTTTAGATCACTTGGTCCCATCTTACCTGAAAGGATATATCTTGGCATTACCCATGGGGATAAAAGTAAAACTCTGGTACTCATGCTTTCACTTGATTTACTTTGTAGTTTAGGTCAGATAATTTACCTCTCTGTATCACTACATCCTTATGGTTGGAGGGACATGCTCCAACCCTGACTCGTTTGAGCACTATTATTTTGTTGCACTGGTTGGACTTTTTTTTAAGTCGGACCACATTTATATATATCTTTATATATATATTTTTTTAGTTGTTGGGCTAGGGCCCGGACATATGGGTATATCATCTGTCCGTTTTCCCGGCCCCATATATGTTGTTTGGGGTCAATTTAGATATAGATTTTGATCACTTGTTTTTTGTTTATTGATGTTTTTCTCACAGATTGGGACATGAGTGTCACTTACCCTCTGGGGGGAAAATGCGTTCTGGGCAGATGGGACACTAATCAAGGAAGTGAAGACCTGGAGATCAACCACAAGAAGTTTCCTCATTGAAATATCTGCTACCATCAAGCCAACAAGGATATCTGGGTCCTTTCCTGTATGATTTTACCTGCTTGACGTAGTATAGATACAAATAAGGAGCATGATGTATATAGTAGGTGTGCACCTGGCGGATACTATTGTCCCTGAAAAAACTAACAATAAATAAGGACAGCATATATGAGCATATCTGTCATATAGATATATAAGTTTGCAAACAGATCCTCTTAGTTTAATGATACAATGTATATTTAGTCTTACTTGTCTAAAATGAATACTAGTCTGGTATTTGTTGCATAAGTGTTTTTATTGCCCCCCTTTTTTTTGTCTCAGAGGCAGATAGGGAAGTGCGAGCGCACCACCGGGTGACAGCACCTGGGTGCGCGCGCCGCCATACAACTGTGCCAGCAGGTGCAGTCTAAGGGAGGCAGCGCGGCGGGCTGTAGGCGTAGGTAGTCAGGCGCGTGAGCGTCCATGGATACGGGCTCACCGCGCCTGATGTCACAATTAACAGCAGCACCTGATAGGTGCGCGTCACTTGACGCTATGTACACATGGTTAGACACAAAGGGTCTCGAAGGAGAGGCCCTTTGCATAATGAATGATGCGCGTCACTTGACGCGACCCAATGGCTACTGGGCGCACCAGCGTCTGTGTGGTTTATGGGGACAGACTTCGGCGGTGGCGAGGTGCGCGCACGTGACGCCAGAAATGCCCGCCCCGCCTCCGCCCCCCTCCCTCCCTCTCTCTTCACGCCCTTTGAAACATTTAAAAGCGGGAGTTCATAACTACAACGCCTGCACCCAAGCAAGAAGCGGTTTTACATACCGCGAAGCGCAGGTGGAACAGCCTCCCGCCCTGACTGTCCTCCTTGATGACTGATACACATGTTGCCGTACAGCTGAGTATCCCCCGCATTGTTGTTTTGTTACTTGTTTCACTGTGAGCTGTCACTTACCATTCATTTCAATTTCGTGTTGATGATTTTTGCTTTTCCAGTTTTTTGTCACTGCTGTATGATATTTTAAACACTTGTTTACCCTGTTGGCCCACTTGGAGCCTGGTTATATGTTTTGCACAAAGCACATATCACTTTATTAATAAGGTCTCTGATGTAATCTTGCATGTAGATTTATTTATACACATTATTCATGGGATTAGTTTAATTTGTGCCGGCACAAATATATGGTTTAAGTAGAGTGGAGTATACTCCGTTTAGGGAATAGGTTTTGATAACAATTCCCCCAGGATTTGATATTATATATGGGTACTACTAGGACAGGTATACATATATACTTCTTCAGGGCAGGTTGAGGTGATTTTAATATGTTTGTTGTGTTGTTGTGGTTTTAAATGTGTCTGTTTTTGGTACAAATTGAATAAACAGTTTATGAATTTATATTGGTGGTGCTTCTTTGTGTGACTCTCTGGTCTGGTTGACCATCGAGTCAATTCTCTTTACTGCTGTATGTATTAGTGAGCACGCCTATATTGGCTGGCTATTAGTGGTGCACCATTTAAATAGGTTATACAGCTTATTTCACGGCAACTTCAGTGAGGAGGAAATCCAGCACCTTATGTGTTGTTTCAAGTACGCTATATGGTGCACCTCATCCTGAGACGGGAGTGGATGAAAATCGATGACTGCTGCAGGCTGATCCTAAGCTTGCTCATAGACTATTCCTTGATGGAATTAAGGAAGATGATTAATTTGTTTTTTGGTTGAGTTTTCTCCATTCCCCCTCCTTTACCTTCATGTGTCATGTCTAAAATAAAGCTTCGAGCCTGTGATTCCCCCTGCTTATACCCTCCTTTCCCATACCCCCCCCCCCTCACAGTTGTTGTGTTGTGTTATACACGTACCCATTAAAGTGGACCAAAACCCAAGATTTTGACTATCCTGGGTTTTGGTTCTTGCCTCCGTGGCACCTCGATCGTGGGTGTCCCGCTCTGTGAAACCCCCCAGGTCGGTTGAACACTCACCTTTTCCCGGTACTATGAGGTATGTGCGGCCACTCATCCAATCAACGGGTTTGGATCCGTTCAAGCCTCTTCGTCCAGGAGCTCGTCCAATACAACCAGATCCAAACGTGCTGGCGGCCACATTCCCTGCTACCCTCTAACAGGGAGTGTGCCCGGGCCAGCCATTTACAAATGCCTGGCATGGGAAAGCAGGGGCGTGGCCGTGGTTCGCGCATGCGCCGTTGGATCGGAAAAGAAGCTGAGTTTATGGGCAACCTGGGGGGTTTCACACAGCGGGGCATCCCGATTTTGGATATTGTAGTGACTTGCACGCTGCGACACAATACCTAGCATGAAAGTACTTTCTAATGTATTTATAAATAAAGGATATTTTTGCAATAAAAAAGCAGCAAATCGTGTGCTCAAGGAGTAGTGGAAGGGTAAGGAGGGTTTAATCAAGCTTGACAGGCAAATCCAGATAATATAATAAGCTCTGATCTCTCCCACGCTGACAAAATCCCTTCAAGCAGGTAGTTAATACTCTGGTATTCAAGAGGCCTGCTTTGTAGGGAGGGAAATAAATAACAGAACATCATATGGTAACCCCTCTGCCTTCATAGAGGGAGGCGACACCAACATGACAGCAGGGGCCCACTCACTGAATCTAATCTCTGGGTTTCACACAACTGCAACCCCCTCTTATCTGCACCCCAACCTGCCCCACACACTCCTCTCATCTGAACCCCAAACCCCCCACACACTCATCTAATCTGCACCCCAACCTGCCCACAAACTCATCTAATCTGCACCCCAACCTGCCCCACACACTCATCTAATCTGCACCCCAACCTGCCCCACACACTCATCTAATCTGCACCCCAACCTGCCCCACACACTCATCTAATCTGCACCCCAACCTGCCCCACAAACTCATCTAATCTGCACCCCAACCTGCCCCACACACTCATCTAATCTGCACCCCAACCTGCCCCACAAACTCATCTAATCTGCACCCCAACCTGCCCCACACCCTCATCTAATCTGCACCCCAACCTGCCCCACACACTCATCTAATCTGCACCCCATCCTGCCCCACAAACTCATCTAATCTGCACCCCAACCTGCCCCCACACACTCATCTAATCTGCACCCCAACCTGCCCCACACACTCATCTAATCTGCACCCCAACCTGCCCCACACACTCATCTAATCTGCACCCCAAACCTGCCAGGCGCACTCCTCTCATCTGCACCCCAACCTGCCCCAACTACACCTCTCATCTGACCCCACCCCATTCACACTGCTTATCTGATCCCAAATTGGTCCTACAGATCAGACCTGTCCCACACACTCCTCTCATTGGCACCACAACCCAGTGGTACATAGCCCAGTTGGGGCTCCATTGCGGGACCCCCATCAATACTGCCCCCTCCTTTCATGAACACTTTTCGTTCCAGGAAGGCGGGAGAGCTAGGCAGCAGGCACAGGGCAGTGAGGGAGGCAGGGGAAGTGCACATTGGCGATGGAAGTGGCGGCATGTGCAGGTCATCGTGTAGTGCATGCATGGAGACATTCATGACGTGTGCTTAGTGGTGAGAGAGCCAAGGCAGCGCGCACAGTGTGACAAGGGAGGGGGCAGAGGCTGGGAAGAACACGGCAGCATGTGTGGCTAGGTAAGTATGCTGGGGCAATAGTACATATTGCAGAGATGGTGTAGGTAACTTGCACCGGGCCCCCCAAGAATGACGTCATCACCCCAAAGCAACAAACCGGGTCAGGTGCCAGAGATTTGCATTTGGTTTGATAACTTGGTATCAATGACATGGTGTGATCCAGAATCATCTAACGCACCTTCTACCTGGTTTCCATTACAACATCACTTCCTTCTACAGTTCACCTACTACAGACGCCCAGCGCGCACGTGGGCATTGTCAAAAATTGGGGGTTGGTCTTAAAAAGACCAAGAAACCGTAAGATGGGACACTCCAAAATGTGCAATGCGTTTAAACCTGTACTGTGCCGCCCTCCTCCGGCCCCACCGGCCACCTCTTTATAATGGGGCGAGTGACACAACAATTACACATAGGCAGACTAAAATACACGAGAGAGAGAGAAATGTGATATGAAGCCAAGAATACAAGTTACAGAGTAATATTTACTGACAAATCTCTCTAAAATCACACTCGCTGAGCACCCAGAGGCATTCTGGGTAGCTACATTTGAATACTAGCGTCACATAACAACCAGCGTGCGCTGCTATTGCCCTCTAGCGGACGAGCGAGAAAGTACAGCCTCAGAAATGAACTGAACTCAATATCGCCCTCTAGAGGATAGACGAAATACAGCCTCTGTAATAATGAGCCTTCACAATATTTCCCTCACAGGGTTGTCAAATACACAGTAAACAAAATAAATACTTGGACAAAGTCGTGGTCCAACAGGGGCATAACTATAGGGGGCGTGACCACACCAGGGCCCAGAAGGTCTGCGGGCCCAGCATTGTTACTCCTCCACCTTATTTATTATTTTTTATTTATAAAGCGCTGTTCTATTCTGTGGCACTGTACAAGGTAGAAGTACAGGGATAATACAATAAAATGACAATGCATATAAAACACACAATATTATGCATCGTATAAACACATGGATGCAGGAATATATTAGGAGAGAGCGTCTTGCCCTTGCATAATAACTATCCAAAGGGAGGGGGTTTAAAGCAGAACAAAACCCACCAGAGACAGGCCTAGAATTTCAAAGATTCCAGGGGCAGCCTGAATAGAGGGGCGCCTCTGTATGAAACCCTCCAGGAGTCCCCCAAAAACCCACGCCCCAGTAAAAGACCATCAATGAAAGAAACAGCTCTGGAGTCCCAACTCGCCCCTGGGGCTCCAGCCAAGTACCTGGTTTGTCCCACTCTAATGCAAACCATGGTGGTTCCTGGAGGCCCCTTTAGGCATGGCAAGTGGTGGAGGCTCAGGGGCCTGCCTATAATCCATCCCTGCTTCCTCCTGTTGCTCATCATCTGACGACCGCTTCCTGCTGCCCACCATGCTCTATCACCATGCCCCTTCCTGATGCCTACCGTGCTCTCACTGTGTCCCATCCTGCTGCCCACCATACTCTCACCATGCCCTCCAGCTGCCCACCATGCTCTCACCATGCTCTCCAGCTGCCCACCATGCTCTCTCACTGTGCCCCATCCTGCTGCCCACCATGCTCTCACTGTGCCATCTCCAGCTACCCATCATGCCCTCACAGTACCCTCTCTTGCTGTCCACTATACTCTCTCACCGTGCCCCTTTCTGCTGCCCATCGTGCTCTGACAAAGCCCCCTCATGCTGTCCACCATATTCTCCCCATGCCCCCTTCTGTTGCACATCTTCTGCTGACTGTACCCCTTCCTGCTGGCCACCATGCTCTTTCACCTTGCTGTTGTCCACCATGCTCTCTCATGACGCCCCTTCCTGATGTCTACCGTGCTCTCACCATGCCCTTTCCTACTGTCCACTATGCTCTTACTGTGCCCCTCCCCCTCTACCAGCCGACCATGCTCTCTGACAGTGCCCTTCCAGCTGCCCATCATGCCTTTCTGCCTACCCACCATGCTCTCACTGTGCCCCCTCCAGCTGCCCACCATGTTGTACCATGCCCCCTCCAGCTGCCCATCATGCCTTTCTGCCTGCCCACCATGCTCTTACTGTGCCCCCTCCAGCTGCCCACCATGCTTGCACCATGCCCCCTCCAGCTGCCCACCATGCTTGCACCATGCCCCCTCCAGCTGCCCACCATGCTCTCACTGTGCCCCTCTATATACCCACCATGCTCTTACTGTGCCCTTCCTGCTATCCACAATGGAAAATGTGTAAGTGCCAGACTACCACCGATCAGTTGCAAGGGGGGGGGGGGGGGGGGGCAACGACAAATATATGGTCTCTAGTCCAATCAGCGTTTGCTATGCCTGTGTTATTTGGCCCTTCTGCAGTGGAAAGCACAAGTGGCCGCATCATCGGCAGTCTGAATAGCTGGGGCATGGCCATTCACACAGCCCAAAGATGTTGGAGATGCTTCCGCTCCTAATTGCAGAGGGGCAGAGCTGCTTGCCAAATTACATAAGGCATGGCAAAAGGCTCTGATCAGACAAAAGCCCACACATGTGCCGTTGGACCTGGGAAAGGTAAGCTGTCACAGGCGAACTAATGGGGGTTTGCAAAGCAGGATATCCCAAATAAGGATGCTCCCATGGTGTGGAAAAAAAACTGTGATGGTTAAAATATTGTATCTTGGGCCTCACACTCATACACTTAATTGGGTCCTGACAGCCAGTGCTGGCATTTCTCGCATCCTTCTCGGGATCTGTGTGGTCACGCCAGCCGTAACTGAATGGCTGGTGTGGCTTTACACAGCCTAAGGATGCAGGAGGTGCAACACGACAATCACATGTGCATCTTGAATTCCATTAACAAGGCTGATTGGAGGAAAACCACACCTGCACCACATACGCATGGAAAGGTAACTAAAGCAAGCAAATGCCTGGGTTTTACAAGGTGAGGCATACAAAATCGTGATGCCCAAGAGGAATGGACAAAATCCTGGGATAGTCAAAATCCTGGGTTTTGGTCCACTTCCAATAAGCATTAATAGATATGAACTGACCACTTGCAGGCTTTATCTCTCAATGTACTGAAAGCTGACTGGGCCTTGGCATGCATTGCTACCTCCACCCTCATAGCATTTCACAAGTGGGAAAATAGCAGCAAATCATCAGCCAATGTCCGAAGGTGCACCAAGGTATGCCACATAGGAAAAGACTGCCAGGAACTAGTGTGTAAATATTGTCCAGATGGAAAAGGCGGACATGAAACAGAAGGATGCCCCAGAAAAACTCCTCCACAACCTCTGTGGGAAATCAGACAACGTCTACAGTCAGCAGAGGCAAGTCCAATGCGCAACAGAAAAAGGAACAAAACCAACAGCAACTAATTACCAACGCAGCTGAACCCACAGAGTCGCAGTGAAGGAAGAAGAAGGGTAAGAACGCTGCTCCCAAACCCACACACACTTCCACAAAACCCTCCACACAGGACACAAGACACTGCCTGGAATCCTCTCACACCTCACAGCCCAATACACAAAAACGTGTTTCAGGCAAAGACACTGCCCATAAGGCCTTCATTGTTCAAAAGGCCGTCATTGTTCCCACAGACCTCATCCTAGCCACACAGTTCACATCTGTGCCAGCTCACTTAGTACATCCTAAACTGCACCCACCCAATCCCAAAACACACACACATACAGACACAGTGTAAAACAAACCCCTTTCCCAGCCACCACAGATCCCATCCCCACACAACCAGACACCACAGTTGCAGCAGACCCACTCCTGGCCCAGACCTCTCTGTTGCCAGGAAGAACCTGGTTCATCCACAGACACAACTGCATCCCTACCCAATAACCAGGAGCAATTCACCTTTCGTCTTCCTTCTTCTTTCTCCATAGAAGAAAGAAAGAAGTGAAAGCAGGTGCCTGTGACCCCTGACTAAGAGAATACATGCAAAAAGCCAATAGTCAAGACACCCACAATGGTTTCGTCAGAGCAGAAAGATGATCTAGAAATAGAGGACCTGCACAAGGTCTTTGAAATAGCAGAATTCTTGGGAAGCGCTGAGGATGAGGAAGAAGACATCAGAATCCTGAGAACGCCATTTTCCCAGAAGGCGGAGAGCACTACCTGATAGGATAGGTAACTAAGGGATTTGTCCCTTCCAACAACCCTTCTTTTCTCCAAACAGATATGATGTCAATTTCCATTTTCACCATAAATGCAAAGAGCATCAGATCAGTGTCTAGGAGAAACAGAATCCTGATGTTCCTGCACTGTGCCCCCTCCTGATGCCCACAATGATCTCACTGTTCCCTCTTCAGCTGTCCGCCATGCTCTCACCATGCCCCCTTCCCGCTGCCCACGATACTCTCAGTGTGCCCCCTCCTGCTGCCTACCATGCTTTCACCGTGCCCCTCTGTCTGCCCACCATGCTCTTTAACTGTGCCCCCAGCTACCCACCATGCTCCCACAGTGTCCCCTCCAGTTGCCCACCATGCTCTCACCATGCCCTCCACCTGCCCACCATGCTCCCTCACTGTGCCCCTTGTAAGAGATTGGGGCGAACGGTAGTGACTCAGACGACAGTTCTCCTTCAAATCAAATGTAGTTTATTGAAAATAAGAATTCGACAGCCAAAGCATCTCTTAACATCAGAGATGGTTGCTGCACAAACCGCAGAATAAACGGTTACTTCACCGGCTCTTAGCAAAGTCCAGGGTAAGAAAATGCAGCAAGCCGAAAAAGTCCTTGTTGGACAAGGTCCACTTTCAGGGCACACAAGCCCACGCTGTTAGTCCCCACAAGTCCAAGTTTGGGGTGACAGAAGCAAAGTCCTTCAGCTTTAATCCAGTTCTCTCATTCACATTGAGCAGTACCGCCTGGGCTCCTTCCTCCAGGCTGGTCAACAGCCAACTGACAGACTCAGGGGCTCCTTTTATTTAGGCTTCCCCTGCAATCAGCCTCATCACCTGTGAGAGGCCTGCAATCAGGGAACAAACCTGTAGAGGACTGGGGAATGTGAACTGGGTCCTGAGAACCTGGCATGGATCGTGCCTGATAGAGCATAGGAGGGGAAAAATAGACACCATATACTTTTCCATATACCTTACCACACCCTGCAGCTGCCCACCATGCTCTCTCACCATGCCTCATCCTGCTGCCCACCGTGCTCCCACTGTGCCACCTCCAGCTACCCATCATGCCCTCACTGTATCCCCTGCTGCTGCCCCCAATGCTCTCACTGTGCACCCTCCTGGTGCTCACCATGCTCTCACAAAGCCCCCTCATGCTGTCCACCATATTCTCCCCATGCCCCCTCCTGTTGCCCATCTTCTGCTGACTGAGCCCCTTCCTGCCGCCCACCATGCTCTCTCACCTTGCCTCATCCTGCTGCCCACCGTGCACTCACTGTGCCATCTCCAGCTACCCATCATGCCCTCACTGTATCCCCTGCTGCTGCCCACAATGCTCTCACTGTGCACCCTCCTGGTGCTCACCATTGTGCTCACTTAAGGGAAGCTATCTGAAGGCTCACAACCTTTGATCAACGCCTATTTGTGACATGCAAGTTACTTACTTTGTTCTGGTAAGCAACTATTAAAAGTGGGCACGGCGCCTATTGTTTTAAGGATCTTATGCTATTTTAGTCCATTTTTTTACATGTGAATTTGCGCAATTGGAGGGGATTGATCTCTAAAGAAGCACGTTTATTATATTTGATTTCTATCTGACCCGACGGAGAAATCAAAAGCTGAGTAATTAATTGTTACCCTGGAAGCCTGCAATTGATTGTCCACACTGAAGGTGTTGTTGCTGATTGAAATACTTTACTACTAACATTCCCCGCGGAGCTATTAGTGTATTAATACACAAAATTACTATTGTTTGAAGACTGCACCAATACAGTCTTACTAACTCCAGCGGAAGAAAGGATTGCCTTTATAATATGATTCAATTTAATCTTAATACACTGTAATATTTTTAGCACGGTTTAGAAGAATTGTTCTTCCTTTTGTAGTGTGTAAATATTGTCCAGATTGAAAAGTCTGACATGGAACAGAAGAGTGCCCCAGAAAACACTCCTACAACCTTTGTGGGAAATCAGACCATGTCTACGAGACTGCCCCCAGCGAGTCAACACCTACGCCGCTGCAGTCAGGAGAGATAAGTCTGAAGAGCAACAGTGGCAACAACAGCAGCAGCAGCAAAACCAACAGCAACTAATGACCACCGCAGCTGAGCCCAGAGCTGCAGGGAGAGAAGAAGAAGGGTATGAACGCTGCTCACAAACATACACACACACACACACACACACACACACACACACACACACACACACACACACCTTTATAAAACCCTCCACCTCCTCACAGGAAACAACACAAAGCCTGTTGAATCGTCTAACACCTCACAGCCCAATACACAAAAAAAACGGGTTTCAGGCAATACAACTGCCCTTAAGGCATCCATTGTTCAAAAGGCCGCCATTGTCCATTGTGCCAACTCCATTGACACAGTTCTCAACTCTGCCAGACCACTTAGTAAAGCCTCAACTGTCCCCACCCAAGCCCAAAGCACATACACACATACAGACACATCCCCCATTGTACAAACAGACCCCTCCCCAGCCACCACAGATCCCAGCCCCACACAACCAGACACCACAGCTGCAGAAGACTCACTCCTGGCACAAACTCTTGGTTGCCAGGAAAAACCCGGTTCAACCCCAGAAACAATTGCATCCCTACCCAACAACGAGGAGCAGTTCACATTTCTTCTGCCCTCTTCTTCCTCCCTAGCAGAAGGAAAGATGCAAAAGCAGGTGCATGTGATCCCTCACAAACACAGGCAAAAAGCCTCAAGACACTCACAGTGGTCTAATCAGAGGAGGAAGATGATCCAGAAATAGAGGACCTGCACAAGGTCCTTGAAATCGCTGAATCTGTGGGAATCTTTGAGGATGAGGAAAAGACATCAGAATCCTGAGAACATCATGATCCCAGAAGGCAGAGAAAGAACCACCTGATAGGTAGGTAACTAACCTTTCTTTGCTCCAAAAAGACGTGTCAATTTCCACTTTCACCAAAAATGTAAGGAGCATCGGAGCAGTGTCAGAAATAGAATCCTGATGTTCCTGTCAACCTAGCAAGCAGAGATCTTCATACTTCAGGAGAGTTCTCTACCCTGCTCAAAGCGCTACAACCACCTGTACGCCCAGAGGACCTACTGTCCATCCTACTGGTCTGGCGGAGGTGAGAATAGGAATGTAGGGATACCCATTCTGATCGGGGGAACCGCTTCATGGTTGATTTTGTCCATGAGCTTTTCTGCAGCAGACTTCTGCTAGTAGACGGCTCATGGCCAGCCTCAACAGTGTGTCTTCCATAGCTTGCGTCCTTATCTCTCCACCACCAGAGCAGTAATTCTGGCAGGGGTCTTCAACTGCCCCCTGGAGCAACAAGTACTTATGCTAAATTGTACAAAATGTCCAAGCTGCTAATTCCAAGCATTGTGGACAGACTCGCTCTAGTAAGAGACACAGTTCATTACTTCCAGACCCACAACGTCCACAGCACCCTGAACAGCCTTGACCAGCAAGCCTTCGACCATGTCTTGCATGGGTTCATGAGCAAGGTTCTACATAAGTATGGTTTGGGGGAATCTGTTTTGTTCGTATGTAGACCTAATGTACTTTGACATTTGTAGCTCCGTGCTGGTCAACGGCTGCATGACTGACCCCTTTCTGGTTCTCATTTCCAGTTCAGACAAGGCTACCCTCTTTCACCTCTCTGTTTTGTTTGTTGTATAGAGCTCTTCACCGAGTGCGTCAGACACAATACAGAGATCAGAGAGATCACCACACCAGGACCCATCACAGCACCAGGACCCGGCAGACAAGTGCTCACTCTACATGAACCACAGACCAGCATTCCATCGTGGCACTCGTCCACACCTGCAAGGAGTTTGGTCGAGCCTCAGGGGCAAACCTCAACTGGGGGAAGTTGGAGGGCCATGCTTTTCGGAAAGTGGCAGCTGGCTTCTTCCGTGCCTTTCAACGTCAATCTAGACTACATCAAGATCCTTGTGTGAGTTAGAAAGAGGATTGGCACTGCCTAGAAATAAAATGGTATGTGGGGTGCTCAAATGATTAGTGCTAACCAAGAAGTACAATTCCAAATAAGGGACCCTGGGGATGTCCCTGTGAGCACAACATAAAAATTATGTCAAATGTATTCCAATTCAAAAAAAGGACCAAAAACACACATTATACAAGGTTAAAAAACATGATACACACAGACTTCGGGGGAGGCCTAGGACAGTCAAGGCTCTTAATAACACATTAAATATTAATATTCTATAATACTGTAGTCAAATAGTATATAATAAGACAAGCAGGGACTAATTAATAAAATGAATAACAGAATCACACAACAATTTCTTTATAGTGAAAGAAGAGGACGATCTATACAAAGTTCTAGTGCATATATAAATGATTATAAACCATGTAGTTACTATGTATTCTGACTCACCAGATGGCAGCAAATGAAATCCTGTAGACAGCTCCACGTTCCTTGTGCGTGTCTGTTCTGGATGTTTTCTTCGCTCCATAGGGCTCGGCAGATAGCTCACTCAATTGTTGGTAGACCAGTGATAAGTATTCAAAAGCTTTATTTCGGTACATAATCTTGGTACAGGAGACATGTACTTTCAATGCAGCTGGAAACTTGTGGTGAAATCTATACAGCAACAACAGGTGAAAGAACTATAGCTGAAGAAGGCAGCAGCACGTGTGCACTGCTTGGATGTCAATGTAAGAATGGCCACCAGGGAGAGGAAGAAGGGAGGAGTTACTTGCATCAGTGCAAGACTAAAGGAGCCTGGAGGGGGCAAGGGGAATTAAAGGCACAGTGCTGAGCCTATGCAAATAAACATATATAAAACTGTTACCTTAGGTAAACTGAAATGTAGGTAGTGGGACATGACACTCCCCGCCTGAAATATTTAGATTTCACATAACACAACAACATTGTATAAATGTCCATTAATTGTCCAATGGTAACTGTAATCTAAAACCTGTAAGAGAAAAACATGCAATGTCATGACTTTATTAAATAACTCTAAGTAGGAAGACAACAATGTTCTTGAAGACTGTTCTTGTGATCCACAAGGCATGTTGGTCAATGATCTTTTGACCAACAACTGGAACAAGAAATGCTAGTAATCCAAACAAAAGGAAAAAACCCACTCTTCGGATTAGAGAGGCTGACGAAGGCCAAGGCCTCAAAAACCCAGTAATCCAAGGGAAAACTTTTAATCAGAAGTCCAAGGACGTGGTAGGGCACAGTGAATATGCAAAGCAAGAAAGTGTCTTGTGTGCCATAGCAGTCAAATAGAGGGTATACTTCCCGCCATGGCCTTGCAGGATGATGCATGTCCTTTTCAGGTAACTTCTTCTCGGGAAATGAGGCGAACAAGTTCAATAATTGGCTAAAAGAACACTCGCTCTGGGCCTTCACTTGCTAGCTTGACTTCAGCAATTTCCACTGCTAACACAGCTGCACAAAGTTCAAGTGTAGACACAGTTTGGGTTGGTTTCTGAGTTAACGCAGCTTTCCTTAGAACTAATCCACAGTACAGCTTGCTGTTGGGTCCTGAGAAGGTCAAGTAGGTTACTGTGGCGATGGCTTCATTGGATGCATCTGAGAAGATGTGGACTTCTTTTCTGACAGACGTAGGAATAGAGCTGGGAGCATAGCAGTGCGGGACCTGAAGTTGTTCCAATACTTCCAAAGAACTCTTCAATTTCTCCCATCTTTGCTGTTTCTCCATAGGTAGAGGGGTGTCCCAGTCTATGTTCTCTGTAGTAAGCTGTCTCAACGGTACTTTGCCCTGAATGGTTGCTGGAGCTATAAATCCAAGTGGATCATAGATACTGTTCACAACAGTCAGGACTCCACGTTTGGTGAAAACTTTATCAAAACTTGACACCTGCAATGTAAAGGTATTCTGTTGAATGTCCAATAGCAAGCCTAGGCTGCATTCCATGGGGGAATATTGGACCTAAGGTCGAGGTCCTTTAAGTTGATGGTACGTTCATCAGATGGAAAGGCTTTCATCACCTTCTGGCTCTTGGAGATAATCTTATAAGGTTTGAGGTTTGCCACAGGTAGCATCTCCTGCAATGTGCTGAGGTGGTCAGTTGTCTTTTCAGTTGTGGGCAAGTGTATAGGATCATCTTGCATGTGAAAGCTTAATAGACTGACAAGCAGCAGAACCAAACTCTTTCTCAACTCCTGGGACTGTCTTTCTAAGTCCATAGGTTGCTACAGCAGGAGAGGGGTTGTTGCTGAAGACAAGTACTTCCATTTTGAAGTCTGTGACCTCCTTGTCAAAGCCTTTGTTAAGTAAAGTCTCTCTTGGAGAATGGACAGGTAGGTGTGCTACCAAGCTGTTGGAATTGTTGGGTGTAAATTCCTTATCCATAACTTCGAGGAGTTCTTTAACTTCTTCTGCAGATGCCAAATTGTTGTTACTGGTTGTATTAGGCACTGTTGGTCTCGGGATGTCATCCCGAGGTAAGTTGTTTTGAGGTTCTTGCTGACACTTACTGCTGCTCAGCTTCTCCTTCACGCAGTAATGGTATGGACATGACTCAAAACGGCAGTTGGGACTATTCAGCATGATCTGCGTTTTTAATGAAGTGACTGGTGTAGAATTCTTCATTTTGTCTATGCAAGAATTGCCTACAATGACCCAATCTAGATCAAGGCGTTGAGCAAACGGAGCGCCACCCACTCCATTCATCTGCCAGCGTACCTTGTGTACTTGGAGAATGTCTCTGCCGAGCAGTAGCAAGATCTTGGCGTCCTTATTGAGAGGTGGTATTTCATGAGCTATTAACCTCAGGTGCGGGTGATGACAAGTGGCCTCTGGTGTAGGGATTTCATCTCTGTTGGATGGTATCTGGTTGCACTCCAGAAGTGTAGGCAAGGGTAGTTCAATATTGTTTTGAACAGGAGCTATCATCAGTCTGCTGGCTATTCTTCCAGAGACTTTAGTGATGCCGCTACAGGTACCCAGAGTCTAAGGATAAGTCTCACCCTTCAGGTTGAAAAAGTCTTGCAAGCGATCGGTTGCTTTGATCGTCTAAGATGGCATAAACCCTTAAAGTCTTTTCTGCATGGTCTTTAGGGTATACCTTGACAAGACATATTTTTGAGCATGATTTGTCATAAAGGTCTTCACCACAAACCTCTGTACACGATGCAAAAACTGTGGTGGGTCTTGCGGGTTGACTTGTATCCTCCCCACCATGCTTTGACACAGGAGAGGAATCAGCAGGTGGTGCAGGGCTTTGTTCATATTGATGAAGTGCCTGCACATGGCCTTCGCTGTCGCACTCTATGCACTTGATGGCAATTTTGGCTATGTGTTCAGTAGATGCACAACATCTAAAACATACTCCAAATTGCTTCAAAAGTTCTATGCGTTCTTTGAGTGGTTTCCTTCTGAAGCCAATACACTTCTTCAGAGGATGCGGCAACTTGTGAATAGTGAATAGAGCACTGGCGGTTAGGGTTTTCAATCTTGACCCCATGACTCTCCTTGTCAGGAGCCGGTGAGGGTGCAGGAAGAATGTCTGTCTTTTTGACTGACAGTGGACCCCTGCGGGTTCTGTAGTTGGGGTAGAAGCTGTCAAGTGCAGGAAGGAGTGGACCAGGTCCACTAAGTTCACCAAAGGAAAAGCTTGGATCGTTCTTAATCTCTGCTCGCAGAAATAGGAGAATGGAGGAAAAGAGACTTGATATTCCCTTTTATATCTTGACCCAAGTGTAGCCCACCTTTCTTGCAGATGGTATGGCAGTTTGGAAACGATTGGGTTTACCCCATGAGCAGTGTCCAAGTAACTTAGTTCCAGTAAGTGGGGGTCTGCCTTGGCAAGTTGGAGCTCTGACAGCAAGTCACTAAGCTCTAAGAATTTCTGATTGTCTTTACCTGATATCTTTGGAAAGGTGCGTTCTCAATAGACTCTGGACTGCCAAAGCTTTGCTCAAGTCTTTCCCAAGCAGCAATAAGTCCTGCTCCTGGGTTGTCAGTATGAACAGATCTGAGTCTCTTAATACGTTCAGTGGATTGTGGGCCTAGCCACTTTACAAGTAAATCAAGCTCCTCAGCTGCAGTAATGCCAAGGTCCCCGATTGTTGCTTCAAATGCACATTTCCAAGCTCTGTAGTTCTCAGGTTGGTCATCAAACCTTGTGAGGCTGGTCTTTGTGAGTTCACAGCGGACCATGTATCTGGCGAACTCTGACATGTCTGATTTCTCTGTCTTTAGGCAGGGAATTGCTGGCTGGGAAGTGACAGATGTGGGTAAGTAAGGAGCTGCATGAGCATTTAAACCAGGAACTGTCTTAAAGTTCTTAGGCTCGGTTCTGTATAAATTGGAGCTGAGTAGCGGTGAGGTGGTTGATGTCGTGTTGGAGCATTGGCTTGAACATGAGTGTCTTTGAGATGTACTCGCTGAGGTATAGGGGCCTGGAGTGCAGGAACATGTGAGGAAAGCTCAGGTTGATAAGTGAGTGGTGCGTTGTGCTGACCTTGAAAGCGGGGTGATGCCAAAGGATCTGTCCCCTGCTGCTGTGGAAAAATGTCTCTAATATCAGGCAAATCTGTAGCATTCAGGGGCGCACTATTTTGGCTTAGCACAAAGTCCCTTGTGCGCTCAAAAGGATCTTCTGATGACACTTCACTTAAACTGACACTGTCTCTTTCACTACCACTGATGGCTTGTTCTAAAACCTGCAATCTTGCCATAGCTGTGGCGTGCTCACATTGTTTCTCCATAGCCGCCATTTTTGCGCGCTGCCTAGCTGGCTCTGCCCCCGTGATGGCTATCCCTGCCTCCATCTCTGCCTTTCTTTGTGCAAACATTGCTTGGATTTTAGTAGCTGCTACATCTGAGCGAGCCTGTATAAGTTGTTGGCTGATCGTTGAATATTTAGACGATCGTGATTTGGATGAACTTTAAAATGACTAGTGGCCTTAGAAATGTGAGAAGCAGTTTCTTGGAGTTGGGCAATTTTAGCTTGAGCATTAGTTTTAATCTCACTAATTAAACAGTCTCTTTCAGAGTTAAGTTGCTGGAAGCTTTCCAACTCTTTTAATGACTGGTCTGAATTAATTCTCTGTAAAGTGTCAATGTACTTCTGACTTAACTGCATATACTTCTCATAAAGTGTGGAAAGTTGTCTTATAGCAGCCTCTAATAATGACACATCATTAGCAGTCTGAGTAAAAGTAACTCGATGGGGCAATATGGCCTCCCATTGCTGGGTGATTTTGGAGAGCAGCACTTGAGTCATATTTTCAAGACTTTCCTTTGCTTTAAATGTGGGCTTAACAGAGCATTTTATTCTACAACTGGGTTGTAGGTCTGTATTTTGTGATGACAGCATAAATCTCTGGGCTGCAGAGATGTTTGCAGAAAAAAGTAACAACTTGTGAGTTGGCAGGCTGCCCAGGAAGATGTACCTGCTATGTAACAATTTGCTAGAGATGCTGGGTCAGAAGAATCAGTTGAAATTGATACATTTGGGAGCTGGCTGATGGAAGGCAGAAATGAATAGCTTACTTGCTTCTAGAAACAAAGTTGAACTGAGCAAAGTCTAAATCACATATCCATAAATGCACTTCAATAAACTTTCACAGGCACACAGATGAAAATAGGTTACTTGATATTAGCTCCTATCATACAGTTAGCTGTGCTGTGGCTTATCAAGCTGTAATAACTCAGGCTGGTAAATGAAGACACTTTTCTGTGATGGCTTCAGTCACACATACATATGATGCTCTGTATAGATCTGTAGCTAAGCTGCACATGAGCTGCTGGACAATCTTAACAGATGAAATATAGTTCTTTCACTATTCTGACTCACCAGATGGCAGCAAATGGAATCCTGTAGACAGCTCCACGTTCCTTGTGTATGTCTGTGCTGGATGTTTTCTTCGCTCCATTGGGCTTGGCAGATAGCTCACTCAATTGTTGGTAGACCAGTGATAAGTATTCAAAAGCTTTATTTCGGTACATAATCTTGGTACAGGAGACATGCACTTTCAATGCAGCTGTAAACTTGTGGTGAAATCTATACAGCAACAACAGATGAAAGAACTATAGCTGAAGAGGGCAGCAGCACGTGTGCACTGCTTGGATGTCAAAGTAAGAATGGCCATCAGGGAGAGGAAGAAGGGAGGAGTTATTTGCATCAGAGCAAGACTAAGGGAGCCTGGAGGGGACAAGGGGAATTAATGGCTGAGCCTATGCAAATAAACATATATAAAACTGTTACCCTAGGTAAAATGAAATGTAAGTCGTGGGGCCTGACACTATGGTTCACAAAAGTGACATGTGCAATAATAAATAAAGTGCAAAAATCGATTAAGTGAAATGAGCTATAATGGACAAACAGCCTGCAACCTAGCAGGCACCTGCTATTATGGTCAAATAAGCACAGAAGAAGCAATCAATTGTACATCATCCTTAAAGCAGACCTTCACCATGATTTATTAAAACTATTCCCCAGCATCTAAAATTAATATATTTGTAAGTTTTTAGTCACTTATTATTCTTTCCCCCACTGGGCTTCAACTCTATTCAGGACTTTAGGATACGGGGGCCGCCATCTTGACTCAGAAGAATCACACTTGCTGAGGAGAGGAGAGTGGGATAAAGTACAGGGGGCAGGTTATAGCTGTACTTTGCTCAGACAGAGCAGAGCTGGGGTCAGGAAAAGTTCAGCAATCCCAGAATGCAGAGCAGCACAGTCAGAAGGCACTTCCTGTTTGCAGGCTGCCAAATGTTCCATGAGCTGCCATCTTGGATGTTTAAAGGCTCATAACATGCAGTAGATGCAGGTAGGAGAATTTTTAATGTGAGCAATCTGCATGTACAGGGTGGGGGAAACATAAAAGATAGACTCTTATTCAGAGTGAAGGACCGCATTAAATGCTGAGTTGAGCCATTGGGTCCCCCCGAGCGACTACCAGTCGACGAGTTGCATGGAGTTGACCCACTTCACCAGAGCAAGGTAGACGCCGACATCACCCACTCCTCTGTTTATACCTGGCTGCATTATGACCCGGTGCCGTCGCGCCCGCTCCTGCGCATGCGCCCCGCCCGGCCAATCAACTACGGCCGTAAGGGCAAGACAAGCCAGAATCCGACGCCACATCCGCCGGGTGAAAAGCGCCATCTAGAGCATGCATGTTGACCAGTTGTGCCTTGGTATTAGGGGTGGCAATATTAAGAGAGGACTTCAGCAAAAAGAAGTGCAGTGGATCTTCTAATTACAAAGCCGTGCACCCGGAGGCATGAAAGAGGAATTCTCGTTCACATCATTCTTGGGTAGAGAAGGATAAGTTTTCACTTATCCAGTGGTAGCAATTTCCTTTTTTTCCTTGAGAATATATTTTTTATCTTTTTCCTTTTGTCTTCAATTCTTAATACTTTAATTTCTTAATCTTCACTCTGATTTTGACTTTTTTAATACCTTGTTGGTGTTTTTGATATTGTACTCTCAATCTTAACAAATATTTGTGTCTGAGATTGGAAGTTTCACGTCCGGTTTATTAATTTTGGGTTGTATTGTGGTAAATAGTACACTGTATTTATATTTTTCCACAATTTTTTTTTTATTTATCTATAATCCCACGTATAATGGTGGATAAATCAGCTTGACTGATGTTTTTGCTTCATAGGTGATTATACTTAGATGCCGATTCATTAATAGCGCCAGGTAGCGACAGATGAGCGCCTGAAGTATGGCGCTATGAGCGCCGCTAGCGTACGCCGCGGGCGGCAGCGATTCGCTATAGCAAGCCTCCTCAGTCGCTACCTGGCGTTGTTGGGAACAATGCCTACATTGGTGAATATGATGTTTCAGATCAGCTTTGTAGGCGCTGTCATTTTGACACACGCTATTCAACACAGCGCCTGCGCGTTGGTTTGCTGTTGGATTGAAATCAATGTTAGTACCTTCAGTAGTAAAGACAAGACAAATGGTGAATAACCAGCCCAATTCACCTAAACCTCCCCGCCTATCTCTACTGATAGACCGCTCAACAGAATTGAGTACATATGGGTTGATTCAAAGAAACATGTAACAGCTTGGATTTGGCTCACGATCATCCTATTTTTCACGTCCGCTCGTGCGTTCGTATGAACTTGCGAGTGATTCAATAAGCAAATACGTTTCTATCCTAAAATATACGTCCGTTCGTATGGCAGTTCGGGAATCAGACCTATGTCAGTTTCCATCCTGAATTTTCCGTTTCATTTCTCAGGTTGCAACATTGGTTTTGCCCTTTTTCCTTTTTTGTCTGGACGTAAATCCTTCTGATCTTGCGGCTCCGCACTACAAACTTACCTCATTAAAGTGCATTCTAAATATTTGGTCTTTTATTTTTCTTTATTTCATTCATTTTGTAGTAACCAACCATTAATGAATGCATTTGCATAAGTAAATCTTACTTTGTTTAATTTTTAGTTAACTTGCATTTTTTACTTGTGGATTTAATTTTAATATTTATGCTTCAAATGGTACAACTTTAAATTTTTAGTGTGGTTACCCACACCCTCTACATACAGATTGCTCTCAAATATTAAAAAACACCCAGCAACTTCTGCATGTTATGAGCCTAGAAACAGCCAAGATGGCGGCTCAGGTATTATCGGGCAGCCTGCAAACAGAAAGGGCCTTGTGACTGTGTTGCTCTGGATTCTTTGATTTCTGACCTTTCCATGCCCCCAGCTCTACTGTGTCTGTGCAAAATACAGCAGTAACCCACATCCTGCACTTTATCCCGCTCTCCTCTCCTCAGTAAGTGTGATGCATCTGACCAAAGATGTGCTTAAATAATTAAACAAAGCAAAGGTAAACAACTACACTAATAAATGCAATCTAAAAATATTATTCTAGTACCTCAATTTTAAATTAAATAACAAAGGACATAAGTTTCTTTAATTAACGCAAATATATTGCCAAATAAAGGTTTACATGCAAAGGACTAATTAAGGTCCACATTACAATGCTTTTATAAGGCATACATGAATCAGGTATGCATTGCAATACAATTTATGGCCTCGGCCATGCTGATACATGCAGTTCATTGGAGCACAAGACGCGCAGACTCCTCCACTTAGCCAAAAAACCTGTTCACGAACAGCAATCCGGCTGCTAAAAGGTGTCGGCTGTGGCTTTCTTTTAAAACGCGTTTAGAGGTTTCTCTGAATCACACCTAAACACATCCAATTAACCTAAGTTTTACGTTTGGATCGTAAGTTTTACGTTTTGATCCTAAGTTTTACGTTTTGATCCTAAAATTTAGGAACGAACTTCCGCTGATCGTAAGAGCATATACGCATTCGTACGTAGGCTCGTGCGAGTCGTAAATGGCCAAAAAAACAGGAAAAAATGACTAACACCCACCCAAACTTACGATTCTCGATACGAAATCAATTAACTTTTGCTCTTTGAATCGAGGGGATAGAGTTAATACATATTCTTTATTCTGAGCCAATAATATGAGAAAGACATACATTTAAAATACAGAAATACAAAATAAAACCCTAACCATGGGGTGTGGCGGAGTATAGTTGGACTATATTTGTTCAGATAATAGATCTGATATCTGCAAAATGTACACAATGGGACTGTTAGCAGAATATATTAGAGAAATATTTTAAAAATATATTTACATGTTCATAATTATAATACCCTGAAAAAATCAGTAACTATACAAGTGAAAAAATCCAAAAGATGCCACGGGAACTACCCCTCAGAGGGTGCTAAAGTGAGGTGTAACTGGTGCCAAACTCATGCAGTGTAAAAGGATAGTGAACTATTCCGTGAATAAAGATGAGAAAGGTGAAAAAAAGTGTGAGGTGCAGAAATAAAGAGCAGGAGTGAGTTCCCGTTTATTTCTGCACTTATATTAGCACTGTCAGCATTTGAGCACCTATTGGTGCCTGTGCCCTCACTAGTGGGACACCTTGTCCCTCTTTTCTTTTGATTTTTCTTTGATTGTTCACCTCACACTTTTTTTCACCTTTCTCATCTTTATTCACGGAATAGTTCACTATCCTTTTACACTGCATGAGTTTGGCACCAGTTACACCTCACTTTAGCACCCTCTGAGGGGTAGTTCCCGTGGCATCTTTTGGATTTTTTCACTTGTATAGTTACTGATTTTTTCAGGGTATTATAATTATGAACATGTAAATATATTTTTAAAATATTTCTCTAATATATTCTGCTAACAGTCCCATTGTGTACATTTTGCAGATATCAGATCTATTATCTGAACAAATATAGTCCAACTATACTCCGCCACACCCCATGGTTAGGGTTTTATTTTGTATTTCTGTATTTTAAATGTATGTCTTTCTCATATTATTGGCTCAGAATAAAGAATATGTATTAACTCTATGTACTCAATTCTGTTGAGCGGTCTATCAGTAGAGATAGGCGGGGAGGTTTAGGTGAATTGGGCTGGTTATTCACCATTTGTCTTGTCTAAACATTTGACCCCTTAAAGGTCTAACCCCCCTTTACCAGCATCCAGAATCTTACCTTAAAACTAAAATAGGCAGTGCGGGATTTTTTCTGTTTGATAAGTACCTTCAGTAGTAAACACATTGCAACATGTTTCTTTGGGGAATTTGTTTTTATTTTTTACATTTTTTTGGTGCAAGTCACAAATAAAAATCAAGTGTTTTTTTCATCTTGGTGCCTAAAAAAGAAGAAAAAGTGGAGTTAGTATTTATAATTAATTTAGCTTTTTCGCATTTATTGACATTTTTTGTTTTTTGCTTGGGACAGTTTTTGCCAACTTGCACAACACCCCTAATTGCTATGTTGGTCAACTACCCCCCCCCCCCCTTATAGTGGTTTTGGTCATCTTACACACCCCTTATAGTGGTTTGGGTCAACTCCCCCCCCATAGTGGTTTGGGTCATCTTACACACCCCTTATAGTGGTTTGGGTAAACCCCCCCCCCATAGTGGTTTGGGTCATCTTACACACCCCTTATAGTGGTTTGGGTCATCTTACACACCCCTTATAGTGGTTTGGGTCATCTTACACACCCCTTATAGTGGTTTGGGTCATCTTACACACCCCTTATAGTGGTTTGGGTCATCTTACACACCCCTTATAGTGGTTTGGGTCAACTCCCCCCCCCCCTTATAGTGGTTTGGGTCATCTTACACACCCCTTATAGTGGTTTGGGTCATCTTACACACCCCTTATAGTGGTTTGGGTCATCTTACACTCCCCTTATAGCGGTTTGGGTCATCTTACACACCCCTTATAGTGGTTTTGGTCATCTTACACACCCCTTATAGTGGTTTGGGTCATCTTACACTCCCCTTATAGCGGTTTGGGTCATCTTACACACCCCTTATAGTGGTTTTGGTCATCTTACACACCCCTTATAGTGGTTTTGGTCATCTTACACACCCCTTATAGTGGTTTTGGTCATCTTACACACCCCTTATAGTGGTTTGGGTCATCTTACACTCCCCTTATAGCGGTTTGGGTCATCTTACACACCCCTTATAGTGGTTTTGGTCATCTTACACACCCCTTATAGTGGTTTGGGTCAACTTCCCCCCCCCTTATAGGGGTTTGGGTCATCTTACACACCCCTTATAGTGGTTTGGGTCATCTTACACACCCCTTATAGTGGTTTGGGTCATCTTACACACCCCTTATAGTGGTTTGGGTCAACTTCCCCCCCCCCTTATAGTGGTTTTGGTCATCTTACACACCCCTTATAGTGGTTTGGGTCATCTTACACACCCCTTATAGTGGTTTGGGTCATCTTACACACCCCTTATAGTGGTTTGGGTCATCTTACACACCCCTTATAGTGGCTTGGGTCATCTTACACACCCCTTATAGTGGTTTGGGTAATCTTACACACCCCTTATAGTGGTTTGGGTCATCTTACACACCCCTTATAGTGGTTTGGGTCATCTTACACACCCCTTATAGTGGTTTGGGTCATCTTACACACCCCTTATAGTGGTTTGGGTCAACCCCCCCCACAGTGGTTTTGGTCATCTTACACACCCCTTATAGTGGTTTGGGTCATCTTACACACCCCTTATAGTGGTTTGGGTCATCTTACACACCCCTTATAGTGGTTTGGGTCAACTTCCCCCCCCCTTATAGTGGTTTGGGTCATCTTACACACCCCTTATAGTGGTTTGGGTCATCTTACACACCCCTTATAGTGGTTTGGGTCATCTTACACACTCCTTATAGTGGTTTGGGTCAACTTCCCCCCCCCTTATAGTGGTTTGGGTCATCTTACACACCCCTTATAGTGGTTTGGGTCATCTTACACACCCCTTATAGTGGTTTTGGTCATCTTACACACCCCTTATAGTGGTTTGGGTCAACTTCCCCCCCTTTATAGTGGTTTTGGTCATCTTACACACCCCTTATAGTGGTTTGGGTCATCTTACACACCCCTTATAGTGGTTTGGGTCATCTTACACACCCCTTATAGTGGTTTGGGTCATCTTACACACCCCTTATAGTGGTTTGGGTCATCTTACACACCCCTTATAGTGGTTTTGGTCATCTTACACACCCCTTATAGTGGTTTTGGTCATCTTACACACCCCTTATAGTGGTTTGGGTCATCTTACACTCCCCTTATAGCGGTTTGGGTCATCTTACACACCCCTTATAGTGGTTTTGGTCATCTTACACACCCCTTATAGTGGTTTGGGTCAACTTCCCCCCCCCTTATAGGGGTTTGGGTCATCTTACACACCCCTTATAGTGGTTTGGGTCATCTTACACACCCCTTATAGTGGTTTGGGTCATCTTACACACCCCTTATAGTGGTTTGGGTCAACTTCCCCCCCCCCTTATAGTGGTTTTGGTCATCTTACACACCCCTTATAGTGGTTTGGGTCATCTTACACACCCCTTATAGTGGTTTGGGTCATCTTACACACCCCTTATAGTGGTTTGGGTCATCTTACACACCCCTTATAGTGGCTTGGGTCATCTTACACACCCCTTATAGTGGTTTGGGTAATCTTACACACCCCTTATAGTGGTTTGGGTCATCTTACACACCCCTTATAGTGGTTTGGGTCATCTTACACACCCCTTATAGTGGTTTGGGTCATCTTACACACCCCTTATAGTGGTTTGGGTCAACCCCCCCCACAGTGGTTTTGGTCATCTTACACACCCCTTATAGTGGTTTGGGTCATCTTACACACCCCTTATAGTGGTTTGGGTCATCTTACACACCCCTTATAGTGGTTTGGGTCAACTTCCCCCCCCCTTATAGTGGTTTGGGTCATCTTACACACCCCTTATAGTGGTTTGGGTCATCTTACACACCCCTTATAGTGGTTTGGGTCATCTTACACACTCCTTATAGTGGTTTGGGTCAACTTCCCCCCCCCTTATAGTGGTTTGGGTCATCTTACACACCCCTTATAGTGGTTTGGGTCATCTTACACACCCCTTATAGTGGTTTTGGTCATCTTACACACCCCTTATAGTGGTTTGGGTCAACTTCCCCCCCTTTATAGTGGTTTTGGTCATCTTACACACCCCTTATAGTGGTTTGGGTCATCTTACACACCCCTTATAGTGGTTTGGGTCATCTTACACACCCCTTATAGTGGTTTGGGTCATCTTACACACCCCTTATAGTGGTTTGGGTCATCTTACACACCCCTTATAGTGGTTTGGGTCATCTTACACACCCCTTATAGTGGTTTTGGTCATCTTACACACCCCTTATAGTGGTTTGGGTCATCTTACACACCCCTTATAGTGGTTTGGGTCATCTTACACACCCCTTATAGTGGTTTGGGTCAACCCCCCCCCTATAGTGGTTTTGGTCATCTTACACACCCCTTATAGTGGTTTGGGTCATCTTACACACCCCTTATAGTGGTTTGGGTCAACTCCCCCCCCCCTTATAGTGGTTTGGGTCATCTTACACACCCCTTATAGTGGTTTTGGTCATCTTACCCACCCCTTATAGTGATTTTGGTCATCTTACACACCCCTTATAGTGGTTTTAGTCATCTTACACACCCCTTATAGTGGTTTGGGTCATCTTACACACTCCTTATAGTGGTTTGGGTCAACTCCCCCCCCCCCTTATAGTGGTTTGGGTCATCTTACATACCCCTTATAGTGGTTTTGGTCATCTTACCCACCCCTTATAGTGATTTTGGTCATCTTACACACCCCTTATAGTGGTTTTGGTCATCTTACACACCCCTTATAGTGGTTTGGGTCAACTTCCCCCCCCTTATAGTGATTTGGGTCATCTTACACACCCCTTATAGTGGTTTTGGTCATCTTACACACCCCTTATAGTGGTTTTGGTCATCTTACACACCCCTTATAGTGGTTTGGGTCATCTTACACACCCCTTATAGTAGTTTGTGACAAATTATGATTGTAGCCAACAAATAGTTCCCCTGTAGTGCAGTACTTGGATTAGAGTGAAGGGTAGTTAGCTTACCGCAAAAAACGAAGTGATCATGCTTTCCCTTAGCTCAAAGCCAGTCTGGGTGTCCTCACTCGTTTCTGCGGGCAAGTTGGGGATTTCGGGCACCAGTGCTGTTTCTTCAGGGGGTTGGATTCTGTGGCATATACAAAGATTGTGGAGCACACAGCATGCGAGGATAATCTTGGAGACCTTTTGTGGACTGTACAACATCTCTCCTCCTGGGCGGGCCAAACACAGAAAGCGCGCTTTCAGCAGTCCAATGGTTCGTTCCACAATGCTTCTGGTTTTGCGATGTGCTGCATTGTAGCGTTGTTGGGCAGAGGTCTGTGGGTTTCTGACCGGAGTCATCACCCACGTTCTCTGCCCGTATCCCTTGTCCGCTGTGGAAAAAACACAATGAGAGAGACAGCAATTAGTACTAGTACATGTTATTTTTTGCATTTTTTAAAATTTAGCTTACTAGGCCACATATTTTATGCCAAATACTTTGACATGGTTAGTTATTTACCCAGTAGCCAGCCAGCTGGCATTTCGTTGTTCTCGAACTTCTGGCACAGGACTGACTACTGGAGCACGTAAGAGTCGTGGCATGAGCCGGGGAAGCCAGATCTCACGGCCCGCAGCTTCGTGTCATGGTCACAGACCACCATGACATTCATGGAGTGGAACTGTTTTCTGTTCCGATAATGCAGCTCCTGTGCACGGGGAGGGCGGAAAGGGATATGTGTACCATCCACGCACCCTAGCACATTCGGAATCCCTCCCATGCAATAGAAAGCATGTTTTATTTGGGCAACCTCATCCTCATCCTCAGGAAACTTGATGTAAACAGGGATCAGCAAATATACAGAGAGGGACACTCTGGTATGTCCCGTGCATTGACCCCAAAATAATCCGCACTCACCCTCAGATAAATGAATCAATGTATACCAATCATGTGGAAAATTATGAAAAAGCTATTTTATTGAAATTGCAATAGTGATAACAATGACCACATATGGGCAAAACCTATTAAAAAACATATACAAGACACATTAAAAAGTCTGGGTGTGGAGGTTTAGGTAGGCTAAATGCTTAATAATAAACATAATAGTGAATGCCACACACAAAAGGGATCAGGTCACAAATAGCCAGTACTACCTGGAAAAATATGCGGCTCATTGTAGCCTGGCTGATCCTGCTGAGGAGGGCAGAGGTTGCCTGGAAGTTCCCTCGTGCCAGAACATTAAGTGTGGCACATAGGCGTACTATGCCTGGAATGGATCGGGTGCGTTTGGTGGATGGCTCGATTTTGGTCTTAATCTGATCATATAGGGACTGTAGTGTTGCACAATTCAGATACGGAAGCGGCTTCTGATCTGCTCGTCACTTAAATCCCACACTGAAAGACGGATGCCATAGGATCAGGGTGCCCTAAGCCTCACAGCACCCTCCTCCCTGACCTCCTGTTCTTCAAGCATTCTCACACATCCCTGCACCCATAACCCATACATCACCCTCTTATCCATCTCACACTCACTTAACAGATATACAAAAGAAGCAAAACAAAAAAAAAAAACACAAACACACCACACACTGAACCACCAGACTGCTGAAAGTGTGCTTTCTAAGTTAGGCACAACCAAGAGGGGAGTTGCTGCACAGCCCACAAAAGGCCCCAAAATCAAGCCTCACTTGCTGTATGCTCCACAATATTTGCATATGCCAACAAAATCAATCTCCTAAAGAAACAGCACTGATGTCAGAAATCACCCAACAAGCCACAGAGAGTGAGGACCAAACCCAGCCAGACACTAAAATGAGCTAAGGGACCAAAGCACCACACCACCACACCACAGCCTTTGCCACAGTGTAACAATACCAAAAGGTTGTCAAATCCAGCCATTTATAATTAACTTGGGAAAAGGACAGGTCCGCTTTGCCGCCTTTTGCATTGCTCTGCTATTTCCTGTCTGCAATTAGCTGACCCAGGTGTGCTTGAAACGGATTGCGCATGCGTACGCTCAAACATACTAGCGTACGTGAGCAGAAACTTGCGTGCATTAACGGACATGACTGAAAATTCTGTGGTGGACCAATGAAAGTTAAGCTGCTCTTAATTTAAATAGCCGTTTTTAGAGCCACATTTCACAAGTGTTTAATATACATGAGTACATTGTTGTCTTTGGTTGTGTGTTGTTTGGTTAATGAGCTCTGTAATTAGTTAATTGCCTGCCACACATGGTTCACTCAGTGCAGTGGAGCTGTGGCTACAAGCACCTGGCCAGTAAGTGTGAAGCAATTAAGTGGACCTGTTTGTGATTGGTTGTTAGAGCACATAAAACCTGCACAACCCCAAAAGAGGTTGATGCCATTCTGTAGTCTGTATGCATGCTTGTGTGTTGTCTAGTGGTGTGTGTGTGCAGCTACAGGATAGAGCCAAATTCTGGACATCTGCCGGCCACAGCTGGCCCAAGTAGGAGTGTGTTGGGTGCTGTGCGCAGACCTCCCTTAAGGAAAAGGGCCCAGGCCCAAGGTGAGCCTGCACCCAAGGCCAGCCGCCCATTTGCCAAGAGGGAGCCAGAATTTAATTTGGCGGATAACAATACTCTTGTACGCCTTACCCTGGCCAAATGGGAGCTAATCTTTGGCTCCCAAAGCCAGTCTATAGGCAAGCAAGAAAGGAGCAAATTGTGGGATGCCATTGGGGAGGAGCTTACTAGCAGTGCTCAATACCCACGTAGTGGCCCATCCTGCAAGAAACGCTTCTACACTTTGAGAAGGGCCCTTATGCAAAAGATGAAGCATGATCTTGATGTCGAGAGTGGGACCATCCAGGGTCCAAAGAGTACCTACAGGCCATATGAGGAGATGCTGAAGGCCAAAATTCCGCTGATTCGGCTGCAGAGTGTTGATGCTGGGGATGACACCACAGGTTGGACTGAAGGTACAAATTTTGTGCATATTTTTTTCTGGTAATGTTAATGTATGTGATTTGCTTTGTCTCTTTCTGGCCAACTAACAGTAGGACATGTGAAGTAGTACATACCTCATAAATGTTTTCCTTTGTCTGTTGCTTTCTGCATAGGTGCACATGGTGATGTCCAGGATTTGGCTGAGGAGGACACCCCAACTCCTGCCCTTCAACCAACCTCAAGCCTAACCCAGTCTGCCATTGAAGGTATTTATCACTAATTTATGGGCTGGTTGCTTTTGTACAAAATGGGTGTGGGAGCACCTCAAACATTAGCTTGTACCACTTTTGAGGATTACTAATATGGGCCTGGGGACTAATTTCACGCCCACTTTAACCCTCTCAGCAACTAACTAACAAGGCCCTAACATGTGTAGCTATGTGGGAAGCCAGAGATGTGTGGCCATATATCTGCATATACATGTGGAAGCCACACTGGCCTTGATTAGGGAATATTAGTGATAGAGCTGCTCACACACACCTTAATTCATGGTTTTTTTGTGCCGCACATTACCAATGGCTAAATTTTTTCTTTGCTTTTGCCTAGCTGCACCGCCATTGGCACCAGCATCTCCTCAGGAGCCAAGCTACTCTTTGGATGCCGGTAAGTGCATGTGTCAACCTTGCTTTAGCCGCTTTAACACAAGTGCCATGTCTTTCATTCCTCTTTTTTCTTTGTAGGCCAAGTGACTGCTTCATCTTTGGACACCACTTCCGATGTTGCAGGTCAACAGGACCCTGTTGGTGTGTATTACCCAAAACAATGTATCCTTTATGCTGTTTATGTTACACTGGTTCGATTTGGTTAGTCTAATAATCTACATGTTTGCTAGGTCAACTTGAAGATGGCTATTTTTAGTGGATTTGCCATCCCCAAGCTCATTAGTAAACTGTTTAGAGTGATTGCAATGCATTTTTTGGGTCTATTAAAAGACAAACATTCACCCGAGTAGTGTTATGAATATTTAGAGACATTAATTGTGTATTTTAGTTGGCCGGAATCTCGGAAATGACTGTGCGGAAAGGGACCTTCATGTTGAGGCTGCTAGAGATGAGGGTAAGTTGAGTTTGCTTGATTATCTAGTAAGGATTTTTGCAAACCTTTTTTGGGAATTTAGTAGTCCAACTTGTGTTTAAACATGTATTTTCAAGGGCAAAGCTCGAGTGAGGGCCCAACTCCGGACATCTGGGAGATGGCGGGTATGTGTAATTTGAGCAATGTGTCTGTTATTGTTTGGCCCAATTATTGGCTCATCTTCCTCTTACATACATGTTAACAATCTGAGTTTACAAGATCCCTTTTGGCTAGTGTGTAATCTGCCACTTTGTCGAGGTATGGCCTCGATAGTCTATCCATATTACATTTGTGTTTTGTCCACTGACCTACTAACATGACTTTCCTGTTTAGCATATACCAGCTTGCCCCATCTCTCAGATGTGGATTTGCCCCTTTCTGGCAGCCAGACCCCGGAACTACTTCGGGCGGACGGCACTGAGGTAACATGGCTGATTTTGGTGAACAATAACCACATTGACATGTTCGTGGGTAGTCCAGGAACCAACATGTAACATGTTATTTCTTTTGTGTTTTGGCAGGAGGCCAGACCTGAAAGCCAAGCTGTGCCGTCTGCCCAAGTGCCATGTGGCCAAGCTACAGAGCCTCAAGCAAGGGTAAGTTGGATTGTTACACTTTGGGTAAATGATTGGGAGGGGCATACCTGCATTGTTTCAGCTTCACTACAATCTTTTCTTTTGGTTTTTTAGCCTGAACACACAAGAGGAGGTGTGGTACCGACCAGTGCCGATTTTTACGAGCTAGGGGTCCGGATGCTGGAGGACTACAGTTGCCAACAGCCGCGTGATGGAACTAATGAGCGCATTGCGGCGTTGGAAAATCAGGGGCTGGTGTATCGGCAACAAATTGAGGACCTGCAGCGCCAGCTCCAGGATGTCAGACAAGGCCAACAAGTAGAAACCAACAGGGTACTGGATCGCATTTTTTGTACTACACTATTGTCCCCCAACACCACCCCTAGCAATGATTCTCAACCTCCCAGGCCCCCAAGCCAAGAATATTGATGTTAATTGTTTTCTGTTCAATTTTGGGCAAATACATTTGAGTACCCCACCTCTAATTCGTGTTTTTTCAAAGACATAGCTAAGAACACAGTCAGGGATGAGTCTCTAGATATGTACATGTAGCCAGAAATGTATGACACACATTGGTGAGCATATCTTACTATGGTTTACACATTAAATGGCTACAAAGGTACACCAACATTTACAAACTAATGGGTTGCTAGACACTTCAACTATGCTTGACAAGGCATAACACACTGTAATTAGAAAAATACAAAATTTTTATTATGCCTCAAGGCGGCCAACAGGGCCAACATTCCGCCGCACAGCGGCAAAAACCATACCCCCCCACCCTAACGACGCCTCTTCTTGGCCAGCAGCATAAGGCGAAGACGCCGGATAGACTGCCACAGTCTGCGATGCTCGGTTTCACAAGCTGTAGAGAGTATAAAAAAAACATATTCAAAACATAGAATGTGAGCTCAACATACACAGATGTAGCAATGTAATGTAATTGGCTCAAATTAGCTGACCCACACATTCACATTGTTGGCCACTGTGCCTTTAGGTGTTACCATTGTATGAGTACTAGTGGCTGCCTTAAATGTAGCTACAACATCCCAAGCATACATTTACTCTGAACTCTTGGGAATAAATTAAGGTATAAGTCCCAGTGTGGACATTTCTTTGGTTAGTTACAGCCAAACATCAGGGCCTAAGTCCTAACGATTAAACTGGTTGGGCCAAGCATATTAGAGGTCACCACCTTAGCAGGCCAATTTGGTTTGGAACAAACCACAATTTTACACTATGTGGCAAAAACATGAATGGGAACCAACAATCAAGCATGCAGACATGCATTTAGGATTGTCGGACAAACACATGTAACCTAGATGTGTGCTTAGAAAACACATAGGTACATTGTAAATGTCTCAAGAATTTACAATAAGACATAGGGGTCCCAAGTCTTTAGGCATATGAAGTGGGATGTACTCACCATCGCAGCTGTGGCTGGGGCCCATGCTGCTGGCCGTCCCGGGAGCTGGGGTGGGGAGGATGGTCACCGGCTCCGTCTGCGTGGCCACATCTGTCAGGAGAAAGCAAAACAGAAAACAAAATTTAGTTGGCCAATGACACATGACGATTTGACATCCATCTGTTTAGGGAGTCTGCCAAAACAAATGCTTGCATGGTTACACACATGTTGTCCGACATTAGCATATTTACTGGTCCATGAGTTCATGTAAATTATTTATGTGTGCAACATGGACACATCAAGATAATGTGCCAATAACCTTTACAGTGCAATGCTAAGGCCTAATTTGCAGTTGAGTGTAGAATCGTACTTGTAGAGTGTGCAACATGTGTTAGCCGGAACAACTTACAAAAATAACACATTTGCTTGGCGCCATCATGGTGTGGGCTGAAACATAGGGGTGGTTGGCAGTTGGATTGCACTGTAGTGGGGTTTGTGATGTTAATGTAAATTCGAAAACCAGCTTGTACTATGGACCAGGAAACATGTGTATGTTTAAAGTGGACCAACACCCAGGATTTATACTATCCTGGGTTTTGGTCCACTTTGGTGGGGCACCCCGATCGGAGAGAGAGCCCGTCCGCCGCCGCCTCCCGCACGTCACTCTTACAGGGCGTGCGCCCGCGCAGGCCATTCACAAACGGACAGCGCGGGCGCACGCACATCTAGAGGGGCGCGCGGGAGGCGGCGGCGGTGGCTTCCGCCGCCCCCAATGAGGTAAGGAGTTTGTGGGCTTTTGGGGGGGGCCCCCGGTGAGGGAGGTGATTGGGCAGGGAAGCTTATAGATTCCCGGGCCAATCACCAATGGGTGTTGGTCAACTTTAAGGAATGTCATAACATATGGAATGTGAGGGATAACAACAAACACTTACCACGACCATGCCCGTGGAGAAGGCCTTGCCCAAAGCTACTGGAGGTGCCGGCTATATGATGCGCTGCAAATTATAGAGGAATGGCAAGGGCTAAGTACAAATGGCCAGAGTCAGAGGAGGAGCTGGGGAGGCGCAGAATCCGTCTCCTGGGCAGCATGGTGGAAACGCAAAGGAGGAAACCGGAAGTGGATATGACAAAAGCGAACCAAAAAAAAAAAACGCTCCACGCACTAGGAAGCAGCTAATATCCGCTACGTGCAAGCAAAGTTGCGGTAATAGTAGATTTACGTATTACAACAAGCTATTGGCCAAGACGCAATTAATTATTAGCAAGATTTAGCTTGGAAACGCAAAGGAGCAAACCGGAAGTGGATATGACGAAAGCGGGGAAAAAAAACACGCTCCGCGCACTGGGAAGCAGCTAATATCCGCTACATGCAAGCAAAGTTGCGGTAATAGTAGATTTAAGCATTACAACAAGCTATTGGCCAAGACGCAATTAATTATTAGCTTGATTTAGCTGGGTGTTCAATATCCTGTAATGCATACGTCAGAGCAAAAACAGATCTGGTTGATTAAAAATTAAAATCGGATTGCAAAATAAAATAAGAACACAATATAACTATACAACAACATGATAATGTGGAACACAGGAGAATGCATAACGGGTTGTTATGAGCTTGTACGCCTGAAAAATCCTGCCGAATGCGGACATATGCGCGCTCTGAACTACAGTGTATTCATTAAGAACGACTGGGGTCGCTGCAAGTGAATTCAGGAAAAAATGCAGAAATGCACATGTATGAACAGCACAGCGCAGCACAGCGACGCTAGCGCCGGCACATAGCGAATCACAACAGCGACTGCACAAACACTGACCACCACAGATTCAACAAGGACAGGGCTACAGAATAGCTTGGGCGCTGATAATTTCAATGAGCGAACGTGAGCGCCAACCATGACTGACTAAAAAGTAGCTTTACAAGCCATGGGTGTTCTGAAAGCAAGCTAATTTGAGGCTAATGTGTTTTGTGGGAGGAGATGCATTTTAGATTTCACTCACAACATTCCAGTAGAAAAATTACATCTTTCACCAAAAAATCACAAAAAACAAGACAGATTCATCAGACATATCCTAAACAGCATGTGTTTAATATTTGGCAAAAAACAAGAACACAAAAACCACTAAAAAAAACATTGCAGTGTCTGCCATTGAAATGTATGGGAGAGCGCCAGGTAGCGAAAGGTCTGACCTGGTGCTGTGATGGGATTAGCAGCGGCGCTGTTCGTTGAAGTCCGCTACATGATAAATCCAGCGCCAGCTGACACTTTAGCCGGCGCTAGCCTCATTTAGCGTGATAAATGCGTGATTGTGTTCGCAGCATGGCGTTCTGGAGTCGGTAGCCGCCGATAGCTGGCGATACCTGGCGCTATTGAGACACTAGCTGATGCTATCACTTGATGAATAAGGCCCTTAATTGGGCTGGATTGATTGATCAAAATAACAATTAACTACATAATATAGTTTGACTACAGTTATTACTAACATTATAATAATGGTATTTAATTGTAGTTATAATTATATATGTTTCATTTAATTCAATTAAATGTATTTATTTACTTTACTTAATTCTAATTACATTTAGATCATATAAGTAATTAATTAATTAATTTATTAAAGGATTTATTTCAGGATTCACAAATTTTTTTATATAATTTTTAATTTATTTATTTAATTATGAATGAATTATTTATTATTATTAGGATCATTATTATTATTATTATTATTTACAATCATTATTATTATTATAACTATTATTATCATTATTATTATTATTATTATTATCATTATTATTATTATTATTATTATTATTAATGATTATTCATTGGTAATATATTTATTTCAATAATATTGGATTAAAGTCAAATTTGATCAAACATAACCTCAATTAATTTAATTTCAGATAATAAACTCGTGATTTAAACAAACATTTAGTAGAAACTGCCCTTCTTTATTAACAATTCATTTACTTATGTATTCTAATTAATTATCAGTTGTTTTATTTCATACCGTTTCTACTGTAGCATCGTTTCATCTATATATTTTGTATATATAATGTTCTTTTACATAGGCTCTAATCAGGTCAAGGATAGATGTATATACATAAAAAACAAGATCAGTCACTGAGGAGTAGTGTAGCCAAATAGCCGCATATGTATTTATTCATTGTTAGATAGTAATATAGGAAAAGATAGCTAATTCTAATTACAATATCATATACTTAGAATTAATAACTACTTGTATAGACCTTCTTTGTAATATTGTATATGTTTTGTGACATGTTTCCTTTTCCCCCCTCTCCTCCTTGTTGTGCCGAACAGCTCCGAAATGTCATTTTCGGAGCGTGAGCGCGTGTGGTGGGGCGTGCCCCAGCGGGCGCCATCCGGATGCCTCCCACTGCAGGGCAGAGTGTGCGGGTCGGCACCGGCCGGGGCGCGCACACCAACACGCATGTTCTAGATGGTGAGTTTCACCTGACGGATGCGGCGTCGGCTTCTGGCTTGTCTTGCCCTTACGGCCGTAGTTGATTGGCCGGCAAGGGTGCATGCGTGGGAGCCGGCACGGCGGCGCCAGGTCATAACGCAGCCAGGTATAAAGGGAGGAGGGGGTGATGTCGGCGTCTACCTTGCTCTGGTGAAGTGGATCAACTCCCCGCAACGCGTCGGCTGGTAGTCCATGATAACCATCGCCATTTATATGCTGGATCTACGCCCAGGATACCCATTTATAGACCAACAAGGACTGTGTTCTGACATCTGGGAGCTAAGTCGTGATTGATGCCTAACCTGTACCAAAGACAAGTTTCCTGTATATTATCATCTGCCTCCTATGTTATCCAGCTAGCCTGTGATAAGTTATTCTGAGAAGTCATTTCATTAAATACGCCATCCAGGAAAGCCACCTCATTGCCTCCCAGGAGGGAATAGATTAATACAGTGGAATATACCTTCTTTGTAATATTGTATATGTTTTGTTACATGTTTCTTTTTTTTCCCCCTCTCCTCCTTGTTGTGCCGAACAGCTCCGAAGTGTCATTTTTGGAGCGTGAGCACGTATGGTGGGGCACGCGTCCCGGCGTTTCACCCGGCAGATGTGCCGTCGGCTTCCGGCTTGTCTTGCCCTTACGGCCGTAGTTGATTGGCCAAGCAGGGTGCATGTGCGGGAGCAGGCAGGGCGGCGCCAGGTCATAACGCAGCTCGGCGTCTACCTTGCCCTGGTGAAGTGGATCTCCACGCAACGCGTCGGCTGGTAGTCGCTCGGGGGGACCCAATGGCTCAACTCTGCACTTAAGGGTGATGTACAATTGATTGCTTCTTCTGTGCTTATTTGACCATAATAGCAGGTGCCTGCAAGGTTGCAGGCTGTTTGTCCATTATAGCTCATTTCACTTAATCATCAATTTTTGCTTTATTTATTATTATACATGTCACTTTTTGTGAACCATATTAACTACATGGTTTATACTCATTTATATATGCACTAGCACTTTGTATAGATCGTCCTCTTCTTTCACTATAAAGAAATTGTTGTGTGATTCTGTTATTCATTTTATTGATTAGTCCCTGCTGGTCTTATTATATTCTATTTGACTACAGTATTACAGAATAAAAATATTTAATGTGTTATTAAGAGCCTTGATTGTCCCGGGCCTCCCCCGAGGTCAGTGTGTATCATGTTTTTTAACCTTGTATAATGTGTGTTTTTGGTCCTTTTTTTGAATTGGAATAAATTTGATATAATTTTTATCGAGTTGTGGACCTTTTTTGTGCTCACGGGGACATCCCCGGGGTCCCTTATTTGGAATTGTACATCAAGATCCTTGGTGTGTGGCTTGGGAAGAAAGGGAAGGCCCTGAAATCCTGGGAGGAACGTCTGTCAAAGATGAACCAGAAATTCAGACTTTGGAGCCTCAGAAAGCTTACCATTGAGGAGAAAACACTACTGCTGTGCAGTGATATCTGTCCTGCTACAGTACCTCGCTCAGACATGCCCCCCTGGGCCAAAACCCAAGAGAACCATTGCCTGGGCTATCTTCCACTTCATCTAGGACTCCAATAGGGAGGGTCTAAAGGAAACTAGGCTGGGCCAAATGGAACAGCTCTGTCCCATATGCCTGTAACCTTCCCTGGTTCTACAAGGACACTGAGCTCTTCGTCAGGGGTTAAGGCTAACCTGTGGAGGTCCAAGAACATCTACACGGCGAGCCAAAGATGAAACTGAACCAATCCTGGGGCTCCCGTTGAACACGTGCAAGTTCATATGGAAGAACATGTCCTTTGGATTACCAACCAATACAAGGGTTTGCCCATCCGACCAGGGGTTGAACAGATACAGGCACTGTCCAATGTGCGTAGTCTGCGAGGAAACATCTGGTCACCTCTTTTAGGATTGCTTTTACGCCCAGGACTTGTTGGATACCCTGGGATCAGAACTAAAAGATTGTGAGTTGCCAAGGAACGCAGTTACCCACTGCAGCGTTTTATACAGACTATTTCACGTCAACTTCAGTGAGGAGGAAATCCAGCACCTTATGTGCCGTTTCAAGGACACTATATGGTGCACCTTATCCTGAGACGGGAGTGGATGAAAATCGATGACTGCTGCAGGCTGTCCAGGAGCTCGTCCAATACAACCAGATCCAAACGTGCTGGCGGCCACATTCCCTGCTACCCTCTAACAGGGAGTGTGCCCGGGCCAGCTATTTACAAATGCCTGGCATGGGAAAGCAGGGGCGTGGCCGTGGTTCGCGCATGCGCCGTTGGATCGGAAAAGAAGCTGAGTTTATGGGCAACCTGGGGGGTTTCACACAGCGGGGCATCCCGATTTTGGATATTGTAGTGACTTGCACGCTGCGACACAATACCTAGCATGAAAGTACTTTCTAATGTATTTATAAATAAAGGATATTTTTGCAATAAAAAAGCAGCAAATCGTGTGCTCAAGGAGTAGTGGAAGGGTAAGGAGGGTTTAATCAAGCTTGACAGGCAAATCCAAATAATATAATAAGCTCTGATCTCTCCCACGCTGACAAAATCCCTTCAAGCAGGTAGTTAATACTCTGGTATTCAAGGGGCCTGCTTTGTAGGGAGGGAAATAAATAACAGAACATCATATGGTAACCCCTCTGCCTTCATAGAGGGAGCCGACACCAACATGACAGCAGGGGCCCACTCACTGAATCTAATCTCTGGGTTTCACACAACTGTATCCCCCTCTTATCTGCACCCCAACCTGCCCCACACACTCCTCTCATCTGAACCCCAAACCCCCCACACACTCATCTAATCTGCACCCCAACCTGCCCCACACACTCATCTAATCTGCACCCCAACCTGCCCCACACACTCATCTAATCTGCACCCCAAACCTTCCAGGCACACTCCTCTCATCTGCACCCCAACCTGCCCCACACTAATCTAATCTGCACCACAACCTGCCCCACACACTCATCTAATCTGCACCCCAACCTGCCCCACACACTCCTCTCATCTGAACCCCAAACCGCCCCACACACTCATCTAATCTGCACCCCAACCTGCCCCACACACTAATCTAATCTGCACCCCAAACCTGCCCCACACTAATCTAATCTGCACCACAACCTGCCCCACACACTCATCTAATCTTCACCCCAACCTGCCCCACACACTCATCTAATCTGCACCCCAACCTGCCCCACACACTCATCTAATCTGCACCCCAAACCTGCCAGGCGCACTCCTCTCATCTGCACCCCAACCTGCCCCAAATACATCTCTCATCTGACCCCACCCCATTCACACTGCTTATCTGATCCCAAATTGGTCCTACAGATCAGACCTGTCCCACACACTCCTCTCATTGGCACCACAACCCAGTGGTACATAGCCCAGTTGGGGCTCCATTGCGGGACCCCCATCAATACTGCCCCCTCCTTTCATGAACACTTTTCGTTCCAGGAAGGCGGGAGAGCTAGGCAGCAGGCACAGGGCAGTGAGGGAGGCAGGGGAAGTGCACATTGGCGATGGAAGTGGCGGCATGTGCAGGTCATCGTGTAGTGCATGCATGGAGCCATTCATGACGTGTGCTTAGTGGTGAGAGAGCCAAGGCAGCGCGCACAGTGTGACAAGGGAGGGGGCAGAGGCTGGGAAGAACACGGCAGCATGTGTGGCTAGGTAAGTATGCTGGGCCAATAGTACATATTGCAGAGATGGTGTCGGTAACTTGCACCGGGCCCCGTTCTACGGGCCGCCAGGAATGACGTCATCACCCCAAAGCAACAAACCGGGTCAGGTGCCAGAGTTTTGCATTTGGTTTGGTAACTTGGTATCAATGACATGGTGTGATCCAGAATCATCTAACGCACCTTCTACCTGGTTTCCATTACAACATCACTTCCTTCTACAATTCACCTACTACAGACGCCCAGCGCGCACGTGGGCATTGTCAAAAATTGGGGTCGGTCTCAAGACCAATCATAGCATGATGTGCTACTACACAATTTGCATATGCAACAATTATACTGCGCCGCCCTCCTCCGGCCCCACCGGCCACCTCTTTATAATGGGGCGAGTGACACAACAATTTCACATAGGCAGATTAAAATACGTGACAGAGAGAGAAATGTGATATGAAGCCAAGAATACAAGTTACAGAGTAATATTTACTGACAAATCTCTCTAAAATCACACTCGCTGAGCACCCAGAGGCATTCTGGGTAGCTTCATTTGAATACTAGCGTCACATAACAACCAGCGTGCGCTGCTATTGCCCTCTAGCGGACGAGCGAGAAAGTACAGCCTCAGAAATGAACTGAACTCAATATCGCCCTCTAGAGGATAGACGAAATACAGCCTCTGTAATAATAAGCCTTCACAATATTTCACAATTATTGTCAAATACACAGTAAACTAAATAAATACTTGGACAAAATCGTGGTCCAACAGGGGCATAACTATAGGGGGCGTGACCACACCAGGGCCCAGAAGGTCTGGGGGCCCAGCATTGTTACTCCTCCACCTTATTTATTATTATTGTTTATTTATAAAGTGCTGTTCTATTCTGTGGCGCCGTACAAGGTAGAAGTACAGGGATAATACAATAAAATGACAATGCATATAAAACACACAATATTATGCATCGTATAAACACATGGATGCAGGAATATATTAGGAGAGAGCGTCTTGCCCTTGCATAATAACTATCCAAAGGGAGGCGGGTTAAAGCAGAACAAAACCCGCCAGAGACAGGCCTAGAATTTCAAAGATTCCAGGGGCAGCCTGAATAGAGGGGCGCCTCTATATGAAACCCTCCAGGAAGCCCCCAAAAACCCACGCCCCAGTAAAAGACCATCAATGAAAGAAACAGCTCTGGAGTCCCAACTCGCCCCTGGGGCTCCAGCCAAGTACCTGGTTTGTCCCACTCTAATGCCAACCATGGCGGTTCCTGGAGGCCCCTTTAGGCATGGCAAGTGGTGGAGGCTCAGGGGCCTGCCTATAATCCATCCCTGCTTCCTCCTGTTGCTCATCATCTGATGACCGTGCCGCTTCCTGCTGCCCACCATGCTCTATCACCATGCCCCTTCCTGATGCCTACCGTGCTCTCACTGTGTCCCCTCCTGCTGCCCACCATACTCTCACCATGCCCTCCAGCTGCCCACCATGCTCTCTCACTGTGCCCCATCCTGCTGCCCACCATGCTCTCACTGTGCCATCTCCAGCTACCCATCATGCCCTCACAGTACCCCCTCCTGCTGTCCACTATACTCTCTCACCATGCCCCTTTCTGCTGCCCATCATGCTCTGACAAAGCCCCCTAATGCTGTACACCATATTCTCCCCATGCCCCCTCCTGTTGCCCATCTTCTGCTGACTGTACCCCTTCCTGCTGGCCACCATGCTCTTTCACCTTGCCACCTTGCTGTTGTCCACCATGCTTTCTCATGATGCCCCTTCCTGATGTCTGCCGTGCTCTCACCATGCCCTTTCCTACTGCCCACTATACTCTTACTGTGCCCCTCCACCAGCCGACCATGCTCTCTGACAGTGCCCCCTCCAGCTGCCCATCATGCCTTTCTGCCTGCCCACCATGCTCTCACTGTGCCCCCTCCAGCTGCCCACCATGCTTGTACCATGCCCCCTCCAGCTGCCCACCATGCTCTCACTGTGCCCCTCTATATACCCACCATGCTCTTACTGTGCCCTTCCTGCTATCCACAATGGAAAATGCGCAAGTGCCAGACTACCACCGATCAGTTGCAGGGGGGGCAACAACAAATGCATGGTCTCTAGTCCAATCAGCGTTTGCTATGCCTGTGTTATTTGGCCCTTCTGCAGTGGAAAGCACAAGTGGCCGCATCAACGGCAGTCTGAATAGCTGGGGCATGGCCATTCACACAGCCCAAAGATGTTGGAGATGCATCCACTCCTAATTGCAGAAGGGCAGAGCTGCTTGCCAAATTACATAAGGCATGGCAAAAGGCTCTGATCAGACGAAAGCCCACGCATGTGCCGTTGGACCTGGGAAAGGTAAGTTGTCACAGGCGAACTAGGGGGGGGGGGGTTCGCAAAGCAGGATATCCCAAATAAGGATGCTCCCATGGTTTGGGAAAAAAACTGTGACGGTTAAAATTCTGAGTTTTAAAGGACAAAAATATTGTATCTGGGGCCTCACACTCATACACTTAATCGGGCCCTGACAGCCAGTGCTGGCATTTCTCGCATCCTTCTCGGGATCTGTGTGGTCACACCAGCCATAACTGAATGGCTGGTGTGTCTTTACACAGCCTAAGGATGCAGGAGGTGCAACACGACAATCACATGTGCATCTTGAATTCCATTAACAAGGCTGATTGGAGGAAACCACACCTGCACCACATACGCATGGAAAGGTAAGCAAAGCAAGCAAATGCCTGGGTTTTACAGGGTGAGGCATACAAAATCGTGATGCCCAAGAGGAATGGACAAAATCCTGGGATAGTCAAAATCCTGGGTTTTGGTCCACTTCCAATAAGCATTAATAGATATGAACTGACCACTTGCAGGCTTTATCTCTCAATGTACTGAAAGCTGACTGGGCCTTGGCATGCATTGCTACCTCCACCCTCATAGCATTTCACAAGTGGGCAAATAGCAGCAAATCATCAGCCAATGTCCGAAGGTGCACCAAGGCAGGCCACATAGGAAAAGACTGCCAGGAACTAGTGTGTAAATATTGTCCAGATGGAAAAGGCGGACATGAAACAGAAGGATGCCCCAGAAAAACTCCTCTGCAACCTCTGAGGGACACTCCTCCACAACCTCTGTGGGAAATCAGACAACGTCTACAGTCAGCAGAGGCAAGTCCAATGCGCAACAGCAAAAGGAGCAAAACCAACAGCAACTAATTACCAACACAGCTGAACCCACAGAGTCGCAGTGAAGGAAGAAGAAGGGTAAGAACGCTGCTCCCAAACCCACACACACACTTCCACAAAACCCTCCACACAGGACACAAGACACTACCTGGAATCCTCCCACACCTCACAGCCCAATACACAAAAACATGTTTCAGGCAAAGACACTGCCCATAAGGCCTTCATTGTTCAAAAGGCCGTCATTGTTCCCACAGACCTCATCCTAGCCACACAGTTCACATCTGTGCCAGCTCACTTGGAGTTTGTCTTAGGACATAACCATTTTGTCTTTGATGGCAAACACTACCTCCAGAGAAGAGGGGTCGCTATGGGGGCACGATGTGCACCCTCCGTGGCGAACCTCTTCCTGGGGTTGTGGGAAAAAGAAATTGTATTTGGGGAACCAATGGCCAAATACCAACCTTACGTCAGTGGATGGTTTCGGTTCATTGATGATGCCTTATTACTTTGGCAGGGACCCCAAACCCTATGTGAGGAATTTTTAGAAGAGTTGAATCGGAATGATATGAATATATTCTTAACATATTCCATGTCCACCCGACAGGTCAACTTCTTGGACTTGAAATTAAATTTGGAACCAGATGGTACAATTTCCACCACCCTGTACAGGAAAGATACAGCAGTGAATAGTCTATTGGACTATAAAAGCTTCCACCCTAGCCATCAGAGGAGAGGCATCCCGAAGGGTCAATTTGCGAGGGTGAGACGCAATTGCTCAAAGGAGGATGACTTTCAAACTTGTGCTGGTGACTTGAAGAGGAGATTTTTGGAAAGAGGATATCCAAAACAACTAATATCCAAAACTTACCAGCAAGTTGCGAGAATTGATCGGGATACCCTATTAAGACCAAGGACCCGAGACAAGGATAATCATGTAAGATTTATTACTAGGTACAGCAGTAGTTGGGGGATGGTTCGGAATATATTAGATCAACATTGGAACATACTACGATCTGACTCATCCTTGCAGGGTTTGATTGATTGTAGGGTCCGTCTGACGGCAAGACGAGCTCCCAATTTGAGAAATATTCTGTGTCAAAGTCATTTTAATAGGTCATCCACTTGGCTGCAAGATGAAAAATTGAAGGGAAGTTATCCATGTGGCCACTGTAATATTTGTCGGCACGTAGTGAGGACGGATGTGGTGGAGAATCAGTACACGAAAATCAGGTATCGAATTCAACAATTTATTAATTGTAGAACAAAAGGGGTGGTCTATTTTCTCAAATGCAGCTGTGGTCTAGGATATGTGGGTGAAACACAAAATGCACTCAAGGTGCGGATACAGGCACATTTATCAAATGTCCGCTTAGCGGATAGAGATACTAAGCAGAATAAAATTATCACACCTATAGCAGATCATTTTCTTAGGAAACACGATAGTCAAGAAACTGGACTACAGGTTATTCCATTGGAGAGGATTCAATTAGGAATCCGGGGAGGAAATCTCAAGAGAAGATTGTTACAATGTGAATTGAAGTGGATGCATAGACTTGATACAATTGCGCCATTGGGATTGAACGAGGAAGCATCCTTTCAATGCTTTCTGGGTAGATAATAGGGTTGTTTATTGAGTAAGGTTCATATATAGATTGATATAATATAATATATATATATAATTTTTTTTTTTTCCACACATGCATGGTTGTATATTTTATGTTATGTTGTTATCTCACATTTGTTTATATATATATATATATATCTTTTTGTTAGATATTCGATCACGGGTGTGATTATATTGGATCATATGGTCGTATGGTGGTTGGGAGCTAACTAAGACACCGAGGATTTCTATGTATGGTTGAGGACCTGAGGAGATCGTTGGAGGCTTTTGGATAAGAGCTATGGAGGTGATCGATTTATACACTGGATTACTACAACATTGATCCTCAAGCATCCAGCGGGCTTACCAAATGGACATTTGTTTTCACGGGTTGTTGTTTTTTTTTTTTTTCATTATTATTTTGATTTTTGATTTTTATTTTTAATTATATTATTTATGTTTGATCATAAGAAGTTTATTTATTCACTTAATTTTAATTATTTATTCACATTTGATTATATGGAATTGGGTTATTTAATTCATTTTAGTTAATGAATTATTTATTGATCATATGAATTAATGTATTTATTTATTATTTAAATAATGAATTTATTTATATTTAATTGTATTTAATTGTTTATTTATTTATGTATTTGATTTATTTTATTTAATTAATTGATTATTTATTTATATTTGATTATAAGGAATTGGGTTATTTAATTTATTTTCAATGAATCATTTATTATTTTTTGATCATATGAATTAGTGTATTTATTATTTAAATAATGAATTATTTTATATTTGATTGTAATTGAATTTGTTTATTTATTCATGTATTTAATTTATTTTATTTAATTATTTATTTATTTATCTTTGGTTTATATTATTAACATCTATCATATAGTTTCCTTTTTGGTCACCAATCTGGATCTTGGGTGTGTTTTTTGAACATCACATACAATGGATGTACACTTATAATGGTGTACACTTATGTGTGCACCATTAGTCTTACATATATGTTTGTTATGGTGCCCATGTATTTTTATATTTTTATATTATATGTGCACCTAACACATAAGATCTAGTTTTGGTTACCAACTCCAATTATATACATCCTGCCGGATTGCATGTATCCTCTCCCATTTGATTTGATCGTTCTGATCTTACCTATATGGGCATATGTATGTCCTATTTTGACTATTTAACTTTTATTATATGGGTATTATCTTGCTTTGATCATTTGTCTCTATATATATGGGTGTGCATGTTTAATCTCGCTTCGATCCGTTCAGATCCATATATATGATTGTATAAAATTGATCTTGCCTCTGTATATGTACTTTGCATCTATTTTGATAGTGGATAAATTGTATAGCCATGTTTTGACAAAAGTTTTTTATTTATATTGCATGTTGTTTATATATATGTACACATATATCTTTTGTAATGATAGATTAAGATAGACACAAATAAAAGATCACTGTTTTTATTAGGGGGGAAAAAAAAAAAAAAAAAAGCTCTGGCACCTTTGAAGAAGTGAGCTTGTCTCACGGAACGCGTGGGGGATCAGGACGCCAGTTATTAGCAGGGACACCTCTCAACTTCTGATTTGGTGATATCTTATGCACTTTTTTATTACTTCTATTCCAGTTTGGGGCAATTTGGTTATTTGTTCTCTCTTTCTATATGGGATAAGTTTATACAGGTTTTGAATGTTATATTATAGCACTTAGCACTTTTATCAGCATTTAGCACTTTTATATTGCACTAGTCACTTTATTTATATATTGTATTATATATTGTGAGATAGGGATTTATATATTTTTCACAAGGAGGAAGAGGGATGATTATCTGTGTCCCTGCTATTAGTATCTTGTTTTTAATATATTTGTGATGATACTTTTGTAATCATTAATAAATATTGAATACTTATGATATACCTTTGATTTAGTAATTTATTTGGTGGTGCCTGGGGATGCCCCTGGTGGTAGCTGGGGCCACCCATTTTGTGTACTTATATTTGGATATATTCCCTTTTTTGGGGGGATTCCTTTAAGGCACACCTACATTCATATATCATTAAGAGATAATTAGTGGTGCATTGGGGGAAAAAAATTATTTTCGGTGTGCCAGCTCACTTAGTACATCCTAAACTGCACCCACCCAATCCCAAAACACACACACATACAGACACAGTGTAAAACAAACCCCTTTCCCAGCCACCACAGATCCCATCCCCACACAACCAGACACCACAGTTGCAGCAGACCGACTCCTGGCCCAGACCCCTCTGTTGCCAGGAAGAACCTGGTTCATCCACAGACACAATTGCATCCCTACCCAATAACGAGGAGCAATTCACCTTTCGTCTTCCTTCTTCTTTCTACATAGAAGAAAGAAAGAAGTGAAAGCAGGTGCCTGTGACCCCTGACTAAGAGAATACATGCAAAAAGCCAATAGTCAAGACTATTCGTCAGAGCAGGAAGATGATCTAGAAATAGAGGACCTGCACAAGGTCTTTGAAATAACAGAATTCTTGGGAAGCACTGAGGATGAGGAAGAAGACATCAGAATCCTGAGAACTCCATGTTCCCAGAAGGCGGAGAGCACTACCTGATAGGATAGGTAACTAAGGGATTTGTCCCTTCCAACAACCCTTCTTTTCTCCAAACAGATATGATGTCAATTTCCACTTTCACCATAAATGCAAAGAGCATCAGATCAGTGTCTAGGAGAAACAGAATCCTGATGTTCCTGCACTGTGCCCCCTCCTGATGCCCACAATGATCTCACTGTTCCCTCTTCAGCTGTCCACCATGCTCTCACCATGCCCCCTTCCCGCTGCCCACGATACTCTCAGTGTGCCCCCTCCTGCTGCCCACCATGCTTTCACCGTGCCCCTCTGTCTGCCCACCATGCTCTTTAACTGTGCCCCCAGCTACCCACCATGCTCCCACAGTGTCCCCTCCAGTTGCCCACCATGCTCTCACCATGCCCTCCACCTGCCCACCATGCTCCCTCACTGTGCCCCTTGTAAGAGATTGGGGCGAACGGTAGTGACTCAGACGACAGTTCTCCTTCAAATCAAATGTAGTTTATTGAAAATAAGAATTCGACAGCCAAAGCATCTCTTAACATCAGAGATGGTTGCTGCACAAAAAGCAGAATAAACGGTTACCTCACCGGCTCTTAGCAAAGTCTAGGGTAAGAAAATGCAGCAAGCCGAAAAAGTCCTTGTTGGACAAGGTCCACTTTCAGGGCACACAAGCCCACGCTGTTAGTCCCCACAAGTCCAAGTTTGGGGTGACAGAAGCAAAGTCCTTCAGCTTTAATCCAGTTCTCTCATTCACATTGAGCAGTACCGCCTGGGCTCCTTCCTCCAGGCTGGTCAAAAGCCAACTGACAGACTCAGGGGCTCCTTTTATTTAGGCTTCCCCTGCAATCAGCCTCATCACCTGTGAGAGGCCTGCAATCAGGGAACAAACCTGTAGAGGACTGGGGAATGTGAACTGGGTCCTGAGAACCTGGCATGGATCGTGCCTGATAGAGCATAGCAGGGGAAAAATAGACACCATTTATTACTTTTCCATATACCTTACCACACCATGCCTCATCCTGCTGCCCACCGTGCTCCCACTGTGCCACCTCCAGCTACCCATCATGCCCTCACTGTATCCCCTGCTGCTGCCCACAATGCTCTCACTGTGCACCCTCCTGGTGCTCACCATGCTCTCACAAAGCCCCCTCATGCTGTCCACCATATTCTCCCCATGCCCCCTCCTGTTGCCCATCTTCTGCTGACTGAGCCCTTCCTGCCGCCCACCATGCTCTCTCACCTTGCCTCTTGCTGTTGTCCACCATGCTCTTTCACCATGTCCCATTCCTGCTGCCCTCCATGCTCTCACCATGCCCCCTCCTGCTGCCCACTATACTCCCACTGTGCCCCTCCACCAACCCAACATACTCTTCCAGTGTGCCCCTCCAGTTGCCTACTATGTTCTCACTGTGCCCCCTCCAGCTGCCCACCATGCTTGCACTATGCCCGCTCCAGCTGCCCACCATGCTCTCACTGTGCCCCTTCCTGCTACCCACATTGAAAAATGTATAAGTGCCAGACTACCACCGATCAGTTGCAGGGGTGGGCAACGATGAATCCATGGGCTCTAGTCCAATAAGCGTTTGCTATGCCTGTGTCATTTGGCCCTTCTGCAGTGAAAAGCACAAGTGGCCGCATCAACAGTTTGAATAGCTGGGGCATGGCCATTCACACAGCCCAAAGATGTTGGAGATGCGTCCGCTTCTGCTCCTGATTGCAGAAGGGTAGTTACATAAGTCATGGCAAAAGGCTCTGATCAGACGAAAGCCCACGCATGTGCCGTTGGACCTAGGAAAGGTAAGCTGTCACAGGCAAACTAGGGGGTTCACAAAGCAGGCTATCCCAAATAAGGATGCTCCCATGGTGTGGAAAAAAAACTGTGATAGTTAAAATTCTGAGTTTTTAAAGGACAGAAATACTGTGTCTGAGGCCTCCACCACACTTAATCAGGCCCTAACAGCCAATGCTGGCATCTCTCGCATCCTTCTCGGGATCTGTGTGGTCACGCCAGCCGTAACTGAATAGCTGGTGTGTCTTTACACAGTCTAAGGATGCAGGAGGTGCCACGCGACAATCACATGTGCATCTTGAATTCCATTAACATGTGCTGCTGGCAAGGCTGATTGGAGGAAAGCCACACCTGCACCACATGCACATGGAAAGGTAAGTAGAGCAGGCAAATGGCTGGGTTTTACAAGGTGAGGCATCCAAAATCGTGATGCCCGAGGGGAATGACCAAAATCCTGTGTTTTGGTCCACTTCCAATAAGCATTAATAGATATGAACTGACCACTTGCAGGCTTTATCTCTCATAATCCAGAGAGCTGACAAGACTAATATTCTGACTGGGCTTTGCTACCTCCACCCTCATAGCATTTCACTAGTGGGCAAATAGCAGTAAATCATCGGCCAATGGCTGAAGGTGCCTCTTGTCTCCATCAATTCTGCAGCCTGGGGAGCTCTCCAAGAAGACTCCCCTACTCTGACATCCCACAGATCTGCAATAAATGCAGCAGGGCATGCCACATGGGAAAAGAACACGTGTGTAAATACTGTCCAGATTGATAAGTCTGACATGGAACAGAAGAGTGCCCCAGAAAACACTCCTACAACCTTTGTGGGAAATCAGACCATAGCCTCGATTCAAAGACACATTCGTCCTGACTTCCGTAGCTGTCTGTGAAAGTTTGGGTGGGTGTTTGTAATTTTTTTGCTTTTTTTCGTACATTTTTCATTCGTACGAATGTTCGGGAAGATGCGTATATGTTCTTTCGAAAAACGGAAGCAAATCGGAAGTTTCTCGTTCATTCGGGAGGTTTTTTCCACCAAATCTGAAATGTTTCGTCCGTTCAGAAAGTTTACGTTATTGCAGTGGGCTTGCGATTAATTCAGAGAGCTGATTGCCGATGGGCCAACACCCCATAAATCCGTTTCATTGCCGAACCACTACCGGCACCTTTTAGACGTCGGAACTAGAGCCATATGGACGAGTCTACTGCCTTTGAGGAGCATGAGGATCTGCAACTCATGGGAATTGAGATCGTCCGGAGGTCAGAGACCAGACTGCACCGGCGGCGACGCATGGACATCAATAGCATGCATGACGTTGAGCTGTTCGAGCTGACCAGGCTTAATCGCGCTGCCCTCCATAAATTGTATAGTGAGCTGCGGCCATGGTTAGCCCACACCACAAGGAAGGGGCAAGCAATTTCAGGTATGACCAAGATGCTTGGCTGCCTGCAATTTTTGGCGAACGGCTCGTTCCAGAGGCTGGGTGCCCTCTCCGTGGGGATCTCTCAGCCTACGCTGAGCCGCGCGCTATCCAAATTTTTGGAAGGCATGGCTACCCTAACTCGGAAATATATTTGTTTCCCTGAGGATATGGTAGCCAGAAACGCCATTAAGCTGGCATTTTATAATATCGCCAACATGCCCAACGTCATGGGTGCTATTGACTGCACCCACGTTGCCCTGGTCCCACCGGCAGTCGACGAGTATATATACAGGCAAGTTGTGGCTTCCATTGTATTTAAATGTTTGGGTGTCCCTCCTTTGGCCAATAACATTATTTGTATTTCTCCCTCCTTGTTGAAAAACCATCATTGTGAATTGTCCCTCCTTTTAAGCAGAGCATCCTTGGGCTTATTTACTCCGTTTTTAGTATCCCTTATTGTGAATAGTCCCTCCTTTTAAGCAGAGCATCCTTGGGCTTATTTACTCCATTTTTAGTATCCCTTATTGTGAATAGTCCCTCCTTTTAAGCAGAGCATCCTTTGGATTATTTACTCCATTTTTAGTATCCCTTATTGTGAATAGTCCCTCCTTTTAAGCAGAGCATCCTTTGGATTATTTACTCCATTTTTAGTATCCCTTATTGTGAATAGTCCCTCCTTTTAAGCAGAGCATCCTTTGGATTATTTACTCCATTTTTAGTATCCCTTATTGTGAATAGTCCCTCCTTTTAAGCAGAGCATCCTTTGGATTATTTACTCCATTTTTAGTCTGTCTTATTGTGAATAGTCCCTCCTTTTCATTAGGCACTCTATGTTGCTAGTCTCTCCTTTTACATATTCCCTCATTGCAATCAGTCCCTCCCTGATAATGCTTCCTCCTTGGCAAGAGTGTATGTGCAACAATGGCCCTTCTTTTTCCATTCTTTTCAAAGTTTTTGCCAAGTCAAACATTTTAAAGTGTACTTGAAAGAGAACATGTCACTCAACCTTGTAAAGGCTCGAACATACATCTTCTTTTGTTGGCCACTTAAATGTAAGGTAGTTGTTTAGTGTTAGTTGTCTGGATGTTAACGTTTGACCTAGCCTGTTAGAAGTGAGCGTTGGATTCGTGGCCTCATTTTTTTTCTTTTTGGTTTATGTTTATTTTTTACACAGAAATCGGAAAATGGGCCACTCACTGAATGTGCAAGCAGTGGTGGCCCAGGACATGCGTTTTCTGAGCGTCCTGGCAGGCTACCCTGGCTCAGCCCATGATGCCTACATCCTGCGCCGTTCTGGATTATTACGGCGGTTTGAGTCAGGAGAATTTGCAGGTGCATGGCTCCTTGGTAAGTTGAGTCCAATTACCTATTTAGAATTTATATGTGTGCCTTGGATTTTTGTGGGAGTCACCTTTCCTCCACGATGCCTTGGCCATCACCTTGGGAACATGTGTAACCCGACTGGACCCATTACTTGATCCAAACTACATTGGCTGTCAAATTTTTAGTCCTGCATTGTTTTAACTCCAAAGTGTAATGAGAGCAAAAGTCAGAAACAGTCTTCCAAACACTTTTACATCAAAATCTGTTAGTGACTTTAGCAGAGGGTCTGCGCCATCTTTGCTTACATGCATTTCACTTACTGAGTAGAGGTGATAAAGTGCAGGGGCAGCCTTACACCTGTTTTGGACTAAGCCAAAACAGAAAATGGGTCAGGTAAAATTAACCCATAATACATTGTTCTGCAGCACAGACAGGAAACAATAGCTGCTAACAGTCTGCCTGATTACCCAGCATCCACAGTATTATTTATCTACTTTGGGCCCCCATCTCTCACATATGTTTAATTGTGGTTTTTGCATCTGCAATATGTCTGCTCATGTTTGTGTGACAATGTCACATACCTCATTAATCTGTTTTTTAAATGGATTTTGCGCTGCAATGTCTGAATTAATGGTAATATTAGTTTCCCTTACATTGTTGTAGGCGATTTGGGGTATCCACTACTCCCGTGGCTGATGACTCCGGTCCTCCGGCCACAGACTCCAGCCCAAGAGGCCTACAATCGTGCCCATAGAAAGACCAGGGCAGTGGTGGAGAGGGCCTTTGGACTCCTGAAGACCCGTTTTCGGTGCTTGGACTACACTGGGGGCTCCCTGCAGTATGACCCTAAAAAGGTCATTGATATCATTATAGCATGTGCAGCGCTGCATAATTTTGCTATTATGCAAAGGGTCCCCCGATATGTTGATTGGCCACCCTCTCCACCCTCCGATGAGCCAGACGACGCCTATGTGGGCCAGCCAAGTGCGTCTGGGCAAGCCATGCGGGCAAATTTAATTGCCACACATTTTGGCTAATTTATGTTTCGCTTTGTATGTGTTTATTTGGACTTGTTTTGTTATGTTTGTTTTTTTTGTTTTGGTATGTATAATTGGTATGTATAATTTCATTATGAATAAACCAATAATGAAGTTGTGCAAAAAAACAACAACGTTTGTGGACTTATTTGGAGACATTGGTTAGTGTTTGTTTTGGTGTCTACTTGAACTCATATTTCTCAATCAAAACGCCACAGACATGAACTTGGTCAAACAAAAATGTTTACTAATTCGTAAAAGGTTTCTGGGATACAAACTATAGGTGCCCCTCACATACTTTGGGGCCAGACATGTACATGCAATTATGTTCAAAACATGTTCAAAAACAGAAAATTGCACCCAAATAAGCCCTCTCCTGCTTGCCCACATTTTCCACAGACACAGGTTGAAAGCAGACATACCTATGCCACATCTACACCTGTAAGTCAGTGGGTCACCCAAACCAGAACACCCAGTCTCAATCCAAATACAGTACAATCACAGCCAGGGTCCAAGGTCTTAGTTTGGCAGGCCAGAATGTCACCCAATCATGCCGCCAAACATGAGGAGCCACCACAAATGTTATTGTGCCCAAGGCAGCCGCGCAACAGCTTAAGTGGCCGCTTCAGTGAGTCTTGGCCTCTGGCATTGGCAAGTGGGCTACCTCAGGCCTTGAATGACCTATATGGGGGCAAATCCAAAACAACCTAGCAAGAGCAGCGCAAAATGGCAGATTTTTAGGCCTCACCAGACAAGTCAATCCAGTGGGGATGTCTCTCAAAGATGTTTCTTTGGTTACTGTGCATTTCGGCCATGCCTGACCTGATTTCTGATGTCAAGTTGGCCATGTGGCTGTTATGGGTCCTCAATTCAGTCAGCACGGCACTGAAGGTAGTATTTAGGGACTCTAATTGGCCCCTAAGATGCTCTTGTTTTGTTGATTTTGGCGACGAAAAAGCCGCCTCTCATGGTGCCATGCTGACTCCATCATCTGCACGCCCCTCCCCTGGGAAACTGGGTGAAGTTGCTGAGTACGCCGCCCAATTCCCCCGGTTGTGGGGCGTGCAGATGATGTTGCTCGAGGACCCCCAACAGCCACAGGTCTGCTTGCCAAATCCTCAGCAGCAGATCTGAAACTGGGGACTGGAGGGTCAGTCTCTGCATGCTGCCCACGATGTGCAGGCAGCATGCAGCCAGCTTCCCTCTGCTGCTGAGGATTTGGCGGAGAAACATTTTGGGACAGTTGCAGATTCTGGCCCAGGGGAAGATCTTCATAATCTCCAAGGAAGCTTCCATCTTCCTCCAGCTCCTGGATTTGCTCCATCAGTGTGTGGCTCTGTTGGGTACATGTGAAAAAAAAAGGTTCAGTGTGGGAAATACCTATGTAAATCAGACAATAAAAACATGGCAAGCCACATGCATACACAATAGCATCAAAAAACACTTACCGTAGATATCGGATCCTGGGTCCGATGCAGCGCGGAAGAAGGCGGCAGCGGTAACATGGCAGAGGAGTCCCCACTAGCTGAGGGATGATGCTGGGCTGCATTAGAAGAAAAAGAGCTATGAAAACACACAACTATGCATTGTTGATGTTTAAGAACACTTATGCTAAGCAAAGAAATGTGGCCAAGCAGAAATGACCACTCCCACAACGTGGCCACTTGGCCTTCACTAGGAATGCCATTACATTAGTGCATGGATTGTTAAACCAGACTAGACACATAGGTCACGTGTCTAAAAACAAACATGCAACTAATGGCTGCTGTGTGAGTTGCCACATCCCTTTTAGGCGATGAAGTTAACACACTAAGGTGCCAAATAGCAGTTACAATATGATTCTGGTGGGGAACATTGTATCGCTGAAAACATTTCTAGCAAACCATCTTAATCCGTTGGGCACCCAACCAGCTCTTAGAAAATTGACCAACAGCCAAAGATGTTAGTGTGGCGTGTGCTTGTCAATTAATACATAGCACGCATTCATTTTCTACACTCCTAAGTTTCCTAGTTTTCAGAAATTTACTTAAACGTCATGTATGTGGGTGACAATTTGCACATTACCAGTCCACACACATGACACACCCTGGTCAAAGTGAGCACTCCAATAAAAGCAACACCCTAGAGCCATGTGTTTAGCTAGCCCTTGCTGCCACCCCCTAGAGCCATGTGTTTAGCTAGCCCTTGCTGCCACCCCCTAGAGCCATGTGTTTAGCTAGCCCTTGCTGCCACCCCCTAGAGCCATGTGTTTAGCTAGCCCTTGCTGCCACCCCCTAGAGCCATGTGTTTAGCTAGCCCTTGCTGCCACCCTCTAGAGCCATGTGTTTAGCTAGCCCTTGCTGACACTCCCTAGAGCCATGTGTTTAGCTAGCCCTTGCTGCCACCCCCTAGAGCCATGTGTTTAGCTAGCCCTTGCTGCCACCCCCTAGAGCCATGTGTTTAGCTAGCCCTTGCTGCCACCCCCTAGAGCCATGTGTTTAGCTAGCCCTTGCTGCCACCCCTAGAGCCATGTGTTTAGCTAGCCCTTGCTGCCACACCCTAGAGCCATGTGTTTAGCTAGCCCTTGCTGCCACACCCTAGAGCCATGTGTTTAGCTAGCCCTTGCTGCCACACCCTTGAGCCATGTGTTTAGCTAGCCCTTGCTGCCACACCCTAGAGCCATGTGTTTAGCTAGCCCTTGCTGACACACCCTAGAGCCATGTGTTTAGCTAGCCCTTGCTGACACACCCTAGAGCCATGTGTTTAGCTAGCCCTTGCTGACACACCCTAGAGCCATGTGTTTAGCTAGCCCTTGCTGCCACACCCTAGAGCCATGTGTTTAGCTAGCCCTTGCTGCCTATGTGTAGGTTTACACACATTTTTGGGGTCATTCCCACATTACTAACCTGCTGGAATTTACGGGTTGTCGGTGTCCCGAGTGTCCCTCTAAGGCCACAGGATGGAGCAAGCCCAGAACCATCTCCTCAGCCTGTGTAAATCTCATTTTGGTGGGAAATCCTCCGCCAGTTTTTTCGCTGTAAAACATAGTAAGCATAATTAAGCGCACTGATGGATAGACAAGAATAATAAAAACCCACAAATAAGCTATGTACCTGTACAGCCGCCTTTGACTCTTCCGATATCTTCCGCTGAACCTGTTCCACATCTTTGCGTTCCTCACCCGCTGCATTGACTTGCCTGGTGAGTTCTTCCAAAATCTCTGCTTTGCGCTGTTTGCTTGTGGTTTTGGATTTGCTCCCATATAGGTCATCAAAATATAAGGTGAGCCCACTAACCAATGCCAGAGTTTGGGACTCACCAAAACGGCCACTCAAGTGTCCTCGGCGCAATGTGTGCCCTCTTTGGGGTGGTTGTGGCTCCTCAGTGCTTGGTGGCAAATGGGGTGACATTCTGGGCTGGGGGGATGGAGGAGACCTCAAGGACTTGAGGCTGGCTGTGGATCATACTGGACTGGGAAAGGGACTGGGTGTTCAGGGCTGGGTGGCCACTGAAGTAGCAGGTGTCGATGTGGCATAGGGGGAATGCATGACAACCTGTGCCGGAGGAGAATGTGGGCGAGCAAGAGAGGGTCTGGGCGAGCTGGAGCTGCTGCTTTGAGCCCTGTTGGTCTGTGGGGCCTTGGAGGTCGTTGGTTGGGGTGAGGCATATCTTCGCACACTCTTGGCCTTTGCTTTGGAGCCACGTGCGGGGGGGGAGGGGGGCCGTTGGCCTTTGCAGGCTTTTCGGGCTTCTGTGCCTGCTGCGGCTTCTGGACCTGGTTCTGGACCTGGTTCGGCCCCTGCTGCGCCTTGGGCCCCTGCTGCGGCTTCTGGACCTTGTTCTGGACCTGGTTCGGCCCCTGCTGCGCCTTGGGCCCCTGCTGCGGCTTCTGGACCTGGTTCTGGACCTGGTTCGGCCCCTGCTGCTCCTTGGGCCCCTACTGCGGCTTCTGGACCTGGTTCTGGACCTGGTTCGGACCCTGCTGCGCCTTGGGCCCCTGCTGCGGCTTCTGGACCTGGTTCTGCCCCTGCTGCGCATTGGGCCCCTGCTGCAGCTTCTGGACCTGGTTCTGGACCTGGTTCGGCCCCTGCTGCGGCTTCGGGCCCTGTGTTTGGGGCCTTTGGCTATGGCCTTGGTGCCACGTGGGGGGGGTGTGAGGCAGGGTGGGGTGGGGTGGGGCTTCGTCCCCTCTTACCCATCTGTTGGGCATGAGCTTGGGCAGCCTTTGTTTGCTTGCTCTTGCTTGGTCCTGCTGCAACCTCCTTTTTGGCCGCTGCCTTTGTGGTAGCCCTTGGCCTGGCTTTCGGCTCTTAGGAACGGGTTTTCGGTCCCTCTGCCTGCTCAGCCCGCTTGGTCTGCTTCTTCTGGCCAGTATTTTTTTTCGGTGCCATTTTTGGTGGACTCTCAAAGAGAATGAGCTGTGTGTGCAGGGACCTTTAAATAAGGTATCCGGCGTGTGACGCCTACGTGTTCGCTTACGCGCACGGCCGGACGTTCGCACGGTCGTGCGAAACATGGAAACCGCTGGGGCAGTGCTTATCTGCTGCCGAGAAGAAGAAGAAAGATGGTGCCCACTATCTTCACCCGCCAACAAGAAGAGATCATCATGCTCGTAAGTGTCTTTTAAGGACTTTGCTTTGATTTGTAAATTCTGCTCTACATGTTAAGGATGCGCACGAAGTAATAGATTGTTTTTAAATTTGATTCACCTACATGCACACCCAAGCGCACGCCACACACGTGCACAACAACAGTGCGGCCAGATTTGAAAGTTAACTTAGGCTAGAAGTGTGTGTGTGTATGTGTTCATGTGATTGAACCAAAGAATGTATTGTTGCCACTTCTTTATAGGCATTTCTGATTTCTTGCTATGTTTGATTTCTGTTTTGTAGACCATGCTGGAGCGCAGGTACGACTACCTGCCCAACTCGTTTGAGAAACGAAACGTCCCCCTGGAGATCATCTCGGAGATCCAACACCAGACCGACACCACCTTCACCCACACACAGATCATGCAGCATTGGTCGGACATGAAAAGACTGCACATGCCCCGGGTGCGGAGGTTTTTCTGTATCCATTTCCCAAGTAAGTACATAGCGCTTGCATGCAAGATGTAACTACGACAGAAGTTAGGCCTTTTATTTATAATGCCTTTTCTTTGGTAGTGTTGGAAATGGATTACCGCATTCGCCGCACCCGGAGGCGCACAGGCCGACCAGTGCTGCATGATTCTGCAGCTGGGAGTGAAGGTGGTGGATCTCCAGGGCGACGGGCCGACCCCTCCTCTGTGGCCTCCTCAGACCAGCCCCTGGACCTTACCACAGAGGAGGGGCGGCACAGCGTGGGCAGGGAGTCGTACCCTGCCACGCATGCAGGAGCCTCTGGTATGTCACTCTTCATGTATACGCACACACATATACATGCTATCTCCTACCCAACTGATTCCTTTCATCTGTTTATCTAGATGCTTCTGGAGCGGGTGAGGAAGTGGAAGAGGAGGCAGCACATGTGCAACAAGCAGAAGCTGGAGAAGGTGAGTGATGTGAACCAGACTTGCCAAAAGACATTTTCTGACTGAGGAATTTGACCATAAAACTGAACATATTTCCCATGTTTCTACAGGCACTTCTTCACAGCAGAGCCAGGACCCAGGACCTCAGCGTGTTGTCCCCAATGAGCCAGCTCGCAGCCACCAACTAAGTAAGTAGTCAGGGCATTATTAGCATTTATGTGGTACTTGACATCAACACACAGATACATCAAGCCCTAGCCAATGGCAATATAAGAGTGACCTGTGGCCACTTCCTTAGCTTAATGACTTGCCAGAATTACATATGTAGCCTTGATTTATTTGTGTAACTTCAAAACATTCAATCCACAGGTGGCAAACATGTATTGGTATGAATCTAATGTTTTTTTCTCCATTTGTTACAGGGACCACACGGCAACAAATTTTGGAAATGAATAGGAGGGTCCTTGCGTTGGTGGCCGATATGAAGGTGATGGTTGACTCGTTGGGGACAACAGAAGAAGATGAAGAGGAGTAAAGTCCTGGGTCCTGGCCCTGTTCTGCTGAGGCATTTTTTAAAAATTGTAAATAGTATTTATTCAAAAAAAAAAAAAAAATTTATTTGCCCAGAGCAACAAAATATTTTAATGTTTTAACCACAAAAAAAATATTTTATAGTAAAAAAGTTAAAAGAAAGCAACGTTTCAGTGTCATTTCTGGTAACACATACATTTACCAAAAGGAAAGGGGCAAATACATATTTTGAGGTCAAGATTCAGATGTCCACGAAGTGATTTGGGTAAGTTTTAGGGTGCTAAAATGGAAGAAGAACCTAATCACTAAGTGATTTGGGTAAGTTTTAGGGACCTAAAATGGAAGAAGAACCTAAGCGCTAAGTGATTTGGGTAAGTTTTAGGGTGCTAAAATGGAAGAAGAACCTAAGCGCTAAGTGATTTGGGTAAGTTTTAGGGTGCTAAAATGGAAGAAGAACCTAAGCGCTAAGTGATTTGGGTAAGTTTTAGGGACCTAAAATGGAAGAAGAACCTAAGCGCTAAGTGATTTGGGTAAGTTTTAGGGACCTAAAATAGAAGAAGAACCTAAGCGCTAAGTGATTTGGGTAAGTTTTAGGGACCTTCAATGGAAGAAAAACCTAAGCGCTAAGTGATTTGGGTAAGTTTTAGGGTGCTAAAATGGAAGAAGAACTTAAGCGCTAAGTGGTTAGGGTGAGCTTTAAGGGCCCAAAAGGGAAGAGGCAGGATAGCGCTAAGTGGTTAGGGTAAGCTTTAAGGGCCCAAAAGGGAAAAGGCAGGATAGCGCTAAGTGGTTAGGGTGAGCTTTAAGGGCCCAAAAGGGAAGAGGCAGGATAGCGCTAAGTGGTTAGGGTGAGCTTTAAGGGCCGAAAAGGGAAAAGGCAGGATAGCGCTAAGTGGTTAGGGTGAGCTTTAAGGGCCCAAAAGGGAAGAGGCAGGATAGCGCTAAGTGGTTAGGGTGAGCTTTAAGGGCCCAAAAGGGAAAAGGCAGGATAGCGCTAAGTGGTTAGGGTGAGCTTTAAGGGCCCAAAAGAGAAGAGGCAGGATAGCGCTAAGTGGTTAGGGTGAGCTTTAAGGGACCAAGAGGGAAGAGGCAGGATAGCGCTAAGTGGTTAGGGTGAGCTTTTTTGTATTAGAAGTGATGGGAGTGAAATTATGTATGCGAGCACTTTAATGAGATAAGTTTGTAGTGCACAGGCGCAAGATCGTAAGAATTCCGTCTGGACGAATATTTTTGGAAAAAGTGAAACAGGATGTATCGGGAAACATAAAGGATTTGTGTGAGGATACGATGGGAAAAGGGCAAAAACGAAAGGCTACATTGTTAGCTGAGAAAATGAATCTGAAATGTCTCGATGGAAACTGACATCCTCGTACGCGTACTCTGGCATACGAGCGGACGGAAGCTTTACAGAAGGTTTACGAAGCATGCCTGGAATCGCTCGCACATTCATACGAGAGCGGGAACTTTTGAAAATGATACGACAACGGCACTAAAACTGAAGTTTTTTTGTGTCTCTCTGAATCGAGGATCATGTCTACGAGACTGCCCCCAGCGAGTCAACACCTACGCCGCCGCAGTCAGGAGAGATAAGTCTGAAGAGCAACAGTGGCAACAACAGCAGCAGCGGAACCAACAGCAACTAATGACCACCGCAGCTGAGCCCAGAGCTGCAGGGAGAGAAGAAGAAGGGTATGAACGCTGCTCACAACAATACACACACAAACATACATACATACACACACACACACACACACACACACCTTTATAAAACCCTCCACCTCCTCACAGGAAACAACACACAGCCTGTTGAATCGTCTAACACCTCACAGCCCAATACACAAAAAAATGGGTTTCAGGCAATACAACTGCCCTTAAGGCATCCATTGTTCAAAAGGCTGCCATTGTCCATTGTGCCTACTCCATTGACACAGTTCACAACTCTGCCAGACCACTTAGTAAAGCCTCAACTGTCCCCACCCAAGCCCAAAGCACATACACACATACAGACACAGCCCCCATTGTACAAAAAGACCCCTCCCCAGCCACCACAGATCCCAGCCCCACACAACCAGACACCACAGCTGCAGAAGACTCACTCCTGGCAGTTCACCTTTCTTCTGCCCTCTTCTTCCTCCCTAGCAGAAGGAAAGATGTAAAAGCAGGTGCATGTGATCCCTCACAAACACAGGCAAAAAGCCTCAAGACACTCACAGTGGTCTAATCAGAGGAGGAAGATGATCCAGAAATAGAGGACCTGCACAAGGTCCTTGAAATCGCTGAATCTGTGGGAATCTCTGAGGATGAGGAAGAAGACATCAGAATCCTGAGAACGTCATGATCCCAGAAGGCAGAGAAAGAACCACCTGATAGGTAGGTAACTAACCCTTCTTTGCTCCAAAAAGTTATGTCAATTTCCACTTTCACCAAAAATGTAAGGAGCATCGGAGCAGTGTCAGAAATAGAATCCTGATGTTCCTGTCAACCTAGCAAGCAGAGATCTTCATACTTCAGGAGAGTTCTCTACCCTGCTCGAAGCGCTACAACCACCTGTACGCCCAGAGGACCTACTGTCCATCCTACTGGTCTGGCGGAGGTGAGAATAGGAATGTAGGGATACCCATTCTGATCGGGGGAACCGCTTCATGGTTGATTTTGTCCATGAGCTTTTCTGCAGCAGACTTCTGCTAGTAGACGGCTCAGGGCCAGCCTCAACAGTGTGTCTTCCATAGCTTGCGTCCTTATCTCTCCACCACCAGAGCAGTAATTCTGGCGGGGGTCTTCAACTGCCCCCTGGAGCAACAAGTACTTATGCTAAATTGTACAAAATGTCCAAGCTGCTAAGGCCCGGCCCAGGCTCCTAGAAGTAGAACTGTACCCTGCCAGAGAATAAGATAATGTTAGGGGAACTCAGGGAGGAGGGCTTGAGGAACCTCTCACGGAGGTAGGACGGGGATGACTTCTGCACGCCTGCACCGGCCCTCATAGAAGAGCGCAAGTAAACTGATGTCTGAGTGTCGTGTTATATGCCTCCTGCTGTCTCGTCTGACAGATTATATCTGGTCCTCAGCAGGGGCACGGACCCCAATGTGGAGGGATTTAAGGCGTTTTCAGTATGATGAAAAATACAAACCCGTTTACACAGGATTGCCTCTAAATGCCTCCGGTGTTGAGCCCTCATTTAATTAGCATGTCATTCTGCCATAGTCTTTTACCATCTATACATGCTGGATAGACACACAAGATTGCATCCAAGTGCTCTGTGATTAGAGCCTCTATATAACTAACCTAAATATATTTTTCTACCAACTTGTATCATATTGGACTTGGTGGACAGCACTATTAGTCTGGCGCCCCCAGGAACTATGATCTCAATATATGCTACTGCTTGCTTTCATTGTGGATAGATTTTTTTGTCCCTATATAATATGCTGGCCAGCATTTTTTGCTATGAGTGGAGTGTCTGTGGATGTGAGTGTGGAGTCCAGGTTGGCCTGGCAGGGGCCTCCATCTATTTGTATATGTTTCATCGCAATGCGATTTTAATCAGTGTGTGTCATTAAGTCTTGTTTGTCATATGCGTTGTGTGCCCTTTTGCACTATTATTAAAGTATTTTCCTTTTTTTGCCTATCATACCAGTATGTTTATTGGTCAGCCCAGCAAATAACCAATTGTCGGTATATTTTTTGTGGTTCATGCGAACTCAGGGAGGAATACGTGCTGGGGAGAGAGCAGCAGTGCTACTTCGAGACCGTCGGCGAATGGTGGGAGTACTTCAAAGTTTTGATCGTTTCTTCCAGGCCAAAGGGAGGCAGCAGGTGAGTGAGAGGAAGGAAGAATGCAAGATGTTGCAGCAAAAACTGCAGTGTCTGCAGGACCCCCAATGCCGGGGCTGGAATGTGAGACAGAACGTAGAAGAAACCAATAAGCGGAAGGGCACTTTGAGGAAGAAGCCAAGAGCATCATCTTTCATTCCAAGCATTGTGGACAGAATCGCTCTAGTAAGAGACACAGTCCATTACTTCCAGACCCACAACATCCACAGCACCCTGAACAGCCTTGACCAGCAAGCCTTCGACCATGTCTTGCATGGGTTCATGAGCAAGGTTCTACGTAAGTATGGTTTGGGGGAAACTGTTTTGTTCGTATGTAGACCTAATGTACTTTGACATTTGTAGCTCCGTGCTGGTCAACGGCTGCATGGCTGACCCCTTTCTGGTTCTCATTACCAGTTCAGACAAGGCTACCCTCTTTCACCTCTCTGTTTTGTTTGTTGTATAGAGCTCTTCACCGAGTGCGTCAGACACAATACAGAGATCAGAGGGATCACCACACCAGGACCCATCACAGCACCAGGACCTGGCAGACAAGTGCTCACTCTACATGGACCACAGACCAGCATTCCATCGTGGCACTCGTCCACACCTGCAAGGAGTTTGGTCGAGCCTCAGGGGCAAACCTCAACTGGGGGAAGTTGGAGGGCCATGCTTTTCGGAAAGTGGCAGCTGGCTTCTTCCGTGCCTTTCAACGTCAATCTAGACTACATCAAGATCCTTGTGTGAGTTAGAAAGAGGATTGGCACTGCCTAGAAATAAAATGGTATGTGGGGTGCTCAACTGATTACTGCTAACCAAGAAGTACAATTCCAAATAAGGGACCCTGGGGATGTCCCTGTGAGCACAACATAAAAATTATATCAAATTTATTCCAATTCAAAAAACCAAAAACACACATTATACAAGGTTAAAAAACATGATACACACAGACCTCGGGGGAGGCCTGGGACAATCAAGGCTCTTAATAACACATTAAATATTAATATTCTATAATACTGTAGTCAAACAGTATATAATAAGACAAGCAGGGACTAATTAATAAAATGAATAACAGAATCACACAACAATTTCTTTATAGTGAAAGAAGAGGACGATATATACAAAGTTGTAGAGCATATATAAATAATTATAAACCATGTAGTTACTATGTATTCTGACTCACCAGATGGCAGATACACTCTTGTCCCGGGTTAGGTTACCCCGGGAAATTTTTAGGCTCAGCACTGTAACCACACCTGAGAGTTATAATTTCTAAATCTATTTATTCATTTAATCAATAAAAACAATTTTTTTACATAGTATAAAACTTAAAATCCAACGTCGCTTGTTACATATGTTATATTACATCAGCTTCTTCTGGCGGGCAGACATGTATCATGTTTCGCCACTCTTGGCTTTCTCAATGCCCTAGTTATGTAACAGACAGACAAACATAAGTAATATTAGTCATAGGTTAGTGAGTTAATGTATATGTTAATAAATTTCAACATTAAACAAACAAGAATTAGAGGAGACAAAACGGTACCTGGTAGTGAAAATTTCCACATATATCGATTAGTAGTTAATATACAGAGATAATATTCCCCAGAGTGAGCCGGTGGTGTACATTGTCCTGCAGTTGGAAATTGTCCCATTAATATCTGTTCTATATAGTATAAGGGCAGATAACCTTATTGGTTTATTCCCATTTCCCATATACCTGATTCAGTTATCAGTTTTGTCAAGCCTTTTTAGAGGACTCCTATGCTTTGCTGGCCATCCCTGTATTCAGCAAAAACAAGAGAGGGAACCTATTACTGACTGCCTATAGGATAAATGGTCAGGCTGTATATAATAATGAGTAAATAGTTTAGTCAGACTTGCCTGTATGTGTATATAAGTAGGATTTCCTCTGTGTGGAATGGTCGCAGTGGCAGATAAGTCCAGACGGCTGCAGCGGGAGTATTATGCTGGATCTTTTGTCCTCGCGGCTTCCCCGCGTTTTTTGAGTCGCGCCCTGCATCCAGCCTGTCAGCGCGTTGTGCTTACCTGCCACCGCGCCAGCGACGCTCGTTTTATGCGCTCCATCGCCTGGAGTGCATCTATCTCGGCTTCCGGCTTCTGCCGGAAGTGATGAGATGCGCCGCTGGTCCGGTGCCCTATCTATCATGTGGCGCCATTTTCTTGGAGACTCACCATTTTGTTAAGGATTCTCAACAACAAACGGGACTTCCATAATTTAACATCCATCATCTTTCTATGACCGGACACTTGCCAATTGCCACATCACGATTCCCTAAGGGGGGACACCCCATCGCCATTTTATACCAGTGTCATTACGTCCTGTATTTATGCTCCATCATGTAGGGGACCGGAACCCCTCCACTCAGATTATTAAAATTCATCAGGAATTCTAATTCATAAGTATATTAAGCCTAACCTGTATTAATTCATAACTGGTAATTAATGATAATTAATAAATTAATACATTTTATTTTATATCTGTCCTATGGCGGTTCCTTCTCTAGAACAAGGATTTTTTCCACCGATTCACTTTGGGTTTACATATTATTGCACATAACAAGTAATTACATATAACACAGATGTGTCTTGTGCAATAAATAAATCATACAAATGTTAAATCTTGCGAATGAATGTCACTTAATCTCAGGTCTCCTGGGATATATCTAGTCTCATTGAGGTGTCTCTATTATTTTTATTTTTAGGTGCGGGGGGGAAAAAGAATTACTACTCCCATCCATTTGCATGTTTAATTGTCCCCCATTGTATGCCCTTTTTTGCGCCTTTATAGGCGGCGCCACATGTTTTCGCTCATCGTGCTAAAGACTGTAGTAAGGACTCGCTATTCATTCTAAAGATAGGAGGCGAAACTCAGAGTTTCGTTAAGGCCAGGGTATCGATGAGCCCCTAACCTGAAAATCCATCTTGTTTCAAGTTGGAGGGTTCGTTTCTCAACGTTTCCTCCTCTTATTGTTGGATGTAAACGATCCAGTCCCTGCACCTGTAATGAGCTAGGGTCCTTGTTATGATGTTTGAGAAAATGGCGGCTTATTGGTGTCTTATTAGAGCCCGTTCTTATGCTATATTGGTGCTCTTAAATTCTCTTCTTGAGTGGACGATTCGTTTTGCCCACATATAGACAGCCGCAGGTGCAGGCTAGCAGATATATTACATTGATTGTGTTGCAATTAATAAAGTGTTGTATCATGTAGCTGTTACGCCCCCCTGGAGAAATGGTTGGGCCCACTTTCATGTATCTGCACATGTTGCAACCTCCGCACTGAAACGTGCCTTTTGTCTTGCAACAGTCTTTCCCTCGATTCTGCTCGTAATGACTGTGCACCAAAGTGTCTTTTAGATTCTTTGACCTTCTATATATGACTTTAGGCGCCTTTGGCAAGAAGGTCTGTAAATGGGGATCATTTAAGAGGATTGGCCAACGAGTTTGTAATATCTTTCGTATATGCTGATGGGCCCCCGTGTATGTCATAATAAGGGCAGGTCCTGTTTGTTCCTTATTAATCTTAGGTTTATACAACAACTCTTGTCGGTTTAAGCTCTTGGCCTTCTTATACGCAGATCTTAAGACCTTCGTCTTATAGCCCCTCTCTTTAAGTCTAGTTCTGATATTTGATCCAAGGTGGCGCAGTTGCGCCTCGCTCGAATAAATTCCCCATATGGGATGCTTTTAAGTAAATGTTTTGGGTGCGAGCTCGTAGCCCGAAGCATGTTATTCACCGAGGTCTCTTTACGGAATAAATTGGTTATGATCTGGCCATCAGGGGCCTTCATAATCTCCAGATCTAACACTCTGTGTTGATCATACTGACATGTAAATTTTAAATTAACGTTGTTCCGATTTAGTACTTCCACGAATTTTATCAGCTCCTGCCTCGGCCCCTCCCAAATGACCAGAATGTCATCTATGTACCATGTACTTGGCCATGGTGTCCTCACTCCACAACCCCCTCTCCCACCATCCCAAATACAGGTTGGCGAACGATGGGGCACAAGTTGTCCCCATCGCCGTCCCCTGTATCTGGTGGTATAGTTGGTCCTTGAAGAGGAACAGGTTGTGGGTGAGGACAAAGTTGAGGAGCCGAAGCAGGAACACATTGTGAAAGTGGTGAGATATATCCAATTCATTCAAAAGGACCGCCCTTATGCCTTTTTCATGTGGGATGCTGGAATAAAGGGCCTCCATGGCCAGAGTTACCAGGGTAGATTTGGGGCTCACCCACATCCCGTCAAGGATCCTCAGGATATGTCCTGAATCCTTGACGTAGGATGGAAGACCCAAGACCAGAGGCTGGAGGTGACGAACCACATAGCGGCTGGCATTTTCCATCAGAGCCCCCATGCCCGATACTATTGGGCGCCCCGGAGGTGCCGTGGTGGACTTGTGCTCTTCTGGGAGTGCATAGAACGTCGGGATCTTCGGGCATGGGGATTCCAGGAAGCCAGCGGCCTGTGGATCAATCACCCCATTCTCCCGGGCCTGGCGGATGAGCTGATGGTACTCCCTATGGTCCCTGGCAAGTCTGGACATGGAGGCCCGAGCATACCACTCCTTGTTTTTTAGGATGTCCATACACATCTTTTCATATTGTACAGTGGACATGATCACAATGTTGCCACCCTTGTCCGCCGGTTTAATCACCAGGTCATAATTGGGCCACCCTTGTCCGCCGGTTTAATCACCAGGTCATAATTGATCAGATGGCAGCAAATGGAATCCTGTAGACAGCTCCACGTTCCTTGTGCGTGTCTGTTCTGGATGTTTTCTTCGCTCCATAGCCAAAATATATCTACAAAGTGGTATGCACAGCTAGATAAACTACTTATATGAAAACCGGGTGCTGGCAGCGTGGAAAACCAAAGAACAACAATTTTTCAAAGAAAGGGCCCTAGAGTAGCCCAACAGCTCCACACCATATGCCGCACACCACAATATCTCTGTATCAAAAATAGTTTATTCTTTAAATCTCAAACTACATCTCTACAACCACATCAAAGACAAATTAAAAAACGTGGAGGTTCATCCAGAATAAATTCTTAGAGTCAATTAATTAATATCAATGCTAACCCCTATGTGTGTCCTATGCACACATATATAACTATAATACCATTATATACAGTTGAGGATATTACCGTGAAAAAATGTTTATCTACAAGTGCTGGTAAGCAAAAAAATAAAAGTGAATGAGTGAACCAGTGAATAACAATCCTGTGTTGACTATGTGTATATTCCAAATAAAAATAATTAGTGTGTAAACGAAAAGTGCTGGTGTAGTATGTGCCCTATGTGACAATAGACAGTGCAATACAACCCCTCAAACTGAAAACATAATAAACATGTACAGTTAGCAAGGCAAATTTACATCACCGTATGTTTAAAGCATGGACTCCTCCAACAATACAAAACAATACAAAACCAGGTGGTGGTTTTGTATTGTTGGAGGAGTCCATGCTTTAAACATACGGTGATGTAAATTTGCCTTGCTAACTGTACATGTTTATTATGTTTTCAGTTTGAGGGGTTGTATTGCACTGTCTATTGTCACATAGGGCACATACTACACCAGCACTTTTCGTTTACACACTAATTATTTTTATTTGGAATATACACATAGTCAACACAGGATTGTTATTCACTGGTTCACTCATTCAAATTTATTTTTTTGCTTACCAGCACTTGTAGATAAACATTTTTTCACGGTAATATCCTCAACTGTATATAATGGTATTATAGTTATATATGTGTGCATAGGACACACATAGGGGTTAGCATTGATATTAATTAATTGACTCTAAGAATTTATTCTGGATGAACCTCCACGTTTTTAAATTGTATATATATGTTTTTTAATTTGTCTTTGATGTGGTTGTAGAGATGTAGTTTGAGATTTAAAGAATAAACTATTTTTGATACAGAGATATTGTGGTGTGCGGCATATGGTGTGGAGCTGTTGGGCTACTCTAGGGCCCTTTCTTTGAAAAATTCTTCGCTCCATAGGGCTCGGCAGATAGCTCACTCAATTGTTGGTAGACCAGTGATAAGTATTCAAAAGCTTTATTCCGGTACATAATCTTGGTACAGGAGACATGTACTTTCAATGCAGCTGGAAACTTGTGGTGAAATCTATACAGCATAAACTGGTGAAAGAACTATAGCTGAAGAAGGCAGAAGCACTTGTGCACTGCTTGGATGTCAATGTAAGAATGGCCACCAGGGAGAGGAAGAAGGGAGGAGTTACTTGCATCAGTGCAAGACTAAGGGAGCCTGGAGGGGACAAGGGGAATTAAAAGCACAGTGCTGAGCCTATGCAAATAAACATATATAAAACTGTTACCCTAGGTAAAATGAAATGCAAGTAGTGGGACATGACACTCCCCGCCTGAAATCTTTAGATTTCACATAACACAACAACATTGTATAAATGTCCATTAATTGTCCAATGGTAACTGTAATCTAAAACCTGTAAGAGAAAAACATGCAATGTCATAACTTTATTAAATAACTCTAAGCAGGAAGACAACAATGTTCTTGAAGACTGTTCTTGTGATCCACAAGGCATGTTGGTCAATGATCTTGTGACCAACAACTGGAACAAGAAATGCTGGTAATCCAAACAAAAGGAAAAAACCCACTCTTCGGATTAGAGAGGCTGACGAAGGCCAAGGCCTCAAAAACCCAGTAATCCAAGGGAAAACTTTTAATCAGAAGTCCAAGGACGTGGTAGGGCACTGTGAATATGCAAAGCAAGAAAGTGTCTTGTGTGCCATAGCAGTCAAATGGAGGGTATAATTCCCGCCATGGACTTGCAGGATGATGCATGTTCCTTTTCAGGTAACTTCTTCTCGGGAAAGGAGGAGAACAAGTTCAGTAATTGGCTAAAAGAACACTCGCTTTGGGCCTTCACTTGCTAACTTGACTTCAGCAATTTCCACTGCTAACACAGCTGCACAAAGTTCAAGTGTAGACACAGTTTGGGTTGGTTTCTGAGTTAACGCAGCTTTCCTTAGAACTAATCCACAGTACAGCTTGCTGTTGGGTCCTGAGAAGGTCAAGTAGGTTACTGTGGCGATGGCTTAATTGGATGCATCTGAGAAGATGTGGACTTCTTTTCTGACAGACGTAGGAATAGAGCTGGGAGCATAGCAGTGCGGGACCTGAAGTTGTTCCAATACTTCCAAAGAACTCTTCAATTTCTCCCATCTTTGCTGTTTCTCCATAGGTAGAGGGGTGTCCCAGTCTATGTTCTCTGTAGTAAGCTGTCTCAACGGTACTTTCCCCTGAATGGTTGCTGGGGCTATAAATCCAAGGGGATCATAGATACTGTTCACAACAGTCAGGGCTCCACGTTTGGTAAAAACTTTATCAGAACTTGACACCTGGAATGTAAAGGTATTTTGTTGAATGTCCAATAGCAAGCCTAGGCTGCATTGCATGGGGGGAATATTGGACCTAAGGTCGAGGTCCTTTAAGTTGATGGTACGATCATCAGATGAAAAGGCTTTCATCACCTTCTGGCTCTTGGAGATGATCTTGTAAGGTTTGAGGTTTGCCACAGGTAGCATCTCCTGCGATGTGCTGAGGTGGTCAGTTGTCATTTCAGTTGTGGGCAAGTGTTTAGGATCATCTTGCATGTGAAAGCTTAATAGATTGACAAGCAGCAGAACCAAACTCTTTCTCAACTTCTGGGACTGTCTTTCTAAGTCCATAGGTTGCTACAGCAGGAGAGGGGTTGTTGCTGAAGACAAGTACTTCCATTTGAAGTCTGTGACCTCCTTGTCAAAGCCTTTGTTAAGTAAAGTCTCTCTTGGAGAATGGACAGGTAGGTGTGCTACCAAGCTGTTGGAATTGTCAGGTGTAAATTCCTTATCCATAACTTCGAGGAGTTCTTTAACTTCTTCTGCAGATGCCAAATTGTTGTTACTGGTTGTATTAGGCACTGTTGGTCTCGGGTTGTCATCCTGAGGTAAGTTGTTTTGAGGTTCTTGCTGACACTTACTGCTGCTAAGCTTCTCCTTCACGCAGTAATGGTATGGACATGACTCAAAATGGCAGTTGGGACTATTCAGCATGATCTGCGTTTTTAATGAAGTGACTGGTGTAGACTTCTTCATTTTGTCTATGCAAGAATTGCCTACAATGACCCAATCTAGATCAAGGCGTTGAGCAAACGGAGCGCCACCCACTCCATTCATCTGCCAGTGTACCTTGTGTACTTGGAGAATGTCTCTGCCGAGCAGTAGCAAGATCTTGGTGTCCTTATTGAGAGGTGGTATTTCATGAGCTATTAACCTCAGGTGCGGGTGATGACAAGTGGCCTCTGGTGTAGGGATTTCATCTCTGTTGGATGGTATCTGGTTGCAATCCAGAAGTGTAGGCAATGGTAGTTCAATATTGTTTTGAACAGGAGCTATCAGTCTGCTGGCTCTTCTTCCAGAGACTTTAGTGATGTCGCTACAGGTACCCAGAGTGTAAGGATAAGTCTTACCCTTCAGGTTGAAACAGTCAAAAAGTTCTGATCTTGCAAGCGATCGGTTGCTTTGATCGTCTAAGATGGCATAAACCCTTAAAGTCTTTTCTGGATGGTCTTTAGGGTATACCTTGACAAGACATATTTTTGAGCATGATTTGTCATAAAGGTTTTCACCACAAACCTCTGTACACGATGCAGAAACTGTGGTGGGTCTTGCGGGTTGACTTGTATCCTCCCGGCATGCTGTGACACAGGAGAGGAATCAGCAGGTGGTGCAGGGCTTTGCTCATATTGATGAAGTGCCTGCACATGGCCTTCGCTGTCGCACTCTATGCACTTGTTGGCAATTTTGGCTATGTGTTCAGTAGATGCCCAACATCTAAAACATACTCCAAATTGCTTTAAAAGTTCTATGCGTTCTTTGAGTGGTTTCTTTCTAAAGCCAATACACTCCTTCAGAGGATGTGGCAACTTGTGAATAGTGAATAGAGCACTGGCGGTTAGGGTTTTTAATCTTGACCCCATGATTCTCCTTGTCAGGAGCCGGTGAGCGTGTAGGAAGAATGTCGGACTTTTTCACTGACACTGGACCCCTGCGGGTTCTGTAGTTGGGGTAGAAGCTGTCAAGTGCAGGAGGGGGTGGACCAGGTCCACTAAGTTCACCAAAGGAAAAGCTTGGATCGTTCTTAGTCTCTGCAATATCTCTGATTAACTCGCAGAAATAGGAGAATGGAGGAAAATAGACTTGATATTCCCTTTTATATCTTGACCCAAGTGCAGCCCACCTTTCTTGCAGATTGTATGGCAGTTTGGAAACAATTGGGTTTCTCCCATCAGCAGTGTCCAAGTAACTTTGTCCCAGTAAGTGGGGGTCTGCCTTGGCAAGTTGGAGCTCTGACAGCAAGTCACTAAGCTCTAAGAATTTCTGATTGTCTTTACCTGATATCTTTGGAAAGGTGCGTTCTCAATAGACTCTGGACTGCCAAAGCTTTGCTCAAGTCTTTCCCAAGCAGCAATAAGTCCTGCTCCTGGGTTGTCAGTATGAACAGATCTGAGTCTCTTAATTCGTTCAGTGGATTGTGGGCCTAGCCACTTTACAAGTAAATCAAGCTCCTCAGCTGCAGTAATGCCAAGATCCCCGATTGTTGCTTCAAATGCAGATTTCCAAGCTCTGTAGTTCTCAGGTTAGTCATCAAACCTTGTGAGGCTGGTCTTTGTGAGTTCACAGCGGACCATGTATCTGGCGAACTCTGACATGTCTGATTTCTCTGTCTTTAGGCAGGGAATTGCTGGCTGGGAAGTGACAGATGTGGGTAAGTAAGGAGCTGCATGAGCATTTAAACCAGGAACTGTCTTAAAGTTCTTAGGCTCGGTTCTGTATAAATTGGAGCTGAGTAGCGGTGAGGTGGTTGATGTCGTGTTGGAGCATTGGCTTGAACATGAGTGTCTTTGAGATGTACTCGCTGAGGTATAGGGGCCTGGAGTGCAGGAACATGTGAGGAAAGCTCAGGTTGATAAGTGAGTGGTGCGTTGTGCTGACCTTGAAAGCGGCGTGATGCCAAAGGATCTATCCCCTACTGCTGTGGAGAAATGTCTCTAATATCAGGCAAATCTGTAGCATTCAGGGGCACACTATTTTGGCTTAGCACAAAGTCCCTTGTGCGCTCAAAAGGATCTTCTGATGACACTTCACTTAAACTGACACTGTCTCTTTCACTACCACTGATGGCTTGTTCTAAAACCTGCAATCTTGCCATAGCTGTGGCATGCTCACATTGTTTCTCCATAGCCACCATTTTTGCGCGCTGCCTAGCTGGCTCTGCCTCCGTGATGGCTGTCCCTGCCTCCATCTCTGCCTTTCTTTGTGCAAACATTGCTTGGATTTTAGTAGCTGCTACATCTGAGCGAGCCTGTATAAGTTGTTGGCTGATCGTTGAATATTTAGACGATTGTGATTTGGATGATCACTTTGAACTTTAAAATGACTAGTGGCATTAGAAATGTGAGAAGCAGTTTCTTGGAGTTGGGCAATTTTAGCTTGAGCATTGGTTTTAATCTCACTAATTAAACAGTCTCTTTCAGAGTTAAGTTGCTGGAAGCTTTCCAACTCTTTTAATGACTGGTCTGAATTAATTCTCTGTAAAGTGTCAATATACTTTTGACTTAACTGCATATATGTCTCATAAAGTGTGGAAAGTTGTCTAAGAGCAGCCTCTAATAATGACACATCATTAGCAGTCTGAGTAAAAGTAACTCGATGGGGCAATATGGCCTCCCATTGCTGGGTGATTTTGGAGAGCAGCACTTGAGTCATATTTTCCTTTGCTTTAAATGTGGGCTTAACAGAGCATTTTATTCTACAACTGGGCTGTAGGTCTGTATTTTGTGATGACAGCATAAATCTCTGGGCTGCAGAGATGTTTGCAGAAAAATGTAACAACTTGTGAGTTGGCAGGCTGCCCAGGAAGATGTACCTGCTATGTAACAATTTGCTAGAGATGCTGGCTCAGAAGAATCAGTTGAAATTGATACATTTGGGAGCCGGCTGATGGAAGGCAGAAATGAATAGCTTACTTGCTTCTAGAAACAAAGTTTAACTGAGCAAAGTCTAAATCACATATCCATAAATGCACTTCAATAAACTTTCACAGGCACACAGATGAATATAGGTTACATGATATTAACTCCTATCATACAGTTAGCTGTGCTGTGGCTTATCAAGCTGTAATAACTCAGGCTGGTAAATTAAGACACTTTTCTGTGATGGCTTCAGTCACACATACATATGATGCTCTGTATAGCTCTGTAGCTAAGCTGCACATGAGCTGCTGGACAATCTTAACAGATGAAATACAGTTCTTTCACTATTCTGACTCACCAGATGGCAGCAAATGGAATCCTGTAGACAGCTCCACGTTCCTTGTGTATGTCTGTGCTGGATGTTTTCTTCGCTCCATAGGGCTCGGCAGATAGCTCACTCAATTGTTGGAAGACCAGTGATAAGTATTCAAAAGCTTTATTTCGGTACATAATCTTGGTACAGGAGACATGCACTTTCAATGCAGCTGTAAACTTGTGGTGAAATCTATACAGCAACAACAGATGAAAGAACTATAGCTGAAGAGGGCAGCAGCACGTGTGCACTGCTTGGATGTCAAAGTAAGAATGGCCACCAGGGAGAAGAAGAAGGGAGGAGTTATTTGCATCAGTGCAAGACTAAAGGAGCCTGGAGGAGACAAGGGGAATTAAAGGCACAGTGCTGAGCCTATGCAAATAAACATATATAAAACTGTTACACTAGGTAAAATGAAATGTAAGTCGTGGGGCCTGACACTATGGTTCACAAAAAGTGACATGTGCAATAATAAATAAAGTGCAAAAATCGATTAACCCTTTCGCTGCCAGCCTACCTGCAGCATTTCCCACTCCCTGTTGCCAGACTGAGTTTCACTGTTTCGCGCTACACATGTTCAACTGTCATTTTTGAAAGGATTTCCAGGGATTTCCCAGGAAAATTATATATTGTTTTTTTCAACAGAGTCTGGGCTTTAACATGAAATGTCTTGTTTGTATTTTTTAGGTGTATTCTCAACATTTTTGGGTGAAATGTGTGAAAAAAATTAAAAAAAATATATTTTTTTACAATTTGTAGAGTTTTTTTGTAATAAAAAATGTAAGTTTGTCAATAAAATCTTATTGCGTGAGAAACCCCAATTTCTCCCGGTTACAGCGATACCACATATGTATAGGTAGACACCCTTTCCTGCCCAGAAGCCTTTTATAGCTGCTGGATGACAAATGGTTAATTAAAAAAAAAAAATGACATAGAGTCCCCCTTCCCGGGGAGGGGGACCCCATTTTTTTTTGGATTTTTAAGGGTTAAAAACCCTTAAAAATCCAAAAAAAAAAATGACGTGGGGTCCCCCTTACCCAAAGTAACCAGCCCGGGACCAGCTATGGGGGCTTGTAGGCACAGAGTGGGGGGGCCAGCTTTGGTGGCCCCCCCACCCTGCAGCCTACGAGCCCACATAGCCTATGTGGGCCCGGGCTCTTCTGCCCCCCCCTGGCCTTTGGGGAGGCAGGTAATGGGGGTGCGGGGGTTAATGGCAAGCCACCCGCTAGGGCAGGTGACTTGCCACCCCCCCAGCCTTGTGAACTGGTATAAGGGGTCTCATGGACCCCTTACCAGCTCACAAAGGGTTAACTGTTAAAAAAACCACCACACAATAATAAAAAGTATTTTATTCAAAAAAAAAAAAATTTTTTTAACTGTACTTACCTTCGATTGCAAGCTCTTGTCCCTCGCCGCTCAGCTGACAGATGCCTGTGATCGGCATCCAGAGAAGGAGAAGGCAGGAGATCAGAGGATCTCCTGTCACCTCCTTCCAGGGCACCGATCACCGGCATCTGAGAAGCTGAGAAAGCTGAAGCCGGTGATCGGGACCGGGATGACGTCATAAGCCCCGCCCCCAAGGGGGCGGGGCTTAGAGGCAAGATGGCGGCCACCATCGTGAAGAAGAGAGGAGAGAGCCTCCCAGGCTCTCTCCTGAAGATCGGTAAGTCCTGGGGGGGGATCGGAGGCCCCCCAGGTGAAGAGGAGGGACAGCGGGAGCCAGCGCACACACAGGTAAGTGAATGTCATTTTTATTTTTTATTTTTTTTTACAGTTAGCAGCTGCTGCTGCAGAAGCGGGGGGGGGGCGGCCTATTCCGGGGGCTCTCCTGGAGCCATCCGACCCCCCACGGGGGATCGGATGGCACCAAATTAAAGAGGAGACCCGGCCGGATCCAACAAGGGGTCAGGTGAGTATTTTTGATTTTTATTTTTTAAACTAGAAGCGAGGAAAGTCAAGCACGTAACACCTACGGGCTTGGCACTTAAGGCCCAGCCAAGCCAGCACGTAGGTGTTACGTGCTTGGCAACAAAAGGGTTAAGTGAAATGAGCTATAATGGACAAACAGCCTGCAACCTTGCAGGCACCTGCTATTATGGTCAAATAAGCACAGAAGAAGCAATCAATTGTACATCACCCTTAAAGCGGACTGTCACCATGATTTATTAAAAAGCTCAAACCCTTATAAAACTATTCCCCAGCATCTAAAATTAATATATTTGTAAGTTTTTAGTCACTTATTATTCTTTCCCCCACTGGGCTTCAACTCTATTCAGGACTTTAGGATACAGGGGCCGCCATCTTGACTCAGAAGCATCACACTTGCTGAGGAGAGGAGAGTGGGATAAAGTACAGGGGGCGGGTTATTGCTGTACTTTGCTCAGACAGAGCAGAGCTGGGGTCAGGAAAAGTTCAGCAATCCCAGAATGCAGAGCAGCACAGTCAGAAGGCACTTCCTGTTTTCAGGCTGCCTAATGTTCCATGAGCCGCCATCTTGGATGTTTAAAGGCTCATAACATGCAGTAGATGCAAATAGGATGATTTTTAATGTGAGCAATCTGCATGTACAGGGTGTGGGAAACATAAAAGATAGACTCTTATTCAGAGTGAAGGACTGCATTAAATGAGCCATTGGGTCCCCCCGAGCGACTACCAGCCGACGAGTTGCATGGAGTTGACCCACTTCACCAGAGCAAGGTAGACGCCGACATCACCCCCTCCTCCGTTTATACCTGGCTGCATTATGACCCGGTTCCGTCGCGCCCGCTCCTGCGCATGCGCCCCGCCCGGCCAATCAACTACGGCCGTAAGGGCAAGACAAGCCAGAATCTGACGCCACATACGCCGGGTGAAAAGCGCCATCTAGAGCATGCATGTTGACCAATTGTGCCTTGGTATTAGGGGTGGCAATATTAAGAGATGACTCCAGCAAAAAGAAGTGCAGTGGATCTTCCAATTACAAAGCCGTGCACCCGGAGGCATGAAAGAGGAATTCTCGTTCACATCATTCTTGGGTAGAGAAGGATAAGTTTTCACTTATCCAGTGGTAGCAATTTCCTTTTTCCTTGAGAAAATATTTTTATCTTTTTTCCTTTTGTCTTCAATTTTTAATACTTTAATTTCTTAATCTTCACTCTGATTTTGACTTTTATAATACATTGTTGGTGTTTTTGATATTGTACTCTCAATCTTAACATATATTTGTGTCTGAGATTGGGAGTTTCACGTCTGGTTAATTAATTTTGGGTTGTATTGTGTTAAATAGTACACTGTATTTATATTTTTCCACAAATTTTTTTTTATTTATCTATAATCCCACGTATAATGGTGGATAAATCAGCTTGTCTGATGTTTTTGCTTTATAGGTGATTATACTTAATTGGGCTAGATTGATTGATCAAAATAAAAATTAACTACATAATATAGTTTGACTACAGTTATTACTAACATTATAATTATGATATTTAATTGTAGTTTTAGTGTAGTTATAATTATATATGTTTAATTCAATTCAATTAAATGTATTTATTTACTTTACCTAATTCTAATTAAATTTAGATCATATAAGTAATTAATTAATTTATTAAAGGATTTATTTCAGGATTCACATTTTTTAAATATAATTTTTCAATTATTCATTTAATTATGAATGAATTATTTATTATTGTTAGGATCATTATTATTATTATTTATTACAATCATTATTATTATTATTAATGATTATTCATTGGTAATATATTTATTTCAATAATATTGGATTAAAGTCAAATTTGATCAAACATACCCTCAATTAATTCAATTTCAGATAATAAACTCATGATTTAAACAAACATTTAGTAGAAACTGCCCTTCTTTATTAACAATTCATTTACTTATGTATTCTAATTAAATATCAGTTGTTTTATTTCATACTGTTTCTACTGTAGCATCGTTTCATCTATATATTTTGTATATATAATGTTCTTTTACATAGGCTCTAATCAGGTCAAGGATAGATGTATATACATAAAAAACAAGATCAGCCACTGAGGAGTAGTGTAGCCAAATAGCCGCATATGTATTTATTCATTGTTAGATAGTTATATAGGAAAAGATAGCTAATTATAATTACAATATCATATACTTAGAATTAATAACTACTTGTATAGACCTTCTTTGTAATATTGTATATGTTTTGTGACATGTTTCCTTTCCCCCCCCCCCTCCTCCTTGTTATGCCGAACAGCTCCGAAATGTCATTTTTGGAGCGTGAGCGCGTGTGGTGGGGCGTGCCCCGTCGGGCGCCGTCCGGATGCCTCCCACTGCAGGGCAGAGTGTGCGGGTCGGCACCTGCCGGGGGGGCGCACACCAACACGCATGTTCTAGACAGCGAGTTTCACCTGACGGATGTGGCGTCGGCTTCCGGCTTGTCTTGCCCTTACGGCCGTAGTTGATTGGCCGGCAAGGGTGCATGCGCAGGAGCGGGCACGGCGGTGCCAGGTCATAACGCAGCCAGGTATAAAGGGAGGAGGGGGTGATGTCGGCGTCTACCTTGCCCTGGTGAAGTGGATCAACTCCACGCAACGTGTCGGCTGGTAGTCGATCGGGGGGACCCAATGGCTCAACTCTGCATTTAAGGATGATGTACAATTGATTGATTCTTCTGTGCTTATTTGACCATAATAGCAGGTGTCTGCAAGGTTGCAGGCTGTTTGTCCATTATAGCTCATTTCACTTAATCAATTTTTGCACTTTATTTATTATTACACATGTCACTTTTTGTGAACCATATTAACTACATGGTTTATACTCATTTATATATGCACTAGCACTTTGTATAGATCGTCCTCTTCTTTCACTATAAAGAAATTGTTGTGTGATTCTGTTATTCATTTTATTGATTAGTCCCTGCTGGTCTTATTATATTCTATTTGACTACAGTATTATAGAATAATAATATTTAATGTGTTATTAAGAGCCTTGATTGTCCCGGGCCTCCCCCGAGGTCAGTGTGTATCATGTTTTTTTCACCTTGTATAATGTGTGTTTTTGGTCCTTTTTTTGAATTGGAATAAATATGATATAATTTTTATCGAGTTGTGGAGAGTGCGGACCTTTTTTGTGCTCACAGGGACATCCCCAGGGTCCCTTATTTGGAATTGTACATCAAGATCCTTGGTGTGTGGCTTGGGAAGAAAGGGAAGGCCCTGAAATCCTGGGAGGAACATCTATCAAAGATGAACCAGAAATTTTGGAGACTTTGGAGCCTCAGAAAGCTTACCATTGAGGAGAAAACACTACTGCTGTGCAGTGTTCGGTATTTAAATAAAGACACGCCCAAAGCAGATATAAACAAAATAACTAATGAGCTTACATTACCTAGTCACTAGGGGGTCCCCCGTAGCAGCCGCCACTGATGGGTGCCCTGGCGAAGTGTCATTTGGACACGCAACGCGTCGGTGGCGGCTGCTACGGGGGACCCCCTAGTGACTAGGTAATGTAAGCTCATTAGGTAATGTAAGCTCATTAGTTATTTTGTTTATATCTGCTTTGGGCGTGTCTTTATTTAAATACCGAACACTGGCTACTGGCGCTCATTGGTATGTATGGTTTTGCACAGCACTGTTTTTACTTATGTGATTGGGTAATTTAGAAGTGTTTTTTCATTCATTCATTTTTTCATTGTTTGTTGGTTTTGCCACGGTATATAATCGTATGCCACAGTGGGATTTATGCACATAGCACTTTATGTATTGTATTTGTCTCTTATTAACTATATGTTTGTATTTATACACATAGCACTTTATGAAAATTGCACTTGCTTGGTCACGTTGTTAATTTAAACATCCCAGCCAGCAGTATATTCAGGTTAATTTAATTTTATTGAACACTCATATATACGCCCATAATAAATAAATATCTATAATATCTAAAATAGCCATAATTATGGATTAATTAATATAGTCACATATTTCAGGTCAGTCCCCAGCTGTGTTTATATGTTTTTTAAATAATTGTGTATTGTATTGTGATGTGTTGCGCATTGTGCTATTCATTTTAAGAAATTATTCAATAAAATATTATTGTTAATTTTACCCTCAGAGTGGGGCCTTATATATGGGGATGGGTGTTTAGGGGTGAATCTAGGACCCCTGTATAGTCTATATTCTGCGAGTTGCCAAGGAACGCAGTTACCCACTGCAGCGTTTTATACAGACTTTTTCACGTCAACTTCAGTGAGGAGGTAATCCAGCACCTTATGTGCCGTTTCGAGGACACTATATGGTGCACCTCATCCTGAGACGGGAGTGGATGAAAATCGATGACTGCTGCAGGCTGTCCAGGAGCTCGTCCAATACAACCAGATCCAAACGTGCTGGCGGCCACATTCCCTGCTACCCTCTAACAGGGAGTGTGCCCAGGCCAGCCATTTACAAATGCCTGGCATGGGAAAGCAGGGGCGTGGCTCGCGCATGCGCCGTTGGATCGGAAAAGAAGCTGAGTTTATGGGCAACCTGGGGGGTTTCACACAGCGGGGCATCCCGATTTTGGATATTGTAGTGACTTGCACGCTTGCGACACAATACCTAGCATTAAGTACTTTCTAATGTATTTATAAATAAAGGATATTTTTGCAATAAAAAAGCAGCAAATCTGGGCTCAAGGAGTAGTGGAAGGGTAAGGAGGGTTTAATCAAGCTTGACAGGCAAATCCAGATAATATAATAAGCTCTGATCTCTCCCACGCTGATAAAATCCCTTCAAGCAGGTAGTTAATACTCTGGTATTCAAGGGGCCTGCTTTGTAGGGAGGGAAATAAATAACAGAACATCATATGGTAACCCCTCTGCCTTCATAGAGGGAGCCGACACCAACATGACAGCAGGGGCCCACTCACTGAATCTAATCTCTGGGTTTCACACAAATGTATCCCCCTCTTATCTGCACCCCAACCTGCCCCACACACTCCTCTCATCTGCACCCCAACCTGCCCCACACACTCCTCTCATCTGCACCCCAACCTGCCCCACACACTCATCTAATCTGCACCCCAACCTGCCCCACACACTCATCTAATTCTGCACCCCAACCTGCCCCACACACTCATCTAATCTGCACCCCAACCTGCCCCACACACTCCTCTCATCTGAACCCCAAACCGCCCCACACACTCATCTAACCTGCACCCCAACCTGCCCCACACACTCATCTAATCTGCACCCCAACCTGCCCCACACACTCATCTAATCTGCACCCCAACCTGCCCCACACTCATCTAATCTGCACCCCAAACCTTCCAGGCACACTCCTCTCATCTGCACCCCAACCTGCCCCAACTACACCTCTCATCTGACCCCACCCCATTCACACTACTTATCTGATGCCAAATTGGTCCTACAGATCAGACCTGTCCCACACACTCCTCTCATTGGCACCACAACCCAGTGGTACATAGCCCAGTTGGGGCTCCATTGCGGGACCCCCATCAATACTGCCCCCTCCTTTCATGAACACTTTTCGTTCCAGGAAGGCGGGAGAGCTAGGCAGCAGGCACAGGGCAGTGAGGGAGGCAGGGGAAGTGCACATTGGCGATGGAAGTGGCGGCATGTGCAGGTCATCGTGTAGTGCATGCATGGAGCCATTCATGACGTGTGCTTAGTGGTGAGAGAGCCAAGGCAGCGCGCACAGTGTGACAAGGGAGGGGGCAGAGGCTGGGAAGAACACGGCAGCATGTGTGGCTAGGTAAGTATGCTGGGCCAATAGTACATATTGCAGAGATGGTGTCGGTAACTTGCACCGGGCCCCGTTCTACGGGCCGCCAGGAATGACGTCATCACCCCAAAGCAACAAACCGGGTCAGGTGCCAGAGTTTTGCATTTGGTTTGGTAACTTGGTAACAATGACATGGTGTGATCCAGAATCATCTAACGCACCGTCTACCTGGTTTCCATTACAACATCACTTCCTTCTACAATTCACCTACTACAGACGCCCAGCGCGCACGTGGGCATTGTCAAAAATTGGGGGTTGGTCTTAATAAGACCAAGAAACCGAAAAATGGGCCATTCCAATTAATGTCAACGTTTTTAGAGTGCCGCCCTCCTCCGGCCCCACCGGCCACCTCTTTATAATGGGGCGAGTGACACAACAATTTCACATAGGCAGACTAAAATACGCGACAGAGAGAGAAATGTGATATGAAGCCAAGAATACAAGTTACAGAGTAATATTTACTGACAAATCTCTCTAAAATCACACTCGCTGAGCACCCAGAGGCATTCTGGGTAGCTTCATTTGAATACAAGCGTCACATAACAACCAGCGTGCGCTGCTATTGCCCTCTAGCGGACGAGCGAGAAAGTACAGCCTCAGAAATGAACTGAACTCAATATCGCCCTCTAGAGGATAGACGAAATACAGCCTCTGTAATAATGAGCCTCCATAATATTTCCCTCACAGGTTTGTCAAATACACAGTAAACAAAATTAATACTTGGACAAAGTCGTGGTCCAACAGGGGCATAACTATAGGGGGCGTGACCACACCAGGGCCCAGAAGATCTGGGGGCCCAGCATTGTTACTCCTCCACCTTATTTATTATTATTGTTTATTTATAAAGCGCTGTTCTATTCTGTGGCACTGTACAAGGTAAAGGTACAGGGATAATACAATAAAATGACAATGCATATAAAACACACAATATTACGCATCGTATAAACACATGGATGCAGGAATATATTAGGAGAGAGCGTCTTGCTCTTGCATAATAACTATCCAAAGGGAGGGGGGTTAAAGCAGAACAAAACCCGCCAGAGACGGGCCTAGAATTTCAAAGATTCCAGGGGCAGCCTGAATAGAGGGGCGCCTCTGTATGAAACCCTCCAGGAAGCCCCCAAAAACCCACGCCCCAGTAAAAGACCATCAATGAAAGAAACAGCTCTGGAGTCCCACCAAGTACCAGCCAAGTACCTGGTTTGTTCCACTCTAATGCCAACCATGGCGGTTCCTGGAGGCCCCTTTAGGCATGGCAAGTGGTGGAGGCTCAGGGGCCTGCCTATAATCCATCCCTGCTTCCTCCTGTTGCTCATCATCTGATGACAGTGCCGCTTCCTGCTGCCCACCATGCTCTTTCACCATGCCCCTTCCTGATGCCTACCGTGCTCTCACTGTGTCCCCTTCTGCTGCCCACCATACTCTCACCATGCCCTCCAGCTGCCCACCATGCTCTCTCACTGTGCCCCATCCTGCTGCCCACCATGCTCTCACTGTGCCATCTCCAGCTACCCATCATGCCCTCACAGTACCCCCTCCTGCTGTCCACTATACTCTCTCACCGTGCCCCTTTCTGCTGCCCATCATGCTCTGACAAAGCCCCCTAATGCTGTACACCATATTCTCCCCATGCCCCCTCCTGTTGCACATCTTCTGCTGACTGTACCCCTTCCTGCTGGCCACCATGCTCTTTCACCTTGCCACCTTGCTGTTGTCCACCATGCTCTCTCATGATGCCCCTTCCTGATGTCTACCGTGCTCTCACCATGCCCTTGCCTACTGCCCACTAGGCTCTTACTGTGCCCCTCCAACAGCCGACCATGCTCTCAGACAGTGCCCTTCCAGCTGCCCATCATGCCTTTCTGCCTGCCCACCATGCTCTCACTGTGCCCCCTCCAGCTGCCCACCATGCTTGCACCATGCCCCCTCCAGCTGCCCACCATGCTCTCACTGTGCCCCTCTATATACCCACCATGCTCTTACTGTGCCCTTCCTGCTATCCACAATGGAAAATGTGTAAGTGCCAGACTACCACCGATCAGTTGCAGGGGGGGCAACAACAAATGCATGGTCTCTAGTCCAATCAGCGTTTGCTATGCCTGTGTTATTTGGCCCTTCTGCAGTGGAAAGCACAAGTGGCCGCATCAACGGCAGTCTGAATAGCTGGGGCATGGCCATTCACACAGCCCAAAGATGTTGGAGATGCGTCCACTCCTAATTGCAGAAGGGCAGAGCTGCTTGCCAAATTACATAAGGCATGACAAAAGGCTCTGATCAGACGAAAGCCCACGCATGTGCCGTTGGACCTGGGAAAGGTAAGTTGTCACAGGTGAACTAGGGGGGGTTCGCAAAGCAGGATATCCCAAATTAGGATGCTCCCATGGTGTGGGAAAAAAACTGTGATGGTTAAAATTCTGAGTTTTAAAGGACAAAAATATTGTATCCGGGGCCTCACAATCATACACTTAATCGGGCCCTGACAGCCAGTGCTGGCATCTCTCGCATCCTTCTCAGGACCTGTGTGGTCACGCCGGCCGTAACTGAATGGCTGGTGTGTCTTTACACAGCCTAAGGATGCAGGAGGTGCAACACGACAATCACATGTGCATCTTGAATTCCATTAACAAGGCTGATTGGAGGAAAACCACACCTGCACCACATACGCATGGAAAGGTAAGTAAAGCAAGAAAATGCCTGGGTTTTACAAGGTGAGGCATACAAATCGCGATGCCCAAGAGGAATGGACAAAATCCTGGGATAGTCAAAATCCTGGGTTTTGGTCCACTTCCAATAAGCATTAATAGATATGAACTGACCACTTGCAGGCTTTATCTCTCAATGTACTGAAAGCTGACTGGGCCTTGGCATGCATTGCTACCTCCACCCTCATAGCATTTCACAAGTGGGCAAATAGCAGCAAATCATCAGCCAATGTCCGAAGGTGCACCAAGGCAGGCCACATAGGAAAAGACTGCCAGGAACTAGTGTGTAAATATTGTCCAGATGGAAAAGGCGGACATGAAACAGAAGGATGCCCCAGAAAAACTCCTCTGCAACCTCTGAGGGACACTCCTCCACAACCTCTGTGGGAAATCAGACAACGTCTACAGTCAGCAGAGGCAAGCCCAATGCGCAACAGCAAAAGGAGCAAAACCAACAGCAACTAATTACCAACGCAGCTGAACCCACGGAGTCGCAGTGAAGGAAGAAGAAGGGTAAGAACGCTGCTCCCAAACCCACACACACACTTCCACAAAACCCTCCACACAGGACACAAGACACTACCTGGAATCCTCTCACACCTCACAGCCCAATACACAAAAACATGTTTCAGGCAAAGACACTGCCCATAAGGCCTTCATTGTTCAAAAGGCCGTCATTGTTCCCACAGACCACATCCTAGCCACACAGTTCACATCTGTGCCAGCTCACTTAGTACATCCTAAACTGCACCCACCCAATCCCAAAACACACACACATACAGAAACAGTGTAAAACAAACCCCTTTCCCAGCCACCACAGATCCCATCCCCACACAACCAGACACCACAGTTGCAGCAGACCCACTCCTGGCCCAGACCTCTCTGTTGCCAGGAAGAACCTGGTTCATCCACAGACACAATTGCATCCCTACCCAATAACAAGGAGCAATTCACCTTTCGTCTTCCTTCTTCTTTCTCCATAGAAGAAAGAAGAAGTGAAAGCAGGTGCCTGTGACCCCTGACTAAGAGAATACATGCAAAAAGCCAATAGTCAAGACACCCACAATGGTTTCGTCAGAGCAGGAAGATGATCTAGAAATAGAGGACCTGCACAAGGTCTTTGAAATAGCAGAATTCTTGGGAAGCACTGAGGATGAGGAAGAAGACGTCAGAATCCTGAGAACGCCATGTTCCCAGAAGGCGGAGAGCACTACCTGATAAGATAGGTAACTAAGGGATTTGTCCCTTCCAACAACCCTTCTTTTCTCCAAACAGATATGATGTCAATTTCCAATTTCCATCAGATCAGTGTCTAGGAGAAATAGAATCCTGATGTTCCTGCACTGTGCCCCCTCCTGATGCCCACAATGATCTCACTGTTCCCTCTTCAGCTGTCCACCATGCTCTCACCATGCCCCCTTCCCGCTGCCCACGATACTCTCAGTGTGCCCCCTCCTGCTGCCCACCATGCTTTCACCGTGCCCCTCTGTCTGCCCACCATGCTCTTTAACTGTGCCCCCAGCTACCCACCATGCTCCCACAGTGTCCCCTCCAGTTGCCCACCATGCCCTCACCATGCCCTCCACCTGCCCACCATGCTCCCTCACTGTGCTCCTTGTAAGAGATTGGGGCGAACGGTAGTGACTCAGACGACAGTTCTCCTTCAAATCAAATGTAGTTTATTGAAAATAAGAATTCGACAGCCAAAGCATCTCTTAACATCAGAGATGGTTGCTGCACAAAACGCAGAATAAACGGTTACCTCACCGGCTCTTAGCAATGTCCAGGGTAAGACAATGCAAGCAAGCCGAAAAAGTCCTTGTTGGACAAGGTCCACTTTCAGGGCACACAAGCCCACACTGTTAGTCCCCACAAGTCCAAGTTTGGGGTGACAGAAGCAAAGTCCTTCGGCTTTAATCCAGTTCTCTCATTCACATTGAGCAGTACCGCACAGGCTCCTTCCTCCAGGCTGGTCAACAGCCAACTGACAGACTCAGGGGCTCCTTTTATTTAGGCTTCCCCTGCAATCAGCCTCATCACCTGTGAGAGGCCTGCAATCAGGGAACAAACCTGTAGAGGACTGGGGAATGTGAACTGGATCCTGAGAACCTGGCATGGATCGTACCTGATAGAGCATAGCAGGGGAAAAATAGACACCATTTATTACTTTTCCATATACCTTACCACACCCTGCAGCTGCCCACCATGCTCTCTCACCATGCCCCATCCTGCTGCCCACCGTGCACTCACTGTGCCATCTCCAGCTACCCATCATGCCCTCACTGTATCTCCTCCTGCTGGCCACAATGCTCTCACTGTGCACCCTCCTGGTGCTCACCATGCTCTCACAAAGCCCCCTCAGGCTGTCCACCATATTCTCCCCATGCCCCCTCCTGTTGCTTATCTTCTGCTGACTGAGCCCCTTCCTGCCGCCCACCATGCTCTCTCACCTTGCCTCTTGTTGTTGTCCACCATGCTCTTTCACCATGTCCCATTCCTACCGCCCTCCATGCTCTCACCATGCCCCCTCCTGCGGCCCACTATACTCTCACTGTGCCCCAACCCAACATACTCTTCCAGTGTGCCCCTCCAGCTGCCCACTATGTTCTCACTGTGCCCCCTCCCATTGCCCACCATGCTCTCACTGTGCCCCTCCAGCTGCCCACCATGCTCGCACTATGCCCGCTCCAGCTGCCCACCATGCTCTCATGTGCCAGACTACCACCGATCAGTTGCAGAGGTGGGCAACGATGAATCTATGGGCTCTAGTCCAATAAGCGTTTGCTATGTCTGTGTCATTTGGCCCTTCTGCAGTGAAATGCACAAGTGGCCGCATCAACAGTTTGAATAGCTGGGGCATGGCCATTCACACAGCCCAAGGATGTTGGAGATGCGTCCGCTTCTGCTCCTGATTGCAGAAGGGTAGAGCTGCTTGCCAAATTACGTAAGTCATGGCAAAAGGCTCTGATCAGACGAAAGCACACGCATGTGCTGTTGGACCTAGGAAAGGTAAGCTGTCACAGGCAGAGCAGAAGCAGACTATCCCAAATAAGGATTCTCCCATGGTGTGGAAAAAAAACTGTGAGTTAAAATTCTGAGTTTTTAAAGGACAGAAATACTGTATCTGAGGCCTCTACCACACTTAATCAGGCCCTAACGGCCAGTGCTGGCATCTCTCGCATCCTTCTCGGGATCTGTGTGGTCACGCCAGCCGTAACTGAATAGCTGGTGTGTCTTTACACAGCCTAAGGATGCAGGAGGTGCCACGCGACAATCACATGTGCATCTTGAATTCCATTAACATGTGCTGCTGGAAAGGCTGATTGGAGGAAAGCCACACCTGCACCACATGCACATGGAAAGGTAAGTAGAGCAGGCAAATGGCTGGGTTTTACAAGGTGAGGCATCCAAAATCGTGATGCCCAAGGGGAATGGACAAAATCCTGGGTTTTGGCCCACTTCCAATAAGCATTAATAGATATGAACTGACCACTTGCAGGCTTTATCTCTCAATATTCAGAGAGCTGACAAGACAATTATTCTGACTGGGCTTTGGCATGCTTTGCTACCTCCACCCTCATAGCATTACACTAGTGGGCAAATAGCAGTAAATCATCGGCCAATGGCTGAAGGTGCCTCTCGTCTCCATCAATTCTGCAGCCTGGGGAGCTCTCCAAGAAGACTCCCCTACTCTGACATCCCACAGATCTGCAATAAATGCAGCAGGGCATGCCACATGGGAAAAGACTGCCGGAAACTAGTGTGTAAATATTGTCCAGATGGAAAAGGCTGACATGGAACAGAAGAGTGCCCCAGAAAACACTCCTACAACCTTTGTGGGAAATCAGACCATGTCTACGAGACTGCCCCCAGCGAGTCGACACCTACGCCGCTGCAGTCAGGAGAGATAAGTCTGAAGAGCAACAGTGGCAACAACAGCAGCAGCAGCAAAACCAACAGCAACTTATGACCACCGCAGCTGAGCCCAGAGCTGCAGGGAGAGAAGAAGAAGGGTATGAATGCTGCTCACAAACATACACACACACCTTTATAAAACCCTCCACCTCCTCACAGGAAACAACACACAGCCTGTTGAATCGTCTAACACCTCACAGCCCAATACACAAAAAAACGGGTTTCAGGCAATACAACTGCCCTTAAGGCATCCATTATTCAAAAGGCCGCCATTGTCCATTGTGCCAACTCCATTGACACAGTTCACAACTCTGCCAGACCACTTAGTAAAGCCTCAACTGTCCCCACCCAAGCCCAAAGCACATACACACATACAGACACAGCCCCCATTGTACAAACAGACCCCTCCCCAGCCACCACAGATCCCAGACCCACACAACCAGACACCACAGCTGCAGAAGACTCACTCCTGGCACAGACTTTCTGTTGCCAGGAAAAACCCGGTTCAACCCCAGAAACAATTGCATCCCTACCCAATAATGAGGAGCAGTTCACCTTTCTTCTGCCCTCTTCTTCCTCCCTAGCAGAAGGAAAGATGCAAAAGCAGGTGCATGTGATCCCTCACAAACACAGGCAAAAAGCCTCAAGACACTCACAGTGGTCTAATCAGAGGAGTAGGATGATCCAGAAATAGAAATCACTGAATCTGTGGGAATCTCTGAGGATGAGGAAGAAGACATCAGAATCCTGAGAACGTCATGATCCCAGAAGGCAGAGGAAGAACCACCTGATAGGTAGGTAACTAACCCTTCTTTGCTCCAAAAAGATATGTCAATTTCCACTTTCACCAAAAATGTAACGAGCATCGGGGCAGTGTCAGAAATAGAATCCTGATGTTCCTGTCAACCTAGCAAGCAGAGATCTTCATACAAGCGCTACAACCACCTGTACGCCCAGAGGACCTACTGTCCATCCTACTGGTCTGGCGGAGGTGAGAATAGGAATGTAGGGATACCCATTCTGATCGGGGGAACCGCTTCATGGTTGATTTTGTCCATGAGCTTTTCTGCAGCAGACTTCTGCTAGTAGACGGCTCATGGCCAGCCTCAACAGTGTGTCTTCCATAGCTTGCGTCCTTATCTCGTCACCACCAGAGTAGTAATTCTGGCGGGGGACTTCAACTGCCCCCTGGAGCAACAAGTACTTATGCTAAATTGGACAAAATGTCCAAGCTGCTAAGGCCCGGCCCAGGCTCCCAGAAGTAGAACTGTACCCTGCCAGAGAATAAGATAGTGATAGGGGAACTCAGGGAGGAATACGTGCTGGGGAGAGAGACAGTCAGCGAATAATGGGAGTATTTCAAAGTTTTGATAGTTTCTTCCAGGCCAAAGGGAGGCAGCAGGTGTGTGAGAGGAAGGAAGAATGTAAGATGTTGCAGCAAAAACTGCAGTGTCTGCAGGACCCCTAATGGGCTGGACCCCCCAGGGCTGGAATGTGAGGCAGAACGTGGAAGAAACCAATAGGTGGAAGGGCACTTTGAGGAACAAGCCAAGAGCATCATCTTTCATTCCAAGCATTGTGGATAGACTCGCTCTAGTAAGAGACACAGTTCATTACTTCCAGACCCACAACGTCCACAGCACCCTGAACAGCCTTGACCAGCAAGCCTTCGACCATGTCTTGCATGGGTAAGGTTCTACATAAGTATGGTTTGGGGGAAACTGTTTTGTTCGTATGCAGACCTAATGTACTTTGACATTTGTAGCTCCGTGCTGGTCAACGGCTGCATGACTGACCCCTTTCTGGTTCTCATTTCCAGTTCAGACAAGGCTACCCTCTTTCACCTCTCTGTTTTGTTTGTTGTATAGAGCTCTTCACCGAGTGCATCAGACACAATACAGAGATCAGAGGGATCACCACACCAGGACCCATCACAGCACCAGGGCCCGGCAGACAAGTGCTCACTCTACATGGACCACAGACCAGCATTCCATCGTGGCACTCGTCCACACCTGCAAGGAGTTTGGTCGAGCCTCAGGGGCAAACCTCAACTGGGGGAAGTTGGAGGGCCATGCTTTTTTCGGAAAGTGGCAGCTGGCTTCTTCCGTGCCTTTCAACGTCAATCTAGACTACATCAAGATCCTTGTGTGAGTTAGAAAGAGGATTGGCACTGCCTAGAAATAAAATGGTATGTGGGGTGCTCAACTGATTAGTGCTAACCAAGAAGTACAATTCCAAATAAGGGACCCTGGGGATGTCCCTGTGAGCACAACATAAAAATTATATAAAATTTATTCCAATTCAAAAAAAGGACCAAAAACACACATTATACAAGGTTAAAAAACATGATACACACAGACCTCGGAGGAGGCCTGGGACAATCAAGGCTCTTAATAACACATTAAATATTAATATTCTATAATACTGTAGTCAAATAGTATATAATAAGACAAGCAGGGACTAATTAATAAAATGAATAACAGAATCACACAACAATTTCTTTATAGTGAAAGAAGAGGACGATCTATACAAAGTTCTAGTGCATATATAAATGATTATTAACCATGTAATTACTATGTATTCTGACTCACCAGATGGCAGCAAATGAAATCCTGTAGACAGCTCCACGTTCCTTGTGCGTGTCTGTTCTGGATGTTTTCTTCGCTCCATAGGGCTCAGCAGATAGCTCACTTTAATTGTTGGTAGACCAGTGATAAGTATTCAAAAGATTTATTTCGGTACATAATCTTGGTACAGGAGACATGTACTTTCAATGCAGCTGGAAACTTGTGGTGAAATCTATACAGCAACAACAGGTGAAAGAACTATAGCTGAAGAAGGCAGCAGCACGTGTGCACTGCTTGGATGTCAATGTAAGAATGGCCACCAGGGAGAGGAAGAAGGGAGGAGTTACTTGCATCAGTGCAAGACTAAAGGAGCCTGGAGGGGACAAGGGGAATTAAAGGCACAGTGCTAAGCCTATGCAAATAAACATATATAAAACTGTTACCCTAGGTAAAATGAAATGTAAGTAGTGGGACATGACAGTCCCGCCTGAAATCTTTAGATTTCACATAACACAACAACATTGTATAAATGTCCATTAATTGTCCAATGGTAACTGTAATCTAAAACCTGTAAGAGAAAAACATTGTCAATGTCATGACTTTATTAAATAACTCTAAGCAGGAAGACAACAATGTTCAGGAAGACTGTTCTTGTGATCCACAAGGCATGTTGGTCAATGATCTTGTGACCAACAACTAGAACAAGAAATGCTGGTAATCCAAACAAAAGGAAAAAACCCACTCTTTGGATTAGAGAGGCTGACGAAGGCCAAGGCCTCAAAAACCCAGTAATCCAAGGGAAAACTTTTAATCAGAAGTCCAAGGACGTGGAAGGGCACAGTGAATATTCAAAGCAAGAAAGTGTCTTGTGTGCCATAGCAGTCAAATAGAGGGTATACTTCCCGCCATGGCCTTGCAGGATGATGCATGTCCTTTTCAGGTAACTTCTTCTCGGGAAAGGAGGAGAACAAGTTCAGTAATTGGCTAAAAGAACACTCGCTCTGGGCCTTCACTTGCTAGCTTGACTTCAGCAATTTCCACTGCTAACACAGCTGCACAAAGTTCAAGTGTAGACACAGTTTGGGTTGGTTTCTGAGTTAACGCAGCTTTCCTTAGAACTAATCCACAGTACAGCTTGCTGTTGGGTCCTGAGAAGGTCAAGTAGGTTACTGTGGCGTTGGCTTCATTGGATGCATCTGAGAAGATGTGGACTTCTTTTCTGACAGACGTAGGAATAGAGCTGGGAGCATAGCAGTGCGGGACCTGAAGTTGTTCCAATACTTCCAAAGAACTCTTCAATTTCTCCCATCTTTGCTGTTTCTCCATAGGTAGAGGTGTGTCCCAGTCTATGTTCTCTGTAGTAAGCTGTCTCAACTGTACTTTGCCCTGAATGGTTGCTGGGGCTATAAATCCAAGGGGATCATAGATACTGTTCACAACAGTCAGGACCCCACGTTTGGTGAAAAGTTTATCAGAACTTGAAACCTGGATTGTAAAGGTATTCTGTTGAATGTTCAATAGCAAGCCTATGCTGCATGGGGGAATATTGGACCTAAGGTCGAGGTCCTTTAAGTTGATGGTACGATCACCAGATGAAAAGGCTTTCATCACCTTCTGGCTCTTGGAGATGATCTTGTAAGGTTTGAGGTTTGCCACAGGTAGCATCTCCTGCAATGTGCTGAGGTGGTCAGCTGTCTTTTCAGTTGTGGGCAAGTGTTTAGGATCATCTTGCATGTGAAAGCTTAATAGACTGACAAGCAGCAGAACCAAACTCTTTCTCAACTTCTGTGACTGTTTTTCTAAGTCCATAGGTTGCTACAGCAGGAGAGGGGTTGTTGCTGAAGACAAGTACTTCCATTTTGAAGTCTGTGACCTCCTTGTCAAAGCCTTTGTTACGTAAAGTCTCTCTTGGAGAATGGACAGGTAGGTGTGCTACCAAGCTGTTGGAATTGTCAGGTTTAAATTCCTTATCCATAACTTCGAGGAGTTCTTTAACTTCTTCTGCAGATGCCAAATTGTTGTTACTGGTTGTATTAGGCACTGTTGGTCTCGGGTTGTCATCCTGAGGTAAGTTGTTTTGAGGTTCTTGCTGACACTTACTGCTGCTCAGCTTCTCCTTCACGCAGTAATGGTATGGACATGACTCAAAACGGCAGTTGGGACTAATCAGCATGATCTGCGTTTTTAATGAAGTGACTGGTGTAGACTTCTTCATTTTGTCGATGCAAGAATTGCCTACAATGACCCAATCTAGATCAAGGAGTTGAGCAAACGGAGCGCCTCCCACTCCATTCATCTGCCAGCGTACCTTGTGTACTTGGAGAATGTCTCTGCCGAGCAGTAGCAAGATCTTGGCGTCCTTATTGAGAGGTGGTATTTCATGAGCTATTAACCTCAGGTGCGGGTGATGACAAGTGGCCTCTGGTGTCGGCATTTCATCTCTGTTGGATGGTATCTGGTTGCACTCCAGAAGTGTATGCAAGGGTAGCTCAATATTGTTTTGAACAGGAGCTATCATCAGTCTGCTGGCTCTTCTTCCAGAGACTTTAGTGATGCCGCTACAGGTACCCAGAGTGTAAGGATAAGTCTCACCCTTCAGGTTGAAAAAGTCAAAAAGTTCTGATCTTGCAAGCGATCGGTTGCTTTGATCGTCTAAGATGGCATAAACCCTTAAAGTCTTTTCTAGATGGTCTTTAGGGTATACCTTGACAAGACATATTTTTGAGCATGATTTGTCATAAAGTTCTTCACCACAAACCTCTGTACATGATGCAGAAACTGTGGTGGGTCTTGCAGGTTGACTTATATCCTCCCGGCATGCTGTGACACAGGAGAGGAATCAGCAGGTGGTGCAGGGCTTTGCTCATATTGATGAAGTGCCTGCACATGGCCTTTGCTGTTGCACTCTATGCACGTGATGGCAATTTTGGCTATGTGTTCAGTAGATGCACAACATCTAAAACATACTCCAAATTGCTTCAAAAATTCTATGCCTTCTTTGAGTGGTTTCTTTCTGAAGCCAATACACTTCTTCAGAGGATGCGGCAACTTGTGAATAGTGAATAGATCACTGGCGGTTAGGGTTTTCAATTTTGACCCCATGATTATCCTTGTCAGGAGCCGGTGAGGGTGTAGGAAGAATGTCGGTCTTTTTCACTGACACTGGACCCCTGCGGGTTCTGTAGTTGGGGTAGAAGCTGTCAAGTGCAGGAGGGGAGGGGGTGGACCAGGTCCACCAAGTTCACCAAAGGAAAAGCTTGGATCGTTCTTAGTCTCTGCAATGTCTCTGATTAACTCGCAGAAATAGAATGGAGGAAAAGAGACTTGATATTCCCTTTTATATCTTGACCCAAGTGTAGCCCACCTTTCTTGCAGATGGTATGGCAGTTTGGAAACAATTGGGTTTACCCCATGAGCAGTGTCCAGGTAACTTAGTCCCAGTAAGTGGGGGTCTGCCTTGGCAAGTTGGAGCTCTGACAGCAAGTCACTAAGCTCTAAGAATTTCTGATTGTCTTTACCAGATATCTTTGGAAAGGTGCATTCTCAATAACCTCTGGACTGCCAAAGCTTTGCTCAAGTCTTTCCCAAGCAGCAATAAGTCCTGCTCCTGGGTTGTCAGTATGAACAGATCTGAGTCTCTTAATACGTTCAGTGGATTGTGGGCCTAGCCACTTTACAAGTAAATCAAGCTCCTCAGCTGCAGTAATGCCAAGGTCCCCGATTGTTGCTTCAAATGCACATTTTCAAGCTCTGTAGTTCTCAGGTTGGTCATCAAACCTTGTGAGGCTGGTCTTTGTGAGTTCACAGCGGACCATGTATCTGGCGAACTCTGACATGTCTGATTTCTCTGTCTTTAGGCAGGGAATTGCTGGCTGGGCAGTGACAGATGTGGGTAAGTAAGGAGCTGCATGAGCATTTAAACCAGGAACTGTCTTAAAGTTCTTAGGCTCGGTTCTGTATAAATTGGAGCTGTGTAGCGGTGAGGTGGTTGATGTAGTGTTGGAGCATTGGCTTGAACATGAGTGTCTTTGAGATGTACTCGCTGAGCTATAGGGGCCTGGAGTGCAGGAACATGTGAGAAAAGCTCAGGTTGATAAGTGAGTGGTGCGTTGTGCTGACCTTGAAAGCGGGGTGATGCCAAAGGCTCTGTCCCCTGCTGCTGTGGAGAAATGTCTCTAAAATCAGGCAAATCTGTAGCATTCAGGGGCGCACTATTTTGGCTTAGCACAAAGTCCCTTGTGCGCTCAAAAGGATCTTCTGATGACACTTCACTTAAACTGACACTGTCTCTTTCACTACCACTGATGGCTTGTTCTAAAACCTGCAATCTTGCCATAGCTGTGGCGTGCTCACATTGTTTCTCCATAGCCGCTATTTTTGCGCGCTTCCTAGCTGGCTCTGCCTCCGTGATGGCTGTCCTTGCCTCATCTCTGCTTTTCTTTGTGCAAACATTGCTTGGATTTTAGTAGCTGCTACATCTGAGCGAGCCTGTATAAGTTGTTGGCTGATCATTGAATATTTAGACGATTGTGATTTGGATGATCACTTTGAACTTTTAGAATGACAAGTGGCCTTAGAAATGTGAGAAGCAGTTTCTTGGAGTTGGGCAATTTTAGCTTGAGCATTGGTTTTAATCTCACTAATTAAACAGTCTCTTTCAGAGTTAAGTTGCTGGAAGCTTTCCAAACCTTTTAATGACTGGTCTGAATTAATTCTGTGTAAAGTGTCAATATACTTTTGACTTAACTGCATATACGTCTCATAAAGTGTGGAAAGTTGTCTAAGAGCAGCCTCTAATAATGACACATCATTAGCAGTCTGAGTAAAAGTAACTCGATGGGGCAATATGGCCTCCCATTGCTGGGTGATTTTGGAGAGCAGCACTTGAGTCATATTTTCAAGACTTTCCTTTGCTTTGAATGTGGGCTTAAAGTGGACCAACACCCAGGGTAGATCGGCCCGGAAATCTATGAGATTCCCGGGCCGATCACCTCCCACCCCGCGGGACATCCGAGATCGGGATGTCCCGCGGGGTGAAACCCCCCAGAAACCCCAAAAAGATCTTACCTGATCCGCCGCCGCTTGCGCCGCCGCCTCCCGCCGCCGCCTCCCGCGCGCCCCTCCAGACGTGCGCGCGCCCGCGCCGGCCCTCTGTGAATGGGAGAGAGTGACGCGCGGGAGGCGGCGGCGGCGGAAGCGGCTTGGACGTTCCTGTCCCCCGCCTGGACGTTGGCGGGGATTGGCTGCGGCGTTCACGTGGGAGCGTTGAGAGGGGAGTTTTTGGGGGAGTTTTTGGGGGTTTCTGGGGGGTTTCACACAGCGGGGCACCCCCGATCGGGGTGCCCCGCCGAAGTGGACCAAAACCCAGGATAGTCAAAATCCTGGGTGTTGGTCCACTTTAACAGAGCATTTTATTCTACAACTGGGCTGTAGGTCTGTATTTTGTGATGACAGCATAAATCTCTGGGCTGCAGAAAAAAGTAACAACTTGTGAGTTGGCAGGCTGCCCAGGAAGATGTACCTGCTATGTAACAATTTGCTAGAGACGCTGGCTGGGGAGAATCAGTTGAAATTGATACATTTGGGAGCTGGCTGATGGAAGGCAGAAATGAATAGCTTACTTGCTTCTAGAAACAAAGTTGAACTGAGCAAAGTCTAAATCACATATCCATAAATGCACTTCAATAAACTTTCACAGGCACACAAATGAATATAGGTTACTTGATATTAGCTCCTATTATACAGTTAGCTGTGATGTGGCTTATCAAGCTGTAATAACTCAGGCTGGTAAATGATGGCTTCAGTCACACATATATATGATGCTCTTTATAGCTCTGTAGCTAAGCTGCACATGAGCTGCTGGACAATCTTAACAGATGAAATATAGTTCTTTCACTATTCTGACTCACCAGATGGCAGCAAATGGAATCCTGTAGACAGCTCCACATTCCTTGTGTATGTCTGTGCTGGATGTTTTCTTCGCTCCATAGGGCTCGGCAGATAGCTCACTCAATTGTTGGTAGACCAGTGATAAGTATTCAAAAGCTTTATTTCGGTACATAATCTTGGTATCTATACAGCAACAACAGATGAAAGAACTATAGCTGAAGAGGGCAGCAGCAAGTGTGCACTGCTTGGATGTCAAAGTAAGAATGGCCACCAGGGAGAGGAAGAGGGGAGGAGTTACTTGCATCAGAGCAAGACTAAGGGAGCCTGGAGGGGACAAGAATTAAAGGCACAGTGCTGAGCCTATGCAAATAAACGTATATAAAACTGCTACCCTAGGTAAAATGAAATGTAAGTCGTGGGGCCTGACACTATGGTTCACAAAAAGTGACATGTGCAATAATAAATAAAGTGCAAAAATCGATTAAGTGAAATGAGCTATAATGGACAAACAGCCTGCAACCTTGCAGGCACCTGCTATTATGGTCAAATAAGCACAGAAGAAGCAATCAATTGTACATCACCCTTAAAGCGGACCTTCACCATGATTTATTAAAACTATTCCCCAGCATCTAAAATTAATATATTTGTAAGTTTTTAGTCACTTATTATTCCCCCACTGGGCTTCAACTCTATTCAGGACTTTAGGATACGGAGGCCACCATCTTGACTCAGAAGCATCACACTTGCTGAGGAGAGGAGAGTGGGATAAAGTACAGGGGGCGGGTTATAGCTGTACTTTGCTCAGACAGAGCAGAGCTGGGGTCAGGAAAAGTTCAGCAATCCCAGAATGCAGATCAGCACAGTCAGCAGCCACTTCCTGTTTGCAGGCTGCCAAATGTTCCATGAGCCGCCATCTTGGATGTTTAAAGGCTCATAACATGCAGTAGATGCAGGTAGGATGATTTTTAATGTGAGCAATTGGGTCCCCCTGAGCGACTACCAGCGACGAGTTGCATGGAGTTGACCCACTTCACCAGAGCAAGGTAGACGCCGACACCACCCCCTCCTCCATTTATACCTGGCTGCATTATGACCCAGTGCCGTCGCGCCCCTCCTGCGCATGTGCCCCGCCCGGCCAATCAACTACGGCCGTAAGGGCAAGACAAGCCAGAATCCGACGCCACATCCGCCGGGTGAAAAGCACCGTCTAGATGCATGCATGTTGACCAGTTGTGCCTTGGTATTAGGGGTGGTAATATTAAGAGAGGACTCCAGCAAAAAGAAGTGCAGTGGATCCTCCAATTACAAAGCCGTGCACCCCGAGGCATTAAAGAGGAATTCTCATCATTCTTGGGTAGAGAAGGATAAGTTTTCACTTATCCAGTGGTAGCAATTTCCTTTTTTTATTAGAATATATTTTTTATCTTTTTCCTTTTGTCTTCAATTTTTAATACTTTAATTTCTTAATCTTCACTCTGATTTTGACTTTTTTAATACCTTGTTGGTGTTTTTGATATTGTACTCTCAATCTTAACATATATTTGTGTCTCAGATTGGGAGTTTCACGTCCAGTTTATTAATTTTGGGTTGTATTGTGTTAAATAGTACACTGTATTTATATTTTTCAAAACACAGTAGGCTCATGGGAACTATCCCCATGAGTCTAAAGACAGGAGCACCAAACAATCATTCATTTGAAGCAATATCATTTATTAATAGAAAATCCACATAAAACATACACTACATAACACACAATACAAACTAACATGTTAAAAACACTGCTTAGCACCCCAAAACTTCATCCAGTGCTGTATAATCCAGCATAAAAATTCCTGGGATAGCTCCAGATATAAACACGTATACACACCCCTAATACTAAATAATCTATTGTGCCGGCACAAATAACCCCTGTATGCTGCGCTAATGAATTTGTACAATAAAGTGACAGTGCATAAAATTAATAATAATACTAGATCAATAATATATATCATAAAAGTAACAACAAATATCTAATAACCCTTATAATATAACTACAAAGTGACTGTGTGCATATACATCCAATAATGAACCTACAAAAAATGGTCATAAACACCTGTGAATACGCAAATCAGGAATAGCAATCAAACCAACCAATGTGTAGCACAATAACAGACAGAAGCAAATAATGGCAACATGAAAATTGAGGGTAAATCACGTGAAAGTACGGAGTGGGGTCTAGCAGAGGGGCCACCTACGTTCGCGGCCGCCCGTGCCGCTTCGCTGCTATTCCTGATTTGCGTATTCACAGGTGTTTATGACCATTTTTTGTAGGTTCATTATTGGATGTATATGCACACAGTCACTTTGTAGTTATATTATAAGGGTTATTAGATATTTGTTGTTACTTTTATGATATATATTATTGATCTAGTATTATTATTAATTTTATGCACTGTCACTTTATTGTACAAATTCATTAGCGCAGCATACAGGGGTTATTTGTGCCGGCACAATAGATTATTTAGTATTAGGGGTGTGTATACGTGTTTATATCTGGAGCTATCCCAGGAATTTTTATGCTGGATTATACAGCACTGGATGAAGTTTTGGGGTGCTAAGCAGTGTTTTTAACATGTTAGTTTGTATTGTGTGTTATGTAGTGTATGTTTTATGTGGATTTTCTATTAATAAATGATATTGCTTCAAATTAATGATTGTTTGGTGCTCCTGTCTTTAGACTCATGGGGATAGTTCCCATGAGCCTACTGTGTTTTGATACTCTGATTATTGCAGTGTAGCACAGCCGTATTAGCATATGTGGTGCACCACTTTGGTTTAGTTATTTATATTTTTCCACAACATTTTTTTTATTTATCTATAATCCCACGTATAATGGTGGATAAATCAGCTTGACTGATGTTTTTGCTTCATAGGTGATTATACTTAATTGGGCTGGATTGACTAATCAAAATAAAAATTAACTACATAATATAGTTTGACTACAGTTATTACTAACATTATAATAATTATATTTAATTGTAGTTATAATTATATATGTTTCATTTAATTCAATTATATGTATTTATTTACTTTACTTAATTCTAATTTAAAATTTAGATCATATAAGTAATTAATTAATTAATTTATTAAAGGATTTATTTCAGGATTCACAATTTTTTACATTTAATTTTTCATTTATTTATTTATTGATGAATGAATTATTTATTATTATTAGGATCATTATTATTATTATTTATTACAATCATTATTATTATTATTATTATTATTATTATTATTATTATTATTATAACTATTATTATCATTATTAATGATTATTCATTGGTAATATATTTATTTAAATAATATTGGATTAAAGTCAAATTTGATCAAACATAACCTCAATTAATTTAATTTCAGATAACAAACTCATGATTTAAACAACCATTTAGTAGAAACTGCCCTTCTTTATTAACAATTAATTTACTTATGTATTCTAATTAATTAGCAGTTGTTTTATTTCATACTGTTTCTACTGTCGCATCGTTTCATCTATATATTTTGTATATATAATGTTCTTTTACATAGGCTCTAATCAGGTCAAGGATAGATGTATATACATAAAAAACAATATCAGTCACTGAGGAGTAGTGTAACCAAATAGCCGCATATGTATTTATTCATTGTTATATAGTTATATAGGAAAAGATAGCTAATTATAATTACAATATCATATACTTAGAATTAATAACTACTTGTATAGACCTTCTTTGTAATATTGTATATGTTTTGTGACATGTTTCCTTTTCCCCCCCTCTCCTCCATTTTTGGAGCGTGAGCGCATGTGGTGGGGCGTGCCCCAGCGGGCGCCATTCGGATGCCTCCCACTGCAGGGCAGAGTGTGCGGGTTGGCACCGACCAGGGGGCGCGCACACTTACACGCATGCACTAGGCGACGAGTTTCACCTGACAGGTGTGGCGTCGGCTTCTGGCTTGTCTTGCCCTTACGGCCTTAGTTGATTGGCCGGCAAGGGTGCATGTGCGGGAGCGGGCACGGCAACAGGTCATAACGCAGCCAGGTATAAAGGGAGGAGGGGGTGATGTCGGCGTCTACCTTGCTCTGGTGAAGTGGATCAACTCCACGCAACGCGTCAGCTGGTAGTCCATGATAACCATCGCCATTTATATACTGGATCTATGCTCAGGATACCCATTTATAGACCAACAAGGACTGTGTTCTGACATCTGGGAGCTAGGTCGTGATTGATGCCTAACCTGTACCAAAGACAAGTTTCCTGTATATAATCATCTGCCTCCTATGTTATCCAGCTAGCCTGTGATAAGTTATTCTGAGAAGTAATTTCATTAAAAACGCCATCCAGGAAAGCCACCTCATTGCCTCCCAGGAGGGAATAGATTAATACAGTGGAATAGACCTTCTTTGTGATATTGTATATGTTTTGTTACATGTTTCCTTCCCCCCCCCTCCTTGTTGTGCCGAACAGCTCTGAAGTGTCATTTTTGGAGCGTGAAAGCGCGTAAGGTGGGGCACGCGTCCCGGCGTTTCACCCGGCGGATATGGCGTCGGCTTCCGGCTTGTCTTGCCCTTACGCCCGTAGTTGATTGGCCGAGCAGGGTGCATGCACGGGAGCAGGCAGGGCGGTGCCAGCTCGGTGTCTACCTTGCCCTGGTGAAGTGGATCAACTCAACGCAACATGTCGGCTGGTAGTCGCTCGGGGGGACCCAATGGCTCAACTCTGCATTTAAGGGTAATGTACAATGTATTGCTTCTTCTGTGCTTATTTGACCATAATAGCAGGTGTCTGCAAGGTTGCAGGCTGTTTGTCCATTATAGCTCATTTCACTTAATCAATTTTTGCACTTTATTTATTATTACACATGTCACTTTTTGTGAACCATATTAACTACATGGTTTATACTCATTTATATATGCACTAGCACTTTGTATAGGTCGTCCTCTTCTTTCACTATAAAGAAATTGTTGTGTGATTCTGTTATTCATTTTATTGATTAGTCCCTGTTGGTCTTATTATATTCTATTTGACTACAGTATTATAGAATAATAATATTTAATGTGTTATTAAGAGCCTTGATTGTCCCGGGCCTCCCCCGAGGTCAGTGTGTATCATGTTTTTTTCACCTTGTATAACGTGTGTTTTTGGTCCTTTTTTTGAATTGGAATAAATTTGATATAATTTTTATCGAGTTGTGGAGAGTGCGGACCTTTTTTGTGCTCACAGGGACATCCCCAGGGTCCCTTATTTGGAATTGTACATCAAGATCCTTGGTGTGTGGTTTGGGAAGAAAGGGAAGGCCCTGAAATCCTGGGAGGAACGTCTGTCAAAGATGAACCAGAAATTCAGACTTTGGAGCCTCAGAAAGCTTACCATTGAGGAGAAAACACTACTGCTGTGCAGTGATATCTGTCCTGCTACAGTACCTCGCCCAGACATGCCCCCCTGGGCCAAAACCCAAGAGAACCATTGCCTGGGCTATCTTCCACTTCATCCAGGGCTCCAATAGGGAGGGTCTAAAGGAAACTAGTGCCCTTATTCATCAAGCGATAGCGCCAGGTAGTGTCTGACGAGCGCCAGGTAGCGGCAGCTAACGGCGACTACCGACTCAAGTACGCCCGCGGCGGTCACAATGACGCATTTATCAAGCAAAATGAGGCTAGCGCCGGCGAGAGCGACGGCTAGCGCGGCATTCATCATGAAGCCGCCTGGACCGAACAGCGCCGCTGCAAATTCCCTCACAGCGCCAGGTATGAGCTGTCGCTCCCTGGCGATGTCCAATGCATTTCAATGGAGCAATCTATAATAATTCATGATTAATTGGTAATCATTTTTTTTTTAATTTTTTAAATGTCAAAAAATCGGAGAACACTTCTGCAATGTTAGGATTTATTTTTTAGTCAAAAAAAAAAAAAAAAAAAATATGTGCAGAATTGATCTAACAGGTCTGAGATTAATGTATTCATATAACAAAATGATTCTAAAAACATGTATAATGTTACATTCAAAAAATATGGTTGTTTAGGGGTTAAAAACTAGTTAATACAGATCGGCGCCAGCGCTCTGGGGTTTAAACAAGGAATGGACAGCGACAGCACATTCGGAGCGTGATTTTTTGATGAATATGAAGCTAGCCGTTCGCTCTGGCCATTCGTTGTCAGGCGCTCACATACAACGCTGGACCTGTGAAACAGCGACCCCCCAGCCAGTATTCAACATTACCGCACACCGACTGAGTCGCTGTCATCAAGCTAACGCCGGCCAAGCACAGCGAATACTGGCTGGCGCTGAAAAAATCACGCTACAGTCGCTCTTCTGTCGCTACCTGGCGCTATTGATGAATCGGCCTCTAGGCTGGGCCAAATGGAACAGCTCTGTCCCATATGCCTGTAACCTTCCCTGGTTCTACAAGGACACTGAGGACTTCATTTTGGGGCAACAACTGTCAGGGGTTAAGGCTAACCTGTGGAGGTCCAAGAACATCTACAAGCTCATTCGAGCCAAAGATGAAACTGAACCGATCCTGGGGCTCGCGTTGAACACGTGCAAGTTCATGTGGAAGAACATGTCCTCTGGATGCCTTACCAACCAATACAAGGGTTTGCCCATCCGACCAGGGGTTGAACAGATACAGGCACTGTCCAATGTGCGTAGTCTGCGAGTAAACATCTGGTCACCTCTTTTAGGATTGCTTTTACGCACCGGCCTTGTTGGATGCCCTGGGATCAGAACTAAAAGATTGTGAGTTGCCAAGGAACGCAGTTACCCACTGCAGCGTTTTATATAGACTATTTAACGTCAACTTCAGTGAGGAGGAAATCCAGCACCTTGTGTGCCGTTTCAAGGACACTATCTGGTGCACCTCATCCTGAGATGGGAGTGGATGAAAATCGAGGACTGCTGCAGGCTGACCCTAAGCTTGCTCAGAGAATATTCCTTGATGGAATCAAGGAAGACGAATGATTTGTTTTTTTGGTTGAGTTATCTCCATCCCCCCTCCTTTACCTTCATGTGTCATGTCTTAAATAAAGCTTCGAGCCTGTGATTCCCCCTGCTTATACCCTCCTTTCCCATACCCCCCCCCCTCACAGTTGTTGTGTTGTGTTATACACGTACCCATTAAAATGGACCAAAACCCAAGATTTTGACTATCCTGGGTTTTGGTTCTTGCCTCCGTGGCACCTCGATTGTGGGTGTCCCGCTCTGTGAAACCCCCCAGGTCGGCTGAACAAACTCACCTTTTCCCGGTACTATGAGGTATGTGCGGCCACTCATCCAATCAACGGGTTTGTATCCGTTCAAGCCCCTTCGTCCAGGAGCTCGTCCAATACAACCAGATCCAATTGTGCTGGCGGCCACATTCCCTGCTACCCTCTAACAGGGAGTGTGCCCGGGCCAGCCATTTACAAATGCCTGGCATGGGAAAGCAGGGGCGTGGCCATGGCTCGCGCATGCGCCGTTGGATCGGAAAAGAAACTGAGTTTATGGGCAACCTGGGGGAGAGGTGGAGAGCTCCATCGGTCCGCTGCCGATCCTCCCACATCTTACCTTCCTCTCTCCCTTGCCGTGCAGTGGTCCCGGCCCGGGACGTGGGCCGCGCTCCTTGCGGATTGGGGGGGCGTGTTGGCAGGTGGCGTGTACCACAGCAATGACGCCGCTACTAGGCTGCGATCTGTGACACGTCGGGGCGACAGAGTAAGGGCTTGCTGTGGCGCAGCTGGCTGGCATCGGTGGCGTAACCCTCTGGTTCGCTGCTCCTTATTCATTGTAGCGCTGATCCGTGCGCTCATAAGTCCTTGTTATTGCAGTCTTTCCTTAGGGGGGAAAAGGGGGTAGATGCTTATTTTTTTATGAAATAGTATGTCACTGTTTATTTCCATGTATATTGCTATGATGTACTTATGTGTTATACACAACTTTATGGTCATTTAGTAATTACTGTATCTTCTCTTTTTGATTTTAGACTGTGGGCTGAAGGTTGAGGGTTGTGGTTTCTTCCGGTCCGGTTGTTTAAAAGAGGGATCGGCTACTAGGCTTAGGCCATTAGTGTCTATTAGCCTTAACAAATCTTTTTATTCAAAATCACCATAATGGAGGCATCAGGGGATAGTGAGCCGGGCACCCCACTTGAGCAAGACAGGCTCTGCCCCTTGTGCAGACGGAATCCCCTGGGCAGATTCAGCACCATTTGTTCCACTTGCACCAGAGGCATTGTTTTGGACCATGAGCGGGCGGGCGCTCCTGACCCTAGTCCTGCATTACCACCGGCCCCTCCGGATCCTCTGCTGCTGCAGTTAGCCCCTAGTGAAGGGGGAGCCAGCAAAGGGACACACGCTGATTTTGCGCACAGGCTGACTAGCTTTGAGAAACAGATCTCGTTGGCAGACCCTAAAAAGGCCTCGAGTAAGAAGCGGCATTTGGAGCAGGTTTACTCGGATGATGATTTTTATGATTTTTTGGGCTCTGCAGAGGAAGGTGAGTTGCCAGATGACCCACTCTCAATGGCTGAGTTGCTCTCCACTGGAGACGACAGCATCTCTGGTTCCTCCTTGGATGAGGATTCCTTCCTTCCGGATCATATGGAAAGTTTACTTTCTTCCGTTTTTGATATCTTGCACATTGTTCCTCCCAGAATGACTAAGAGGAAAAGGGGTGATTTGTTTCAGGCAACGGCAGGTTTTTCCAGAGCAGCCGCACTTTTCTAATATGATACTTAAGGAATGGGAGAGGCCCAACAAACTACCGTTGGTTCCTAAGGGCCTGGATAGGCGGTATCCTTTCCCTGCCGAGTTGAATCAGAGGTGGACCCTCCGGTTTCAGGTCTGTCCAACACCACCGTTATGCCGTCACCTGACAATGCTTCTTTATGTAATCCTGCAGACAAACGCATGGATCAGTTGGCTTGCCATGCTTTACCTTTGTTGGTTCCCTCTTACGGCCTGCGTGTGCCACGGCAATTGTTTCCCTAGCCACGAGGAGAAAGGTTAAACACCTTGTGGCTAAGGCTAAAACGGGCGGAGGAGTTTAAGGAACTCAAGGCCTGTTTGGATTTCATCGGCTTTGTTGTCACTGCCATGGATGCTGTGGTCAGGCTCAGTGCCAGAATTTCGCCCTTGCTTGTAGCATTACGCCGTTCGCTGTGGTTGAAGCAGTGGTCGGCCAATGCGGCTGCCAAGAAGTCCCTCACAAGTTTGCCCTTTGTGGGGGGTCGGCTGTTCGGGGAGCGACTGGACCTTTTGGTCAAGGATGGTAAGCTCCCTCAAAGAAGAAAGCCTACTCGGCCCTTTCGGCCACTCCTTACCGGCCCTTTTGGGGAGGAAGAGGTTCTTCATTTTCTGGTGCCCGCAGAGATACCTGGGGCAGAGGTAGGTCCCGCAGCCGACCCAACCCCGCCTATGGAGCTAAGCCCAAACCCCCAGCCAAGCCTACTCAGGCATAAGGGGGCGCCCTCACCCATACGGGTGGGGGGACGGCTTCTGCTGTTTGTTCCAATCTGGAGATGTCACGTCTCGGATCATTGGATTCAGGAGGTGGTGTAGTCAGGTTACAAGATAGAGCTGGCAGCCAGACCACCCACAAAATTTCTATGTTCAAGAACATCCCAAAACCTGCTAAAAGCACAGGCTTTGAGAGCAGCTGTTCAGCACCTCCTTTGGATAGGGGTGATTTGCCATGTTCCCCGGCAGGAACAGGGTCAGGGGTTTTACTCCAACCTGTTCACGGTCCCCAAAAAGGACGGATCGCTGTGGCCGATCTTGGACCTAAAGGGTCTTAACAAATTTATAAAGGTCAGACATTACCACATGGAAACATTGCGGTCAGTGGTGGACACGGTGGACTACAGTGGACGTCAGGGACGCGCATCTGCACATCCCGATTTTTCAGGGACATCAAAAGTTTTTGAGGGTTGCACTGGAGGATCAGCATTACCAGTTTGTTGCACTCCCCTTCGGCATATCCTCAGCTCCCCGAGTGTTCACCAAGGTTCTGGCGGGCATCATGGCTATCCTGAGGAGTCAGAGTATTTGTGTTTTACCCTATCTAGACGACCTTCTGATCTCGGCCCGGTCCCTTCAGGAGGCCGAGAGCGACACCTGGACTGTACTGTCAACCCTGGAAGCCTTCGGTTGGGTGATCTACTACCCCAAGTCGTATATCACGCCTTCAACAGTGAGATTTTTCCTGGGGATGACTCTAGACACCAGTCAAGTCAAGGTTTTTCTGCTGCAGCAGAAAGTCTTGGGACTCCAGACGCAAGTACAGGCCTTGCTGGCTTGTCAACAGCCATCAGTGCATCTAAGGATGAGATTGGTGGGCCTAATGGTGGCTTGCTTTGAGGCAGTGCCCTTCACCCAATTCCACATGAGACCTCTACAGCTGAACCTGCTGACCAGCTGGGATCGGTCGCCGGAATCCCTGGAACAAGGATTTTTGCTGTCCCCTCCGGCCAGGCAATCCCTCTTGTGGTGGTTGGACTCTTGGAACCTGCTGGTAGGCAAGTCCTTTCTGACTCCTCAATGGGAGATAGTTACCACGGATGCCAGTCTTACAGGCTGGGGAGGTATTTGGCAGACCCAGAAGATCCAGGGTCAGTGGGATCCGAAGGAGAACCAGTTGCCCATAAATCTCTTGGAACTGAGAGTAATTTGGTTGGTTTTACTATGTTTGACCCCGTATTTAAGAGGCCATGCGGTTCAGGTCCGCTCAGAAAATCAGACAGCTGTAGCCTACATCAACCACCAGGGCGGTACTCGGAGCAAGAGATCCCTCAGGGAGGTAAGCCAGATTTTGAATTGGGCAGAGTAGAATGTTCCCTGCAGTTTACATCCCGGTAGAGGCAGACTCCTTGAGCAGGAGCTCCTTGCGCCTGGGGGAATGGTCCCTCAGCAGGAAGAACTTTCAGGCTCTGTGACTCCGCTGGGGTCAACCGGACGTGGATCACAAGCTTCCAATGTTCGTGTCTCTCTCAAGAGACCCTCTGGCCATACCAACAGATGCTCTGGCGATCCCTTGGATGGAGTTCAACCTTCTGTATGCATTCCCTCCATTTCCGCTCCTGGGCCAAGTGCTACGCAAGATGCCATCCTGGTGGAGTTGGAGTTGGTTTGTGGACATAGGACAGATGTCAATAGATCACTACATCATGCCCGACGATCCAGAGCTTCTCACACAGGGGTCACTATGGCCCCTGAATTTACACACGCTGGCTTTGATGGCCGAATTGAAACCTTCATCCTGACGGAAAAGGAGTTATTGGCCACGGTTGTTCACACAATGATTCAGGCACGGAAGAAGTCTTCTTCCATGATATACTACATAGTTTGGCGGGCCTATATCGCTTGGTGCGAGGCCAGGAGCCTTCCTTGTCGGAAATAGTCTGTTTCCAGATTCCTTGAGTTTCTACAAAACGGTCTAGACCTGGGCCACCAGCAGAGCACCCTTAAACGTCAGGTCTCTGCCTTATCCATTTTTTTCCAGAGGTCCATTGCCAATCATAGATTGATCAAGACTTTTTTCGAGGGGGTCACCCATCTCCGTCCACCGTGTGAATTAGTCTTACCAGTATGGGACTTAAATCTAGTGTTATCTGCTCTCCAGGGTGCCCCCTTCGACCCATTGTCTATGCAGACACTCAAAGTGTTTTTTCTGGTGGCAATCACCTTGGTGCGTCGGGTATCAGTGCTGGCCGTGCTATGTATGAAACCACCCTATCTTGAGATGTACAGAGATAAGGTGGTTTTTCGTTTTAAGCCATTTTTTTTGCCTAAGGTTGTTTCTCCTTTTCACCTTAATGAGGAAGTTGTTTTACCTTCCTTGTGTCCAGCACCTGCTAATCCCAAAGAACGGACTCTCCATGCTTTGGATGTGGTCAGAGCCATAAGGTATTACCTGCCTGCGACTGCATCTTTCAGGAAATTGGATTTGCTTTTTGTCTTGACAGAGGGTTCTAGGAAGGGATTGCCACCAGCCAAGTCCACTCGCAGTAAGAGGATTAGACAGGCGGTGGTGCAAGCCTATTCTGCCAGGGGGAAGGAACCCCCTTTTCGGATCACAGCTCATTCTACTAGAGCCATTGGTGCTTCTTGGGCTTTTCAGCACCACGCCTTGGTGGAGCAAGTTTGCAAGGCTGCTACTTGGTCTTCAGTTCATACTTTCACCAAGTTTTACAAGGTGGATGACGCTGATTTTGTCCGAAAGGTGCTTCAGGCGGTAGTGAGATGAACTATCTGCTGTTCCGCACTGGGGATCCCGCCCATATGGACACTGCTTTTGGATGTCCCAATCGTGATGACTTCTGGACAGGCTGGAATGGATTGGAAAGAAAAAGGCAATTCTGTGAAACTCACCTGTAGAATTGCTTTAGTTTCCGATCCATTCCAGCCCGTCCACCCTGCCCTTGAGGTTTATTATGTCCTGCATGCCTGTTATGGTGATTGAACCATTTTTGCCCATAGGACACTAGTTATACAAGTTTTAGATTACGTTTTTGATTCGAGAGAGTACAAGCGGAGGCTTTGTGAAGTAACATGGTCTCCAATTTTTTTGGATCTCCCGGCCTGCCTTTTCTTTTGAGTACTGCTTTTAAATTACTGGAGCTGGGTTGAGAGCAGCTGCCTTTATAGGGGGCCGGCAGGGGCTACATCTCTGATCTTGCAGTCAGCGCCCCTTAGGGGCGAACTCCCAATCGTAATGACTTCTGGACGGGCTGGAATGGATCAGAAACAAAAGCAATTCTACAGGTGAGTTTCACAGAATTTCCTTATTTCCCTCACAAGGATTAAAGCAGAACAAAACCCGCCAGAGACAGGCCTAGAATTTCAAAAATTCCAGGGGCAGCCTGAATAGAGGGGCGCCTCTGCATGAAACCCTCCAGGAATCCCCCAAAAACTCACGCCCCTGTAAAAGACCATCAATGAAAGAAACATCTTTGGAGTCCCAACTCGCCCCTGGGGCTCCAGCCAAGTCCCTGGTTTGTCCCACTCTAATGCCAACCATGGGGGTTCCTGGAGGCCCCCTTAGGTATGGCAAGTGGTGGGGGCTCAGGGGCCTAACTATAATCCATCCCTGCTGGCCATGCATGCACTCCAGCTACCCACCATGTTCTCCCCATGCTTCCTCCTGTTGCCCATTATCTGCTGACTGTGCCCCTTCCTGCTGCCCACCATGCTCTTTCACCATGCCCCTTCCTGATGCCTACCGTGCTCTCACCATGCCCTTTCCTGCTGTCCATTATACTCTCACTGTGCCCTCCACCAGCCCACCATGCTCTCTGACAGTGCCATTCCAGCTGCCCATCATACTCTCAATGTGCCCACCATGCTCTCACTGTGCCCCCTTCTGCTGCCTACCATACTCTCACTATGCCCCCTCCAGCTGCCCACCATGCTCTCACTGTTCACACTCCTGCTGCCAACCATGCTATTATCATGCCCCCTCCAGCTTCCCATCATGCTCTCATTGTGCCCCCTTCTGCTCTTCTGCAGCCCACAATGCTCTCACTGTTCCCCCTTCAGCAGTCCACTATGCTCTCACCATGCCCCCTCCTGCTGCCCATGATACTCTCACTGTGCCCCTTCCTGCTGCCCACCATATGTTCTCACCATGCCCCTCTGCCTGCCCACCATGCTCTTTAACTGTGTCCCCAGCTACCCACCATGCTCCCAACATGTCCCCTCCAACTGATCACCATGCTCTCACTGTGTCCCCTCCTGCTGCCCACCATGCTCTCACTGTGTCCCCTCCTGCTGCCCACCATTCTCTCACCATGCCCTCCACCTGCCCACCATGCTCTCTTACTGTGCCCCATCCTGCTGCCCACCATGCTCTCACTGTGCCACCTCCAGCTACCCATCATGCCCTCACAGTACCCCCTCCTGCTGCCCACAATGCTCTTACTGTGCCCCCTCCTGCTGTCCACTATACTCTCTCACTGTGCCCCTTTCTGCTGCTCATCATGCTCTGACAAAGCCCCCTCATGCTGTCCACAATAGTCTCCCCATTCCCCCTCCTGTTGCCCATCTTCTGCTGACTGTACCCCTTCCTGCTGCCCACCATGCTCTCTCACCTTGCCCCCTACTGTTGTCCACCATGCTCTTTCACCATGCCCTATTCCTGCTGCCCTCTATGCTCTCACCATGCCCCCTCCTGCTGCCCACTATACTCTCACTGTGCCCCTCCACCAGCCCAACATACTCTTCCAGTGTGCTCCTCCAGCTGCCCACTATGTTTTCACTGTGCCCCCTTCGATTGCCCACCACACTCTCACTGTGCCCCTTCCTGCTGGGCACCATGCTCTTTCACCTTGTCACCTTGCTGTTGTCCACCATGCTCTCTCATGATGCCCCTTCCTGATGTCTAGCGTGCTCTCACCATGCCCCTTCCTGCTGTCCACTATACTCTCACTGTGCCCCTCTACCAGCCCACCATGCTCTTTGACAGTGCCCTTCCAGCTGTCCATCATGCCTTTCTGCCTGCCCACCATGCTCTCACTGTGCCCTCTCCAGCTGCCCACCATGCTTGCACCATACCCCCTCCAGTTGCCTGCCATGCTCTCACTGTGCCCCTCTAGATACCCACCATGCTCTCACTGTGCCCCTTCCTGCTTCCCACAATGGAAAATGTGTAAGTGCCAGACTACCACCGATCAGTTGCAGGGGGTGGCCAACGACAAATGCATGGTCTCTAGTCCAATCAGCGTTTGCTATGCCTGTGTCATTTGGCCTTCTGCAGAGGAAATCACAAGTGGCCGCATCAACAGCAGTCTGAATGGCTGGGGCATGGCCATTCACACAGCCCAAAGATGTTGGAGATGCGTCCGCTTCCGCAGAAGGGCAGAGCTGCTTGCCAAACTACATAAGGCATGGCAAAAGGCTCTGATCAGATGAAAGCCCACGCATGTGTCATTGGACCTGGTAAAGGTAAGCTGTCACAGGCAAACTAGGGGGGTTCACAAAGCAGGCTATCCCAAATAAGGATGCTCCCACGGTATGGAAAAAAACTGTGATGGTTAAAGTTCGGAGTTCTTAAAGGACAAAAATGCTGTATCTGGGGCCTCCACCACACTTAATCAGGCCCTGACAGCCAGTGCTGGCATCTCTCGCATCCTTCTCGGAATCTGTGTGGTTACACCAGCTGCAACTGAATGGCTGGTGTGGCTTTACACAGCCTAAGGATGCAGGAGGTGCCACCCGACAATCACATGTGCATTTTGAATTCCATTTACATGTGCTGCTGGAAAGGCTGATTGGAGGAAAGCCACACCTGCACCACATGCACATGGAAAGGTAAGTAAAGCAGGCAAATGGCTGGGTTTTACAAGGTGAGACCTCCAAAATCGTGATGCCCAAGAGGAATGGACAAAATCCAGGGATAGTCAAAATCCTGGGTTTTGGTCCATTTCCAATAAGCATTAATAGATATGAACTGACCACCTGCAGGCTTTGAAACCTCAGTGAGAGCTGACTGGGCATATATTCTGACTGGGCCTTGGCATGCTTTTCTACCTCCACCCTCATAGCATTTCACAAGTGGGCAAATAGCAGCAAATCATCAGCCAATGTCCGAAGCAGCAAGGCAGGCCACATAGGAAAAGACTGCCAGGAACTAGTGTGTAAATATTGTCCAGATGGAAAAGGCGGACATGAAACAGAAGGATGCCCCAGAAAAACTCCTCTGCAACCTCTGTGGGAAATCAGACATTGTCTACCGAGACCACAGTCAGTCCACACCTATGCCACTGCAGTCACCAGAGGCAAGTCCAATGCGCAACAGCAAAAGGAGCAAAACCAACAGCAACTAATGACCACCACAGCTGAACCCACAGAGTCGCAGTAAAGGAAGAAGAAGGGTAAGAACGCCGCTCCCAAACCCACACACATCTCCACAAAAACCTCCAGACAGGACACAACACACAGCCTGGTATCCTCTCACACCTCACAGCCCAATACACAAAAACGAGTTTCAGGCAAAGACACTGCCCATAAGGCCTTCATTGTTCAAAAGGCTTTCTATAGGCTTGATTCAGAGACACATTCGTCTGGACTTTCGTAGCTGTCTGTGTATGTTTTTGTGTGTGTTTGTCATTTATTTTGTTTTTTTCGTTCCATTTTCCATTTTCCATTCGTACGTTCGCTAATGCATATATTGATCATTTGCGCTAGTTCAGCTCAACAGAACCCTGATGTTCCTGACAACCCAGCAAACAGAGATCCTCATGCTGAAAGAATGTTCTCTACCCTTCTTCAAGCACAACAGCCACCTGTGCACCCAGTGGCCCTAGTCTGTAGAAGACTTTTGGTAGTAGATGTATCATGGGCAGGGGAGCCAGTTAGGTTCAATAGTGTGTATGCTCCCATTAAAAAGAATGAGAGCATGGAATTCTTCTATTGCTTGCACCCTCATCTCACCATCACTAGAGCCGTAATTATGGCGGGGGATTTCAACTGCCCCCTGGAGCAAGATGGACGCAGCACAAGTACTTCTTCCATTTTGGACAAAACTTCTAAGCTGCCAAGGGAAATGGTCATTGAGGCATCGCTCAAGGGTGTACCAGGGGCCACAGGGACCAGGTCAACGAACTATGCATGGAGCTGCCCTGACGACATCACGTGTTTTCGTATCAACTTTGTGTTCACCTCAGCTAAGCAGAAGAGCTCCTCCCTGGTACCCTGTATTTTGAAGTTGAACTGTACCCTGCTAGAGGATGAGAAACTGATTGGGGAACTCAGGGAGGAATACGTGCTGGGAGGAGAGCAGCAGTGCTACTTCTAGACCATCAGCAAATCAAGGGAGTACATCAAGGTAAAGTTTCACAGTTATTCCAGGCCAAAGGTGAGTAAGTGGAAGGAGGAACTCAAGGTGCTGCATCACGAGCTGCACTGTATGCAGGACCTCCACCTCCAGGGCTGCAATATGAAAGCAGAACCTAGAAGAAACCAAGAACTTCCTGGAAGGGCACTAAGATGAACAAGCCAGGCAAATTGTGTTCCGTTCAAAGGTGGATAACATGGATAAAGATGAGAAATGTAACTCTTTTTCTGGAAACTTCACTTTGGTCACACACCCCTGACAGAACTGCAAGACAAGTACCACTAGAAAGGGGAAGAAAGGCAGGATGAAGGTATTCTCAGACTACTTCACCAGCCTCCAATCCGCGAAAACTATGGACAATGAGGTGGCCAAGAAATTCCTGGTAAGAGTAAAGGAACACAGTGACCCACTGCGGTGAAGTGCACCCATGGGGAGGAAATCCAGCACCTTATGTGCTATTTTAAGGACGCTATATTGTGCACCTTATCATGAGATGGGAGTGGATTAAAATCGATGACTGCCGCAGGCTGATCCACAGCTTGCTGAGAGACTAATCTTTATGGACTTTGGTATGGATGACGAGAAAGACGATTGATTGAGTTTTCTCCCTCTTTATGTGTCATGTCTTAAATAAAGCTTCAGGCCTGTCTCCTGCCCATATAATCCTATCCCATACTCCCCTCATAGACCGTTGTGTTATACATGTACCCATAAACTGGTTGACTCATGGATGATGTGCGGTCAGGGAGCTTTGTCCAGGACAGCACATCTTGCCCACATTGTATATGCAAATAAACAGCTGCTGTATGTATGTTGGGGTGGACTCATTAATGATGTTCAATCAGGGATTCTCAATCCAGGATGGCACATCAGGCATGGCCCACTCAGTATATGAGTAGAGGAGGTGGCACGCAGGATGTGCGGTTAACCAAGCACCGCACATCAGGCGCCCTGCTGTCAAACACAAATTAAATTTAGTGAACGCATTGAAGTGTATATGTATTGTATTATAGTGACTTGTGGGCTGCAATACCTAGCATGAATGTACTGTCTAACGTATTTATTAGAGAAGAGTGAATTTTAAAAAAATTCAATTTGGGCAATTCACCGAATTTTCCAGAAAAAAAATAGTTTCTGAATTTATTTGTGGCGAATCTCTAATAAAAACGTCTATTTCAGGCCTACCAAGAGCCTCAGTAGGGTTATAAACATTATGCCTTGCTGTTACACGCAAAGGATGTGCGCTGGGTTAGTGAAATAATACTGTAAAGAAGTATGACATGGAGATCAGAGGCATTGCTATTAGAATCGCTGTTGCAGAACAGCACAATGACAGTCTTGAGGTGGCATCAATGAGTGTTGAGGTGGCATCAGCATGAGGCGCCCATATATTGCTCTAAAGACACGCCCTGGAGTTGGCAGCAGCACAAGGAGCCCATATATTGCCTGAAAGACACACTCTGGACTTGGCAGCAGCATGGGGAGCCCATATATTGCCTGAAAGACACACCCTAGAGGTGGCAGCAGCATGAGGAGACCATATTTCACCTGAAAGACACACTGGAGTTGGCAGCAGCATGAGGAACCCATATATTTTGCCTGAAAGACACTGGAGTTGGCAGCAGCATGAGGAGCCCATATATCGCCTGAAATACAAATCCTAGAGTTGGCAGCAGCATGAGGAGACCATATAAAGCCTGAAACACACACCCTGGAGTTGGCAGCAGCATGAGGAGATCATATAAAGCCTGAAAGACACACCCTAGAGTTGGCAGCAGCATGAGGAGACCATATAAAGCCTGAAAGACACACCTTAGAGTTGGCAACAGCATAAGGAGCCCATATATTGTCTGAAAGACACATGCTGAAGTTGGCAGCAGCATGGGGAGCCCATATAGTTCCTCAAAGACACCCTGGAGTTGGCAGAAGCACAAGGAGACCATATATTGCCTGAAAGACACACCCTAGTGTTGGCAGCAGCGTGAGGAGACGATATATCACCTGAAATACACACCCTGGAGTTGGCAGCAGCATGAGATCATATATCGCCTGAAGTACACACCCTGGAGTTGTCAGCAGCATGAGGGGATCATATATTGTCTGAAAGACACACTGGAATTGGCAGCAGCATGAGGAGCCCATATATCGCCTGAAATATACACCCTGGAGTTGTCAGCAGCATGAGCAGACCATATAAAGCCTGAAACACACACCCTAGAGTTGGCAGCAGCATGTTGTTTCAGACACCCTGGAGTTGGCAGCAGCATGAAGAGACCATATAAAGTCTGAAACACTCACCCTGGAGTTGGTAGCAGCATGGGGAGCCCATATATCACCATAAAGACACACCCTGGAGTTGGCATCAGAATAAGGAGCCCATATATTACCTGAAAGATACACCCTGGAGTTGGCAGCAGCATGGGGAGCCCATATATCACCTGAAAGACACCCTGGTTTTGGCAGCAGCATGAGGAGCCCATATATTGCCTGAAAGACACACACTGGAGTTGGCAGCAGCATGAAGAGCCAATATAGCTCCTGAAATAGACACAGCTCCTGAAATAGACCATATAGTGCCTGAAAGACACACTGTAGAGTTGGCAACAGCATGAGGAGACCATATGTTGCCTGAAAGACACCCTGGAGTTGGCAGCAGTATGAGGAGCCCATATATTGCCTGAAACACACACTCTGGAGTTGGCAGCAGCATGAGGAGGCTATATATTGCCTGAAATACACACCTTGGAGTTGGCAGCAGCATGAGGAATTCATATAAAGCCTGAAACACACCCTGGAGTTTGCAGCAGCATGAGGATCCCATATTTTGCCTGAGAAACACCCTGGAGTTGGCAGCAGCATGAGGAGACCATATGTTGCCTGAAAGACACACCCTGGAGTTAGGATCAGCTTGAGGAGACCATATATCGCCTGAAAGACACACCCTGGAGTTGGGATCAGCATGAGGAGACCATATATCGCCTGAAAGACACACCCTGGAGTTTGCAGCAGCATGAGGAGCCTATATATTGCCTGAAATACACACTCTGGAGTTGGCAGCAGCATGAGGAGCCTATATATTGCCTAACATACACGCCCTGGAGTTGGCAGCAGTATGAGGAGACCATATAAAGCCTGAAACACACAAACTGGAGTTGGCAGCAGCATGAGGAGGCCATATATCACTTAAAAGACACCCTGGAGTTGGCAGCAGCATGAGGAGCCTATATAATCACCTGAAATACACACCCTGGGGTTGGCAGCAGCATGAGAGGACCATATGAAGCCTGACATACACACCCTGAAGTTGGCAGGAGTATGGAGAGCCCATATACTGTCTGAAAGACACCCTGGAGTTGGCAGCAGCATGAAGAGCCCATATATCACCTGAAAGACACACTGAAGTTGGCAGCAGCATGAGGAGACCATATATCACCTGAAAGACACATCCTGGAGTTGCCATCAGCATGAGGAGCCCATATATTGCCTCAAAGACACACCCTGGAGTTGGCAGTAGCATGAGGAGAACATATACAAATTTTGGGCACATATATGCTATCCTATGAATATTATTAAAAGTTTTACTTAATGCATTTCCTCAATAATTACTTGTAGTCTGATGCGGAGGAATATCTGTAAATGGGGAGCAGCGACCTAGATCTGTTTTGCACTATTTGTGAAGTGTTGGTGTGGTACCATGATCAATCTACTCACATGCGTCAGCCATTGGTGGCAGATCCATGCCTTATTCATCTTCACAGAGGTGAGTCTCTTCACATTTTTTGTGGACAGACGAGTTCTCTTTGGGGTTACTATGGCCCCTCCCACACTAAACACCCGATGACACACTACTGGCCGGACAGGACAGCTTTCAGGGGCAAACTCTGCTAGTTGCAGCCACAAATCAAGTTTGGCTGCCCAGAAGTCCAGTGGATCCTCAAGGTGTGTTGGCATGGTCATGTCAAGGTATGCCATGACCTGCTGGTTCAGTTCCTGCTCCAGGTGTACCTGCCGCTCATGAGTTGCCTCACTATGCTGTTGAAGAAAGTTACCCCATGGTAGTGGAAGGTGAGCGCAGAGGGCCCCCGAGACCTGCGAGAGGATGGACGATGACGCACATAGGCATCAGCCAACTGACTACGTAGGATGTCTCTGTAGTAAAAAAGGCCCCTACTTTGTGCCGGTAGCGAGGGTCCAATAAGATGGAGAGCCAGAAGTGACAAATATTACGCAAGCATGTCAGCATGCATCGTGTCATTTGTGCAAGTGACTTGGAGGGACTGTCTCCATCCCCATTGCATACTGCCATGGTGTGTCTGGGTCCTCTGTCTTGCCTTCCTCACAACCCTCTAGCTCCTCTGGCTGCTCCTGCTCCTCCTCTTCTATCAGATGACTAGAAAAACTGGTCATTTCGCCAAACCTAAACTGTGCTTCACTGTGCCCCTCCCCCTCCTCCTCCTCCTCCAGTTCAGCCCCCACAGGGTTCACATGGCCATGAGATGTAGGTGCCACATCTCCAGTGCTCTGACCAGCCATCGTTTCTAACATGTGTTGTAGTACATGAAGCAGTGGAATCACGTCGTTCATCCCATAATCCGGGCGACTAATAAGGTGGCTTCCTCAAAGGGACTAAGCAAACGGCAGGTGTCACGTATGAGCTGCTACTGGTTTGCATTAAAGTTACACAGGGGAGTCCCCCTATCCGCTTGTATCAAGAAATCGGTAATGGCTTTTCTCTGTTCGTATAGTCGATCCAACATATGGAAAGTGGAATTTCAACTGGTGGAAACATCGCAAATCAGACTATGTTGTGAGATACCATTCTGACGCTGCAGCTCAAGAAGGGTGTGCTTTGCGGTGTAGGAGTGGCTGAAGTGCATGCAAGGTTTCCTTCCCATTATTAGGATTTCTAACAGATGGGGGAAGACTTCAGGAAACGCTTGACAACTAGATTGAACACATATGCCATACAGGGCCCATGGCTCAGGCTTCCTTGTCGCAGTGCAGATAAGATGTTCTTCCCATTGTCGATCACCATGGTTCCCATTTGCAGTTTTCATGCGCCACGTCTTACAGCTCCAGACGTGGCGCTGCCGTACACTTTGGTACACACCGACAGGCTCAAAAACTGGCCCACCTTCTGCAGGGCTGGTACTGCCTTCTTCGCAAAGAAATGATGGTTTGGGACTCTCCCCCTCGGCTTGGCACAAGCCATCAGTTCTCTGAAAGGTGCAGAGTCCACCACCTGAAAAGGGAGGAACTGCAGCACCAGCAACTTGGACAGAAGCACATTTTGGATGAGTGGGTGCATACTGTTGTTTCTTTGACATGGCTTCACTGAGGGATTGCTGGTGGAATGACTGACTCGTAGTAGGAGGAGCAGGAGCATCTGGAGCGACAGAGGATGGGTATGACACACAGCTACCTTCGGCTGAGGTGCTGGAGCTTTGGTTAGCTGAAACTGGAAGCAGCGTGCCACTGGGTGATGCAGCAGGCTGGACCACCACTTCAGAGCCTCGGTTCTCCCAGGCCGCTTTATGGTGATGCTGCATATGTTGCCGCAGGGCTGTGGTGCCAACATTGGGGCTCTATGCATTCTTCACCTTCTGCATGTGGCCATGTTACCCTCCTGCAAATGCCTAATGAAAAACTGCCACACAGATTTGCTGATTTTCCCACCAACATATTTGGCTCCAGACTTTCCAATTCTGCTACCATGCTGACTGCCAACCATGCTACCACCTTAAAGACAGAAAAATAAAAGAAATTACATTTTCCAAAGATTGTGCAAAAATACCCAAAAATTTAGGATATACTAAAATCCCCGAAATCTTCAAAAAGAACCACCCCCGCTACGAGCAGTGGACCACAGTCACAGTTAGTCCTTATTCAATATAATCCCATGTAAATAGAGTGGTAAAATTCTATATATATGCTCAGCGAGAAATTTCAATAAAATATGTTATCCACCAAGTGACTCAAGTGTTTCATTTCAAATCCAGTGCAGCATTACCGTCACCAATAATATATATCGTACCAGCTTCCTTTTAATAAATGTAGCTTATCAATGAATCTAAATTTACTCTTCTCCTTCTGGCAACCTGCGACCCTCTTCTCCTGATGATGAAGCCCCCTCTGCACCCGGCTCCCAAGTGCGATCAGCTTCATTACCATTGAGTTGTGTCACATCACTAATGTTTTACTTGGGTACCACAACAGTGTCTAATGCAGGAGCTGGAACGCTTGCAACACCAAATCCCACACCACTCTCCTCATTAGTACTTGGTCGCCTAGCGAAGGAAGCAGCGGATGTCTCCTCTACTTCTTGGCTGGGCAGTAGCTGCTGACTGTTCTCTATCAGATCGTCCTCAACGAATAGTGGAGCTGAACCCAAAGCATAAGATACGTTGCTGGGGGAGGAAACGGCATAGGACAGAGGCAATGGGAGGACAGGGGCTGCTCCCGGGCCATGCCAACTCAGGGTTGTGTCCGAGGAACCTACCGACAGTTGACTGGGGGTGTCAGATGAAGTGGATGACCACGTTAACCAATGGGTTAAATGGGATGCCCCTGGTCAGAGTTAAATGCACTACAGCAAGCTTTAAAATTTGATTCTGGTAGAAAAGCAAGAGCCCTATAGGCATGTGCTCTAGCTAAAAACAAATGCAAACAGATGGCCTTAAATGAGATGCCCCTAGTCAGAGTTAAATGCACTACAGCAAGTTTTAAAACATGGTTTTGGTAGAAAAGAGCAATATAGGCAGGTGCTCTAGCTAAAAACAAATGCAAACACACTGTCAGATGGCTTTAAATGGGATGCCCCTGGTCAGAGTTAAAGTGGACCAACACCCAGGATTTTCACTATCCTGGGTGTTGGTCCACTTCTGTGGGGCATCCCGATCGGGCTCCGCTGTGTGAAACCCCCCAGAAAGACCCAAAAGACTTACCTCACCGCTGACGGACAAGCGACGGACAAGCTGAGGCCGCAGCCGCCGCCTCTTGCGCGTCCCTCTTACAGGGAGCGCGCCTGCGCCGGCAACTCACAAACGGCCGTCGCGGGTGCGCGCCCTGCAAGAGGGACGTTCGTTGGCCCGCGCATGCGCCGTCGGAACGGGAGAAGGTAAGGTTTGTGGGCGTCCAGGGGGGGGTTTCACACAGCGGGGCATCCTGAGTTCGGATGCCCCGCGGGGAGGGAGCTGATCAGCCCGAGAATCTTATAGATTCCCGGGCCGATCAGCCATGGGTGTTGGTCTACTTTAAATGCACTACAGCAAGCTTTAAAACATGGTTTTGGTAGAAAAGCAAGAGCACTATAGGTGTGTGTGGCCTTTAAAGTGGACCAACACCCAGGATTTTGACTATTCTGGGTCTTGGTCCACTTCCCCAGGGCACCCCGATCGGGGGTGCCCCGCTATGTGAAACCCCCCAGATCGCACGTAAAAACTCACCTCACCCCACTGTGAGCCGCTGTAGTATGAGCGTCAATGAGACATCTTACCACAGCGGCTACGAGCACGCTGGCGGCCGCACCTCAGGCTTCCCTCTAACATTTGTGAATGGCCAGCGCAGGAACGCCCCCTGCTAGAGAGAAGTGCGAGATGCGGCCGTGGCCTGCACATGCGCCGTTGGATTAGGATCCAGGTAAGGTTTCTGGGCGTCCTGGGGGTTTCGCACAGCGGAGCATTCTGATTTTGGATGCCCCGCGGGGAGGGATCGGATCGGCCCGGGAATCTTGTAGATTCCCAGGCCGATAACGCTGGGTGTTGGTCCACTTTAACACTAAATAGGCTTGAAAGATCTGGGCATAAAACCAAATGCAAACACACTTTACACTGTCCCTCTCTGTCACTGTCTCTCTTTGTCACTGTCTCTCTGCCACTCTCTTTCTCTCCCTGGCTCTATCTGTCCCTGGCTCTATCTCTTCCTGACCCATTCTCGCCACAAAACACCCCTGAAATAAGTTTAGAATCAAATTTTTCCTAAAATTTGTAATGAATTTGGATTTGTCAGATCTGATTCGCTCATCCCAAGTATTTATATGTGCAACTATATAAATAAAGGATATTTTTTCAAATAAAAAAACAGCACCAACTCATGTGCTCAAGGGTTATTGGAAGGGTGATCAAGTTCGATAGTCAAATCAAGATAATATAATAAGCCCTGATCTCCCATGCCCACTCTCTTAATCTAATCTTGGGGGTTTCACACAATTGCATCCCCCGCTGTTCTTCATCCCAAACCGCCCCACACACTCATCTTATCTACACCCCAAACCGTCCCACACACTCATCTTATCTGCACCCCAAACGGCCCCACACACTCATCTTATCTGCACCCCAAACCGCCCCACACACTCATCTTATCTGCACCCCAAACCGCCCCACACACTCATCTTATCTGCACCCCAAACCGCCCCACATACATATCTCATCTGCATCCCAACTCGCCCCACACACTCATCTCATCTGCACTCCAACCTGCCACAAACACACCTCCCATCTGACACTACCCCAGGTGCCTGCACTGCCCCTGCCCCAAACCCCCTCATCTGCATGCCCAACCTTACAGGGTGTGACCCCTCTCATCTATATCACTAGATGGACGTGAAGGGCCGGATTAAGTGCGGTGGAGGCCCCTGGGCACAAAATCTGGTGGAGGCCCCACATACAGTATTTTTTTTCCTTTAAAATAATAGTCCATCCAAGTAACTGATTGGTGGTTGTCTGGCAGCCACCTACATACTGGAACGTCAGATCGAGTCCCTTGTGCCACCCTTGTGCGGGTACGTGCTGATCGGGAACTCCTGCTTTGCCATTCAGGGCGGGGGGGAGGGGGTGTAGTCACCCGGCTGGTCCAGCAGAAAACAATTCCCTGCATTGAGCTGCCAGCAGCTGTGCTTGGTGGCTTATGTGCAGTGAGTGGCCACTGACTGACAGCTCAGCACCCACCCATCACTGTAGCATTGCTGACTTGCGACTTTTCTCCCTCCTCCTGAGCTGTGGTGGCTTTGGCTGCAGGTTGCAACATAAAAAGGCTTGCCCAGGTCCCCACTACCACCGATATCTTCGTTGCCAGCCCCACAGCACGTCAGATCAAAGATTGAAAAACATCCTGGACCAGACCACAACCCAAAGGTTGGTGGAGACCCCCTTTGAAGGGCAAGTGGTGGAAGCCCCGTGACTCGCGCCCCCCTCATAATACGGCCCTGTGGACGTGTTTCTGGCAGGCAGAAGATCAGAGACAGGAGCTACACCAAGGTCCTAACCACGCAATTAGAATTACATCATCATCCCGAAGCCACACATTGCATCAGTTGCCAAATTACCCAGCAATTCTGACATAACAGCAGTGAGACGCAGCATAAGCTTATGCCACTCATACTAGATTTTCATATTAATACCATTTCTCTTATTTACCAATCAGAAGCGCCCAGCGCGCACGTGGGCATAATCAAAAATTGTGCCTCGTCTTATAAAAGACGACAAGTGATCCGGAAGATAGCACAAGAAGGTTTGCATTGATACCATCTACCATGCCGTGTGCTCCATCTCCACAAGTCACTTCTTCATTATGGAGCGGATGACACAAGAATTTAGTTACGAAGAGCAACATACGCGGAGCAGAAGGTAGTGTGACTGGAAGCCAAGAATACAAGTTACAGAATAATATCTACAGAGAAGACTCTCCATAATCACACTCGCCGAACACCCAGAGGCATTCTGGGTCGCTTCATTTGAATACAAGCGTCATCTCTAGTAGACGTGCGAGAATGTACACACTCAGAAATTAACTGCCTCAATATCGCCCTCTAGAGGATAGAAGAAACACAGCATCTGCAATAATGAGCCTTCACAATATTTCCCTCACAGGTTTGTCAAATACACAGTAAGCAAAAAACAAATATTGCACGAAGTCCAACAGGGGAATAACTATAGGGGGTGTGACCACACAGCGGCCCAGGTCTGGGGGTCCAACATTGTGGGGGTCCAACATTGTTATTGTTAAAGCACTGTTCTTTTCCGTGACAAGGTAGAAGTACAGGGGTAAGACAAGTAAATACTTATAATACAACAATGCTTATAAAACACGTGATATTATGCATCAGATGTTCCGAACAAGTAAATAAACACATATATGCAGGAATATATTAGGAGAGCGCGTCCTTCCCTTGCATAATAATTCCAGGTAGATTTTCTCTGGGGAATCCCTAATCAAGATGCTCCTCTGTGTCAAACCCCTCAGGAAGCCCCAAAAAACACACCTCACCACCCTCCAATAAAAGACCATCATTGAAATAAACGACTCTGGAACCCCAACTCGGCCCTGGGGCTCCAGCCTAGTCCCACTCTAACGTCAACTATGGGGGTGGTTTGTGGGGCCCCTTTAGGCATGGCAAGTGGCGGGGCCCAGAGGCCTGCCGTGCATGCCCTTCAGCTACCCACCATGCTTTCACCGGGGCCCTCCTGTTGCCCAAAATGCTCTCACTGTGCCCCCTTCCTGCTGCCACACAATGCTCTCACTGTGCCCCCACCTGCTGCCCATCATACCCTCACCGTGCCCCCTCCAGCTGCCCACATTGCTCTCACTGTTCCCCCCTTCTGCTGCCTGGCCATGTTCTCACTATGCCCCCTCCTGCTGCCCGCAATGCTCTTAATATGCCCCCTTCCTCCTGCCCACCATGCTCTCACCATGCCCCCTCCTGCTGCCACATACTCTCACCATGCCATCTGCCTGCCCACCATGCTCTTTCACAGTCCCCCCCCCCAGCTACCCACCATGCTCCCACCGTGCCCCCTCCAGCTGCTCACCATGCTCTCACTGTGTCACCTCCTGCAGCCCACCATACTCTCACAGTGCCCCTCCACCAGCCCACAATGCTCCCACTGTGCCCCTCCAGCTACCCAACATGATCTCTCACCATCCTGCTGCTCACCATTCCACCTCCATCTACCTATCAACCCCTCACTGTACCCCCTCCTGCTGCCCACAATGTTCTCACTGTGCCCCCTCCTGCTGCCCACAATGTTCTCACTGTGCCCCCTCCTGCTACCCACCATGCTCTCACCTTGCCCCCTTGCTGCTGTCCACTATACTCTCTCACCATGCCGCCTGCTGCTGCCCATCATGCTCTGACAAAGCCCCTCCTGCTGTTCACCATATTCTCCCCATGCCCCCTCCTGTTGCGCATCTTTATATGAATGTACCCCATCCTGCTGCCCACCATGCTCTCTCACCTTGTCCCTGGCTGTTGTCCACCATGCTCTTTCACCATGCCCTATTCCTACAGCACACAATACGCTCACTGTGCCCCATCCTGCTGTCCACTATACTCTCACTGTGCTCCTCCACCTGCCCTCCATGCTCTCACCATGCCCCCTCTAGCTACCCACAATGCTCTCACTGTGCCCTTCCTGCTGCCCACAATGCTCTCACCATGCCCCCTTTCTGCTGACCACCATGATCTCCTCATGCCCCTCCAGCTGCCCATCATGCTCTAACCATGCCCCCCCGTAGACGAACTAGGGGGTTCACAAAGCAGGCCATCCCAAATAAGGATGCTCCGAGGGCATGGAAAAAAACTGAAATGGTTAAAACTAAAAAGACAAAATACTGTATCTGAGGCCTCCTCCACACTTAATCAGGCCCTGGCAGCCAGTGCTGGCATCTCTTGCATCCTTCTCAGGATCTGTGTGGTCACGCCAGCCGTAACTGAATGGCTAGTGTGGCTTTAAACAGCCTAAGGATGCAGGAGGTGCCACGCAACAATCACATGTTCCTCTTGAATTCCATTCAGCTTCTCCAGCTGCACATTAATATGTGCTGTAGGAAAAGCTGATTGAAGGAAAGCCACACCTGCACCACATGCACATGGAAAGGTAAGTACAGCAGGGTTTTACGCGATGAGGCATCCAAAATCGCGATGCCCAAGGGGAATGGACAAAATCTTGGGATATTCAAAGTCTTCCGTTTTGGTCCACTTCCAATAAGCATTAATAGATATGAACTGACCACTTGCAGGCTTTATCTCTCAATGTACTGAAAGCTGACTGGGCAAATATTCTGACTGGGCCTTGGCATGCTTTGCTACCTCCACCCTCATAGCATTTCACAAGTGGGCAAATAGCAGCAAATCGTCGCCCAATGTCCGAAGGTGCAGCAAGGCAGGCCACATAGGAAAAGACTGCCAGGAACTAGTGTGTAAATATTGTCCAGATGGAAAAGGCGGACATGAAACAGAAGGGTGCCTCAGAAAACACTCCTCTGCAACCTCTGAGGGACACTCCTCCGCAACCTCTGTGGGAAATCAGACAATGTCTACCCAGACTGCCCCCAGTGAGTCCACACCTATGCCACTGCAGTCAGCAAGCGTAAGCCTGATGCGCAACAGCAGTAGCAGCAAAAACAACAGCAACTAGTGACCACCACAGCTGAACCCACAGAGTCGCAGTGAAGGAAGAAGAAGGGTAAAAACGCTGCTCCCAAACCCACACACACCTCCAAAAAACCCTCCACCCAGGACAAAACACACAGCCTGGAGTCCTCCCAAACCTCACAGGTAATACAATACACAAAAACAGGTTTCAGGCACAACTGCCCATAAGGCATCCATTGTTCAAAAGGCTGTCATTGTTTTCACAGGCCTCATCCTAGCCAACACCATTGACACAGTTCACACCTGTGCCAGCCCACTTAGTACAACCTCAACTGCCACGCCCAAGCCCAAAACACACACACAGACACAATGTAAAACAGACCCCTCCCCAGCCCCCACAGACCCCGGCCCCACACAACCAGACACCACAGTTGCAGCAGACCCACTCCTGACCCAGACCCCTGTTGCCAGGAAGAACCTGGTTCACCCACAGGCACAAATGCATCCCTACCCAATAACGAGGAGCAGTTCATTTCCTTCTCCCCTCTTCTTCCTCCCTAGCAGAACGAAAGAAGAAGGTGCCTGTGACCCCTGACAAAGAGAATACATGCAAAAAGTCCATGGTCAAGAAACCCACAAATGTCTCGCCAGAGAAGGAAGATGATCAAGAAATAGAAGACCTGTACAGGGTACTTGAAATAGCAGAATCCTTGGGAAGCTCTGAGGATGCCACAATGCCACAATCCCAAATAGGATAGGTAACTAAGGGATTCGTCCCTCCTAAAAACCCTTCTTTTCTCTAAATAGATATGACGTCAATTTCCACTTTCACCATAAATTCGAGGAGCACCAGAGCTGTGTCTAGGAAAAACAGGATCCTGATGTTCCTGTCAACCCAGCAAACAAACATCTTCATGCTTCAGGAATGTTCTCTACCCTTCCCCAAGCACTACAGCCATCTGTGCGCCCAGTGGACCTAGTCTGCAGAAGACTTTTGCTAGCAGATGTCTCATGGGCAGGGGAGCCAGTAAGGCTCAACAGCGTGTACACTCTCATAAAAAGAATGAACACATGGAATTCTTCCACAGCTTGTGCCCTCGTCTCGCTACCACCAGAGCAGTAATTCTAACGGGGGACTTCAACTGCAAGACGGACACAGCACAAGCCATATTGTACGAAACTTCTAAGCTGCCAAGGGAAATGGTCACTGAGGCATCCCTCAAGGATGCAGCAGGGGCCACAGGGACCGGGTCAGTGAACTATACATGGAGTCACCCTGACGGCATCACGTGTTCACCTCCCAAACAGGCAAGCAGAAGAGCTCCTCACTGGTACCCCGTTTTTCCCTGACCACAGAGCAGTTTACTTCCAAGGGTAACTGGGCGATGGATTTCCACCCAGCCCAGGCTCCTGGAAGTTGAGTACCCAGCTGGAGAATGAGAAACTGATAGGGGAACCCAGGGAGGAATACATGCTTGGAGGAGAGCAGCAGCACTACTTCAAGACCGTCAGCAAATGATGGAATTACGTCAAGGTAAAGTTTCACAGTTTCTTCCAGGCCAAAGGGAAACAACAGGTGAGTGAAAGGAAGGAGGAACTCATGATGCTGCAGCAAGAGCTGCACTGTATTCAGGACCTCCACCTCCAGGGCTGGAATACAAAAGTAGAATCAAAAAGAAACCAAGAAGTGCCTGGAAGGGCACTTCCATGAACAAGCCAGGTACATCATCTTCCGTTCCAAGGAGGATAACATGGAAAAAGGAGAGAAATGAAACTCTTTTTTAGGAAACTCCACTCCAGTCACACACCCTTGACAGAAATGTAAGACGAGTACCATCAGAAAGGGGAAGAAAGGCAGGATGAAAGTAGCCTCAGACTACTACACCAGCCTCCAATTCTGGAAAACTATGGACAACGATGTGGCCAAGAAATTCCTGGTAGGTATCAAGGAACAGAGTGACCCACTGTGGTGTTTTATATCGACTATTCTACTGCACCTTCAGTGAGGAGGAAATCCAGCGCCTTATGTGCTGTTTTATGGACGCTATACGGTGCACCTCATCCTGAGACAGGAGTGGATGAAAATTTATGACTGCTGCAGGCTGATCCACAGCCTTTGGTGTAGAAGATGAGAAAGACGATTGATTAGTTTTTTCAGTTGAGCCCCCCCCCCCCCTCTTGATGTGTCAAGTCTTAAATAAAACTTCAGGCCTGTGATTTCCCCTGTCTATACCATTCTTTCACACACACCCCTTTTCAGACCTTTGTGTTATACATGTACCCATAAACTGGTAGACTCATGGATGATGTGCGGTTAGGGACCTTTGTCCAGGACAGAACATCTCGGCCATATTGTATATGCAAATTGAACAAGAAGGCCACCAGGTTGGCCCATAGGTCCCAACTACAAGAGGCCGCACAACCATAAATATGTGGTAAAAAATATATGCCTTTAATATGAATCCATAGCAGAGTACATGAAACACAACCATCTACACATACACTTAAAAAAACATTTTAAAAAACACATAAGACAACTGCTGAGAGTTACTGGACCTGATTGACTAACTAGTATAATTATTGCACGATGCCCAAATTTATCTAGTATGTAAAAGAAAGCTTATTAATCCATGACCCCAGTATAAGAAAGTTATAAATAAATACATTTAAAGTGCCAATATGTCCACTAACAATTATAAGCAAGCAAGATAATCAATAATACAAAAATGGAACAAAAGTGACTGATTGCAGGTAATGAATAAAGTGCAAGTATGCGCAAAAATGTATATGTGCTGTGCAAAAATAAAAAGAATGTGCAAACTGGGTAGGTATTGAATTACAAGATTAAAGCTAGGGCAAGGTAAAAAAATGTAAACTATATCACCATTAATGACTGGTCCAGGTACCCATCAAGGCAGGCCGATTACACACCGACGCATTACGTGGACGCGTTGCGTGGTCCCACTTCATCAGGATGCTATTCGGCTATAGCTGTTGTCCCCCCTTTTGAAATACCCACTGGAAGCGTGCGGCCAATGGACGACCCGAGCACATGAGTGCCCGCCACGCCCCGTCCGCACTCAAAACTGGAAGTGCGTGAGGTCATGTAACTGCCCCCACCTTACGATAATGCCGGAATGCAGACGCTCCCGTGATGTCATGAGGTGCACGCACCAGCCCAGAGCCAGACAGGCAGGCGCACTCCCCTGCAGTAGGAGGCACCAGCATGTTGGCCCGAGACATTATGACAGCTGTCAGGTCATGATGCGAGCTATCGCGCGTAATGGGATTGAAAGGGGGGGGAGAAAAAACAATTTCTGCTTTGATAATAGTACATACTAAAATGAAACGAGTGAAAGCAAATACACATTAATATCTATGTAACACTTAAACCACATATTTATGGTTGTGCGGCCTCTTGTAGTTGAGACCTATGGGCCAATCTGGTAGCCTTTTTGTTAAATTTGCAATTTTTGACACATTTGTGTCTTAGGTCCACTTTAGACCAACACACTATTGTTACTCAAGCAATGCGGAATCCCATACCTTTGTTCTCATAGTTTAAAGCCAGATACACCTTCGGTGTTGCTGTGGGGATCCATGCACACATTCAGAATGGACTTTGAAGGAGAAGAAAATAATTGGGCCCCACGTTTGTCTGAGTTAAAGGGACAGATCCCTCACAGGGGGGGTTGACCTCCAACAAAGATGTAAACTTCCATTCCTTGTTCAGATCCATTAAACAAGCTAGACGTAATTATTTAAGATTATGGTGGAATATCAGTAGCTTGGAAATCTACAGGGAACAAAAGCTAATACCACGTGGATTAAGAGTTCAAATATTCCTGGCATGGGAGGTAGCAGAGGATTTTAAGAGGGAATGGGAGGCCCATCTTACTGATTGTTCTATGGCTCTCATGGACATGCTAATCAGAGAGGACAAAAAACTCCTGATGGGAGTCAAAAAAGAATTACAGGAACTTTATGGTCAACTTGACACAACTTGCACCAAAAGAATCTGTGCAACACTTTGGGGAAACTCTGAAAAGAGACATAGATATGAAATAGAAGTAAGGACAATCAAAAAACGTAAATTGGATAGAGATCGATGGGATATGGCTAATGATCGCTCTACAAATGGCAATGGCATGGCAATAAATAGTCCCGTAATAATAGGCATCACCAGGCATCGTGAGTGGGCAGTCTAACAGAACACGCATGCTCCTTTATGGACTCCTTTATTGACTCGTTTCTTCTGCCTCACATAGTAGCTCTAGATTCACACATTAGGGATTTCACAGATATTCTCAATTGATTAAACTCGCTACATGTCCTGAGGGTACGGTTTTGATTACATGTTATATGGAATCGTTGTATACGAACATCACACACCAAATGGCCCAACATGTAGTAAAATACTTTTTGGAAGTTGAATCTATGGAGAAGAAAGCCTTACATGAATTCCTTTTGGAATTATTGGAGTTTTTACTAAGTCACAATACCTTTGATCTTGGATATTACAGACAGGTCCGAGGAGTTGCCATGGGGGACCCGTTGTGCCCCTTCAATAGCCAATTTATTTCTGGGCTGGTTGGAACGGGAAATTGTATGGGCAGAGGATGGAGAGGATTACCACAAACATATCTTAGAGTGGTATCGATTTATAGATGACATCCTAGTCCTATGGCATGGACCTATGGAATTGGGGACTGAATTTATTAGTAGTCTGAACAATAATTGAATTCAACATCTTCCTAACCCATACAATCTCCCCCCACCAGGCTACCTTCCTAGATTTGACACTTACAGTGGAAGAAGATAGCAGTATACGATCCAAACTCTACAGGAAATCAACAGCGACAAACAGCCTGTTATATTATATGAGTGCACATCCCGAGAATTTGAGGAGAGGCATTCCCATAGGCCAGTTCTTGAGAGCGAAAATGAATTGCTTGGAAGAAGAAAAGAGGCTCAAGGATTGCTTTAAACAACGTGGCTACCTAGCTGAAATCATCAAAAGGGCCAAACAGAGAGCAGAAAAGACTTCAAGGGAAGATTTACTTGGCTACAAACTGTGTAAACAGAGAGACGGGGTGAGATTTACCTCACAGTTTAACAACGATTGGTCCACTTTAAAGTCTATCTTCAAAAAACATTGGCCAATACTGAGGACAGACCTACACCTTATTAGGTGGGTTAAGATGGCTTGGCTTGAGGATAAGATGAACTCCGGCTCAAGTAGACTTTGCGGTAAATGTAATAGTTGCCAGTAAGTTGAGACCTGTGACACCTTTAGAGGTCTGCATTCTGCAAAAACTTATCAGATTGGACAGCATATAAATTGCCTGTCAGAGGGTATAGTATATGTGATACAATGCACCTGTCCTAGCCAATATGTGGGCGAAACCATGAAAACAGCAAAAACGAGGATACGGGACATATGTCAAACATTGAGTTGGTAAAAAGGGACAAGGAAGCAGGAAAAACATTAACTCCGGTAGCTGCTCACCTTCTGTCCAAACACAATGGAAAACTGGAAGGGACACGCATCACTTTGATAGAGAAGGTAAGCAGGGGGGGAGGAATTTGAAGAGAAGATTACAACAGAGAGAACTGGAATGGATCTACAATTTGAACACCAGGGCACCATATAGAATTAATGAGGAATTCACCTTTTTATCTTTTTTAGGACAGGATGGCTAATTTGGGGTCTTGTGTGGTCATGCTAATTTAGAGCACTTACTTGTATTTCTTTTTTCTCACACATTGTGTATTTGTCAAAAAATATTTTTTTTGTGTTGGCACAGTTGTTATTTATTATTGCAGTAATTTATTATTACAATGATTTATTATTGCTTTTTGTAGATTGTTTACATCACTGTGTTACCATCCAGTTCTCCCGATGATGACCGGATTTGAAGTCACGGAAGCTTTACCCTCTCCTGCTCCCCCTGAAAGAACATCAACCTCTCTTGGATCAAGTTAAGAATGTCAAAAAATTCTTCCTATAATTAGTGTATGGCCAATTAGGTCAAGAAGAGTGTACCTTGGATCCGTCCAAGGTAGGGTATATTTTCCCTGAATGAAGGACACTTCTCCCTGACGGATAGGATATTGTTTTAAATTAGGTCTAATATACATATGATTTGAGTTTTTGTTATGTAAATAATCTAATATTTGAACACTCTTGTACCCCAATTAGATTAGACATTGAATTTTTCTTAAATATAGTGAGCACAAAATGTTATGTGAGCTGAGGCCCCGTATAATGAGTCAATTTGCTTTTTCTTGATTGTTTAAGTGTTACATAGATATTAATGTGTATTTGCTTTCACTCGTTTTCATTACTTGTAGTATGTACTATTATCAAAGCAGAAATTGTAAAATGTTTTTTCTCCCCCCTTTCTATCCCATTACCCACGATAGCTCGCATCATGACTTGACAGCTGTCATAATGTGTAGCGTGGGCCAGCGGCGTCATACGGCACACGTGACAGGTCTTGGGCTGACATGTTGGCGCTTCCTACTGCAGGGGAATGCACCTGCCTGCCTGCCTGCCTGCCTGCCTGTCTGTCTGGCTCCAGGCTCGTGCGTGCGCCTCGTGGCGTCACCGGAGCGTTCCGGCATAATCGGAGGGCAGCCACGTGACCCCCACGCACTTCTGGTTTTGAGAGCGGATGGGGCGTGGCGTGCACTCAGGTCATCCATTGTCTGCACGCTTCCAGTGGGTATTTAAATAGGGGGGTCAACAGCTATAGCCGAATAGCATCCTGATGAAGAGGGAACTATACTGTCCACGCAGTGCGTCGGTGTGTAATCGGCTTGCCTTGATGGGGACCTGGGCCCAGTCATTAATGGTGATATAGTTTCAGTTTTATTACCTTGCCCTAGCTTTAACCTTGTAATTCAATACCTACCCAGTTTGCACATTCTTTGTATTTTTACACAGCACATATACATTTTTGCTCATACTTGCACTTTATTCATTTCCTGCAATCAGTCACTTTTGTTCCATTTTTGTATTATTGATTATCCTGCTTGCTTATAATTGTTAGTGGACACAATGGCACTTTAAATGTATTTATATATAACTTTCTTATACTGGGGTCATGGATTAATAAGCTTTCTTTTACATACTGGATACATTTGGGCATCATGCAATAATTATACTAGTTAGTCAATCAGGTCCAGTAACGCTCTGCAGTTGCCTTATGTGTTTTTTTAATTGTTTTAAGTGTATGGGTAGATGATTGTGTTTCATGTACTCTGCTATGAATTCTTATTAAAGGCATATCTTTTTTACCACATATTTATGGTTGTCACACACACACCTTTCATCTGCACCCCAACCTGTTCCACACACTCCTCTCATCTGCACCCCAACCCGCCCCACACACTTATCTCATCCGCACCCCACACACTCATCTCATCAGCACCCCACACACTCATCTCATCTGTACCCCAACCTGTCACACACACTCCTCTCATCTGCACCCCAACCTGCCCCACACACTCCTCTCATCTGCACCCCAACCACCCCACACACTCCTCTCACCTGCACCCCAACCGCCCCACACACTCCTCTCATCGCCACCCCAACCTGTTCCACACACTCCTCTCATCGGCACCCCAAACCTGCCCCACACACTCCTCTCACCTGCACCCAAACCTACCCCACACACTTCTCTGGCTGGGTAAGTATGCTGGTGCAAGTGCACATACTGCAGAGGTGGTGCAGGTAGCTTGCACAGGGCCCCCTATTCTACATCACCAGATGGATGTGTTAGGACTGATGCTGGGTTTCTGGCAGGAAGGTCCTAACCCTACAATTCGAATGACGACATCACCTCGGGGCAGCACATTGCGTCAGGAACCACGGTGGGATGTAGGATAAGCATATAACACTCGTACTAGCTATGCACCACATAGGCATCCACAAAAAAATGCTCCTCATCTTAAAAAAAACACAAGGAATCTTGATAATAGGTTTGCAATATTAAAAACCCTGACGCCACTTCCTACTCCACTGATCACCTCTTCATTATGGGGCGAGTTACACAACAAATTAACTTATGAAGAGCAATATAAGAGTCGCAGAAAGTTATGTGACTGGAAGCCGAAGAATATAAATCACTGAATACTATTTACTAAGACATCTCTCCAAAATGACACTCGCCGAGCACCCAGAGGCATTCTGGGTAGCTTCATTTGAATACAACCGTCACATAACAACCAGCGTGCGCTGCTATTGCCCTCTAGCAGATGAGCAAGAAAGTACAGGCTCAGAAATGAACTGTCTCAATATCGCCCTCTAGAGCAGTGGTCCCCAACCCCCGGGCCGCTACCGGTCCGTGGCTCAAATGGTACTGGGCCCTGAGGCTATTGCGCCCCGCGCTCCAAACCCCCGCCCCTATTCAACCCGCGGACGCTAGGATTCCGGACCCCATGGCCAGGAGGGTGGGTGCAGAGACGGGTGTCGGGGGATATCGGGACCAGAGACGGGGAGGGAAGGCAGCGGGTGGGGCCGGAGACGGGGAAGGAAGGCAGTGGGCGGGGCTAGAGAGCGTGAGGGAAGGCAGCGGGCGGGGCCATCGGCCGGAATAGTAGGCAGCGGGCAGGGCCGGAGACTGAGGGAAGGCAGGGGGCGGGGCCGGACGGACAGGAGGAAAGGCGGCATGTGCAACGGGTAGGAAAGACAGCAGGTGGGTGATTTATGGAGGAGCGGCCGGCTCAGGTGTCTGCTTCGATGGCAGGAGGCTGAGCGGCGCTCAGTTAAAAGAAGTTCTGCAGTGCAAGCAGGACTATGCATTAGTTTCGCCCTGCATAGTTCTGTTTGCAGCTGCCCAGCGGATATAAAACAGTGCATGAAGCAGGACGTTTATGATTGTGCATTGCTCAGCCTCCTGGGATAGTTGCAGATGGCTGAGCGTGCCTTTTATCACCTGCCAGCTTTTCCCTGGGGCATCCTGAATCGGGATGCCCCCACTGTGTGACCCCCCCCCAGGGCACCTGTAAAAACTCACCTTTCCCTGCTTCAACTCTTTTCCCAGCTCTGTCCCATCCCATCTCTCTTTTCCCAGCTCCGTCCCATCCCATCTCTCTTTTCCCAGCTCTGTCCCATCCCATCTCTCTTTTCCCAGCTCTGTCCCATCCCATCTCTCTATTCCCAGCTCTGTCCCATCCCATCTCTCTTCTCCCAGCTCTGTCTTATTCCATCCCATCTCTCTTTTCCAAGCTCTGTCCCATCCCATCTCTCTTCTCCCAGCTCCGTCCCATCCCATCTCTCTTTTCCCAGCTCCGTCCCATCCCATGTCTCTTTTCCAAGCTCTGTCCCATCCCATCTCTCTTCTCCCAGCTCTGTCCGATCCCATCTCTCTTTTCCCAGCTCTGTCCCATCTCTTTTCCAAGCTCTGTCCCATCCCATCTCTCTTTTCCCAGCTCTGTCCCATCCCATCTCTCTTTTCCAGCTCTGTCCCTTCTCTCTTTTCCCAGCTCTGTCCCATCCCATCTCTATTTTCCCAGCTCTGCCCCATCCCATCTTTCTTTTCCAAGCTCTGTCCCATCTCTCTTTTCCAAGCTCTGTCCCATCCCATCTCTCTTTTCCAAGCTCTGTCCCATCCCATCTCATCTCTCTTTTTCCAGCTCTGTCCCATCCCATCTCTCTTTTCCAAGCTCTGTCCCATCCCATGTCTCTTTTCCAAGCTCTGTCCCATCCCATCCGATCTCTCTTTTCCAAGCTCTGTCCCATCCCATCCCATCTCTCTTTTCCCAGCTCTGTCCCATCCCATCTCTCTTTTCCAAGCTCTGTCCCATCCCATCTCTCTTTTCCCAGCTCTGTCCCATCCCATCCCATCTCTCTTTTCCCAGCTCTGTCCCATCCCATCTCTCTTTTCCCAGCTCTGTCCCATCCCATCTCTCTTTTCCAAGCTCTGTTCCATCCCATCTCTCCTTTCCAAGCTCTGTCCCATCCCATCCCATCTCTCTTTTCCCAGCTCTGTCCCATCCCATCCCATCTCTCTTTTCCCAGCTCTGTCCCATCCGATCTCTCTTTTTCCAGCTCTGTCCCATCCCATCTCTCTTTTCCTAGCTCTGTCCTATCCCATCCCATCTCTCTTTTTCCAGCTCTGTCCCATGTATTTTATTTCGAAGGCATGTTTAAATACGTTAACATTAAAATGATTGAATCAAAACAATATTAACAATCAATGCCACTGCACCGCCCCCAGCCACACCCCCAGCCCCGCCCTCAGTCAGCCCCCCCCCCAGTGCCCCAACGGGCCGCGGTAAAATTACCAAATCCTGAACCGGTCCACGGTGAAAAAAAGGTTGGGGACCACTGCTCTAGAGGATAGACGAAATATATCCTCTGTAATAATGAGCTTCCATAATATTTCCCTCACAGGTTTGTCAAATACACAGTAAGCCAAAAAAAAATAAAAATACTTGGACTAAGTCGTGGTCCAACAGGCGCATAACTATATGGGGTGTGACCACACCAGGGCCCAGAAGGTCTGGAGGCCCAGCATTGTTACTCCTCCACCTTATTTATTATTATTGTTTATTTATAAAGTGCTGTTGTATTCGGTGGTGCCATACAAGGTAGAAGTACAGGGGTAAGACAAGTAAATACTTATAAAACAACAATGATGACAATGCTTATAAAACACACAATATTATGCATCAGATGTTACAAACAAGTAAATAATCACATAGATGCAGGAATATATTAGGAGAGAGCGTCCTTCCCTTGCATAATAATTCCAGGGCCAGCTGCTAGATTTTCTCTGGGAATCACAAATCAAGATGCTCCTCTGTGTGAAACCCCTCAGGAAGCCCCAAAAAAACTCACCTTACCACACTCCAATAAAAGACCATCAAAGAAAGAAACGACTTTGGAACCTCAACTCGGCCCTGGGGCTCCAGCCTAGTCCCACTCGAACACGGGTGTTGTTTGTGGGGCCCCTTTAGGCATGGCAAGTGGTGGGGCCCATGGACCTGCCGTGCATGCACTTCAGCTACCCACCATGCTTTCACCGAGCCCCCTTCCTGCTGCCACACAATGCTCTCAATGTGCCTCCAACTGCTGCCCATCAAACACTCACCATGCCCCCTCCAGCTGCCCACCATGCTCTCACTGTTCCCCCTCCTGCTGCCCACAATGTTCTCACCATGCCCCTTCCTGCTGCCTACTATACTCTGTGCCCAATCCTGCTGCCCACAATGCTGTCAATGTGCCCCCTTCCTGCTGCCCACCATGCTCTCACTGTGCCCCCTGCTGCTGCCCACCATGCTTTCACCATACCCCCTCCTGCTGCCATTATTCTCTCACCGTGCCCCTCTGCCTGCCCACCATGCTCTTTCACTGTGCCCCCCCCAGCTACCCACCATGTTACCACCGTGCACCCCCAACAGCTGCTTACCATTCCACACTGTGTCCCCTTCTGCTGCCCACCATACTCTCACCATGCTCATCCACCTGCCCACCACACTCTTACTGTACCACCTCCAACTGCCCACCATGCTCTCTCACCACGCCCCCTTCCTGCTGCTCACCATGCTCTCACCGTGCCCCCTTGCTGCTGTCCACTATACTCTCTCACCGTTCCCCCTTTCTGCTGCCCATCATGCTCTGTCAAAGCCCCTTGCTCTGGTCCATCATGTTCTCCCAATGCCCCCTCCTGTTGCCAATCCTCTGACGTTAGCCCTTCCTGCTGCCCACCATGCTCTCTCACCTTGCCCCTTTCTGTTCTCCACCATGCTCTTTCACCGTGCCCCCTCCTTACTTCCCACCATGCTCTCACCATGCCCCCTTCGTCCAACCAACAGCTGCTGCCCACAATGCTCTCACCATGCCCACTTTTTGCTGCCCACCATGTTCTTACCATGCTCCTCTTGGTGCTGCTCTGACTATGCCCCCCCTGCTGCCCATTATGCTCTCCCCATGCTCCCTCCAACTGCCCACCATGCTCTCACAATGACCTCTCCTGCTGCCCACTATACACTCACTGTGCCCCTCCACCAGCCCAGCATACTCTTCCACTGTGCCCCTCCAGCTGCCCACCATGTTCTTACTGTGTCCCCTCCTGCTGCCCACCATGCATGCTCTCACTATGCCCCATCCTGCTGCCCACCCTACTCTCATCGTGCCTTTCTGCCTGGCCACCATGCTCTCACTGTGCCCCCTCCTGCTGCCCACCATGCTCTCACCATGCCACCTTCACCTGCCCACCATGGTCTCATCATGCCCCCCGCTAACTACCCACCATACTCTCACTGTACTCCTTCCTGCTGCCCACAATGCTCTCACCATGCCCCGTTTTTGCTGCCCACCATGCTCTCTTCATGCCACCTCCTACTGCCCATCATGCTCTCCCCATGCTCCCTCCAGCTGCCCACCATGCTCTCACTGTGCCTCCTTGCTGCTGTCCCCCATGCTCTCTCCCTGTGCTCTCTCCTGCTGCCATCATGCTCTCCCCATGCTCCCTTCTGCTGCCCACCATGCTCTCACCGTGCCCCCTTCCTGCTGCTCGCCATATGCCCTTATTGCTTTCCACTATGCTTTCCCCCCACTTTCCACTGTGCCCATTTATTGGTGCCCACCATGTTCAATCCCTGATTTTCACCTTTCTATTCTTGCTGAGCTGTATTGTAATGGGTGTGGTTTGGCTTTGCTCTGCAGCAGGGGTGTAGCTGCAGAGAAATGGCCATTTGATCATCATTGGATCCTGGAAGTGGGTGACTATGTGGTTCAGCCTTTTGGGGGTTCTTAAGGTTTTATACTTCAGGACATACCTAATTGGGATGCCTCCAGAACACATTCAAGCAGACCAAAATTCTCATTTTGAATTTTGGTCCGCTTTAAATACAAACAGATATTCACTCTCCTGGGTTTTGTTCCTCATCCATCCATTATGTGAACCCCCAGGTTCACATAGTTTTCTTGCTTAGTTAGCGTGGTCTGTGCCATGCATATTAATGAGCCACGTAGAACACTGAATGGTCGGATGAACCACAAAGAGGGAGACCATCGGCTCTGGAGTCTATAGATTCTAGTATTATAGAGACTTAAAGACTCTAGGACTGTGGTTGCTTTTTAAATTCTTAAAGGGACACTCCAGCCTAGGTTCCCTGCCCCCCCAGGGCCAACTGACAGGGCCGACCTTTGGGGTTGGTGACGTGCTTGACCGGTGATGGACTGGGAGGGCACCATAGCTGGTGCCCACATCTCCTCGAATGGCGGGGGTTCCACACAACGGGGCGTCTCGATTTAGATTCCAGAGGAGGAAGTGTTGGGTTTTGTTCTGTCCACCTGAGCTGATTTCCTATCCCTGGAGCATCCCAATTTGTGATACCCTACTGTGTGAAAACCCCTGGGATCTCTGGCATACCCACTATGCAAGCAATTCCACCTGAGTTTTGATCCGTTTTACAGGGGCATCAAAATTCCCCCCTTCAAGACCCTGTTTGTGAAAGAACCCCCTGATTTGGCCATTAACTCAAACTGGCAATTCCACAGCACATTCACCAGTTCCAGGAAAGTAATGAACAAAGGGGGGGTCACACACAGGGGCATCCAAAATCAGGAGAATCTAGATTTGTTTGGACTCAGAGGTCAAGTTTAAGGGGGCTTGGTGTGTTTCATTGTAGACCAAAACTAGTTTTGGTCCAAATAACATGATCCTTAGGGGTCATCCAGATTTGTGATGTCCCTCTGTGATGTGATGTGATGCGACTCTTCACCATAAAGGAGCCCACTGAGACCATGCCGCCCAAGGGCCCCACAAAAACCCCACCCAAGACAGGCTATGGCGCTAACCTGTTGGTAACAAAAAGAGGCTGAGCCTTCGCTAAGTAGTCTAAGCAAAACAATATATTTGGAGCAGAGGGACTACTGCTCCCAGCAACCATTTACTTAAGTCACTCACTGACACAGTCAAGTATAACAATACTATGAACTTTATGCAGTAAAGGTTAACTTGGCAATAAAACATGGATCATACACAGTATAACACAATGAAAGGCCGAGCTGGGGCTTTAGTTAAGTCTGTGCACATATACCCGGGTATAAATAGTCTATAGATAAATACCTCCAGGAGAAAGATGGTACAGGATGAAAGCTTCAGTGGCCCCTGATCTTGACTCGAAGAGATTATCTGCTCTTGGCACGCAGTGCACACAGCAGCTGGACACAATAGTCAATAGGCAGAAGGCAATAAAAAAGCTACAGAAGATCCCCCACGTGGCACCATCAGCTGGCCAAACAGGTGAACAGTGTAATAGTCTGTGAAGTGATCCAGGCTCCACAACATTAATTAGCAAGAAAAAATGTCGTCCTCTCTACATTACAATGGATCGCTGCAAGAAAATGACTCAGTAATAATACATGCCAGGTAATAATACATGCCAGGAGTAGCAAAGACAGGCAACATATTGACCAAATTGGAAATTGCACCTTTCCAAGCATGATACAGATGTGGCTGGCTGATAAACCTGGGATCTCCCAAATCATAATAGTTAAAAATGGCCTGAACTAGGACTGTGAGTCATGGGCAGGGATGGTGCTGGTTCTGTTGCAAGATTAGGTTCTTGACTAGGTGTAATCACTGACTGAGGCTCAAACTCTGTGGAGCTAGGACTCAAAAACTCTATTGAAGGGGCAGGAGTAGTTGGGCTAGTGACTTCAGGAACTACAGTCCAGTCATTCTCGTTGGTATCTGGCAGGTCAGAAGTGGCATCTTCATTATCGATTTTAGGGCTAGGCAACAAATGATTTTGACGCCAGGCCTTTACCCTACCTTCTGGTTCCTTTATTTTGTATACTGGGATCCCAGGCAACTTGTCCACTACAGTAAAAGTCTGTTTCCTTCAGCGGTCAGCCAGTTTATGTTTTCCAGATGGTCCTAGGTTTCGCAGGAGGACTTGGTCCCCTGATTTCAAGTCTCTATATCTCTATATCTAGATCAAAGCGTCTCTTATTTCCAGCATTTATTTTAGCTGCATTTTCTTCAGCCAGGCGATATTCTGATTCGAGGGAATCTTTCAGACAAGCCACATATTGGTAATGGTTCTGATGACTAACTCCGTCAGTTGAAACTTCTAGCAGGAGATGTATGGGCAATCTTGGTTCTCTTCCAAACAACAGAAAGTAGAGTGAGAAACCTGTACTCTCGTGTCTTGTGCTGTTGTAGGCATGTACCATAGCTTACATTTTGCGGCTCCATGACTGCTTGTATTGGACCTCCAGAGTACCCAGCATATCAAGCAACGTCCTGTTAAATCTCTCAGGAAGAGCATCACTGTCTGGGTGATGGAGCATGGTTCGACTTTTCTGAATTTTCAGCAGCTGGAGTTCTTGATTAACTTGCTCTCAAAGTCCATGCATTGGTCTGAATGCAATCTGTGGGGTAGACCATAATGGATGAAATACTTCTCCCAAAGCACTCGAGCAACAGTGACTGCTCTTTGATATTTAGTAGGGAAAGCTTGAGCGTAGTGAGTAAAGTGGTCGGTCACCACTAATACATTTCCAAACCCTCTTGAGTCATTATCAATGCAGAGAAAATCCATACAGACCAAATCCATGGAACCAGAACTCTGTAAGTGCTCCATTGGGTCAGCACAAGCTGGCAGGGCTTTCCTCTGTAGACATCTGAGACATCGCCTGCACAAACTGGTTACAGTATCTTGGGCCAATAGAATCGATCTTGCACAAGGCCATGTTTTCTCAAGTCTCAGGTGACCATGGTAATCATGTACCTGGTCTGAAGACCATCCTCCAGAAACAATAGGGGAGAACCAGTTGATGCCTTCCAGGATGATCATGATACAAAAACACAATAGAGAGTAGGCCTTTGTCTATTTCAAACTTCTCCCAATCTCTTAAGAATTGACCACACTCATTGGGTAAATATCTTTTCAACAGTGCAGGGTCTTTGGCATGTACTGCTTGGTATAGAGGTCCATAGCTGTAGCTAGCTTCTGTTGCGCCCGAGGCAAGCCCAGAAAATCGCGCCCCCCCCCCCCCCCCCCCGCAAAAAAAAGAAAAAAAAAAAAAAATATATATATATATATATATATATATATATATATATCTTTTTGTTTTGTTTCTTGTTTACTGGATTATTTTGAGAGACATTAAGGAAAATTGGCATAAAGAATGTAGAATAGAACTGTTTAATTTTTCAGCTACATGAGATTCAAGAAGGTATGTAACTTAACATGTGCACCTAACATGTGACAAAGAAGTATCAGAATCATAACAACTTATAAATAAAATAAACAGTGCACCTAAACCCATCAAAAACCCATCGCTGATTCATGGATTTCACACAGCACATTTTCTGCTGCACACTCAATATGTGGGGAAAGTACCCTCACACCAAAACTAAGCAACAATGGGTCATAAAGATTTATGAAGTCAGGGGTTTACTTATCTAAAACAAATAAAGTAATAACTAAATAATAAATAAAATAATAATAAATAATACTAATAATACTCCCGTTTGTTCCGTGCAAGAATCGGGATGCCCCGCAGCATGACACCCCCCAGTTTGCCCACTACAGCTCACCTTTCCACATTTCAACGGCACATGTGTGGGTTCAATGAGGGCCATTTGCTGTGACTGTGATGTAATTCGGCTGCTGGCTCTCATAGACTTTGATAGATCTAAATGACTGGGATGAGAGTGGGATGCCCCACTGTGTAATACCCCCCAGAAGCCCAGTTTCACTCACCTTGTCCCAGAGCCCTCGCTGCGTCTCTGCGCCGTGGACACATCCTGGCTCGCCTCTAGCCTGTGTGCGCACCTTCATCTGGCCTTTCTGAATGGGCAGTATGGGCATGCGACAGCTAGGACGTGAGGGGGGAATGCATACAGCGGCGCACTTAGCCGTCAGCGAAGCCGAGTGAAAGTGAGCACGCTCAGCCAATCAGCGCGCTTGTTCTGTTCTGCCGTTGGAGCATGGAAAGGTTGGAAAGTTGTAGTGGAAGAACTGAGGGGTTTCACACTCGGGATGCCCCAGCTAAAAAGCTAGCAGCTGACCCTGGAATCTTTAAGTTTCCAGACTGACCACTTGTGGGTTTTGTTACACTTTAAAGTGGACAAAAACCCAGGATTTTCACTATCCTGGATTTTGGTCCCTCCCCCAGGGCATCCCAATTCTGTGTACTATGTGAAACCTTCCCCCAGGTTCCCTGATCCTACGGCGCATGCACTGCCTCCCGTCCAATCAGCAGACACATCCCAGCTAACCTCTGAAACGGTGCATGCCTGCACCGGCCATTCACTATTCCTTGGCTCGGATACATGCCCTGCTAAAGGGATAGGTGAGTATACTGGTTGACTGGGGGGGGTTTCACACAGTGGGGCATCCTGATTTCGGATGCCCTGGGGGGAGGGAATCGATCGATTAGGGTTAGGGTTACCCCCTAACCCTAGGCCAGAAAGTACACCTAAACACCTTTAAAAACACACATACAATACACATCAATATAAAAGAAAATACTTTTATCTGTGCACAGAACTACCAGCACCATGCTAGAGGGATAGCGGGGATGAGGCTGCGGCCTGCACATGCGCCGTTAAACTGGGATGTAAGGTAGAGGGCGACCTGGGGGTTTCACACGGCGGGGCATCCCGAACACCCTTAAAAACACACAATACACATCAATATAAAAGAAAATACTTTTATTTTTGCACAGAAGTACCAGCACCAGCCAGGCATCCCATTTGCGACATTGGTGAGGGCAGTGCGCGGACCGCAGCCGCATCTCACGCTTCTGTCTAGCAGGGCGCGTGCCCACATTAGGCATTAGTGAATGGCTGGCGTGGGCGCGCTCCCTGTTAGAGGGAAGTGTGAGATGCGGCCGCCAGCGCACTCGGAGCCGCTATGGTTGTACGTCGCTTGCACGCGCATACCACAGCGGCTCCAAGCGCGCTGATTGGAAGAGTCGCGGGGGCTTGGAGGAGGACTTGGCTGCGTGGCCTGCGCCTGTGAGCATTGGCGGTGGCGCACACCCATGTTTTTAATGCCCGCATCGCAGGCTAACAATCCTGCAGGCATTAAAAACACAGGTGCGTGCAGCTGCCACTGTTCACAGGCGACCCAGAGGTTGGTGGTGGAGGCCCCCTGGCATACCTCCCAACTTTTCAGGATGGGGAAGAGGGAACCTGAACTGGCATGTGTAGCCACACCCATAGCCACGCCCACAGAAATCGGGAAGGCTGAGAAAAATGGACATAAACCTGAGATTTATATAAATCCTGGGTTTAGGTCTAATTTAAAATGAATCAAAATCCATGTAACTTGCCTCTAGAGTTCAAAAGATTATAGGGCTGGATTACAGCATGTCAAATGTGGGATGCCCTGCATTCAGCCGATACTCACCTGTAGCTCATTGTTGCAGCACGTGACAGCATGTGTGCTCTCTCCACCATTCAAGTCTTCCTAGCGTCATGCATGTGCAGACCAGGGTGTCGCTGTGGGATATCAAGTAAACCAGGGGGATATCCTGCTCTGTGAAACCCTGCAGGCAGGGAATTGACACAAAGGGAAGTCAACACAAAGCAGAGGGAGCAGGGGATGCCCCTGTGCACCCTTCCTCTGCTGAATGTGACTGTAGGAGTAGTGTGCTGCTTAGATGCACAGGGAAGGTGAGAGATTCTGACTGTGGACAAAATTGGAATGCCCCCAGGCATCATACTTCCAGTAGGGGATCTTTAGGGTTAAAACAGTACTAAACCTGGGATTTTGACTATCCGGACTTTTGTTCCTTGCCCTGGGGCCGGGGGCATCCTGATTTGGGAAGCCCCACTGTGTGAACCCTCACAGTTCGACCAGAAAACTCACCTTTCCCTGGTGCTTTGGCGCATGTGCGGGCTCTTGTACAATCACAGTGATTTACAATGCATATTAATCCTCAGCAATCGGGAGCAAAAGTGCAGAGATGCTGGCGCGCCCTCAGCCAGATCTGAGTGGCTGGGGCGGGAGTGTGCCTCATCACAGAGATGCAGCATACATGTTGCTGATGTAAACAGGGGAGTCAGGAAGTAGGTGAGTTCTGCAGCAACCCGGGGGGAGGTGGTTCACACATTAGAGTAAACAAATTGTTAAATTTGCTTCTTACCTTTTCCTCCGGGGTCATCACACGTCCTCAGCAGGTGGGCGGAGCCTAATGGCCCACTGTCATGTCCCACGTCGGCACTGCTTCCACAACCGGGGCGGGGCAAGCCGGGGCGAGGTGGCCAATCAAATGGCCCGGATGACGGAGACACTGAGATGCGCCGAAGAAGCTGATCACCGGTAGGGGGGAGGGGAGGGGTGGGTGTGTTAGAGGGATTGTGTTGTTTGTGGGCGGCGGTGGTGCGGGTGCGCAGCTGATCGGCGGCGGGGAGGGGGGGGCGGCGCAATAAAATGCACCGCGGGACCTAATAGTAAAAATCGTGGCAGTGCCCTGGTGCAGGCAAAGTGGTGGAGGCCCCTCAAGCCCTGCCCATAATCCGGGCCGGCCCTGACTGTGCGGCTGCGCCCCCTTCCATCAGAACTGTAGCTGCGCCCGAGGCCAGTGCCTCATTCGCCTCATGGCTGCTACGGCTCTGTAGAGGTCCAATTACCGGGTCAGCCTTCTGACTTCTGATCATCTGCTTTGGGGGTATGGAACAGTTCTCAAATGACCCCAGTGCAGCAAGATAGCAAACATGCCTGCACAGCCTCTGGTCCACCTTCCATGGAATCGATAAGTTGCATCTCAGAGAAATCCATTCGATCTTCAGTTACTGCAGTCATGGCTCATAGGGTTCCAACGCCAGGACCAGGGACTTCTTTCCATTCCGTCTCTTCAGTAACAGGAGTAAATCCTTGCCACCTAGACAGGGCCTCTGCTACAATGTTCTTTGAGCCTGGTTTGTACTTCAGGGTGAACTGATAACTGGATAAAGCTGCTAACCAGTGATGTCCTGTGGCATCTAGCTTAGCTGTAGTGAGAACATAGGTCAAGGGGTTGTTGTCTGTTCGTGCTTCAAAAGGAACCCCATACAGGTAATCATGCAGCTTATTAACAACAGCCCATTTGAGTGCTAGAAACTCCAACTTATGAACTGGATAGTTGTGTTCGCTGGGGACGAGGCTTTGTCTGATAAAAGCGACAGGTTGAAGGCTGATGGATATTCCTGGTGCAACACTTCACCCAATCCTTCAAAGCTTGCATCCAAACATATGGCTTCTGGGCATCAGCGTACGCTAGCACGGGTGCTTCTGTCACCTTCTTTTTCAACTGTGTAAAAGCCTCTTGACATGCAGCAGTCCAAATGTCCCCAAAGGGAATTTTGGAAGATTTCTTTTGCTTCTCTGAAGCACTTACATCACTCTTCATCGGGTCATGGAGAGGTTTGGCTATTCTGGAATAACCTACAAACCGACGATAGTATCCACAAAATCCAAGGAAAGAACGTAGTTCTGTGATATTCTGAGGTTGGAGCCAGTTTACCACCGCTTCAACTTTGGCTGGGTCGGTGACCACTCCTTCAGCAGAAATGATGTGACCTACATAGGTAATTGATGAACGGCAAAATTGGCACTTGTCAGCTGACAGCTTTAGCCCTTCTTCTCGCAGGCATTTAAGTACTTTCATGAGCCGTTCCTCATGCTCTTCTAAAGTAGCACCGAACACATTAATGTCATCAAGGTACACAAGACATTTCCGGGGAAACTAGATCGCCCAACATTGCTCCATTAGTCTTTGGAATGTTGTTGGGGCACCTCTGAAGCCTTGTGGCATGCGAGTGAACTGAAAGAAACCCAAGGGACATATAAAGGCTGTCATCTCCTGATCTTCAGGTGCCATGGGAACTTGGTAGTACCCAGATCACAGATCTAACACAGTGAACCAACAGTTTCCATTCAAAGCCTCCAGAGCCTCTTCAATCCTGGGCAAGGTATACTGATCAGGTATGGTTCTTCTATTCAGAGTTCAATAGTCTACATATAGACAGACCGATCCATACTTTTTCCTCACCAGCACAATGGGCGAAGCGTAGGGGTTCTTGCTGTCCACGATAATCCTTTGATTTTTCATCTGATGTCTTAATTCATCAAGGTCTTTTGGGGCTATCCGTCAGGGCCGCTCTCGAAACGTAGCATCAGTTAGACAGAAGGTGTGTTGAGTACTCTTGGCGCAGCTGACATCCATATCATCTGTGGAAAACACTTCAAGTATACTTGATAACTGGTGGGTCCGGTTCCAGGTCTCTGATAGATTTGGATCACTCAAATCGAACTTGAGAGTAGACTGATTTTTTTTAACTTCAGCTCGATACCCTTCAGCATAGGAGTTGACACCAAGCATAGGATATACATTGACTATGTTACCACTGTAGATAATTCCACTCAGGTCCTCCAATCCTTTCTTTCAGGAATCACAATCCAGCCCTTCTTGGTAATCATTTCTTCAGGGGTTTCTGTGAGGACATAACTACCATCTCCCATTAGTTCAGAGGCAATGTGGGAGGCCACTCTGAGGACAATGTGAAATACCACCCGCACCGATAACCAACAGAAAGTACATCAAAGAGCCCCTTAAGGTTGGGTGGCATGTCAGCTTCATCAGAAGGTATGACTCCATCTCCTTCAAGAAACTTCTGGAAAGCGTTGTACACTGCTTTACAATTTGTGGCCAAAATCACAGGGTGTCTGGGCAAACTAGAGCTGCAATCTCCATAGCAGGAACACCCTTGTCAGCAAACCCAGGAACAGTCACGATCACTTGCAAGCTCCCATCTACGAGTTCAGACCCCATAACTCCATCTGCCCAGTGGACTGAAGGGGTATGTTCCTCAGACTAAAATAAACAGTAGATTAAGGTAACCTGTTTTAAATAGAGCTAGGGTGGAATGACCATTAATAGTGACTTTAACAATAGATTTTGAACCTAAGAGAGGACCGCTTGATTTTGGCCTGAAGCGCCTCCTGCTGTGCCTGGGCTTCTGCACAGGAAAAGCCACACCTTGCACTGTTTCCTCACACTCCTCCTGACACTGTTGTTGAATGTCCTATCTGACCACACCTAGCACATCTCCTAGAGTTCCTCCCCCACCGTGAAATAGCTGGTTTCACACCTGATGGTTTGGGTCTATAGGATTCAGAAAGTTCACTTTGGTTGGAGGGGGTCCCCTCTTTATGATGAAAACTTTTACCTTTCTTTGTAAGACTGCACTGCACATCAGCTTCTTGTTTCTTCATTATATTCATTAACTCAGGAAGAGGAAGGACTTGGTTTAATAACAACAGCAAAACTTGTGCGAGAGGGTGATGGGGCAACAAACCTCTCACTACCTGACTGGATCTCATAGAGTCCACTGTAGAGGGGGATATAGCCTTATGATACACCAAACATGATAAAAGTAACTGCAATCTGGTAATGAAGGTGGAAACATCTTCTCCTTCCTTCTGACGGGACATTCGATAGTCAGCAACCATCTTCTCTAGATCATAGTATGGCTCAAAGTAATCAGACAGTACTTGTACATAGTCGGCTGCACTTGCTCCGTCATGAGTGTCCCGGAACAGCCGGATCAATTCTGCAGCTGGTGACCTCTGGGGTGAGCTGATACTTTGCAACTTGCCCTTCAGCCCTGGAGTTAGGTACAATGCCCACTGAGACCGTGGCAAATGATGGTGGCGGCAGATCTTCTCACTTCCACATAGCAGTTTGTGTCCATTACTGGGAACTTTGGGGCAGAACCCACAGTTAGAAATGCAGAGTCCACTGAAGGCAACAGGGTCAGGGGTGTTTAGTCAGATCTTAGCCATTTCCAGCTCGGTGGGAAGCTTCACACTCTGACTGGGCAGCTTCCCATTCTGCCTGATGCTGTGCAGCTTCCCGCTCTGCCTGCCACTGTGCTGCCTCCTGCTCTGCCTGGGCAACTTCCCACTCTGCCTGGAACTCCAGGAACTGTAAATAAGCATATGGATCGGTGGAACTTAACCTAGTCAGGACAGATTGGAGCTGGGGGTACCTGCCAGAAGCAGAGAGGCTAGGGCTGGGAGACCCAATGGGAGCAGGCACCACCCCAGTCCGATCCATTCGATCTGATTGTGTTGTGTGTGGCTTATATAGAGGTGAACACGATTTGTGTTCTGGTGGCAGCAGTTTATAGCCACGCATGTTGCCAATTGAACAATTGGGGTGACACGGGGGGGGGTATGATTGGCCGGTTTGATCAGATGAATGTTCAACCCATGCAATCGTCACAAATTGGTTGGCAGCTTGTTAGATCACCTTTTTATTTCTTTTAATTTAGCGCCTAAGTGTCGTGTTAAGTAAAGCTGTGTTGAAGGACTTTAATTAAAATAATCCGTTTTTTTTTGGTGCATAGTTCTGATGGCAAATAAGCAGATAGCAATTGTTGGCACATCTTTTTTTTTTCTGTCCCATTGTTTTGTTTTTGCTGACTGGGCTGGAGCAGTACAAGCAAATGAGCAAAGACGATTTGATCAATGAATGCCAGCGCAGACAGTTGCCTGTTTATGATCGAACCAAAGAACAACTTGTCCAATCACTCTATGAAGCTGATTTGGAGGCACCAACGCAGCCCATAACAGATAGACTTGCATGTTCTAGCACTGCTGATCCTCCCCAGACTAAGGTGGTGGTTGATGTGCCTGCTCCCATTGGGTCTCCCAGCCCTAGCCTCTCTGCTTCTGGCAGGGACCCCCAGCTCCAATCTCTCCTGACCCATTTAAGTTCCACCAATCCAAAGGCCTATTCATAGTTCCTGGAGTGCCAGGCAGAGCGGGAAGCTGCCCAGGTAGGGCGGGAGGCAGCACAGCGCCAGGCAGAGTGGGAAGCTGCACAGCATCAGGCAGAGCAGGAAGCTGCACAGCGTCAGGCAAACCGGGAAGATGCCCAGTCAGAGCATGAAGCTGCCCACCGTCGCAGGCACTCAGACAGACACTGCACACCAGACATCTGAGGCTCCAGCTGTGTCAGTGCTGGTGGGCACTCAGGGGGGTGTTGGTAGGGTGGCAGTAAAGTGTGAAGCTGCCCTGGAACAGGCTCTTCAGGCTGGAAGAGCAGTCACATGGATGGCGATATCCAAGAGTTTAACAATAGTGGGGGATAACCCCTAACTCGACTGTTCTCTTCAGTGCAGCAAAGTTTGCAGAGCAGGAGTCTAGGGTTGTCAAATCCCCAACACCGATGGTGTTTGGCCTGCCTTGAGCCCACTGACTCTGCATCTAGCAGGCCTCAATCCCTACTCCTGGTTGCCCCAGGGTAGTGGGCTGGTACTTGTAGTGCCACCTTGCAGCCAGTGCTGTAGACAGACAACCCAGGGAGGCAGTTCAGAAGCCTAGCTTCCCTGGGAAAGCAAGGTGACCAAGCACTTGGGCTGAATTGGGAGGGCCTAAGTCTAACCACAGACTTCCCAAATCATCCCAAAGCTGGTTCTGTGGCGAAGGGAACAATCCCTGGTTACTGGGATCTGCCGCGTGACACAGATCCAGGGCAGCCCCTACCAAAGCTGGTTGAGAGGCAAGAAGGATCAGGGGAGATGGGGCAAACTACGCCTTGGCCTAATGTGAGGGTTATTCTGGCCACTTACGGGCTCTTTCAACTTACTCGCCAACACGTGAGAAATATGGCTGCTTGTGTGCTGATCACAGGATTCCCTTTTCCAATGCCTGTGCCGAACTCTGGAAAGGATGGATTCCCTGGGAACGCGGACAGTCAAATACCGGTGTTGCCCAATAATTCAGTTGCAATGGCTAATGTCCCTGGGTCCCTATGCTTCTTCCCTGGTGAGGGTGTATTCCTTCCAGCCTTGAGCACAGCGCCCCAGATGCCAACATTAGGCCTGGAAGCCCCAGTGCTTAGTATAGCAATATCAATAGTGATAACCCCTCAAATGTGTCCTCTCGTACTCACTTCCTCCCCCCTCCCACCTAGTAATAAAACCACCCGGAAAAGCAAAATCACAAATAGATTCCAATTTGAGACAGCAAGGTTCCTCTTCTGCTTGTGTCACCCCTCCCTTGGAATGTGGTCCGTGTGGTATCATAGAGCAGAAATGAGATTGGAATACTCTGAGATCAGATAGGGGCATACCTACCCTGGTGAAGTGGCATCTGTCCACGCAACACGTCGGTATCGTGCCGCTGCTGGGGGACCTCAGGCTCATACTACTATGGTAATGTATATACATTCTTGATTTATATATTCCATTTGGTATAGCAGGACGCTATTATTTCTTGGTATAGCAGTACGTTTTACTTCTTTGTATTTGGCACTTTGCACTTTAGGCTCATTGTTGTTTGCATTATGGCACATGTTAAGGAGAACTCCTCCCAACTGTTGTAGCCCTTTAGTATATTTGTTTGATATTTTTGTCATTGGCACATTTTGCATGTCACTTTACACCTACACTTTAGCTTTTGTTTTTAGCTGTGTTTATATAAATACACTATATATGAAATATATCTTTCATTGATATTGATAATGATATTGAATTTAAAAACAATATATATATTTTTTTACCTGCTATCTATCATCATTTTACTGCCTTGTCTTAATTAATGTGTATTAGAGCCATTTTTTGGGGAACCCCACAGCTTGTCTTTTATGTTTTTTAGGTCTGTCTTTAATTGTTGTATGTCTTGTAAAGTCATTAAATTTGGAATAAATGTATTAAATACATTTTCGATAATATTGCCCCGGGTGTGCGGCCATTTCTTCATAGGGGTTCTTTTGGGGCATCTCTGGAGCCCCCAATAGAGTATATATAAATTGTGGGCTAGTTCCCCTATTATGGCCAGCACCCTCCTTTTTTCTTTAATTGACTTATACCTATTCTTGGGCTGTGCATATCCATATGTTTACTATTTGTATTGTAGTGACTTGTGTTCCAATACATGTGTGAACGTACTGTCTAATGTATTTATATCTGCAACTATTTAAAGGATATTTTTAATTAAAAAAAAAAAGAGGAACAAATCATATGCTCATTGAGTAGTGGAAGGGTAAGGAGGGTTTAATCAAGGTTGATAGGCAAATCCAGATAATATAATAAGCTCTGATCTTTCCCACGCTGACAAACCTCCTTCAAGCAGGTAGTTAGTGTTACTGATACTCTGCTGGTATTCAAGGAGCCTGCTTTGTAGGGAGGCCTCCGCAGAGAGGGAAATAACAACAGAACATCAGATGGTAACCCCTCTGCCTTGATTGAGGGAGACAACACCAACATGACACTCACTGGATCTAATCTTGGGCTTTCACGCAACAGGACCCCCCTCTCATTTGCACCGCAAACTGCCCTGCACACTCATCTCATCTACATCCCAAAGTACCCCCATATAATCATCTCATCTGCACCCCAACCTGCCCCATACACTCCTCTCATCGGAACCATCCCCCCCAAACACTCAACAGCACATGCAGGTCATTGTACGGTGCATGCATGAAGGTATGCGTGACATGCGCTCTACAGTGAGAGAGCCAACGCAGCGTGCACATGATGGCGAGGGAAGGGATGGAGGCTGGGAGGTACAAGGCAGCATGGGTGGCTAGGTAAGTATGCTGGTGCAAGTGTACATACAGGTGGTGTAGGTAGCTTGCGCCGGGCCCCCTGTTCTACAGGCCCCAGGGCTAGTGCCTGCACTGCCTCTATGGTATGTATGCCCCTGCCCCGAAACCCCTCATCTGCATGCCCAACCTTACAGGGTGTGTGACCCCTCTCATCTATATCACCAGATGGACTGATGCTGGGTTTCTAGCAGGCAGAAGAGCAGATTTGAGCTACACTAAAGTCCTAACCGCGCCAAGAATGACGTCGCCACCCCAAAGCAGCACATTGCGTCATGTGCCCGAGTTACATGATAATGCAACTCCCTTTCTGTCGGTGTGCCACAAGGTTCTGTCCTAGGCCCCCTACTTTTCTCAGTCTACACCCATGGCCTTGGCAAACTTATAACTTCACTAGGCTATCAATACCACTCCTATGCAGATGACACTCAGATATATCTCTCTGGCCCCAATCTCTCCTATCTCACCTCCCCAACTGCCTTGCAGCTATTTCTTCATTCATGTCATCTCGTTACCTCAAGCTAAATATGGACATGACAGAGCTGGTCATTTTCTCACCCTCTAACTCCCCTCCCCTTTCTAACAAGTCTATTTCTGTCAACAATTGCACAATAACATCAACTCTCCAAGCTCGGTGCCTGGGAGTCACTCTGGACTCTGCCCTCTCTTTCAAACCCCATATTCACTCCCTGGCCACCTCCTGTCGCCTCCAACTTAAAAACATCTCCCGCATCCGTCCTTTCCTCTCACCTGACACCACTAAAATGTTAGAGCATGCCCTGGTCATATCCTGACTGGATTACTGCAACATCCTTCTTTGTGGCTTACCAACAGACTGGCACCCCTCCAATCTATTCTGAACTCTGCTTCTCACCTCATCCATCTCTCCTCTCGCTTCTCCAGCTCTGCTCCTCTCTGCCAATCCCTACACTGGCTGCCAGTCCCACAGCGAATCCTGTTCAAAACTCTAACTCTCGCCTACAAAGCTCTCTCCAGCCAGGCCCCTCTCTACATCTCATCTCTAATCCAACAATATCAACCTAGAAGCAGTCTTTGCTCTGCTGCTGACCTTTTCCTGTCCTCCACCCTGGTCACCTACTCTCATGCTCGCCTCCAGGACTTCTCACGTGCAACTCCAATCTTCTGGAATGCCGCACCCAATCCGCCACTCCACAACCCTCAAAACCTTCAGAGGTGCCCTTAAAACTCACTTATTCAGACAAGCATATAATCTGGCCTAACCAATCTTCTAAAGGGCATACGCCACAAAGCTCAATACTGACTGTGATCCTTCCCCCTTGTCTTCACCCCTCTTCCTTTAGACTGTAAGCTCGCAAGGGCAGGGCTCTCTCCCCTATTGTATCTTGTAAAATCCGTTAAACTGCATTTGGAATAGTATATGTATCGTATGCTTCTAACCTGTCTGTAAATACTACTTTGTAAAGCGCTAGAGAAGATGATGGCGCTATGTAAACAAATTAATAGTGACATAACAGCAATGGGATACAGGATCAGCATACAACAATCGCGTGGAGGTTCAATCTCATTTAACAAATAAAACCGCCCAGCGCGCACGTGGGCATAGCCAAAAATTGTTTTAATATCGATACGACTTCCTGCCCAACAAATTCGAAAAGAGGACGTTGGCACTGAGTACACCGTATGCCACCCCCACACCGGCTCCACCAATCACCGCTTCATTATGGGGCGAGTGACACAATCATTTAACTTGAGAATAGCAATATATGCGGCGCAAAAAGTAATGTGACAGGAAGCCAAGAATACAAGTTACAAAATATTATTTACTGACAAATCTCTCTAAAATCACACTCTCCGAGCACCCAGAGGCATTCTGGGTAGCCTCATTTGAATACAAGCGTCACATAACAACCAGCGTGCGCTGCTATTGCCCTCTAGCAGATGAGCGAGAAAGTACAGACTCAGAAATGAACTGAACTCAATATCGCCCTCTAGAGGATAGACGGAAAAATACATCCTCTGTAATAATGAGCCTCCATAATATCTCCCTCATAGGCTTCTGAAGTACATAGTAAGCCAAAAAAAAAAAAAAAATACTTGGACAAAGTTGTGGTCAAACAGACCACACATTTATTATTACCGTTTATTTATAAATCGCTGTTGTATTATTACGTGGCGCCGTACAAGGTAGAAGTACAGGGGTAAGACAAGTAAATACTTATAATACAACAGTGATGACAATGCATATACAACACACAATATTATGCATGAGATGTTAATAAACACATATATGCAGGAATATATTATGTCCTTGCATAATTCCAGAGCCGGCTGCTATAATTTCTCTGGAGCATCCCAAATCAAAGATGCTCTTCTGTATGAAACCCCTCAGGAAGCCCCAAAAAACTCACCTCATCATGCTTCGATAAAAGACCAACAATGAAAGAAATGACTCTGGAAGCCCAACTCAGCCCTGGGGCTCCAGCCAAGTCCCACTTTAACGCTGACCACAGGTGTGGTGGTGGTGGGGCCCAGGGGCCTGCCGTGCATGCACTTCAGCTGCACACAATGCTCTCACTCTGCCCCCTCCTGCTGCCCATAATGATCTCACCATGCCCCCTTCCTGCTGCCCACCATACTCTCACTATTCCCCCCCCCGGCCCCCGATTGCCTGGCCATTCCCTTACTTTGCCCTTCCTGCTGCCCATCATACTCTCACCGTGCCTCCTCCAGCTGCACATCAAGCTCTCACTGTGCTCCCGAATGCTGCCCAACATGTTCTCAATGTTCCCCCTCCTCCATGCTTCCATGCTCTCTCACCGTGCCCCCTCCTGCTGCCAGGGGCGGGCTGGACATAGGGCATACTGGGCAAAATCCCGGTAGGCCGGCACCAGGAAAGGCCGCTGTTCCCCCGCTGCGGCCGCTCTCACACACGAGCACACAGACACACACATGCACACACACACTAACTTACCGCCACTTTCTGGTTGTTGCGCGGTGGGCGCCTATGGGCAACGTCCGTTGTTTTCATTGGATGCCGGCCATATGGGTCCCGCCCACCGACGCCGGTAAGCATGAGTGTGTGTGAGTGCGGTGGGGACAGCAGTGAGGCAAGACTGGCCGACCCTCTGCAGGGAACTAGTTTAAGTGTGTGGGAGGCTGAGGTGGGGGGTAACAGCAGCGGCAGGCAGGCAGGCATGAATCGGGTTCCCTGCCTGCCTGCTGTCTTATTATTGTGCAGTGTTGGCGGGAGGGAGTAGAATGAAGGATGCCCCCACCCACTGGCTGCACTGAGGGATGCCCACACCCACTGAGAGATGCCTCCACCAACTGGCTGCACTGAGGGATGCCCCACCCACTGGCTGCACTGAGCACTGAGAGATGCCCACACCCACTGAGGGATGCCCCCACCAACTGACTGCACTGAGAGATGCCCCCACTCACTGGCTGCACTGAGGGATGCCCACACCCACTGAGGGATGCCCCCACCCACTGGCTGCACTGAGGGATGCCCCCACCCATTGTCTGCACTGAGGGATGCCCCCACCCACTGGCTGCCATAAGGGATGCCCCCACTCACTGACTGTACTGAGGGATGCCCCCACCCACTGGCTGTACTGGGGGATGCCCCCTCTGGCTGTATTGAGGATACCCCCACTCACTGGCTGTATTGAGGGATGCCTCCACCCACTGGCTGTACTGAGGGATGCCCCAGTATCTGTACTGAGGGATTCCCCCAGTGGCTGTACTGAGGGATGCCCCCAGTGGCTGTACTGAGAGATGCCTCCAGTGGCTGTACTGAGGGATGCCCCCAGTGGCTGTCCTGAGGGATGCCCCCAGTGGCTGTACTGAGAGATGCCTCCAGTGGCTGTACTGAGGGATGCCCCCAGTGGCTGTACTGAGGGATGCCCCCAGTGGCTGTAATGGGAGATGCCGCAACATACCTCTGTGGGCTTCCCCTCACTCGCTGTAATGAGAGATGCTGCTCACTGCCTGTAATGGAGTGATCCTGCAGGCTGTCTGTAATGGGGGGATTTTAACACCCCATTTGGTTCAGAATCTTTTCTTTATTATTTTTCTCCTCTAAACCCTGGGTGCATGTTGTGGAACAAAAAATAGAGCAGCCTAGCAGAAGAGCTGCCTGGTACCCTGTTTTTTCTCTTACCACAGAGCAGTCTAATTCCAGGGGGAACTAGGCGATGGATTTCCACTGGCCCAGGTTCCTGCTGGAGAATGAGAAACTGATCAGGGTACTCAGGGGGGAATATGTGCTGGGAAGAGAGCAGCAGCGCTACTTCGAGACTGTCAATGAATGATGGGAGTACGTCAAGGTAAAGTTTCTACAGATTCTTCCAGACCCAAGGGAGACAACAGGTGAGTGAGAGGAAGGAGGAACTCAAGATGTGAGAGGAAGGAGGAACTCAAGATGTTGCAGCAAGAGCTGCACTGTATTCAGGACCTCCACCTCCAGGGCTGGAATACGAAAGCAGGACCTAGAAGAAACCAGAAGGAAATGAACAAGCCAGGCACATCGTCTTCCGTTCCATGGTGGATAACATGGAAAAAGATGAGAAACGTAGCTCTTTTTCAGGAAACTCCACTCCGGTCACACACCCCTGACAGAACTGCGAGATGAGTACCATCAGAAAGGGGAAGAAAGGCAGGATGAAAGTAGTCTCAGATTATCTCCAATCCCCGAAAACTATGGACAACTCCACTTTTCCAAAGAAAAAAGCCTCCAAAAAGGTACAGTTATAAATAATGATTAAATACAACTAAATACAACTTTATTAATTATGTTCCACAAAGTTAAAAAAAACATACACAGACATGATTAAAAGAACGCATCTATTGCCTTCCCACATGCTCTTGTTGGGGGTCACACAGCCAGAGACTCAATTTCATCCAGTATATATATTAGCTGCTCCTGTGTTTAGATCTAAATATTATTAAGTAAATAAATAATAATCTGTAGATTATTCCCGGGAGGTAATCTGTAGAAATTTCTGGTAGGTATCAAGGAACACAGTGACACACTGGGGCGTTTTATATGGACTTAAGTGAGGCGGAAATCCAGCACCTTATGTGCTGTTTTAAAGTGGACCAACACCCAGGATTTTGACTATCCTGGGTCTTGGTCCACTTCGGTGGGGCACCCCCGATCGGGGTGCCCCGCTGTGTGAAACCCCCCCGATCACCCGAAAAACTCACCTCTCCCCGCTCCCAGCGCCGACGGACAAGCGATTTGACAGCCGCGGACAAGCGGCTCCTCCGCTGCCGCCTCCATTCACAGACGGCCGGCGCGGGCGCGCGCATGTCTAGAGGGGCGCGAGGGAGGCGGTAAGGGGATTTGGGGTGGTTTCACCCCGCGGGACATCCCGATCTCGGATGTCCCGCGTGGAGGGAGGTGATCGGCCCGGGAATCTTATAGATTCCCGGGCCGATCACTGGAGGGTGATGGTCCACTTTAAGGACACTATATGGTGCGCCTCATCCTGAGACAGGAGTGGATGAAAATCAATAGGTGCCGCATGCTGATCCACAGCCTGCTGACAGACTATTCCTTGATGGACTTTGGTGCGGAAGATGAGAAAGACAATTGATTTGTTTTTTCAGTTGAGTTTTCTCCCTTCCCCCTCCCTCCCCTTCATGTGTCATGTCTTACAGCTTTGGGCCTGTGATTTCCTCTACCTATACCATCCTTTCACAGACCATTGTGTTATACATGTACCCATAAAATGATAGACTCATGAATGATGTGTGGTTCGGGACCTTTGTCCAGGACAGCGCATCACGCATCACCCACATTGTATATAAAAATAAATAGTTGCTGTATGTATGTTGGGGTGGACTCATGGATGATGTGCGGTCAGGGATCCTCAGTCCAGGGCAGCACATGAGGCATGGCCCGCTCAGTATATGAGTAGAGGCGGCGGCACGCAGGATGTACGGTTCAAGCCCTTAGCATAGCACAAATACACAGAACAGCCCAAATGTAATTTATTGAACGCATTGAAGTCTATTTGTATTGTAGTGATTTATGTGCTGCAATACATTGTGTGAACATACTGTCTAATGTATTTATATGTGCAACTATAAATATAAAGAATATTTTTTCAATAAAACAGCAGCAAATCAAGCGCTCAAGGAGTAGTGGAAAGGTGAGGAGGGATTAATCAAGATTGATAGGCAAATCCAGATAATATAATAAGCTCTGATCGCTCCCACGCTGATAAACCTCCTCCAAGCAGGTAGTTAGTGCTACAGATATTCTGCTGGTATTTAAACCGGACCTTCACCGTGATTTATTGAAAAGCCCAAACCCTTAAAAAATGATTCCCCAGCATCTAAAGTTAATATATTTAAAGTTTTTAGTCACTAACTAATTATTCTTTCTCCCACTGAGCTGCAAATCTGTTCAGGACTTTAGGATACGGGCGCCGCCATCTTGACTCAGAAGCATCACACTTACTGAGGAGAGTGGGATAAAGTGCAGGGGGTGGGGTTATAGCTGTGCTTTGCTCAGACAGAGCAGAGCTGGGGTCAGGAAAAAGTCAGCAGTCCCAAAATGCAGAGCAGCAGTCAGAGGACACTTCCTGTCTGCAGGCTGCCTGAGCCACCATCTTGGATGTTTAAAGGCTTGTAACATGCAGTAGATGCAGGTAGGATGTGAGCAATCTGTATGTACAGGGTGTGGGAAACATATAATATAGACTCTTATTCAGAGTGAAGGACCTCTTTAAAGTGGACCAACACCCAGGATTTTGACTATCCTGGGTTTTGGTCCACTTCGGCGGGGCACCCCAATGGGGGGTGCCCCGCTGTGTGAAACCCCCCCAGAAACCCCAAAAACTCACCTCTCAACGCTCCCACGTGAACGCCGCAGCCAATCCCCGCCAACGTCCAGGCGGGGATCAGGAACGTCCAAGCCGCTTCCGCCGCCGCCGCCTCCCGCGCGTCACTCTCGGCACGCGCGCGCCCCTGCCGGCCATTCACAGAGGGCCGGCGCAGGCGCGCGCACGTCTGGAGGGGCGCGCGGGAGGCGGCGGCGGCGGAAGCGGCGGCGGATCAGGTAAGATGTTTTTGGGGTTTCTGGGGGGTTTCACCCCGCGGGACATCCCGATCTCGGATGTCCCGCGGGGTGGGAGGTGATCGGCCCGGGAATCTTATAGATTTCCGGGCCGATCACCCCTGGGTGTTGGCCCTCTTTAAGGAGCCTGCTTTGTAGGGAGGCCTCCGTAGAGAGGGAAATAAATAAACAGAACATCATATGGTAACCCCTCTTCCTTCATTGAGGGAGACGACACCAACATGACAACAGGGACCCACTCACTGGATCAAAGTTTTACACAACTGCATCCCCCTCTTATGTGCACCCCCACACACTCCTCTCATCTGCACCCCGAAACCTGCCACAAACACACCTCTCATCTGATCCCAAATTGCTCCTACAGATCTGACCCCCTACCTGACCCACACACTCCTCTCATCAGCACTGGCCTCACTTTTCTGTCCAGGAAGGCGGGAGAGCTAGGCTAGAGCAAGGGTGGCAGGGAAAGTGCACATCAGCCATGGAAGCGACAGCACATGCATGAAGGCAACTCGTCAGTGAGAGAGCCAAGGGAGCGAGCACAGTGTGACGAGGAGGGGATGGAGGCTGGGAGGAACAAGGCAGCATGGGTGGCTAGGTAAGTATGCTGGGGCAAGTGTCAACTTACAAGGTGTAAGTTTATATCATCTATATCACGTGTTTGGACTGACACTGGGTTTCTGGCAGGCAGAAGAGCAGAGATTGGAGTTAGATTAAGAACCAACTCCACGAAACATCATTACCAAGGTCCTAACCCCACCAGGAATGACATCATCAACACAAAGCAGCACATTGCGTCATGTGCCTGAGTTATGTGATAATAGCGGCAACACAGCAATGGGTTACATGATCAGTTTACAACACTGAAATCATTTCTCTTATTCACCAATCAGAAGCGCCCAGCGCGCACGTGGGCATAACCAAAAATTGTGCCTCGTCTTATAAAAGACGACAAGTGATCCGGAAGATAGCACAGGAAGATTAACGTGCAAATTTAACATGCCTTCCCCCTGGCTCCACTGGTCCCCTGTTCATCATGGGGCGAGTGCCACAGCAATTTGCCTTAAGAAGAGCAACATACGCGGCGCAGTGATGTGATGGGACATGAAGCCTAGAATACAAGTTGCAGATTAATATTTACTGACACATCTCTCCAAAATCATACTCTCCGAGCACCCAGAGGCATTCTGGGTAGCTTCATTTGAATACTAGCGTCACATAACAACCAGCGTGCGCTGCTATTGCCCTCTAGCGGACGAGCGAGAAAGTACAGCCTCAGAAATGAACTGAACTCAATATCGCCCTCTAGAGGATAGAAGAAATACAGCCTCTGTAATAATGAGCCTTCACAATATTTACGCCACAGGGTTGTCAAATACACAGTAAACAAAATTAATACTTGCACAAAGTCGTGGTCCAACAGGCGCATGTGGTGTGACCACACCAGGGCCCAGAAGGTCTGAGGGGCCAGCATTGTTACTCCTCCACCTTATTTATTATTATTGTTTATTTATAAAGCGCTGTTGTATTCTGTGGCGCTGTACAAGGTAGAAGTACAGGGGTAATACAAGTAAATACTTATAATACAACAATGATGACAATGCTTATAAAACACACAATATTATGTATCAGATATTGCAACAAGTAAAGAAACACATATATGCAGGAATATATTAGGAGAGAGCGCCCTGTCCTTGCATAATAATTCCAGGGCCGGCTGCTAGATTTTCTCTGGGGCATCGCAAATCAGCATGCTCCTCTGTGAGGCCCCTTTAGGCATGGCAAGTGGCGGGGGCCCAGGGGGCTGCCATGCATGCACTTCAGCTACCCACCATGCTTTCACCCTGCCCCCTCCTGCTGCCCACCATGCTCTCACTGTGCCCCCTTCCTGCTGCCCACCATACTCTCACTGTGCCCCCCTCCTGCTGCCCACCATACTCTCACCATGCCCCTTCCTGCTGCCCACCATGCTCTCACTGTGCCCCTCCTGCTGCCCACCATGCTCTCACCGTGCCCCCTCCTGCTGCCCACCATGCTTTCACTGTGCCCCCTCCTGCTGCCCACCATGCTCTCACTGTGCCCCCTTCCTGCTGCCCACCATACTCTCACCGTGCCCCCTTCCTGCTGCCCATCATGTTCTCACTGTGCCCCCTCCTGCTGCCCACCATGCTCTTACCATGCCCCCTTCCTGCTGCCCACCATGATCTCACTGTGCCCCCTCCTGCTGCCCACCATGCTCTCACTGTGCCCCCTTCCTGCTGCCCACAATACTCTCACCGTGCCCCCTTCCTGCTGCCCACCATGCTCTCACTGTGCCCCCTCCTGCTGCCCACCATGCTCTCACTGTGCCCCCTCCTGCTGCCCACCATGCTCTCACTGTGCCCCCTTCCTGCTGCCCACCATGCTCTCACTGTGCCCCCTCCTGCTGCCCACCATGCTCTCACTGTGCCCCCTTCCTGCTGCCCACCATACTCTCACCGTGCCCCCTTCCTGCTGCCCATCATGTTCTCACTGTGCCCCCTCCTGCTGCCCACCATGCTCTTACCATGCCCCCTTCCTGCTGCCCACCATGATCTCACTGTGCCCCCTCCTGCTGCCCACCATGCTCTCACTGTGCCCCCTTCCTGCTGCCCACCATACTCTCACCGTGCCCCCTTCCTGCTGCCCACCATGCTCTCACTGTGCCCCCTCCTGCTGCCCACCATGCTCTCACTGTGCCCCCTCCTGCTGCCCACCATGCTCTCACTGTGCCCCCTCCTGCTGCCCACCATGCTCTCACTGTGCCCCCTTCCTGCTGCCCACCATGCTCTCACTGTGCCCCCTTCCTGCTGCCCACCATGCTCTCACTGTGCCCCCTCCTGCTGCTCACCATGCTCTCACTGTGCCCCCTCCTGCTGCCCACCATGCTCTTTCACCATGTCCCATCCTGCTGCCCTCCATGCTCTCACTATGCCCCCTGCAGCTGCCCACAATGCTCTCAGCATGCCCCTTCCTGCTGCCCACCATGCTCTCACCTTGCCCCCTTGCTGCTGTCTACTATACTCTCTCACTGTGCCCCCTCCTGCTGCTCACCATGCTCTCACTGTGCCCCCTCCTGCTGCCCACCATGCTCTCACTGTGCCTCCTTCCTGCTGCCCACCATGCTCTCACTGTGCCCCCTTCCTGCTGCCCACCATGCTCTCACTGTGCCACATCCTGCTGCTCACCATGCTCTCACTGTGCCTCCTCCTGCTGCCCACCATGCTCTCACTGTGCCCCCTTCCTGCTGCCCACCATGCTCTCACTGTGCCCCCTTCCTGCTGCCCACCACACTCTCACTGTGCCCCCTCCTGCTGCTCACCATGCTCTCACTGTGCCCCCTCCTGCTGCCCACCATGCTCTCACTGTGCCCCCTTCCTGCTGCCCACCATGCTCTCACTGTGCCCCCTTCCTGCTGCCCACCATGCTCTCACTGTGCCACATCCTGCTGCCCTCCATGCTCTCACTGTGCCCCCTTCCTGCTGCCCACCATGTTCTCACTGTGCCCCCTTCCTGCTGCCCACCATGCTCTCACTGTGCCCCCTTCCTGCTGCCCACCATGCCCTCACTGTGCCCCCTTCCTGCTGCCCACCATGTTCTCACTGTGCCCCCTTCCTGCTGCCCACCATGTCCCATCCTGCTGCCCTCCATGCTCTCACTATGCCCCCTGCAGCTGCCCACAATGCTCTCAGCATGCCCCTTTCCTGCTGCCCACCATGCTCTCACCTTGCCCCCTTGCTGCTGTCTACTATACTCTCTCACTGTGCCCCTCCTGCTGCCCACCATGCTCTCACTGTGCCCCCTTCTGCTGCCCACCATGCTCTCACTGTGCCCCCTTCCTGCTGCCCACCATGCTCTCACTGTGCCCCCTCCTGCTGCTCACCATGCTCTCACTGTGCCCCCTCCTGCTGCCCACCATGCTCTCACTGTGCCCCCTTCCTGCTGCCCACAATGCTCTCTCACCATACCCCCTGCTGCTGCCCACCATGCTCTTTCACCATGTCCCATCCTGCTGCCCTCCATGCTCTCACTATGCCCCCTGCAGCTGCCCACAATGCTCTCACCATGCCCCCTCCTGCTGCCCACCATGCTCTCACCTTGCCCCCTTGCTGCTGTCTACTATACTCTCTCACTGTGCCCCTCCTGCTGCCCACCATGCTCTGACAAAGCCCCCTCCTGCTGTCCACCATGTTCTCACTGTGCCCCCTTCCTGCTGCCCACAATGCTCTCTCACCATGCCCCTTCCTGCTGCCCACCATGCTCTTTCACCATGTCCCATCCTGCTGCCCTCCATGCTCTCACTATGCCCCCTGCAGCTGCCCACAATGCTCTCACCATGCCCCTTCCTGTTGCCCACCATGCTCTCACCTTGCCCCCTTGCTGCTGTCTACTATACTCTCTCCTCATGCCCCCTCCTGTTGCCGATCATCCTCTGATCGTACCCCTTCCTACTGCCCAACATGCTCTCTCATCTTGACCCTTGCTGTTGTCCACCATGCTCTTTCACCATGCCCCATCCTGCTGCCCACCATACTCTCACCGTGCCTTTCTGTCTGCCCATCATGCTCTCACTGTGCCCCCTCCAGCTGCCCACCATGCGCTCACCTTGCCATCTCCACCTGCCAACAATGCCCCCTTCCTGCTGCCCACCATACACCCTTCTTGCATTCCACTATGCTTTCTTCCCACTGTGACCACTTATTGTTGCCCACCATATTCTCTCCTTTTTTTCACTCTCTATCCCCCCCACCCCGGCTGAACTGTGTTGTACTGAGCAGTGTGGCTTTGCTCTGCAGTAGCATCTGCATGCAGTGTGTTCCTGACACTCCTGATGGGATGCACACAGGAACAATCAGGGGTGTAGCTGCAGAGAAATGGCCATTTGATCACCATTGGATACTGGACTTATGTCCGGTGATTATGTGGTTCAGGCTTCGTAACATACCTAACTGGGATGCCTCCAGAACACATTCAAACCAAAAGTCTTATTTTGAATTTAGGTCTGCTTTAAAGACAGCTCTCTGGGTTTTGCTCCTCATCCATCCACTGTGTGAACCTCCAGGATCAAATAGAATTCTTGTTTTGTTAGCCTATTTTTACTTTGCTAGCATAGTCTGTGTCATGCATATTAATGAGCGTCTTAGAACACTGAAAGGTCTGATGCACCACAAAGAAGGAGACCACCGGCTCTGGAGTCTTATAGTCTCTAGTCTTATAGAAACTTAAAGATTCTAGGACTGTGGTTGCTTCTTAAAGGGCCACTCCAGCCTAGGTTCACTGTGCCCCCCCGTCCAGCCTGCCAACCTTCCCTATTGCTGAAGCAGCTGCCTGGAACGCAAGGCACCTGTGCTGTATATTGTGGAGGCTGCTTGGTGACAGGGAATACGATCTGGATGGCTCAGGGGACTCAATCTGACATTCTGGAAAGTGTGTGAGTGCCAGACTACCACCGATCAGCTGCAGATGACGAGAATGCACAGGTTCTAGTCCAATCAGAGCCATTTTCTATGCCTGTGTCATTTGGCAAATGGCTCTGCCCTTCTGCAGTGAAAAGCACAAGTGGCCGCATCCCCAGCAGTCTGAATGGCTGGGGCGGGGGGAAAGCACACAGCCCAAAGATATTGGAGATGTGTCCGCTTCCACAACTGATCAGTGCTACATTAAAGTGGACCAAAACTCAGCTGGATCCATTCCCTCCCCGCGGGGCATCCAAAATCGGGATGCCCCGCTTTGTAGACCCCCCCCCCCAGGTCGCCTGCTACACTTACCTTAATCCCACACTTATGCCGCTGCAGGTGAGTGAGAGGAAGGATGAACTCAAGATGCAGGACCTCCACCTCCAGGGCTGGAATACGAAAGCAGGACCTAGAAAAAACCAACAAGAAGGAAATGAACAAGCCAGGGACATCGTCTTCCGTTTCAAGGTGGATAATACGGAAAAAGATGTGAAATGTAACTCTTTTTCAGGAAACACACACCCTTGACAGAACTGCTAGACAAGTACCATCAGAAAGGAGAAGAAAGGCAGGATGAATGTAGTCTCAGACTACTACACCAGACTCCAATCCCCGAAAACTATGGACGAGTTGGCCAAGAAATTCCTGGTAGGTATCAAGGAACACAGTAACCCACTGTGGCGTTTTATATGGACAATTCAATGGCACCTTCAGTGAGGAGGAAATCCAGCACCTTATGTGCTGTTTTAAGGACACTATATGGTGCACCTCATCCTGAGACTGGAGGGAACAAAAAGCAATGGCTGCCGCAGGCTGATCCACAGCCTGCTTACAGACTATTCCTTGATGGACTTTGGTGCGGAAGACGAGAAAGACGATTGATTTGTTTTTTCAGTTGATTTTCTCCATTCCCCCTCCCTCCCCTTCATGTGTCGTATTTTAAATAAAACTTTGGGACTGTGATTTCCCCTGCCTATACCATCCTTTCCCACACCCCCCTCACAGACCGCTGTGGTATGCACGTACACATGAAATGGTGGACTCATGAATAATGTGCAGTTTTTTTATATTGAAAAATATACTTTATTTATAAATAAATAAATATAAATTTACAGTTACATTCATACTTTGTATCACTTCGCAGTACAAAAAATATATACTACAATGCAAATACATTTCATGCAATTCACAATTCACTTTACGTCGCATTCTTTCAACAGTAGGTGGGCGATGCCTGATGATCAGTCCTGAGCAATGGTCTTGATAATCTGAATAATGTGCAGTTAGGGACCTTTGCCCAGGACCGCCCACATCGTATATGCAAATAAATAGTTGCTGTATGTATATTGGGGTGGGCATGACCCACTCAGTATATGAGTAGAGGCGGTGGCACGCAGGATGTGCGGTTCAAGACCCTTAGCCAAGCGCCACACATCAGACGGTCTGCTGCCAAACACAAATGTAGACGACACCAACATGACAGCAGGGGCCCACTCACTGGATCTAATTTTGGAGTTTCACATAACTGCACCCCCCTCTGATTTGCACCCCAAACTGCCCCACACATTCATCTGCATCCCCAAACTGCCCCACACACTCATCTGCATCCCCAAACTGCCCCACACACTCATCTGCATCCCCAAACCGCCCCACACACTCATCTGCATCCCCAAACTGCCCCACACACTCATCTGCATCCCCAAACTGCCCCACACACTCATCTGTACCCCAAACCGCCCCACACACTCATCTGCATCCCCAAACTGCCCCACACACTCATCTGCATCCCCAAACTGCCCCACACACTCATCTGTATCCCCAAACTGCCCCACACACTCATCTGCATCCCCAAACTGCCCCACACACTCATCTGTACCCCAAACCGCCCCACACACTCATCTGCATCCCCAAACTGCCCCACACACTCATCTGTATCCCCAAACTGCCCCACACACTCATCTGTACCCCAAACCGCCCCACACACTCATCTGCATCCCCAAACTGCCCCACACACTCATCTGCATCCCCAAACTGCCCCACACACTCATCTGTACCCCAAACCGCCCCACACACTCATCTGCATCCCCAAACTGCCCCACACACTCATCTGCATCCCCAAACTGCCCCACACACTCATCTGTATCCCCAAACTGCCCCACACACTCATCTGTATCCCCAAACTGCCCCACACACTCATCTGTATCCCCAAACTGCCCCACACACTCATCTGCATCCCCAAACTGCCCCACACACTCATCTGCATCCCCAAACTGCCCCACAGACTCATCTGCATCCCCAAACTGCCCCACACACTCATCTGCATCCCCAAACTGCCCCACACACTCATCTGCATCCCCAAACCGCCCCACACACTCATCTGCATCCCCAAACTGCCCCACACACTCATCTGCATCCCCAAACTGCCCCACACACTCATCTGCATCCCCAAACTGCCCCACACACTCATCTGGAGATGTGTCCGCTTCCACAACTGATCAGTGCTACATTAAAGTGGACCAAAACTCAGCTGGATCCATTCCCTCCCCGCGGGGCATCCAAAATCGGGATGCCCCGCTTTGTAGACCCCCCCCCCCAGGTCGCCTGCTACACTTACCTTAATCCCACACTTATGCCGCTGCAGGTGAGTGAGAGGAAGGATGAACTCAAGATGCAGGACCTCCACCTCCAGGGCTGGAATACGAAAGCAGGACCTAGAAAAAACCAACAAGAAGGAAATGAACAAGCCAGGGACATCGTCTTCCGTTTCAAGGTGGATAATACGGAAAAAGATGTGAAATGTAACTCTTTTTCAGGAAACACACACCCTTGACAGAACTGCTAGACAAGTACCATCAGAAAGGAGAAGAAAGGCAGGATGAATGTAGTCTCAGACTACTACACCAGACTCCAATCCCCGAAAACTATGGACGAGTTGGCCAAGAAATTCCTGGTAGGTATCAAGGAACACAGTAACCCACTGTGGCGTTTTATATGGACAATTCAATGGCACCTTCAGTGAGGAGGAAATCCAGCACCTTATGTGCTGTTTTAAGGACACTATATGGTGCACCTCATCCTGAGACTGGAGGGAACAAAAAGCAATGGCTGCCGCAGGCTGATCCACAGCCTGCTTACAGACTATTCCTTGATGGACTTTGGTGCGGAAGACGAGAAAGACGATTGATTTGTTTTTTCAGTTGATTTTCTCCATTCCCCCTCCCTCCCCTTCATGTGTCGTATTTTAAATAAAACTTTGGGCCTGTGATTTCCCCTGCCTATACCATCCTTTCCCACACCCCCCCTCACAGACCGCTGTGGTATGCACGTACACATGAAATGGTGGACTCATGAATAATGTGCAGTTTTTTTATATTGAAAAATATACTTTATTTATAAATAAATAAATATAAATTTACAGTTACATTCACACTTTGTATCACGTCGCAGTACAAAAAATATATACTACAATGCAAATACATTTCATGCAATTCACAATTCACTTTACGTCGCATTCTTTCAACAGTAGGTGGGCGATGCCTGATGATCAGTCCTGAGCAATGGTCTTGATAATCTGAATAATGTGCAGTTAGGGACCTTTGCCCAGGACCGCCCACATTGTATATGCAAATAAATAGTTGCTGTATGTATATTGGGGTGGGCATGACCCACTCAGTATATGAGTAGAGGCGGTGGCACGCAGGATGTGTGGTTCAAGACCCTTAGCCAAGCGCCACACATCAGACGGTCTGCTGCCAAACACAAATGTAGACGACACCAACATGACAGCAGGGGCCCACTCACTGGATCTAATTTTGGAGTTTCACATAACTGCACCCCCCTCTGATTTGCACCCCAAACTGCCCCACACATTCATCTGCATCCCCAAATCGCCCCACACACTTATCTGCATCCCCAAACTGCCCCACACACTCATCTGCATCCCCAAACTGCCCCACACACTCATCTGCATCCCCAAACTGCCCCACACACTCATCTGCATCCCCAAACTGCCCCACACACTCATCTGCATCCCCAAACTGCCCCACACACTCATCTGCATCCCCAAACTGCCCCACACACTCATCTGCATCCCCAAACCGCCCCACACACTCATCTGCATCCCCAAACTGCCCCACACGCTCATCTGCATCCCCAAACTGCCCCACACACTCATCTGCATCCCCAAACCGCCCCACACACTCATCTGCATCCCCAAACTGCCCCACACACTCATCTGCATCCCCAAACCGCCCCACACACTCATCTGCATCCCCAAACTGCCCCACACACTCATCTGTATCCCCAAACTGCCCCACACACTCATCTGTATCCCCAAACTGCCCCACACACTCATCTGCATCCCCAAACCGCCCCACACACTCATCTGCATCCCCAAACCGCCCCACACACTCATCTGTATCCCCAAACCGTCCCACACACTCATCTGTATCCCCAAACTGCCCCACACACTCATCTGCATCCCCAAACTGCCCCACACACTCATCTGCATCCCCAAACCGCCCCACACACTCATCTGCATCCCCAAACTGCCCCACACACTCATCTGCATCCCCAAACTGCCCCACACACTCATCTGCATCCCCAAACTGCCCCACACACTCATCTGCACCCCAAACCGCCCCACACACTCATCTGCATCCCCAAACTGCCCCACACACTCATCTGCATCCCCAAACCGCCCCACACACTCATCTGCATCCCCAAACTGCCCCACACACTCATCTGCATCCCCAAACTGCCCCACACACTCATCTGCATCCCCAAACCGCCCCACACACTCATCTGCATCCCCAAACCGCCCCACACACTCATCTGCATCCCCAAACTGCCCCACACCCTCATCTGCATCCCCAAACTGCCCCACACACTCATCTGCATCCCCAAACTGCCCCACACACTCATCTGCATCCCCAAACCGCCCCACACACTCATCTGCATCCCCAAACCGCCCCACACACTCATCTGCATCCCCAAACTGCCCCACACACTCATCTGCATCCCCAAACTGCCCCACACCCTCATCTGCATCCCCAAACTGCCCCACACACTCATCTGCATCCCCAAACCGCCCCACACACTCATCTGCATCCCCAAACTGCCCCACACACTCATCTGCATCCCCAAACTGCCCCACACACTCATCTGCATCCCCAAACTGCCCCACACCTTCATCTGCATCCCCAAACCGCCCCACACCCTCATCTGCATCCCCAAACTGCCCCACACACTCATCTGCATCCCCAAACCGCCCCACACACTCATCTGCATCCCCAAACTGCCCCACACACTCATCTGCATCCCCAAACCGCCCCACACACTCATCTGCATCCCCAAACCGCCCCACACACTCATCTGCATCCCCAAACCGCCCCACACACTCATCTGCATCCCCAAACTGCCCCACACACTCATCTGCATCCCCAAACCGCCCCACACACTCATCTGCATCCCCAAACTGCCCCACACACTCATCTGCATCCCCAAACTGCCCCACACACTCATCTGCATCCCCAAACTGCCCCACACACTCATCTGCATCCCCAAACTGCCCCACACACTCATCTGCATCCTCAAACTGCCCCACACCCTCATCTGCATCCCCAAACCGCCCCACACACTCATCTGCATCCCCAAACCGCCCCACACACTCATCTGCATCCCCAAACTGCCCCACACACTCATCTGCATCCCCAAACCGCCCCACACACTCATCTGCATCCCCAAACTGCCCCACACACTCATCTGCATCCCCAAACTGCCCCACACACTCATCTGCATCCCCAAACTGCCCCACACACTCATCTGCATCCCCAAACTGCCCCACACACTCATCTGCATCCCCAAACTGCCCCACACACTCATCTGCATCCCCAAACTGCCCCACACACTCATCTGTATCCCCAAACCGCCACACACACTCATCTGCATCCCCAAACTGCCCCACACACTCATCTGCATCCCCAAACTGCCCCACACACTCATCTGCATCCCCAAACTGCCCCACACACTCATCTGCATCCCCAAACTGCCCCACACACTTATCTGCATCCCCAAACCGCCCCACACACTCATCTGCATCCCCAAACTGCCCCACACACTCATCTGCATCCCCAAACCGTCCCACACACTCATCTGCATCCCCAAACTGCCCCACACACTCATCTGCATCCCCAAACTGCCCCACACACTCATCTGCATCCCCAAACTGCCCCACACACTCATCTGCATCCCCAAACTGCCCCACACACTCATCTGCATCCCCAAACCGTCCCACACACTCATCTGCATCCCCAAACTGCCCCACACACTCATCTGCATCCCCAAACTGCCCCACACACTCATCTGCATCCCCAAACTGCCCCACACACTCATCTGCATCCCCAAACTGCCCCACACACTCATCTGCATCCCCAAACCGCCCCACACACTTATCTGCATCCCCAAACCGCCCCACACACTCATCTGCATCCCCAAACTGCCCCACACATTCATCTGCATCCCCAAACTGCCCCACACATTCATCTGCATCCCCAAACTGCCCCACACATTCATCTGCATCCCCAAACTGCCCCACACACTCATCTGTATCCCCAAACCGCCCCACACACTCATCTGTATCCCCAAACTGCCCCACACACTCATCTGCATCCCCAAACTGCCCCACACACTCATCTGCATCCCCAAACTGCCCCACACACTCATCTGCATCCCCAAACTGCCCCACACACTCATCTGCATCCCCAAACTGCCCCACACACTCATCTGCATCCCCAAACTGCCCCACACACTCATCTGCATCCCCAAACTGCCCCACACACTCATCTGCATCCCCAAACTGCCCCACACACTCATCTGCATCCCCAAACCGCCCCACAAACTCATATGCATCCCCAAACCGTCCCACACACTCATCTGCATCCCTAAACTGCCCCACACACTCATCTGCATCCCCAAACTGCCCCACACACTCATCTGCATCCCCAAACAGCCCCACACACTAATCTGCATCCCCAAACTGCCCCACACACTCATCTGCATCCCCAAACTGCCCCACACACTCATCTGCATCCCCAAACCGCCCCACACACTCATCTGCATCCCCAAACTGCCCCACACACTCATCTGCATCCCCAAACTGCCCCACACACTCATCTGCATCCCCAAACCGCCCCACACACTCATCTGCATCCCCAAACTGCCCCACACCCTCATCTGCATCCCCAAACTGCCCCACACACTCATCTGCATCCCCAAACTGCCCCACACGCTCATCTGCATCCCCAAACTGCCCCACACACTCATCTGCATCCCCAAACCGCCCCACACACTCATCTGCATCCCCAAACCGCCCCACACACTCATCTGCATCCCCAAACCGCCCCACACACTCATCTGCATCCCCAAACAGCCCCACACACTCATCTGCATCCCCAAACTGCCCCACACACTCATCTGCATCCCCAAACTGCCCCACACACTCATCTGCATCCCCAAACTGCCCCACACACTCATCTGCATCCCCAAACCGCCCCACACACTTATCTCATCTGCACCCCAACCTGCCACAAACACACCTCTCATCTGACCCCATCCCATTCACACCACTTATCTGATCGCACATTGCTCCTACAGATCAGAACCCCTAGCTGCCCCACACACTCCTCTCATCTGCACCCCAAACTGCTCTCCCCAAACACGCTTCAAACCAGGAAGGTGGGAGAGCTAGGCAGCATATATACAGGGAGGCAGGGAAAGTGCACATCGGCCATGGACAGCACATGCAGGCGCATGCATGAAGGTATGCCAAGGCAGTGTGCACAGGATGGCAAGGGAGGGGGAGGAGCCTGGGAGGAACAAGGCAGCCTGGGTGGCTATGTAAGTATGCTTGTACAAGTGTACATACTGCAGAGGTGGTGTAGGTAGTTTGCGCTGGGCCCCCTGTTCTACAGGCCTGGAGGCCGATGCCTGCACTGCCTCTATGGTATGTATGTATGCCCCTGCCCCAATCCCCCGCATCTGCATGCCCAACCTTCTTCAGAGTAGATATTGGAGCTACATTGAGGACCAAGTCCATGAAACATCATTACCAAAGTCTTAAACACGAAATGACATGACATCATCAGCCCGAAGAAGCACACTGCGTCAAGTGCCAAAATGACCCGATATATATGTGACTAAACAGCGGTGGGAGACAGAATTAACATATCACATTCTTGCTAGTTTCCGTTCCAACAGCGCGTAACCGACATATAACAAACCTCTGCTGGGTGGGTTCTGGAAAACGCTTGTGTGTGTGGGTGGGCGGGGCCAGCCATGAGAGAGAGGCTGGTGAGGTCATTCCTGCAGGCTATAAAAGGCACAGCACAGCTCTCAGAGACCAGAGTCCGTGAGGTGGGTCAGAGGAAGCACTTCTGTGTCTGTATGTGTTTCTGAGCCACATAAATGATAGGGCCACAGTGAAGTTTTTGGTTGAAACTGACTCTCTCCTTATTTACCTCACTGCTGAAGTGTGTGAGAGGTGTAAAGACCTATTTTTGTGTGTGTTATTCACTGTGTGAAGCCTCCCGCGGAGCGCAAAGAAAGGGACTCAGCGCGGTTGGAGGACGCCCTTGGTAATTTTTATTTAGGAGAGTTTTTGAGGCCGTGACCACTTGAAGAAAGAAATATTCGGAAAATATTTAAAGGAACAGCATCATTTTAGTCAGCAATAACAGGACATTTTCCACCAAGATCGTTTGGTCTAAGGATAAGTGAACTTTTCTCAGTTCTCCTCACTATTTACAGCATAGTTACAAATTTAGAGCATCATCTACCTGAAGTTTATTATATAGAGTTAAAGCGGACCTTCACTCTGAATAAGAGTCTATCTTATATGTTTCCCACACCCTGTACGTACAGAATTAAAAATCATCCTACCTGCATCTACTGCCTGTTATGAGCCTTTAAACATCCAAGATGGCGGCTCATGGAAGCCGCCATCTTATCAGGCAGCCTGCAAACAGGAAGTGCCTCCTGACTGTGCTGCTCTGCATTCTGGGACTGCTGACCTTTCCCTGACCCCAGCTCTGCTCTGTCTGAGCAAAGCACAGCTATAACCCGCCCCCTGTACCTTATCCCACTCTCCTCTACTCAGTAAGTGGGATGCTTCTGAGTCAAGATGGCGGTGCCCGTATCCTAAATTCCTGAACAGAGTTGCAGCACAGTGGGGGAATGAATAATAAGTTAGTGACTAAAAACGTAAAATATATCAAATTTAGATGCTGGGGAACTGTTTTTTAAGAGGTTGGGCTTTTCATTAAATCACACTGAAGGTCCGGTTTAATCTTACATTTTAACCAAATTGTGTGTGTATTGATAGATTGTTTGAATTACACAGAGCATACAATGTGTTTTATTTGTTTGAGATCCCACCCACCTCATATTCTTCAAGTGGAAATTATACTGGATTCTTCTACAGTCATTTATTGCCTTAATCCAGTATACACCAACAATTGTGTCCAATTATTTGCCTAATACTCAACTGTTAATTTCTAATTTGTTTCTTACTTACCTGGTTTGCTGTGTTGTATTCGGTTACTGAATTTATCCCGCTCTACAAGCGTTACTATAATTAAACAAGCAGACACGCCCAGCGCGCACGTGGGCAAAACCAAAAATTGTGTTGTCTTATAAATAAGACGTCCCGTGATAGGGGAAGACTTCAAAACTAGACGATGAAATTGTACCATGCCGCCACATCCGGCTCCACCGGTTACCTCTTCAATATGGGGCGGGTGACATAACAATTTAGTTTAAGAAGAGCAAAATACGCGGCGCAGAAAATCGTGTGACTGAAAGCCAAGAATACAAGTTGCACAATAATATTTACTAAGAAATATCTCCAAAATGACACTCGCCGAGCACCCAGAGGCATTCTGGGTAGCCTCATTTAAATACAAGCTCCACAAAACTAGCAGCGTGCGCTGCTATTGCCCTCTAGCAGATGAGCGAGGAAGTACAGCCTCAGAAATGATCAATATCGCCCTCTAGTGGATAGAAATACATCCTCTGTAATAATGAGCCTTCACATTTCCCTCACAATATAGAGTAAGCAAAAAAAAAAACTTGTACAAAGTCGTGATCTAACAGGACATATATATATATATATATATATATATATATATATATATATTCTTTTTTTTTATATATATTTATTTATAACTATAGGGGGTGTGACCACACCAGAGCCGAAACGGTCTGGGGGGCCCCAACATTGTTACTCCTCCACCTTATTTATTATTATTGTTTATTTATAAGGTGCTGTTCCAGGGGTAAGACAAGTAAATACTTATAATACAACAATGCATATAAAACACACAATATTATGCATCATATAAACACATGGATGCAGGAATATATTAGGAGAGAGCGCCCTGTCCTTGCATAATTATTCCAGGGCCGGCTGCTAGATTTTCTCTGGGGCATCCTGAATCAAGATGCTCCTCTGTGTGAAACCCCTCAGGAAGCCCCCAAAAAACTCACCTCACCACACTCCATATAAAAGACCATCAATGAAAGAAACGACTCCCTGGGGCTCCAGCCAAGTCCCACTCTAACGCCGACCAAGGGGTGCTTTGTGGGGCCCCTTTAGGCATGGCAAGTGATGCATGCACTTCAGCTACCCACCATACATTCACCGTGCCCCCACCTGCTGCCCACCTTGCTCTCACTATGCCCCCTCCAACTTCCCATCAAGCTCTCACTGTGCCCCCTCCAGCGCAGCTACCCAGCATGCTCTCACTGTGCCCCTCCTGCTGTCCACCATGCTCTCACTTTGCCCCCTCCAACTGCCCATCAAGCTCTCACTGTGCCCCCTCCAGCGCAGCTACCCACCATGCTCTCACTGTGCCCCTCCTGCTGTCCACCATGTTCTCACTGTGCCCCCTCCAGCGCAGCTACCCACCATGCTCTCACTGTGCCCCCTCCAGCGCAGCTACCCACCATGCTCTCACTGTGCCCCTCCTGCTGTCCACCATGCTCTCACTATGCCCCCTCCAACTGCCCATCAACCTCTCTCTGTGCCCCCTCCAGCGCAGCTACCCACCATGCTCTCACTGTGCCCCCTCCAACTGCCCATCAAGCTCTCACTGTGCCCCCTCCAACTGCCCATCAAGCTCTCACTGTGCCCCCTCCAACTGCCCATCAACCTCTCACTGTGCCCCCTCCAGCGCAGCTACCCACCATGCTCTCACTGTGCCCCTCCTGCTGTCCACCATGTTCTCACTGTGCCCCCTCCAGCGCAGCTACCCACCATGCTCTCACTGTGCCCCCTCCTGCTGTCCACCATGTTCTCTCACTGTGCCCCCTCCAACTGCCCATCAACCTCTCTCTGTGCCCCCTCCAGCGCAGCTACCCACCATGCTCTCACTGTGCCCCCTCCAGCGCAGCTACCCACCATGCTCTCACTGTGCCCCTCCTGCTGTCCACCATGCTCTCACTATGCCCCCTCCAACTGCCCATCAACCTCTCTCTGTGCCCCCTCCAGCGCAGCTACCCACCATGCTCTCACTGTGCCCCCTCCAACTGCCCATCAACCTCTCACTGTGCCCCCTCCAACTGCCCATCAAGCTCTCACTGTGCCCCCTCCAACTGCCCATCAAGCTCTCACTGTGCCCCCTCCAACTGCCCATCAAGCTCTCACTGTGCCCCCTCCAGCGCAGCTACCCACCATGCTCTCACTGTGCCCCTCCTGCTGTCCACCATGTTCTCACTGTGCCCCCTCCAGCGCAGCTACCCACCATGCTCTCACTGTGCCCCCTCCAGCGCAGCTACCCACCATGCTCTCACTGTGCCCCTCCTGCTGTCCACCATGCTCTCACTATGCCCCCTCCAACTGCCCATCAACCTCTCACTGTGCCCCCTCCAACTGCCCATCAACCTCTCACTGTGCCCCCTCCAACTGCCCATCAAGCTCTCACTGTGCCCCCTCCAACTGCCCATCAAGCTCTCACTGTGCCCCCTCCAACTGCCCATCAAGCTCTCACTGTGCCCCCTCCAGCGCAGCTACCCACCATGCTCTCACTGTGCCCCTCCTGCTGTCCACCATGTTCTCACTGTGCCCCCTCCAGCGCAGCTACCCACCATGCTCTCACTGTGCCCCTCCTGCTGTCCACCATGTTCTCACTGTGCCCCCTCCAGCGCAGCTACCCACCATGCTCTCACTGTGCCCCTCCTGCTGTCCACCATGCTCTCACTATGCCCCCTCCAACTGCCCATCAACCTCTCTCTGTGCCCCCTCCAGCGCAGATACCCACCATGCTCTCACTGTGCCCCCTCCAACTGCCCATCAAGCTCTCACTGTGCCCCCTCCAACTGCCCATCAACCTCTCACTGTGCCCCCTCCAACTGCCCATCAACCTCTCACTGTGCCCCCTCCAGCGCAGCTACCCACCATGCTCTCACTGTGCCCCTCCTGCTGTCCACCATGTTCTCACTGTGCCCCCTCCAGCGCAGCTACCCACCATGCTCTCACTGTGCCCCCTCCAGCGCAGCTACCCACCATGCTCTCACTGTGCCCCTCCTGCTGTCCACCATGCTCTCACTATGCCCCCTCCAACTGCCCATCAACCTCTCTCTGTGCCCCCTCCAGCGCAGCTACCCACCATGCTCTCACTGTGCCCCCTCCAACTGCCCATCAAGCTCTCACTGTGCCCCCTCCAACTGCCCATCAAGCTCTCACTGTGCCCCCTCCAGCGCAGCTACCCACCATGCTCTCACTGTGCCCCCTCCTGCTGTCCACCATGTTCTCTCACTGTGCCCCCTCCAGCTGCCCATCAAGCTCTCACTGTGCCCCCTCCAGCGCAGCTACCCACCATGCTCTCACTGTGCCCCCTCCTGCTGTCCACCATGTTCTCTCACTGTGCCCCCTCCAGCTGCCCATCAAGCTCTCACTGTGCCCCCTCCAGCGCAGCTACCCACCATGCTCTCACTGTGCCCCCTCCAACTGCCCATCAACCTCTCACTGTGCCCCCTCCAGCGCAGCTACCCACCATGCTCTCACTGTGCCCCCTCCAGCGCAGCTACCCACCATGCTCTCACTGTGCCCCCTCCTGCTGTCCATCAACCTCTCACTGTGCCCCCTCCAACTGCCCATCAACCTCTCACTGTGCCCCCTCCAGCGCAGCTACCCACCATGCTCTCACTGTGCCCCCTCCAGCGCAGCTACCCACCATGCTCTCACTGTGCCCCCTCCAGCGCAGCTACCCACCATGCTCTCACTGTGCCCCCTCCTGCTGTCCATCAACCTCTCACTGTGCCCCCTCCAACTGCCCATCAACCTCTCACTGTGCCCCCTCCAGCGCAGCTACCCACCATGCTCTCACTGTGCCCCTCCTGCTGTCCACCATGCTCTCACTATGCCCCCTCCAACTGCCCATCAACCTTTCTCTGTGCCCCCTCCAGCGCAGCTACCCACCATGCTCTCACTGTGCCCCCTCCAACTGCCCATCAAGCTCTCACTGTGCCCCCTCCAACTGCCCATCAAGCTCTCACTGTGCCCCCTCCAGTGCAGCTACCCACCATGCTCTCACTGTGCCCCCTCCTGCTGTCCACCATGTTCTCTCACTGTGCCCCCTCCAGCTGCCCATCAAGCTCTCACTGTGCCCCCTCCAGCGCAGCTACCCACCATGCTCTCACTGTGCCCCCTCCTGCTGTCCACCATGTTCTCTCACTGTGCCCCCTCCAACTGCCCATCAACCTCTCACTGTGCCCCCTCCAGCGCAGCTACCCAGCATGCTCTCACTGTGCCCCTCCTGCTGTCCACCATGCTCTCACTATGCCCCCTCCAACTGCCCAACAACCTCTCACTGTGCCCCCTCCAGCGCAGCTACCCACCATGCTCTCACTGTGCCCCCTCCTGCTGTCCACCATGTTCTCTCACTGTGCCCCCTCCAACTGCCCATCAACCTCTCTCTGTGCCCCCTCCAGCGCAGCTACCCACCATGCTCTCACTGTGCCCCTCCTGCTGTCCACCATGTTCTCTCACTGTGCCCCCTCCAACTGCCCATCAACCTCTCACTGTGCCCCCTCCAGCGCAGCTACCCAGCATGCTCTCACTGTGCCCCTCCTGCTGTCCACCATGCTCTCACTATGCCCCCTCCAACTGCCCAACAACCTCTCACTGTGCCCCCTCCAGCGCAGCTACCCACCATGCTCTCACTGTGCCCCCTCCTGCTGTCCACCATGTTCTCTCACTGTGCCCCCTCCAACTGCCCATCAACCTCTCTCTGTGCCCCCTCCAGCGCAGCTACCCACCATGCTCTCACTGTGCCCCTCCCGCTGTCCACCATGCTCTCACTATGCCCCCTCCAACTGCCCATCAACCTCTCACTGTGCCACCTCCAGCGCAGCTACCCACCATGCTCTCACTGTGCCCCCTCCAACTGCCCAACAACCTCTCACTGTGCCCCCTCCAGCGCAGCTACCCACCATGCTCTCACTGTGCCCCTCCTGCTGTCCACCATGTTCTCTCACTATGCCCCCTCCAACTGCCCAACAACCTCTCACTGTGCCCCCTCCAGCGCAGCTACCCACCATGCTCTCACTGTGCCCCCTCCTGCTGTCCACCATGTTCTCTCACTGTGCCCCCTCCAACTGCCCATCAACCTCTCTCTGTGCCCCCTCCAGCGCAGCTACCCACCATGCTCTCACTGTGCCCCTCCTGCTGTCCACCATGCTCTCACTATGCCCCCTCCAACTGCCCATCAACCTCTCACTGTGCCACCTCCAGCGCAGCTACCCACCATGCTCTCACTGTGCCCCCTCCAGCGCAGCTACCCACCATGCTCTCACTGTGCCCCCTCCAGCGCAGCTACCCACCATGCTCTCACTGTGCCCCCTCCAACTGCCCATCAAGCTCTCACTGTGCCCCCTCCAACTGCCCATCAAGCTCTCACTGTGCCCCCTCCAGCGCAGCTACCCACCATGCTCTCACTGTGCCCCCTCCTGCTGTCCACCATGTTCTCTCACTGTGCCCCCTCCAACTGCCCATCAACCTCTCTCTGTGCCCCCTCCAGCGCAGCTACCCACCATGCTCTCACTGTGCCCCCTCCAACTGCCCATCAACCTCTCACTGTGCCCCCTCCAGCGCAGCTACCCACCATGCTCTCACTGTGCCCCCTCCTGCTGTCCACCATGTTCTCTCACTGTGCCCCCTCCAACTGCCCATCAACCTCTCTCTGTGCCCCCTCCAGCGCAGCTACCCACCATGCTCTCACTGTGCCCCCTCCTGCTGTCCACCATGTTCTCTCACTGTGCCCCCTCCAACTGCCCATCAACCTCTCTCTGTGCCCCCTCCAGCGCAGCTACCCAACATGCTCTCACTGTGCCCCCTCCAACTGCCCATCAACCTCTCACTGTGCCCCCTCCAGCGCAGCTACCCACCATGCTCTCACTGTGCCCCCTCCAGCGCAGCTACCCACCATGCTCTCACTGTGCCCCCTCCAGCGCAGCTACCCACCATGCTCTCACTGTTCCCCCTCCTGCTGCTCACCATGTTCTCTCACTGTGTTCTCTCATGCTCTGATGGTGCCCCCTTCCTGCTACCCACCATGCTCTCACCGTGCCTCCTTGCTGCTGTCCACCATGCTCTCTCACTATGCCCCCATCCTGCTGCCCATCATACACCCTTCTTGCTACCCACTATGTTTTCTTCCCACATCCCACTGTGCCCACCATGTTCTCTCCATGATTGTCACCACTCTCTATTCATGCTGCCCCCTCCCTGCCCTGCAGTTTGCAAGGTTTCTCACTGAGCAGTGTGGCTTTGCTCTGCAGCAACATCTATGCCATGCATCCTGGCACACCTGATGGGAGCAAGCAGGGGTGTGGTTGTAGAGCAATGGCCATTTGATCACCATTGGATCCTGGAGGTAGGTGACTATGTAGTTCAGCTATTCTTAAAGCAGATGGAAACCTAGAAATGGATGCACCACTCATCTGCTTTCCCCCGCCTGAGCAGCCGGGTGTTGCTGCTTGCTCCACAGAGGCCCAAGTTTCAACGTCGAAGCCACACCCTGCAGCCATTCAGGCCACCCTAGGAATTGTATCGCAGGACCTGCTAGAGTCAGGTAAGATCACCGGCATCCCAGGGTGTTTCACACAGCATGGCATTCGGTGTAGGATGCCCTGAGTGTAAGCTAGCGGCCGGGCCTGGAATGCACGTTTTCACCCACTTTAAGGTTTTACACTTCGGGACATTCCAAATTGGGATGACCCCAGGACACATTCAAGGAGATCAAAAGTCTTGTTTTGATTTTTGGTCTGATTTAAAGACAAACAAAACCCAGGATTTTCACTCTCCTGGGTTTTACTCCTTCTCCATCCACTGTGTGAAACCTCCAGGATCACAGAGAATTCTTACTTCGTCAGCGATCCCACAGCAGTCGGGGCCATGCCTATTAATGAGCGGCATAGAACACTGAATGGTCGGATGCTCCACAAAGAGGGAGGCTCTAGAGTCTTATAGACTTTAGGCCAGTGGTTGCTTCTTAAAGGGCCGCTCCAGCCCAGAATGGCCGTTTTCACCTAAATAAAAAGCACTTACCTGCCCAGGAATCAGCGAAGGTCGGGCGATTGCAGTGCTGGTCAGTGTCATCTTTGATCTTCCCCGGCCTCCCGATCATAGATGCTGGGAGCGCATGGTCCCTGTGCGCCGCAGCGCTCCCGAATGTCTAATCATTTAAATGGGCTTGTGGAAGCGTGTGCTCCTGTATCACAGCTGATAACGTTAACAATCAGCAGTCCGGGAAGAATCAAAGATGGAGGAGACCAGCACCTCAATCGCCTAATGGATTCCTGGGCAGGTAAGTGATTTATTTATGTTACCCTCCTCCCCCACTCTGCATGAGCGCTAGGAAGGGTGGCGGGGGGGATTTATTAAATGGCCCTGGGCTGAAGGCAAACATTTATTTCCAGAATTTGGGGCCCTTTAAATTTAATTTTTTTTTAAACCAGCCCTGTCCATTCATGTATCTACCCATCTATTTACCTACCCACTTAAGCATTTCTATGACTCATTGCAGGGTGCGGCAGTTTATTGTGCAGGCTGCTAGGTCACACAACCTGGTTGGCATTCCGGAAAGTGTGTAGGTGCCAGACTACCACCGATCAGCTGTAGGGGATTCAACGACACATTGCTATGCCTGTGCCATTTGGCAAACAGCTCTGCCTTTCTGCGGTGGGAAGCACAAGTGGCCGCATCCCCTGGATACTCCCGTCCAAGCTTGAATGGCTGGGGCGGGAGTGCGCACACAGCCCAAACAATAAAACATATAGGAATGCACTCTCAACTCAATTTTTATTTAATTATACATGTATAATTACTACACATAATCACTAAACATATTAAAACCCATTAAAAACACATAAATCAAACAATAACAAACAAGATGGACCAACATAAAAGGTGTATAGGTGATGGGGAGAGTACCACCGCAATTATTGCCATTAGGTACTGTGGAGATTAGCTCTGGTAGGCGACCGGGTGTCAGCAGTATAGAGGCGGAGGCAAACAGTTCAAAGTAAAGTCTATGTTTATTTCACACAAAAATCCACAAAAGCATATGTCCATACAGGTTACATCACCTTTTCAGGAAACCGCAGCATAAATGATACCGTCAGGCAAACAGCTTTTAGTCCTTGATCAAAGGTCCTGTTTACAGTCAAATAGGCCTCAGGTCCGCATGAACAGCCTCCACAGGAGATTTCAGCCAGGCTCACAGAGTCTCACTCCCATGTGAGCTCTAGACAAAGGACAGGCCACAGCTGATTCCCCAGGCTATTTAAACAGCCCGCAAAACCCGGACCTGGGTAGAGGGATGGAGTCCCACCCTGCTCTACTCCATCCCAGTAAAGCCGTCCCAGGTTAGCCTTTCGGCTATTCTAAATCATCAGCAGCAAACTGCCACCAGCAGCTGATGCTGGAAACAAGCTATACGGCTTTACTGCACCAATGCCAGGTACATTGGTGCTACATACCTGCCGTCAATAACGGCCCCTTGCACCTTACCACAGTACATAAATAAATACACTTTATCATTAAACAGAGTAATCTAACAGTGCAAACAACTACGTGCAAATCCTGCCTATGATCCGGATCCTAAACAATATATCATATAAAGTGCAAACAATCAATCAATCAATTAGAATTTATAATCAAAAACAAAAACTAACATGATTACTAACCACATCAATCTACCCATTGTTCCAACTCAAAACAATACCAAAATATCAACATCCCATAATAAATACAATTAATAACCCAAAAATATCCACTAATATAGATCACAATGCAAATCCTATAATATAAATCACAAACTACATCACAAAATAAGGCCAATATATCATAGACGTAACATATGGCAAGTCTCCCCACCGCCTACCACACGAGGAGCCACGCGTTCCGTGGGCGCATCACCCACTTCCTCAGGCTCTTTGGGCACACAGCCCAAAAAATGCTGGGGAAGTGGCTGCTTCTGCTCCCAATTGCAGAAGGGCAGAGCTGTTTGCCAAATGACATAAGGCATGGAAAAAGGCACTGATCAGATGAGAGCTCACTCATGTGCCATTGGACCTGGGAAAGGTAAGCTGTTGCAGGCACCTCCACCACATTTCATCCCGTCCTGACAGCCAGCAGTGGCATCTCTCGCATCCTTCTTGGGAACTGTGTGGTCACACCAGCCGTAACAGAATGGCTGGCATGGCTTTACACAGCCTAAGGATGCAGGAGGTGCCACATAACAATTACATGTGCATCTTGAATTCCATTCAGCTTCTACAGCTGCACATTTATATGTGCTTCTGGAAAAGCTGATTGGAGGAAAGCCAGACTTGCGCAATGCTCATGGATGGATAAGTAATGCAGCAAATGGCTGGGTTTTGCGCAGTGGGGCATCCAAAGTCGCCCAAATGGAATGGACCAAAACTTGGGATAGTGAAAATCCTGGGTTTTGGTTCACTTTAAATAAGCATTAATAGATATGATCTAATCACCTGCAGGCTTTATCTCTCAGAGAGCTAAATTGGCTTGGAAAACTTTGCTACCCACCCAGATGGCATTTCACAGGTGGACAAACAGCAGCAAATCATGTGCTTAAGAAGTAGTAGAAGGGTATCAAGATTGATAGGCAAATCCAGATAATATACTCTCTCCCAGGTGACAAAACTCCTCCAAGCATGCTTTTAGGGAGGCCTCTGCAGAGAGGGAAATAACAAATAAAAAAGAGCACATCATATGGTAACCCTTCTCCCTTCATTGAAGCCGGCACCAACATGACAGCAGGGGTGCACTTACTGGATCTAATGTCTATAAGAGATTATAGGTTAATAACATTACGCCTGGGGCATCCCAATTTGTGAAGCACTACTGTGTGAAACCCTGCCTGGTATACTTACCTGGCCAGAGAACCTGGCAGCATATCTTGCATCCTACTATCTGTGCATGGCTGTGCCCGCTGTAAATGAATGGCTGGTGTGGCCATGTACAGACATACAGGGATGCAGGGGGCACCGTCTGCAAGAGCGGCTTAGCTATTTCTTTATATGCATGGCCAAAGAAGCTGATTGGAGTAGATCCCTGCCTGTGCCGGGGGAATGCTGGCGAGTTTAGCGGCGGGGTTCTCTCACAATTGCATACCCCTCTTATCTGCTCCCACATATCCCTCTCTACTGCACCCCAAACCGCCCCGCACATGCCTCTCATCTGCACCACAAACCTGCCCCACACACCCCTCTCATCTGCACCCCAATCCGCTCAATACAACCCTCTCCTCTGACTCCCAACCTGCCCAAAACACAACTCTCATCTGACCCCACCCATTCACTCCACTTATCTGACTCCAAATTCCCACTACAGTTTCCTGACGGTGGATGATGAAGAGCAGAGATTGGAGGTGCACCAAGGACTAACTCCAGATAACATCATTACCAAAGTTCTACTTTTGTGGGATTTGCGCTGCGTGTCATTTCAGTCTATAAACACTGCACCTGCGCGAGATGTGAGGGGCGGCGCAAAAGCACGACGGAATGGCAACATGGTGTGAGACCAAGGGATGCCGAAGCGTGATGCGACCGGACAGGTGAGTTTAAATGGACAAATGTTAAACAGGTGGATCAGCGGGGCCGAGCAAGGCAGGTTTGGGGAGTTTTTATAAGCACCCAAATACCTACAACATTCCTCTTAAATTATAACAGCAGCATGGTTCATGATCACCACATACACGCTGTTATCATGTCTCCTTTAATTGTAATAACTGCTTTCTAGCAATAAAAATACCCAGCACAATTGTGCTGGGCCTAAGCACGAAGCAATGAATTCATCAAGTAAACACTACAACAACAACACAAAAAGGAAAATATAGTGCACCCTCCTCTGGCTCCAATGGTCCCCTCCTCAGCATCATGGGGCGAGTGCCAAAACAACTAAACTAAGCATGACTAATAAGCATGGCACAGACAGAAATGCAACATGAAACCTAGAATACAAGTTACAGAATAATATTCTCAGCCCCATCCATCCCTGTCCCGCCATCTCTGCTCCATCCATCTCCCCCCCAGCTCTGCCCCATCCATCCCAGCTTTGCCTGTGGAATCTATAGCCCCCCCCCCCGAGGTGCGTGGATTTCTGATTATCCAATCCCCGCGACAGCCCCCCACCCGGACCTTCAACTCTCACTGGATGCCTGTATATGGACCTTTAGAAGTGGTTGAGTACCACTGGTATAGAGTCATTTTAGCCACTTCAATATCGCCCTCTAGAGGTGAAAAAATGATACAGCCTCTGAGCTGACGCTATATCTCCTTCACAAGGTTTTCAAATACTCAGTGGGCCAAAATTAAAAACTTGGACAAAGTCGTGGGCCAACCTTGTCACATGTCACAATGTCACAGGTGTGGGCTCTCATCCGATGTGCTAAGTGAAGATGTACCCCCACACAAGGCCCAGAGGCTAATAGACAGAGCACAGGCATCCCAGACCCAGACATTAAAGTGGAATTCCAGTTAAAAATATATAACCCCCCCACCCCCCAGCCCTACCACCCCTACCCTGGCACTGAGGTAATAAAACGCTTACCTTATTCACAGGCCAGTTCCATTCTCCCAGCGCTCTGCATCTTGGGATCTTGACTGAAAGCACAGAGCCACATCCCCTGGCTTCATGTGCTCTCCTGCCCACCCATTCATGTGAATGGGCAGTGGTAGCGTGTGCGGACCCGGGGATGCCGCTTTGTGTCATTCTCAGAGGTAGCAGTTTGAGACCGGCAGAGTGGTGCTGGTCCGAGGATAAGGTAAGGCTTTTTTTTCTTCGTAACCCCCTGTCCTGCCTCAGTGCCAGGGTAGGGTGGCAGGGTCATCTCATGACTGGAATTACACTTTAAGAGGAAAGGTGCAGGCAAGACCCACCTTACACTCACACATTAAAGTACAGCTATCATTAGAATCCTCTGAAATAGTCTTATGTTATGTTCTTATATTATAGACCCTGGAAAAAGAAACATTTCACCAATATACATTTTTTAAAAATAATCTTTCCTTCTGTCAGGACAGAAATCACTGCAATGTATTTGTGTGAATATACAACACTGTGATTGAAAACGTTGTGAGCAAATACTTACTGCCATGCTGCTTCTGTCAGGCATGACAGGTCTGACACTTTTATAATGGTGTCTGCTCACAAAGATTTCAAGCACAGTGCTGTTTTTACACACATCGCAAACCACCCATCATAGGTGCCAGTTTTGTGCATGCCATTTATATTGATTTCTGCTAACTCTGCAAGTGTCCTGACTTTCAAGTGGGAAAAAATTACAGAAAGGGTTTTTAGAATCCTGAGTTTTGGTACTTGTCCCTGTGCCTTCCTGATTTAGTATGCCTCGCATCAGGGCGCCAGCACAGGGCAAACCTGGGCAATTGCCAGGGCCCCTGGCATCTTGAGGGGCCCACTCAGGCTCACACTTGGACTGTATTATTTTACAGTGGACCCAAACTACTGAATGCTGGGTGTTGTGTGCAGACCTGCTCATGGCTGGGCTCAGCAACAGAGGATGATCAGCAACAATGGAGAAGGTGGCCTGGAATGGAGGTGGAGAAAAACAGGTGACAGCAATGATGGAGTCTTTAGTGGCAGCGGAGCAAGCAGTAAGGACTGAAGGGTGCTTGTGGCAGTAGAGAATGTAACAAGGACTAGAGGACAATTGGTGGCTATAGAGAAGGCAGTAATGGCTGGAGCGTGATCAGCAGAAGAAGATGCCCCATTTGTGGCAGCAGAGCTGAAAGGTGACATCACTATTTTGGGGCCCACAAAGACTCTCTTGCACAAGGGCCCCCTCAAGAGCCGGCCCTGCCTTGCAGTGTGAAACCCCGCCAGTCGCCAGTTTTATATACTTTGCCAGCCATCCTATAACTCTAGCAAAGCTCTGCACCAACCAGCTTCTTTAGCTGTGCATATACATGACAAAAAAGAAATGGGAGCTTAGCCAATCTCGTGATTGTTGGCGCATCCCTTGCATCCCTCTAACGTTCAGTTATGGCAGACGTGGCCATGCACAGGGGGATGAGAGATTTTTAAGTGGAGGTCCTTATTAAAGCTGATCAGAATGCATGTCACCTGGTTCCAAAGTCTAAAAGATTCTACATTTGTCTTACAGCTTGCCCTTGGGTCATCCTGATTGGGATCAATGTTTTACTTACATAGCTGGCAATCCCATGCACAGGCCGCGGTGTCTTCTTTGGCGCCCAGATATTCTTATAGACTGGGAGTGGGACCGCACCACAGACCGCATAGAGCCCGGGGCCTTGCCCGCTTCTCTTTCTCTATGACGAACTCTGTTTCCAAACAGAGCTGTTTGCCATGCATTACATGGCAAAGCATACAGTAGTGATTGGATGAAAGCCTGTGCATGCGCAATTACATTTTCATGTAGGGGGGGAGGGGGGCAGCCGACCGGGCGCGGAGTCATCAGTGGGGCGCCCCAGTGCAAGTTAGATGGCAGGGCAGCAGCACTGTGTGCGGCAGCATGAAGGGCAAACCAAGCCTGTCTACTTTATATGTTTTTAATATTTACTAAAGCACTGACCAATCTGGCTATGGTTTGAATGATGGAAACCTAAAGCGGATCAAAACCCAGCTTGTCTGGAATCTAACAGATTTTGGGAAGCTCTAGGGGCATAGATCAAAACCTGGGAAAGTCTTTCCGCTTTAAATATTTATTTTGGATTCGTTTGGTCGAGGTTGTTTTATGGCACCCTGTCATGTCTTCACAGAGAGGAAGATGGTTCTGTTCTGAATGGATTTTAGTTGTATTGGACTATATATGGTTTGGCAGTTTACCTTAAAGAGGAACAAAACCTAGGTATTTCATTTTCTTGGGTTTTGTTCCACTGTGGCAGAGAATCCCAATTTGGGATGCCTCGCTGTGTGTATCGCCCATAAATTGCCCCAAAAATCACCTGTTTCTTGCTCCCATGTGGGTCACTCAGCCCAGCAACACTTGTTTTATTCAGATTTTCCACATTGGTGTCAATACAAGAAGGAGATCTGAATGAAGCCAATGCTGCCGGACGCATCCCTGCTCACCTTTAGCTGTTAACATTCCATTCAGAAAGGCCTGCTGTGGGTGTGCTCCCCAGTTGTTAGGAATACTGTCACGATACGAGTGTCCCAAAGGATGTAAACATGGCAAAGGGCTCTGATTGGAGGAGAACCCGTGTTTGCATCGTTGGACCGAGGAGAGGTGAGTTTTACTGTGCGAACTTGGGTTTTACATAGCCGGGCATCCTAATTCGGGATGCACCGGGAACACGGAACAAACTCCAAAAAAGTCAATTGGGCACGGGGCAATTTAGCTTAATATTATGGGTGTGGCTATTTTGAATCTTTGCCCCTGGGTGCAGAAGTCTAGCTATGCCTCTGCCCTACCCTATACAATTCACCACTCCCCAAATCTTTGAGCTTTTAAGACTGCCCTACAATCCCACCGATTCAGACGAGCCTGTTGAGTGGCTTAAATAACTGACAGCCAGAACCATTTGAGATCACTTTCCACCATATTAAATATATATTGATTGTGACCTTACCTTTTGTCTCTGCCTCTTATCCTTTAGATTGTAAGCCCACAAAGAAGGTATGACTTTGTATTTATGAATTTCAGGCCCATCTGATTTATAATGCTTATGTATTGTAAGTTAGTTGCTTTAATCTGCTTGTAAATCCACATTGTCCAGTACCAGTAGGCTGGGTCAAGTCAACCGGCATTCTTAAAATCAGCCAACTGACAATCTCAAAAATGCCAGGTGAATGTTGCCTGGGATTATGGGTCACCTGTTTGCCTAATAGGTGTTTGATGATTTTTATGAGCTACACTGTGGATTGATTCAGTAAATGAATATGTATAGATGTTATTCCAAGTATACAGCACTTCCTGTTCCAGAATATTCCTTACACATGGGTTATACATCTACAAGATGGCGCTGGACTGCAGAAAAAACTTGTGGCCACTCCTGGCCCCTTAAATAGCCAGGAACCTCCCACCAATTTCCAGTTCTTATCTGCAGTCTGGACTGTGAAGATAGAAGATGGCTCTCTATACTGCGCAGGTGAGCGGGGCTTATCAGCCTGCGGCCCTGCAGGACTATTCCCACCCGCTTCCGAACCCACTGCCTCCCAGCTTTGGCTGACTGGTTCGAGTGAAGGTAGGACAGCACCAGGGTCAGGTGCTGAGGAGCGCTGCTCCTACCGCAATCCCTGCACTGACATGGGTAGACGGTATAGGCTTATGGTGAGCCTTGTGGGATGCCCCTTCCTGCACTCTGGGTCTTCCTTACCCAATCCCCCCCCTCCCTCCTTCTCACTTTAATATTGTGTGGCGGTGTTACTTAATACGCTCGCCGCCGCCGCGCCGATTGTACAGCGCTCTGTGGACGGCAGGGATATTGCCTCAGCTGCTGAAGCGCTGTCTTTGGACAGCGAGATCATGTGGGACGCGTTTTGTGCTCTTCGGGGGGGCGGGCTCTGCAGATGACGCTTTTGGCGTCACATCTCCGCGGCCCGCCCCTCGAGGTCTGTGCGGGTGCCATTCTACTTCTCTTCCTCCTTCGCTCGTGCTGTGTGCGCTGCTGCTCCATTACCAGTGCGGTTCGTGAGTGTCCCTGCAGGGTGCTTTTCCTTCTGCTTCTCACTTGTAAATGCTTATGGGGATGTCTTTTATGTCTTTCAGGCGGGATAAACGTCACTGTGGTTTCTCCCGGCCCTCTTCCCTTTATAATCTCCCACATCCCTAGGTGGTCTTTGGTGCATCCCGGATGGCTATCACTAGCCTTAACCCTATATTGGTTTGTTGTGCCACTCAAATCACCATATGGAGGCTTCTGAGGATAATGTGCCTGGGGTTCCTTCGGGACAGGCCCGGCTGTGTGTTGCGTGTGGGGTTTCCCCTGTGAGTGACGATGTCAGGGTATGTGTAAACTGCGCCCAGCAGGCAATTGCGCTGCAGTCCGGCTGTCTGTTGCGGGCCCCGGTGCTGCGCCCCTTTTGGCTTCGCATACCCCCCACGCTTACATCTGACCCCCAGTGAGGGGCACACTAGCGGGGACTTTCAGTCTGGTTTGGCTGCACGGGTGGCCAGCATTGAAAAACATATTGCTGGGTCAGGCCCGCGTAAAGCTTCTGCTAAGAAGCGGCATTTATCTCCCACTGCTTCCCTCTTTCCTGTAGAGGATGAGGGACCTTACTCACTTTCTGGCCCTTACCCCCTCAAGGAGGGGGAATTGTTTTCTGATTCAGAATCCTCTGAGGAACAACCTAAGATCTATGGTGGTACCGGGTCTCCCTTTGGGGAAGACCCATGGTCTTCAGATGATACTGACAGGTTGTTGAGTCACATATTTGAAGTGCTTTGTATTTCCCCTCCTGCAGTGGCTCCGCAGTGGCAGGGTGAACTTTTTGATACGGTTAAGCCACGCTTGGAGTTCCCTGAGCAGACTCACTTTAATAATCTAGTGCTCAAGGAATGGGAACAGCCTAGTAAGCTACCTGGGGTGACCAAGAGTTGGGACAAGAGGTATCCCTTTCCTGCTGATGTGATTAAACGTTGGTCTTGTCCTCCTGAGGTGGACGCGCCCTTGCTAGGGTTGTCAAATACATCTGTCATGCATTCTCCTGACACTACTACCCTGCGGGATGGTGAGGACCGGCGCATGGACCAGCTGTCCTGTCATGCTTTTGCCTGTGTGGGGACTGCGCTGCGCCCGGTTTGTGCCTCTGTCATAACAGCTATTGCTATCAAAGGGCTGCTTAAGTGTCTCATAGATGGGGCCTCTGATGACGCGGGAAGTGAAGACTATAGATCACTCCTGCTTTGCTATGAATTTGTTGCATTTATCCTCTCTGCCATGGATGATGTCATTAGAATGTGTGGAAGGACATCTGCCCTTTTGGTGGCTATACGCCGCTCTGTCTGGCTACGTCAGTGGGTAGCTGATAATGCTGCTAAGAAGGCTCTCACTGGGTTCCCCTTTAAGGGGTTGCGCCTCTTTGGTGAACGCTTGGACCTTTTTGCCAGGGGCGGTAGGTTACCTCAATGCAGGAGGCCTTCTGGGTCCTTTCGGGGGTCTGGTGCCACTTTCCCCTCCTTTCGGCCTTCCAGGGCCGGTCAAGGAGTTTCCTTTGCTGGAGCACGCGGAGACTATTTGGGCAGGGGCCGTGGCCGCCTCTCCTGGGGTCCCAAGCCCAAATCATCCCCCAAGCCTCCTCAGGCAGGAAGAGGCGCCCTCACCCATCCGGGTGGGGGGACGGCTTCGACTCTTTGCTCACGTCTGGAGGCGACGTGTAGCAGACAGGTGGATCCAGGAGGTGGTTTCCTCCGGTTACAAGATTTTGCAGCCTGGCCGCCCCCAAGATTCATCAGTTCCCGGATGGCTCAAAACCCTCTGTCAGCTCAGGGTCTGTGCCTTGCTGTCCAAAACCTTCTGGAGTTGGGGGTCCTCTGCCCGGTGCCTTTCTGGGAAAGGGGCAGAGGCTTCTATTCCAATCTCTTCACAGTCCCCAAAGAGGACGGGTCCCTCAGGCCCATCCTGGATTTAAAGTGCCTCAACAAGTTTGTCAGATTCAAGCATTTTTGCATGGAAACCCTGCGTTCAGCAGTCAATTCACTGCGCCCGGGCGATTTCATGACGTCTGTAGACATTAAGGACGCTTACCTTCATGTACCAATCTTTCCAGGTCATCAGAAATTCCTCAGGTTCGCTCTGGAGGATCAGCACTACCAATTTGTGGCCTTGCCTTTCGGTATCACCTTGGCTCCCAGGGTATTCACCAAGGTGCTGGCGGGCGTGATGGCTCTGCTGAGATCTCAGGGCATCCGCATCTTCCTTATCTGGATGACATTCTCATCACGTCTCAGTCCTTCCATCAGGCCGAGCTGGATACCCAGATGGTGGTGTCCACACTAGAGTCCTTCGGCTGGGTGATCAACCATCCCAAGTCTTTCCTGTCTCCGTCACTGGTGAGGTCCTTTCTGGGCATGACTCTGGATACATCTCAGGTCAAGGTTTTTCTCCCTCAGCAGAAAGTGGAGAGTCTTCAAGCTCAGGCCCAGTTTCTGCTGTCTTGTCCTCATGCCTCCATCCGGCAGGGGATGCAGCTGGTGGGACTGATGGTGTCTTGCTTCGAGGCGGTACCCTATGCTCAGTTTCACATGAGACCTCTTCAGCTACACCTGTTGTCAATGTGGGATCGGGACCCTGGGTCCCTGGATCAGGTGTTTGTCTGTCCCCTCTGGCCAGGCAGTCTCTCTCGTGGTGGCTGGACTCAAGGAACCTCTTGGTGGGCAGGACCTTTCTGTCCCCTTGCTGGGAGACTGTCACCACGGATGCCAGTCTGACAGGCTGGGGGGGGGGCTTCTGGAAGTCTTTGAAATTTCAGGGTCAGTGGGGCCCTCAGGAGGCTCATACCCCTATCAACATCCTGGAACTGAGGGCGATAAGGTTGGTTCTCGCCCAATTGACTCCACACCTTCGGGGTCAGGCTGTTCAGATTCGCTTGGACAACCAGACGGCGGTTGCTTACATCAGTCATCAGGGAGGGATCCGGAGCAAGAGGGCCCTCAAGGAAGTGGCCCTGATACTTGGGCGGAGGAGAGTGTTCCCTGCATCTCAGCTGTGTACATCCCGGGGGTGGAGAATCTGGAGGCAGACTCTCTGAGCAGGGGGACTTCTCGTTTGGGAGAATGGTCTCTCAGCAGCAAGGTGTTTCGCTCCCTGTGCCTTCGCTGGGGTCAGTCGGATGTGGATCTGTTTGCGTCCCGTCACAATCACAAGCTTCCAGTCTTTGTCTCTCTGTCACAGGACCCTCTGGCCTTGGCGATGGATGCATTAGCAATGTCTTGGAAGAGTTTTCAGCTCCTCTTTGTGTTCCCTCCGTTTCCTCTGCTGGGCAGGATGCTGCGCAAGATAGAAGGGGTGCCAACCATTCTGGTGGCCCCCTGTTGGCCAAGAAGGGTGTGGTTCGCAGACATTGTGCAGTTGGCAGTAGATCAGTTTGCCCTGCCCAAGGATCCAGACCTGCTCACTCAGGGGCAGCTACGCCATCCCAATTTACAAATGCTCGCTTTAACGGCCTGGCTGCTGAAACCTCCATCTTGATGGAGAAGGGGGTGCCTGCTTCTGTGGTTGATACCATGATTAGGGCTAGGAAGAAGTCCCTTCCCTGTCGGGTGTTTTCTGTTCCCAGGATCCTGGAATTCCTGCAACATGGTTTGGACTTGGATCTTCAATTTAGCACCCTCAAGGGTCATGTTTCAGCCTTGGCTGTTTTCTTCCAAAGATCCTTTGCCAACCATCGGTTGGTTAAGACCTTCTTCCAGGGGGTTACTCACATGCGCCCTCCACGTAAGCCTATGTTACCAGTCTGGGATTTGAATTTGGTCTTATCCGCTATGCAGGGTCCTCCTTTTGAGCCTCTGCGTGAGGCACCTATCTTGACGCTTAAGGTAGCATTTTTGGTGGCTATCACTTCTGTTAGGCGTGTTTCTGAGTTGGCGGCGCTTTCCATCAAACCTCCTTATTTTGAGAGACAGCAGGACAAGGTTGTGTTTCGGTTTAAGCCAGATTTTCTGCCGAAGGTTGTGTCTGCTTTTCACCTCAATCAGGACATTGTCTTGCCTTCTCTGTTTCCTAATCCTAGTAACCCTAAGGAGAGGGTCTTACATTCTCTGGATGTGGTTAGGACTTTGAAGTTTTATTTGGTAGCTACTGAATCATTCAGGAAGACTGATGCTCTTTTTGTTCTCCCTTCTGGACCTAGGAAGGGTTTGCCTCCTGCAAAATCCACTATCAGCAAGTGGATCCGCCAGGCTGTGGTACAAGCCTATTCTGCTAAGGGGAAGGAGCCTCCCTTCCTCCTTACTGCTCATTCTGCTTGTGCTATTGGTGCCTCTTGGGCTTTTCAGCACCAAGCTTCTGTTGAACAAGTTTGCAAGGCCACTACTTGGTCTTCTGTTCATACCTTTTCTAAGTTTTACAAGGTTGATGTTAGGGCCTCAGCGGATGCTGCTTTTGGCCGCAAAGTTCTGCAGGCGGCAGTGGTTTAAACTGCCCGCTGTTACTTTGGGGATCCCACACTACCTTACGGACACTGCTATTGGATGTCCCATGTGTAAGGAATATTCTGGAACAGGATGTGCTGTATACTTGGAATAATACAATTCTGTGAGTACTCACCTGTAGAATTGGTATTATAAATATACAGCAAGTCCTGTCCCACCCCGCCCTTGTTAGCATTATTTTTGGTTACCTCTGTATGGTGATTGTTCATTTTGTGTTTATTATTCTCCCGGCTTCTTGTCTAACTGCTTGTCAACACTGGGAATTGGTGGGAGGTTCCTGGCTATTTAGGGGGCCAGGAGTGGCCACAAGTTTTTTCTGCAGTCCAGCGCCATCTTTTGGATGTATAACCCATGTGTAAGGAATATTCTGGAACAGGACGTGCTGTATACTTATAATACCAATTCTACAGGTGAGTACTCACAGAATTGTATTTTTACTCATATTTATTAGCTCATAATTCATTTACAAGGAACAGTCCAGGCAATGGTAATAATAAGGCAGCAAGGATCTCATTTGAAGCCTATCCCATGTGCCTCCTACATTTCCTAGTGTTCTTGTCGGGGAAATTATCCATCTTAATTATGTCATATTTAAAGATAGACACACAGAGACACATACATGTTTTCTTACTTATCCATAGGCCAGCTTGCCCTCCGTGGGGAGTGTTCCTGGCTTGCCAGGAGTGGTCTTTAAGTTTGTTGTTCCTTCTGGAAGTTACATTTGTGTTTTGGTCAATAAGCACTAGATTTTATATTATTACAAACTAATTATGTTTTAGCTGATGGGTGGACCTCTGGTATAAATTCCTCTGGTGAGTCCCAGGGATAATTTTCTCTAGAGGACCTCAAGAATGAATCCCTCTGGTGGGCCTCAGGGATACATTTCTGTGGTGGGCCCCCCCAAGAATAATTCCATCTGGTGGACCCCAAAGTGCTCCAGTCCAACCCTGGATTTGTCATTGTGAATTTATATTTTTAAGGGGGTTGCTGCTTTTTTCTATCAATAAAGGTATATAAGTGTACATTGAGTGTTCAGCACCATTCATATGGGGGGCTAATTTGGGGCATATCTGGGGACTCCAGGGCAGTTTTTTTTCCCTTTCATCTTTCTTTCCTTCCCCCTTTCTTTACTGCCCTCTCTCTTTCTTTATTGCCTTTCTACCATATTTCTTTCATGCATTCTTTTTTTTGTTTTCCCTGCCTTCCCATCACCTGTCTTTTCTTCTTTCACCTTTTTCTACTTTATTTCCTGCCTTCTTTTTGCATTTTCGTCTTTCTTTCCTTCCTTCCCTCATTCATTCTTTTCCATTCATGTCCTACCTGCCTTCAATTCATTTGTCCTTCTTTCCTACTTTTTTCTGTCAGTCTCTTTCCTTACCTCCTGTTTTACTTCATGTCTGCTTTCTTTATTGCCTTCCCTTCTCCTCTTTTATTATTATTTATTTCCTTGCTTCCTCTTTCCTTCCATCTTTTTTTCTTCCTTAGCCCCTCTCACGTGTGCTCCTCTCTAACCACCCTACCTGTGCCAGTGCGATACACTACACCTTTGTGTACTACAATCTGCGTCTACATTTGCCGGATCACTACAGTGGCATCCTCATAGGTTGCCCTAGAGAAGGTGGCAGGACCGACAGCCAGAGGGCCAAGGAAAGCCAAAGCTAGTGAGACCTGCCGAGGAAGGTGCCCCATCAGTGGCAGTCGACAGAAGAATTGGAGACCTGGAGGCACTAGCGGGGACAGCATAATCAACAGAGACCAGATGGCAGACCAGACAGCAGTGGGGACCAGAAGAGCTAAGTAACCATCTATCACACTACAATCTACACAGTAAAGATAAACGGCCAATGTCCAATGGGAAGGGGGTGTCAGCTTTGATGGATTTTACCTACAGACCCCAGATCAGCAAAGGGCCAGGGGGGCAAAGCGACCTGCTTACACCACTGTCAGTGGTGGAGAGGGTTTTGGTCACTTTTACGTTTCTTTTCCAGTGTATCTTCATAGCAGCATACCTGTGGGCTGTCCTGTGATGTGTGGAATTATTGGAAATGGTCACCCAGTGTGTTAGGAGGCCAAGGTGCCTTATAGGTTACCTCCAGAGTGGTAAAGTGAAGCCATGGATGATGTCACCATTTACGGCAATGGATTAAATAAAGGACCCTGAAAATTTGGCTGTATGGAGCTCAGAATCAAAATATTTTTAGCCTTACATACTATGTCATGGTAGCCCCCCTTGACTTATGGCGAGCCGGACACAGAAGCGATTTTCGTGCAAGCCCCAGATGGCACGGGATGCGATCCAGCGACCAGGTAAGTTTTTGACTGCCAAAGTCAGGCCGATCAGCTGTGGGGACAAAACGCGAGTACCCTTTTGTTTTATTTTACATGGGTGGGCAATCAATTTAAATTTCCAGTCCAGATACACCCTAACTCTCTCCCACCAAAACCCCCATGGAAACAATAAGTATATCAAAGAATGTTAAAAACTGTCTGTGCTGTGTGTGGGGGTAAGTAAGAGCAGGTCAGGGTCCCTGGTAAAGGAGGATTTAAGTCCACTTTCAGTGAGATGACACACCTGGAACAAGCAGGGAGCTGGAGAGGCTACCGTAGTCCTGACTTTCTGACAGCCAAGCAGGGAGTGTGCGGAGTGCCACCATCACCAGCAGATGGCAACAAAGAGCAGCTGCTGAGCTCTTAAATCGCACCTTCACCATGATCTATTGGAACTAACAGGCTACTCTAAAGAGGATCCATTTATGCTAAGTTATTGTGAGGGGTGGGGTCTGATTAAAGAAATAGTGACATTAGAACCTTAAAACTGCAGCTGAGTTTTCATATCTGTCCACCCTGTAAGGTGGTCATTGCTGTTGCACTACTTGTTTCAGGTTGGCGCCTCCGGTGATCAGTAAGAACGTCCGGCAGTGGCGTTCCTCCATTTCAGTTCATATATTCTCTGTGCTAAAATCTTTACCTTCCCCACGCCCCTCCCCACAGAGCCACCCATTTCTGACAATCCCTCAGACTGCTGTAGCTGTCTGATGGGATTTTCCATTGTCTGGTGATAACCTACCCACAAACATGGATCATTCCTTCAGTGTGAGTTTTTTTCTGGTTCTGCACTTAGCCAAACTGCAGTTATGGGAAAGCCAGAATCTGTGAGCACTGCATGCAGGACCAGCTCACACTGAGGGGAAGTGGAAGGCTTGTGAATCTATAGCCCCATTGGATAAGCACCTGGACTACTTACTGCACTGAAGACTCAATGTCAAACTGAAAGGAAGGAGTGAGCACACGGGCCAGGTAAGTATTCAATCCAATATCACCAACAGTTACAGCGACATGACTGCTGTAAGAGGCACTGTCCATAAATTTAAGACTGCTAAATAAATGCATAAGATGTGTTAGTGTGGAGGGGGCATTAGAGTGTGAGCTCTGAGGGACAGGGAGTCATGTGACTGCTTCTATGTGCTCTGTACAGCACTGTGGAATATGTCAGCACTATATAAATGTATAATAACAGTGTGTGAGTGTGGAGGGGGCATTAGAGTGTGAGCTCTGAGGAACAGGGAGTCATGTGACTGCTTCTATGTTCTCTGTACAGTGCTGTGGAATATGTCAGTGCTATATAAATGTATAATAACAGTGTGTGAGTGTGGAGGGGACATTAGAGTGTGAGCTCTGAGGGACAGGGAGTCATGTGACTGCTTCTATGTGCTCTGTACAGTGCTGTGGAATATGTCAGCACTATATAAATGTATAATAACAGTGTGTGAGTGTGGAGGGGACATTAGAGTGTGAGCTCTGAGGGACAGGGAGTCATGTGACTGCTTCTATGTGCTCTGTACAGTACTCTGGAATATGTCAGCACTATATAAATGTATAATAACAGTGTGTGAGTGTGGAGGGGACATTAGAGTGTGAGCTCTGAGGGACAGGGAGTCATGTGACTGCTTCTATGTGCTCTGTACAGTGCTGTGGAATATGTCAGCACTATATAAATGTATAATAACAGTGTGTGAGTGTGGAGGGGACATTAGAGTGTGAGCTCTGAGGGACAGGGAGTCATGTGACTGCTTCTCAGTTCAGCTCATACGGGCGGAGGAGCAGGGTGTGTGCAGCTGAGCTCCCAGCTGGGAGTCAGCATGGAATCTGACCCAGGAGGAGGTAATGGGAGCTGGGATCAAGGATTCAGGAAAGTCCAGGTATTGGAGTCAGGCCTACAACAGGACCCTGGAGAAGGATGTTCCTTGGAAATGGAGGTTGGTGAATCTAAGGAAAGTTTTGTTACTGTTCGGAAACAAATACTTATGGGTCAGAAAGGAAAGTTTATGCTGCAAATGCGAATCTCCAAGTTGCGGGAGGAATTAAAGCAGGAAAATGATGTTAATAAGAAGGAGCAGATCTATGAAGCTATTGATCAGTGTGAGCAGGAATTAAATGCAATGAAAGATAAATGTGCTGCAGACAGCGGGGAGCCCCCTAAGATGGAGCACTGGTCCCCCCAGAGAGTCAGAGACGCCCGGCTACAGAGTATAAAGAGGAGAGACATTATTGCTAAGAAAGGCATTGATGAGGACACTGTGCTCACTGTAGTGACCCAAGGCTGCCCGGTGCGGGTGAGGCCGGGGACATTCAGGGGCAATCCAGCAAGTGAGGAGTTAACTTCCCCAGCTCCCTATACCTCTCATACTGACCAGTCTGATCTGCCAGACCCAGCAAGTAAGGAGTTATCTCCCCCGGCTCCCTATACCTCTCAGGCTGACCAGTCTGATCTGCCAGACCCAGCAAGTAAGGAGTTATCCCCCCCGGCTCCCTATACCTCTCATACTGACCAGTCTGATCTGCCAGACCCAGCAAGTAAGGAGTTATCTCCCCCGGCTCCCTATACCTCTCATACTGACCAGTCTGATCTGCCAGACCCAGCAAGTAAGGAGTTATCTCCCCACCGGCTCCCTATACCTCTCATACTGACCAGTCTGATCTGCCAGACCCAGCAAGTAAGGAGTTATCTCCCCCAGCTCCCTATACCTCTCATACTGACCAGTCTGATCTGCCAGACCCAGCAAGTAAGGAGTTATCTCCCCCAGCTCCCTATACCTCTCATACTGACCAGTCTGATCTGCCAGATCCAGCAAGTAAGGAGTTATCTCCCCCAGCTCCCTATACCTCTCATACTGACCAGTCTGATCTGCCAGATCCAGCAAGTAAGGAGTTATCTCCCCCGGCTCCCTATACCTCTCAGGCTGACCAGTCTGATCTGCCAGACCCAGCAAGTAAGGAGTTATCTCCCCCGGCTCCCTATACCTCTCAGGCTGACCAGTCTGATCTGCCAGACCCAGCAAGTAAGGAGTTATCTCCCCCGGCTCCCTATACCTCTCATACTGACCAGTCTGATCTGCCAGACCCAGCAAGTAAGGAGTTATCTCCCCCGGCTCCCTATACCTCTCATACTGACCAGTCTGATCTGCCAGACCCAGCAAGTAAGGAGTTATCTCCCCCAGCTCCCTATACCTCTCATACTGACCAGTCTGATCTGCCAGACCCAGCAAGTAAGGAGTTATCTCCCCCGGCTCCCTATACCTCTCATACTGACCAGTCTGATCTGCCAGACCCAGCAAGTAAGGAGTTATCTCCCCCGGCTCCCTATACCTCTCAGGCTGACCAGTCTGATCTGCCAGACCCAGCAAGTAAGGAGTTATCTCCCCCGGCTCCCTATACCTCTCATACTGACCAGTCTGATCTGCCAGACCCAGCAAGTAAGGAGTTATCTCCCCCGGCTCCCTATACCTCTCATACTGACCAGTCTGATCTGCCAGACCCAGCAAGTAAGGAGTTATCTCCCCACCGGCTCCCTATACCTCTCATACTGACCAGTCTGATCTGCCAGACCCAGCAAGTAAGGAGTTATCTCCCCCGGCTCCCTATACCTCTCAGGCTGACCAGTCTGATCTGCCAGACCCAGCAAGTAAGGAGTTATCTCCCCCGGCTCCCTATACCTCTCATACTGACCAGTCTGATCTGCCAGACCCAGCAAGTAAGGAGTTATCTCCCCCGGCTCCCTATACCTCTCATACTGACCAGTCTGATCTGCCAGACCCAGCAAGTAAGGAGTTATCTCCCCCAGCTCCCTATACCTCTCATACTGACCAGTCTGATCTGCCAGACCCAGCAAGTAAGGAGTTATCTCCCCCGGCTCCCTATACCTCTCATACTGACCAGTCTGATCTGCCAGACCCAGCAAGTAAGGAGTTATCTCCCCCGGCTCCCTATACCTCTCAGGCTGACCAGTCTGATCTGCCAGACCCAGCAAGTAAGGAGTTATCTCCCCCGGCTCCCTATACCTCTCATACTGACCAGTCTGATCTGCCAGACCCAGCAAGTAAGGAGTTATCTCCCCCGGCTCCCTATACCTCTCATACTGACCAGTCTGATCTGCCAGACCCAGCAAGTGAGGAGTTATCTCCCCCAGCTCCCTATACCTCTCATACTGACCAGTCTGATCTGCCAGACCCAGCAAGTAAGGAGTTATCTCCCCCAGCTCCCTATACCTCTCAGGCTGACCAGTCTGATCTGCCAGACCCAGCAAGTAAGGAGTTATCTCCCCCGGCTCCCTATACCTCTCATACTGACCAGTCTGATCTGCCAGACCCAGCAAGTGAGGAGTTATCTCCCCCAGCTCCCTATACCTCTCATACTGACCAGTCTGATCTGCCAGACCCAGCAAGTAAGGAGTTATCTCCCCCAGCTCCCTATACCTCTCATACTGACCAGTCTGATCTGCCAGACCCAGCAAGTAAGGAGTTATCTCCCCCAGCTCCCTATATCTCTCATACTGACCAGTCTGATCTGCCAGACCCAGCAAGTAAGGAGTTATCTCCCCCAGCTCCCTATACCTCTCATACTGACCAGTCTGATCTGCCAGACCCAGCAAGTAAGGAGTTATCTCCCCCAGCTCCCTATACCTCTCATACTGACCAGTCTGATCTGCCAGATCCAGCAAGTAAGGAGTTATCTCCCCCCAGCTCCCTATACCTCTCATACTGACCAGTCTGATCTGCCAGACCCAGCAAGTAAGGAGTTATCTCCCCCGGCTCCCTATACCTCTCATACTGACCAGTCTGATCTGCCAGACCCAGCAAGTAAGGAGTTATCTCCCCCGGCTCCCTATACCTCTCATACTGACCAGTCTGATCTGCCAGATCCAGCAAGTAAGGAGTTATCTCCCCCGGCTCCCTATACCTCTCATACTGACCAGTCTGATCTGCCAGACCCAGCAAGTAAGGAGTTAATGGTGGCAGCTCCTGTTACTAATGAACTGTGCAACACACCAGATAATGCCGCCCCTGCAAGTGACACCCTGGGAATATCTGTGGAAAATATTGCTTCAGAAGTAATAATCCCTGGTATAGAGACTATGGAGCAAAACTTGCTTAACTCAGGGAATTCAGGTCTTGATCAGACTCCACAAATACCAGTGACTCCAGAGCCAGACATGCAAGTGATTCCTAATAGACCCATTATGGACTCTCAGATACTAACAATAGGAATGTCTGATCCAGAAACCCAGCGAGCGCAGCCAGCCAATGAGAACCCTGGCAGCCTATTAATTACAGAATCTGCATTACAGGACATTGTTACCAGTATCATTGGCACAAGTGAGGGCCCTGGAATCAGGATACCTCATAAGGATGAAAACCCTGGAACTAGCATGCCAAAAAATAATCCAGTGGCCAGTAACTCTAAGGCACAAGACCAAGACCCGACTCCCCAGCAGAGGCGGCTCTTCTCCAGTGTCACAGGACTGGCAAACCCACCGGCACAGAGGAGGAACGCGGTGAGAATAAAATATGTGGGGCCAGAGGAGGATCTCCCCACCAGGCAGTATATTGGGAGAACTCTGATAAAGGACTTCATGAAGTTTGAGGCTGCTGAAATCTTCGCTTTAATTCATGTTCCCTCCAGCAGGTTATATGACATCAGTTTTAAGCTGCCGCACGGCCTGGACCTTTTCTGGGACATTTATAACAAGACTCGTGATAATGAAATCTGGAAAAATCTTCATGTAATCCAGTTGTCTAAACCCCAGGCCGTTACAGTCACCATTTTGTTCCAGTCTGAGGTGGTGGCCCTGGCAGACGTGCTGCATTGGATAGGCCGGCAATGCAAGGTGCTCAGCCAACCTGCCAAGATCTATGATGAGGAAGGATTCTGGAATGGTGGATACACTATTAAAGTGCAGCTGACCCAGGAAAATGGAGTAACCAGGCACCTGCCACATGCCTTTTACCTGGGCCCTGATAGGGGCATATGTTACTACCCCGGGCAGCCCAGGCGCTGCCATAAATGTGGAGGCAGACATTTGGCTTTTAGCTGCCCTCATATAAAGTGCTCATTGTGTGGGGAGCTTGGGCACACAAAGGACTCGTGTACAGGTATTATTGTGTGTAACCTGTGCTCAGGAGTGGGGCATACATTCCGCCAGTGCCCTCATGCCCAGCATAATAAAACTACTGAACTGCTGGTAGAGAATGAGGTGGTCAATGCCGGCCATGAGCATGAAGTGACTGATCCTGAGGCTGGTAAATTTCACCCACCACCAATCAGTGCAACGTCCAATAGTCTTGGCTCAGTGGTGCCAACAGAAGCCCCAGTTCTATATTCTGCCCCAGTGATGCCAACAGAAGCCCCAGTTCTATATTCTGCCCCAGTGGTGCCAACAGAAGCCCCAGTTCTATATTCTGCCCCAGTGGTGCCAACAGAAGTCCCAGTTCTATATTCTGCCCCAGTGATGCTAACAGAAGTCCCAGTTCTATATTCTGCCCCAGTGGTGCCAACAGAAGCCCCAGTTCTATATTCTGCCCCAGTGATGCCAACAGAAGCCCCAGTTCTATATTCTGCCCCAGTGATGCCAACAGAAGCCCCAGTTCTATATTCTGCCCCAGTGATGCTAACAGAAGCCCCAGTTCTATATTCTGCCCCAGTGACGCCAGAAGTTGCGGCAGAATCTGGCACAACAGCTAAGGATGATAATGTCGTATTTCAGACTGTAAAAAGGAAAAATAAAGCAGCAGCAGGAAAAGACAAGTTAAAAAAATTATCAAGTGAAAGCAAACCCCAAGAGCCGGCCTCTTTGGACATTTCCCGGGGGCGCTATTATGTGCTAAGAGACCGTAAGGAAAATTTGGACGAGCAACCAATGGGCAGCATGGCAGAGGACAAAGATTTGGATGATGGGGCCTCCCAGGTGTCCGTCAATACCACTGAGGACATGGAGGAGGACGAGGTAGAGGCTCCTGTGGCCATTAAGAGATGGGGCTCCAAAGGACAAGGCAGTGGGAAGAAGAAAAAGGGGAGAAAAACCAGGTGACCTGGATGAGGCTCAGGGTATATTCACTGAGTGTGAATGGAGACCCGTCGCCAGGTGATATTTCAGCAGTGTTACTGCTGCACGAGACCAGGATAAGATCCAATGCTGATGTTTCCTTTGTTAAAGTATTCTGCAGAGTCTGAGGGGTGCGCAGAACAGAGACCAGTCTGCCCCCCCCCCCCCCAATACTTACTGGGGTCATATTATTTCACTGTTTTCCTTCTGATTTCAACATGTATATAGTGTTATGTATCTGTATATACAATCTGCAAACCAGCAATGTGTAAGTAATTGTCAGTGAGTTTACAATAAAAGATATGTGACTGCTTCTATGTGCTCTGTACAGTGCTGTGGAATATGTCAGCACTATATAAATGTATAATAACAGTGTGTGAGTGTGGAGGGGACATTAGAGTGTGAGCTCTGAGGGGCAGGGAGTCATGTGACTGCTTCTATGTGCTCTGTACAGTGCTGTGTAATATGTCAGTGCTATATAAATGTATAATAACAGTGTGTGAGTGTGGAGAGGACATTAGAGTGTGAGCTCTGAGGGACAGGGAGTCATGTGACTGCTTCTCAGTTCAGCTCATACGGGCGGAGGAGCAGGGTGTGTGAGCTCCCAGCTGGGAGTCAGCATGGAATCTGACCCAGGAGGAGGTGATGGGAGCTGGGATCAAGGATTCAGGAAAGTCCAGGTATTGGAGTCAGGCCTACAGCAGGACCCTGGAGAAGGATGTTCCTTGGAAATGGAGGTTGGTGAATCTAAGGAAAGTTTTGTTACTGTTGGGAAACAAATGCTTATGGGTCAGAAAGGAAAGTTTATGCTGCAAATGCGAATCTCCAAGTTGCGGGAGGAATTAAAGCAGGAAAATGATGTTAATAAGAAGGAGCAGATCTATGAAGCTATTGATCAGTGTGAGCAGGAATTAAATACAATGAAAGATAAATGTGCTGCAGACAGCGGGGAGCCCCCTAAGATGGAGCACTGGTCCCCCCAGAGAGTCAGAGACGCCCGGCTACAGAGTATAAAGAGGAGAGACATTATTGCTAAGAAAGGCATTGATGAGGACACTGTGCTCACTGTAGTGACCCAAGGCTGCCCGGTGCGGGTGAGGCCGGGGACATTCAGGGGCAATCCAGCAAGTGAGGAGTTAACTTCCCCAGCTCCCTATACCTCTCATACTGACCAGTCTGATCTGTCAGACCCAGCAAGTAAGGAGTTATCTCCCCCGGCTCCCTATACCTCTCATACTGACCAGTCTGATCTGCCAGACCCAGCAAGTAAGGAGTTATCTCCCCCGGCTCCCTATACCTCTCATACTGACCAGTCTGATCTGCCAGACCCAGCAAGTAAGGAGTTATCTCCCCCGGCTCCCTATACCTCTCATACTGACCAGTCTGATCTGTCAGACCCAGCAAGTGAGGAGTTATCTCCCCCGGCTCCCTATACCTCTCATACTGACCAGTCTGATCTGCCAGACCCAGCAAGTAAGGAGTTATCTCCCCCGGCTCCCTATACCTCTCATACTGACCAGTCTGATCTGTCAGACCCAGCAAGTAAGGAGTTATCTCCCCCGGCTCCCTATACCTCTCATACTGACCAGTCTGATCTGTCAGACCCAGCAAGTAAGGAGTTATCTCCCCCGGCTCCCTATACCTCTCATACTGACCAGTCTGATCTGCCAGACCCAGCAAGTAAGGAGTTATCTCCCCCGGCTCCCTATACCTCTCATACTGACCAGTCTGATCTGCCAGACCCAGCAAGTAAGGAGTTATCTCCCCCAGCTCCCTATACCTCTCATACTGACCAGTCTGATCTGCCAGATCCAGCAAGTAAGGAGTTATCTCCCCCAGCTCCCTATACCTCTCATACTGACCAGTCTGATCTGCCAGATCCAGCAAGTAAGGAGTTATCTCCCCCAGCTCCCTATACCTCTCATACTGACCAGTCTGATCTGCCAGATCCAGCAAGTAAGGAGTTATCTCCCCCAGCTCCCTATACCTCTCAGGCTGACCAGTCTGATCTGCCAGACCCAGCAAGTAAGGAGTTATCTCCCCCGGCTCCCTATACCTCTCAGGCTGACCAGTCTGATCTGCCAGACCCAGCAAGTAAGGAGTTATCTCCCCCAGCTCCCTATACCTCTCAGGCTGACCAGTCTGATCTGCCAGACCCAGCAAGTAAGGAGTTATCTCCCCCAGCTCCCTATACCTCTCAGGCTAACCAGTCTGATCTGCCAGACCCAGCAAGTAAGGAGTTATCTTCCCCGGCTCCCTATACCTCTCATACTGACCAGTCTGATCTGCCAGACCCAGCAAGTAAGGAGTTATCTCCCCCGGCTCCCTATACCTCTCAGGCTGACCAGTCTGATCTGCCAGACCCAGCAAGTAAGGAGTTATCTCCCCCAGCTCCCTATACCTCTCAGGCTGACCAGTCTGATCTGCCAGACCCAGCAAGTAAGGAGTTATCTCCCCCAGCTCCCTATACCTCTCATACTGACCAGTCTGATCTGCCAGACCCAGCAAGTAAGGAGTTAAGGGTGGCAGCTCCTGTTACTAATGAACTGTGCAACACACCAGATAATGCAGCCCCTGCAAGTGACACCCTGGGAATATCTGTGAAAAATATTGCTTCAGAAGTAATAATCCCTGGCATAGAGACTATGGAGCAAAATTTGCTTAACTCAGGGAATTCAGGTCTTGATCAGACTCCACAAATACCAGTGACTCCAGAGCCAGACATGCAAGTGATTCCTAATAGACCCATTATGGACTCTCAGATACTAACAATAGAAATGTCTGACCCAGAAACCCAGCGAGCGCAGCCAGCCAATGAGAACCTTGGCAACCTATTAATTACAGAATCTGCATTACAGAACATTGTTACCAGTATCATTGGCACAAGTGAGGGCCCTGGAATCAGGATACCTCATAAGGATGAAAACCCTGGAACTAGCATGCCAAAAAATAATCCAGTGGCCAGTAACTCTAAGGCACAAGACCAAGACCCGACTCCCCAGCAGAGGCGGCTCTTCTCCAGCGTTACAGGACTGGCAAACCCACCGGCACAGAGGAGGAACGCGGTGAGAATAAAATATGTGGGGCCAGAGGAGGATCTCCCCACCAGGCAGTATATTGGGAGAACTCTGATAAAGGACTTCATGAAGTTTGAGGCTGCTGAAATCTTTGCTTTAATTCATGTTCCCTCCAGCAGGTTATATGACATCAGTTTTAAGCTGCCGCACAGCCTGGATCTTTTCTGGGACATTTATAACAAGACTCGCGATAATGAAATCTGGAAAAATCTTCATGTAATCCAGTTGTCTAAACCCCAGGCAGTTACAGTCACCATTTTGTTCCAGTCTGAGGTGGTGGCCCTGGCAGACGTGCTGCATTGGATAGGCCGGCAATGCAAGGTGCTCAGCCAACCTGCCAAGATCTATGATGAAGAAGGATTCTGGAATGGTGGATACACTATTAAAGTGCAGCTGCTCCAGGAAAATGGAGTAACCAGGCACCTGCCACATGCCTTTTACCTGGGCCCTGATAGGGGCATATGTTACTACCCCGGGCAGCCCAGGCGCTGCCATAAATGTGGAGGCAGACATTTGGCTTTTAGCTGCCCTCATATAAAGTGCTCATTGTGTGGGGAGCTTGGGCACACAAAGGACTCGTGTACAGGTATTATTGTGTGTAACCTGTGCTCAGGAGTGGGGCATACATTCCGCGAGTGCCCTCATGCCCAGCATAATAAAACTACTGAACTGCTGGTAGAGAATGAGGTGGTCAATGCCGGCCATGAGCATGAAGTGACTGATCCTGAGGCTGGTAAATTTCACCCACCACCAATCAGTGCAACGTCCAATAGTATTGGCTCAGTGGTGCCAACAGAAGCCCCAGTTCTATATTCTGCCCCAGTGATGCCAACAGAAGCCCCAGTTCAATATTCTGCCCCAGTGATGCTAACAGAAGCCCCAGTTCTATATTCTGCCCCAGTGATGCTAACAGAAGCCCCAGTTCAATATTCTGCCCCAGTGATGCTAACAGAAGCCCCAGTTCTATATTCTGCCCCAGTGATGCCAACAGAAGCCCCAGTTCTATATTCTGCCCCAGTGATGCCAACAGAAGCTCCAGTTCTATATTCTGCCCCAGTGATGCCAGAAGTTGCGGCAGAATCTGGCACAACAGCTAAGCATGATAATGTCGTATTTCAGACTGTAAAAAGGAAAAATAAAGTAGCAGCAGGAAAAGACAAGTTAAAAAAATTATCAAGTGAAAGCAAACTCCAAGAGCCGGCCTCTTTGGACATTTCCCGGGGGCGCTATTATGTGCTAAGAGACCGTAAGGAAAATTTGGACGAGCAACCAATGGGCAGCATGGCAGAGGACAAAGATTTGGATGATGGGGCCTCCCAGGTGTCCATCAATACCACTGAGGACATCAATGAGGAAGAGGAGGTAGAGGCTTCTGTGGCCATTAAGAGATGGGGCTCCAAAGGACATGGCAGTGGGAAGAAGAAAAAGGGGAGAAAAACCAGGTGACCTAGATGAGGCTTAGGGTATATTCACTGAGTGTGAATGGAGACTTGTCGCCAGGTGATATTTCAGCAGTTTTGCTGCTGCTGCATGAGACCAGGATAAGATCCAATGTTGATGTTTCCTTTGTTAAAGTATTCTGCAGAGTCTGAGGGGTGCGCAGAACAGAGACCAGTCTGCCCCCCCCCCCCCCCGATACTTACTGGGGTCATATTATTTCACTGTTTTCCTTCTGATTTCAACATGTATATAGTGTTATGTATCTGTATATACAATCTGCAAACCAGCAATGTGTAAGTAATTGTCAGTCAGTTTACAATAAAAGATATGTGACTGCTTCTATGTGCTCTGTACAGTGCTGTGGAATATGTCAGTGCTATATAAATGTATAATAACAGTGTGTGAGTGTGGAGAGGACATTAGAGTGTGAGCTCTGAGGGACAGGGAGTCATGTGACTGCTTCTATGTGCTCTGTACAGCGCTGTGGATTATGTCAGCACAGTCACACAATGGTTGGGTAGTAGCAGCTCTTTATTGTAACATCAAACGGGGCAGTTCCAGCTCTCTGTGCTGATGATTGTGGTGAGTATTTTGACAGCCATCTTCTAGTGGATCCCTGTCCCTGAATGGCGGCAGTATCCTGCTCCCCATCTTCAGCTCCTGCCAAAACCTTTAACGACAATCCACATTGCTGTTATTAATGGAGAGTCTTCACTGAGAGACATTTTTCCCCTGGAACCCCCAAAACAGTCTAGTCAGTAAAAATCCCTGAGGCAGTCATTTGGGCATTTCTGAGCTGCAGACATGCAGAGTTCCCCTTTATTATTCATCAGACTGTCCAAAGTTGGCAGCAGGACCGATAGGTCTAGGCCCCATTATTGTAGCTCAGATTCTGGGTCCCCACACAATACTGATGCCCCATGGCAGCCCATGTTGTGTCATCCCGTAGACACCCCATCTAAGAGTGACCTATTAGGATCTAGAATCCTAATATGACCCTGTGACAGACTCTCTGCCCCTTTGGACTTTACACAGGTTCATTACTTTCCTTTTCTTAAGCATGTTACAGACTGCCAGTGTATTGATTGATTACGTTATTCATTGTTCTGACTGCCATTGTATTGATTGATTATGTCACAGACAATGGCATTGTTCAGATTGAGTGTATTAGACGTCTATTGTATTGCTGATTGTGTCACTGGCAGAGTTGAGGGATTGTGTGCCCTGCTGCTATTGGTCGGTGTGTGTGTCATGCAATGGAGACTGGTGTATATAAGGCCTAGAGTGGCACTAATAAAGACAGTTCATCTTCACCCTCAATACTGAGTTCTGTCTCTTATTGGGGGAAACGCTATATTACAGTTCACTAGCCCTTGTAAGGGCTGTTCCTGTTTCCTCACGGACGACTCTGGGATTCCTGCAGCACCTCTTACGATTGGGAAAAGGACGTCTCGGGCGGTGAAGCCCTCCGGCGATAAGGGTTATCGCTACAGACCCCATCAGTTTATACTGTACCTGGAATCAGTCATGTTCATCCTCCTGGTCTGGCCCTGGTTGGCCCTTGGGCTCCTGGAGGCGGGACTTGCAGGCTTCCTCCTCACCACTTTCTTCTGATTGCCCGCCCCCCAGGATATATTCAATAACGTTCTGATCTGTGGGCGTCAGGTCCAGGCAGCGGCAGGGAGAGGAACTCACCACAAACGAAGAACCCCAGGCACTGACACACAGGTCTGCAGCACTCGCATACATCTGAGGAGAGAGAGAGATGGAGCACTCTGTTATCAAACCTCAGCCTGTGTATACAGTGAGGTGTTTCCATTCAGTATTTATTGCACACAGTGATGAGGGCCCTTCTTCTGTGCTCTGTATCATTGGTTCTCAACCTTTTTTACACCAACTACCCCCTAGTCACAAGAGGTTTCCCCCCCAAGAGGTGATCAAATCTGAGTGTCACCCAAATAAGTAGGCAGCAGGCCTCCTGGCACTTTCACAGCAAAAAGAGATAATGGGCCTTATTCATGAAGGGATAGCACCAGGTAGTGCCTTGTAGGCGGCAGGTGAACGCTGAACACGGCACGGAATTACACATTTATGAGGCCGAATCTGGTGAGTGACTGGAACAACGCCATGTTGCGTCTGATTCATCATTATTCCAGCCTCAGTGTACAGCGCCGGCGTTCAGCCTTGCAGAGCGCCTCGTCTTACCTGTCGCTCTCCAATACATTTCTATGTACGATCCTTAAATCCCTTTCCTGATCCCAATTTTTTTTTTCGTTAAAAAAAATCTCAAAACATCTGACATGAATCCTGGGCAAGGAAATTAAATTTTCGAAAACTTTTTTGATTAATCATATTTTTATGCAGAATTGTACTTGTGACAGATGCTCTGCCTTTTGGATGTCATCACTATTCAATTGCCCACCGGGTCATTCCCTGGCCTTTTCTTCATTAGGTTCCAGACAATGTCATTGTATTTTGATACTGTTACAGGCAATGTCATTGTAGTTTGGATTGTATTACAGGCTGCCATTGTGTTGATTGATTACGTCACAGACAATGGCATTGTTCTGATTGATTGTGTTACAGACGTCTATTGTGTTGCTGATTGCGTCACCGGCAGAGTTGAGGGATTGTGTGCCCTGCTGCTATTGGTCGGTGTGTGTGTCATGCAGTTCTCCATCAGGTCCACCTTGCATGGAGACTTGTGTATATAAGGCCTAGAGTGGCACTAATAAAGACACTTCACCTTCACCCTCAATACTGAAGTTGTGTCTCTTATTGGGGGAAACGCTATATTACAGTTCACTAGCCCTTGTAAGGGCTGTTCCTGTTTCCTCACGGACGACTCTGGAATTCCAGCAGCACCTCTTACGATTGGGAAAAGGACGTCTCGGGCGGTGAAGCCCTCCGGCGATAAAGGTTATCGCTACAGTACTTACATGTCTGGTATTAAAGTGTTCATGTTACAATGTTATAACAATGTAATTCCATATGTTTTCGGTTTGTTACTAGTGGATACATGTTCAAAAACAGACTTTAATCACACAGCCTCTGGCGCTATGGGCTACAACTACATGATTTTGAGCGTCGGCGCTGTTTGAGGCTGTTTTTTTTATAAATGTGGTGTGAGTCGTTTGCACTGAGCTGGCGATGCCGTTTGGTCCCATACAGCATAGTACTGCAAATCACACATCATATTCTTCAATGCTGGACAGCGACTGAGGCACTCTGAAACAAAGATCCATGGCCGAGCACAGCGACTACTAGCGGGCACTCTGAAATCCGCTCTACAGACGCTCATCTGTCGCTACCTGGCGTTAGTAATGAATCAGCCTGAAAATTTCACTGTTGAAATAAGATACCAGACCAGACACCCCCTGCTATTACACCCATGAACACTGCCATGTACACTCTGGGGTACATGTTTTGCAGGTTGAGAAACAGTGCTCTGTATGACCCTAATGAGAAGAATTTCCTGTCTGCAGTGCCCAAACAAGAAATTCATTTAACAGAAGAGCTATGGGTGTCACTGACACAGGGACTCCATTGTCCTGTGCAGGGCTCTAAATGTTTAGCCTACTTCTCCTGAAGGCAGAGTCTTTGTAAACTAGACATTTTTTTAAAGGCTAAGCTCTAACCCAGGTCTAAAAACTCAGAGAGGAGTACATTTATTATCAGCTGTAGAGTTATTTATTCTCAAGATATAGGCTGCAGTGCCTTTCCTTGTTTTTTTTTAAGACATTTTTGGTGGTGCACCAGAGGAGGGGAGGACACGTGGCCACAGGAGGACAAGAATAACCCACCAGCAGCGCCCCCCTGCTTTGACTCTTCACCGCACACCACGGCCCTGGCAGCCAAGGTGCCTGTTTTTGAGGCTCAGAACGGCCAAATGTCACCAAGCTTCTCCTGTGTTTCCGCTACATGACGTCTAACCCCATCATTTCTTATGATTATATACATTATGTTATTCTGCTGCTGCCAGATATAACTGTGCAGATGCAGCCGCTGCGTCCTGCTACAGGGGGGACCAGGAGACTGTTTTTCCCAGTGGTGCCGCTGAAAGCTAAAGAGCATTACATTTCTGCCGAGACCCAAACCAGTGCCAAACTTTTCAAGTAGGGGAATGCCCCCAGCTACATGCGAGTGGGGATGGCGCCACAATCATTTCATTCAGTTTCTTCACTGCAATAATGTCAAATCGAGTCCAGCATGCTGATTGGATGCCTGTCTGTACCGTGGGATCATTTCACTGGCAATCTGTGGGAATACACACAGTGGGGCATCCCAAATTGAAATGCCCTTGTTAAGTAGACCAAAACCCAGGTGATCTGGCTTTTGGTCCACTGTAAAGAAGACCTATAGCCTCTCTTGCAGCTCTGTGCCATGGAGGATCCTGCTGCAGAGACACTAATCTCACCTCATCTACTCCCCTTACGTAGCCTTCGCAACTTTTCCTAGCCAAGCTCCAGTGGGACAGGAAAATAAACTCACCTAGCCCCTCATGCCGCCAATGAGTCATGCATTAAAGAGATACTCAGCTTATTTGTTAGCAGAGCTCCATCTGATAGGGGAAAATAACATTGTGTAATCAATGCATTAGAGAAATCCTTTCCATTTCCTAGCAGAGCTCCATCTGATAGGGGGTCACGAGAAGCCATCAATGAGCCCTGCAATAGAGACACTCCCCTTGTCCTAGTAGAGCTCAATCCAACAGGGGGCAGGAAACTCAACTTACCTACCTTTTCATGCCATCTTTGGACCCTGCATTAAAGAAATACTCACCTTCTCCAAGCTGATCTACATTCAATTAGGGACAAAAAACTCACCTCGCCTACCCGCTCACTTACATGCGGCAGCCACACCTTCAGTAGTAGACATGCAGTATTGTAGTGTGAAGCTGTTTCCTGACCCCATCATACAAAGGAATGCACTGAAAAGGTGAATATCTCCTAAATGTGGGAGTATGTTGACTGGGGTCTCTGGATTTAGGTTCTCAACATGTGAATATAAATAAAATTTGCACCAGGGCATGGTCACATTTAGTTACGCCACTGCATCCAACCAAACCTTGCCCAGCCGAGCACCACTATGTTTAGCAATGCCAGCCTGCCCCATCCAGCAGGTAACTTGGGGACTGACCTGTGGATTGCATATTAATAACGAAATTAGCTGTCTCCATAGGTAACAATATGGATGCCATCCAGGTCTGTAGCAGTCTCATGGAATGACCTCCCCTTTTCTGCGGCTGCTGTAGTGATGTTATGCCATCTGTATTTGTCACTGCATTATGCTTGTACCTCCGGAACCCTCCAGAGGCCTCTGAGTCACCCCAGAGCTAAGAGCATGGTGTAATGCTTGCCATGTATAGTATGCTGAAGGATCTGCCCTGACTCACAACCCCCAATTCCCTGGTGACACAACTACTTCATAGAATTGAATGGGGTAAGGAGCCGAGGTCCATCCAATGATTATTCAACCTCTCCGTACCCCCCATGAATGAATGCTGTCATTGCCAGCTTTTCTCTGCATAGTGACCAAGCCTGGGCCTCCTGGAGCAACCAATATGGTCCCTGCAGTATTGCCATGGGACTGACGGAGGTGGGTTATTGAGCAGGCCTCATACAGAGTTAATACCCACTTGCTGTTTATGGCTGCTTCTTCTAAAAAAAGATGTCCCCCTGCGTTCTGTGCAGCCTCTGTTGTCCCTGACCTATCTGCTCTCCATAGGGGGCAGTACAGCGTGCATTGTGGGAAGGAGGGTGGAAACCAGCATGGAGCCAGTGCTTTGTTTTTCATGTAAGTTGGTACAGAGTAAAAATGAGGGGTTGTGTGTTGTTCTCAGAACGAACTGCACAGGGGGAACCAGGCAAGTCCCCCAGGGTGATTAACCCTTTCAGCGCTGGCTGAGCCCTCAGTGGATACATTTAGTTCAGCCCTCTAGATTTTGATTTCAGCATTTCAGCACCCCCCCCCCCCCCCCCACAGAATCACTTGCTCTAACCCCAAGGCACCTCTGCTTTGGCAGCAATCTGTTGACAGGAGATGCAGTGGATCTAAATAATCTACCATAGTCAGTGGCTCAGTTGTTGGAACTCTGCCCCCTCGCACTTGCCGCCTAGACACTAATAGGTTTTCTGTTGGGGAGTGGAGGCTGTTCTGACAGCAGCATTCTTAGCTTAGTTCAGTGACAACAGATGCAGCTGTGGCAGAAAGCAAGAAAACGTGGTAGGTATCCCTTCGGGGATCAAAGTGTTTGCAGTCAAAGTGTGCGCACCCCACTGGCAAACTATTGGGTCTGGATACTGCTGCTCACATCAGGATGCAATCCTCCCTACCCAGTGAAAGCTACTATCAAAATCAACAGTTAATGTTGATTTTTGGCCGCTTATCAGTATGCATAGCTCTACCTACTCACAGGAACTTGGGAGAAATATTATCCTTTGTAATATGCACCATGTACAATATTTTCTGTTTTAAACTGGACCAGTCATGGCTCGGCCTGGTCTTGGGAGTCTAAAAAATACAATTCTGTGATTACTCACCTGTAGAATTGGCATTATACGTATACAGCACGTTCTGTTCCAGAAGATATTCCTTACTCTTGGGTTATACATCCAGTAGATGGCGCTGGACTGCAGAGACAGAAAAGTATATACCAGGGACCTCCCACAAATTCCCCAGTATTGAAAAGCAGTTAAAATGAGACTGGGAGAACTATAACCATTATATAAAAATTGAACATAAGAACAATCACCATAAAGAGGTAACTAAAAATAATGATAACAAGGGTGGGGTGGAACAGGACATGCTGTATACGTATAAGTATACAGCACGTCCTGTTCCAGAAGATATTCCTTACTCTTGGGACATCCAATAGCAGTGTCCGTAAGGTAGGGTGGGATCCCCAAAAGTAACAGCATACAGTTTAAACCACTGCCGCCTGCAAAACTTTGCGACCAAAAGCAGCATCAGCTGAGGCCTTAACATCAACCTTGTAAAAAGTATGAACAGAAGACCAAGTGGCGGCCTTGCAAACTTGTTCAACAGAAGCCTGGTGCTGAAAAGCCCAAGAGGCACCAATAGCACGAATGGAATGAGCAGTAAGGCGGAAGGGAGGCTCCTTCCCCTTAGCAGAGTAGGCCTGTATCACAGCCTGATGGATCCACTTGCTGATAGTAGACTTAGCTGGAGCCAGACCCTTCTTAGGTCCAGACAGGAGCACAAAAAGAGCATCAGTCTTTCTGAAGGGTTTAGTAGCCACCAGATGGAACTTCAGATCCAAAGAGTGTAAAACCTTCTCCTTAGAATTACTAGGATTAGGACACAGAGAAGGCAAAACAATGTCCTGATTGAGATGAAAGGCAGAAACAACCTTAGGCAGAGAATCTGGCTTAAAACAAAACACCACCTTGTCCTGGTGTCTCTCAAAATAAGGAGGTTTGATGGAAAGCGCCGCCAACTCAGAAACACGCCTAACAGAAGTGATAGCCACCAAAAAGACTACCTTAAGCGTAAGAATGGACAAGGGGGCCCCCTAAAAGGGCTCGAAGGGAGACCCCTGCAGGGCAGATAAGACCAAGTTCAAGTCCCAGACTGGTAACATAGGCTTACATGGGGGACGCACGTGAGTAACCCCCTGGAAGAAGGTCTTGACCAGGGGATGCTGAGCAAAGGATCTTTGGAAAAAAATGGCCAAGGCAGAAACATGACCTTTCAGAGTACTGAGCTGAAGACCCAGATCCAAACCATGTTGCAGAAACTCCAGAATCCTAGGAATAGAAAATACACGAAAGGGAAGCGAGTTAGACTCACACCAGTCAATGTAAGTACGCCAAACCCTATAGTAGATAGAAGAAGAGGACCTTTTCCTAGCCCTGATCATAGTATTAACAACCAAGACAGGAAGCCACTTTTCCATCAAGATGGAGGTTTCAGCAGCCAGGCCGTCAAAGCCAGCATTTGTAAATTGGGGTGGCGTAGGTGCCCCTGAGTGAGCAGATCTGGAACCCGGGGCAGGGCGTACTGATCTACTGCCAGCTGCACGATGTCTGCGAACCACACTCTTCTTGGCCAACAGGGGGCCACCAGTATGGCTGGCACCCTTTCCTGAGCTATCTTGCGCAGCACCCTGCCCAGCAGGGGAAACGGGGGAAACACATACAGGAGCTGAAATCTCGTCCAGGACATTGCCAAGGCATCCATGGCCAAGGCCAGAGGATCCCGGGACAGAGAGACATAGACTGGAAGCTTGTGATTGTGACGGGACGCAAACAGATACACATCCGACTGACCCCAGCGGTGGCACAGGGAGCGAAAAACCCTGCTGCTGAGGGACCATTCTCCCAGACGAGAAGTCCCCCTGCTCAGGGAGTCTGCCTCCAGATTCTCCACCCACGGAATGTACACAGCTGAGATGCAGGGAACATTCACCTCCGCCCAGGACAGTATCAAGGACACTTCCTTGATGGCCCTCTTGCTCCGGGTCCCTCCCTGATGATTGATGTAGGCAACCGCCGCCTGGTTGTCCGAGCGGACCTGAACAGCCCGACCCCGCAGGTGTGGGGTTAAATGGGCGAGAACCAATCTGATCGCCCTCAACTCCAGAATGTTGATAGGGGTATGGGCCTATCAACATTCTGGAGTTGAGGGCGATCAGATTGGTTCTCGCCCATTTAACCCCACACCTGCGGGGTCGGGCTGTTCAGGTCCTGAGGGCCCCACTGACCCTGGAATTTCAGGGACTTCCAAAAGCCCCCCCCCCAACCTGTCAGACTGGCATCTGTGGTGACAGTCTCCCAACAAGGGGCCAGAAAGAATCTGCCCCCAGCAGGTTCCTGGAGTCCAGCCACCACGACAGAGACCCCCTGGCCAGAGGGGACAGGACAAACACCTGATCCAAGGACACGGGGTCCCGATCCCACACTGACAAGAGGTGAAGCTGAAGAGGCCTCATGTGGAACGGAGCATATGGAACCGCCTCGAAGCAGGACAGCATCAGGCCCACCAGCTGCATTCCCTGCCTGATGGATGGATGAGGACAAGACAGAAGGAGCTGAGCTTTCTCTTGAAGACTCTCCACCTTCTGCTGAGGAAGAAAGATCTTGACCTGAGATGAATCCAGAATCATGCCCAGAAAGGACTTCATCATGGAAGAAGACAGGGAAGATTTGGGGTGGTTGATCACCCAGCCGAATGACTCCAGTGTGGACACCACCCGCTGAGTGTCCAGCTCTGCCTGATGGAAGGACTGAGAAGCGATAAGCATGTCGTCCAAGTAGTGAAAAATGCCCTGAGATCTCAGCAGAGCCATCACCCCTGCCAGCACCTTGGTGAATACCCTGGGAGTCGAGGTGAGACCGAAGGGCAAGGCCACAAATTGGTAGTGCTGATCCTCCAGAATGGGTCTAATAGACCCATCTTTTTTGGGAACAATGAAAAGATCGGAATAATAGCCTTTGCCCCTTTCCCTCAAGGGCACCCGGCAGATGACACCCAGTTCCAGAAGGCCTTGAACAGCCAGGGACAGACCCTGAGCTGACAGGGGGTTTTGAGCTAACCGGGATTTGATGAATCTTGCATCATCAGGGGCCCCATCTAAGAGACCCCTGAGCAGGCTTTTAATAGCAACATCCATAATGGCAGAGGCACAGACCGGACGCAGCGCGGTCCCCACACAGGCAAAGGCATGGCAAGCCAGCTGATCACTGCGCCTGTCCTCCCCATCCCTCAGTGTAGTAGAGTCAGGGGAATGCATGACGGATGTGTTGGACAACCCCAGAACTGGTGCATCCACCTCAGGAGGACATGACCACCGTTTGACCATTTCAGCAGGAAAGGGATACTGCTTATCCCATCTCTTTGGCACCCCGGGGAGCCGGCTAGGCTGTTCCCACTCCTTGAGCACCAGATTATTAAAACTAGTTTTTCCAGGAAACTCCAAGCGTGGTTTAACAGTTTGGAACAGGTCCCCCTGCTGCCGCGGAGCCACGGCAGGAGGAGAGATACAGAGTACTTCAAAAATGTGAGCTAAAAGCCTGTCGGTATCATCTGAAGCCCATGGGTCAGACCCAGAATCAGCACCATACACCCTAGATTGTTCCTCAGATGATTCTGAATCAGAAAATAATTCCTCCTCTTCCAGGGGGGTATAAGCATTAACGTCAAAAAATTCCTCAGCCTCCATAGGAAGGAGGGAAACACCAGGTGATAAATGCCACTTCTTATCAGAAGCCTTACGCGGGCCAGAGCCAGCAATATGTCTCTCAATTCTGGCCACCCGAGCAGCCAAATCAGGTTGAGACTTCCCACTGGTATGCACCTCACTAGGAGTCAGATGTAAGCGTCGGGGGGGTAGGCGAAGCCAGAGGGAGCGCAGGCCCAGCCACCAGTAACCCAGACTGCAGCGCAAGCGTCTGCTGGGCGCAGGGTACACACACCCTGACATCATCACTTATAGGGGATACCCCACACGCCACACAGCCGGGCTTGTCCCGAAGGAACCCCGAGCACATTATCCTGAGAAGCCTCCATATGGTGATTATTGTGGCACAATAGGTCAATTGGGATTGATGCCAATAAGGCTACCCGGGATGCCCCAATAGCCCGCTAGGGAAGTGGGAGATATACAATACAATAGCCCTCCAATAGGGAGTTAACGCTAAATAGAGGGGATAGGCATAATACAATGAAATGTAAAGAAAAGCCTGCCCGCAGGGGCACTTACGGACCGCGATAGGGGGAGGCCAAACACGCAGCACAGGAGCTCCAAAATGGCGCCTGCATATACCTCGAGGGGCGGGCCGTGGAGAAGTGATGCGGAAAACGTCATCCGCAAGGCCCGCCCCACCGAAGAGCGCGAAAACGCGCCCCCGTGACAAGGCCAGCCAATGACGGCGCAGCAGCGCCTGAGGCGATGTCACCGCTGTCCGCGGAGCGGAGCACAATCGCGTGGCGGCGGCAATAGCAAAACCAGTGCAACCAATGCAAAATACGTAGCAAAAAACACATAGTAATATATATATATATATACACTTATATACACTTATATACATATATATATGCACTTAGATCTACCCAGGGGGAGCGAAGGTAAAGCAGCGGACCTAAGAGGAGCCTAACTGAGGGAACAGGGGGCGAGGGGCAAACAGACACGGGAGGGGCATCCCATAAGGCTCACCACGGGCCAGTACCACCTACCCTTTGGTGGGGCACTGCGGTAGGAGCAGCGCTCCTTAGCACCTAGCAGCGGTGCTGCCTACCATCACCCGACCAGCGCAGCCTAAACTGGGAGGCAGTGAAAAGGAACGGGTGGGAATAGTCCTACAGGGCCGCAGGCTAATAAGCCCCGCTCACCTGCGAGTAGAAAGAGCCATCTTCTAGTCATTGCAGCCCAGACTGCAGAGAAGAACTGGGGAATTTGTGGGAGGTCCCTGGTATATATGGGGCCGGGAAGAGCCACTTTTCTGTCTCTGCAGTCCAGCGCCATCTACTGGATGTATAACCCAAGAGTAAGGAATATCTTCTGGAACAGGATGTGCTGTATACTTAGAATAGATTCCAGGCCTGGCTGACTAGGTCCCGCTGGGGCACCTCGATTCAGGATTCCCCACTGTGTGAACCCCCCAGATATGAACCCCCCAGCTATGACCGATTTCTCACTAGGATCACTGGCCACATCCCTGCAGCTGTGCACGCTCCACAGGGAAAATGGGGATGCGTAGTAAATCTAATTTAGGTAATCTATATGTACAGGGTGGCATAAACATACAAGATAGGCTCTTATTCAGGGTGAAGGTCCAGTTTAAGGAAGCGACTTTGCATCAGGAGGTTCACTGCACGGATGGGTTAAATGCGGAGGAAGAAATTTGCGTATGTCCAAAAAGAAATGATGGGACCAGGCCTTTGCATTACCTGATTGTAGGGGATGCACTCATTCCTGCAGTGGTTTCCGCTTTCATCAATCGTCCAGTCGCTAATAAAGTTGTGAGTGCACACCAGGTCCGATCGGCAGGCGTTAAACCTGAGCGTGAAAACAGCGAGACAAAAGTTGCGTATGCTCTATGACATTAAAGGCGCCAGCATAAGGCACATATTTTTAGATGAGATAAAGCAGAGGCTAGGTAAAAAGTGGGCAGGGCTTGACAGTAATGGGTGTGGCTTACTAAAATGATTGCAAGAAAATACAATTCTGTGAAACTCACCTGTAGAATTGTTTTTGAATATTTCTAGTCCAGGTCGTCCCAGAAGTGATGACAGTTGGGTAGTCCGCCACCAGGTAGCGCAGTTACTGCAAGATCCAAAGCTGTAACTCCTCCCTGCCTCCTATAAAATGAGGTTGTCTCAGTAGAATTCCCAGTGGTCAAAAAGCAGTAATAAAGGACAGGCTGGGAGGCCAAGAAACCATGTTACATCACATAGCTTCAGCATGTACTCTCTCCAACAAAACACTAAGGACAACGGTCCAATATAAAAAGGTAATCACAATAGCAGGCAAACAAGAGATAATGAAACCAAGGGCGGGGTGGGACGACCTGGACTGGATATATTCAAAACAATTCTACAGGTGAGTTTCACAGAATTGTATTTTTCACGATATCCAGTCCAGGTTGTCCCAGAAGTGATGGGTTGGGACATCCAAAAGCAGTGTCCATTAGGGCGGGATCCCCAGTGCGGAACAGCATGTAGTTAATTTCACCACCGTCTGAAGCACCTTTCGACCAAAAGCAGTGCCAGCTGAGGCCCTAACATCAACCTAGTAAAACTTTGTAAAACTTTGAACTCAAGACCAAGTAGCGGCCTTACAAATTTGTTCAACAGATGCCTGGTGCTGAAAGGCCCAGGAAGCACCAATAGCTTTAGTAGAATGAGCTGTAACACGAAAAGGGGGTTCCTTCCCCTTGGCAGAATAAGCTTGCACCACCGCCTGTCTGATCCACTTACTGAGGGTGGACTTGGCTGGAGGCAAGCCCTTCCTAGAACCCTCAGTGAGGACGAAGAGTGAATCCGATTTTCCTGAAGGATTCAGTTGCAACCAGGTAGTACTTAATGGCTCTGACCACATCCAAGGCATGGAGGGTCCTTTCCTTAGAATTACTCGGTGCAGGACAAAGGGAAGGCAAGACAACTTCCTCATTAAGGTGAAAAGGAGAAACGACCTTAGGTAAAAAATCAGGCTTAAAGCGAAATACCACCTTATCCTTATGCCGCTCAAAGTAAGGAGGCTTCATACAAAGCGTGGCCAGCTCCGATACGCGACGCACCGAGGTGACAGCTACCAAAAAGACCACCTTTAGGGTCAAAATAGACAAGGCAGCATCACACAAAGGCTCAAAGGGAGGCCCCTGGAGAGCAGAAAGCACCAAATTCAAATCCCACACCAGTAAGACAGGCTTACGCGGTGGACGTACATAGGTAACTCCTTGGAAAAAAGTCCTGATCAGTCTATGATTGGCAAAGGATCTTTGGAAAAAATTGGCAAGGCCGAGACCTGGCCCTTGAGGGTGCCCAGCTGTAGACCCAAGTCTAAGCCGTGTTGTAAAAACTCCAAAATCCTAGAAATAGAGAATGTGCGACAAGGGAAACTCTTGGATTCACACCAATGTAGGCATGCCAAACTCTGTAGTAAATCATGGAAGAAGACTTCTTCCGCGCCTGAATCATGGTCCGAAAAACCGTGGCCGACAGCCCCTTTTCCGTCAGGATTGAGGTTTCAATAGCCAGGCCGTCAAAGCCAGAGCCACTAAATTGGGGTGCCGCATCGACCCCTGAGTGAGAATCCCTGGGTCGTCGGGCATGATGTAGCGAACGACTGACATCTGAACTATTTCCCGAACCAACTCCACCTCGGCCAGCGAGGAGCCACCAGGATGGTTGGTACCCCCTCCTGGGCTATCTCGCGCAGCACTCTGCCCAGGAGCCTGAACTCCGTCCAAGGAATCGCCAGAGCGTCTGTGGCGAAAGGCAGAGGATCTCTTGACAGGGAGATGAACCTTGGGGGCTTGTGATTGTGTCTGGACGCAAACATGTCCACATCCGGTTGACCCCAGCGGAGACACAGAGCGAGAAAGATCTTGTTGCTGAGACAGCATTCCCCCAGACGAGAGGCCCCCCTGCTCAGGGAGTCTGCCTCCTGGTTCTCTACCCCGGGGATGTAAACCGCCGAGATGCAGGGAACATTCTCCTCTGCTCAAGTCAGGTTCTGGGTCACCTCCTGGAGGGCTCGCTTGCTCCGAGTCCCACCCTGGTGATTGATGTAGGCGTCAGCCGTCTGATTGTCCGAGCGGACCCGGATCGCACGACCCCTTAGATGGGGAGTCAAGAGAAGAAGCACCAACCGGATCACTCTCAGCTCCAAGAGATTGATGGGCAAGTGGGCCTCCTGCGGCCCCCACTGACCCTGGAACTTCAGCATATGCCAAAGACCTCCCCAGCCGGTCAGACTGGCGTCCGTGGTAACAATCTCCCACCGGGGAGTCAGAAAGGAATTGCCCACCAACAGATTTCTGGGATCCAACCACCACAAGAGGGACTGTCTGGCCAGGGGGGACAGCGAAAAATCCTGTTCCAGGGACCCCATCCGAAATCCTCGAGAGTGGATAACACCGTCCGGGTGTCGCTCTCGGCCTGCTGAAGGGACTGAGCCGCAATCAGTAAATCGTCCAGATAAGAAAAAACGCAAATGCCCTGGTTCCTCAGGATAGCCATGATGCCAGCCAGCACCTTGGTGAACACACGGGGGGCTGAGGATATCCCGAACGGTAGAGCCACAAACTGGTAATGCTGATCTCAGGAACTTCTGATGTCCCTGAAAAATCAGGATGTGCAGATAAGCATCCTTGATGTCCACCGTGGTAATGAAGTCGCCGGGCCGAAGCGAGCTCGCCACGGACCGTAAGGTCTCCACGCGGAAATGTCTGACTCTGACAAACCTGTTGAGACCCCTCAGGTCCAGGATAGGTCTCAGCGTTCTGTCCTTCTTGGGCACCGTGAACAGGTTGGAGTAGAAACCTTGACCCAGTTCCTGACGAGGCATGGGACAAATCACACCTGACCATAGAAGGGGTTGGACGGCCATTCTGAGGCCCAGAGGCGTCATTGGGTTCTGGGATATCCGCAACTGAAGAAATCTTGAGGGCGGCCAAACTGCCAGCTCTAATTTGTAACCGGAGGAAACCACCTCCTGAATCCACCGATCCGAGACGTGCTGTCTCCAGACGTGAGCAAATAACAGAACCTGTCCCCTACCCGGATGGGTGAGGGCGCCCCCTCATGCCTGAGAGGGCTTGGCAGGGGGCTTGGATTTAGCTCCCCAGGAGGGATTAGGACCTACCTCATCCCCAGGAATCTCTGCCGCCACTTGAAAATGAAGAGCCTCTTCCTCCTCGAAAGGAGCGATAGGCAGATGAACCCCGAAAGGGCCACGCAGGCTTCTGTCGCTGAGGGAGTCTCCTTAGCCAGGAGGTCCAGATGCTCCCCGAATAACCTGAGACCAAAGAAGGGGATACTAGTGAGCGATTTCTTGGCCGCAGCGTCAGCCGACCATTGCCGCAACCAGAGCGAGCGACGAAGCGCAACAAGCAGGGCCAAAACCCTGGCGCCAAGCCGGACACTATCATCCACAGCCGAGACTACAAATGCAATAAAATCCACGCAGGCTTTGAGGTTTTTATACTCTTTTGCCCGCTTACGAGACTTGGCAATATCAACAAGGCGTCTCACTTTCTTCCTAATGGCTAAAGAGACAATGGCCGCGGCGCACACAGGGCGAAGCCCAGCACCCACAAAGGTGAACGCATGACAAGCCAGCTGATCCATGCGCCTGTCAGCAGGATCGCGCAAGTAAGCAGTATCAGGTGACGGCATAACCGTAGTGTTGGATAACCCCGACACAGGGGAATCCACATAGGGGGGACGGGACCAGAGGCGGACCAGCTCCTCAGGGAAGGGATACCGCCTGTCCAGGCCCTTAGGCACCAATGGCAATTTATTAGGTCTTTCCCATTCCTTAAAAACCATATTGGAAAAGTGGGCCTGCTCAAGGAAGACAAGCCTCTGTCTCTCAGGCTGGAATAAATCACCCTGCTTGCTCTTAGCCACTTTAGGAGGGATATGCAAGGTCTCTCAAACACAGAAGACAGCAACTTCTCTGTGTCGTCAGGGAGCCACATATTCTCATCCAAGGAAGAACCAGGGTCGCTGTCATAGCCAACCGACTGATTCCCTGAGGAAATGGAGTCCTTAAACAACTCTCCCTCCTCCATGGAGTCCCGACATTCAAAAAAATCATCATCATCATCATCAGCAAAATCTGAGTAACCCGGCTCGATGTGCCGCTTCTTACTCGTGGCCTTCCCAGTAGCCGTGCGAGATAACTGTCTCTCCAGGCTGGCCACCCGGTGTGCCAAATCGGCTTGGGACCCCCTGCTGGCTTCCCCCTCGCTGAGGGCTGAATGCAGTAGTGGGGGCGTTGGCGAGGCCGCAGGCAAAGGAGGGCTAGGGGCAGAGACGCCCACCCTATCATGCTCCAAAAGTACGCTCCTGGCGCAAGTGACACAAACCGTGCTGAGTCCACCCAGAGGGCTGGTACCGCACATGGGGCAGAGCTCCACCCGCCCCTAGCTCACTCTCCCCAGAAGCCTCCATTATGGTGATTATAGTGAAAATTATACAGGTTACAAGGCACTAACGGCCCAAACGTAAGAGATCCCCAATTTAGTCCCTCTTTTTGTGATCCCTCTTAGGGGAGAGGGCGGGGAGAGAGAGTGTGGGGGAGTGGTAGGAGACCGGGAGGAACCACAACCCTCAGCTGGCAAAGGGGGCCCACCTAGAAGACACAAGCAGAAAGGAGCCATGAACAATCCCACAGCACATGCATCAATAAAAAGATCAAGAATTAAAGAGAGGGACTCACGGAACCGACCGGCGGACGTTTGGGGACACCGGGAGCAGCAGGCAGGAAGATGGCGCCGGGAGCCAGCCACATATAAACCTCGAGGGGCGGGCTGCGTAACCGTGACGCAAAACGCGCCATCGAGCACCCTCCACATCAAAATGGCGCTGAGAGCCGAGCAGGGAGGGAGGGCAGCCCACGGAGGCCCCCCCCCCCCCCCAACTCAGAGCGCAGCGTGCCCCGCACACACACAACCGAGGCCGTGGCCTCAGAAGAACAAGCTCCGCCGGTGCGCCGCTTCCGCCCCCCCCCCCTCACAGCGCGTCAAGATGGAGGGGAGAGGAGAAGGTGCCAAGGGAACGAGGGAGGTAATCAATCACACCTGACAGCAGATCAATGAACAAAAGTCAAAGATAAATGACTTAAGCACAATACAGGATATAATAAAGCTTGTGGGCACAGACGTGGGCATAACTATAGGCATAAGGTGGTCCCCCCCCCCCCCCAATAGAATCACCATCACCTATGGCCGGCTACCCTTTAGGGAGGGTCTGCGGCCCAGAGCCTAGCTCTGTCAACGCCTGACCCCCGGCGTTCTCCCTACCTTCACCGTCCCGTCAGCCGAGGCTGGGAGGCAGAGGTGGGTCCACGGGAACAGTGGGAATAGGGGTGCAGTGGCCGACAGGCATAGAATGCCCGGCTCAGCTGCAGTATCCAGAGAGAGTATCCAAGACGATCCTAGCAGCAGCACTGCAAGATGAACTCTGGGGATTCTACTGAGACAACCTCATTTTATAGGAGGCCAGGAGGAGTTACAGCTTTGGATCTTGCAGTAACTGCCCCACCTGGTGGCGGACTACCCAATTGTCATCACTTCTGAGATGACCTGGACTGGATATAGTGAAAAGAGACCATTAAGGGAGATATAGTTTGACCTGAATTTTGAATCTATGGAGGCGGGAAATTCAGGATACGTTTTGTGTCTCCCTAAAGTGGACCAATTGCTAGGATTTTGACTATCCTGGTTATTGGGTCTAGCCCTGGGGGATGCCCCACTGTGTGAAACCCCCCACTCCACTGACCTTTTTGTTGTTCTCTCTGAGGTTTCACAAAGCAGGGCATCCCAAATTGGGATGCTGTGGGGGCAACCAAGGCGGCCCATATGTATTTCAGATGTAAAGGGTTGTTTTTTTTTAGTCCAGCCCACCCACTGAGCCACCAATGAGCTTTAAGAAGAGAAAAAAAGCCTGCCTCCCAGACGCCCGCTACCGCTGGCCCTGTGCGTGCAGCAGAGCACTCACACGCAGGGCCGATGGAGGTGGGTGTCTGAGAGGCAGTAACGGGCGACGGTGTGGGATAAGTGCATGCGCCACAGGCAGGGGCGGGCTGGCCATAGGGCATACCGGGCAAAATCCCGGTAGGCCGGTGCCAGGGAGGGCCACGAGTCCAGTGTTCCCTGCACGTCGTGCAGCTCTATTTTTTTTTTTTTTTACATTGGTGGCTCAGCGGAACAAAAAAACTCCTCTCTTGTTTCCCCCACTGCGGAGGCCAGCCCAGAGCACAGCAGAAGCCAGCACTTCCGCTTCCAGGCATGCTGGCCGGCCAGCGCGGGGAGAGGATGACGTGAGTAATTAAACGGAGAAACTGTGATTGATGGCTGGAGAGGTCGGTGAGGGGGAAGAGTGGGGAGGGGAGAGTGTGTGTGTGTGTGTGTGTGTGTGTGTGTGTGTGTGTGTGTGTGTGTGTGTGTTTTGCAGCCATAGCCCGAGAAGAGGAAGGGGGGAGAGAGAGATGTGTGTGTGTCTCACCCACGAGGACAAGTTAGCAGCCTGCAGACACCATGTTGATTAAAGGAGAGAAGAAGTCAACAACAGAAAGGATTCTCCAACTTGGCAGTGAAGTGGCTCCAGGTGAGTCCATGCTGTTGCTGTACTGTGTTCCAATAAACCTCAAACTAAATGCTAATACTAATTAATGGTGCATTGTGTTTCTCTTAACCCACCCTGCCCTGCCCATCTACCCACCTGCTCACTCACCCACCTATTAATCCAACTGCCTAATCCACCCACCTATCTATATACTTGCCACTCACCTACCTACCTACCCAGACCCTGGACCATCAGCAGACTGGAATGGTGTGCAGGCGGAATCAGCGGATTCCCACCCACCTCCCTACCTACCTGCCTGACCACCTGCCCACTCGCACATCTAAATACCCACCAACCAACCCTCCTGTCAACCCGCGCCCTTATACCCTAATAGAGTGTAAGCTCTTCTCCTCCTGTATCCTCCCTTATACCCTAATAGAGTGTAAGCTCTTCTCCTTCTGTATCCTCCCTTATACCCTAATAGAGTGTAAGCTCTTCTCCTCCTGTATCCTCCCTTATACCCTAATAGAGTGTAAGCTCTTCTCCTCCTGTATCCTCCCTTATACCCTTATAGAGTGTAAGCTCTTCTCCTGTATCCTCCCTTATACCCTAATAGAGTGTAAGCTCTTCTCCTTCTGTATTCTTCCTTATATGACTGCAACAGGGTCCACAAGGGGGCATCCCTCACATGACCTACATCCCACCCTCATCCAGGGGCAGGCTGGACACAGGGCATACCGGGACAAATCCCGGTAGGCTGCGGCTTGTCCTGCATTTCTGCCTCCCCGTTTACCTTCTCCTGGCTGCTCTGGTCGTCTTCCTAGTTCCGCAGCCGGCCGGGTGATAGCAGGAGAGGCAGGCTTGTATTTAACATTAGGCACCGGCCTCGGGCGGCCAGAATGTGCAGGGGGGGGGCTGGGGGGCGGCAGCAGGGACATTAAAAAAGTTTGCTTTCAGCATTTGCATTGCACCAGTATTGTTATGGGGCCCCAGCAGCATGGACACTGCTGTTTTGTGGGTTTTTTTGTACAATTTTTACAGTTTGTGGTTGTTGATTTTCTTTTCCTTGAGTACCCCCCCTGCCCGCACATGGTATGACCCAGTATCTATTGAGGACGCGCAGCGCCAGGGGAGCTGGACTGTGGTGTAGCAATGTATTGTATAGACAGATGGAAGCTTCTTTACATGGCCCCTCCCTGACATCCTGATTTGGGATGCCCCATTGTGTAAAATTCCCAGTAAAAATACCTGACCGCTAATCAAACAACACATGCGTGGTTCAAACATGTGTCTGCACCAGGTAGAGGCTGGTGGGATGTGGCTGGCAGCCAGCTCAGCTCCACCCAGCCCTTAGCAAGGAGAACCCATGCATGAGCCAGTGGATCGCTGGTCAGGTAAGTTTTACTGGTGATCTGAGGGGGTTGCACAAAATGGGGCATCCCAAATCAGGACGCCCCACAGAAAAGGACCAAAACTCTTTGAAGTGGACCAAAACCCAGGATTTTGACTATCCTAAGCCAGCGTCCTAAGTGCAGTCGCAGTGCAGTCGGATGCGGCCGCATCCCCAGCTACCCTCAAACGGGGAACGTGCCCGCACCGGCCATTGGAGAAATGTGATAATTGTATAACACCACCCCTGGGTGAAATATTTGGCAGACAAATTTGGTAAAAATACAATTCTGTGAGTACTCACCTGTAGAATTGTTTTTGTATTATACAGCAAGTCCTGTTTCAACCCTCCCTTGTTAACATTATTCTTGGTAAGTATACAGCACGTCCTGTTTCACTAACATTCTTTACGCTTGGGACGTCCAAAAGCAGTGTCCGTAAAGTAGGGTGGGATCCCCAAGAACAACAGCGGGCAGGTTAAACCACTGCGGCCTAACTTTGCGGCCAAAAGCAGCATCGGCTGAGGCCCTAACATCAACCTTGTAAAACTTGGAAAAAGTATGAACAGAAGACCAGTGGAATGAGCAGTAAGGCGGAAGGGAGGTTCCTTCCCCTTAGCAGAATAGGCTTGCTCCACCGCCTGACGAATCCACTTGCTGATAGTGGACTTAGCCGGAGGCAAACCCTTCCTAGGACCAGAAGGAAGAACAAAAAGAGCACCAGTCTTCCTGAAAGATTCAGTAGCTACCAAGTAAAAACTTCAGAACCCTGACCACATCTAAAGAATGCAGAGTCCTCTCCTTGGAATTAGCAGGATTAGGACACAAGAAAGGCAAGACAATGTCCTGATTGAGATGAAAAGCAGACACAACCTTAGGCAAGAAATCTGGTTTAAACCGAAACACCGCCTTGTCCTGGTGTGATGGAGAGTGCCGCCAACTCAGAAACACGCCTGACAGAAGTGATAGCCACCAAAAAGGCTACCTTAAGAGTCAAGATGGGCAAAGCGGCCTCACGGAGAGGCTCAAAAGGACGACCCTGCAGAGCAGAAAACACCAGATTCAAGTCCCAAATTGGTAACATAGGTTTACGTGGCGGACGCACATGAGAAACCCCCTGGAAAAAAGTCTTAACCAAACGGTAACTGGCAAAAGATCAAAAAAAATTGCCAGAGTTGAAACATGACCTTTGAGGGTACTAAGTTGAAGGCCAAAATCCAAACCATGTTGCAAGAATTCCAGAATCCTGGGAACAGAAAACACCCGACAGGGACGAGATTTGGGCTTACACCAGGCAATGTAAGCATGCCAAAACCTGTAGTAGATAAAGGACGAGGACTTCTTCCTAGCCCTAATCATGGTATCAACAACAGAGGCAGGCAAGCCCTTTTCCATCAAGATGGTGGTTTCAGCAGCCAAGCCTTCAAAGCCAGCATTTGTAAATTGGGATGGCACAGCTGCCCCTGAGTGAGCAGTGCTGGATCCTTGGGCAGGACGTACTGATCTACCGCCAACTGCACGATGTCTGCGAACCACACCCTTCTTGGCCAACAGGGGGTCACCAGAATGGTTGGCACCCCTTCCTGGGCTACCTTGCGCAGCACCCTGCCCAACAGAGGAAACGGAGGGAACACATAGAGGAGCTGAAACCCCTTCCAAGGCATTGCCAGTGCATCCGTGGCAAAGGCCAGAGGATCCTGTGACAGAGAGACAAAGAATGGAAGTTTGTGATTGTGACGTGAAGCAAACAGGTCCACATCCGGCAGACCCCAGCGGAGGCACAGGGAGCGAAACACCCTGTTGCTGAGGGACCACTCCCCCAGCCGAGACATCCCCCTGCTCAGAGAGTCTGCCTCCAGGTTCTCCATCCCCAGGATGTAAACTGCAGAGATGCAGGGGACATTCTCCTCCTCCCAGTACAGTATCAGGGACACTTCCTTGAGGGCTCGCTTGCTCCCTCCCTGATGATTGGTGTAGGCGACCGCCGTCTGGTTGTCCGATCGGATATGAACAGCCCCACCCCGGAGGGAAAGGACCAACCTTATCGCCCACAGTTCCAGAATGTTGATGGGGGCATGAGCCTCCTGAGGGCCCCACTGACCCTGGAACTTCAGAGACTTCCAAACCCCCCCAACCTGTCAGACTGGCATCTGTGATGTCCAGCCACCACGAGAGGGACTGACTGACCAGAGGGGACAGAACAAATGTCTGATCCAGGGACACAGGGTCCCGATCCCAAACTGACAAGAGGCGCAACTGAAAAGGTCTCATGTGAAACTGAGCATAGGAAACCGCCTTGAAGCATGACACCATCAGGCCCACCAGCTGCATCCCCTGCCAAATGGAGGGATGAGGGCAAGAATCAGAGACCGTGCCTGTATCTGCAGGCTCTCCACCTTCTGCTGAGGCAGAAAAACCTTGACCTGAGCTGTATCCAGAGTCATGCCCAGAAAGGACGTCACCAAGGACGGAGACAGAGAAGACTTGGGGTAGTTGATCACCCAACCGAAGGACTCGAGCGTGGAGACCACCATCTGGGTATCCAGCTTGGCTTGATGGAAGGACTGAGACGCAATCAGAATGTCGTCCAGATAAGGAAGGATGCGAATGCCCTGAGGTCTCAACAGAGCCATCACCCCCGCCAGCACCTTGGTGAGGACCCGAGGGGCTGAGGTAAGACCGAACGGTAAGGCCACAAATTGGTAGTGCTGATCCTCCAGAGTGAACCTGAGAAATCTCTGATGACCAGGAAAGATAGGAACATGAAGGTAAGCATCTTTGATGTCCACAGAAGTCATGAAGTCGCCTGGGCGCAAGGTACTGACCGCCGAGCGCAGAGTCTCCATGCGAAAATGCTTGAACCTGACAAATTTGTTGAAGCACTTCAAATCCAGGATGGGCCTCAGGGACCCATCCTTTTTGGGAACAGTGAACAGATTGGAATAGAAACCTCTGCCCCTTTCCCGGAAGGGCACCAGGCAAATCCCAAAGGCTTTGGACCGCAAGCCCTGAGCTGACAAGGGATTTTGAACCATCCGGGATCTGATGAATCTTGGGGGCGGCCAGGCTGCAAACTTTATCTTGTGCCCGGAGGACACCACCTCCTGAATCCACTGGTCTGAGATGCGCAGTCTCCAGACGTGAGCAAAGAGCTGCAACCGTCCCCGCACCCAGATGGGTGAGGGCACCTCCTCATGCCTGAGGGGGCTTGGGGGAAGATTTGGACTTGGGACCCCATGGGAGACCGGGGCGACCACGGCCTCTACCCCGGCTCTACGTGCCCCCGCAAATGGTGCACCCCGACCGGACCTGGGAGCACGGAAGGAGGGGAGGGAAGAACCAGCCCCCTCCTGCGTTGAGGCAGCCTACCATCCTTAGCAAACAAATCCAGACGCTCCCCAAAGAGCCGTAGCCCAGTAAAGGGGAAGCCAGTGAGAGCCTTCTTAGCAGCATTATCAGCCTCCCACTGACGCAGCCAAACAGAGCGGCGTATAGCCACCAAAAGGGCAGAAGTCTTACCACACATCACCGCATCATCCATAGCAGAAAGAATAAATGCCACATATTCATAGCAAAGCAGGAGGGATCTATACTCCTCCCCCTATTGGCATCCGAGGCATTATCCAGAAGGCACTGGAGTAGCCCTTTAATAGCAAGAGCCGTGATGGCAGAAGCGCACACAGGGCGCAGCGCAGTCCCTGCACAAGCAAATGCGTGACAGGCCAGCTGATCAACACACCGGTCCTCACCATCTCTCAGAGTAGAAATGTCAGGGGAATGCATGACCGAGGTATTGGACAACCCAAGCACCACCTCGCGGGGACACGACCAGCGCTTAACCACATCAGCAGGAAATGGATACCTATTGTCCGAACTCTTAGGCACCGCGGGCAATCTGCTAGGACGTTCCCACTCCTTGAGCACCAAATTATTGAAGTGGATCTGCTCAGGGAACTCCAAGCGCTGTTTAGTGCAGTGTGAAAAAGCTCACCCTGCTGCCTCTTAGCCGGGACAGGAGGTGTAATACACAGTACTTCAAAAATATTAGCCAACAGCCTGTCAGAATCCTTAGGAGACCATGAGTCTTCTCCAAAAGGAGACCCAGTACCACCATAAACCTCCTGCTGCTCCTCAGAGGAATCAGAATCAGAGAAAAGTTACCCCTCTTCTAGGGGGTACAGGCCAGGGAAAGAAAACTGTCCCTCATCCTCCTCAGGAAAAAGGGAAACAGCGGGAGTAGAATGCCGCTTCTTGCAAGAAGCCTTACGAGGGACCGGCCCAGCCATATGCCTTTCCAGGCTGGCCACCCGCAAGGCCAAGTCATAGTTTGATTCCCCACTAGCATGTCCCTCACTAGGGATCAAATGCAGGGGGGTAGGTGATGTAGAAGGGGGCGCAGAGCTGGGCAGCGTAGCAGGCAACCCAGACTGCAGCGCAAGTACCTTCTGAGCGCAGGGCACACATACCCTGACACCGTCACTCACAGGGGATACCCCACACGCGGCACACAGCTGGGCTTGTCCCGAAGGAACCCCAAGCACATTATCCCCGGAAGCCCCCATATGGTGATTAGAGTGGGCACACTGGCAAGTATAGGGTTAAGGCTAACAAGAGCCACCCGCTAGGGAAGGTGGGAGAAGGAAGGGAAGGGAAGAGGGCCGGGAGAAACCACAGACACGTTTATCCCGTCTGACATAAGAAAACCACACATAATATTCCCATAATATGGTGACAAGAGCACAATACAACCCCGAAGGGGACTAACGGACCAAGAAGCCGGTCTTGCAGGCCAGCAGCGCGCCGCAGTACCGCAGGTCAGGAGAAGACAAACTCCAACCAAAATGGCGCCCGCAATGACCTTAAGGGGCCGCGGCGGTATGACGCAAAAAACGCCCCCCGGAGAGCGCGAATCGTGCTCCACATGACCCCCCCAGCACCAATGACAGCGCAGCAACATGAGGAGAATGTCGCCACCACCGTACAAAATGGCGCGGCGGCGAGCGCGGACAATAAGAGTAAAAAGCAGACAAAATACAATATGAAACACACCGCCTACCCCCCCCCCCCTTCCCGGAGAGCTCCCCAGGGAGAGAGTGAGGCGGGGAAGAGCAACGGTAGGCGCATCCAAGGCATGCTTAGCTAGGGAGGGGGGGGCAATGGAGGGGGGGCAAGGGAAGGCCCAGAATAAGGCAGGAAGGGGCATCCCACAAGGCTCACCATAAGCCTGAACCGCCTACCCTTGTAGGTACAGGGATGGCGGTTGGAGCAGCGCTCCTCCAGCACATGACCCTGGCGCTGTCCTACCTTCACCCGAACCAGGTAGCCGAGGCTGGGAGGCAGTGGGTCCAGAACGGGTGGAAATAGTCCTGCAGGGCCGCAGGCTGGTAAGCCCCACTCGCCTGCGTAATATAGAGAGCCATCTTCTATCTTCGCAGTCCAGACTGCAGAAGGAAAACTGGGAATTTGTGGGAGATTCCTGTCCTTTTATAGGGCTGGGAGACACCACAAGTCTCGTCTGCAGTCCATTGCGCCACCTTGTGGCGGATATCCCAGGCGTAAAGAATATTAGTGAAGCAGGATGTGCTGTATACTTGAAAAATAGATTTTCTATAATAATTGTATGCTTCGCTATGGTGGGATCTTAGATGGCTTGAGTACTGGGAACATTGTTAAGCTAAGGGACTCAAGGGGGAGAGGGATATAAATAATAGACCCATATATGCAGACAGGTAAATCAATCAGCAATTGTTTTGCTAGCACATAAGTATTGTTACATATGAATGTAGGGGTGTGGTGGAAAAACATACAAGTGGAGTTTGTGAAGACAGTGGGTATCCTGATTGTAGAAAATCTTTATTATGCTATTACAAATTTAAAAATTCTGAACCTATTTATTGTGGCTTGCGATCAGGTTCCAAATCATTTAAGTGGCCCATGTTTGCCAAAATATTGAGCAACCCTGTTGTGCAATAATGACTGAGCAATACAAAACATCAGCCCCTCCCACAAAGGGTAGATGGGCCATGCTCACCAGTTGTAGATTGGGACACTGGTTCCACTTACCAGCCATCACAGAAGCCCTGGCACAGGGGGACACCTTGAATGGCAGCCGAGATGTTGGGGTGAGCCCAGTAAGCGGCGAGAGGGGAGCATTGATAGAAGCACTCGATCCTTTTCATGTAGTCCTCACACCTGAAACACACAACCGACATATACAGCTAGAGGCGCTGACCCCCTGCACAGAAGTGCTGCTCCTGCTACTTGTACCGCTGCACACTATACTGTACAAACAATAAGACAAATACAGCATATACAAAGTCAATCTACCTAACAGCAGAAGAGAGAGACCTGCTCCCAGGAGCTTGTAGTATGAATATTGGTCAGGAGGCCAGTGACTGAAGCATCAGGTCTGAAGTCAGGTTTGAAAATAAAAGTTTGGAAGGTATTGAAGGTCAGCAGATATCAAATGATCGTGGGATGGATAGGTTTTGGCAGTAGTTAGAGCAGTGTTCCCTAACCCCCCCTTAAGTGCCACCAACAACTCACGTTTTGTGTATCATAGTTGGCTGTATAGCTTTGCCTGAGCACTAACTACCTCATCTGTGTGTCCTGGCCTGTTGGTGTCAGTGATTGGAGCCATGAGAGCAGAGGGCAGTGAGCTCATCTTCCAGCTCCAGTGTTCCCATTTGTGTTATTTATGGATGTGCATGTGTTCATGGGGTGAAATCAATAAGGTGAGGAGCAAGGACAGTGAGGTGAGGAGCGAGAGGTCACAGGAGGACTATCCGATCATGCTCAGCCGCAGGCTGCGTGATCACCGGCACAAGACGACAAATACTAATCCCAGTACAAGTGCTGGAGGGGCAACAGGACAGTGCTGGAGGGGCAACAGGACAGTGCTAGGTAACGAGGGGAAGGGTCAGGGTGGCTCTCAAACACAGAGTGACAGGCACGCGCACTATCATGTCTACATTGTTGATTGAGCCATGCCCACAGTCACCCCCACCAGTGCTGGAAGCCACCCCCAAGACTTGCTGCTGTTTAGTCAATATGACTATCAAGTGTTCGACTGTCGCCTTTAACGTGCATCTATACTCAGAGGGAAGTGTCACCTTCCATCCAGCTCAGTGCCCCAAAACAGCCTGTGTTTGCTAAAAACACTAACAGGATAGTTTATGGTGAATGGCAGCCATATGCTAATTCATTCAGTTACAATTAAACATTAGGTTGAAGTGCTCCCCATTGCTAAGCTGTTTGTACTGTAACTAAATGTATCATCTGGGGGCAGGGCTGCACAGCCAGGGAGCAATATGGCCCACTACCTTCGGTTTGTATTGTTATGAATATTGAGCAAAGGCTTTAGTAAACAAAAATACAATTCTGTGAGTACTCAACTGTAGAATTGATTTTGTAGTATACAGCACGTCCTGTTTCACCAAATTCTTTACACTTGGGATATCCGCCACAAGGTGGCGCAGTGGACTGCAGAAGAGACTTGTGGCGTCTCCCGGCCCTATAAAAGGACAGGAACCTCCCACAAATTCCCAGTGTTACAAAGCAGTAGACAAGAAGCCGTGAGAATAATAATGAAGGAAACCCCAACCAAACATCTGAACAAATCACCATACAGAGGTAACCAAGAATAATGATAACAAGGGAGGGGTGAAATAGGACGTGCTGTATACTACAAAATCAATTCTACAGGTGAGTACTCACAGAATTGTATTTTTCCAAGTATACAGCACGTCCTGTTTCACCAAATTCTTTACGCTTGGGACGTCCAAAAGCAGTGTCCGTAAAGTAGGGTGGGATCCCCAAAGAACAACGGCGGGCAGTTTAAACCACTGCCGTCTGAAGAACTTTGCGGCCAAAAGCAGCATCAGCTGAGGCCCTAACATCAACCTTGTAAAACTTGGAAAAAGTATGAACAGAAGACCAAGTTGCGGCCTTACAAACTTGTTCAACAGAAGCCTGGCGCTGAAAGGCTCAAGAGGCACCAATAGCACCAGTGGAATGAGCAGTAAGGCGGAAGGGAGGTTCCTTCCCCTTAGCAGAATAGGCTTGCACCACCGCCTGACGAATCCACTTGCTGATAGTGGACTAAACCCTTCCTAGGACCAGAAGGAAGAACAAAAAGAGCATCAGTCTTCCTGAAAGATTCAGTAGCTACCAAGTAAAAACTTCAGAACCCTGACCACATCTAAAGAATGCAGAGTCCTCTCCTTGGAATTAGCAGGATTAAGACACAAGAAAGGCAAGACAATGTCCTGATTGAGATGAAAAGCAGATACAACCTTAGGCAAGAAATCTGGTTTAAACCGAAACACCACCTTGTCCTGGTGTCGCTCAAATAACTCAGAAACACGTCTGACAGAAGTGATAGCCACCAAAAAGGCTACCTTAAGAGTCAAGATGGGCAAAGCGGTCTCACGGAGAGGCTCAAAAGGACGACCCTGCAGAGCAGATAACACCAGATTTAAATCCCAAACTGGTAACATAGGTTTACGTGGCGGACGCACATGGAAAATAGTCTTAACCAAACGGTGACTGGCAAAAGATCTTTGGAAAAAAATTGCCAGAGCTGAAACATGACCTTTGAGGGTACTAAGTTGAAGGCCCAAATCCAAACCATGTTGCAAGAATTCCAGAATCCTGGGAATAGAAAACACCCGACAGGTAAGAGAGATTTAGACTCACACCAGGCAAAGTAAGCATGCCAGACCCTGTAGTAGATAAAGGATGAGGACTTCTTCCTAGCCCTAATCATGGTATCAACAACAGAGGCAGGCAACCCCTTTTCCATCAAGATGGAGGTTTCAGCAGCCAAGCCGTCAAAGCCAGCGTTTGTAAATTGGGATGGCACAGCTGCCCCTGAGTGAGCAGATCTGGATCCTTGGGCAGGACGTACTGGACTACTGCCAACTGCACGACGTCTGCGAACCACACCCTTCTTGGGCAACAAGAGACATCCCCCTGCTCAAAGAGTCTGCCTCCAGGTTCCCCACTCCCGGGATGTAAACTGCCGATATGTAGGGAACATTCTCCTCCACCCAGGACAGTATCAGGGACACTTCCTTGAGGGCTCGCTTGCTCCGAGTCTCTCCCTGATAATTGATGTAGGCAACCGCCGTCTGGTTGTCCGAGCGGATCTGAACAGCCCGACCCCGAAGGTGCGGAGTCAACTGGAAAAGAACCCACCCTATTGCCCCACTGACCCTGGAACTTCAGAGACTTCCAAAAGCCCCCCCAACCTGTCAGACTGGCATCTGTGGTGACAGTCTCCCAGCACAGGGGCAAAAAAGGTCCTGCCCACTAGGAGATTCCTTGAGTCCAGCAGCCACCACGAGAGGGTTTGACTGACCAGAGGGGACAGAACAAATTTCTGATCCAGGGACACAGGGTCCCGATCCCAAACTGACAAGAGGTGCAACTGAAGAGGCCTCATGTGAAACTGAGCATAGGGAACCGCCTCAAAGCATGACACCATTAGGCCCACCAGCTGCATCCCTTGCCGAATGGAGGGGTGAGGGCAAGAAAGTAGAGACCGTGCCTGCGTCTGCAGGCTCTCCACCTTCTGCTGAGGCAGAAAAACCTTGACCTGACCTGTATCCAGAGTCATGCCCAGAAAAGACCTCACCAAGGACGGAGACAGAGAAGACTTGGGATAGTTGATCACCCAACCGAAGGACTCGGTTGTGGAGACCACCATCTGGGTATCCAGCTCGGCTTGATGGAAGGACTGAGACGCAATCAGAATGTTGTCTAGATAAAGAAGGATGCGAATGCCCTGAGATCTCAACAGAGCGCAAGGTACTGACCGCCCAGCGCAGAGTCTCCATGCGAAAATGCTGGAACCTGACAAATTTGTTGAGGCGCTTCAAATCCAGGATGGGCCTCAGCGACCCATCACTTTTTTGGAACAGTGAACAGATTGGAATAGAAACCTCTGACCCTTTCCTGGAAGGGCACCAGGCAAATGACCCCCAAATCCAAAAGGCTTTGGACCCCAAGCCCTGAGCTGACAAGGGATATTGAACCATCCGGGGATCTGATAAATCTTGGGGGCGGCCAGGCTGCAAACTCTATCTTGTACCCGGAGGACACCACCTCCTGAATCCACCGGTCTGAGACGCGCAGTCTCCAAACGTGAGCAAAGAGCCGCAACCGTCCCCCCACCCGGATGGGTGAGGGTGCCTCCTCATGCGTGAGGGGGCTTGGGGGAAGATTTAGACTTGGGACCCCATGAGAGACCAGGGCAACCATGGCCTCTACCCCAGCCCCAAGGGTCTCTACGTGCCCCCACAAATGGAGCACCCCTGGGAGCACGGAAGGAGGGGAGGGAAGAACCAGCCCCACGAAAGGGCCGCAGCTGCCTCCTGCGTTGAGGCAGCCTACCATGCTTAGCAAACAGATCCAGATGCTCCCCAAAGAGCCGTAGCCCAGTAAAGGGGAAGCCAGTGAGAGCCTTCTTAGCAGCATTATCAGCCGCCCACTGAGGCAGCCAAACAGAGCGGTGTATAGCCACCAAAAGGGGAGAAGTCTTACCACACATCCTGACCGCATCATCCATAGCAGAAAGAATAAATGCCACAAATTCATAGCAAAGCAGGAGGGATCTATACTCCTCCCCCCTATTGGCATCCGAGGCATTATCCAGAAGGCAGTTGAGCAACCCTTTAATAGCAAGAGCCGTGATGGCAGAAGCGCACACAGGGCGCAGCGCAGTCCCTGCACAAGCAAATGCGTGACAGGCCAGCTGATCAACATGCCGGTCCTCACCATCCCTCAGAGTAGAAGTGTCAGGGGAATGCATGACCGGGGTATTGGACAACCCAAGCACGGGAGCATCTACCTCGGGGGGACACGACCAGCGCTTAACCACATCAGCAGGAAATGGATACCTCCTGTCCCAACTCTTAGGCACCGCAGGCAATCTGCTAGGACGTTCCCACTCCTTGAGCACCAAATTATTGAAGTGGATCTGCTCAGGGAACTCCAAACAGTGTGAAAAAGCTCACCCTGCTGCCTTTTAGCCGGGACAGGAGGTGTAATACACAGTACTTCAAAAATGTTAGCCAACAGCCTGTCAGTATCCTCAGGAGACCATGGGTCTTCTCCAAAAGGAGACCCAGCACCACCATAAATCTCCTGCTGCTCCTCAGAGGAATCAGAATCAGAGAAAAGTTCCCCCTCTTCTAGGGGGTACAGGCCGGGGAAAGAAAACCGTCCCTCATCCTCCTCAGCAAAAAGGGAAACAGCAGGAGTAAAATGCCGCTTCTTGCCAGAAGCCTTACGAGGGACCGGCCCAGCCATATGCCTTTCCAGGCTGGCCACCCGCAAGGCCAAGTCATAGTTTGATTCCCCACTAGCATGTCCCTCACTAGGGGTCAAATGCAGGCGCAGGGGGGGGTAGGCGATGTAGAAGGGGGCGCAGAGCTGGGCAGCGTAACATGCAACCCAGACTGCAGCGCAAGTACCTTCTGGGCGCAGGGCACACATACCCTGACACCGTCACTCACAGGGTATACCCCACACGCGGCACACAGCTGGGCTTGTCCCGAAGGAACCCCAAGCACATTATCCCCGGAAGCCCCCATATGGTGATTAGAGTGGGCACACTGGCAAGTATAGGGTTAAGGCTAACAAGAGCCACCTGGATGCCCCAAAACCTGCTAGGGAAGGAGGGAGAAGGAAGGGAAGAGGGCCGGGAGAAACCACAGACACGTTTATCCCGCTTGAAAAACATAAGAAAACCACACATAACATTACCATAATGTGGTGACAAGAGCACAAAAACAACCCCGAAGGGGACTTATGGACCAAGAAGCCGATCGCACATCCAGGCAGGTCAGCAGCGCGCCGCAGTACCGCAGGTCAGGAGAAGACAAACTCCAACCAAAATGGCGCCCGCAAGGACCTTGAGGGGCGGACCACGGAGGTATGACGCAAAAAACGTCATCCATGGGACCCGCCCCCCGAAGAGCGCGAATCGCGCTCCACATGACCCCCCAGCGCCAATGACAGTGCAGTAAAACATGAGGATAATGTCGCTGCCAGCCGCTGAGCGCCGTAAAAAACGGTGCGGACAATACAAGTAAAAGGCAGATAAAATACAATGTGAAACAACACCGCCCCCCCCCCCCCCCGGAGAGCTCACCAGGGCGAGAGAGCGAGGCGGGGAAGAGCAACGGTAGGCGCACCCGAGGCATGCTTAGCTAGAGAGGAGGGGGGGCAGGCCCACAATAAGGCAGGAAGGGGCATCCCACAAGGCTCACCATAAGCCTGAACCGCCTACCCTAGTAGATACAGGGATTGCGGTTGGAGCAGCGCTCCTCCAGCACCTGACCCTGGCGCTGTCCTACCTTCACCCGAACCAGGCAGCCGAGGCTGGGAGGCAGTGGGTCCAGAACGGGTGGAAATAGTGCTGCAGGGCCGCAGGCTGATAAGCCCCGCTCACCTGCGTAATATAGAGAGCCATCTTCTATCTTCGCAGTCCAGACTGCAGAAGGAAACTGGGAATTTGTGGGAGGTTCCTGTCCTTTTATAGGGCCGGAAGACGCCACAAGTCTCTTCTGCAGTCCACTGCGCCACCTTGTGGCGGATATCCCAAGCGTGGGCACTGAACTGGGGGTGGAAGTTGATAACATAAACTTCCCTCCGAGTATAGGTGCACTTTATCACACCACAGTCATCATTAGTAACAAATGGGTGTGCCCATGAGCCAGTCATTTATGGCAACTGTGAGGAAACCCTTATCATGTGACCCTAGCTGACTTCACTGTCACCAGAATCCTGTGGTATGTTTTTGTTAATACAGGACCAATGACCCTAACTGCCTCAGTGATCCTTTCACTGGCACCAGTGAACAGAGCCCTGCCAGCCCAGTAGAAATGCCACCAGCTCTGTTAAGATACATCCCGGTCTGTTAAGGAGAGTATATTGTCCAGAAGCCGGTCCTGTATCATGTAAATATAACTGAGAGACACTGACAATTGAGTTTGGGATCACAATACAGAACAGCCCAAGATTAAGTTATGTATTTAACTGCTTTTAGAGCACACTAGCCAAACTATATACATGCAATGAACGGATTCATATACAGGTCTGAAGGGCAATTACAGTGATATACTGTATAGTGATGCAGGGCAGCCACAGGGGGCACATAGGTCTGCTGGATCCAGATGCTTCCAACTCATGTCAGATGACCCCCAGATTAAAGGCACCAGAGGCCTGAAACACCTCCTCCCCTCAGGGAGGAGTTAGAGCCCGCTTTTTTTAGCTATATCAGCTAAAACGCTTAAAAACAATTATGGAGTACAACTATTGCCTAAAAAAGTCATAGGATGCTGGTGATGGTTTCAACAGATTCAGTCAAATGCTTTGCATCCAATGGACAAATGGCCATTTTGACTGACCAGACCCTGGACAACCATATATTAAATTGTATGACTAATTCATTCCCAGAAAATCAGAGGGCAATTATGTGAAATCACCCCCTGATCATTGGGAGTCCTATCCCCTGTAGGTCTCTATGTGAATACTGTCCCCCTCCTGTATCCCATAGTTCCCTGCAGCTGGCAGAAACCTGCATTGCACTGTAAAAGATCGGGAGGGATCATCCTGTACCTAAAGCTGGCTCCATCTTTGTTTTTCCGACCCGTGTGCTGCTGCCGCTCACTTTATTTATGGTTTCCAGAGCCAATGCGAGTTGCAGAGGGAAACCGCATTGCCCTGGGGGAGGGATTGCGGCCTCCCCGCCCGGATACACTTCATTAATATCTGATGAGATTTGATAACCAGCCAGCTGCTCCCAACGCCTGATTAACCCCTCGCTGCCTGCACTGCTAAATGCTGCCTATGTAAATGTCCTGTGACCCTAGCACCCACAGTAGTCACCTCAAACCAGCCCCTCCTCAGGTTGAGCCACATGGCCAGCCAGGAGGCACATTCTTCATTCTTACATAAAATAATTTTGGTAAAGGTCTAACTTTTCCACTTCCCATTTCAGCCAGAAATCCAGAATCTTCCAGTGAGCTGTGAAGGTAGGGCTAAATCAGCCATAGATGGGGCTGATGGAATAACTGTACATACCTACCAACTTTTTAGGATGGGAAAGAGGGACATTTGTTAAATTCGGCCATACCCCTTTATTGAGGGATGCATAGGTGATAGGCTGTAACAGTTAAAGCGGACCTTCACCCTGAATAAGAGTCTATTTTATATGTTTCCCACACCCTGTACATACAGATTGCCCACATTAAAAATCATCCTACCTGCATCTACTGCATGTTTTAAGCCTTTAAACATCCAAGATGGCGGCTCATGGAGCATCAGACAGCCTGCAAACAGGAAGTGTCTCCTGACTGTGCATTCTGGGATTACTGTCCTTTCCCTGACCCCAGCTCCGCTCTGTCTGTGCAAAGCAAGACAAGATGGTGGCGTCCGTATCCTAGAGTCCTGAACAGAGCTGCAGCCCAGTGGGGGAAAGAATAATAAATGACTAAAAACTTAAAATATATCAATTTTAGATGCTGGGAAAGTTTTTTAAGGGTTTGGGCTTTTCATTAAATCATGCTGAAGGTCTGGTTTAAAGCAATATAAACACTTTGAATAGGCAAATGAATAATTTATTGATGCAGATCTGCATGTTACCCCTCAAAGAGGGACAAATGACGAGGGACAGGAGGACACAGACTCAAAAGAGTGTCTCCAAATCAGGGACACTTGGGTATGACTGTATGCTGTGCAATGAATACTGATATGCAACTGCAGCATCTGGAGCCCCACTGTTTATAGCATGTTGGCATTTCCTTTTTTGTACATTTTCTTTGATTTAGTAGATCTTCCATTCCCAATCTTAGAATGTCTCTAGCTGCCATTGACTATATGCTCTGCCTCATGTATAGTTGTGTTAAGGAAGACCAGTCGGCAGGTGCTGTGTAATCTGCAATGCTGGGGGTGTAGCCCTTCTCAGCCTGTCTCTCCTGACTACAGGCACCCTACATCCTAACCTAAAACTATGAATGCCAGAACATGATGGTGTCCCGTCCTATGGCTCGTTAGAAAGCAGGAAGTTAGGATTTCTGGCTAATACAGGAGGTGAAAGTCCTCATCATTATATTATTTTTTAATATGGAGAAATACAATTTATGTTTCTTAGCCAGGCGTTAATATGCATGGCAATGAATGATAATTAGAGGAGAGCCTGCATATGCCCAAACTGAGCCCCCGAAATCCTCACTTTCTGAGAGCCACCAGATGGGGTTTGTATGATGCCCCGGGTGCCCGGCTGCCCTAGGTCCTGCCTATGTGGCCAGCCCTGATGAGAGGAGGTGCATGTGAGAATCCCAAAGCTAGAAGTAAATACAGGAGAAAAGGAAGCAGAGGGTGCCCGCAGGGGTGGACCTAGCATCTCTGCTGCCTGAGGCGAACTAGAATATGTCACCCCCCAGGGTATGCCACAGCCACTGACCACAAATGATGTACTGCAAAAACCCCACAGCATCCTGTGGTACCCCCCCATCCAGGTGAACCACTAATGAGATAATATATAAATGATCAGAAAAGCAAAACAAGTCCAGTAATTGCTGGCCCCTCCCCTGCAGTGTTGCCCCAGATGGCTGCTTCACATGGCCTCACTAAAGGTGCACCCCTGACATTCAGTTTGTATGGGCCTTTTGAGGCCTGATGGCATCTGTATACCACTGTTATGGACTCACGCCTTGCTGAGGTTCCCACATCGATTCCAATAGAAGTTGTCCACCTTGATTAGTGGCGATGGCGACAGCTTCTCTGTGAAGTTGGCGTAACAGCAGGATGCTGGTGGAGACATTATCATTAATCATGAGATGGACTGGTGCATATTAAAAAAAAAACAATGGGGAGAAGCTTGAGGAGCATAACAATTCACTTTCCTGGGTGTTGTTTCTCTCAGGTGATTTGGGAAACCCTGATTTGGGATACCCCACTGTTTGTATTCCCACAATTCAACAAGAAAACTTGGCACCGCAGCTATGGAGCCAAATGAATCCCCATCCTTGCTAGCCTCTAGCTGTTGGCGTGACCACACAGGCCATTCAGAAAGACCTGCCGCAGGTATGTGCTACAGCTATAGGTGAGTGGGATTGCAGCAACGAGACGCGCCGTGGAAAACGGGTCAGTGGAATGGGCAATCTGGGGAGGGGGGTTCACACAGCGGGGCATCTCAATTTGGGATACTCCAAGCAGTGGGACTCAAGTGGCCTTGGAGTCTTTTAGAGTTCCTCCTTAAAGGGAAAGCCTACTTTTGTGGACTTTTTCAAGAGAGCTTAGATCAGGGGTGCACAAGGTTCTCAGCTTACCCTTACCCGGTCCCATGTAGGTGATTGCTCTTTTGTAGCACAGTATCTGAAGTGTGTGTACAAGGCCAGACCTAGGCCATGCTTTATTCTCTATGAGCACCTCAGCCTGGCTTATGTGCCACTTTACACCTCTAGCCAGTTGGGACCTAAAATGCAGAACCTAAGCTTCAGGTACCGGGGCTGGTCTTGGACCAGGTGATGGAAAGCAGGAGAGCCTCGTACCCCTCTGGCAGCCTTGATCTGAGGTCTATTGGGGAGCTGTAGTATTAAAAATGGCCCAGTAATAAATATCCACATACATATGCCGAATGTCAAAGGGAGGGGTCACTTATACACCCGACAAGCTTGTTTTCTTCTTTTACTGGAAGAAATTCCCAGAGAATTATGGGTAACTGGTTTGTGAATGTACCATTCTACATTCACATAGAAGGACTGCTTAAGTATCAGCATCTCTCTCATGTCACAGCGATGTCTTTACCCATGTCACAAAGATGTCTTTACTGGTGCCCACATCCCCAGTTTCCCAGAATCTGAGGCAATGTCACAGCGATGTCTTCACCGATGTTCCAGTGATGTCTTTAGAGTTGCCCACATCCCCAGCTCCCCAGAATCTCAGGCAATGTCACAGCGATGTCTTCACCGATGTTCCAGTGATGTCTTTAGAGTTGCCCACATCCCCAGCTCCCCAGAATCTCAGGCAATGTCACAGCGATGTCTTCACCGATGTTCCAGTGATGTCTTTAGAGTTGCTCACATCCCCAGAATCTCAGGCAATGTCACAGCGATGTCTTCACCGATGTTCCAGTGATGTCTTTAGAGTTGCCCACATCCCCAGCTCCCCAGAATCTGAGGCAATGTCACAGCGATGTCTTCACCGATGTTCCAGTGATGTCTTTAGAGTTGCCCACATCCCCAGCTCCCCAGAATCTGAGGCAATGTCACAGCGATGTCTTCACCGATGTTCCAGTGATGTCTTTAGAGTTGCCCACATCCCCAGCTCCCCAGAATCTGAGGCAATGTCACAGCGATGTCTTCACCGATGTTCCAGTGATGTCTTTAGAGTTGCCCACATCCCCAGCTCCCCAGAATCTCAGGCAATGTCACAGCGATGTCTTCACCGATGTTCCAGTGATGTCTTTAGAGTTGCCCACATCCCCAGCTCCCCAGAATCTCAGGCAATGTCACAGCGATGTCTTCACCGATGTTCCAGTGATGTCTTTAGAGTTGCCCACATCCCCAGCTCCCCAGAATCTGAGGCAATGTCACAGCGATGTCTTCACCGATGTTCCAGTGATGTCTTTAGAGTTGCCCACATCCCCAGCTCCCCAGAATCTGAGGCAATGTCACAGCGATGTCTTCACCGATGTTCCAGTGATGTCTTTAGAGTTGCCCACATCCCCAGCTCCCCAGAATCTGAGGCAATGTCACAGCGATGTCTTCACCGATGTTCCAGTGATGTCTTTAGAGTTGCCCACATCCCCAGCTCCCCAGAATCTCAGGCAATGTCACAGCGATGTCTTCACCGATGTTCCAGTGATGTCTTTAGAGTTGCCCACATCCCCAGCTCCCCAGAATCTGAGGCGATGTCACAGCGATGTCTTTACTGGTGCCCACATCCCCGCCTGCCCAGTATCTGAGGCAATGTCACAGCGATGTCTTCACTGATGTTCTATTGATGTCTTTAGAGGTGCCCACATCCCCAGCTTCCAGGAATCCGAGGCAATGTCACAGCGATGTCTTTACCGGTGCCCACATCCCCAGCTTCCCAGTATTTGAGGCAATGTTGCAGCAATGTCTTTACCAATGTCACAGCGATGCCTTTACCGGTGCCCACATCCCCAGTTTCCCAGTATTTGAGGCAACGTCCCAACAATGTCTTTACCGGTGCCCACATCCCCAGCCTTCCAGTATTTGAGGCAATGTCACAGCAATGTCTTTACCGGTGCCCACACCCCCAGCTCCCCGGAATCTGAGGCGATGTCATGCCAATGTTTTTATTGGTGCCCATATCCCCAGCTTTCCAGTATTTGAGGCAACGTCACAGCGATGTCTTTACCAATGTCACAGCAATGTCTTTACCGGTGCCACATCCCTGGCTTCCAAGTGTCTGAGACAATGTCACAACTTTGTCTTTACCGGTGCCCACATCCCCAGATTCCCAGTATTTGAGGTAATGTCACAACGATGTCTTTACCAATGCCATATCCCCAGCTTTCTAGTATCTGACACAATGTCACAGCGATGTCTTTACCAATGTCACATCGATCGCTTTACCAGTGCCCGCATCCCTGGTTTCCCAGTGTCTGAGGCGATTTCGTCTTCAATCCTTGTTAATAGTTTTCTGTTTGATCCCCCAAAGACATGCAATGAGGCTACATCTCCCCAATGGGTCACAGCCAGCATAACAAGTTATAAATAAGCTCCTGATTGCTGGAGTTAGGCAAATGGGGAAAGGGGATTGGTGAGGAAGGGGGTGTTAGGGAATGCTGGGTGGGGGTCTGCTCAATTTACACATCTCCCCACAATCCTGGCTGCAGTGCAGTTAGGAAGCAGTGAACAGGATCCCTATGGGATGGGGGCAGGTATATAACACTTGGGGCCCTAGGAATTACATACATTTGGAGTACAGCTGACACTCCTGCATGGCTGTCTCAGGGCCTGGGGTCCCCTTATGATGGGCCCCATGCAGGCAGCTGGGCTGGCAGTAGACCACAGAGAGGGAGAGCACGATCAGCAGCACCCGCATGTCGTTACACCTGTGGGAAGAGGATTGGACATTGAAGAGGTAGTGTCAATGTATTGCTGTCAATAATTAAAGTGGACCAACAGTAAAAAAAATACTTAATTAAAACTGACCAACGCAACAGTGTTCATATGCTTCCCTCCCCAGGGAAATTTAGATTGCCGCACATAAAAATTCCTTCACCATTTTTTAACTCCTGCTGTGGTAAAACTTAGAAACAAAATAGCAGCTTATGTATCTGCAGGCCACCTCCAAACAGGAAGTGCTGCTGTGTTTCCTGTTACTCTGCATTGTCAGTTATGTCAGTTGAATTCAGACGGCAGCATGGCTGAGATGCTGGAAAAGGAAGATCCAAAATGGATGCTACCACTAGAAAATCAGTGAGGTGGTGTTTCAGCTTTGAACAAATGTAAATGCTTACAATGCTCCAGTATCATGCGTCCAGATGGGGCAAGTGAGTTTGGGGGGGGGGGGGGGTTGCAGGCCACAGCAGGCCCCAATGCAGCAGGCAGGACTTTTTTGCGGTGTTGTCTTCCACCTCTCTACCACATTTGAGAGATGTGAATGGGGCCATAGAGGTGTCATTGTTAATTGTCTTTTGTGGTACCGCAGTGTCTACCACAAACCCATGTGGTTCCTTACAGGTGTGGATGAGGGCTAATCCCCTCCTGCCATCAGGGAGTCCTGCATTAGATAGATAATCACCTTTTCCTAGGAAAGCTCTATCCAATATAGGACAGGAAACTAAACTTCCCTATCCATTCACACCATAAGGTAGCCCTGCAGTAGAGAGTTACTCATCTTTACCTAGTGGTGCCCCACCTCGGGTGGGGACAGAAAATAGCTACACACCTGTGTGGAATCCACGGCTCCTCCAATAAGAGATATGTGTTAGCAGTGTGAGCAGCTATTTCCTGTCCCTCACCATAAAGGGCTTAAAGCCCGATTTTGGCTTAGAGGCATCCCAAATAGGGATGCCTCAAGGGCGATTGCTGAAAGGGACCAAAAGTCATTTTTTACTTTAGGTCTATCCTTATGTGTGATACCCCACATAATATAACAGCAAGCCGAAGAACAGAGGAAAAGGGGCTCTCTTACCTTTGCTGGACACACGCTCAGTGTGCACTTGGCTGGCAGTTCTCTGTATTTATGGTGCACTGTCTCTGGGTCAGTGTTTGCTCTCTCTGGCTTATCAGCTCTCGTGGCCCATCCAAGGCTGCCGGCAGTCTGCCCAGTTTCACCCCACGTGCCCCGCACCCTTGTCCTCCATTAACAAGGGATTGCACTATTTTCCCACTGAAGCAATCCTGTTACAGCACCTCGTAGTGGTAACATTTTTGATTTGCTTAAATCCATTAAATCCCTTATAAAGAAAGGAACCATACCAACATCAAAGCAGCAGCATTATTCAAATGTACTCTGCAGAACTGTCGGGCAAATAAAGTGATGCTACTCTGTGCTGGATCCAGAAGAAATGCCTGATTGCAGGCTCTGCAGGGGAGGAGAGCTCACATACAGCTCTGCCTCCCGGGACCCCAGGATCATCCTGGAATTCCACTGAAAGCACCAACACAATGACCTTCCCACGTGTTAAATGTCATGTGTGTTATGTCTGCCCACTATGCAGCTTAAAGGGGTTTAATAGAGAAATCGCTTCAAAGAGAAAACCCTTTTCCTACATTTGGCACTGATGAAGCAGCCGGCAGCGCTCACCCTGCAGGTCATCTTCCATTTCCTCTATTCTGGGATGAATCTTCCTTGCGTGATGGGGTCGCATTAATTTTGATCATGATATACCAGAAACATCCCTTCCCCTGCCCTGACAGGATGCAGTCCTGCTACGTCCATATTCTCGTAAACCTCACACAAGCCTCCAGGAATCACCCAAGCACAATCTCTGGAACAAATGAAACCAAAAACATGCTCATCCTGCTCCACCCTCTCCCCACTCTCCATTCCACAACAAAAAAGTTGTGATCCCCAAAAACAAGAGGCAGATCCACAACCTGAAGTTCAATCTTGTTCGAGTTAAATTGACTAACCCTTGTACTGAAGGACTCAAGGAAGGACGAGGGGCTTACTGCAGGGTCAGGTTAAGGGCACATAGGTGATCATTCTCCGCACAGCAAGAGAGCTAGCCGGCCCTTATAATAAAATGTAAGAGAAGGGACAGGCAGCTTTCTGCAGGGTCAGAGTATTTGGCGATCCTTTTCTGCACAGAGAGAGCTGGCCCCTATAACGAGATTTAGTGGAAGGGACAGGTGGCTTTCAGTAGGTTTAGTGTGAGAAGACATGGCTGATCCTTCTCTGCACAGGAAGAAAGCTGATTGGCTATTATACTGGAATTTAGATTGAGGAATGGGCAGATTTCTGCAAGTTTAGGGAGAGGGAGCATGGCTAATACTTTTCTGCATAGAGAGAGCACTGACTACACACCTGTGCTATCAGGAGCTCTATAGTATACATTCTGGGACATGTAGTTTTCTCCCATGACACAGACCAGGGAGCAGGACCTCTGAGCTTGACAAGGACTGGGAGAAGGACCTCTGAGCTGAACACAGACCTGGGCCAGGACTTCTGAGCTAGACACAGACCAGGAGCAGGACCTCTGAGCTGAATACAGTCCAGGAGCAGAGCCTCTGAGCTGGACACAGACCAGGGAGCAGGACCTCTGAGCCGGCTCTTCAGCAACTGGCACAGTTGGGGGGGGGGCAAAGGCAGCCCACAGCAACACAGTCAACCCCATTCCTCTGCGACTAGGGCTTATATTTCAAAGCATTTGTGAAAATGCTGAAAAATCACACTAGGGCTTATCTTTAGGGACACACAGCATTCTGCAATTGGGAAGTGCTCTGCACACACACCAGTGGCCGTTTGGTGTTGTTTCAAGGGAAATGTCTCAGTTCTTTATGGTTCATGCCTGCCTAATAGGTCCTGTGGCTGGTCTGTGTCCAGCTCCGAAGTCCGGCTCTGAGCTGCTGTTACCGGTATGTGTCCGGCTCTCCAGCCTAGGCCAAATGCCACTCACACAGAAGCGTACTGTGTTAAAATAGTGGGGACCCGACCGTAAATGGTTGCTGGCTGCGATTTCTGTAATACAAAAGTGGGGAGTATCAGAATGCACAGTATTGGGTTTGCTGGCCACTAATAGGGATGCCCCCATATTATTAAAGAATTGAGACATTTCCCTTGGAACAACACCAAACCGCCACTGGTGTGCGCAGAGCACACAATTCCCTAGTGTGATTTTTCAGCATTTTCACAAATTCTTTGAAATATAAGCCCTACTCCGAAAAATAAGCCCCAGTCACAGAGGTATGGGGTAGACTGTGTTGCCCCTCACCTGTGGCAGCTGCTGTGGATGGATTGGGCGGCTGGGTAGCCTCTGCCCCCCCTCATCTGTGCCAATTACTGTAGAGCACAACCTGTGACCCGGGGTCCACATGCGGTCCACAGTGTCCTCAGTTGCACTCCAACCCTATATTTCGTAATTGTAAAGCTGAGATTGCCGAGCCTGTATTGCAAGCGGCTGGCCACTAGAGACAGTGTAGAGCTAATTCCTGAAACAGGGCCCACCTTAGCTTTTCCTCAGTTCCCCTCGCCTCTACTTCTACTTACCTTACTGCCTCACCTCTGCTTAGCTTTTCAAATCTCATTTGACCTCTGACATCACCTCGGCTAACCTCACCCTTGCCTGCTTCTCCATCCTCCACCCACCTCACCTGCATCATCTCTTCTAACCTCTATACTCCTCCCACCTCACCTGCTGCACTTTTACTGTCACTCTTTTTGCCTTATCTCCTTCCACCTCACTTTTTCCAACTGTTCCTGCCCAGTTCTTTCTGCCTCATCTCTGCTGACGTCCTCCCACCTTACCTTTATCCATCTCACATCTGCCGACCTCTACCCACCTCTGCTTCACATCTTACCACTTCTACTCACCTTACCTTTTCCTACTTTACACCTTGCCCACTTCTTCATTCTGCCTAACCTCTGCATATACATAAATTAAATATAATGCTGCTCCCATTTTATTGCATCCCCTTGAAATGAAAGACAATGCAGCCCCTGGACAAAAAAAAAGGTTATGCACCCCTGTTGTAGAGCCACTGCCGCCTTTGCTGTCAGTTTTACAGTAAAATGAAAAAATGTACCTTGCCCCGGATCCAGGCCCCCACAAATTTGACATATACCAACGCATAGTATCAGTATAAGGTAGGATCTTTTCCCTTATTGAGGCACAAATATTCTAAGCATACAGTACGTCCTATAATACTTACACGTGGGTAATCCTCCGCCAGAGGGCGCTGTGCACTGCAGACATGCAAAAACAGGCTCCTCCCGGCCCTTCATATACCGAGGGACCTCCCACAAATCCCCAGATTTCTCTGCAGTGCTGACTGCGAAGACATGAAGTATCACTCTCTTGCAGGTGAGCGGGGCTTTTACAGCCTGCGGCCCTGCAGGACTATTACCGCCCGTCCTCTTCGATGATGTGCCTCCAAGCCTGGGCTGCGCTGGTCGCTGGGTGAAGGTAGGCAGCACCATGTGTGCTCACGGAGCTACGCTCCACCGCAGTCCCCCACCATAGGGTAGGCGGTTTAGGCTGATGGTGAGCCTCTAATAGATGCCCCTCCCGCATTATTGCCCTCCGCATTATTGCCCTGTGCCCCGTGTAGCGATGAACCCTGGGTGAAGGGTTGCCTTCCTCCCTCGTTTCCCCCTGTAGCCCGGGGGAAAAGAAATGGGGGGGTATGCGTGTGGCGGTCTCAGTGTAATGTTGTGCACGCTTATGGCCGGTGTTTTGTCTTGAACTGGGTGTCAGAGCAGCGCTTCTTGATCCACATAATCCTTGACAGGTTGCGTGCGTGTTTATTTTTCCTTACTGAAGTGTGCTGCCCGGGCGGCAGTGTCGTTCAGTAGTTACGCCGGTCCCTTAGCTAAATTCTGACTTGTGAGTCTTATCCACTGCTTGTCAAGCTGATCAGTAGTGGGATCACGCCTGTGAATAGCCTGTGCAGAACAGCCTGGACAATACAGCGAGACGCTGACTTTAATGAACATTACCGCTGGGTTGAAGCTTCGCGCTCTTTGGGGGAGGCGGGGACCTGGCTTGGCGCATTCCGTGTCATGGCCAGATCGGGCCCGCCCCTCGAGGTTCGCTTGGCACCATTTTGATGGTCTGTTTGTGATCCTCCTCCTCCCTTGGTCATGTAAGTGCCCTCCTGGGCGTTTTTTTCCCTATGATCTTTTGTTCAGCTGCGCTTGGCTCTGACACCCTCCCCCTTATTCTCTTTATGTCTTTCAGACGCCAATATTTCGGTGGCTTCTCCCGGCCTGACATATATTATAGCGGGTTCACATAAAAATTCTCCCATATTCCTAGCAGGTCTTGGGGCATCCAGGGTTGCCTATTGCATAAATCCCTGCGGGCATACTGCTCAGATAATCACCATATGGAGGCATCTCAGAATTATGTGCCCGGGGTCCCTCGGGGACAAGACCGGCTGTGTACAGCGTGTGGACAGCCCCATGCTGATGCTGACAGAGCACGGGTCTGCGGACCGTGTGCTGAACAGGTACTGGCCCTGCAATCAGGTTTACCAGTGGCTGCACCTCGCTTCAATACACCTGTCTCCCCGTGCTTAAATCTCACCACTGATGAGTCCCACTTGAGCGGGGGTGACCAGCAAGTCGTGCCGCGCAGGCTGCCTACAGCTGAGCAGGTGATATCTAGCTTGGCGGAGCGCTTGGGCCCTGGAAAGAAGCGGACCCTGACGCCTCCTGGTTCTCTGGTTCCTACTGAAACTGAAGAGTCTGCTGCTATGCAGGACCTTGCTCCTTCTGATGAAGGTGAGCTATTCTCCGATTCGGGCTCCTCGGACGAGATGCCTTGGAGCCGTGATGATTCTGGCCCCTGTGTGACACTGATGAACTACTTACGTAGATCTTTGAGGTTTTGTCAATCTCTCCTCCTGGAGAGGCTCCCAAGCCTAAGAGGGAGAGTTTCCACACAGCGATACCGCGCTTGGAATTTCTGGAACAGGAGCATTTCCAGGCTCTTATATCCAAAGAATGGGAATCGCCTTGTAAATTTAAAGGGGTTCCAGGGGTCTGGGATTGGAAGTACCCTTTTCCCCCTGATGTGGTTAACTTTTGGTCAGCACCTCCCGTGGTGGATGCACCGATTATAGGAGTTACTAACCCCCCCTTCATGACTGCTCCTAATTACCGTACCCTTCGGGATGCTGAGGACCGGCGCATTGACAGACTGGCTCCCCGCACCTTTTCGTGTGCAGGGACGGCTCTGCACCCGGTCGGTGCCGCGGGCATCACTGCGGTGGCCGCCAGGACCCTGATTAGAAAGCTACTTGATCACCAACCTGAGGATCTCCCCTGGGAGGTCTTTAATGCACTCTCCGATTGTGATGTGTTTGTGAAGTTTATCCTCTCAGCGCTGGACGACACCATTAAGATGTGTGCTAGAACCTCTGCCCTTGTGGTAGCTATATGCCGCCTGGTCTGGCTGCGACAGTGGGGTGCTGATGATGATACAAAAAAGGCTCTCACTGGCCTTCCCTTCAGAGGACGGCGCCTATTTGGGGCCCGTTTGGACCTTTTTGGTAAAAAGGGTAAGGCACCCCTACGCAGAAGGCCGTCTCGTCCTCCTCGGGGCAGGGACACCCCTCCCTACGTTAGTGTCAAACACGAACCAGAGGTGTGCTTCCAACTTTTCGGCGTAGATTACCACTCCAGGGTGGGCAGGCAACGTCCTGGGCCCTCTGGCAGGACTAAGTCCAAATCTGCCAAGACCTCCCAAGCATGAAGGGACACCCTCGCCCTTCTGGGCGAGGGGACTGCCGCAGCACCTGGCTCCTATCTGGGAGCATCTCGCCTCCTTCTGGTGGATCCAGGAGGTAGTTCCCCTGGATACAGGATAGAGTTTGCTGGGCGGTCCCTTTCCGAGGTTGTCGGGGTGCTTCTAGTCCCTGTTTTCTCTTCAGGAGTTGGTGCAGGCCGTAATCGGCCTGCAGGGTCTGGGCTCACTTGCAGGTTGCCCTTAACAGGCTGGGGCGATGGCCTCTACGTTAACCTTTCCTCTCTCCCTCAAAAGGATGAGGCAGTCTGGGCCATGCTGGCCTATTGTAGGCTTGGCAATTCTACACTCACAGGTAGTACCTGCATGATATCTCTGTGTTGGGCCACAGGCGCCCTGTGCAAGGGGGGCCTCTTGCCACCTGTGGAGATCTAAGATCCTTTTAGTTTCCCCTGTGTCTTCTGGACACCGAGACCTTTACAGGTCAGTGTTGAAGGACCAGGCTGCTCTCCAAGGCGTGGATGGGGGTGATGTCTCTGACATGCCCGTGGGGCGTCCGCACTAGGACCTACCGGATAGTCCTTCTTTACTTCCCAATCTCTACGTCAGGCCGAGTGGGTTAGTTGGCCGGTGGTGTCCTCTGGGAGTTATCTGGATGGGTGCTCAGTCACCTCAATCCCTCATGGTCCCTTATTCGCTATCTCCATTCCATTGGATTCGATTCAGGCTTGAACCTTCTTCCTTGGCAATAAGTGGACTCCTGGTTACATGGGCTCTGTCCCTCTTTGCTGTCACCTTTCACTAGGCAGGATTGCAGCTGGTGGGCCTGTTGGTGGCAAATCAGATGATGTCCCTTATATTCAGAGCCCTTGGGCTCTTCGGCACAGTATGTTATTAATCCTGGATGGGGTTCCAGCACCCCTGGAGCTAGGTCTGTGCTCATTCCCCCTTGGTACGGTGGTTCCTCTTGAGCTGGTTAAATTCAAGGAACCTGTCAGGGGGCACCCCCTCCTTTTCTTGCATCTTCCTGTAGATGGTCACCTTGGGTACCAAGTCTCGCAGGTTGACGGGGGGGGGGGGGGGGTTTCTTCTAAAATCCCCCGCGGTTCCCAGGTAGGGGCCCTTAGAGGGTCCATTTTCCTACTGATTTTGTTAAAACAGTGAGCCTTCAGTTGGCTCTATCTTGCTGGACTACTCCTCTTCAGGACCTGTCTATTTGGGGACTCTTGGCCTGTCGGAGGACAGTGACCTGTATTTATTATCAGTCTGGAACTTGGAGCAGGATGATTCTCCTGGAAGGTTTCTGATCCTGATCTAGGTGCAGGTCAACGTTTTCTGCATCTCAGTGGTATTCGCTCCAATGGATGTCCTTCAGTGGCAGGTTGTGCTAGCCTGGTGTCCCTCTGAGAGCCAACTAGGGTGGCTCTGTTGGGCCCCGTTAATGTCACAGGGGCTCTGCCCTTGTTTTTACTGCCTCAGAATATTCTGACTCTGGTCATGGGGGCTTAGTAATTTTATGTCTGGACATTCTGTTTTATATGTTTTTTCTTCATTCACCCTGCTAGGCGGGGTTCTGCACAAGATTGCGCTGATAAGGGGGGACCCATGATACTGATGGCCCCTGGGTGGCCTAGTGGACTGTGGTTCGCAGATGTTTCTGCTGAGGACAGTGGACCTGTACGCTCTCTCAGGAGTGCGGTTCTGCCCTTTTCAGGCTCCTTCTTATGTTGCCCCAATCTACAGACTCTAGTCTGATGGCTTGACAGTTGATTCATTCACCCTTTTGGAGACGGGTTTTATCTTCTGGGTGACTTTGTCTATGGGGGGGGGGCTAGGAGCAAGCTTCTTCTTCCTCCATCTATTATAGGGTATGGCGTACCCATATTGATTGGCGTGAGTCTAGGTCTCTCCGCTGTTGGACGTTCTCTGTACCCAGGGTTCTAGAGTTATTGCAGCACGGGTTGGGGTTGGCTCCCCATCTCGGTACTCTGAAGGTTCAGGTTCTGCCCTGTCAGCCTTTCCGTAGAAGTCTTGGTCAGTCTTCCTTGTTGAGCGTTCTTTTGGGGATTGCTCAGGTGCATCTCCCAAGCAGTTCTATGGTCCCTGTTGGGATTAATTTTTATTCTGTTTGCCTTGCGGGTTGTTCCCTTTGGACCTATTCCGGATGCTGTCTGAACTGTTCTTACTTCAAGTGGCCCTTCCGGGGGCTGTTGCTTCAGTCAGATGTGTGCCTGAGAAGGTGGCTCTGTTTAGTTAGCCCTTGTTCATTATATATACACCATGATGTGGTGGTATTCTGCCTGACGCCGGACCTTATGCCCAAGGTGGTGTCTTATGCTCATTTATTCAAGTCCTTTTGTCTGCCTCTGGGCCTTATTAGTAATGCTGAAGTAAGGGGGTCTACATTCCCTCAACAGGTGTTGAAGTTTTCCTGGTTTGTCTTTTGTCCCTTAGGGGGACTAATGCCCCTTGGGGTTTGCGGGTGCCTCCATACGTATGCGCCTGATCTCATATGCTTCCAGGGGTTATGCGCCCTTTGGACTGGTCTTGCTTGGACGGATTGTCCTTTCTTGTCCCGGGTAAGGGTGTTGGCTTCTTGCTGATCCTTGTTAGTGTAGTGGTTAGTATCCCCGCCTGTCATGCGGGAGACCAGGTTTCAATTTCCCCGATGGGGGGAGCTCTGAGTTTTACCGCGGCTACTGTTGCATTTGGTCTGGTCAGGATGTTACTCTGGCCTATTCCTTTAAGGGGAAGAATCTTCTTCTCTTTTTATTCTGTTTCTACTTGTGCTTGGGTACCTTGGGCCTTTCAGCACCAGTTTTCTGTTAATCAGGTTTTTGCTAGACCGCTGCCTGTTTTCTGTTCATACCTTTCAAAGGTTTTTATGAGGTTGACGTTAGAGCCTTCGCTCATGTCGCTCTTGGTAGCAAGGTTTGCAGGTGACAGCGCCTTTACTGTCTGCTGTGCCTTTTTTGATGGGGATCCCACCCTGCTTTATGGACACTGCTATTGGATGTCCCACGTGTAAGTATTATATATGGAGCAGAACGTACTGTATGCTTAGAATAATACAATTCTGTGAAATACTCACCTGTAGAATTGGTATTATACGCATACAGCACGTCCTGCTCCACCCCACACTGGTTTTACATTTTTCTGGATCCCCTGTATGGTGATTGTTATCATTGCTATTGTTACCAGTTTGGTGGTTGGTTTCTCCCGGCTTCTCTTCTCACTGCTTTTCAATGCTGGGGATTTGTGGGAGGTCCCTGGGTATATGAAGGGCCAGGAGGAGCCTGTTTTTGCATGTCTGCAGTGAACAGCGCCATCTGGCGGAGGATTACCCACGTGTAAGTATTATATATGGAGCAGGACATACTGTATGCGTATAATACCAATTCTACAGGAGAGTATTTCACAGAATTGTATTTTTAACTCATGGGGTGGTAACTGATTGTATTATAGCCTAGCTAACAAACATTGAGACAATTATATTACTACTTGTTTTAATATTAAGACATCTCCTAAAAATAAGCCCTACCCCCTTTTTCATAGCAAAAAATTAAAGTGGAACTATAGTAAAAAATGACCATATTTCCGCAGTGCTAGTTAGCAGCAGTGCAGCACAACCCAGGCTGCCCCGTTGTGCATCGCCAGCGCTGATAGGCTATGTATGGCTGGACACTGGTGGTCACGGGGGACTCGGGCTGGCAGCAGGGTCTTCTGCGACAGATTCTGAATGGGCCCCTTGTGGTATGATACCTGGTGATAAACTTGCATGTATGGTGAATACTGCTAAAAAATAGAAAAAAAAAAATAATAAAAGGCATGGAATGCACAAAAGCATAGAATGAATGACAGAAACAAAGAAAGAGAATGAATGACTTAACCCTTCTAGTGCCAGCTACGTGACTCTCACGTAGCTGCCTCTCCAACCGTTAAGTGCCAGCTACCTCACGTAGCTGGCACTTAACGGTTGGAGAGGCAGCTACGTAGCTGACTTTAGAGGCCCATAAAACAAAAAGTAAAAAACATACAGACTTACCTTACCCCTCATTCTGTACAAGAATCCGCTGTTAGATTTCCGCCCCCAGGCTTCTGATCTTCAGGAGGGGGCCCGGAATAGGACCCCCCCCCCCGCCGGCGCCGACATCTAAAAAAAAAAACGGTAAATGACATTTACTCACCTGGCAGTGCGATGGCTCTCCCCGGGTCTTCTCTTCACCAGGGGGGGCTTTCCACGCTGGGCTTTCCACGCTGCTTGTGAGGGCCCAGAAACGGGCCATCACCATCCTCTTTGGCCGGCGCTGGCCCCGCCCCTAACTCCGCCCACTCGATGACGTCATCCCGCTCCTCGGGTTACTGGCACCCGGGCTCCGATCTGTCAGTTGTTAGCAGCGATCGGAGCAGGGAGGGTGGCAGGCAGGGTGGCTCTGATCTCCCTGCCTTCCACCCTCCCTGCTCTGATCACTACCGACAACTGTCATCTGCAGCAGCGTGGGACACTGGATGGGAGGTAAGTATAAGTCAAAATAGAATAATAAAATATTTGTCTGGTGTCTTTTTTTTAACTTAACCCTTTGTGAACTGGTAAGGGGTCCATGAGACCCCTTATACCAGTTCACAAGGCTCTGGGTATGGCAGGTCACCTGCGGCAAGCGGGTGACTTGCCATAACCCCCAGCCCCCCATTACCTGCCTCCCCAACGGCCAGGGGGGGGCAGAAGGGCCCGGGCCACGTGGCTATGTGGGCTAGTAGCCTGCAGGGTCAGGGGCCACCAACGCTGGCCCCTGCGCCCTGTTCTACAAGCCCCCATAGCTGGTCCGGGTCAGTAATGCTGGGTAAGGGGGACCCTATGTCATTTTTGGGGGGGGATTTTAAGGGTTTTTAACCCTTAGAATTCCAAAAAAGAAATGAGTCCCCCCCTGGGAGGGGGAACCCTATGTCATATTGCATAGTTGTATCCTATCTGGAATCTCCTAAACTGCTGTTTCAGGAAAGGGGGTATACCTATACATATGTGGTACCATTGTAACCGGGAGAAATAGGGCTTTCACACGCAATAAGATTTTATTAACAAACTTACATTTTTTATTACAAAACAAACACTACAAATTGTAAAAAATAGGTTTTTTTCATTTTTTTTGCACATATTTCACCCAAAAGTATTGAGAATACACTAAAAAAAGGCCAAACAAGACATTTCATGTTGAAGCCCAGGCTGAAAAAAACAATATATAATTTTCATTGAAATCCCTGGAAATCCCTTCAAAAATCAAGGTTGCACACGTGTAGCGCAAAAACGTGAAAAGTCGTCTGGCAACAGATTGTGACAAAAAATCTCGGTAGGCCAGCACTCAAAGGGTTAAACAAATCGAATAAAAGAAATGACCGAAAAAAGCAGGAAAAAGAGAGATAGGAACTAGGAGAAATAAAGGAGTGGAAGAAAAGAACGAATAGAAGGAAAAGAAAGAGGATTGGCATACAGAACAGATAGAAAGATACAATAAAAAAAGAGCAGAGAAAATCTGCCCTGAAAGCCCATAGTCCTGGTTACTGAATTGTCCTGAATCCTGCAGGTCTAGGGCTTCCCAGGTAAAGGGTCCACTTTATTAGAAGAGCTGCTCCTCTGCGTAAGGCAGCACTGAAACAATAGGATGGAAAAGACAAACCTACAGCTTACGCATAGGAGCAGCTTTTTTAATGAGCTTCATGAAGCCTCACTTCCTTTGTTTTCGGCCTAAAAAACTAGAATAGCTTTTCAATACAGGCAGCAAAGCTAAAAGCCTGGCCTGGAAGAGGTCCTTAAAGCTGACCACACAAGTCTGGTTCTAGTCGCACAAACAGGGATAAATAGCTGCCGCAGGCCGTAACGAGTTACAAAGAGGTATTACAAAGTGCCCAAGAAGCGACTCCCCGCTATCCGTCCAGGGCGACAAGCGCAGAATGGGCGGGAAAGCCAGCCTTACGAATGACAGATTAAAGCAGCCAATCAGAGCGACGTTCGGGCCTCTGTTGCTAGGCGTGTAACCCCGCCTTTTCTAATCGCGTCACTGTTCCCTCCCCTTGCAGCAACGGTGACAGGAGGGGAAGAAGTTCCGGCTGGCGGGCGGCGGAGGGATCTTAGACTGACATGGAGCCAGCCGGTTGAGGACCAGCGACATGAGGAGGACTCGGGGTGCCCAGGACCCCCCGGATAAGGCGGGAGACCCCGGCAGCCGATCCGCCGCCGCCAGGGGGACAGCCGAGGAGAGGACAAAGTCGGCTCACAGAGAGCAGGTATGAGGTCCACATCCGCTTCAATATGAGGAGAGACCTCTCCTGACCCTTCTTCCATTCACTTGTATGGTGGCCTTTCATTGCGCTGACCTATACAGCAGCGTTGTTCACAGAGCCATTCATATCAGTCTTTGCACCTGAGGAGCTTACACTGTAGTGCCCCCTCCTCATTCACTATTGCACATTTATATATGGCTCTGAGGTATACGTTAGCGTGGTATAAAAGCCATGATCCCTTCCCATCAGCCTCTGCTGTCCAGCACTTACACTGCTCTCTGTCCAAGCTCACACTCCAATGTCTATTATACTCACACGCTGTTACTATACATTTATCTAGTGCCAACCTATTCCAATGGGCTGTATAGAGTACATATAAGCAGTCACATGACTCCTTGTCCATCTGAGCTCACACTTTAATGTCCCCTCCATGCTCACACACTGTTGTTATACATTTATAAAGTGCTGATATATTTCACAGTGCAGTACTCTAGGATACGGGCGCCGCCATCTTGACTCAAAAGCATTACACATACAGAGGAGAGTGGGATAAAGTACAGGGGGGGGGCGGGTTATAGCTGTGCTTTGCTCAGACAGAGCAGAGCGGGGTCAGGAAAAGGTCAGCAATCCCAGAATGCAGAGCAGCACAGTCAGAAGGCACTTCCTGTTTGCAGGCTGCCTGACGTTCCATGAGCCGCCATCTTGGATGTTTAAAGGCTCATAACATGCAGTAGATGCAGGTAGGATGATTTTTAATGTGAGCAATCTGTATGTACAGGGTGTGGGAAACATATAAGAGATACTCTTATTCAGAGTGAAGGTCTGCTTTAAGTCCTGGATTTGTGATTCAGTTATTAATGTTCTCTTAGCTGTGTGTCATCAGCACTGAAAAATGAGCAATCAACCATGTGATGCCTTTAGATTCTCTAATCTTGCAGATAGAAAGGGGTTAATGGGTGCCAGAATTCTCCTTTGCAACTCTGACAGGCAAGATTTAAAGTAACTTCAACTCTCCCCTCTCGCCATCAGAAAGCCCTGCACAAGAGAGACACCCCCCCCCCCCTTTACCTTGCAACAGAGGAGAGGAAACTAATCTCACCTGCCTCTTCACATCAGTGTGCCATACATTAGAGAGAAACTCCTCTTTTCCTAGCAGAGCTCCATCCAGTGGAGGACAGGAAGTAACCTCCTCTTACACCATCCATGTGCCCTGTGTTAAAAAGATGAACTAACCTTTTACTGCAATGGGCGGACTAAAAACTAACCTAACCATCCCCCCTCACACCATCAATGAGCCTTGCACTAAATAGAGATCCAACTTTTTTCCTGGTAGAGCTCCATTTAAAGAACAAAACCCTAAACTTTGACTGTCCCGGGTTTTGTTCCCTTCCCGTGGGGCACCCCAATCTGGAATACCTTGCTGTGTGAACTCCCCACCATCACACAGCAATCTCACCTTTCCCCCGGACCTATGGTGCAGTGTGGGCGCTTGTTCAATTGGAGCAGTTTGCCATGCATATTAATGCTCGTGAAATGGCTCTGTTCAGGCAAATGGGGAGTTAGAGCGGGTGCATCCCCAGATGCTGGGGATGGGAGTACGCTGCAGCCCAGAGATGCTGGGGATTACATGGGCAAGGGAGCCAGGAAGGTGGTGCGTTTTGTGGCACCCCGAAGAGGGGGGGGGGTTAACACAGTGGAAGACCAGCAGGAATGGTTATGCTTTAAGGGAATATTGGACGGCTGCACATGAATGCAGCAGACGTGAGCCCCATCATAAAGCAAAAGGTGAGTATCTCCTAGTTTGTGTGCTCACTGTCGGCGTGAAAAAGTAGTTTAGGGTCCCCATAGACCTGGAGCCTACAGAGCTGCCAGGAGAGTTTAGGTCTGCCTTAATCTCACTTGCAAAAAGGCAGTGTAGTACTAATCCCCATTTTCTTTTTTTTTTTTTTTTTTTTTTTTTTTTTTTTTTTTTTAGCAAACCCTTCCCTATTCTATTAGACTAAAAAGGTTTGCATGGAGTTCCACTTCAAACAGCTGTCATGCTTCCTAGTCATACTTGCCTCACATCTGTCGGTTTGTGCACTTCCTGTGATGTCTGTGGGCAGAGTGACATCTTGCGGAAAGGGTTAAACAGTATGTACATTGGGGGAGTGGAAAGGGTTACGGTAATCAATGGAGGGAATAGAAGAGGGTTTAGGGCAAGTGAAGGACTCTTCGCTGGTCTCTGGACTTCGGAGTGGCAGTTGCTGCCATTAGGGAGTTGGTGACTATCTGGCGTGGGTGGGGCAGTGTGCCCTCTGGGCTGCGGTACTGTCAGTTTGTGTCAGTAATCTGCTCTTGTTGTTGTTTCTGACCGATGATGGCAGATAAGGTAATAGCCGCTTGTCGGCAGTACCAGTTGTGTTATAATGGAAAGTAATTGTTAGATTCATGCTCACACCATCAGCCTCTCTCCACCCTACTCTCATTGTCTATTACTTTCAGTGACTAGAAATCTAGTTATTTGTGAAGCTTCTTAGCGCTGTCTACTGTGCTTAGAGGGAGACCTAGGCGGAAGCAGTTGGCTGATGTTCCCTCTGTAATGAGTGCAGTTGATATATGGGGGATGGACAGGTCAGCCTGAATAGTGTAATGCTTAGTGTCATAGTATCTATTCAAGCCTCACCCTAAAGCATACCTCCCAACTTCTCAAAACGTGAAAGCGGGACAAGCCATGTCCCCGGCCACACCCCCGTCACGCCCCGGCCACGCCCCCGTCACGCCCCGGCCACGCCCCCCGTCACGCCCCGGCCACGCTCTCCAGCTCCAGCAATGTCGGCTGCCTTCACCCCTGCATGCGGTACGTATCCCCAAACCAGCATACCGCCCGCCCCCCCACCCCCGTGCGCCTGCCCCCCCACCCCCGTGCGCCTGCCCACCCACTCCCATTAACAGTTCAGCGAGCCAGCAAACAGCCTCACTGCCCGATCTAACTCCGCCCCCAACCCCCTGCAGCTGCCCCGGCACCGCCCCTTTCTCTTCCAGCTCTTACGCCGCACAGAGAGCTGCAACCTCCTGCCCGGTGTCCCAGCCGCCGCCGGATTCCGGGACATGTTGGGGCCCTGCGGGACAACGGGACAAGGGCCCCAAAGCGGGATTGTCCCGCCCAAATCGGGACAGTTGGGGGGTATGCTAAAGGTATGCTACTCTTTTTCCAAAAGAGTAAAAATATTCCTCCTAGCCTCTGGGAGAGTATGTGATATTCTTGGTGTGCCACACACCCCGCTTCACTTCTTAAATATTCATTACTTCATGGGTTAATCACCTGCAGGTGACGTAGTGCAGAGAGGAAGTCTTGTAACGAGCCCCACCTTCCGGCCTATATATACCTGGTACCTCCCTTCAATCACCAGTATTTTTCTCTCTGCGTGACAAGCAGAGGTTGGAAGTTTCCTGCTTACAGGTAGGTCGGGGCTTACCCCGCCACCCCCCTTTTGGTCTATTTCTGCCCGGTTTGAGTTGTATACCTCTATGGTGGATAGGAAGCCTCCCAGCTTAGGCTGCTCACCGGGTAATTGGTAGATGGCACTATTGGTGCCTAGGAGCTTATCTCCTCCGCTCATCCCCCTCTTTTGGGGGCAATGCGGCAATCCGGCATGGTGATCCGGAAATGGGATGCCCCTGTCCCGAGGGTCCCCGTAGCCCTTTCTCCCCCGCTCCGGTCCTTTCTCCCTTCACTTGGGGGGGGGGGGGGGGGGGGGGGTGTGTATGAGGGTGTGCTTTAGTAGGTGTGTTTCACTTGTATCACTGCATGTTAACATATGTGTCATGTTTATGCATTCACTGTAGCATGTGTATATTTTTGGGTCTGCTTTAAGGGCAGGCTGCGCTGGGTAAAGGCTGGCCACTTCTCTTGCAGTTTTGTTGCTTTGTGGCCCCCTCTCCCCTCCCTCCCTCTCCCCTCTCCTCGCCTGGCATTCATGTTTGCATTGTACACCACCATGCGGTTTTTACCCTCCCCCCTCCGCCGCCTGAGCACACGTGTTGTGGCCCAGCTGTAAGTGATTCCAGCTGATCGGCGTAGGGGGGGGGGGGGGGGGGGCGGGCCCGCTGACGCGCGGCGCCGACGTCTGCGGCGTCTGCGGCGGGCCCAGCGTTTTGCTTCCTTCAATGCAGGAAATCGCATGGGCGCACGGCCGCACTTTGTCTTCTGTGCTGGCTGCTGGCTGCAGTCTTGTTCCGGCTGCTGCCTTTGCTGTCCAGGTAAGCGGCCCCTCCCGTTGGGGCCATTAAATGGGGAATGCATTCCTTGCAGTAATACAGTGGGGAGTCACTCTGTATTAAGGGGGCGTGATTTAAGGGCACTTTGGTGCCATGCTTATGTTTGTTTATACACATGTGAGGATCTGATGGTTTTTCCTTGCAGATCCTGGGATCCCTGCTTATGGTGGCCCTCTGGCTCTATGTGCCTGGCTAATTATTGGGATATCTTTGTGAATGTATATATACATAGACTATGTATATAAATATATATATATATATATATAGTTCTTTAAAGGGGACCTTAACTTAACTTAAAAAAAAAAAAAAAAATTAAAAAAAAAAAAAAAAAAAAATCCTCCCTTCCGGGACATTACTAATAAAGGGGCATCCCGGGTTGGCTTATGCCTTAAAAGTCCCAGTATTGCGAATACCATAAATCACCATATTGAGGCTTCCGTAATTTCCGGAAACGGTTCTGTGAGCCGTTTGGGGGGTGCGTAGGTTATAGGGTTCCACTCCCAGCTGATGATGTCTTATTTGCATCCCTTGTGCAAACAGACTGTTGCGCGCCTGTCCGTTGCTTCGGCTGCGAGGCCATCGCATCATTCATCTTCTCCTACCTCTCCCTCCCTATTTCCGGACCCCGCATGACACTGTCAAAAGTGGGGATTCGCATTCCGAGGTGGCAGTACAGCCCAGCCCCCGGAAAGTAATGCCCGTTAAAGCAGCGTTTAAGGCCGCTGCAAAACGAAGGCACCTGACTCCGGTACCTTCGGCTCCACAGGGCCAGTTTTTGTGTACCTGTGGAATGGTCCGATGGGTCCCCAGACGAGGATGGATTCCAGTCTGAGTCAGATGAGCCGACAGGTCAGCTTGTGGCTGATGAGATTGGCGATTGGTCAGAGAGGGTTGTTTTGGACACCCCCTCTATTCTGGCTCAAATGTTTAAAATTTTGAGTTTAGATACGCCTGAGGCGGCTGCCCCGCCAAGGGGTCGGTTGTTTAAAGAGCCTCAGCCGCGTTTGGTTTTTCCCCAGACTACACCTCTTTGAGAGGGTGGTTCTTAAGGAATGGGAACATTCCACGCGGTTATCTGGAATTTCTTCCAGTTGGCCATTGTGCTAATGATTTGTTGACTATAAGAGCACAAGGGGGCATATGCTAATTGCATTTATTGAGGCCTACGGCCACACCTCCCTGAATGCGCCCGATCTCGTCTGATCTTGGAGGCTAAGCAGTGTCGGGCCTGGTCAGTACTTGGATGGGAGACCGCCTGGGGTTACCCCTGTACTAGGGCTCTCCAGCTCGGCTATGGTACAATCTGCTGAGACCACTGTCCCCAAAGATGGGGAAGATCGTCTGATTGACCAAATACGCTCGACATGGTTTTAATCTATTCCGGGTCAGCATTGCGCCCGGTATGTGCTTCAGCCCTTCTGCTAATCCTTAATTCAAGGGCTATAGGAGGATCTTAATCCCGCTTGCAAACAGTTCACTGCGCTTAAGCAGTGTGAATCTTTTGTGGCTTATGTCCGGGCTGCTCAGGACGATGCGCTGACTATGAGTAGCAGGGCGGCAACTATGCTGGTGGCTATTTCGCAGGTCAGTATGGCTGCGTCGGTGGCCAGCGGACACGGCTTCCAAAAAGGGGTGCTCACAGCTCTCCCCTTTTTGGGGTTGCGTCTGTTCGAGGAGAAAATTGATTCTGTCGCAAAGGGTGGTAAGATGCCACAACACAAGAGGCCCCGTGGTCCCTTCAGGGGAACAAGTTCCGGTAGGCCTTCTTTTCGAGGATTCAGAGCGGGCAGGGGTGCGTCCTTTCCCGCTACATGTGGCGCAGGTTGGACTCGGGAGGGGCCGTGGCCGGCCCACTCAGTCCTGGGGCACCAAGCCCAAAAACCTGCTGATAAGCTCACTCAGCAATGAGGGGCTGCCCTCACCCGTGCGGGTGGGGGGACTATTGTGACACTTCTACCATTGGAACCAAGTGGTTCCAGGCAGATGGATCCAGGAGGTAGTGTCGCCCGGTTACGACCGGAAATTCGAGTCTCACCCTCCTTCACGGTCCGTTCATGGGTCGGTTCATCCTGGCCTGAACTCTCATCAAGACAGAGTGTGTCTTTTGCCAAATTCACATGAGAACGCTTCAGCTATTTCTGTTAGCGTGTTAGGATCAGCAACCTCTGTCGCTGGATCAGTCCTTCCAGTTGTCCTCCCGTGTACGGCAGTCCCTCCTGTGGTGCTTGGTCCCGACCAATCTTGTGTAGGTCAGGCTTTTCCTGACCCCCCTTTGGAAAATTGTCACCACGGACGCCAGTCTGTCGGGATGGGGCAGATTCTGGAAGGAGCTGCGGTCTCAGGGGCAGTGGAGAGCTTAAAGGCCCCACTGTCCCATCAAGATTCTGAATCTGAGAACCATCCGTCAGGTGCTGGCTCTCCTGACTCAGTACGTGCTGGGCCTTTTGGTCCAGATGTGTTCAGACAATCGATCAGCGGTTGCTTATGTTGGTCTTCAGGGTAGGACGCGCAGTCTGAGTACTCTCAGAGTGGTGTCCCTGATCCGGACATGGGCAGTGTCCATGTTCCCTGTCTCTCGGCGGTTCACATTCCAGAGGTGATGAAACAGGTAGTGGGCCGGTTGAGCAAGGGCTCTCCCCGCCTGGAAGAATAGGTTCTCCATCCTCGGGTGGTTCGCCTACTGTGTCTCCAATGGGAGTCCCCGGAGGTGGACCTGTTGGCCCCTCATCACTATCACAGGTTCCCGAACTTCGTGTCGCTCTCCCAGGATCCTCTGGCTCTGGCAGTGGACGCCATGTCCCTGATCTGGGGCGTTCTAGGATTTCTATACCTGTTTCCTCCGATGCCCATGCTGGGCAGGGTTCTTCAGAAGTTGGCTCTGGAAAGGGTGTACGCCGTTCTCGTGGCCCCAAGGTGGCCAAGACGAGTGAGGTTCACAGACATCATTCGGCTGGCAGTGGACCAGTTCGTTCTGCCTATTCGGCCCGATCCGCTCACTCAGGGTCAGTTGTGTTACCCCATTTTACCAGCGCTGGGTTTGATGGCCTGGCTGCTGAAACCTCCATCCTGAAGGAGGAGGGTCTTTCTGATTCAGTCATTTAAGACTCTGATCAGTGCCCGGAAGAGGTCTTCTTCCATCACCTACTATAGGACTTGGAAAGCCTATATCGCTTGGTGTGAGATGAGATTTTTCCTTGTAGGGTCTTTTTTCGCTCTCCAGGTTTTACAATCAGGACTGGACTCCAGATAAGTATCCGGGTCGAGCATACAGCACAACATGCAGGGACGTGTATTGCTGGGCGGGCTCCTTTAGATCTGCCCTGGATGGTTACCAGGCAGACCAGCGGATTACATCTAAGCTGAGAGAGCGGACCCCAAGCCTGTGTTTCTGCTTCCCTTATCATTGAGGGATAGGGAACCTCGCAGCATAGCGCAGACGCCATTCCTTCATAATTGGCGAACGGAGCACTAACTAACTTGGGATATCTAAACCTGTCCATCCAGCATCAATTTTGGGATTGTGCACCTGGACATGAGGTTTTTGGTAATAATCTAACGGGCCTGGATGGGCTGATCAAGTGCCCTTAAGTGCGGTTTGGTACTGAAGACGCCCCCTAGTGGGGGTGGAACTAGTTTTACCGCTTATTACATGATATTACTCACCGCTATGATTTGGGAAAGTGAATCATTGAGCAAGTTTTTATTGTCTGTAAGGTACAATATGTCCAATTGTATTAGTAATAACCTGCGCATTGGCAAGTAAGACAGTTGACAACTGTTAAAAAAAAAAAAAAAAAAAAAAATTTTTTTGTAGTACAATGATGATTACATTTGCATTGGGGAATTCATTGGTTGTATTTTAACTAAAATAAATTAATGTACTTGATTCTTATAAAGGTGTGATAGTCAATTTTACTTCAGGCGTGGTCACACTTTGAGTTCCCACAAACATTGGGTCGGTTCATACCCAGAAATACCTCTGGTATACTCCAGCTAAGTACGTTGAAAGGGCAGGTTTCTGCCTTATCTATCTTTTTTTTTCAGAAGCGTGTTGCGCTTAAGTCTTTAGTTAAAACTTTTTTCCAGGGGGTTACGCATGTGCGGCCTCCCAGGAAACCATTACTCCCGGTTTGGGATTTGAATTTGGTTCTTTCTGCTCTTCAGGCTCCTCCCTTTGAGCCTTCGCAAGATATTGCTTTGTCTACCCTGACTCAGAAGATGGTCTTCTTGGTAGCGATCACTTCGGTCCGGCGTGTCTCGGAATTGGCGGCCTTGTCTATCCAGGCGCCTTACTTCGAGAGGCATCAGGATTAAGTGGTTTTTCGGTTCAAGCCAGACTTTCTTCCTAAGGTTTCTGCTTTTCATTTGAACCAAGATATTGTTCTTCCCTCCTTGTGTCCTAATCCTAAGAATGACAAAGAGAGGGTTCTGCATTGTTTGAATGTAGTACGCCGTGTTAAGTACTACTTGGTTATCACGTCTCCTTTTCGTAAGACGGATTCCTTTTTTGTTATGCCCCATGGGCCTAAGAAGGGTTTGGCACCAGCCAAATCTGCCATTAGCTAATGGATACGTCAGGCCGTTACTGCGGCCTATTCTGCTAAGGGGAAAGTTCCCCCTTTTCGTATCACTGCTCATTCTACTCGCGCCATTGGGGCGTCTTGGGCTTTTCAGCACCAAGCTTCTGTTGAACAGGTTTGTAGGGCCGCCACTTGGTCTTCTGTTCACACTTTTTCTAAGTTTTACAAAGTTGATGTGCGGGCCTCAGCGAATGCTGGTTTTGGCCGCATAGTTCTGCAGACTGCAGTCATTTCAGTTATGCTTCACCTGGCCTTGAGTTGCCCAGCCCTTGTGGACACTGCTTTTGGATGTCCCATGAAGTAATGAATATTTAAGAAGTGAAGCGGGGTGTGTGGCACACCAAGAATAATACCATTTTGTGAGTACTCACCTGAAAAATGGATATTGTTGGTGTGCCACACACCCCGCTTCACACCCGCCCTTTTCGGTATTACCGAAGCCTTTATATGGTGAAGCCTTTTTATATCTAAATTTGATTTTTTGAGGTTACTGGTGGAATACTGGTACCTTGTATTACTGCTTTGTTGATTATACTGGTGATTGAAGGGAGGTACCAGGTATATATAGGCCGGAAGGTGGGGCTCGTTACAAGACTTCCTCTCTGCACTACGTCACCTGCAGGTGATTAACCCATGAAGTAATGAATATTTAAGAAGTGAAGCGGGGTGTGTGGCACACCAACAATATCCATTTTTCAGGTGAGTACTCACAAAATGGTATTTTTGCAATAGTTAAAATGAAAAATGGCGTTAAATACTGGCTATGTAAAGCAAGGAACCATTCATACAGTTTCTAGCATTGCTCCCATGTAAACATATGTAATTTGGGAAATTCTAAAAGACACCGCTCCCCCAGGGCAGCGGGGGTATAGACGCTCTCCCTCATATCACTTAGCAAATAATAATTCCTCCCTATTCCCAGAACTGGGTAACCTACTTGACTGTGGGCAGATGTGTGGTGGGCACTAGTGAGGATCAGGTAGAGGGTCTGGGGGAGATCCCGGCAAGCAGTGGAACAGGGCACATCATTGGTAGGGAGTGGGCAGCCTGTGCAGTGGTGAAGGGCTATTTGGGCAAGGAGACTCCATACCATCTATTTTAAAATGTTAGGGTGGAAGGGGAGGGTCTTGAAAAAAGTGCCAACCACTGCATGCAATGTGAAAGTAATGTACACATTAGGCACTCGCAGATGTGTGTTAGTCCATATTCAACCGGTATAGTATGCATCAATACGCATTAAAGAGGAACATTACATTAGTAAAAACTCCCCACACCTGGCTTGCCCGGCTCCCCCCGGCTTAGAAAATAGTTAATTTAAACATACCTCTCCGGTCGCATTGAACTCGGCATTCCTCTGTTCCCCTGTCATCCTCCATAGGGCAGCGCCATCTTGTAATTACGACACGCACTGCGGCGCCCCTCAGATTTTGCGCATGTGCAGTGTCTTTGCATAGGCTGCAGTGACACTCAGCGCAGAAGAGCGCGAGATCTGAGGAGCGGCGCGGGAAATTTGAAGAGAGGACAGCTGCCTGTATGGGAGGCTAAGCCTGCAGCCTTCACTCTGGGATAGCTAAGGGGGGTGGAAAGGGGTCAGGAATACTGCAGGATGTCGGCGTTTTAGATAACGCCGACATTCAAAAGGCAGAGAGGCGGGGGGAGGGATGTTTAGAGAGGAACATCGGAAAAGGTCTGATCCTCTTTAAAGTGACCTGCTCACCTCTTAAATAGCCATAAGCTTTTAGCTTTGCACTGACAAGGTCCACAAGCCTAAAACATGTGTTTACAAGAATTCAAAGTTCTTTTCTGAGTTCTTGCAACAGTATAGATGAAAAAAGTTAATTTGCATGGCTCCACTTTCTCACTAAAGATATTTGATCTGGCATGTGGTTCTTGGTCCATATGTGTTATGTAAATGTATTTCTGTTTTAAGAACGTTATCTTATGGAGGAACTCTCAGGATACATAATTAATTATTCTAAAACCGAGTTACTTAATATTAATATCCCTGCGAAAAGGTTCACCCTCATACAGAGCTCTTTCACTTTCAAATGGGCCAAAGACAGCATTACCTACCTGGGAACCAAAATTGGAGGCAACCTATCTAAAATATACAGTCTAAACTCCCCCCCCCCCCCCCCCCCCCCCTGAAAAAAATTCAGGAAGACGTTTCTGGGAAAATTGTCATGGGCGCTGCAACGCTCTTAAGATGATTCTTCTCCCCGAGTTGTTATATCTTTTGCAGGCACTCCCGATCCCACAAGCCTTTCTCCGGGGGGTGAGATCTTTCTTTGTCAAATTTGTCTGGGGAGGGGAAAGACACAGGATCGATTAGAGGCACGCTCACTAAGTCAAAAGAGAACGGGGGGATTGGGTTCCCAGACCCAGTGATATACCATACCGCCGTACATTTGGGGAGAATAGTGGACTGGTGTTTGCATAGGAACAACAAACAATGGGTTAGCCTAGAACAGGTGGCCGTGGAGGTTCCGCTGGCTAACATCATGTGGTTAGAGGGGAAGGACGCGCCTCGGGCTCTTAAACACCCTACCATAGGTGCAACTTTTAAGCCGGGGAAGTCTGCCACTAACCATCCGGAAATTTCTCCCTTTCCCTCCCCTTTGATTCCTGTCCCGGGTAATCCGAACTTTCCCCCGGGCTGTGAGGGGCCGAGATCGGGGGAATGGAGAAGGGCAGGTGTTTACAGAGTTAAACATTTTTGCTCAGATGGGGGATGGGCGGATTTATCTGCGTTAGCTCAAGCCAATGGACTATCGAATTGGTCGAGCTGGCAAAGCACTCAACTTCTAAATTTCCTAAGGTCCCTGGGGGACTTACCCTCTAGACACAGGCCTCTCACCCCCTTTGAAGAAATCTGCTCCAGCAACAACTCAGAAAAACATGTTCTCTCTTACATGTACAAGTTGCTGATCTCCCCCCTAGACGAGGAGGTCCCGCCCTTTGTGAGAAAGTGGGAGCGGGACTTAAACATCTCCTTGTCCCCGGACCAGATTAGGAGGCTTCCCTCTGCGCCACACAAAACTTCCGTTTGCACCAAATTTCAGGAGTGCAACTACAAGATACTTACCCGTTGGTATGCAGTCCCCACTTTAGTCAGCAAGTGGGTCCCTGGCTCTTCAGTGAGCTGTTGGAGATGTGGCGCAGGGAGGGGAGACCTCTTACACGTTTTTTGGTCATGCCCTAAAATCCGACCATTCTGGGAATATACACTACCAAACAACCCAGGTGCGTGTTTACTCCACCTAACAAATGCCCCCCTTAGAAACTACAAAAAATCTCTCCAATGTCGGCTCCTAAACGCAGCCAAGGCATACATCCCCGCAATGTGGAAGAAAGAAAGTACTCCCTCATTAGCAGTGTGGGTTTTGAAAGTGAACGATATAATGCGCTTCGAGAGCCTCTTGCTGACAAGGGACGGTGGGTCTGAAAAGTTTACTACCACTTGGTATAATTGGATGTTGTTTCTGGGTTCTCACGAGTGCAAGCGGATCCTGAGATCGTCTCACAGACCCATTCATCCCATATGCAACCCCAATACACAGCTTTTTGCTGTTCCTCCTTCGTCCCTCTTTCCTCCTCAAGTTGGAGGAATTAAATGCTCTTCCACCCCCCAACCCTATCCCCCCCCATCCTACCCTTTTAGCATAAAATGTTAATACTATATTCGTGATTAGCTTTGTTCGCCTCAATTGTTAATTTTCCGCAAATTGCTGGAAGCAAACGAATACCTGTTTTTTTAATTTTTTGTTCTTTTTCTGTTAAGATTTTTATTGTATGTGTACCGAATCCATATTGTCACTGATATAATTTGAAAATGAATAAACAAAGAATTGGAAAAAAAAAAAGTTATCTTCACCTTTTGGTTTTCGGTCTCTTAGCCACAATACCGAAGAGAACCACCAACTGGCAGCCTGTTCTTGTTAGCAGGAGGGGATATGCCTAATATGGGAATGAAAAGAACAGCCCAGGCAATGTCAATAAGAAGGACAGCAATCTGCTAACTCAATGCCTGCACCATGTGTCTCTCCTCCAATATGTGCAGTGAAAGAGAAAAAGCTGTACCAGTGCTCCAAAGTTTGCCTTCCTTTCAATACCATTTCTCCCCCATCACTGACGCTCCCTCTGTCCCACTTTCCATTGGAACCGCAAGTGACTGTTTCAAGCCACAATGGTCCCGCAGCTGTCTCTGACCTCAGCAGAGCATGCTCAAGATCTGCGCCATGATATGTCCTTCCCAGCTTAGCCATGCCCTGAAATGAAAGCAAAGCTAGCAGCTCTTTACATATAATCAAAGATTGAGATGCTTTGAAATGTCCTATTATTCCTGTGGGGGTTAATGTGGGGAAAAAGTTGGGGTGTGCCTGGACTGGGACTTGACCACCCATGTAAAAAGACAAAAGGATACTCACCTTTTGTCTCCTGCAGCTGATTGGTCTGACTTTGTCGGTCAGCTGTTCGCTGGTTTGAATCCTGCACCTCCTAGGAACCCTTACAGCCATTGGTAGCACTTCTGTGACTGGCTTGCACCACTCCGCCCCTCTCTCGGCCTTCAGTCACAGGAGCGCTAACACAACATAGTATGTAAGGCTGAAAAACACTTTAGTCTATCCAGGTCAGCCTGTATATAAGAGTATGATCTTCTTCCAGTGGTTTAGTAGCCATAACTGTTAATGTTATTACTTGCAGGGAGGGAATCTAGGCCACTTTTGAACTCTTTTAGTGTATTATTCATCACAACCATATAAGCGCCATAGTTTCACTGCTCTTCATTACAATGGAGGGGGCGTGTGAGGCCTCTCCACACCACCTCTGTACAGCATCTATAACCGTGTTCCCCAACCCTCTCCTCAAGAGCACAAGCGGGTTAGGTTTTGCAGATCTCCACACAGACAGCTGGAGTCATTCGTACTCCGACTGAGCTATAGAGTTGCTATGTGAGATCCACTAAACATGACCTGTTGCTGGCAGTCAAGGAGAGGGTTGGGAGGTGCTGATATACAGCATACACAGATGAACAGCTCTATGTGTACACTGGTCCACATAGCACTCTCCATACTGAAGGATTGCCCCCTGCAGGACTATCTCAGGGCTGCTTGGCTTCCTATAGACAGTGTGGTTGTGGCCCGCACATGTGTTTGCACTATCTGGGGAAGGGGCTGCTTGGCAGAACTGAAGCTGTATTGTGCCATATATGTGAATCAGGATGATTTCTTTTGAGCTTGTTGAGTGTGGTGTTTCTTTAATGATGCAATCAGTATTTTTTCCTGACAATGTTCATATAGATCGTGTGTGCAGCAGCACATCTGTGCCTTACATTGGCACATGTGCAGTCTTTGTTGTGCGCATGCATGATGATGCCAGAATAGAATTCTCCTCGAGAGGCTTCAAGTTATTCCAGTCCCTGATTGGTCCCTGCTGATCTTCGTGCAGCACTCCCGGCAGTAGGCAGATGTTGGCAGTGCTCAGTGACCTGTGAGCCATCCCGGCAACATACCAACTTCTGCTGGCCCCTGGCCACATGAGCTCTGCTGCAGGGGCAGTGTCCATGTTCCATTCGCGCCTCTTTGGGACGTTGTGAACTTCCTGTATTTGCCTTGTTCTATTCTTAATGTGGTGTTCTGGGCATGAAGATGTTATATCAAGGGTTTAATCGTCTTTCCAGGCTTAAAGCAGACCTCCAGATGAAAATTACAAGTCAAATGCCTAGTGTTTTTCCCCAGGCATTCCAGTTTAGGATGGTACCATTTGAAAAGTGAATGAAATCCCAAAATTGGGCAAAATATTTCCTTGCCTGTATGCAGCCTCAACATGTGGTCCGTCCTCCTCACAGCAGCTAGAAGTTTTGGGGGCATGGGTACAATAATGCCGTACAAATCTGCCTGCTGAGCAGTGCTCACTGAAGGTCCTGGCTCTGACAATTGGCTCCGTCTGCCTTTTTGAGGACTTGCATTGTAGCTGATGGTATGCAGAATACATCTTTCCAGTGTCTTAGGCTTTCTTTATATAAGCCTGGCACTGCCTTATTTTAAAGCAGATCAAAACCATTGCAGGCTCCCCCTGGAGTCTTTTAGACTAGCCTGTCTCCAGGGCATCCTGTAGTGATGCCCTGAGGTCATTAGTAAACTGACCTTGGTAAACTGACACAACGATGTGATCACTCAATGGATAGATGTGAACATAAAAGAAATGTTTGCCTAGCTAATTTTTGACATGCCAAAAGTTAAGTAGCTTAGCTTTCATTGGCTGAGTGTCGGCAGTGCTCTGCTTCCTCCTCTGTTTGTCTCCTTAGTGAATAAATCGCTTCCTTATTCGGCTTTCGCCACCTCGCTGACCTGGTCCATTAATCAACCTTCAGTGTATCAAGAATGAAATCGCCCCCCAGACGTCCTGATTGGCTGCCTCTGAAACCCTGCCCTCCACTCGCATTCATCACAGTGTGCTTACATCACATCGCTGTTGCCACACCAACTGTTTCTAATTTCTTCTATGAATCTCCAATGCTCTAATACTTTTAAAGTGGACCAAAACCCACCCTGGAGTCTGAGATTCCGCTGCAGGCATACTCAATCTTCCCGGGGCATCTAGATTTGAGATGCTGTGTCAAACCCCCCAGGTGTATATCAGCGGTTTCAGAGGGAAGATGTTACATGTTCTCTGGGGGCTGTGTATGTGGGCGCATATTACATTGTACAAGCAGTCTGGAAGATCACCTATAATATCGTTTGCACACACCTTCCTTTTCAGATTGGAGCCTGAGCAACTTTAGATTGTGATTTCCAATCTAATATTGTCTAGCCTCCAATTTGTAAGGTAGGTGTGGGCAATCTAATAAACTGAAATGTATTTAAAACCCACGCTGTTAATTTTGAAGAAGAAAGAAGATTTCTAGAATAGAGTTACCCCATGTTTTGAGCATTGGTTTCAATGTTGATGCTATTGCAGAAGAGGGGAAATGGAAGATGGAAGAGCCTTCTCTGCTTTACATTTATTAAATGTATTTATATACAATAGTTTCATAGGGGTAGGTTTTCAAACATTGATTGTACAGTCCAAACGTGACCAGACAATGTGCTTTTATGCTTTAATGGCTATATATATGCTCAATACTGCCATGACTAGTACATAAGGGGTTAATGAGTCCTCAGCTTGCAACGCGAGCGTGATAAACTAAACTAACCAGTAGAGGATAGGGCAATTAAGTAATGTCAGTTTGAGTGGAACACTCCTGTGCCGACTAAGGGGACACAGTATTGATTGAAAAACTACACTTCCCACTATGCAAAGCGCCCCCACAGGATGTTGTCATCCTGGTAATAGCACATGTCCTATAGTCTCCTCCCTACCATAGGCAGGAAACTCCTGACGTAGTAACAAGTTCACCGACCCCTGTAGCCCCGCCCATAATAAACATTATAAAAGGCAGCGCAGACCGCCGCGCCGCCAGTCTTGAGGAAGTTGCGGGATCGCAACGAAACGCGTTGACGGATGGCGGCAGGACGCTCTGAGTGAACATAGCGCAATAGCCAGTTTTACAGCAGTAAGCAGCAAACCACTCTCCCCCTCCATCTATAGACACCAGTGGCCGGGGTGCGATGTAAGAGCGGTGAGAGCCTTGCCTGCTATATACACAAGCTGTCTTCATTTTTCTCAAATATGAGTGCAATTTTTACCTATTTTAAGGGAATTAGAATTAAAACAGTATTACGCTAGATATCCTTGTTGGTTTCTGTTTCATGCAATAACATCTGAGAAATTACCAGACCAAATATTTTGAAACTATTTGAGCGGCAAGGATAATCTACACAGATTCAAGAGGAAACAAGGGGATTGAAAGGAGGTCTCCCCAGAGGTGCTCTAATCATAATACCATTTGGTAAGAGTATTTAACACAGGTGATGGGCACAAGGTGGTAGCTTTTTTGAAGTGGAGCACTTAATAAATGCAAATATCCCAGGGACATTTACCAACTAGCCTTGAACTAACTGAGAAATGTATCAATTAATCAAGGATCCTTGTGGACTCATAATCATTCTGTTTCCTTAGCTAACTGAGAGGGACGCATGTCTTGTTAAACAGCACCCTCCAGCTGAGTCTGAATGCTTTCTGATTAAGATTACTGTTTATATGCTCTGTGATTTTAGTGTTTGAAGGTGTGGGCAATCACCAATAGACTTTCAGTTTTCAGATCACCTTACATGGATGTACATCGACCACCTCCCTAAAGTCTAAAAGATGTACTCATCCCTGTTTGGGATGTCCTGTGAAACCTCCCAGATCACCCGGTATACTTACATGCATCATGGGATCACCCAAAGGTGAGGTCTTCCAGGTGATCTTTGGGGATACAGACAATGAGGCATCACAAATCTGGAGAGTGCTACTCTTTCAAACGAATGCTTCCCATGATGTTAAAGTCATACTTCAGCCAAAAAAAACGCTATATTCACCTTTCATTCCCCCTCAGGCTATTGCTGCTAGTCTGGTCCTGACAAACCAGATAGGCCGATCCCAGACTCGAATCGCTCCCTCCTCCATCGACGCTGCTGTGCTCTTAAAGAGGAACACGCACTGGTATTTTCACTATCCTTTTGTTTCTCCTCCCTTGCTCATCCTCTTCGACGATCCTATGGCATATGTACAGGGAGCCAACAAATCAGGTTTACTAGGCAGTCATTCACCTGCACAGCTAGGGATCCTGAATGGTAGTCTAGCCGATGTTCGCTCCCCTTCAGCTGTGCATGCCTGGGCCAGCCATTCAGAAATAACGGGCCTGGTTGTAAGACTGTTCCCTTGGGTTACATCACCACTATTTTAAGGGTAAATCCAGTTTAGATCGAATTTTTGAAAGTGTATATTTTTGTGTGGATTATGTCTTAAAGGTGCTGAACTGATCTACCATTTTTTAATAGAAACATAGAAACATAGAAGGTTGACGGTAGAAGGAGACCATATGGTCCATCTAGTCTGCCCTTATGTGTATACTGTATGTGCTCTTTATCTTAGGATAGATGTGTGCTTATCCCAGGCATGTTTAAATTCAGTGACTGCTGATTTTTCAACTACCTCTGCTACTACGGAATGTTTTCTAATGTTAGCAAATGTACAGTGGTAATCGGCAATCTGTTGCTATTGGTAACGTACTAGTGCAGACTTGGTGTACGTTGCCAATAGCAACAGATTGCTGATAGTTGCGCAGAACACTTCTGCTGGACATGAACTGCCTCACCTCAGCAGTGGTCATAGCAGTGTTCTGTGTGTACAGGACTCTGATTTGGGACTCCTATCTACATGAAGCCCTAGAATCGTGCATAATGCTCACCCTGTGCATTCTCAGCTCCTTAACAGATGTACAGTTTTGTTCTTGCTGAGCAAATACCCTTGGGCTGCTGGCAGTAATGTGGGACATGAACACAATACTGACGCATGGTCTGGGTGACTATTCTGCCTAAACCTTAGACCTCCTATGTCTCTTTTTGTGGTCTTTTGTGGTACTGATTGGCTCTAATGCCTAGAGTGTCTGAAGCTGCTGATGGGGCCAGTGATACTGACAGGAAGGAAAGGCGCACAGAATGCTGATGCCATTAATAAAGAGCCCTGGAAAGAGGAAGCAGCATGCTACTATGGCTCTTTTACCCCAGCTTGATAACACAAATCCTGGACTCTGCTCATATTTTTTTTTTTTTTTATAGGGCCATGATCTTCCATAGAATTGTACAAAGTAGTAATTACAGACAGGGTAAAACGTACTGTACAATAATAGACTTTGTAGCACCTTGCTTATACTAATCAAGGTAAATGCTATGATAACATTCTATAACACCCTGCCTCACCCTCAGTTAAATTGTTTTGGGTTTGTGTTGGGAGATATTAAGTCACTCAGGAGCTTCTGTCATCACACAGACTATAGACCTGACTTCATTGTCCCCGGTCTGTCCATAAACATGCACACTCCTTAGTTGTTGAGTCTTATGATGGGTATAAAGTACAATGTGCCTCCCAACTGTCCCTCACATGAAGATACTGTGCCTCTTTACCCATCACTAGTTTCCTCCTGGGGAAATCCGTCCCTGTGATTGGCTGTCGGCAGCAATCAAATGGCGTTGGAGGTATTCTTTCCTTTAAATGTAGGCAAATGGCTGTCCTTTGTAATCAGTAGGTGAATTGGTCTGTTTGTTCTTATTGGTTGAGTTGTTCAGCTTAAAGAGAACCAAAACACATTTTGGCCATCCCTAGAGTCTAGTGGCCTCTTGTCCTAGGACCATCCAGATGTGGGATGCCCTTCAGTGTGAAATCCCTGGGTTTCCCCTTATAATTTACTCAATCCCACAGGAAATGCTTGCGCCTCTGGTGGCATACCTGCTCTGCTTTCTTGAATATCTGCTGGCAGGACTATGAAGGCCTGCCACATAAATCATAGCTCTGACAAAAGTTTAGGAGGTCGGGCACCAGAGTCAAACTTGTGGTGGGTCAGGGCTTTACAACACTGTACTTTAATGCTTTGTGAGCATGCATGTGCTGCCTCCCTCTCCTGTCAGGCTGCTCAGCCCTGTCACTTTTCTGCTTACTTTTTCTGTAGACCATTATATAATTGCATTTTAATTTTTACAGGTGCTTCATGATAATTGTCCAATTCAAGTGATTCTGATTGGTTAGGGCATGCCCCTTCTCTCAGATATTTAGCCCCCCCTCTTCAGTGTCCTGGTTGTGCTACATACAGCTAGACTGGCCACATACCCCTTTTGCCCCCTAAGGTTCACTATTGTGGCTATTACAGTCTTTGTGTCAGAGGGTTCTGTGAGTTGCTTCTTTATCCGCTTTGTGGTCAGGAGTGATGCTGGAAGATTTGCTGGGACTTGGGCACATTTGTCAGTTGCAATTCTCCTTTCCAGCATGTGATGCCAGGTCCTGAACTTTGGCGATGAGATCCAACGCTGGCCAGAAACCTGCCTGCATGTCACCATAGAGAATAACTGGAAATGTAAAATGACTAAGTCTATACTGGGGCTTATCCTGCAATGTCACCTTGCCTCTGAGAGCAGAGCTCTGCCCGGTGCCCACCTGGTGACAGTAAAGCAATGTAAGCATCTGAGGTGTGCCAGGCTTGTTCTGCCTTCTCATTGGCTGAACCTGTGCCCGATGTTCTAAGCGGCTCTTGTTATTAGCGTCATTGTGTCGGTTTTCTTAATCTGTCATTGAGATAATTGCCTATCAGCACTTTCAGTCACTTGCAGCTCTGTGATGTCGGCTAGTGCAGGTGTCCTGTAGCCGGCCTGAAAATTTGCGCTGTAGTTGTGGTGGGGTACAGTTTGTTGGGCTCTTTGCCTTTTTCTTGTTCACAGTGGCCTACATGTATCCTTCCCCCTCGTCTTCACCCCTCTTCCTTTAGACTGTAAGCTCGCAAGGGCAGGGCTCTCTCCCCTATTGTATCTTGTACTCAGAATATCCACTGTCAAATCTGTAAAACTGCATTTGAAATAGTATATGTATCGTATGCTTCTAACCTGTCTGTAATTACTACTTTGTAAAGTGCTACGGAAGATGATGGCGCTATATAAATAAACAATAATAATAATAATGTATGGCACTCCTCAGTCTTTGTGGTTTTATATCCCATGTGTTTAGGTCAGGAGTCTTCTATGACAAATATCTCTTTGTAACTGTGGATGGTTTTGCTCATCGCTGTGCCTGTTTATTGTCCCAGCTAAAGGCAGAAAATCTTATTTATGGCCCTTCATTTTCTTCAGCTGCTTTCTGCCTGTGAGAAGAACGATGGCAGGCTTCAGTCCAGCCAAGAACTGATGGAAAGAAAACATCTGGTTCTGGATAACAGGCTAAACACACCAGTCGCACGTATTACTCCCAACAGCCGTGGCGTGGAGGTGGGGTGGCATCTAGCACTACTGTTACTACTGTAGAGACTAAAGGAGCGTTCCAGCCCAGAGGTAATGTAAGACATTTACCCAAAGTGTAGAAATTCTGCTCCCAGCATCTTTGGAGAAATATCTTCCCAAAACGTCCTCCAGGACGGCCCAGCCGAGTAGCTCCTCCCACTTAAATCGGAAACACAAACTGGACATGATAAAATATCCCACCCCTTTCTCCCAGACCTGAGTGTTTTTGTTTCCTCCCTGAAACAAGCTGGATTCTTCGTCCTGTCTATTGTTTTTTTCCCCAGGGAGAATGGAGGGTCCAGACTCTCTACTCTCTAGTAGGGGTGGGGGGGGGGTCCAGCTACTTCAGACGCCGCTGCAGTGGATGCAGTTGCTGGTGGAGTACACTGCGTGAGGACATCTGCCTCCTGCTCACACAACTGATACTGGTCCAGGACTACTGGAGGGTTTCCCTGCAGGGATCCTTGTGGCAGTTGACAGTGCCATGGAGGGGGTAAGTCCGTAGGTACTAGGCAAGCACCCCCAACCCAACCCCCCCCCCCTGCTCCTGGGATGCACATGTTTATTTTTTTGTCCCTTTTCATAGGCTAAAGAGCCCAAAGTTAAGGAGGCTAAAGCTACGAAATACTCCAGAAGGGATCTCAGAGATTCTTAGGGGACCCAAGGAGCCCAGAGAATTTAGAATGGGCTAGACTAAATCCTGTGTCAATTATCAGGCTACCTTGCCTGAGGGTTTTTCCCAATATCCAGTCCAGGTCGTCCCAGAGTGATGACATGTGGGTATTCCGCCCCCAGGGGGGCGGTCGACTACAAGATCCAAAGCTGTCGCTCCTCCCGGCCCCCTATAAAAACAAGTCTCACTATGATTTCCTAGTGTTCATCTTGCAGTCTGGCTGCTGAAGATCGTTGGATACTCTCTCCTGAATTATTGGCAGCTGAGCAGGGCCTACTAGTCGGCCGCTGCAGACCCTATTACCACTGATCCCGTGGACCCTCTATTGCCTCCCAGCCATGGCTGATCGGGACTGTGACGGTAGGGAGAACGCCGGGGTCAGGCGTTTGGCAGAGCTAGGCTCTGGGCCGCAGACCCTGATTAATGGGTAGCCGGCCATGATGGTGAGCCTATGGGGGGGAGACCACTTATTGCCTACTGGCTTCATACCCTCCCTGCCCCACAAGCTTTATTGATGTGTCTTGTGTTTGGTGAGACAGTCACCTTACTCTGAGCGTTTTATACATACCTCCCTTGCTCCCTCGAGTATGTCTCCTGCTCCCCTCTACCCTCCATCTTGAGGCTGCTGCACTGTGAGGGGGGAGGGGACAGGACGCCGCTCGGCGGTTGAGGCCGCCACTTCTGTGTCAGGGTGCGGGCGTGTGCGTGCACCGCACGATCTTGTAAGGGGGCCCTGCCGTGGGCCGCCCAGTGGCTGGTGAATGCGGGGCCATTTTCCTCCATCTTGGGCAGCTTTTCGCTTCACTTCCGTGCTGCCCGCCCCTCGAGTAGTCCCTCTTGCTAATTTCTTGTTTTTATTATAGTATGCGCATGTGCTGTGGGATACTGATGGACACTTTTTGCTTGTGTCTTTTAGGTGGGCCCATTGGATATTGAGGGTTGTGGTTCCTCCCGGTCCCCCGACCCCTTCCCTTTTTATTAAGGGGGATCACAAAGGAGGGACTATAAAAGAGGGCTAATTAGGTTTTTCTAATCACCATAATGGAGGCATCTGGGGATAGTGAGCTAGGGGGCCCATTTGGGCGGGTGAAGCTCTGTCCCATGTGCAATGCAAGCGCTCTGGGTGGACTCGGCACTGTTTGTATCACTTGCGCCAGGATCGTCATTTTCGAGCATGATTGGGCGGGCATATCTGCCCCCTAGCCCTTTATTGCCTGCGGCCTCTCCAGAACCCCCGCTGCTGCATTCAGCCCCCAGCGGGGGGGGGGGGGAAGCCAGCAGGGGGACCCAAGTTGATTTGGCATTCCGGGTGGCCAGCCTCGAGAGACAGACAGATCTCGCGAACGGCTCCTAAGATGGCCACGAGTAAGAAGCGGCACATCAAGCCCGTTTTACTCGGATAATGATGATGATCTTTTTGGAGGTCTGGGCTCCGTGGAGGAAGGCGAGTTGCAGGAGGACTCCATTTCCACAGTGGATTATTCTGCTGTCTGACAGCGGGCCTGCTTCTTCCTCGGATGGGGATACGTGGCTCCCTGATGATACGGAGAAGTTGCTTGCTTCAGTTTTTGAGACGTTGCACATTGTCCCTCCAAGAGCGGCTAAGAGGAAGCACGGTGATTTGTTTCAGCCTTAGAGACAGTGAGTCTTTCCTGAGCAGGCCCATTTTTCTAATATGATTTTCAAGGAATGGGAAAGGCCTAACAAGCTACCGTCGGTGCCTAAGGGCCTGGACAGGCGGTATCCCTTTCCTGAGGAGCTGGTCCGCTTATGGTCCCGTCCCCCCAAGGTGGATTCCCCCGTGTCGGGATAGTCCAACACTACAGTTATGCCTTCACCCGATACCGCTTCCTTATGTGATCCAGCTGACAGGCGCATGGATCAGCTGGTCTGTCATGCCTTCACCTTTGCTGGTGCTTGGTTTCGCCCTGTGTGTGCCGTGGCTATTGTCTCCTTAGCTATCATATAAAAAGGTGAGACGTCTTGTGGATATTGCTAAGTCTCGCAAGCGGGCGGAGGAGTATAAAGACCTCAAGGCTTGTGTGGATTTTATTGCCTTTGTTGTTGCTGCCATGGACGATGGTGTCCGGCTCGGTGCCAGTGTTTCGGTCCTGCTTGTTGCGCTTCGCCGCTCGCTCTGGTTGGGGCAATGGTCGGCTGATGCCGCGGCCAAGAAGTCACTCACTAGTATCCCCTTCGTGGGGCACAGGTTGTTCGGGAAGCGGCTGGACCTCCTGATCAAGGATGGTAGACTCCCTCAGCGATGGAAGCCTGCGCAGCCCTTTCGGAGTTCTTTTGCCTATCGCTCCTTTCGAGGAGGAAGAGGCTCTTCATTTTCAGGTGGCCGCAGAGATTCCTGGGGACGAGGTAGTCCCGCAGCCGATCCAAGGCCAAGCCCCCTGCCAAGGCTCCTCAGGCATGAGGAGGCGCCCTCACCCATCCGGGTGGGGGGGGGGCGGCTTCTGCTATTTGCTCCTATCTGGAGACAGTGCGTCTCGGTGGATTCAGGAGGTGGTGTCCTCCGGTTACAAAATAGAGCTGGCAGTCAGGCCGCCCTCAAGATTTCTTCAGTCTCGAATATCCCAGAACCCATTGAAGGCACAGGGCCTGAGACTGGCCATGCAACACCTCCTGCGGTTAGGGGTGATTTGCCCTGTGCCTCGTCAGGAACAGGGTCAAGGCTTCTACTCCAATCTGTTCAAGTTCCCAAGACGGATGGAACGCTGAGGCCTATCCTGGACCTGAAGGGTCTCAACAGGTTTGTCAGAGTCAGACATTTCCGCATGGAAACCTTACGGTCTGTGGGGAGCTCGCTTCGGCCCGGCTACATCCTTACCACGGTGGACATCAGGGATGCTTATCTGCAGATCCCGATATTCCAGGGACATCAGAGGTTCCTGAGGTTTGCTCTGGAGGACCAGCATTGCCAGTTTGTGGCTCTGCCATTCGGGATATCCTCGGCCCCCCGGGTTTTCACCAAGGTGCTGGCGGGCATCATGGCTATTCTGAGGAATCAGGGCATTCGTGTGCTGCCTTATCTGGACGATTTACTGATTGCAGCTCATTCCCTTCAGCAGGCCGAGAGCGACACCTGGAACGGTGTTATCCACTCTCGAGGATTTTGGATGGGTAGTCGATTTTCCCAAGTCTTCGATCACTCCCTCAATGATGAGGTCCTTCCTGGGCATGACGTTAGACACCTCTCAGGTCAAGGTATTCCATCCACAGCAGAAGGTGGTGGGCCTCCAGACGCAGGTGCAGGCCTTGCTGTCACGTCAGCGGCCATCGATCCGTCTGGGGATGAAGCTGATGGGCCTAATAGTGTCATGCTTCGAGGCAGTGCCCTTCGCCCAATTCCACATGAGACCTCTTCAATTGAACCTGTTGACCGGCTGGGACTGGATGCAGGAGTCGCTGGAACAGGAATTTTCACTGTCCCCCCTGGCCAGACAGTCCCTCTTGTGGTGGCTGGACTCCAGGAACCTGTTGGTGGGGAAGTCCTTTCTGACTCCCCGGTGGGAGATGGTTACCACGGATGCCAGTCTGACCGGCTGGGGAGGCGTTTGGCAGACGCAGAAGATCCAGGGTCAGTGGGGTCCGCAGGAGAACCACTTGCCCATAAATCTCCTGGAGCTGAGAGCGATCTGGTTGGTGCTTCTTCGCTTGACTCCCCATTTAAGGGGTCGTGCGATCCAGGTTCACTCGGACAATCAGACTGCTGTCGCCTACATGAATCACCAGGGCGGGATTTGGAGCAAGTGAGCCATCAAGGAGGAGACTCAGATTCTGATTTGGGCAGAGGAAAATGTTCCCTGCATCTCGGCAGTTTACATCCCCGGGGTAGAAAACCAGGAGGCAGACTCCCTGAGCAGGAGTGCCTCACGTCTGGGGGAATGGTCTCTCAGCAACAAGATCTTTCACGCTCTGTGTCTCCGCTGGGGTCAGCCGGACGTGGACCTGTTTGCGTCCAGACACAATCACAAGCTTCCAAGGTTCTTTTCACTGTTGAGATCCTCTGGCCTTTGCCACAGACGCTCTGGCAATTCCTTGGACTGAGTTCAGGCTCCTCTATGCTTTCCCTCCCTCCGTTTCCACTCCTGGGCCGAGTGCTGCGCAAGATAGCCCAGAAAGGGGTTCCAACCATCCTAGTGGCTCCTCGCTGGCCGAGAAGGAGTTGGTCTGAGTACATAGTTCAGATGTCAGTGGATCGCTACATCATTCCCGACGACCCAGGGCTTCTCACACAGGGGTCGCTGCGGCACCCCAATTTACAGACGCTGGCTTTGACGGCCTGGCTATTGAAACCTCAATCCTGACGGAAAAGGGGCTGTCAGCCACGTTTGTGCATACCATGATTCAGGCACGGAAGAAGTCCTTTTCCATGATTTATTATAGAGTCTGGCATGCCTACATTGCTTGGTGCGAATCCAAGAGTCTCCCTTGTCGCACATTCTCTATCTCTAGGATCTTGGAGTTTTTACAACAAGGTTTAGACTTGGGTCTCCAGTTGAGCACCCTCAAGGGCCAGGTCTCTGCCTTGGCTTTTTTTTTTTCCAGAGATCCTTTGCCAATCATAGATTGATCAAGACCTTTTTCCAGGGAGTCACCCATGTACGTCCACTGCGTAAGCCTGTATTACCGGTGTGGGACTTGAATTTGGTACTTTCTGCTCTCCAGGGGCCTCCCTTTGAGCCTTTGTGCGAAGCTGCATTGCCTATTTTGACTCTCAAGGTGGTCTTTTTGGTAGCGATCACCTCGATGCGTCGCATGTAAGAGCTGGCCGCGCTTTGTATGAAGCCTTCTTATTTTGAGCGGCATAAGGATAAGGTGGTTTTTCGCTTTAAACCTGATTTTTTTGCCTAAGGTCGTTTCTCCCTTTCATCTTAATGAGGAGGTGGTCTTGCCTTCCTTGTGCCCATCACCGACTAATTCTAAGGAAAGGACCCTCCATGCCTTGGATGTGGTCCGAGCCATTAAGTATTACCTGGTTGCGACTGAATCCTTCAGGATATCGGATTTGCTCATCGTCCTAACAGAGGGCTCTAGGAAGGGTTTGCCACCAGCCAAGTCCACTCTCAGACAGGCGGTGGTGCAAGCTCATTCTACCAGAGCTATTGGTGCCTCTTGGGCCTTTCAGCACCAGGCTTCTGTTGAACAAGTTTGTAAGGCTGCTACTTGGTCTTCCACACTGGGGATCCCGCCCTAGTGGACACTGCTTTTGGATGTCCCACATGTCATCACTCTGGGATGACCTGGACTGGGTATAGGGGAAAATTCAATTCTGTGAAACTCACCTGTAGAATTGTTTTTGAGTATATCCAGTCCAGGTCGTCCATCCCGCCCTTGTTTTCATTATTTCTTGTTTGCCTGTTATGGTGATCAACATTTTTATCTTGGACTATTGTCCTTAAAGCGGTCCTTCACTCTGAATAAGAGTCTATCTTATATGTTTCTCCCACCCTGTACATACAGATTGCTCACATTAAAAATAATCCTACCTGCATCTACTGCATGTTATGAGCCTTTCAATATCCAAGATGGCGGTTCATGGAACATCAGGCAGCCTGCAAACAGGAAATGCCTTCTGACTGTGCCGCTCTGCATTCTGGAATTGCTAACCTTTTCCTGACCCCAGCTCTGCTCTGTCTGAGCAAAGCACAGCTATAACCCACCCCCCCCTGTACTTTATCCCGCTCTCCTCTCCTCAGTAAGTGTGATGATTCTGAGTCAAGATGGCGGCACCTGTATCCTAAAGTCTGAACAGAGTTGCAGCCCAGTGGGGGAAAGAATAATAATTAAGTGACTAAAAACATATTAATTTTGGGCTTTTCAATAAATCATGGTGAAGGTCCGGTTTAAGGTTTTTCGTTGTGGGAGAGTACATGCTGAAGCTATGTGAAGTAACATGGTTTCTTGGCCTCCCAGCCTGTCTCTTGTTCTTACTGCTCTTTAACCACTGGGAAATCATAGTGAGACACCTGTTTTCATAGGGGGCCGGGAGGAGCGACCGTTTTGGATCTTGCAGTCGAGCGCCCCCTGGGGGCGGAATACCCACATGTCATCACTCTGGGTCGACCTGGACTGGATATACCGTATTTTAGGCCCTATAAGACGCACCTAGGATTTGGGGGAGAAAAATAAGAAAAATTATTTTAAACCAAAAACACACCATTACAGACAGTGTGGCATTCCCCTTTTCCCATTGGCCGTATACCCAGTGTGGCATCCCCCTTCCATTCCCATATAGGCAGTGTACACCCCATTATCATAAGCAGTGTGGCATTCCCCCCTCTTATTCTCCATATAGGCAGTGTGCCCCCCCATTCCCATTGGCTGTGTGGCATCCCCCTCCCCCCATTAGTATAGGCTGTGTGGCATCCCCTCTCCCCCCATTTTTGTATAGGCTGTGTGGCATCCCCCTCTCCCCATTCCCATAGGCTGTGTGGCATCCCCCTCTCCCCATTCCCATAGGCTGTGTGGCATCCCCCTCTCCCCATTCCCATAGGCTGTGTGGCATCCCCCTCTCCCCATTCCCATAGGCTGTGTGGCATCCCCCTCTCCCCATTCCCATAGGCTGTGTGGCATCCCCCTCTCCCCATTCCCATTGGCTGTGTGGCATCCCCCTCTCCCCATTCCCATAGGCTGTGTGGCATCCCCCTCTCCCCATTCCCATAGGCTGTGTGGCATCCCCCTCTCCCCATTCCCATAGGCTGTGTGGCATCCCCCTCTCCCCATTCCCATAGGCTGTGTGGCATCCCCCTCTCCCCCCATAGGCTGTGTGGCATCCCCCTCTTCCCCATTAGTATAGGCTGTGTGGCATCCCCCTCTTCCCCCATAGGCTGTGTGGCATCCCCCTCTCCCCATTCCCATAGGCTGTGTGGCATCCCCCTCTCCCCATTCCCATAGGCTGTGTGGCATCCCCCTCTCCCCATTCCCATAGGCTGTGTGGCACCCCCCTCTCCCCATTCCCATAGGCTGTGTGGCATCCCCCTCTCCCCCCATAGGCTGTGTGGCATCCCCCTCTTCCCCATTAGTATAGGCTGTGTGGCATCCCCCTCTTCCCCCATAGGCTGTGTGGCATCCCCCCTCTCCCCCCTATAGGCTGTGTGGCATCCCCCCTCTCCCCCCCTATAGGCTGTGTGGCATCCCCCCTCTCCCCCCATTAGTATAGGCTGTGTGGCATCCCCCCTCTCCCCCCATTAGTATAGGCTGTGTGGCATCCCCCCTCTCCCCCCATTAGTATAGGCTGTGTGGCATCCCCCCTCTCCCCCCATTAGTATAGGCTGTGTGGCATCCCCCCTCTCCCCCCATTAGTATAGGCTGTGTGGCATCCCCCCTCTCCCCCCATTAGTATAGGCTGGTGTGGCATCCCCCTCTCCCCCCATTAGTATAGGCTGTGTGGCATCCCCCCTCTCCCCCCATTAGTATAGGCTGTGTGGCATCCCCCCTCTCCCCCCATTAGTATAGGCTGTGTGGCATCCCCCCTCTCCCCCCATTAGTATAGGCTGTGTGGCATCCCCCCTCTCCCCCCATTAGTATAGGCTGTGTGGCATCCCCCCTCTCCCCCCATTAGTATAGGCTGTGTGGCATCCCCCCTCTCCCCCCATTAGTATAGGCTGTGGGGCATCCCCCCTCTCCCCCCCCCCTATAGGCTGTGGGGCATCCCCCCTCTCCCCCCCCTATAGGCTGTGTGGCATCCCCCCTCTCCCCCCCCCCCTATAGGCTGTGTGGCATCCCCCCTCTCCCCCCCCCCCCCCCCTATAGGCTGTGTGGCATCCCCCCTCTCCCCCCCCCCCCCTATAGGCTGTGTGGCATCCCCCCTCTCCCCCCCCCCCCCTATAGGCTGTGTGGCATCCCCCCTCTCCCCCCCCCCCCTATAGGCTGTGTGGCATCCCCCCTCTCCCCCCCCCCCCTATAGGCTGTGTGGCATCCCCCCTCTCCCCCCCCCCCTATAGGCTGTGTGGCATCCCCCCTCTCCCCCCCCCTATAGGCTGTGTGGCATCCCCCCTCTCCCCCCCCCCCATAGGCTGTGTGGCATCCCCCCTCTCCCCCACCCCTATAGGCTGTGTGGCATCCCCCCTCTCCCCCCCCCCCCCCTATAGGCTGTGTGGCACCCCCCTTTCCCCCCCCCCCCAGTCGGCTTAAGAAAAAAAAAAAAGTTAAACTCACCTCTCCACTGACACCGCTCCACTGAGCGGTCGGCTCCGTGAATGGGGTGGGCGTGGCCTGTGCCGCGTCAGCGTCGGCACAGGCCACACCCACCCCATTCACGGAGCTGGCCGTAAGAAGCAGCGGCGGGCTCTGTCCCGGCCCCGCCGCTGCGATCGCTGTCTTTTACCGGCAGCGATGACAGTGGCGGCCCGCCACTGTCATCGCTGCCGGTAAAAGACAGCGGGGCCGGGACTGGGCTCCCGCAGTGTGACAGGCAACGCGGGAGCGCCGGGAACGGGTGAGTTTTTTTTTTTTTTTTTTTTACATAAAAAAAAAGGCGCACAGTGCATCTTATAGGGCGAAAAATACGGTACTCAAAAACAATTCTACAGGTGAGTTTCACAGAATTGTATTTTTCTAAACTGTCATGTTTAAACTGTTTAAAGGAGGTTGCGTGGGACAACTTTCAGTGTATGATGATGAGTTTCTTTTAATCCTTTGACTCTAGAATGGCTAACTCATTTGAATTTTATAAGAACCGCATGGTCCTGGAGACCACGGTTAGGCCTGAAGCTGGGCCCTCTAGTCTGCGGAGACTTCATTTGCCTCCTACCCTGGATCCGAGAGAATTTAGACAAGGTTCTTCGGATGAGGAGGAGGAGATGGGGGGCCTCTTCATATGCATCGGTTCACTCTATGGCGACTGGGAGGGGTGCGGATGCTCTTTATTCAGACCATCTGGGTTGATTTAACTTTCCTTAGAAGACATCCCAGATCTTAAGGGGATCCTATCCTCCCTTAAAATTGAGGCAGACTATAGACCCCTCTCAGTTCCGGATTCCCTTTACAGAGGATTGTTAGAAAAATGTTTTTCGATTCACCAATCGTCAAATGACATTATTGTTAGGGAATGGAAGACACCGGAAGCCCGGTTTTTCAAGTTCCTTCAAAGAAGATTCTCCTTTGAGGAATCTGATATAGAACAATGGGCAAAATGTCTCAAAGATCAGGTCTCTCGGAAATCTGATCTTTCCTTTTGAAGACATGGGTTCATTTAGAGATCTGCTAGACATATTCTCCTTAAAAGAGCCTGGGATACTGATTCTTTTTTGCTTAGACCCCTACTTGCTACTGACCGTGTTCGTAGAGTATTAGAGCTGTGGATTGATAAGTTCAGAAATAGGATTTCTGGGGATGCCCCTAAGGAGGGTGTGCTGGATGTGCTTATGTTTGTTTCTAAAGCAGTTAATTTTATTTCAGACGCTGCCTGCTTCAGTTAAAGCCACAGGCAAGAATATGGCCTTGGTTAAGAGAGAGCCTCTCCAACCTCCCCTGGTAGAAGCCAAAAAGCCCAGTGTGAGTTCTGCGTGCAGGATTTGAGAAAGTCCTGGAGTACGCAGAGACTTGGAGGCAAGGTAGGGGGGGTTGTTCAAATCCTCTCAACAGCCCTAACAACAATTCTGACGTAGGCTGGGTAGGGGGGGGGAGACTTCTGTCCTTTGTTCCGGCTTAGCAGAAAATCTGACTTCAGATAATTCAAAATTGACTTCGTCTAGAATTTGTCTCAAGGCCAGAAGATCATTTTCTGGTAACACATTGTCCCAGAGATTGGGAGAAAGCAGAAGCCCTGCCTTTAGTGATTGCTCAACTAAAGGAGATTGTGGTCAGACGAGGTCCCTTGGCACCTGAGATATTTCGGGGCTTTATTCACACGTGTTTTTGGTTCAAAAACTTTTAGGCAAGTTCTTAATGATTCTGAACCTGAAGCAATTAAACACAGGTATCAGAGCAGAAAGCTTGTCACCTGCTATATCTACAGGAAAGTATGGAAGAGATTCTCCTCTTTTTGCAGGGGCCATAACCAGAAATGTTCAGATCTTCAGATTTATCGATTGTTGTGAGTGGGCTCACATAGTCTCCCTTTAAGCCTATTAAAGAGACAGCTATTAAAGCGGACCTTCACCCTGAATCATCCTACCTGCTTCTACTGCATGTTATGAGCCTTTAAAGATCCTTTAAAGATCCAAGCTGGCGGTTCATGGATTGCTGACCTTTCCCTGACCCCCAACTCTGCTCTCTCTGTGCAAAGCACAGCTATAACCCCATTCCCTGTACTTCATCCCGCTCTCCTCTCCTCAGTATGTGTGATGCTTCTGAGGCAAGATGGCAGCGCCCATATCCTAGAGTCCTGAACAGAGTTGCAGCCCGGTGGGGGAAAGAATAAGTGACTAAACATTTTAAAATATATTCATTTTAGGTGCTGGGGAATAGTTTTTTAAGGGTTTGTGCTTTTCATTAAATCATGGTAAAGGTCCGGTTTAAATACCTAACTCTCAAAGTTGCATTTAGTTTAGCTATTACTTTGGCCGGAAGAATAAGTGACCTATAGGCTTTATGTATTAAGAAACCATATTTCCTTTTTTTTTTTTCACCTGATCCGCTTTATCTTCTAAAAATTGCTTCAGAGTTTTGCAATTTCCAGGACATCTATCTCCCAGGACAGGAGGATGTTAGGAATCAGCAGGCGATGCCGCTGTTAGATGATGATCATTTGTGTTAGCCTTTACATGAAAGAATAGGGGTCTTCAGGCTTCTAAGGTTTCTGTTGCTAGATGGATTAGGGAAGCCATCCAGTTAGCTTACAAGAGTTCAGGAAATCAGTACCACTAAAGGTCTAGTGCATGCCCTGATCATATCCTGACTAGAATATTGCAACGCTCTTCTGTGGTCTACTGGCAAACAGACTGGCAGCCATAGAAGTGAGTATCTGAGCGGCGAGTTTTTTGGTTTACCGCCACCCATGTGTAGCGAGGCATCCAGGTTGAGCTGCCCTGCTGCTGTATAAGTGCTTAGGGACTATGGGCATTTGTGACCATAGTTCAACTTTAAACCGGACCTTCACCATGATTTAATGAAATGCCCAAACTCTTAAAAAACGGTTCCCCAGCATCTAAAATTAATCTATTTTACGTATTTAGTCGCTAACTTATTATTCTTTCCCCCACTGGCCTGCAACTCTGTTCAGGAATTTAGGATACGGGCGCCGCCATCTTGACTCAGAAGCATCACACTTACTGAGGAGAGAAGAGTGGGATAAGGTACAGGGGGGCGGGTTATAGCTGTGCTTTGCTCAGACAGAGCAGAGCTGGGGTCAGGTAAAGGTCAGCAGTCCCAGAATGCAGAGCAACCCAGTCAGGAGGCACATCCTGTTTGCAGGCTGCCTGATAAGATGGCGGCTTCCATAAGCCGCCATTTTGGATGTTTAAAGGCTCATAACATGCAGTAGATGCAGGTAGGATGATTTTTAATGTGGACAATCTGTATGTACAGGGTGTGGGAAACATATAAGATAGATTCTTATTCAGAGTGAAGGTCTGCTTTAACCTACAAAGATGTCTGTCAGAGTTTTGTCAGATTTCATTGTTAGTTCACTGATACCAGCCGTTGTGTCCTCAAGGGGCATTGACAATTGGTACAGTGTAGAAATTAAAAACAAACAAACCTGAGTAGGGGCTGAAATACTTGCCTACCACTGGGTCCATAGATTTGGCTGCCAATAGGCCAGCACTGCCTTGTACTTTAGTAAGTAAAATTGCATCCCATACTTTCCCAGCTCTCCATGTAAGTGCTGGCCTCCAACCGCCATCTTTTTACTGGTGGAAGAAGGATCAGGGTGACCAGTTTGTAAATGTAGCATTTTGTGTTTACAGAGCAGGAGTGCTCAATGAGACTGTGATGTTGCAATTCTTTTGATGTGTGGAGATGATTTTATCTTTCATGCAATGCTTAGGACAGATATTCAAGTGGGTTAATGCTGCTGTTACCCACAGACTGGTTCCGGGCACAGTTAGAGTTGAATAGTTCTCCCCTGTAAAAGTGTAGTGGGACGTTCAAAAACCTCTCCCCTGAATTTTCTTTCTTCCAGTGATTGAAAATCACAAGCACATTTTCGCCTTGATTTTGGCGTTTTTTTGAGTCACGTTATTCCACAGCAGTAGGTGGAGGGGCTGGGCTCCTCTTTCAAGGCACTCAGCCACACACCTGTATGGTTTGTGGTGGGATTATAATTATGATAAAATAATAGGTGAGCATGTGTTTTTGGCTGTAGCTGACTTGTCTGCCTGTGGGGTAAATTCTAGATGGCGCTTACCTTGCCTGCCATAGCAATGCTCTTCGTATCACTGGCTTACATAGAAGATATTGTCCCTGCTTCTGGTGTCGCCCCTGAGGCTTGATGCAGCTTCATGCCACATCTTCTGTGTCATTTTTGCCCATTTTTTTTAAGCTGGTTCTAGGTTTCTGAAAAATATTTGTAGAAAAGGTGTAGCAATAAGTCAAGGCAACTGGCCTTTTTTATGTGTTTAAAGAGGACCAAATCCCATGCCCCATCGGCCCTGAAATCTTTAAGATTCCAGGGTCAATGGATTCTCCCCCCCCCCCCCCCCCGCTCTAGCTTGGATCCGCTCGCATTAGACTAGCTCCTGGATGAAGGGACTCGAGCGACCGCACATGCGCCGTAGGACCAGGAAAAGGCGAGTTTGTTCTGGTGACCTGGGGGTTTCACACAGCAGGGTCCCCCGGGGGCATGGCACAACTCAGGATAGTCAAAATCCTGGGTTTTGTACCACTTTAAGTTGTTTAGTTAGTGAAGTCAACTTGACTTGCTGTAATTTCAGCATCATCCGAATGCCGATACAGCAAATCCAGTTGCCTTAATGTTATTGCTACTGATATTCCGTAACCTGGATGAATGAGAACCTTCAGGTTTTGATGAATGTGAGACATTCATAGTTGAATGAGAATTCTGCCAAATAGGAATGTTCCGGACCTCCCATTGTGAGCCACAGCTAGAAATAAAGGTTAGTCACGAGTCTGCACTAATGTCACTAAAGTTAATGTGACAAGGAAATCTAGCTGTGGGCGTGTCCATACTGTCCATTCAGAAATGCCCATCGCTGATACGGGCCCATGATGGAGGAGGAATGCTGGGGATGCGGTGGCATTGGTTCCGGGAAGGGTTGAGTAAATCGGGTGATCACACAGTTGCGTTGCAATTTGGGATGCCCTATAAAAAGGCGGTCCACTACCACTTGAGTCCATTAGATGGAGGGGGTGGTTGCTCCTCTTTGAGTGCTCCCCGACCAACAGAGCGCAGAGCAACTGAAAGGAGGGGTGGAATAACGTGGGAAGAATAGTCATCGCCATTCTTCGAAACTGGGAGGATTTTGATCACCGGATCGGCCAAGACATTATGCATGGGAGAAAAGGTGAGTGCCCGTTTTTTTTTTTTTTTTTTTCTTTTTCTCTCTTGGGTTTAATAACCCTTTAATATAAATAGGCCCTTTCACATCTATATGTCTACGGGCGTTGCAAGTAACGTAGACGTATTGCGCTTGACCTGTGGTGCATTGCGGCTCAGTAAATGGTGCAACAAACGCATACTGTTTAGATTGTCAACTCACAAGGCCTCCCTCATTCTAATTCTATCCATTGTTATGTGTGTATTTCTTGCACTGCAGTCACCTGTCTTGTAATTCCTTGTGTATTATCTACTTGTGTGATATATTTTTTTTATCTAATACAGTGCCATAGAAGATGATGGCGCTTTATAAATGAATAATAATGTTTGACCCGCTGGTTTGCTTGTTGTAGGATAATGTGCCGCCGTCCGCTCCGCTGCTCTTCAGGAAACTCAGCAATCCCGATCTCCACTCTTCTGCCAGCAAAGTGAAGCTAACACGCCAGTTGAGCCAGGATGACTGCAAGCTTCGACGGGGAAGCCTGACCATAGCAGGTGAGAGGTGCATAGTTTTGTTATTGAGCTGCACATACACACTCCGGACAATCGATGGGGTGCATGTATAGCCTCTGACTGGCATATAGTTGGTGGTTGGCAGGCTGCCAGCAGTATGTTGGAGCTGTGCTGGTGTGCATTACAGTAATAATGGAGGGGAAGGTTTCCAGGTCTGGCGAGATCTCACAGTACCCCTCACCTCCATCTGTTCTGTGTGTGTGTGTGTGTGTGTGTGTGTGTGTGTGTGTGTGGTAATCCCCACAAGGAGCAATAATTCTACATTTCTTTTCCATTGTTAAATGTAAACCACGCTAATAATTTTCAGATGTGTTTTCTGCGCTAAATATCATCCAATCAGCTGCTGGTAGGCAGGCCTGGGACCAATTATCCTGCAGATTGTTTGTGAGGACTGTGTGTTCTGATGAAACCATTGGGGGGTTGCGTTCTTTGCATGACGCTCTGCAGAGCCAAACACAGCGTGGTCAGAAACAAATGCAGTATAAACCCTGCAGGAGATTGATGCGCTGGTGGGTGTGGAAGTCACTGTACGGATGGTTTTCTCCTCTATTTTCAGCTGCCTGACCCGACCTACGCTTTAAAGCAGAATTCCAGTCAGTTGGGATGGGCTCTGATTTGGCAAATCGGGCTAGCCCAGAGCCCCTTGCAAATTTAATTTGTGTACCCTTTTGTTTGTCCAGCCCTGCTGCCCCCTTAGACCCCGAAAGCCGATTCAATCCCTTGATTAAGCTGGGCCCTGCTAAGCTCTCCCCTTCCCATGTGCTCCTGCTCGGCTCGGGCCTAAACCCCACCTCTCCTAAGACTTTGCTCACAGTCCCACGGGGGTTCAGTTAGCCCTGCGTAGAGAGATACTCATGTATTCTAAGCATACAGCAGGTCCTGCTCCAGTAATAGTAATAACATGTGGGTAATCCTCCGGCGCCGTGCACTGCAGACATGTAGAAAACAAGCTCCTCCCGGCCCTACATATACCGAGGGACCTCCCACAAATCCCCAGATTTCTCTGCAGTGCTGGAACTGCGAAGACATGAAGTATCACGCTCTCGCAGGCGAGCGGGGCTTGACAGCCCGAGGCTCTGCGGGACTATTTCCACCTGTCCTCATTGGGAATTAATGCCTCCCAGCCTGGGCTGCGTTGGTCGGGTGATGGTAGGCAGCACCTAGTGTGCTTACGGAGCTGGTCTCCACCGCAATCCCCCTCCATAGGGTAGGCGGTTAAGGCGAATGGTGAGCCTTCAGTGGATGCCCCTCCTGCACCAGTGCCCCCATGTCCCATCTAGTGGTGAACCCTCTACTCGGGTCACCTTCCTCTCCAGATTTCCCCGTTAGAAGGGGGGAAAAAAGAGGGGGGGGGGGGGTTATGTGTTAGATGGCCTACCCTTGCCCTTATTACACTATAGATGGCTTTACCGCTACCGGATGTCAGAGCGCGTTTCACTTTGTAATTTTTCAACTAACCGCAGCGTTTTACTGTTCTCCATGGTGCATACGGCAGCACTGTTCGGGGAAGCTACGGCGTTTTTCAATCTCCTTACTCACTCTGTCAGACTTCTTCTCTGAAGCGATGCTGACGTATCTACTATTCTCTCCTGATTGGCTGCGCGCCTTCTAGCTTCGCGCTCTCCGGGGGGGGCGTGGCTGGGTCTGGCGCGTTCCGTGTCATCGCCCGCTCTGGCGCGCCCTTCGAGGTTCGCTGGGCGCCATTTCCTTCTCGCATGCGCGTGGTGAAGACGGTCCTCCCCTCGCAGACCTGCAGCCAGGATTTGCGCTGTTGGATCAGCATTATCAGTTCGTGGCCCTGCCATTCGGCCTTACGTCTGCTCCCAGGGTGTTCACCAAGGTGCTGGCAGGGGTTATGTCTCTATTAAGACTAAAGGGCATACGCATGTTGCCCTACCTGGACGACATACTCATCACCTCTCGGTCTCTGCAGCAGGCAGAGCTGGACACTCGGTTGGTAGTGTCAACCCTGGAGGCCTTCGACTGGGTGATCAATTACCCAAAGTCCTCTCTGTCCCCCTCCTCAGTGACCCCGTTTCTGGGGATGATTCTGGACTCGGTTCAGTCAAGGATATTCCTTCCTCCGCAGAAGGTGGAAGCTCTGACAACGCAGGCGAGGTTCCTGCTCGCGAACCCTCATCCCTCCATCCGGCAGGGAATGCAGTTGGTGGGCTCGATGGTGGCAAGCTTCGAGGCGGTGCCCTTTGCCCAGTTTCATTTGAGAACCCTGCAGCTTCACCTTCTGTCAGTATGGAACAAGGACCCAGCGTCCTTGGAGGAGATCTGGGTGGTTCCCCCCTCGGTCAGACAGTCCCTTGCATGGTGGTTGGACCACAGGAACTTGACAAGGGGCAGATCCTTCCTGGCTTCCTCCTGGGAGACGGTCACAACGGATGCCAGTCTTTCGGGCTGGGGGGGATTCTGGAAGTCCCTGCGCTTCCAGGGGAGGTGGGGCCCTCAGGAGGCCCATCTTCCTATCAATGTCCTGGAACTCGGGGCAGTCAGATTGGTGCTGGAACGATTGACCCAGCACCTGAAGGGTCTGGCGGTTCAGGTACGCTCAGACAACAGGACGGCGGTTGCCTACATCAATGATCAGGGAGGAACCCGGGGCAAGGGTGCTGTCCAGGAGGTGTCTCTGATTCTAACATGGGCAGAGACCAATGTACAATGCATCTCGGCTGTCTACATTCCGGGGGCGGAGAATCTGCTAGCAGATGCTCTGAGCAGGGGGTCGTCCCGTCAGGGGGAATGGGCCCTCTGCGACAGGGTATTTCAGTCCCTGTGTCACCGTTTGGGTGTGCCAGACGTGGATCTCTTTGCGTCACGTCACAATCACAAGCTACCGAGCTTTGTATCACTGTCTCAGGATCCTCTGGCTCTGGCCTCGGATGCCCTGTCAATGTCTTGGAGGGAGTTTCGGCTCCTGTATGTGTTTCCACCAATTCTTCTTCTGGGCAGAGTGCTGCGCAAGATCGCTCTGGAAGGGGTACCCGCGATCCTGGTGGCCAAGAAGAGTGTGGTTCGCAGACGTGGTTCAAATGGCAGTAGACCAGTACGATCTGCCAAGGTTGCCAGACCTTCTAACTCAGGGGTCTCTACGCCATCCCAATTTACTAACTCTGGCTTTGACGGCTTGGCTATTGAAACCTCCATCTTAATGAAAAAGGGTCTGTCCGCTTCTGTTGTGGCTACTATGGTGCAAGCCAGGAAGAAGACTTCTGCTGCTATCTATTATAGAGTATGGCGTGCTTACATTGATGGTGTGAATCCAGGTCTCTTCCCTGCCGGGAATTCTTAGTCTCCAGGGTGCTGGAGTTTTTACAACATGGTCTAGACTTAGGTCTTAAGCTTAGTACCTTGAAGGGCCAGGTTTCGGCCCTGTCTATCTTCTTTCAGAAGACCTTTGCCGAGCACTCTCTTATCAAGACCTTCTTTCAGGGGGTCACTCATGTGCGTCCTCCTCGGAAACCTATGGTTCCTGTTTGGGATCTGAACTTGGTGATGTCGGGCCCTGCAGGGGGCGCCTTTCGAGCCTATTCATGAGGCCGCTCTCGCTGTGCTCACGCTCAAGGTTGTCTTCCTGGTAGCTATCACTTCGGTTAGACGTGTGTCTGAGTTGGCTGCTTTGTCTATTCAGCCTCCCTACTTTGAGAGACACCGGGATAAGGTGGTGTTTCGCTTCAAGCCAGACTTCCTGCCTAAGGTTGTGTCTGCATTTCATTTAAATCAAGATATTGTACTTCCTTCCTTGTGCCCTAATCCTAGTAACCCTATGCTTTCGGATGCTCTCTTCGTTGTGCCTCATGGGCCTAGGAAGGGTTTGGCTCCCGCCAAGTCTACCATCAGTAAATGGATTCGTCAGGCTGTGGTTCAAGCCTATACTGCTAAGGGGAAGACTCCCCCCTTTCGTCTTACTGCTCATTCTACTAGAGCTGTTGGGGCTTCTTGGGCTTTTCAGCACCAGGCCTCTGTGGAGCAAGTTTGCAAGGCCGCTACTTGGTCTTCCGTTCATACCTTTACAAAGTTTTACAAGGTTGATGTTAGGGCCTCAGCTGACGCTGTGTTTGGCCGCAAGGTTTTGCAGGCGGCAGTAGTTTAGACTGCTTGCTGTTGCCTTCTGTTGGGGATCCCACCCTTCTTTATGGACACTGCTATTGGATGTCCCACATGTTATTACTATTACTGGAGCAGGACGTGCTGTATGCTTAGAATAATACAACTCTGTGAAGTACTCACCTGTAGAGTTGGTATTATATGCATACAGCATGTCTTGCTCCACCCCACCCTGTTTTCACCTTGTTCTGGATCCCCTGTTTGGTGATTGTTATCTTTGATATTATTGCCAGTTTTGGGTGGTTGTTTCTCCTGGCCTCTCTTTCTCACTGCTTTTCAATGCTGGGGATTTGTGGGAGGTCCCTCGGTATATGTAGGGCCGGGAGGGGCTTGTTTTCTACATGTCTGCAGTGCACGGCGGCGGAGGATTACCCACATGTTATTACTATTACTGGAGCAGGACGTGCTGTATGCATATAATACCAACTCTACAGGTGAGTACTTCACAGAGTTGTATTTTTCCTAGCAGAACGCTACCTGATTGTGGGGCTAACCTCGCCTGCACCCTCACATCAACAGTGAGCCCTAAAATTTATTTATCAAGGGGACAGTTTAGGTCTGTTAGAAGTAAAAGTCTTTATTTCATCTGAGGAAGAACAAAACCCGTGAAAGAATTGTGAAGCCCCACATTTCCCCCAATAAAACGGACATTTGCTGTTGTTACATCCGTCAGCAAAGGGCTCTCATTCATTTCAGCAACACGCACACTCCCACCCCAACCTATCTGAATTGGCTGCTGGGTGAGGAGCGTGCGCATAGCCCAAGGATATAGGGAATGAGCGTGCTCTCGCTCCCCATTATGGAGAGCCTGCGCAAGTGCTGTTGGTCCAGGGAAAGGTGAATGAGTACCGGTGCCCCTGGGTTTTTACAAATTGGATCATTTCAATTCTGTATTTTTTTTTTTTTTTAATTCCAGGGCTGGGCTGGTTTTTTCCTCCTTTAAGAACAAATTCAGCTGTTAACATAATTAGTGGATTTTCACTATCCCGGGTTTTGGTTCTTTCCCCTGGGGCATCTCCATCTGGGATGCCCTGCTGTGTGACTTCGAGGTGGTCAGCTGGTATACATACCTTTCTGGCATTCTGGGACGCAGATGCGACTCTTCTCCAATCAGCTTCTCCTGCTGTGCATGGTAATGTACAGCTGAATAGGTTGAATGGAAGCCTAGCTGCACTTGCAATCGCTGTGCTCATCCCCTGCATTTCTCTAAGGCTGAGCGCAGACAAACCAAGGCATTCGGTTACAGAAGGCACGGCCATGTACAGCCCGATAAAGATGCACGAGATGCCACTACTGGCACATGTGGTGTGGGGTCGATGGTAAGGTAATAATTTTGGGTGACTAGTGGGGTTTCACATAGCCAGGCTTCCTAAATCGGGATGCCCCAGGTGTGGACATCCAATCAGTCCTAGCATCTTATAGATGCTAGGTCCGGTTTTGTTTGACTTAAAAGCAGGGCTGTGACACACAGGGACACCAAACTATGCTAGCCTATTCCTCACACACTCTATTACTGAGCACTGTACTTACTTATTCCTGGCATTGGGGGGGGGAACAGCTGCACACACATACAGGAACTGCAATTCCTGCTACTACCTAATAGGGACAGGAAGCACCCTCACCCTACCCCCTCATGCCACGGATGAGATCTGCATGTATTCTATGTATACAGTATGTCCTGCTCCAGATATAATACTTACACTTGGGTTATCCTCCGCCAGATGGCGCTGTGCACTGCAGACATGCAAAAACAGGCTCCTCCCGGCCCTTCATATACCCAGGGACCTCCCACAAATCCCCAGATTTCTCTGCAGTGCTGGCTGCGAAGACATGAAGTATCACTCTCTCACAGGTGAGCGGGGCTATTACAGCCTGCGGGCCCTGTTGGACTATTCCCACCCGTCCTCCTTGTGATGTGCCTCCCAGCCTGGGCTGCGCTGGTCGGGTGAAGGTAGGCAGCACCATGCGTGCTTAACGGAGCCATGCTCCACCGCAGTCCTCCACCAAAGGGTAGGCGGTTTAGGCTGATGGTGAGCCTCTAGTGGATGTCCCTCCCGCATTATTGCCCCGTGTAGCGGTGGACCCTGTGTAAAGGGTCGCCATCCTCCCTCGTTTCCCCCCGTATTCGGGGGAAAAGAATGGGGGGGGGTGTGTGTGTTTGGCGGTCTCAGTGTACTGTATTGTCACGCTTATGGCCGTAGTTTTGCCCTTGACTGGCAACTGGGTGTCAGAGCCGCGCTGCTTGCTCTTTTTATTTTGGCCGCCGCCGTCTTTGCCTTCTCATTTTTTTATTAAAATTTACTGTGCTGGGTGGCGGCGTCGTCAGACTACGAGTATCCATTAGCAGATGCTTTTACTAGCATATCCTATGCTTGGCTTGTCAAGCCTGGACGGCTGCCTCAGAGCTTCGTGCTCTTTGGGGGAGGCGCGCACCGCATCACGCCCAGATTGGGCCTGCCCTTCGAGGTTCGGTTGGCGCCATTTTGTTGATCTTCGCGTGTTTGCGGTCCTTCTCCTCCCCAGGTCTGTAAGTGCCCTCGCGGGTGATTTCATTATTAGTATTTTTTCTGCTGCACATGGCCCTGACACCTCTTATTCCCCTTCCGTCTTTCAGACGTCAAAGACTCCGGTGGCTTCTCCTGGCCTAACATAACTTGTAGCGGGCTTACAAAAAATTCTCCCACATTCCTAGCGGATCTTTGGGACATCCAGGGTTGCCTATTGCATAAAGCCCTACTGGCATATATTGCATTGATAATCACCAAATGGAGGCATCTCAGAATTATGTCTCCGGGACAAGACCGGCTGTGTACAGCGTGCGGACAGAGCACGGGTCTGCGGACCCTGTGCTGAACAAGTACTGGCCCTGCAGTCAGGGTTGCCAGTGGCTGCGCCTCGTTTCAATACACCTGTCTCCCCGTGCTTAAATCTCACTCCTGATGAGTCGCACTCCAGCGGGAATGACCAGCAAGTCGTGCCGTGCAGACTGCCGTGCAGACTGCCTACGGCTGATCAGGTGATTTCGAGGTTGGCAGAGCGCTTGGGCCCTGGTAAGAAGCGATCCCTGACGCCTCCAGTTTTGCTCTTTCTGATGAAGGCGAGCTGTTCTCTGACTCAGGCTCATCTGACGAGGGGCCGAGGAGTCATGATGATACGGGCCCGGGTTCCTGGGGCCTGTGTGACACCGATGAATTACTGATAAAGATCTTCGAGGTCTTGTCTATCTCTCTCCCTGGTGAGGCTCCCAGGCCTAGAAGGGAGAGTTTCCATACAGCGACGCCGCGTTTGGAATTTCTGGAGAAGGATCACTTCCAGGCTCTTGTACTCAAAGAATGGCAATGCCCTAGTAAACTTCCAGGGGACTGGGATTGGAAATACCCTTTTCCCCCTGATGTGGTTAACTGTTGGTCATCACCTCCCGTGGTGGATGCACCGATCATTGGGGTTCTTAACCCCCCCTTTATTGCAGCCCCTACTTATCGTACCCTTCGGGATGCTGAGGACCGGCGCATTGATAGGCTGGCTTCCCACGCCTTTTCTTGTGCAGGGACGGCTCTGCACCCGGTCTGTGCCGCGGCCATCGCTGCAGTGGCCGCTAGGACCCTCATCAGAAAGATGATTGATCATCAACCTGAGGATCTCCCCTGGGAGGTGTTTAATGCACTCTCCAGTTGTGATGTATTTGTAAGGTTTATCCTTTTTAGCGCTGGATGACACCATTAGGATGTGCACAAGAACTTCCGCCCTTGTGGTAGCTATACGCCGCCTGGTCTGGCTGCGACAGTGGGGTGTTGACGATGCTACAAAAAAGACTCTTACTGGGCTTCCCTTTAGAGGGTGACGCCTATTTGGGGCCCGTCTGGACCTGTTTGGAAAAAAGGGCAAAACACCCCTTCACAGAAGGCGGTCTCGGCCTTCTCGGGGCAGGGGCATCCCCCCCCCCCCCATGTTAGTGTCAAACCCGAACCAGGGGTGTCCTTCCAGCTTTTTGGTGTAGATTCCTGACCCAGGAGTGGCAGACAACGCCCTGGCCCCTCCGGCAGGGGATGGCCACAGCACCTTGCTCCTATTAGGAGGCGTCATGCCTCGTTCTGATGGATTCAGGAGGAAGTTTCCTCTGGATGCAGGATAGTGTTTGCTGGGCGGCCCCTTCCCGAGATTGTCAGGATGCTTCTGTTCCCTGTCTCTCTTCAGGTGTTGGCGCAGGCCATGCGCGGCCTGCGAGGTCTGGGGTCACTTGCAGGTTGCCCTTAACGAGCAGAGGCAGGGGCCTCTACTCCAACCTTTTCACATTCCCCCTAAAGGATGAGGAACTCTGCCAATTCTGGCCTTCCATAGGTGCGGCAATTTACATTCACAGGCGTTTTCTGCATGGTTTCTCTGAGTTGGGCCGCCAGTGCCCTTTGTCCAGGGACCTCTTGCCGTCTGTGGAGATCTAAGATGCTTATTTCATTGCCACTGTGTCTTCTGGGCACAGAGGATCTTACAGGTTAGTGTTGGAGGTCCAACATTGCTGATTGTGGCCTTGTTATCTGGCCCCTCTTCTGCTCACAGAGTGATCGCCAAGGCGATGACGGGGGTGATGTCTCTGAGACCAAGGGGGCGTCCGCGCGAGGAACTGCCTGGTCGTCCTTCTTTGCTTCCCAATCTCTACGTCAGGCCGAGTTTGTTACTCGGCTGGTGGTGTCCTTTGGGAGACTTTGGATGGGTGCTCAATCACCTCAATTCCTCATTTTTCCCCTTATTTGGTATCTCCATTCCAAATAAGGATTGCCTTGGTTAAGCATTCTTTCGGGGATTGCTCAGGTGCATCCCCCACGTAGTTCTAGGGTCCCTGTTGGGGTTTGAATTTTATTCTGTTTGCCTTGCGGGGTGTTTCCCTTTGGACCTATTCCGGATGCTGTCTGACTGTTCTTATCCACAAGGTTGTCTTTCCGGGGGCTGTTACTTCAGTCAGACGTGTGCCTGAGCGGGCGGCTCTGTTTAGCTAGCCCTCGTTCTTTGATATATACTCCAAGATGGGGTGGTGTTCCGCCTTAGGCTGGACCTTCTGCCTAAGGTGGTGTCTTAGGCTCATGTATTAAGACATTGTCTTTCTTCTGTGCTTTCTTCCTAGTAACGCTGAGGCAAGGGGATCTAGTTTCCTTCAACAGGTGCTGGAATTTTTTTCCTGGATTGTCTCTTGTCCCTTAGGGGGACTGATGCCCCTTGGGGTTTGTGGGCACCTACATCTGTATGTGCCTGATCTCGTCTGCTTCCAGGGGTTTAGCGGCCTTGGGCCTAGCCTTTACTTGGATGGATGTCCCTTCTGGTCCTAGGGAAGGTTTGGCTTCTTCCTGAGCTACTGTTGGCGTTTTGATCTTGTCAGGCTGTTACTCAGGACTATTCCTATAGGGGAAGAGTTTCTTCTCACTTTATTTCTGATTCTACTGGTGCCTTGGTATCTTTGGGCCTTTCAGCACCAGGTTTTGTTGGACAAGTTTACTAGACCGCTACTTGTTTTTTTGTTCGTACCTTTTCAAAGGTTATGATGTTGACGTTAGAGCCTTTGCTCTTGTCGCTCTTGGTAGCTAGGTTTGCAGGTGACAGTGCTTTTACTGTCTGCTGTGCCTTTTTTGTTGGGGCTCCCACCCTACTTTATGGACACTGCTATTGGATGTCCCAAGTGTAGTATTATATCTGGAGCAGGACGTACTGTATACTTAGAATAATACAATTCTGTGAAATACTCACCTGTAGAATTGGTATTATACGTATACAGTATGTCCTGCTCCACCCCACCCTGTTTTTGCATTATTCTGGATCCCCTGTATGGTGATTGTTATCATTGCCAGTTGTTTTTTGGTGGTTGAATTCTCCCGACTTCTGGTTCACTGCTTTTCAATGCTGGGGATTTGTGGGAGGTTCCCGGGTATATGAAGGGCCGGGAGGAGACTGTTTTTGCATGTCTGCAGTGCACAGCGCCATCTGGCGGAGGATAACCCAAGTGTAAGTATTATATCTGGAGCAGGACGTACTGTATACGTATGATACCAATTCTACATGTGAGTATTTCACAGAATTTTATTTTTTGCATCTCTTATTTTGCCCTAGGTGCACATTATTTGTCTGCAGTGTTTGTGCAGTAAGTGGTAAGTGGTGTGTACACAAAGGCCAACCAGGAAGTGAGCTGTCAGCACCCCTGCTACCCATAGTGACCAAGTCTGCAAATGTTTTTTTTTGGCTTTATTAAGCCTTACTCATTGTCCAAACATGAGACACTTACCTGATTTAAAAAAAAAAAACGCATGCTAAAATATGATGGGCCTCCCAGGACTCGGCCATAATGGTAAGCCATTCACTTTTCACCATTGTACATAATTGGCCTGCAATGGATACCAGTGTCTGATCATATCTGACTGCACTGGGTGTTTTCTGTCGTGAGGAGGAAGTAGCTGGCACCTGTCAGCACAGCAGCCATAAAATGTTATCTTCTTTTGGCGTCATGGAGAAAAGGCTCATAGCAGCTGACAGTAAATCATTGACAGAATTTATCAGTTTCCGGCAATATGAATGTGCCCCGAAACGATAACCTATTCCATCTGGTTTCTGTGTGAACATGCCCATAGACTTTAAGCACCCCTCCAGTCAAAAAGCACTAGAGGAGCACTTACCAACCCAAACCCCAGATGCTTTCCCATAACCATAACAGGATGTCCAAGATGGGGCAGAATTATCTAACTGCTTCCTCCTCCCATTGGTGGCCACTGGGGTTTCATGCAGTGCAAGCCCCATCGGCTGCCAGACAGTGAGGGATCCTGAAAGCGGGTAAGTTGTTTTGCCCAGTCTCCGGCATCCTGTTACGGTCACTGTGGCAGTGCATCACAAATTCAAGGTGTCCACCTATTTCACAAGCGAGCAGCCCTCCATTCATTTTTGATACCTCCATTCGGGGCGTCTCGAATACTAAAATGTAAGCTGGTGAAGAAGCAGTTGTACTTAGTTAATCTTTAGCTAAAAGCAGCCCCAGAACTGCAGGAAAGGGCATCCCATCTCTCTGCTTGTGACCGCTGACAGGTCTTGCATCTAGATGGGGTAGTGTGGGAAGGTTGAGTAATTCACACTTCATTTTGCTATTGGACTGTGGGGAATCCTAAATTGGAATGCCATGTGTCTGAGTACGAAGCGTATACAATGAAATCTGCCTGGCTCAACAGTCGGTTGTTACCTGTTGGCTCTTCATTATCTGTTGAAAATAGATGGATAATTAGACTGTGAATGTTCATCTGAAAAAGATTGCACCTATTGAAGGCTGACCTATTTGCTCTCTTACAGGGAAACAGCTCCTGCCGCTCTCCAATAGCGTACACAGTGGGGTAGGACAGCTCACAACATGGCAGCCTCCAGGAGAATCCTCCAATCTAGTTCGGATGAGGAACTCCTCACTGGGCCAGTCTGCACCATCCCTGACTGCCGGCCTGGTAAGTTTTTCAGCTTTGCAGCATTGTGATCCCTATTGACTGATCTGTGCCAGGTAGGGTGGTGCAACCTATAATTTAATTTCATAGGAGTAGGAGGGCGTCCTGTTATGGCTGAGCAAAACAGTTTTGGTAACTGCTGCACTCTTTTTCCCTATATCCAGTCCAGGTCGTCCCAGTGATAACATGTGGGTATTCCACCCCTAGGGAGCGCTTGACTGCGAGATCAAAAATGTAGCTCCTCCTGGCCCCCTATAAAGGCAGGTGTCCCTCTATCATTCTCCAGTTGTTCATCTTGCAGTCTTGGCTGCAGAAGATCATTTTGCCACTCTCTCAGTTAATGACAGCAGAGCGGGGCCACCTAGCCCGTCGGCCGCTCGGGCCCTATTTCCATGGATCCCTTCTGACCCAATCCTGCCTCCCAGCCTCTGGCTGCTTTGGGATCGTGAGGGTAGGGTGAACGCCGGGGTCTGTGCGTTTGGCAGAGATAGGCTCTGGGCCGCAGACCCTATGCTAAAGGTTAGCTGGCCACAGGCTTATGGTGAGCCTGGGAGGGGGGGGGGGGGGGACCATTATGTATGGCCATTAGTGCATTGTACCCTCCCTGCCCACAAGCTTTATTGATTTGTGTGTTTTTACTGTGTGGTGTTTTTCACTCGGCTCCTCGCTGGCCCAGCATGGCCATGCGGTGGCGTTCTCTGCATACTCGCCTCCCTCATCGTCGCTTGGCTGAGGGCTCGCTTCGCGTCATCACGGCGCCGCCCGCCCCTCGAGGATCGTTCTGGAAGGCTCTGTCCCTTGTGCTGGTCTGCGCGCTTTGCTGCTGCTACTGCTGCTTGGGGCCTGCTGACGCTGCGGAGCCTGGTTTTTCCCTCCTACTGCTGCTGCTGGGGGATCTTTTTCGTCATCGGAGGCTGCGCTGTCCCTCTGTCGGTGTCGTGAGTCCCTCTTTTTTTCGGGCTGTGTATTATGACCAATTGCATCTTGCTGATTATGATCATGGGCATTTCTCCCCCTCTCTTGTTTAGGTCGTGGGGTTGAGGTTGAGGGTTGTGGTTCCTCCCGGTCCCCCTTTTTATTAAGAGGGATCACCTTGTAGGGTTGGGCCAAACCTTACTGATTTGACCATTTTAACCACCATACTGGAGGCATCAGGGGATAGTGAGCTGGGGGCCCCATTTGGGCAGGAAAGGCTCTGCCCCTTGTGAAAAGGAATCCTCTGGGCAGATTCAGCACTGTTTGTACCACTTGCGCCAGAGGCATTATTTTGGACCGCGGGCGGGTGTGCCTGCCCCTAGCCCTTCGCTGCCTGCGGTCTCTCCGGACCCTCCGCTGCTGCACTCAGCCCCCAGTGAGGGGGGAGCCAGCAGGGGGTCTCATGCGGACTTGGCGCATAGGGTGGCCAATCTCGAGAGACAGATCTCGCGGACGGCTCCCAGGAAAGCCACGAGTAAGAAACGGCACCTCGAGCCCGTTTACTCGGATAATGACTATCTTTTTGATGATCTGGGCTTTGTGGAGGAAGGTGAGTTGCCAGATGATTCACGCTCCACTGTGGATTATTCTGCTGGTGATGACAGTATGTCTGGTTCTTCCTTGGACGAGAATGCGTGGCTCCCGGATGATACGGAGAAATTGCTTGCCTCAGTGTTTGAGACACTACACATTGTCCCTCCCAGAGCGGCTAAGAGGAAGCAGGGAGATTTGTTTAGGCCCAAAAGACAGGCGGGTCTTCCCGGAGCAGGCCCATTTTTTCCAACATGATTTTCAAGGAATGGGAGAGGCCTAACAAGTTACCGTTGGTTCCTAAAGGCCTGGACAGGCGGTACCCCTTCCCTAATGAGCTAGTTCAGCTATGGTCTCGTCGTCATGAAGTGGATCCCCCTGTGTCGGGGTTGTTCAACACTACTGTTATGCCGTCACCTGATACTGCTTCCTTACGTGACCCGGCTGACAAGCACATGGATCAGCTGGTCTGTCATGCTCGTGCCCTTTTTTGCCCTGTGTGCGCCTCGGCGATTGTCTCTCTAGCCATCAGAAAGAAGGCGAGACACCTTGTAGATAGAGCTAAGGCTCGCAAGCGGGAGGAGGAGTATAAGGAACTCAAGGCCTGCTTGGATTTCATTGGCTTTGTTGCTTCTGCCATGGACGATGGGGTCCGGCTCGGCGCCAGGATTTCGGCCCTGCTTGTTGCCCTCCGCTGCTCGCTCTGGCTGCGGCAACGGTCGGCTGATGCGGCTGCCAAGAAGTCTCTTACGAGTATCCCCTTTGTGGGGCACAAGCTGTTTGGGGAACGCCTGGACCTTTTGGTCAAGGATGGTAGACTCCCTCAGAGACGGAAGCCTGCTCGGTCCTTTCAGAATCCCTCTGCCTATCACTCCTTTCTGGGAGGAAGAGGCTCTTCACTTCCAGGTGGCCTCAAAGTTACCTGGTGTAGAGGTAGGTCCCGCTGCCGACCCAATCCCTCCTGGGGAACCAAATCCAAGCCCCCTGCCAAGTCCCCTCAGGCATGAGGGGGCGCCCTCACCCTTCGGGGTGGGGGAACGGCTTCTGCTGTCTGCTCAAATCTGGAGACGACACGTCTCGATCGGTGGATTCAGGAGGTAGTATCCTCCGGTTACAAGATAGAGCTGGCAGTCAGGCCGCCCACAAAATTCCTCCGTTCACGGATATCCCGAAACCTACTAAAAGCACAGGGTTTGAGAATGGCCGTGCAACACCTTCTGGGGTTAGGTGTGATTTGCCCTGTACCTCGGCAGGAACGGGGGCAAGATTTTTACTCCAACCTGTTCACGGTTCCCAAGAAGGACGGAACACTAAGACCAATCTTGGACCTGAAGGGTCTCAACAAGTTTTTGAGAGTCTGCATGGAAACCTTACGGTCGGCGGTGAGATTACTTTGTCCCGGCGACTTCATGACTACGGTGGACATCAGGGATGCTTATCTGCACATCCAGATTTTCCAGGAGCATCAGAAGTTCCTGAGGTTTGCTCTGGAGGATCAGCATTACCAGTTTGTGACACTTCCATTCGGGATTTCCTCAGCCCCCCGCGTCTTCACAAAGGTGCTGGCGGGCATCATGGCTATCCTGATGAACCAGGGCATTCGTGTGCTGCCCTATCTGGATGGTTTGCTGATTGCGGCCCAGTCCCTTCAGCAGGCCGAGAGCGATACTCGGATAGTGTTGTCAACCCTGGAGGCCTTCGGCTGGGTAGTCAATTACCCCAAGTCTTTTATCAATCCCTCAACAGTGAGATCCTTCCTGGGAATGACGATAGACACCACTCAGGTAAAGGTTTTTCTGCCACAGCAGAAGGTTTTGGGTCTCCAGACGCAGGTGCAGGCCTTGTTGTCTTGTCAGCGGCCATCAGTTTGTCTGGGGATGAGATTGGTGGGCCTAATGGTGTCATGCTTCGAGGCAGTGCCCTTCGCCCAATTTCACATGAGACCTCTTCAATTGATCCTGCTGACTGGTGGGGTTCGGAGGCAGGAATCTCTGGAACAAGAATTTTCGTTGTGCCCCCTGGCCAGGCAGTCCCTCTTGTGGTGGTTGGACTCCTGGAACCTGCTGGTGGGCAAGTCCTTTCTGACTTCCCTTTAGGAGATAGTTATTACAGATGCCAGTCTGACAGGCTGGGGAGGTGTTTGGCAGACGCGGAAGATCCAGGGTCAGTGGGGTCCGCAGGAGAACCGCCATAAATCTCCTGGAGCTGAGCGCGATCCGGTTGGTGCTTCTTCGCCTGACTCCCCATTTAAGGCGTCGTGCGATCCAGGTTCGCTCAGACAATCAGACGCTGTCACCTACATCAATCACCAGGGCGGGACTCGGGAGCAAGAGAGCCCTCAAGGAGGTGACCCAGATTCTGACTTGGGCAGAGGAGAATGTTCCCTTGCATCTCGGCGGTCTACATTCCCGGGGTAGAAAACCTGGAGACAGACTCCCTGAGCAGGAGCGCCTCGCGCTTGGGGGGAATGATCTCTCAGCAGCAAGACCTTTCACGCTCTGTCTCTCCGCTGGGGTCAGCCGGACGTGGACATGTTTGCGTCCATACACAATCACAAGCTTCCAAGGTTCGTCTCCCTCTCGAGATCCTCTGCCCATTGCCACAGACGCTCTGGCGATTCCTTGGACGGAGTTCAAGTTTATTTATGCATTCCCTCCGTTTCCACTCCTGGGCAGAGTGCTGCGCAAGATAGCCCAGGAAGGGGTACCAACTATCCTGGTGGCTCCTCGCTGGCCGAGAAGGAGTTGGTTTGCGTACATAGTTCAGATGTCAGTAGATCGTTACATCATGCCCGACGACCCAGGGCTTCTCACACAGGGGTTGCTGCGGCACCCCAATTTACGGACACTGGCTTTGACGGCCTGGCTATTGAATCCTCAATCCTGGGGGCCGTCTGCCCCGGTTGTGCATACCATGATTCAGGCACGGAAGAAGTCTTCTTCCATGATATACTACAGAGTTTGGCACGCTTATATTGCTTGGTGCGAGACCAAGAGTCTCCCTTGCCACACATTTTCTATTTCTAGGATTCTGGAGTTTTTGCAACACGGCTTAGACTTGGGTCTCCAGCTGAGCACCCTCCAAGGGTCAGGTCTCTGCCTTAGCCATCTTTTTCCAGAGATCCATTGCCAGCCATAGGTTGATCAAGACCTTTTTCCAGGGAGTCACCCATGTCCGGCCACCGCGTAAGTCAGTATTACCGTTGTGTGGGACTTGAATTTATTACTTTCTGCTCTTCAGGGTCCTCCCTTCGAACCTTTGTGCAATGCTGCATTGTCTATTTTGACTCTCAAAGTGGTCTTTTTGGTAGCGATCACCTTGGTGCGTCGCGTATCGGAGCTGGCCATGCTTTGTATGAAACCTCCCTATTTTGAGCGGCATAGGGATAAGGTGGTTTTTCGCTTTAAACCTGATTTTTTGCCTAAGGTCGTTTCTCCCTTTCACCTTAATGAGAAAGTTGTCTTACCTTCCTTGTGTCCAGCACCAACTAATTCCAAAGAAAGGACCCTCCAAGCCTTGGATGTGTTCAGAGCCATAAAGTATTACCTGGCTGCGACAGAGCCTACTCTGCTAAGGGGAAGAATCCTCCCTTCCGCCTTACTGCTCATTCTACGCGTGCTATTGGTGCCTCTTGGGCTTTTCAGCACCAGGCATCTGTTGAACAAGTTTGTAAGGCCGCCACTTGGTCTTCAGTTCATACCTTTACAAAGTTTTACAAGGTTGATGTTAGGGCCTCAGCTGATGCTGTCTTTGGCCGAAAGATGCTTCAGGCGGTAGTGAAATGAACTACATGCTGTTCTGCACTGGGGATCCCGCCCTAATGGACACTGCTTTTGGATGTCCCACATGTCATCACTCTGGGATGACCTGGACTGGATATAGGGAAAAATACAATTTTGTGAAACTCACTTGTAGAATTGTTTTTGATTATATCCAGTCCAGGTCGTCCCACCCCGCCCTTGTTGTTCATTGTCTCCTGTTTGCCTGTTATGGTGATCACCATTTTTATTCATTGGACTTTGTTTTCATAAGTCTTGTTAGAGAGAGTACAAGCTGAAGCTATGTGAAGTAACATGGTTTCTTGGGTCTGTCCTTTTTGGCTACTGCTTTTTAACCACTGGAGAATGATAGAGGGACACCTGCCTTTATTGGGGGCCAGGAGGAGCTACATCTTTGATCTTGCAGTCAAGTGCCTCCTAGGGGCGGAATACCCACATGTAATCACTGGGACGACCTGGACTGGATATAATCAAAAACAATTCTACAGGTGAGTTTCACAGAATTGAGTTTCACAGAAATAACACTCTTATTATGTGGGTGTGCGGTTCGCGGAGAAGTCCAAATCTTTTTACAGAACCAGCCCTCCAAATGCCAATAAATTACAAGTTGTAATAATGCATCCAAACAAGTTCAAAGTGCAGAAGAAGTGAAACACAGTGATGGTTATCTGCCAACGTTTCAGGGTGCACTAGAGAATGTAAAGGCAATTAGTATTTATAATAATGAGAACCCAAAAAGTGAGAAGGAGGAATGTATCCCATTCACCAAGACTTTCTGCCATACCTTTGCACACTGAGCAGATCACACGGAGACCAGATATTCTCAACTCAGACAGGAACTTGGCACCTGTAATCAGACTACTACCATTACGGGTCTATAACAGGGACCTATTAATTAGAGCAGATCCCACTTGAGAAATATATGCTACAGAGACGAGCACTCTCTACCAGGATGGGATGCTACAAATGCTTTAATTGCAATATCTGCAATTCCCTTATCACTGGATCACAATTCTCACATCCACACACTGGGACTCCAATTAACCTTAGGGGATACTTCAATTGCAACACCGACTACTGTGTGTACATTCTAAAGCAGACCTGGCATTGTACGGCCCGCGGGCCGTATATGGTCCTTTTTGATAGGCCCTTACCAGCCCGGGCTGAGCTGGCCGGGAAGAGACGCAGCAGCAATGGCTCACACCGGCTCATTGGGTCTGGCGCGTTCTCCCTTCCTCAGAGGAAGGGAGAACGCGCCAGACCCGACGAGCCGAGCGGGCGATCGGCTGCTGCTTAATTGATCGCCTGTGTACAGTGCAGGAGGTGCCGACCCGCTGCGAAGAGGGACGGGTGGGCACCTCCTGCACTGGTATTAATTACCCGCTTCCACCAACACCAGGACACATTTGAACTACTGAGAATGACTCTGCGAGGCTTTTAGAATCAATACCAGTTGGACTAATTTAACCAAAAATCCTAACCCAGGCAACTGGTTGGTTGGCATGTGAGCAATCAAGCACCATTTTATGTAACAGATCTGGGGACAGTCAAGATTCATTCCAGTTCATTTCTGAAATGATTGGCATCCCAGTTTTATAAAATTCTAGGGGCTGGAGGTAGAGCGCTAGCTCTGCTGTGCCTGGGCGCCAATAAAAAAGCGCCTGGGCTCCGCGTCACCTGTCAGCTGCTCTACTGCAAATACATCAGCAAGCATTTGGCCCTCAGTGCTCTATTATGGGGCCCCTCCAGCAGATTTCTGGCAGTTGGGCTGCTGGAGGCAAGTAGCTGGTCTCCAGTGTGTCCCGGTCAATCGCTCTTGATGTCCATAAACAAGAATGTTTAAATGCAATGTGTCAGGATGTGGGGGACCTCTGAACACGCTGAGCTGCTCGTTAGAGGCCGGCTGATGGGCTGACGTGATGCTGCAGCTGCTCTGGTAACTGTTAGTGTGGTGTCAGAGCGGAAAGAAGTAGGGAAGGGAATTTGGCTGGGCCCGCTGAGATTCCTCCGGAGCCAAGCCAGGAATGTCAGGCCTTTCCAGCTTGTCTCTCCAGCTCGGTTAACCCTGACTCGCCCGGAAGCCAAAACATTCCCCCTTGTTCCCGTACATAAAATAATGTTATCCACTTTCTCCTCTGCACCAGCCCTTATTCCTGAGTGCCGTTTCATTATTGGCGGCATCTGTTATGTTAAAGAGGAACATCGGAGGCCCTGGAGTCTTAAGTCTCCCGAGTTCCAGTCCTTGGGGCATCCCGAATTGATCTCAAACAGAGCTGAGTGACAGCGAGTGCAGGATGCTGCCACAGAGAGGAACACCACACAGGAAAGTCAAATTCATGTTTGCTGTTCCTCTGTAACAATAAAAACTACAGAAATGTTAAATGTTATTGGTTTTCTTTATTATTACCATTGCGGGCTTCACGTGTAAACCTGATGACTATGAAGGGGCTGGGTGCTCCCTGAAATGCTGGGGTCGGGGTTGCTGCAGGCTGCTGTGTTGCGGGGTTGCTGTCCCTAGTTTTTGATGAGATTTGTGTTGGTCACACCACATATGTATTGGATGGTTGGGGGTCAGGCTGCCAAGGATTCTGAAAAGAATCCACCGCCGCTCTGAGCAGATAGCCCTGCTGCCATACATTGATATAGCCAGCAGGGGGGTTAAGTACATTTATTACAAGGGTACTATAAGGAATTCACTTGCCTAGAGCCTAGGTCAGCTGAAATAGGGAAGGTATGGGTTAAATGTAACCTAGTCCGTGGCTCTAGTGTTGAAAATAGCAGAGGGTTAACTTTTTAACTCTCTGTAATTAGTGGCCACAACAAAACAATTATAAGCAAAAGTTTATTAAACATATATGCATCACAAAAATACACATAGAATAAAAAACACCTGGGATTCCTAGCACAATTGTAAGACAATCTCCACCCCAATAAGTACCCACAGAATACCGGAGTTATGGTGCAAACAGTGTAAAGTGCAAAAGTAGAGGAGACACCAAGCACAGGTTCTTATCTGCCAGTTACATGGTCTCACAGGGCCAAAAAACTGTGATGTAGTCAGATATTCAGTGGCTACATCATCACTGCCTTAGGGATTGATAAGAGGAGGATCTAGTGCTGATAGGAGGAGTTTAGGGTCTTTATGACCATTGGATAGAATCCCCTATAAAACCTGGTGACCCGAAGATGGTTCTTTTTGAGGTGAAGAACAGTCAGCAATAATCTGAAGCTTGTGATTGTGTCTCATAGATGTACCAGGTGGCTGGCAGTGATGCACTGATGGTTATTTCTGTGGTTTTCTAGTGTCTAGGTGCTTTTGGTCACATTTTGTGCTCTGTGCCACATGCCAGGCTGTGAAAAAGGAGTGCAAAGCTCCCCCAATGTCCAAGTTTAAGAAGACCTCCAGTAAGTCAAACTTCCTCGGCTGCCTTGGAAAGAATTTTTGGGCTTACTTCAGTATCCCTTAAAGTGGACCAACACCCATGGCTGATCGGCCCGGGAATCTATAAGATTCCTGGGCCGATCAGCTCCCTCCCCGCGGGGCATCCGAAATCGGGATGCCCTGCTGTGTGAACCCCCCCGCGATCGGGGGGCCCCGCAGAAGTGGACCAACACCCAGGATAGTGAAAATTCTGGGTGTTGGTCCACTTTAACCCTTTTGTTGCCAAGCACGTAACACCTACGTGCTGGCTTGGCTGGGCCTTAAGTGCCAAGCCCGTAGGTGTTATGTCCTTGACTTTCCCTGCTGCTGATTTAAAAAATAAAAATAAAAAATACTCACCTGACCCCTTGTTGGATCCGGCCGGGTCTCCTCTTTAATTTGGTGCCCCCCCCACGGGGGATCGGATGGCTCCAGGAGAGCCCCCGGAATAGGCCGACCCCCCCCCCCCCCCGCTTCTGCAGCAGCAGCTGCTAACTGTAAAAAAAAATAAAAAAATTAAAATGACATTCACTTACCTGTGTGTGCGCTGGCTCCCGCTGTCCCTCCTCTTCACCTGGGGGGCCTCCGATCCCCCCCCCCCCAGGACTTACCGATCTTCAGGAGAGGGCCCGGGAGGCTCTCTCCTCTCTCCTCCTCGATGGCGGCCGCCATCTTGCCGCTAAGCCCTGCCCCCTTGGGGCGGGGCTATGACGTCATCCCGGACCGTCTCCACGCCAAGCCCCACCCCTTTTGGGGGCGGGGCTATGACGTCATCCCAGCCTCGATCACTTCAGGCTTCAGCGTTCTCAGCTGTCAGATGCCGGTGATCGGCAACGGGGAAGGAGGTGGCAGGAGATCCTCTGATCTCCTGCCTCACCCCTTCTCTGGATGCCGATCACCGGCATCTGTCAGCAGAGCGGCGCGGGACAAAGGAGCTTACAATCGGAGGTAAGTACATAAAAAAATTTTTTTTTTTTTTTTAATAAAATACTTTTGTGTGGTGTCTTTTTCATTTAACCCCTTGTGAACTGGTAAGGGGTCCATGAGACCCCTTATACCAGTTCACAAGGCTCTGGGTATGGCAGGTCACCTGCGGCAAGCGGGTGACTTGCCATAACCCCCAGCCTCCCATTACCTGCCTCCCCAACGGCCAGGGGGGGGGCAGAAGGGCCCGGGCCACTTAGTGGCTATGTGGGCTAGTAGCCTGCAGGGCAGGGCCACCAACGCTGGCCCCTGCGCCCTGTTCTACAAGCCCCCATAGCTGGCCCGGGTCGGTAATGCTGGGTAGGGGGGACCCTACGTCATTTTTTGGGGGGGATTTTTAAGGGTTTTTAACCCTTTAAACTCCAGGTAGGCTGGCACTTAAAGGGTTAAGGGAAATTCCAGGCTGGGGGAAAAAAACAAAAACAATTGCTAGCCCACAGGCTAGGCTTGCATGCTGGAGTCCTCAGGGTTTAGCTCTGGTGCTCACAGTGCGCTTTGGCAGCCCTGAACATCCCGTGCTAAACACTGGATGGCGTGAAGGGTGTGCTACAGAGGCATTTCACCTCTTCCTCTACCAAGGGCAGTTATCAAAAAACAAAAAATGCCACTGTGCAAACAAGTATCTAATATCAAAATATATATCAGAATATATACTATTCTTAGTATACAGTACATCCTGCTCCAGATATAGTACTTAGACTTGGGTTATCCTTCTGCCAGATGGCGCTGCACTGCAGAGACATGCAAAAACAGGCTCCTCCCGGCCCCTCAAATACCCGGGGACCTCCCACAAATCCCCAGATTTCTCTGCAGTGCTGACTGCGAAGACATGAAGTATCACTCTCTCGCAGGTGAGCGGGGCTATCCAAGCCTGCGGCCCTGTTGGACTATTCCCACCCGTCCTCCCTGTGATGTGCCTCCCAGCTTGGGCTGCGCTGGTCGGGTGAAGGTAGGCAGCACCATGTGTGCTTATGGAGCCACGCTCCACCGCAGTCCCCCACCATAGGGTAGGCGGTTTAGGCTGATGGTGGGCCTCTAGTGGATGCTCCTCCCGCATTATTGCCCATGCCCCTGTAGAGGTGGGCCCTGTACAAAGGGTCGCCATCCTCCCTCGTTCCCCCCGTAGTGCAGGGGGAAAGAAAGGGGGGGGGGGGTGTGTGTGGTGGTCTCAGTGTATTGTGATTACACGCTTATGACCTTAGTATTGTCCGAGCCGCGCTGCTTGCACTTTATTGCCTGTGTGGATGTGCTGTGCCAGGCGGCGGCGTTGGCAAATCATTCTTTATAAGTGTGTCATACACTTCGCTAAGAACACTGAGGAATCGTATTGTCCCAGATTGCGGTTCCTTGGTCTTTTTAAGAACAACCACAATTTTTGACAATGCCCACGTGCGCGCTGAGCGTAAAAAAAAAAAAAAAAAAAAAAAAAAAAAAGCCTCATGACAATGTTGGCATACTATCTCAGAGTTTCCCGCTCTTCGGGGGGGTGGGGACCTGTCTTGGCGCGCTCCGCGTCCCGCTCTGGCCCGACCTTCGAGGTTCGCTTGGCGCCTTTTTGATCTAGTCGTGCGCGCGTGGTAACGGTCCTCCTCCTCCCCCGGTCTGTAAGTGCCCTCGCGGGCGATTTTCTTCATTCTTGCTATATTGCGCATGGCCCTGACACCCTTTATTCCCATTATGTCTTTCAGACGATTGAATCCAGAGGCTTCTCCCGGCCTGGTGTAACTACCAGTTGGGCCTAGTATAATTACTCCCACTTTCCTGCGGGTCATTGGGGCATCCAGGGTAGCTTACTGCGTCAATCCCTACTGGCCTACTGTGCCTATTAATCACCATATGGAGGCATTCCAGGATATTGTGACCGGGGTTCCTTCGGGACAAGCCCGGCTGTGTGTAGCTTGTGGGGTCTCGCCTACCAACGGTGACAATACACAGGTCTGTGTTTCTTGTGCACAGCAGGCGCTGACTGTACTTCCCGTCCCTCCGGTGGCTGGGCCTGCACCTCGCCTCAATTCACCTACTCCCCCAAGCCTGAGTCTAACCCCCAATACAAGCGGGGATTCTCATCCTGATGTGGCTACTAGACTGGCCAGTGTTGAAAAATTGCTTGCTAGTACTTAGCGCGTAAGGCCACCGCAAAGAAGCGGTACTTAACCCCTGACTCGGCTCTTTTCCCTACGGAGCCTGACGAGTTTTTGCATCTATATGGCCATACCCCCTCGGACGAAGGGGAGCTGTTCTCTGACTCGGGGTCATCTGAGAAATCAAGGGGTCATGACGATTCTGGTTCTGATCACTGGACCCCGGATGATACTGATAAACTGCTGGTTCAGATTTTTGAGGTTTTGTCCATCTCTCCCCCTGTTGCGGCTCCCAGGCAAAGGGGTGAGCTATTTCATACTGCTAAGGCTCGATTGGAATTTCCTGAGCAAACCCATTTCAATAACCTTGTGCTTAAGGAGTGGGAACATCCCACTAGACTTCCCGGGATCCCTAAGAGTTTGGACAGGAAGTATCCCTTTCCTGCTGATATGGTCAAGTGCTGGTCATCGCCCCCCGAGGTCGATGCTCTTATTCTAGGGTTGTCCAACAACTCTATTATGCACTCCCCTGACACTACTACACTGCGGGATTCGGAGGACCGGCGCATTGACCAATTGGCATGCCATGACTTTGTATTTGGAGGAGCGGCGCTGCGCCCGGTTTGCGCTTTGGCCATTACTGCTGTGGCGCTCAGGGCCATGGTCAGGAATGCACTGGACGGCCCAGATGAGTTGCCTCCTGATACTATTAATGCACTGTCTAACTGTGATGTGTTTGTGAACGTTACCCTGTCTGCATCGGATGATGCTATTAGGATGTGTGCCAGATCTTCTGCCTTGGCGGTGGCTATACGCCGCGCGGTATGGCTGCGCCTGTGGGCTGCTGACAATGCTGCTAAGAAAGCCCTTATTGGGCTTCCATTTAAGGAGCTGCGCCTGTTTGGGGACCGCCTAGACATCTTTGCTAAAGGAGGTAAGTTACCCCAGCGCAGGCGGCAGCCTCGGCCCTTTCGGAGTCAGGGCCCCCTTTCTGTCCCCTACAGAGGCTCCTGCTCAGGTGAGGTTCCTGCTCTCGTGCCCCCAGCCCTCCCTCAGGCACGGAATGCAGCTGGTGGGCCTGATTGTGGCGAGCTTCGAGGCGGTGCCCTTTGCTCAGTTCCATTTGAGGCCTCTGCAGCTTCACCTTCTATCAGTATGGGACAAGGACCCCACGTCTTTGGACGGGGTTTGTGTGCTTCCCCCCTCGGTCAGAAGGTCCCTCTCGTGGTGGCTGGACCACAAGAACTTGCTAAAGGGCTGGTCCTTTCTGGCCCCCTCCTGGGAGACGGTCACCACGGATGCCAGTCTGTCAGGTTGGGGGGGATTCTGGAAGTCCCTGAGGTTCCAGGGGAGGTGGGGCCCTCAGGAGGCCCTTTTACCCATCAACATTCTGGAACTACGGGCGATCAGGTTGGAGCTGGAGCAGTTGACTGGTCACCTGCAGAGAATGTCTGTGCAGGTGCTCAGACAACAGGACGGCGGTTTCCTACGTTGACCATCAGGGAGGGACCTGGAGCAAGGGTGCCCTCCAGGGCAGAGGCCAATGTTCAATGCATTTCGGCTGTGTACATCCCGGGTGTAGAGAATCTTCTGGCACACTCTCTGAGCAGGGGGTCTTCCTGTCAGGGGGAGTGGTCCGTCTGCAACAGGGTATTCCAGTCCCTGTGTCACCGTTGCGGCCTACCGGATGTGGATCTGTTTGCATCCCGTCACAAGCTCCCGGCCTTTGTCTCCCTGTCTCAGGATCCTCTGGCCCTGGCCACGGATGCCCTGTCAATGTCATGGAAGGAATTTTCGGTTCCTGTATGTCTTTCCCCCGTTCCCCCTGCTGGGCAGGGTCCTGCGCAAGATCGCTCTGGAAAGGGTGCCAGTGATTCTGGTGGCCCCAAGGTGGCCAAGAAGAGTGTGGTTTGCAGACGTGGTACAAATGGCAGTAGACCAATGCGTCCTGCCAGAGATGCCAGATCTGCTCACTCAGGGCTCCTTACGCCATCCCAATTTACAAACTCTGGCTTTGACGGCCTGGCTGTTGAAACCTCCATCTTGATGGAGAAAGGCTTGTCTGCCTCGGTGGTGGATACCATGGTGCAGGCTAGAAAGAAAACTTCTTCTGCCATCTATTAGGGTATGGCGGACCTACATTGATTGGTGTGAGTCTCTGTCTCTTCCCTGTCGGGAGTTCCTAGTCTCTAGGGTTCTGGAGTTTTTACAGCATGGATTGGAGTTGGGTCTAAAACTCAGTACTCTGAAGGGTCAGGTTTCTGCCCTGTCTGTCTTCTTTCAGAAGTCTTTTGCTCAGCATCCCTTGGTTAAAACCTTCTTTCAGGGGGTTACTCATGTGCGTCCCCCACGTAAGCCTATGGTCCCTGTTTGGGATTTGAACTTGGTTTTGTCTGCCTTGCAGGGTGCTCCCTTTGAGCCTATTCAGGATGCTGCTCTGGCGGTACTTACCCTTAAGGTTGTCTTTCTGGTGGCTATTACTTCGGTCAGGCGTGTGTCTGAGCTGGCAGGTCTGTCTATTCAGCCCCCATACTATGAGAGACACCAGGACAAGGTGGTGGTCGCTTTAAGCCGGATTTTCTGCCTAAGGTGGTGTCTGCTTTTCATTTGAATCAAGATATTGTTCTTCCCTCGTTGTTTCCTAATCCTAGCAACGCTAAGGAAAGGGTTCTGCATTCCTTGGATGTGGTCAGGTGTCTGAAGTATTACCTGGTTGTCACTGCGGCTTTCAGGAAGACTGATGCTCTTTTTGTGGTCCCTTCTGGTCCTAGGAAGGGTTTGGCTCCTGCCAAGTCTACTATTAACAAATGGATTCGTCAGGCTGTGATTCAGGCCTATTCTGCTAAGGGGAAGAGTCCTCCCTTCCGCCTTACGGCTCATTCTACTCGTGCTATTGGTGCCTCTAGGGCCTTCCAGCACCAGGCTTCTGTTGAACAAGTTTGCAAGGCCGCTACTTGGTCTTCTGTTCATACCTTTTCAAAGTTTTACAAGGTTGATGTTAGGGCCTCAGCTGATGCTGTTTTTGCCGGCAGGCGGCAGTGGTTTAAACTGTCTGCTGTCACCTTTTGTTGGGGATCCCACCCTACTTTATGGACACTGCTATTGGATGTCCCAAGTGTAAGTACTATATCTGGAGCAGGACGTACTGTATACTAAGAATAATACAATTCTGTGAAGTACTCACCTGTAGAATTGATATTATTTGTATACAGTACGTCCTGCTCCACCCCACCCTGGTTTTTGCATTATTCTGGATCCCCTGTATGGTGATTGTTATCATTGTTATCATTACCAGTTGTTCTTGATGTTTCAATTCTCCCGGCTTCTTGTTCACTGCTTTTCAATGCTGAGGATTTGTGGGAGTTCCCCGGGTATTTGAGGGGCCGGGAGGAGCCTGTTTTTGCATGTCTCTGCAGTGCAGCGCCATCTTGCGGAGGATAACCCAAGTGTAAGTACTATATCTGGAGCAGGACGTACTGTATACAAATAATATCAATTCTACAGGTGAGTACTTCACAGAATTGTATTGTTGGGTTCATAAATATTTGGACAGAGACAACCTTTTTCTAATTTTGATTTTGTAATTTACTGCAATGTATTTTAAAAAAACAATACAGATGCAGTTAAAGTTTAGACAGCTTTCATTCAGTGGGTTGAACAAAAAATGCGAAGAACTAAAGCATTTTTTAAACCCTTCAGGGGTTAAGTTATTTGGACAAATTAAATAATTGATTTGAGTCATGTGTTATACCATAGGTTAATATTGGAGCATTTACTATAGACATATTTTGTTGAATATATATATATATATATATATATATATATATATAATCACTTTATGCACTAGATATAGATATTGTGTTCATACTATGGCATTTCTGGGCTTTTGATGACTGCCCTTGGTAGATGTCTCTCTCTACAACACATGCACCAGCCGTATCCTCACTACACCTCTGAGTTTACATGCGTCAAGCATTTCTAAATGGCTAGCACTGGACATGTGGGGTTGCGGCCAGCCTTCTAGCTGATCAGGCTTCATATCTGACGTTGTGTTGGCTAAGGAAGCTATGAATGAAACGTAAGCCCGGATTGGGAAGCTGCCTGCACATGCGCCATGGGATCGCTGGAAGGTGAGTTTTATCGGGTGATGGACCACATGTGCCGACATCCTCAGCTAGTTGTGACGAGGACCGTGAGGGAGTGTGTGTTCTGGGGATTGGCCACTAGGTGGTAGCCTTTGCTGGGAAATATAATGTTAAGCTGCAGCCTCCCTGCTGTGGTGACCCCATAACCCCAATCTTTAGGGAAGGTGAGGCGGAGGATTACTTGGTCACGGGGAGACTGCTAATTTCAGAGCGTATTAGGGTAGATGAAAGGTGCAGCGCACAGTGCACTTCCTGTGGTTTAGGATAATCTGCTCTGTGTGGCTGGTGAGGAATGGAGTAATTATCATGCCACCTTTATACAGAGGGCTGATCTGTCCAGAAAATGAAAGTTATGTGCTGATGGATTAAAGCTGTTCTGGTAGGTGGGGGTTGGGGCGAGTATTAGTGCAGACCTGTCACACTTCAGTATCTGCTCTGGTAAAATCTTTCTGTTCTGTCTTGTGCTTATGTTATGGCTGCAAAGAGGAAAAACTAGACCGGCTCTTTAGGTTAAGGTGCTCTCATACCCTAAAGGCTGCCCCATCTCCCTGTTGTACTTTCATAGCGTCTCAGAAAGGAAGCACTGTGTACCGTGGATTCTACTCCCCCAGGGGACAGAAGTCACGCTGCTGTTTTAGGAAAGACATGGAAAGGCAGGTGGGTAGGTTTTGTGGTGCTGAGGGCCTCGCTGGCTTTAATCCCTTTTTCCTGGGTAAAGCTATACAGTCTTTTTGGCATGCAGGGCATTGCTTTTTGTGGAGCTGTATTACAGATGTAGCAATCCTTACTTTGGGACTATAATATCAAGAGAACATTCCATGCTGTTGTTCAGCATGCTAAACGTCTGTTTTTTGTTGCCATATCTGTATGACCTGTCTCTGCAGTGTGATGGGTCACAGAATCTAATAGTGTGTCTGGCAGCCTGCGTTGCTCTATATAATTTGGCTTGGTTGGGTGTCCGTAGTTGGCAAGGTGGGACATTGGTTGTATTCCAGAATGTTCTGCCGACCACATTTCTGGGCTGACACTGCTCTCTGCTCCCAGTAAATGTCAGCCCAGTGGGACTGGAATTCCATGGGAGTGGCAGTAGTCCGACTTGGTGCTGTTTGCCCTGACCTGCTTTTACCATGCAGACTATGAAAAGGGGGTGGGAGTCAGTTGTGGGCCTTCTCCTCCTAGCGGCGATGATGTCATCCATGCGCTGCCAGGTTTCCTGCTTGGTGCACATGTTCCGCCAGTTAAAAGGAACATGCAGGCACTATTAGTTTTGAGCATTCTGGCCTCCCTTTTTTATTTTGCAGAGGGTTAAAGCTCTTATTTCGGATGCTTGGTGGGTTAATCCTTTTCCTCACTCGAGACATGGTGGACCAGTCAGAGGAGGTTGTGTTTATATCTGCTCCCTTATCTAAATCAATGGGATATTGTTCTTCGGCTCAACACAATCCGGATCCTAATTCATCAGTGACTCTGTCGTCCGCACAATCTGGGAAGAACAGGTTCAGCTCTGCCACTGTGAGTTTTTTTTTTTTTACTGTCTTTTTGTATAAAAACAGGTTTACTCATGGGCCCCCAATTGTGTTTTATTTTTTAGACTAAGTCCCCCAAAACCGCAGCCTTGAAGGTTCATAAATCCAATCTGGGGTCCAAGGCCAGGAAGAATAATCAAAGATTTCCCGCCGGTGAATCATTTTACCTTTTACAATTGCTGTATCTGTCTATGGTCATTGAGGAGAAGGGTATTGAGCCGAAATCTAAGCGTTATGGGTTTTATCCGGACTTTGTTCCAGAAATTCCCTTGTCTCTTCCTCTTCATAGTTCAGTTAAGGATGCTATACTGAATAAATGGAAGGATCCAGTTAGGAAGGTATTTAATTCAGGGAACCTCAAGAGGCAATACCCCTTCTCTGAGGAGGATTCATTGTTTTGGGAAGAAATCATTAAAGCTTTATCTATTCTTTTTTTCAGCGACCTTTTCTTTCTTTCTTTCAGATGCAACGGCTGAGTTGGTCAGATTTTTGGCTCAAAGTATGGCACTGACTAATTCTGTCTGTGGGTGTTCTTGGTCTGGTACATTGGCTCTAAACTACGCTATGTGCCATGCCTTTTAGCGGACAGTTCCTCTCTGGGTCAGAATTAGAGAAGATTCTAGATTGGCTGAGAAGAACAAATGTTTTCGTATACAAATCAGTGGTTCTAGGAATAAGAAATTTGCTTATCAGTCCTCTTTTAGGCACTCCTTTCCTAACAAGGAGGTGCCCAGGGGAGCTAGGGGGTCCTCCTCCTACTCTAGTAACAGGGGCAAGTTTAGGGGTTCAACCCAGTTTGGCACCCTTCAATCTAGACCAAAAAGACAATGATGCCAGCCTCCTCATGGGGGCTTTGCTAAGATCCTTTCACATATGGTGGGAATCCCTACTAGATTGTACCTTTATTTCCAGGGGCATAAGGGAAGGTTTCCATATAGAATTTACACAGGCTTCAAATTTCCTTATCACTCCTCTTCCAAGAGGCAGATAGAAGAATCTGGTGATGAGGGACAGCCTAGACCCTATGTTGACCAAGGGGATGATTGTGTCAGTCCCTCGCCAGGAGCAGGGGACGGAATTCTATTTAAGCGCCTTTTTGGTGAGGAAGGCATCAGGAGGGTTCAGGTTTATTCTAAATCTAAAAAGGCTGAATGTTCTAGTGAGGTACAGATATTTCCGTATGGAAACCATCTTTTCGGTCAGGAGTCGTCTGCTGCCTCCTGGGTCCTTCAGTGTGTCAATCGACCTGAAAGATGCTTATTGGCAGGTCCCGATGAGTCTTTGGGCCCAGTCCTTTCTTTGATTTGCGATAAAAACGGGGGACCAGACACTTCTCTTCCAATTTGTCTGTCTTCCTTTCGGTCTAGCTTCAACACCCAGACTCTTTACCAAGGTTCTGGCCGAACTGCTTGCATATCTAGGGAAAAGGGGGGCCGGTATCCTAGCTTATCTGGACGATCTGTTATTCTTTGCTCCAAGCAGGGAAAAGTTACTTCAACAGCAGTTATTGCGTTTGGGTTGGGTGCTGAATTACAAAAAATGCAGCCTAGTTCCGCCCCAGGTCATGACATATTTAGGGTTCGAGATCAATGCTGTCCTTCAGAATATTTTACCTCCCCAGAAGAATAAGACCCTCCAAGGAATCAGTATGGTCCTTTTGCTCCAGTCAGACAGCTGCGGTATCTGACCTCGGCATTTCCAGCTGTACGATGGGGCCGATTGCATTCAAGAACCCTCCAGCTACACATCTTGAATAGTTAGAGCTGATCTCAGGGGTCTGTGGAGGGGACAATTTTAATTCCCGAGCCAGTAAAGAAATTTTTGTAATGGTGGTTGTTCAAGGACAGATTTGTCAGTGGTCTGTTTTAACAGACGCCTCCTCTTGGGGATGGGGTGCCCATTGCGGGTCTCTGACGTCTCATAGAAAATGGTCCAAAGCACACTGAGTCAGCCCTCTCAAATTTGAGGGAACTGATTGTTGTGAAGGAAGCCCTGTTTGTCTTTGCGCATCATCTAAAGAATCGGCATGATCCGATCAGGGCACAAACAATGCTACAATGATGGCCTACTTGAATCCTCAAGGAAGGACAAGGTCTCCTCGATTTATTATCAGTGGCAACAGAAATACTGTTTTGGGCAGAACAAATCCTGCTACCATTATCAGCCATTTAACTGAAGGGGTGTTTGAATCAAGTGGCGGACTTCCTGAGTCGCTGGAGTCAGAATGGTCACTAAATCGGGAAGTATTCAATCAGATTTGTATTCAGAGTGGGACTGTGGAAGTGGATCTCTTTTTGCATCGGGAAAAAACACAAGTTAAAGAAGTTTTGTTTTTTGTTTGTTTTTTTGTTTCTCTGAATCTTTCAAATCCAGCTCTGGGAGTGGACGCTCACGATTGGCCATTCAATGCAGCCTATGTGTTTCCTCCAGTTCAGTTGCTTCCTCAAGTTTTGAACAAACTAGTCAGCCAGCCACAGTTCTTCTGGCTCCCTGGTGGCCCAAGGGAACATGGTTCTCGACCCTTGTAACACTGTCCATACAGGAGCCATGGAGATTTCCCGTGAGAGCGGACTTATTCCAGGGACCAATGTTCTGTCCCGATCCCCAGAAGTGGTGTTTGACTCGTTGGACCCTGAGGTCGCCTTTCTTCGGAAGAAAGGATATTCGAAGAAGGTGATCGAGACCCTACTCTTGAATAGGAAGAAGGTAACAATAAAGAGTTATTTGAATGTCTGGAAAACCATTAAAGCTTGGAAGATTCAGAATGGAAAGTTGACATCTAGCCTTCCTGTCATTCTCGACTTCAAAGAGGCGCGGATTTGGGTCTCAGTGTTAGCACACTCAAGGGGCAGTTAGCAGCACTGTCAGTTTTTCTGGCCAATGACTTTCATCCTTTTCTTTGGTTAGGCGCTTTCTTCTGGCTGTGAGAAGATCTAAGCCAGTTCACATGAAGTTTGTACCCCAATGGGATCTAGCTAAGGTCCTGTCAGCTTTGATCGCTCCACCGTTTGAGCCGATTCAGGAGTTTCCTATTAAATTCCTTACCTGGAAAGTTTTTATGTTTTTGGTGGCAATTACTTCGGCACGCAGAGTTGGTGACATTCAGACATTCACCCCTTTCAGATTTTCCATGACTGAGTGGTATTAAGGGTGGATTCCTGCTACCTTCTGAAGATTTCCTCTGACTTTCACAGAACTTGGGAGATTGTTCTTCCTTCAGTGGACAGTAATGATTGTTCGGTGCAGAAATCTTTGGACATCAGAGCATGTCTTCTGGAGTAACTTCATCAGACCAAGGTTTGGAGAAAGGCAAATAACCTGTTAATTTCATTCTCTGGCCCAAGAAAGGGCAACAAGTCTCCAAGTCAACTTTGGCACATTGGGTGAAGAATGCTATTAGTATGGCCTATCATGAATCAAGTTACAGGGAAGGTTACAGCTCACTTGACGAGAAGTGTCTGTACGTCTTAGGGCAGAGCAAGTTGGGGCCTCTTGAACAGATTTGTAAAGAGGGCATCTGGTCTTCAACCAAGACTTTTTTTTAGGCAATATGATTTGACCTTTCGGGATCAGTCCTTTAACAGAAGTATGCTTCAGGCTGCATTCCCCACCCAATAGAGGTAGATCTAGGTTATATCTCATATGTATGCTACCCGGAGGTTGTTTTGAGAAAACTTTAGTTACCTGGTAACTTCTTTTCTAAACATCTGAACGGGCAGCATACAGGTTTCCTTCCCTTTAAGATATCATTGAATGTATTTCATGTTTATTTACCAGTACTGTTTTGGTCTGTCTTTATATGTTTTTCAGATCTCGAGGGGCCAAAACTTTATCCAATTCTGGTGGTCAGGTGATCTTAGGAGGAGACATAAGGCCTCATATGTATGTTGTCCATTCAGATGTTTAGAAAATAAGTTACCAGATAACTAACTTAACTTTTTAGCTTTACAGTATTCACAGCAACCCTGGTGTGATCCAAACACCCAGCAAAACTTTACAGAGCATGCTGGGGCTTGTAGATCCATGACCACTAAGCATATATGGAGCTTTGAAAAGATGATCTGTTTAAAGTGGACCAACACCTTACCCCGCTCCTACGGCGCATGCACGGCCGCTCGTCCAATCCGCACGCTCGGAGCCGCTGAGGTGTGCTCGTCAAAGTGGCGTCAAACCTTAGCAGCTCTGAGCACGCTGGCGGCCGCATCTCGCGCTTCCCTCTAACAGGGCAAATGGCCGGCGCGGGCATGCGCCCTGCTAGAGAGAAGCGCGAGATGCGGCCACGGCTCGCGCATGTGCCATTGGACCGTGATTCAGGTAAGGTTGCATCTCGATTTTGGATGCCCCGCGGGGAGGAATTGAATCGGCCCGGGAATCTTATAGATCTTAATCTGGGTGTTGGTCCACTTTAATGGTAGAAATAGGGAGGCCTTGGACAGATGTGGAGATGCTTATATTTTATAAACATAAGCAGCTGCAGTTGCATATCTGGTTTAAGCAGCACACAGGTGACTGTCACTCACTGCGCGTATCTGGTTTATGCAGCACACAGGTGACTGTCACTCACTGCCTCAGCCATATCAGCCAGGACCTTTAAAGCTGCCTCTGTGCATGTGATGGCAAAGAACCTGGGAACATCAAACCTTAATGCTCACCTGTGCAGTAAAGCTCCACCCCTAGACCTGTAGTTGTTTGTTACTGCATTGTGCTCTTTATGGCTTAATACCCTAAACTTTACTGCCTTTCACAACGTTGGCCAGTATAGCTGAGTGCCACCTCCTGGAAAAGCCAGGTCAGATGAAGATTGCATTGCTGGCACCAGGTGGCATACATATCTGTTTTAGGCGATCCCATGTATGCACTGTGCACTGCTCCTGACCTCCTCCTGTCCACTGATTCTAAATATAAGGGTCTGGCTCTCCTGTCTGCAGTGGTTGCTCCTGGATGGGTGCTCTGCAACCTCAGTCAGCAGACAGGCCCTTAGTTTCCACTCAATGGGGGACTAAAAGCTAAAGCATAATTTACAGCAGCCCACCACTCACATTGATTGGGAACAAGAAGTTAGCTCTTCAGACGGAGTAAAAAGGGCGAGACGTCACTGCTATGTTGTAGTAATACAATAGCAAGTGTAAGTAAGTGGGTGTGTGTGTGTAATATTACCTCTCTCTAGTAGAGAATATGACTTGTTACACAATGCTGCAAGTATGTGGAACCTGTAACAGGTTGCTGTGGAGCTCCCTAGCCACCTGTCCTGGAATTCTATAGTTTTAGCTTCCATCAACTTATTATACTGGGACATCACCTATCATTGTGATGCTTGCCTAACCCCCCCATCCCCTGTTGTGTTCTGGTTGGTGGTAGGTGGTGACGGGGATTTGGCTCCAGCATGGTGGACAATATCCCCTGGACCTGGTGATGTCACAGCAGCTCTTTTTTTTCTTTGAATGCAGAGCCTCACCTGCTGCTGATGGCGGTGCCGGGTCTCCCCTCCTCTTGCACAGGGATCATCCGATGGAATGTGTTGTATTGATTCGGCTGGCTAGTGCTAGGACAAGCTGCAGCCTGTTCAGGGTGGCCGCCTGCCCGCCATGCTGCGCTCCATCAGCTGTGTGTGAGGAGGGGGAGGGCTGATAACAGGCTGTGATGAATGAGGCGCCCCTCACCCGCCTCTCAGCCTGCTGCTGCTGGGTGTGTGGCTGCCCCTCCACACTGTGATTGGGGCTCTCCCGGGATGAATGCTTTCTCCTCTGCACTCCCACAACTATGCGCAGCCATCTGAGGGGGACGTGTGTCTTCTGTTGGAGGAAAGGCTCATGTACAACCCTGTGATGAGGAGCAGGGAGTGACGGGCTCCCTGGGGACTGACCTGTGCCAGCATGGATGATTCCAGTATTCTGCGACGGAGGGGACTACAGGTAGGTGGGCGCTTGTCATGTATCTGGTATGTTATGGGGCACTTTTAGAGATGCTGCAAGGAGATAACCCCAACCTGTTGCTTGTCTACAAGCACATGTGTATACACAGTAGCCTAACAGGAGTGACTACAGAGCAAGACCCAACCCATGAAACCACATATGTGACTGACTGGGAATGGTATAATGTATCAGTGTGTTTAACAACGTTATTATGTATCAGTGTATATAACAATGTATCGCTGTGTGCAGCAACCAGAGACTCATTCTCTGGACTTCCAAAAACTGTGCATTGTCACACGACCTCTATAGGCTGCCCGGCTATAGATCATTCATAGTGCCACCGCCCTGCAGCCTGTGCCAGTACTGCTGATGAAGTTTTTTGGACTCAGTTTGTCCTACTGACGGGTTTAGAGGGCAGTTTTCTGGAATATCATCCGCTGTCCGTCTCTTCTTCTTGTGTTACCCAAAGTGGAGGCCTATGGGACCAGAGTCTCTCTGTGCTGCCAGACCCAAACTTGGCCCTCTGCTGATTGCTCTCACTGTTTCGGGCAGTGCGAGAGAGATCAATCCGATACCTGGTGGCTGATAAGTCTAGTAAATATTGGCTGCAGGATTTTATCAATGAAGTATCTTGGATGACAGCTGCCTATCATGGCTCCAGGCCTCCATCCTGCTCTGTCTTCCTGGGCTGATTCCTCGGCTGACTACCCTGCATCGGCTCTGCACCCTGGAGTCTAGCGGCAGCCGCTGGATATGGCCACCTCTTCCTCTAGGGGCAACATTTCATGTAACACATGCCCCCGGCTTTGACACAAAGTGGACCTCTAGTCATAAACTAATTTTAAGTCTCTCTTTAACAGTTGTCCCTGGGGCATCCTGATTTCAGATGCTACTCCAGATAAAACTCCTTAAAAAACCACACTTGAGCATGGAGTATGCATTGAGTTCAAAGAGCTCCACACTGCAGTAAAGCATATCTCCTATAGGAGGAGTTGAAACTGTACTCTGTGTTACTTGACTCTCTTTGGGTGGAGCTGTGCTTGGAGAAGGTGAGTATCTTTCTCATGCAGGGCTCACTGATGATGGGGTATGAACTACTTTCCTTTTCCTAGCAGAATTCCATCCCATCAAGGATCGTAAAATAACCTACACTCACATAATTGGTATTAGAAAGATGCTCACCTTTTCCTAGCAGAGCTTCATCTGATGGTGACAAACAACTGCACACACATACAGCTTCTAGTAGCTAATGTGTAGCTGTTTCTCTTCCCCAACTTTGGATTGGGAGGATATGAAGGGAGTTTCTGGTCCCAGAGATGGACAGGTAAGTGATCCAGGTTGCCACCTTAAGCGATTTGGCCCGCTCTCCTTCCATCTGTATGCGTTGCAGTGCAGCACCTTGAGAGACTGGAAGTCTCAGCAGAGCTCCTGTCACCACCCCGGCATGCGAGCGCTCCTCCGTGTAGAATGTGAGGGCGGCGTGTGAAGAATCTGTCACGAAGAAGAAAACAAGAGATATGAATAGCCGGAGACCCGACATGAGGTGTACACAGCTGGCATCTGTCTGAGGGAGACGTCACCATGCCGCCTGCCATCTTGTCAGCTGATTCAGTGTGGGCAGATATCTGGAAGCTTCCATGTGTAGACTCTGTGGGATGCCTACGGAAAAGTCGGACTTTTCTTCCAAAGCATGTTGTAGAGCCCAGAGTCATGGCTAAAGCCGATATGTCTAAAAATCAAGGCAATAGGACTGTACTACAAATCCAGTTGTCTTGATGTAGTACTATGAATTTGCCATGATTCCTCTATTCACCCCTCATCTGACTGACTAGCCTAGTGCTACCATGGCTACCAGACCCCAACCCTGACTAATGCTATTGGCTTCCATTTTTTTCCAATTTGACCAACTGGCCAATTGTTTATTCAGAGCCACCTAGACCTAAACGCTTCCTTAGTGGACCACAAGGGCACCAAACTAACTCGCCTGCTCCCTCGCACCATTAGTGAGCCTTGTATTGAAGTGATAATCGCTTACCTTTTCTTTGCAGGGGAACAGGACATTACCTCCCCTACCCCCTTACACCATCGATGAAGTCTGCATTAAAGACTCCCCTTTTCCTAGTAGAGCTCCAACCAAAATGGCACTGGAAACATCTGCATGCACACGGCAGTTGCTTTTCCATTTTAGGTCAACTTTAACTTACATTGAACTGTTTTTTTAAATTTTCTTTTTTTAAATATACCTATAGATTAATCCGGTTGCTGGGTTGGGGATTAAAGTGGGCAGGAGTTGCTCTGCATTATGAGTGATAATGAAGGGTAGGTACCAGAGATGTGTCTGTAGGCTTGCTGCTGTGATGGCCACTGTTGGAGATGGTTTACAGTCAGCGTCTCTATCAGTAGCAGTAAGCAATGGCAGTGGGGGATGATGTCACTGGGACTTGGCAGACAGACAATGGCTGGGCTCTCTCAGTATGGATGCTCGTTAATCCTGCCTCTCAATTGGAGGCTTGATTCCAGAACAAGTCCCCATTCATGTGGTGGCCGGTGACTGATTCTGGATCACTCGCCACATGAATCGGTGTTACACAGTGTCAGCTGATTTGTTGCACCTGCAGTGACGTGTGTTCTTATAAATGGTCCCCACACGGAAGCAGGTCTTCTCACGTGTCACAGTGTGAACATCTTGCTGAGATTATGGCATGTAGGGAATGTGTTTGTGCGTAGGTGTCTGGAGATGTTGGAGTTCCCTTTAAATAAGTGATTTTTAGCAATGTCTATAGACAATGCTTTTAAAATATATATATATATATATATATATATATATATATATATATATATATATATATATATAATACTTTTTTCTTTTTTATTTAATTAGTGATATTTCAGGCAAAGCCAATTGTTAGTCCATTGTGTCTGCTTACGTTTGCTCCTAAACAGTTTTTCTGTTTTTAAATTGAAGCCAAAATGTCCGAGATATTAGGGTTTACAGGTTTACCGTATGATTTATTTTTTGAAGCATGTGGGCTTTGCTCTTGGAGCTGGCTTTGGTTCAGGGTGGGCAGCTGTTGGTGCTGAGAGCAAGAGGGCTTTCTAAGAGGAGGCGAGGCAGGGAGCAGCTAGCTGGGCTTGAATGGTAGCTCAGAGAGTAGCATTCAGGCTATCAATAGAGAGGGAGTGGTCTGGACTAGCTTCTTGAGCTAGTATTGGTGGCCTACATCGGGGGGGGGTGGCGCTGGAGGTACAGATGAGGCACTGTATTCCCTCATTCATGGCACCGAGGTGAGAGGAGGAACTGTGCTGAAGGAATGCTTGGCAAGTTAAGCTGCTGTTTTTGTTTACCATTTGCATGAAAATCCCTTTAATACAACTCCAGGAGCTGCAGACTCTCGGCATACAATGGTGCCAATATGTTGATCTGTCTGCGTGTCCCGACAATCCCCTTCTTCTTCATTCCAGTCATGTCATTCCTTCATTTGGTATATCTAAGCACTCTGTGCCTGGTGGCTGCAGTTGGGACAGTATTTGTGCCGGCTCCAGGGATGGATTTCCTGTCACCCCAACTGGCTGGAGCTGGGGTGAGGAATGCAAGTACCTCATGTTCTGCCCATAGGTAGCTGCCCTCCTTTCCGTGGCACAGCTGTGTAAGCAACGTTTCCTATACCCGCTGTGGCTCTGTCATTTTGCTGCTGGTGTGCATTTGTGGGTTTTGTCAGGTAAATCCAAACGGCAGCACGGCTGGGAGTCTCCTATGTGCTCCAAGATGGCCATGACCAGGAGAAAATCCGTGTAGGAGTGTTTCAGTTTTGAGTGAATGCAGGAGCGAATGTAAGTGCAGACAAGGTTCTGGTAGTTTTTTTTTTTTTTTGCAACTGTGCAAGGCTGTTGGTCTGGTTTAATATATATTGGTGCAAATTCTGTTATGCACAGCGAAGATGTATCAAGAAAATATATATCTGTTGTTTATAGAATGCCAGCCTCTTTTGTGGTAGAGGTTACAGTAGGTTAAGAATGCACAAAGCATTCCAGGGGAGTGGCGTGAGTAAAGTCCTGAAAGCTGCATTCAGGCTATCAATAGAGAGGGAGTGGTCTGGACTAGCTTCTTGAGCTAGTATTGGTGGCCCACATCGGGGGGGGGGGGGGGTGGCGCTGGAGGAACAGATGAGGCACTGTATTCCCTCATTCATGGCACCGAGGTGAGAGGAGGAACTGTGCTAAAGGAATGCTTGGCAAGTTAAGCTGCTGTTTTTGTTTACCATTTGCATGAAAATCCCTTTAATACAACTCCAGGAGCTGCAGACTCTCGGCATACAATGGTGCCAATATGTTGATCTGTCTGCGTGTCCCGACAATCCCCTTCTTCTTCATTCCAGTCATGTCATTCCTTCATTTGGTATATCTAAGCACTCTGTGCCTGGTGGCTGCAGTTGGGACAGTATTTGTGCCGGCTCCAGGGATGGATTTCCTGTCACCCCAACTGGCTGGAGCTGGGGTGAGGAATGCAAGTACCTCATGTTCTGCCCATAGGCAGCTGCCCTCCTTTCCGTGGCACAGCTGTGTAAGCAACATTTCCTATACCCGCTGTGGCTCTGTCATTTTGCTGCTGGTGTGCATTTGTGGGTTTTGTCAGGTAAATCCAAACGGCAGCACGGTTGGGAGTCTCCTATGTGCTCCAAGATGGCCACGACCAGGAGAAAATCCGTGTAGGAGTGTTTCAGTTTTGAGTGAATGCAGGAGCGAATGTAAGTGCAGACAAGGTTCTGGTAGTTTTTTTTTTTTCTTTTTTTTGCAACTGTGCAAGGCTGTTGGTCTGGTTTAATATATATTGGTGCAAATTCTGTTATGCACAGCGAAGATGTATCAAAAAAATATATATCTGTTGTTTATAGAATGCCAGCCTCTTTTGTGGTAGAGGTTACAGTAGGTTAAGAATGCACAAAGCATTCCAGGGGAGTGGCGTGAGTAAAGTCCTGAAAGCGAGAGTTGTAGGAGGTGATCAGGGTAGAAGTCCTGGGAAGAGTGGATGCTGCTTCTGGGTTGGTATTGTTGGATAAGTGATGAAATGTAGGAGGGTGCCAGGCTGGAGAGGGCTTTATAGGTTAAGGTTAGGAGTTTAAAATACATTCTTGCAGATATTAGCAGCCAGTGGAGGGACTGACAGAGAAGCAGCCCTGAAAAAGAGAGAGGAGAGATTGTTGGGACAAACAGCCAAATTGAAAATGGATTAGACGGGCATCAGTGTATTTTCTAGCAGACCACAGAGGAGAGTTGCAGTAGTCTAGTCGGGATATGATCATAATTGCACTAGAATGTTAGTGGTGTCAGGTGTGAGTAAGGAAACGGATGCGGGAGATGTTTTCGAGTTGCAGAGGACAGGCGATGACTAGTGAGAAGTGCGGACAACCTGCAGCAGTGGCGCAACGATGAGTCTGATATTTGGATTATGTCTCCAGTCTAAGGCTGCCATGTCCCAGCCTTGGGATCCTTGGGGTGAAGCAAAGGTTGTGCTCCGGGTCTCCTGTGATCTTGTTGGTGTCATCTGCTCAGAGTTAATTAGTTCTCTGCCTGGTTTCTGAAATGGGGGGGGGGGGGGCAGGAATCTATTAGATTTTGTGAGTTGTAGCAGAGCAGATTGCTGCAGTAATTGAGTTATGTGGGTGCTGCTGCTCCGGGTGACTCTTCATTAGTGGTGTCCTTATTCTAAGTATGTCACACACCCCGCTTCAGATAGTCATTACACTTGGGTTATACCGACCTGTAGAGGGCGATCTTGCAGAGATGTCATGAAAAAAAGGGAGCCCCTCCCGGTCCATAAACACCTGGAACCTCCCACTCATTCCCCAGTCTTTCATCTCTGCAGACGGCGAGAAGATGGATGTCTCCTCCTTGCAGGTAGCCGGGGTAACTCCTGGCCCGCTTGTTAGTCTATTTCTGCCTGGACCCCCCTTTCTTAGTATACACCTTGCCTCCCAGCCTAGGCTGCTGGTCCGGGCAAGGGTAGACAGCACCTAATGGTGCTTAGGAGCTACGCTCCACCGTGAGACCCCATACTAGGGGGTAGGCGGTTTTTGCCGGGTTGGTGATCCCGGTTCGGGATGCCCCGTCCCTTGCCCTTCCACCTTCCAGCGTGGATTCCCCCTCTCCCGGATTGCCCTTGCTCCCTAGAAGGGGGGGGGGGGGGGAGAGGAGTGTACGGGTCCCCTTTCTCCCTTAATGTGTGTTTGTCACAGCTGTGTGTGTGTGAGATTCACTGGGTGCATTTTTAATGGTACTCAGCCGGTGCTGGCTGTGCTGCGGCGCCGGCCGTTGTGGCAGCTTCGGCGGGGGAGCTTCTTCCCCTCAGGCGCGGTTGGTAGGGGGGCGGGGTCAGACGCTCGGCCTGATCGCCTACGGCCCGCCCCCCGGGCTCTTGGCACCGCTGCGGAGCCCGCCCACTGGCCGGGAGCGGCGTTGTTGTCAGGGGAGGGGGGCGGGCGTGTTGCGCGAACCGCGCCGGCCCGCCCTTTTTCTCCCTCTGCTTCTCGGGTTCTTGCCTCTGGCAGGGCGGACGCCATTTTCCTCCGTGAGTGGCCCATGGGGCCCCATTACTTCATGACCCGCATATATATATATATATATATATATATATATATATATATATACTCTTATGTTATTGCAATATCAGTATGACTGCATTGTGTGTACTCGGGCATGGTTGAGGTGCTGAATAGCCCTGTATTCTGTCTTCCAGGTGGACCCTTGTCGGATCCTAAATGGACCTCCCTGGCCTAGGGTCCCTGGTTTAATTTTAGAACTCCCCATAAATCCTCCCACTCGGGACACAGAAGGGGCATCCCGGGTCGCTTATATTGCGTAATTCCCTGGGGTATTGCGACTACCAATAAAATCACCATATGGAGGCTTCCCAGGATACCGGGCTCGGGCTCCCCTTGGGGCAACCCCGGCAGTGTTTGGGGTGTGGGGCATCCCTTACAGGGGATGATGTTTTCCTTTGCATACCATGTGCGCAGCAGACTATTACGCGGCAGTCCGGATCCCAGGCGTCTGGTTCTGCGCCGCCGGTCCCTTCTCCTACCCCTCCCCGACTGACCCGTACCCCGTGTGATGTGGTCACGAGTGGGGAGTCGCAATCTGAGGTGTGTGCCAGATTGTCCAATCTTGAAAAATTATTTCTAGCGCTGTGGCCAGAAAGGCCCCGGCTAAGAGTAAGCACTTGTCCCCAGCCACGCAGGCTTCTGATTTTGAGGAGTTTGATTCACTGGACTGGTCTGATTACCCCCCGCTAGAGGAAGGGGAGATTTTTGGGGAGTCGGATGATTCTGACTATCAGCAGTTTGTTGGCGCTGATGCCGAGCGGGGTCAGGGGGATTCTTTGGATACCCCTAAGGTCCTGGCTCATATGTTTGAGGTTCTGGCAATCTCTCCTCCTGAAGTGACCCTTCCGCAGAAGGGGGAGTTCTTTGAGGAGGCTAAGCCGCGCTTAGAATTCCCTAATCAAAGGCATTTCTACGGCATTATTCTTAAGGAATGGGAGAGGCCTACTCGGCTTCCGGGTGTCCCTCAGGGTTGGAATAAGAAATATCCCTTTCCGGTGGATGCGGTGAAGCGCTGGTCGTCCCCTCCCGAGGTGGACGCCCCTGTTTTGGGGTTGTCTAGCACCTCTGTCTTGCATTCTCCTGACTGTTCTACTCTCAAGGACGGTGAGGACAAACGCATTGACCAGATGGCTTGTCACGGTTTTGCCAGTGTCGGGTCGGCCTTGCGGCCTGTTTGTGCTTCGGCGCTTTTGAAGTGGCTTCTCGGTCGGTTGTCAGGGACCTGTTGTCTACCTCCAGGCTTGACCCGGCTAGTGATGAGTTCATCGCCCTTAAGCGGTACGAATTGTTTTTGTCATTTGTGCTAGCCGCCCTGGATGACACCATGGTAAGAACTTCGTCCTTACTGGTGGCTATTCGGCGGTCGGTTTGGTTGCGCCAGTGGGCGGCTGATTTTGTGTCCAAAAAGTCTCTTACGGCTCTTCCCTTTCTGGGCTTGCGGCTCTTTGGAGAAAAATTGGATTCGGTCGCAAAAAGAGGTAGGTTACCTCAGCGGAAGAAGCAATGTCGTCCCTTTCGGGGGGCGGCTTCATTTACCCCTTCCTTTCGTGGGGCCAGAGCTGGACGGGGATTGGCTGTCTTCCCCTCCAGAGGTGATTCCTGGAACAGGGGAAGAGGACGTGCCCGTCCAGGTCACAGCTGGGGCTCCAAGCCCAAAGCCGCTGCTAAGCCGGCTCAGCAATGAGGGGGCGCCCTCACCCTCGTGGGTAGGGGGACGGCTGCGACACTTCTCCCAGGTCTGGAACAAGGAGGTCTCGGACAGATGGATTCGGGAAGTGGTGTCTTCCGGTTACAAGCTGGAGTTCGAGATCCGGCCTCCTCCCAGATTCTTCAGGTTTCGCGTGCCCTTGGATCCTCTGGCCGCGCAGGGGGCTCCGGGCAGCAGTAAAAGATCTCCTGGACATGGCTGTCATCTGGCCGGTGCCTCCCTCAGACCGGGGCCTGGGATACTATTCCAATCTGTTTACGGTGCCCAAGAAGGATGGCTCCGTCCCGTCCTGGATCTGAAGTTTCTCAACAGGTTTATCCGTCCCAGGAAGTTCCGCATGGAAACTTTGCGCTCTGTGCTTATCTGCATGTTCCAATCTTCCCGGCGCATCAGAGATGTCTCAGGTTTGTGGTGGAAGATCGGCATTTTCAGTTTGTGGCCCTTCCGTTTGGCCATACCTCGGCTCCAAGGGTTTTCACCAAGGTGCTAGCAGGGGTGATGGCCCTCCTCAGAGCCCAGGGAATCCGCATCGTGCCTTATCTGGACGATCTTCTTATTATGGCATCCTCTCTCAGCCAGGCGGAGCTAAATACCAGGACTGTGGTAGCCACCCTGGAGAGATTCGGCTGGGTGATCAACTATCCCAAGTCCTGCCTCTCTCCGTCCAGGGTGGTGGCGTTCCTGGGAATGTCTCTGGATACTTCTCAGTCCAGGGAGTTCCTCCCCCGGCCCAAGGTTCTTTTGATTCAGGAATCGACTCGCCCGTCCATCCGGCTGGGGATGCGACTGGTGGGATTGATGGTGGCTTCGTTCGAGGCGGTTCCCTTTGCCCAGTTTCACACAAGGACGCTCCAGCTCCATCTCTTGGCGGCCTGGGACGGGTCCCCGCTGTCATTGGATCAGTCTTTTCTGATGTCCCCCGGGTTTGGCATTCCCTTCGGTGGTGGCTGGAACTGAGCAATCTGATGAGGGGCAGATCCTTCCTGACCCCTCGTTGGGAGATGGTCACCACTGATGCCAGCCTGTCAGGTTGGGGGGGATTTTGGAAGGATCTTCAGTTTCAGGGACTGTGGGGGCCTCAGGAGGCTCACGATCCCATCATTGTTCTGGAGCTGAGAGCCATCAGGTTGGTTCTGGCTCACTTGACTCATCAGTTACAGGGCTTACCGGTTCAAGTTCGGTCGGACAATCGGACAGCGGTCGCCTACATCAATCACCAGGGAGGGACTCGCAGCAGGCGTGCCCTCAGGGAAGTGTCTTTGATCCTGGCTTGGGCAGAGAGCAATGTCCCATGCATCTCGGCGGTGTACATTCCGGGAGTGGAGAACACGGAGGCGGACTCCCTGAGCAGGTGCTCATCTCGCCGGGGGGAATGGTCGCTCAGCCCCAAGGTGTTCGGTCACTTTGCCACCGGTGGGGGACTCCGGAGGTGGACCTCTTTGCCTCTCGTCACAATCACAAGCTTCCGGCGTTTGTGTCTCTCTCGCGGGATCCGCTGGCTCTGGCAGCGGATGCCATGTCTCTGAACTGGAGGGATCTGGAGTTTCTGTACCTATTCCCTCCGTTTCCCATGGTGGGCAAAGTGGTGCGCAAGCTGGCCCTAGAGGGCGCATCAGCAATCCTGGTGGCTCCAAGATGGCGAAGACAGGTTTGGTTCGCAGACGTGGTAAGGTTGGCTGCGGATCAGTTAGATCTGCCCCTTCTGCCGGATCTGCTCACTCAGGGTCCACTGCTCTACCCCAATTTACCAACGCTGGCTTTGATGGCGTGGCTGCTGAAACCTCCATCTTGAAGGAGGAAGGTCTGTCTGATGCTGTCATTCAGACTCTGGTTAGGGCTAGAAAGAAGTCTTCCTCTGCCATCTACTATAGGATTTGGAGGTCTTATATTGATTGGTGTGAGGTCCGGGCCTTGCCTACAGGGTGTTTTCTATCCCTAGGGTTTTGGAATTTCTGCAACATGGTCTGGACCTGGGTTTGCAGCTTAGTACATTGAAAGGGCGGTTGCGTTTCTGGTTGCCATCACTTCAGTTCGGCGTGTATCGGAGTTGGTGGCTTTGTCCATTAAGGCTCCTTACTTTGAGAGGCATCAGGACAAGGTTGTTTTCCGCTTCAAGCCAGATTTCCTTCCTAAGGTGGTTTCTGCTTTCCATCTTAATCAGGACATTGTTCTACCCTCCTTGTGTCCTAAGCCCAGCAATGACAAGGAGAGGGTTTTGCATTCTTTGGATGTGGTTCGCTGTGTTAAGTACTACTTGGTGGCTACTTCTTCTTTTCGTAGGACTGACGCCCTTTTTGTGGTGCCCTCCGGGCCTAGGAAAGGTTTGGCTCCCGCCAAGTCTTCCATTAGTAAATGGATTCGCCAGGCCATTGTTGGGGCCTATTCTGCCAAGGGGAAGGTTCCCCCTATTCGTGTTACTGCTCATTCTACTTGTGCCGTTGGGGCGTCCTGGGCCTTCCAGCATCAGGCCTCTGTTGAGCAAGTTGGCTCAACTTGGTAAGGCTGCTACTTGGTCTTCGATTCACACTTTTTCCAAGTTTTACAAGGTTGATGTGCGGGCCTCAGCGGATGCTGTTTTTGGCCGCAAAGTTCTGCAAGCTGCAGTGGTTTAAGTTGGTGCATTATTGCCTTGTTTTGGATCCCCGCCCTTTATGGACACTGCTATTGGATGTCCCAAGTGTAATGACTATCTGAAGCGGGGTGTGTGACATACTTAGAATAATACCATTTTGTGATTACTCACCTGTAAAATGGGTATTATAAGTATGTCACACACCCCGCTTCACCCCGCCCTTTGGTATTTTGGATCCTTTATATGGTGAACCTTTTTTACTGTTACTGGTTATTTTGGCTCTTCCTGGTCCCTTTTTCCTTACTGCTGTCTTAATACTGGGGAATGAGTGGGAGGTATTTATGGACCGGGAGGGGCTCACTTTTTTTCATGACATCTCTGCAAGATCGCCCTCTACAGGTCGGTATAACCCAAGTGTAATGACTATCTGAAGCGGGGTGTGTGACATACTTATAATACCCATTTTACAGGTGAGTAATCACAAAATGGTATTTTTGCCTTGGGTGGGCTGGAGTTGGGGTCTGTGGGGCCAGATGACATCAGCTGCTGTGAAGCGGCTGGAAATGTATTGTGCTGGATTGGCTGTTTCTGTCTTCTCTCTGATTCCTGTTTGGTGTTAGTCATGTGCTCTGTAGAGAGTTGCAGCACTGCAGAATCCTTGGTACAGCTTTCATTCTATAAGGAGCCCAATTAAAGCCATTTCTTGTGTAAAAGTGTACCACAGGTATTCACCTCAATATAAAGGCTCTTCACCTACCCCTATCCCTGTACGTGTGTGTGTTTTTTTTTTTTTTTTTTTCTCGTTGCCCTTTAATTTTTTTTACCTTTTCAGTGCAAGCTACAAGGAATTTACATTGCCCTATCAGCAAACATTAAATGGCAGTAACCTAAATTTCATTTATCTGGCAATTACTCGCCTCTAAAATAAGAAAAAAAGCTTACCTCTGTCCACGCTCCAGCGCTGGGCGATGTCCTCCTTCCCAGCATGACCTCAGGTGACTTCAGCGGGGCAGAAGTTCTGTCCCATGACACAGATTTTCCAAGTATACAGCACGTCCTGTTTCACTAAATTCTTTACGTCTGGGTTATCCGCCACAAGGTGGCGCAGTGGACTGCAGTAAAGACTTGTGGCATCTCCCGGGCCCTATAAAAGGACAGGAACCTTCCACAAATTCCCAGTTTCCTTCTGCAGTCAGGACTGCGAAGATAGAAGATGGCTCTCTATATTGCGTAGGCGAGCGGGGCTTACCAGCCTGCGGCCCTGCAGAACTATTTCCACCCTTTCTGGACCCACTGCCTCCCAGCCTCGGCTGCCTGGTTCGGGTGAAGGTAGGACAGCACCAGGGTCAGGTGCTTGGGGAGCACTGCTCCAACCGCAATCCCTGTACCAAACAAGGGTAGTCGGTTCAGGCTTATGGTGAGCCTTTGCAGGATGCCCCTTCCTGCTATCTGTAATTGTGGGCCCTTCCTCCCCCCCCCCTCCCTCCATACGTCTGCCTTGGGTGCCCCTGCCGCTTCTCTCTCCCACCTCGCGGTGGTGACCTGAGTAGTTTTGACTGTTTAACTGTATTTTTCTTTACTCTCTTTATGTACGCTCGCCGCTGCACCGCTTTGTACGGCGGGCGGCGACATACACTGTTGTGATTCTCTGCGCTGTCATAGGCGCTGGGGGGGTCACGTGGCTCGCGATTTCGCACTCTTCGGGGGGGGCGGGTCCCGCGGATTACGTTTTTTGCATCATACGTCCGTGGCCCGCCCCTCGAGGTCCGTTCTTGCGCCATTTTGGCTCTACGGTGTACTGGGGCCCTCGTGTGCTGCTGCGCGCTGCCTTTTCCTGTCTGAATCTCGGTGATTCAGTCTCTTGGTCCGTGAGTCCCCTTCGGGGTTGTCTTATTGCTATTTCACTATGGGATTGTTATGTGTGTTTTTATTATGTCTTTCAGGTGGGATAAACGTGACTGTGGTTTCTCCCGGCCCTCTTCCCTTCCTTCTCCCACCTTCCCTAGCGGGTTTTTGGGGCATCCCGGGTGGCTCTTGCTAGCCTTAACTCTATACTGGCCAGTGTGCCCATTCTAATCGCCATATGGAGGCTTCTGGGGATAATGTGCTTGGGGTTCCTTTGGGACAAGCCCAGCTGTGTGTGGGGTATCCCCTGTGAGTGAGGGTATGTGTGCCCTGCGCTCATAAGGTACTTGCGCTGCAGTCTGGGTTGCCTGCCTCGCTTCCTATCTCTGCACCCCCTTCTGCATCACCTACCCCCCCGCGCCTGCCTCTGACCTCCAGTGTGGGACATGCTAGCGGGAAACCCCATTATGATTTGGCTATGCGGGTGGCCAGCCTCTGGAAAGGCATATTACTGGGCCTGTCCCCCTGCAAGGCTTCTGGTAAGAAGCAGCACCTAACCCCCGCTGTTTCTCTTTTTCCTGTTGAGGATGAGGGACATATGTCTGGCCATTACCCCATAGAAGAGGGGGAACTCTGATTCCTCTGAGGAACAGCAGGAGATTTATGGCAGTACTGGGTCCCCCTTTGGAGAAGATCCATGGTCTCCTGAGGATACTGATAGGCTGTTGGCTCACATTTTTGAAGTGCTATGTATTACCCCTCCTGTGCCGGCTAAAAAGCAGCAGGGTGAGCTTTTTCACACTCTTAAACAACGCTTGGAGTTCCCTGAGCAGAATCACTTTAATAATTTGGTGCTCAAGGAGTGGGAACGTCCCAGCACATTGCCCGCGGTGGCCAAGAGTTGGGACAGGAGGTATCCCTTCCCTGCTGATGTGGTTAAGCGCTGATTGTGTCCCCCCGTGCTTGGGTTGTCCAATACCTCGGTCATGCATTCCCCTGACACTTCTACTCTGAGGGATGGTGAGGACCAGCGTGTAGATCAGCTGGCCTGTCACGCATTTGCTTGTGCAGGGACTGTGCTGTGCCCTGTGTGCGCTTCTGCCATCACGGCTCTTTTTATTAAAGGGCTGCTCAAGTGCCTTCTGGATAATGCCTCGGATGCCAATAGGGGGGAGGAGTATAGATCCCTCCTGCTTTGCTATGAATTTGTGGCATTTATTCTTTCTGCTATGGATGATGCGGTCAGGATGTGTGGTAAGACTTCTGCCCTTTTGGTGGCTATACGCCGCTCTGTTTGGCTGCGTCAGTGGGCGGCTGATAATGCTGCTAAGAAGGCTCTCACTGGCTTCCCCTTTACTGGGCTACGGCTCTTTGGTGAGCGTCTGGATCTGTTTGCCTAGGATGGTAGGCTGCCTCAACGCAGGAGGCAGCCGCGGCCTTTTCGGGGGGTTGGTTCTTCCTTCCCCTCCTTCCGTGCTCCCAGGTCTGACCGGGTTGCACCATTTGCGAGGACACGCAGGGACCCTTGGGGCAGAGGCCGTGGACGCCCTGGTCTCTCTTGGAGTCCCAAGCAAGTCCAAATTTTCCCCCAAGCCCCCTCATGCATGAGGAGGCGCCCTCACCCATCCGGGTGGGGGGACGGTTGCGGCTCAGACCGATGGATTCAGGAGGTGGTGTCCTCCGGGTACAAGATAGAGTTTGCAGCCTGGCTGCCCCCAAGATTCATCAGATCCCGGATGGCTCAAAGCCCCGTCAGCTCAGGGCTTGCGGTCCAAAGCCTTTTGGAATTGGGTGTCATCTGCCCGGTGCCCTTCCAGGAAAGGGGCAGAGGCTTCTACTACAATCTGTTCACGGTTCCCAAAAAGGATGGGTCCCTGAGGCTCATCCTGGATTTGAAGCGCCTCAACAAATTTGTCAGGTTCAAGCATTTTCGCATGGAGACTCTGCGCTCGGCGGTCAGTACCTTGCGCCCAGGCGACTTCATGACTTCTGTGGACATCAAAGATGCTTACCTTCATGTTCCAATCTTTCCAGGTCATCAGAGATTTCTCAGGTTCGCTCTGGAGGATCAGCACTACCAGTTTGTGGTCTTACCGTTCGGTCTTACCTCAGCCCCTCGGGTCTGGCGGGGGTGATGGCTCTGTTGAAATCTCAGGACATTCATATCCTTCCTTATCTGGACGACATTCTGATTGTGTCTCAGTCCTTCCATCAAGCCGAGCTGGATACCCAGATGGTGGTCTCCACACAGTCCTTCGGTTGGGTGATCAACTACCCCAAGTCTTCTCTGTCTCCGTCCTTGGTGAGGTCCTTTCTGGGCATGACTCTGGATACATCTCGGGTCAAGGTTTTTCTGCCTCAGCAGAAGGTGGAGAGCCTGCAGACGCAGGCACGATTTCTACTTTATTGCCCTCATCCCTCCATTCGGCAGGGGATGCAGTTGGTGGGGTTGATGGTGTCATGCTTCAAGGCGGTCCCCTATGCTCAGTTTCACATGAGACCTCTTCAGTTGCACCTCTTGTCAGTTTGGGATCGGGACCCTGTGTCTCTGGATCAGGAATTTGCTCTGTCCCCTCTAGTCAGTCAGTCCCTCTCGTGGTGGCCAGACTCAAGGAATCTCCTAGTGGGCAGGACCTTTCTGCCCCCGTGCTGGGAGACGGTCACCACAGATGCCAGTCTGACAGGTTGGGTGGGGCTTTTGGAAGTCTCTGAAGTTCCAGGGTCAGTGGGGCCCTAAGGAGGCTCATGCCCCCATCAACATTCTGGAACTACTGGCGATAAGGTTGGTTCTTTCCCAGTTAACCCCACACCTTCGGGGTCGGGCTGTTCAGATCCACTCGGACAACCAGACAGCCGTTGCCTATATCAATCATCAGGGAGGAACTCTGAGCAAGCGCGCCCTCAAGGAAGTGTCCCTGATACTGTCCTGGGCGAAGGAGAATGTCCCCTGCATATCGGCAGTTTACATCCCGGGAGTGGAGAACCTGGAGGCAGATTCCTTGAGCAGGGGGATGTCTCGGCTGGGGGAGTGGTCCCTCAGCAACAGGGTGTTTCACTCACTGTGCCACCGCTGGGGTCTGCCGGATGTGGACCTGTTTGCTTCACGTCACAATCACAAGCTTCCATTCTTTGTCTCTCTGTCACAGGACCCTCTGGCCTTTGCCACGGATGCGCTAGCAATGCCTTGGAAGGGGTTTTGGCTCCTCTGTGTTACCCCCGTTTCCTCTGTTGGGCAGGGTGCTGCGCAAGGTAGCCCAGGAAGGGGTGCCAGCCATTCTGGTGGCCCCCTGTTGGCCAAGAAGGGTGTGGTTCGCAGACATCGTGCAGTTGGCAGTAGATTAGTACGTCCTGCCCAAGGATCCAGATCTGCTCACTCAGGGGCAGCTGCGCCATCCCAATTTACAAACGCTGGCTTTGACGGCTTGGCTGCTGAAATCTCCATATTGATGGAAAAGGGGTTGCCTGCCTCTGTTGTTGATACCATGATTAGGGCTAGGAAGAAGTCCTCGTCCTTATCTACTACAGGGTCTGGCATGCTTACATTGCCTGGTGTGAGTCCAAATCTCTTCCCTGTCGGGTTATTCTAAGCATACAGCACGTCCTTCTCCAGTAGTAGTAATAACATGTGGGTAATCCTCCGCCTCCGGCGCCGTGCACTGCAGACATGTAGAAAACAAGCTCCTCCCGGCCCTTCATATACCGAGGGACCTTCCACAAATCCTCAGATTTCTCTGCAGTGCTGGAACTGCGAAGACATGAAGTATCACGCTCTCGCAGGCGAGCGGGGCTTGACAGCCTGAGGCCCTGCGGGACTATTTCCACCCGTCCTCATTGTGAATTAATGCCTCCCAGCCTGGGCTGCGTTGGTCGGGTGAAGGTAGGCAGCACCTAGTGTGCTTACGGAGCTAGTCTCCACCGCAATCCCCCTCCATAGGGTAGGCGGTTAAGGCGAATGGTGAGCCTTCAGTGGATGCCCCTCCCGCACTAGTGCCCCCATGCCCCATCTAACGGTGAACCCTCTATTCGGGTCACCTTCCTTCCCAGATTCCCCCGTTAGTGGGGGGAAAAAGAGGGGGGGGGGGCTGTGTGTTTGATGGCCTACTCCTTGCCCTAAGTACACTATAGACCCTTTACCGCTACCGGGTGTCAGAGCGCGTTTCACTTGCTTATTTTTAAACTGACCGCAGCTTTTTACTGTGCTCTAGACGCATACAGCAGCACTGTTTGGGGAAGCTACGGCGTTTTTCAAATCTCCTTACTCACTTCGTCAGACTTCTTCTCTGAAGTGATGCTGACATATCTACATTTTCTCCTGATTGGCTGCGCGCCTTCTAGCTTCGCGCTCTCCGGGGGGGAGGGGTGGTTGGTCTGGGGCATTCCGCGTCATCGCCCGCTCTGGCCCGCCCTTCGAGGTGCGCCATTTCCTTCTCGCATGCGCGTGGTGAAGACGGTCCTCCCCTCGCAGACTGTAAGTGCCCTCATGGGCGATCCTTTTCCTAGCTTGTCTCCTCATGCTCGGCTCTGACATCCCTGTTCCCCTTGTGTCTTTCAGACAGCGGTCATCGGTGGCTTCCCCTGGCCCGACGTAGCGCCCGGCCCAGACCATTTTTCAGATATTACTCCCATTTCCCAGCAGGTTATAGGGGCATCCAGGGTTGCTTAAAGCGTCAATCCCTACTGGCATATTGAATTTAATAATCACCATATGGAGGCATCCCAGGACATCGCGAACGGGGTCCCCCTGGGACAAGCCCGTCTGTGTGCAGCTTGTGGGGTTTCACCTAGCAGCGGTGACAATTCACGGGTGTGCGTACCTCGTGCTCAACAGGCGCCAGCCGGTCTCCCCACCTCTTCCGAGGCTGGGCCCGCACCTCGCCTTATTTCCCCTGCTCCCCCCAAGCTTGAGCCTAACCCCCAATACTAGTGGGGATTCTCACGCTGATTTGGCCTCTAGATTGGCCAGTGTGGAAAGCTTTATTGCTGGCTCCTTGGCGCGCAAGGCTACTGCCAAAAAGCGTCATTTGAACCCTGAAGCTACTATTCTCCCTGTAGAATCTGATGATTTACTGCTTTCCTATGCTCAGTCCCCATCAGAGGAAGGGGAACTGCTATCTGACTCAGGATCCTACGAGGACGAGTCCAGGAGTCAGGAGGAGTCTGGTTCTGATCTTTGGTCCCAGGGCGACATTGACAGACTGCTGTCTCAGATCTTTGATGTTTTATCCCTCTCTCCCCCTCCCGCGGCACCTCGGCAAAGGGGCGATCTGTTTCATACCGCTAGGGTGCGGTTGGAGTTTCCCGAACAAACTCACTTTAATAACCTAGTGCTGAAAGAATGGGAACATCCCAGTAAACTCCAGGGGATTCCTAACGCTGTGGATAAGAAGTATCCATTTCCTGCTGATCTGGTTAAGTGTTGGACCTCGCCGCCCGAGGTCGATGCCCCGATTCAGAGTCTGTCGACCATCTCTATTATGCACTTCCCTGACACTACTACGCTGCGGGATTTAGAGGATCGGCGAGTTGATCAATTGGCATGTCATGCCTTTGCATTTGGGGGAGCGTCGCTCCGCCCGGTGTGCGCCTTGGCCATCTCGGCGGTGGCGCTCAGGACGGTGGTTAAAACTGCCCTGGAAGGGGCGGATGACCTGCCCTCGGAGGCCGCCAACGCTCTGGCCACTTGTGAGACCTTTGTGAATTATATCCTATCTGCATCGGACGATGCTATTAAGCTGAGCGCTAGATCTTCAGCTCTGGTGGTGGCCATACGCCGCGCGATCTGGTTACGCCAGTGGGCTGCTGACAACGTCGCCAAGAAGTCCCTTACGGGGCTTTCGTTTAAAGGACTGCGCCTGTTTGGAGAAAGATTAGATATCTTTGCCAAGGGGGGCAAGCTGCCCCAGCGCAAGCGTCCGATTCGGCCCTTTCGTGGCCCAAGCTCCCATTCTACCCCCTACCGGGGGACCAAGCAAGGTAGAGGGGTGTCCTTCTCTGGGTCGCGCTCAGAACCCTGGAACAAGAACAGAGGACGCCGTCCCGGCTCCTCCTGGGGGCCCAAGCCCAAAGCCCCCCCCCCCCCAAGACCCACCAAGCATGAAGGGGCGCCCTCGCCCGTCAGGGTGGGGGGACGTCTACAGCACTTCGAGCATGTCTGGAGACGCCTCGTCCCAGACCGGTGGATTCAGGAGGCAGTCTCCTCCGGTTACAAGATAGAATTTGCTGTGCTGCCCACTACCAGGTTCGTTGGGTCTCGGATCCCACAGGATCCTGCCTCAGCTCGGGTCTTGATGCTGGCTGTGCAGGACCTTCTGAGGCTCGGGGTCATCTGCGAGGTCCCCTTAAGAGACAGGGGCATGGGGTTTTATTCCAACTTGTTCACGGTGCCCAAAAAAGACGGGTCAGTCAGACCCATTCTGGATTTGAAAATCCTAAACAGATTTGTCAGAAACAGGCATTTTCGTATGGAAACTCTGCGCTCGGCCATTGCCTCGCTGCGTCCAGGGGACTACATGACATCTGTGGACATCAAGGACGCTTACCTGCACGTTCCGGTGTTCCCAGGGCACCAAAGGTTCCTCAGATTTGCGCTGTTGGATCAGCATTATCAGTTCGTGGCCCTGCCATTCGGCCTTACGTCGGCTCCCAGGGTGTTCACCAAGGTGCTGGCAGGGGTTATGTCTCTATTAAGACTAAAGGGCATACGCATGTTGCCCTACCTGGACGACATACTCATCACCTCTCAGTCTCTGCAGCAGGCAGAGCTGGACACTCGGTTGGTAGTGTCAACCCTGGAGGCCTTCGGCTGGGTGATCAATTACCCAAAGTCCTCTCTGTCCCCCTCCTCAGTGACCCCGTTTCTGGGGATGATTCTGGACTCTGTTCAGTCAAGGATATTCTTTCCTCCGCAGAAGGTGGAAGCTCTGACAACGCAGGCGAGGTTCCTGCTCGCGAACCCTCATCCATCCATCCGGCAGGGAATGCAGTTGGTGGGCTCGATGGTGGCAAGCTTCGAGGCGGTGCCCTTTGCCCAGTTTCATTTGAGAACCCTGCAGCTTCACCTTCTGTCAGTATGGAACAAGGACCCAGCGTCCTTGGACGACAGCTGGGTGATTCCCCCCTCGGTCAGACAATCCCTTGCGTGGTGGTTGGACCACAGGAATTTGACAAGGGGCAGATCCTTCCTGGCTCCCTCCTGGGAGACGGTCACAACGGATGCCAGTCTTTCGGGCTGGGGGGGGGATTCTGGAAGTCCCTGCGCTTCCAGGGGAGGTGGGGCCCTCAGGAGGCCCATCTTCCTATCAATGTCCTGGAACTCAGGGCGGTCAGATTGGTACTGGAACTATTTACCCAGCACCTGAAGGGTCTGGCGGTTCAGGTACGCTCAGACAACAGGACGGCCGTAGCCTACATCAATCATCAGGGAGGAACCCGGAGCAAGGGGGTTCTCCAGGAGGTGTCTCTGATTCTAACTTAGGCAGAGACCAATGTACAATGCATATCGGCTGTCTACATTCCGGGGACGGAGAATCTGCTAGCAGATGCTCTGAGCAGGGGGTCGTCCCGTCAGGGGGAATGGTCCCTCTGCGACAGGGTATTTTAGTCACTGTGTCACCGTTGGGGTGTGCCGGACGTGGATCTCTTTGCGTCACGTCACAATCACAAGCTGCCGAGCTTTGTACCCCTGTCTCAGGATCCTCTGGCTCTGCCACGGATGCCCTGTCAATGTCTTGGAAGGAGTTTCGGCTCCTGTATGTGTTTCCACCAATTCCCCTTCTGGGCAGAGTGCTGCGCAAGATCGCTCTGGAAGGGGTACCCGTGATTCTGGTGGCCCCAAGGTGGCCAAGAAGAGTGTGGTTCGCGGACGTGGTTCAAATGGCAGTAGATCAGTACGATCTGCCATGGTTGCCAGACCTTCTGACTCAAGGGTCTCTACGCCATCCCAATTTACTAACGCTGGCTTTGACGGCTTGGCTATTGAAACCTCCATCTTGATGGAAAAGGGTTTGTCTGCGTCTGTTATGGCTACTATGGTGCAAGCCAGGAAGACTTCTGCTGCCATCTATTATAGAGTATGGCGTGCTTACATTGACTGGTGTGAATCTAGATCTCTTCCCTGCCGGGAATTCTTAGTATCCAGGGTGCTGGTGTTCTTACAACATGGTCTAGACTTAGGTCTTAAGCTTAGTACCTTGAAGGGCCAGGTTTCGGCCCTGTCTATCTTCTTTCAGAAGACCTTTGCCCATCACTCTCTTATCAAGACCTTCTTTCAGGGGGTCACTCATGTGCGCCCCCCTCGGAAACTTATGGTTCCTGTTTGGGATCTGAACTTGGTGTTGTCGACCCTGCAGGGGCCTCCCTTTGAGCCTATCCATGAGGCCGCTCTAGCTGTGCTCACGCTCAAGGTTGCCTTCCTGGTAGCCATCACTTCGGTCAGACGTGTCTGAGTTGGCTGCTTTGTCTATTCAGCCTCCCTACTTTGAGAGACACCGGGAAGAGGTGGTGTTTCGCTTCAAGCCAGACTTCCTGCCTAAGGTTGTGTCTGCATTTCATTTGAATCAAGATATTGTACTTCCTTCCTTGTGCCCTAATCCTAGTAACCCTAAGGAAAGGGTTTTGCATTCCTTGGATGTGGTTAGGTGTGTCAAGTCTTACCTGGTTACCACGCAGGCCTTTAGGAAGACGGATGCTCTCTTCGTTGTGCCTCATGGGCCTAGGAAGGGTTTGGCTCCCGCCAAGTCTACCATCAGTAAATGGATTCGTCAGGCTGTTGTTCAAGCCTATACTGCTAAGGGGAAGACTCCTCCCTTTCGTCTTACTGCTCATTCTACTAGAGCTGTTGGGGCTTCTTGGGCTTTTCAGCACCAGGCCTCTGTTGAACAAGTTTGCAAGGCCGCTACTTGGTCTTCTGTACATACCTTTACAAAGTTTTACAAGGTTGATGTTCGGGCCTCAGCTGACGCTGTGTTTGGCCGCAAGGTTCTGCAGGCGGCAGTAGTTTAGACTGCTTGCTGTTGCCTTCTGTTGGGGATCCCACCCTTCCTTATGGACACTGCTATTGGATGTCCCACATGTTATTACTACTACTGTAGCAGGATGTGCTGTATGCTTAGAATAATACAACTCTGTGAAGTACTCACCTGTAGAGTTGGTATTATACGCATACAGCACGTCCTGCTCCACCCCACCCTGTTTCACCTTGTTCTGGATCCCCTGTTGGTGATTGTTATCTTTGATATTTTTGCCAGTTTTGGGTGGTTGTTTTCTCCTGCCCTCTATTTCTCACTGCTTTTCAATGCTGGGGATTTGTGGGAGGTCCCTTGGTATATGAAGGGCCGGGAGGAGCTTGTTTTCTACATGTCTGCAGTGCACGGCGCCGGAGGCGGAGGATTACCCACATGTTATTACTACTACTGGAGCAGGACGTGCTGTATGCGTATAATACCAACTCTACAGGTGAGTACTTCAGAGTTGTATTTTTTCTATTCCCAGGATTCTAAAATTCTTGCAACATGGTTTGGATTTGGGCCTTCAACTTAGTACCCTCAAAGGTCGTGTTTCAGCTCTGGCAATTTTTTTCCAAAGATCTTTTGCCAATCACCGTTTGGTTAAGACTTTTTTCCATGGGGTTTCTCATATGCTTTCGCCACGTAAACCTATGTTACCAGTTTGAGATTTGAATCTGGTGTTATCTGCTCTGCAGGGTCGTCCCTTTGAGCCTCTTCTCCATGCGGCCGCTTTTCCCATTTTGACTCTTAAGGTAGCCTTTTTGGTGGCTATCACTTCTGTCAGGCGTGTTTCTGAGTTGGCGGCGCTTTCCATCAAACCTCCTTATTTTGAGCGACACCAGGACAAAATGGTGTTTCGGTTTAAGCCAGATTTCTTGTCTAAGGTTGTGTCTGCTTTTCATCTCAATCAGGACATTGTCTTGCCTTCATTGTGTCATAATTCTGCTAATTCCAAGGAGCGGACTCTGCATTCCTTGGATGTGGTCAGGGTTCTGAAGCTTTACTTGGTAGCTACTGAATCATTCAGGAAGACTGATGCTCTTTTTGTTCTTCCTTCTGGGCCTAGGAAGGGTTTGCCACTATCCACTATCAGAAAGTGGATTTTTCAGGCGGTGGTGCTAGCCTATTCTGCTAAGGGGAAGGAACCTCCCTTCCGCCTTACTGCTCATTCCACTCGTGCTATTGGTGCCTCTTGGGCCTTTCAGCACCAGGCTTCTGTTGAACAAGTTTGCAAGGCCGAACTTGGTCTTCTGTTCATACTTCTTCCAAGTTTTACAAGGTTGATGTTAGGGCCTCAGCTGATGCTGCTTTTGGCCGCAAAGTTCTTCAGACAGCAGTGGTTTAAACTGCCCGCCGTTGTTCTTTGGGAATCCCACCCTATTTTACGGACACTGCTTTTGGATGTCCCAGACGTGAAGAATTTAGTGAAACAGGACGTGCTGTATACTTGGAAAAATACAGTTCTGTGAGTACTCACCTGTAGAATTGATTTTGTAGTATACAGCACGTCCTGTTTCATCCCTCCCTTGTTATCATTATTCTTTGGTTACCTCTTTATGGTGATTTGTTCAAATGTTTTGGTTGGGGTTTCCTTCATTAATATTCTCCCGGCTTCTTGTCTAACTGCTTTGTAACACTGGGAATTTGTGGGAGGTTCCTGTCCTTTTATAGGGTTGGGAGATGCCACAAGTCTCTTCTGCAGTCCACTGCGCCACCTTGTGGCGGATAACCCAGACGTAAAGAATTTAGTGAAACAGGACGTGCTGTATACTACAAAATCAATTCTACAGGTGAGTACTCACAGAATTTTATTTTTCTGTCCTGTGATGTGCTGATGGCAGCTAACTTTCCAAGACTTATTCAAGTTTGTGCATGTGTTTTCCACTTAAACCTGACCTTCAGCATGATTTAATGAAGAGCCCAAACTCTTAAACTATTCCACAGCATCTAAAATTAATATGTTTTAAGTTTTTAGTCACTTAAGTGTTCTTCTTTCCCCTACTGGGTTGCAACTCTGTTCGGGACTCTAGGACACGGGCGCCACCATTTTGACTCAGAAGCATCACACATATGGAGGAGAGGAGAGCAGGGTAAAGTACAGGGGGTGGGGTTATAGCTGTGCTTTGCACAGACAGAGCAGAGCTGGGGTCAGGGAATGGACAGAAATCCCAGAAAGCAGAGCAGCACAGTCAGAAGACACTTTCTGTTTGCAGGCTGTCTGATGCTCCATGGGCCACCATCTTGGATGTTTAAAGGCTCTTAACATCCAGTAGATGCAGGTAGGACGATTTTTAATGTGAGCAATTTGTATGTACAGGGTGTGGGAAACGTATAAGATAGGCTTTTATTCAGGGTGAAGATACGCTTTAACTCTTTGTAAACTGGTAAGGGGTCCTTGAGACCCCTATACCAGTTCAAAGGCAGGAGGGTCCGGCAAGATCCACCTGCTGGCAAGCCTGCATCCCCAATGGCCAGGGGGTTTTTATCAATAAATGGTAATGGTAATGTTCTTTTCAATTTGGGTGTCTACAACGGTACCACAATATGTACTGGTAAGCGGGAGGGATGGTGCTTTTACAAGCAGATGGTTTTACTTGAAAGCCTTGTACTTTCTATTTAAATAAAATGCTATGCTAAAAATTGTTAAAGTGAACCAATACCCAGCTGGCTCGGCCCGAGATTCTATAAGAGTCCCGTGCCGATCCAATCCCTCTCCACGGGGCATCCAAAATCGGGATGCCCTGCTGTGTGAAACCCCCCAGGACACCCGCTAACCTTACCTTACTCCCGGTGCAATGGTGCATGCGCGGGCCACGGCCAGTCTCACGCTTCTCTCTAGCAGGGTGCGTACCCGCGCCGGCTATTTGTGAATGGCCGGCGCGGGTAAGCACCCTGCTATAGAGAAGCGAGAGATGTGGCCGCGGCCCGCGCATGCACCGTTGGACTGTTCCCTGTTAGAGGGAAGCACGATATGCGGCCACCAGCGTGCTCTGAGCCGCTGAGCTTTGACGCGCATACCTCAGCGGCTCCAAGCACGCTGATTGGACGAGCAGCCGCGCATGCACCGTAGGAGCAGGGTGAGGTGAGTTTTATCGGGAGATCTGGGGGGGCATAGAGCGAGGTGCCCCGGGGAAGTGGACCAAAACCCAGGATAGTCAAAATCCTGGGTGTTGGTCCACTTTAAAATAGCATTTTTGTTTAAATTGTTTTTCCTGCATTTCACCCAAAATATAAAGAAGGCACTGAAAAATTACAAACAAGACTTTTCATGTTAAAGCCCAAACTCTGCTCCTTTTTTTTTATCTTTTTACATTTTTCAGCGAATCCCTGAAAAATTCTACAGATATCAGTTAAATATGTCTATTGCAAAATGCTTGAAAATCGCTTGACAACATCTCTAGTTAGGCTTGCATTGAAATGGTTAAAGGGGACCTAAACCTTCCTGGTAATTAGCCCTAGCTGATGACCTGAGGGAGAGATGAGGTGGGTTTATTGGCGCTATGCAGGATAGTTGGTGTTTAAGTCCACTTTTAGCATTGGAGTGAGTCTGGGGTGTTGGACTTTGAGGGGCCTGTAAGATGCCCTGTCTGTCGGGTAGGTTGGCGCTCTTCCCGCATGAGGATGGTAATACAGGGCTTATCTGCCACCTATCTCCTCCCACCTCTGGGTGGTGGCAGGGATTATGAGCCTTGTTGAGCGGGGTTAGTACTGGTGGGCCAAGCTTGGGAAAAGGGTCCCTTTATGTGGAGCTCACCATGATCAAACTGGTGGGTAACAAGTGGTGGGAAATAGTCATGTGGCTTGTAAAAGTGCTGTTTGGAGCTTTATGACACAAGGGGTCGATTCAGAGTGAGAATTTTAATTCTTTAAGAGAGAAATTACCATTAACTTTTTGTGTCTACTTTGGGGCTGATTCAGAGCCAGGTGAAAATTTACACCTGGTAGACAATGAAAGTAAATGGCAATTTTCTCTCCTAAAAAAGGGGTGAGAATTATCACCTAGCTCTGAATCGACCCCAAGGTTATTATCAATACAAATGTTGAATGCAATTAGTGAGGTGTGAGAAAAGTTGTGCGGCGGAGAGGCCCCAGTGTTGCTGGGAGGAACACTCAGCTGATGGGATTATTACGCTGACCTCTATCCGGTGTGAGGAGCGTTAATCTGAGGATTTCCTCTGCCCGGGACATTATGCATTCAGCCGGCAAACAGTGTGGTCATGGGGGTGCCCGACCCCAAGGAAGACGCTGGAAGCGAGGATCTGCGGCACCTCCTCTGTAGCCTGAGGTGTGTTGCTGATGTGGGATGGGGGGTGGCTCTTATTAATTAATGGCCAGATCCTTAGCCCCCCCTTCATCTGCCTGGTGTCCCTATAACATAGAACAGAGCCACCATACAGTGATACCAGGTCACTGCATCCCGGGTGGCAGCTATCTCCCCTTTCTTTACTGAGATCTTGACTTTCTCTTCCCATACCATGGGGTGCTCCAAAGCTCGAGCGATGCCCTTCCTGCACTCTGCTTGGCCCTGAACACGTCAGTCTATTTCTGATTCCAGGAAGCGGCCAGCTTTTGCCCCCCCCCCTTATTTCTCACTGCACCATAGCTTAAGCTCCTGCGGTTACATTTGCGACCCAGTGTTTGACCCAGTCACCTTTTGTACAGCATCTTCTCTCCTGTCATGGAGCATGCTTTGTGTGGAATGGCGACATCTAGTGGCCATTGCAAAGGGCAGCACATTATTATTATATTCTTAGTATACAGTACGTCCTGCTCCAGATAGAATACTTACAATCGGGTATTACTCTGCCAGATGGCGCTGGACTGCAGAGATATCGAAAATAGGCTCCTCCCGGCCCCTCAAATACCCAGGGACCTCCCACAAATCCCCAGATTTTCTCTGCAGTCTGGACTGCGAAGGACAAGAAATGGCTCTCTTCTCGCAGGTGAGCGGGGCTATTAGCCTGCGGCCCTGTAGGACTATTCCCACCCGTTCCATCAGTAATTGCCTCCCAGCCTTGGCTGCGCTGGTCGAGTGATGGTAGGCAGCACCGCTGTTAGGTGCTTAGGAGCGCTGCTCCACTGCAATCCCCCAACAAAGGGTAGGCGGTACAGGCATATGGTGAGCCTCTAAGGGATGCCCCTCCCGCACTATTGCCCTTTGCCCCTGTCTATTCGGTGGGCCCTATGTTAAGTGGCCGCTGTCCTCCCTCACTCTCCTTGTAGCCTTCGGGGGGAAAGGGGGGTGTGTGTTTGTATGTATATACGTGTATTGGCTTTGCATTATTTCATTATGCTTTGTGTCGGCCGCCGCACTGACTTGTTTTACTATTACTATACTTAAAATTGCCGCTGCGCACCTTTTTATCACTATGTTTCATTGGCTGCTTGTCACGTGTTGGCTTTGCGCTTTTTCGGGGGGGGGGGGGGCTGTCTCTGGCGCGTTCCGCGTCCATTGCTTGTGCGGGCCCACCCCTCGAGGTATACCGACGCCATTTTGTCTTGGTCGGCTTCTGCGTGACGGACCTCTATCTACCGCGGTCCGTAAGTGCCCTCGCGGGCGGCTTTATTACCACCTTTTTATTATTGTCTGCTTACGGCTCATTTGATTGTGTCTTTCAGACGGGCGAATCCATTGGCTTCTCCCGGCCCTCTATTAGTTGGTTAACTTGTGAGGCCTTGTGTAATTACTCCCACTTCCCTAGCGGGTTATTGGGTCATCCCGGGTTGCTGTATAGTGTTAATCCCTGTCGGCCTATAGTGCCGCTATAATCACCATATGGAGGCATCTCAGGATAATGTGACTCGGGTTCCTTCGGGACAAGCCCGGCTGTGTGTAGCGTGTGGGGAGTCTCATGTTGACGCTGACAAGGCGCGGGTCTGTGTACCCTGTGCCGAGCAGGTGCTTGCGCTGCAATCTGGCCCCCCCAGTGGCTGGGCCTGCACCTCGTTTCACTTCACCTACCCCTTCAAGCTTAAATCTCACTCCTACTGAGTTGCATATGAGTGGGGATTCTCGGCCTGATGTGTCTTCTAGACTGGCTAGTGTTGAGAAGGTAATTGCTAATACCTTGGCGCGTAAGGCCTCTGCAAAAAAAGCGGCACTTAACACCTGATGTCACTCTTCTCCCTGAATCTATCAGAACATAGATGCAAAAACTGATGAGTTTTTGCATCTATGTGGATATACCCCTTCGGACGAAGGGGAGCTATTCTCCGACTCAGGGTTATCTGATGAGAGGCCCAGGGGCCATGACGATTCTGGCTCTGACCCCTGGGCCCCGGATGATACTGATAGATTGCTGGCCCAGATTTTTGAGGTTCTGTCCATCTCTCCCCCTGTTGCGGCCCCCAGGCAAAGGGGGGAACTTTTTCATACCGCTAAGTCACGCTTGGAGTTACCTGAGCAAGCACATTTCAATAACCTTGTGCTCAAGGAATGGGAGCGTCCCAGTAGACTTCCCGGTGTACCTAAGAGTTGGGATAGGAAGTATCCCTTTCCTGCTGATGTGGTAAAGTGTTGGTCATCCCCTCCCGAAGTGGATGCCCCGGTCCTAGGGTTATCTAACACCACTGTCATGCACTCCCCTGACCCTGACTACCCTGCGGGATGCTGAGGACCGGTGCACTGACCAGCTGGTGTCCCATGCCTTTGCATGTGTGGGGACGGCGCTGCGCCCGGTCTGTGCCTCTGCCATTACGGCTGTGGCCATTAGGACCTTGCTCAGAAGTATACTTGATGGTGCCCCTGATGACTTGCCTTGTGAGGTGTTTAATGCACTCTCTAGTTGTAATGTTTTTGTAAATTTTGTCCTCTCTGCCTTGGATGACACCATTAGAATGTGTGCCAGAACCTCTGCCCTTGTGGTGGCTATAGGCCGCTCGGTTTGGCTACGCCAGTGGGCTGCTGACAACGCCATCAAGAAGGCCCTCACTGGTTCTCCCTTCAAAGGACTACGCCTGCAGGTTACCCCAGCGCAGGCGGCAGTCTCGGCCCTTTCGGGGTCAGGGCTCCTTTTCCTCCCCCTTCCGTGGTGCTAGACAGGGGATTGGGGTTTCCTTTACTGGGGCCCGGGGAGACTTCTAGGGTAGAGGCAGAGGACGTGGACATCCTGGCTCCTCCTGGGGCCCAAGCTTAAGTCCTCTCCCAAGCCCCCTCAGGCATGATGGGGCGCCCTCACCCATCCGGGTGGGGGGACGGCTTCAGCACTTTGCTCCCGTCCTGGAGGCTTCATGTCTCAGACCGGTGGATTCAGGAGGTAGTGTCCTCCAGTTACAAGATAGAGTTTGCTGACTGGCCGCCCCCAAGATTCATCAGATCCCGGATTCCTCAGCTCAGGGTCTAATGCAGGCAGTGCAAAGCCTCCTGGAGCTGGGGGTCATCTGCAAGGTCCCTTTAAGAGAAAAGGGCAAGGGCTTCTATTTCAACCTATTCACAGTACCCAAAAAAGATGGGTCACTCAGGCCCATTCTGGACTTGAAAATCCTCAACAAATTTGTCAGGAGCAGGCGCTTTCGCATGGAAACTCTGCGCTCTGCCATCAGTTCCCTGCGCCCAGGGGATTTCATGACATCTGTGGACATCAAAGATGCTTACCTTCATAATCCTGTATTTCTAGGTCATCAAAGGTTCCTCAGGTTCGCTCTGGAGGATCAACACTACCAGTTTGTGGCATTGCCCTTTGGTGTTACTTCAGCTCCCAGGGTATTCACCAAGGTGCTGGCTGGAGTGATGTCTCAGGTTTCAGGGTATCCGCGTGCTGCCCTACCTGGACGACATTCTCATCACCTCCCAATCTCTACATCAGGCAGAATTGGATACTCAGCTGGTGTCCAACCTGGAGTCATTTGGATGGGTGATCAACCACCCCAAGTCTTCGCTGTCCGCCTCCTAGATAACTCCATTCCTAGGAAGGAATCTGGATACAGTTCAGGCAAGGATTTTTCTTCCTCAACAGAAGGTGGACAGTCTGATTGCACAGGTCCAGTTCCTGCTATCTTGTCGTCATCCCTCCATCAGGCAGGGAATGCAGCTGGTGGGCCTGATGGTGGGGTGTTTCGAGGCGGTCCCTTATGCTCAGTTCCACTTGAGGCCTCTGCAATTTCACCTCTTGTCAGTGTGGGACAAGGACCCAGCGTCCCTGGACCAGGTCTGTGTGCTTTCCCACCTGGTCAGGCGGTCCCTCTTGTGGTGGATGGACTCCAGGAACCTGTTGGGGGGGCAGATCATTTCTGACCCCTTCCTGGGATACGGTCACCACGGATGCCAGTCTGTCAGGTTGGGGGGGTTTCTGGAAGTCCCTGCGATTCCAGGGGAGGTGGGGCCCTCAGGAGGCCCACACACCTATCAACGTCTTGGAGCTGCGGGCGATCAGGTTAGGTTCTGCGCAAGATTGCTCTGGAATGGGTTCCAGCAATTCTGGTGGGCCCCAGGTGGCCAAGAAGAGTGTGGTTCGCAGACGTGGTGCAGCTGCCAGTAGATCAGTACACTCTGCCCAGGGTGCCAGATCTGCTCACTCAGGGCTCCCTACGCCATCCCAATTTACAAACTCTGGCTTTGACGGCTTGGCTGCTGAAACCTCCATCTTGATGGAGAAGGGGCTGTCTACCTCGGTTGTTGATGCCATGATAAATGCTAGGAAGAGGTCTTCTTCTTCCATTTATTACAGGGTTTGGCGTGCCTACATTGACTGGTGTGAGTCTAAGTCTTTTCCCTGTCGTGTGTTCTCTATTCCCAGGATTCTGGAGTTGCTACAGCATGGGTTGGAGATGGGGCTCCAACTTAGTACTCTGAAAGGTCAGGTTTCTGCCCTGGCTGTTTTCTTCCAGAAGTCCTTTGCTCAGCATTCTCTGATCAGGACTTTTTTCCAGGGGGTCACTCATGTGCGTCCCCCACATAAGCCTATGGTGCTTGTTTGGGATTTGAACTTGGTTTTGTCAGCTTTGCAGGGTGCTCCCTTTGAACCTGTGCAGGATGCTGCCCTGGCCATTCTTACTCTCAAAGTTGTCCTTCTGGTGGGTATCACCTATGTTAGGCATGTGTCTCAGTTGGCGGCGCTTTCCATTCAGCCCCCCTATTATGGGAGACACCAGGACAAGGTGGTGTTTCGCTTCAAGCCAGATTTTCTGCCTAAGGTAGTGTCTGCCTTTAATTTGAATCAGGACTTTGTTCTTCCTTCATTGTGCCCTAATCCTAGTAATGCTAAAGGGAGGGTTTTGCATTTTTTGGATGTGGTTAGGTGTCTGAAGTACTATCTGGTGGCTACTGCACCTTTCAGAAAAACTGATGCTCTTTTTGTGGTCCCTTCTGGTCCTAGGAAGGGTTTGGCTCCTGCCAAGTCTACTATCAGCAAATGGATCCGTCAGGCTGTGATTCAGGCATACTCTGCTAAGGGGAAGAATCCTCCCTTCCACATTACTGCTCATTCCACTCGTGCTATTGGTGCGTCTTGGGCTTTTCAGCACCAGGCTTCTGTTGAACAAGTTTGCAAGGCCGCTACTTGGTCTTCTGTTCATACCTTTTCAAAGTTTTACAAGGTTGATGTTAGGGCCTCAGCTGATGCTGTTTTTGGCCGCAAGGTTTTGCAGGCGGCAGTGGTTTAAACTGTCTGCTGTTACCTTTTTGGGGATCCCACCCCACTGCTATTGGATGTCACGATTGTAAGTATTCTATCTGGAGCAGGACGTACTGTATACTCATAATACCAATTCTACAGGTGAATAATCACAGAATTGTATTTTTTTGTTTTATAGAGCGCTATCTTCTTCATGGTGCTTCACAAGGTAGAAATTACAGACAGGTTAAAACAAATATAATAGTGCCTTGTATATTATAAGTCTGATCTGACGAGACACTGGAATTACCTGCCCTGCCCTTGTAAGCTTTAAAACTAAAGGATAAGTGGTTGTAGACATGATTGGTTCACAAGTAGTATGTACGAAGCATGGTGGCAAGTTTACTGGAGGAATGAAAAAACTTGCCTGTTCATCATTATCTGGCATAACCAGCCTATGTCACAGTCTTAAGAGCATTTTTGGAGGGTTGGGGGGTAGTGAATAGTATAGGGAATGGCATTCTGTAAGAATAGGAGAGTGGGAGAAGGTGTTCAGAATTGAGGAGCATAGCAGGCAGTCATGGGAAGAGCAAATGCTGCGCCAGGGTTTCTGTTGTTGGACAGGTGATGAAATGTAGGGCTGGGCTTTGCTAGAGTGTTTTAAAGGGTTAAGGTTAAAAGTTTAAACTGAATTCTTTTAGCTGTTAGCCACTAGTGGATGGAGTGCAGGCAAGCGGCACTGGAAAACAGAGGGGAGAGGTGGATGAGGTGAGCAGCGGATTTTAGAATACATTGGAGGGGTGTCTGTCTGTTTGCAACTTTGTGACCTACCAGCTAAGTGTTGTAGTAGTCTAGTCAAGATAAGATCTGGGTGCAGCACTGTTTTGGTGGTGTCTTATATGTTGCACTGACTTTTCTTTCGTTTGTTTTTCTTCCAGAAGGAACTAAGCCTCCCCCGAAGAGGAAGCTTGTAAGTTACTTTCTCTTTTTTTTTGTTTGTTACTGTAGGTGTGTGATGTACAGCACCACATCATAATATGGTGCTATAGAAGTAATAATAAAATTGCTATGTTTATATGCCCAAAATAATTCCTTCATCTCTGATGTACTTTACAAACCAATATATTGAATTTGATTGTTTCTCTTGGCTTGTGGTAAAGCATGGGCCGCGTAATTCTATTACAGTATTTCTTTCCCTGCCTGTATTGTTATTGAGGAAATCCAAGTTTGGATGGGAAGGATGGATGCCAGCCATGGTGTGTCCTGTGTGATGGGTGATCCATGCTCTCTGTTGGCTTCTGTATTAGTTTATCACTGGCCTTGTGTGACTGTATCTTACAGGACACTTTTGCCCCCCCCCCCCCCTTCTACCGTATGTAGTCCTGACTCTTGTATGGACCCCTTGTTCCCCATTATGTCCTCACTCTGACTGTGTAGAAAGCCACCTGTGTCGCTGTACATTAGATACAGTAGGGGGGCATTTTTCTACACTCATCTGCTGTGTGGTTAAAGGTCACCAAGGGGCACCATACACCACACCTCCTATTCCAAGTATGTAGCACGTCCTGCTCCAGTAATGATTCATAACAACTGGGATATAGTCCACAAGAGGGCGCTTTACTGCAGAGATGGCATAAAAAGAGGCCCCTCCCTGTCCATATATACCCGTGACCTCCCACTAATTCCCAGTTCCTTCTCTGCAGTGGGCTGCGAAGGTCAAGATGATGGCTTCTTTCCTCGCAGGTAAGCTGGGCTGCACAGCCTCTGGCCCTGTGTTCTATTCCCACCCGTTCCACCTTTACTTGTCTCCCAGCCTTGGCTGCGTGGTCGGGTGACGGTAGGCAGCTCCTATTAGAGGTGCTTTACTGGAGTATTGCTCCACCGCAAATCCCCCACCAAAGGGTAGGTGGCACAGGTTTTTGGTGAGCCTGTATTTGGGATGCCCCGTCCGCTTTAGCCCTCCCTTACATGTCCCAAATGTAATCAAGGGCTTATACTCCCCCCTTCTCCCGTTTGCCCTGTTAGTCGGGGTGGGGGGGGGTCAGTGTCCGTGTTTGTGAGTGATTATGCACTGTAAACTCTTATGCCTTGTGACACTGTACAATCCGCGCTGGCACATGTGCTCAGCGTTTTCCTCCTCTCCTCCTGCTTCACATTTGAACGGCCCGCGGAAGCGGTGCGGTGACGTCACTCTGGGGCCAGCTGCACGATGATTGGCTGCGGGGCGGCCTGTCTTTGGCCTGTCCCCGTGTTCCTGGAGGGGGCGTGACCTAGCACTTGGCGTGTTCCGCAGGCAGGGCTCGCCCCTCCTGAGCCTCTCAGCGCCATCTTGTCCCGGCATTGCGGTGGAGTGCAAGCTCTTCGTCGCCCGTGAGTGCCCTCAGCGGGCTTGTATTTAAATTTGCCTTTTTTTCATTTATTGTGTATATCATGCTGACTGTGTGTATTGTGTTGTGTCTTTCAGGCGGGACAACCTAATTAGAGGTTTCTCCCGGTCCTGTGCCCTCTATTAGCCATACTGACACTGTTAGAGGCTTAATTATTAAATCCTCCCACTAGCTGACATTTAAGGGGCATCCCGGGTAGCTGCACAGCGTAATTCCCATTGGTCATTGTGACAATAAAAATCACCATATGGAGGCTTCTCAGGATGTTGTGCTCAGGGTCCCATTGGGGCAATCCCGGCTGTGTGTGGTGTGCAGGGCATCCCGTGTGGGCGATGATGTGCGGGTCTGTGTACCCTGCGCCCAGCAGGCGCTTGCGCTGCAACCTGGGCTGCATGTGTCTGGGTCGGCACCCACTGTATCGTCCCCCACTCCCCCTCGCTTGATTATGGATCCCAGTGAGACTCAACCTGATGTTTCCACCAGGCTGGCCAACATTGAGAGACTGATTGCTAGCTCTGCAGCCCGTAAGGCTCCAGCTAAAAGACGGCATATGGCGCCTGCTGCTCCGGTTTTTACTATGGAGCAAGATGATTTCCTTGATTTGTCTGACTATACCCCTGTCGAGGAAGGGGAATTATTCTCAGATTCAGAGATTTCCCTTCCTGCAGCGGCACCTAAGCAGCAGGGGGAATTGTTTGGTACCGCAAAACCACGTTTGGAATTCCCAGAACAGACGCATTTTAATAATCTGGTTCTCAAGGAATGGGAGCGACCTAGTCGGCTCCCTGGTATCCCTAAGGGGTGGGATAAGAGGTATCCTTTTCCCTCGGATGTGGTCAAATGTTGGTCAACTCCCCCAGAAGTGGATGCCCCTGTGTTGGGGTTGTCTAACACCTCTGTGGTGCATTCCCCTGATTCCACTACCTTGAAGGATGGTGAGGACCAGCTGGCTTCCCACGCCTTTGCCTGTGTGGGTTCTGCCTTGCGCCCGGTTTGTGCTTCCGCTATTACGGCCGTGGCTATTAGGACGTTGATCAAGGGCCTTCTGGACGGCTCCCATGAGGATCCTTCTAGTACTGATTTTAGAGCCTTGTGACAATGTGAGATGTTCATCACCTATGTTCTCTCTGCCTTAGAGGGATTTGAATTTGGTATTGTCTGCCCTTCAGGGTCCTCCTTTTGAGCCTGTGCATGAGGCTGCGCTGTCTATTCTCACTTTAAAGGTTGCTTTCTTGGTGGCTATCACTTCTGTCCGGCATGTTTCTGAGTTGGCGGCTCTGTCTATTCAGGCCCCCTACTTTGAGAGACACCAGGACAAGGTGGTTTTCCGCTTTAAACCAGACTTCTTGCCTAAGGTTGTCTCTGCCTTCCACCTCAATTAGGACATTGTGCTTCCTTCCTTATGCCCTAATCCTGGTAATGACAAGGAGAGGGCCCTGCATTCTCTGGACGTGGTCAGGAATTTGAAATACTACCTGGTGGCTACAGGGCCATTCAGAAAGACGGACGCCTTGTTTGTGGTACCCTCGGGTCCCGAGAAGGGTTTGGCTCCTGTTAAGTCTACTATTAGTAAATGGATTTGTCAGGTCATTGTTAGGGCCTATTCTGCTAAGAGGAAGGATCTTCCTTCCGAGTCACTGCTCATTCTACCCGTGCTGTTGGGGCCTCTTGGGCTTTTCAGCACCAGGCTTCTGTTGAATACGTTTGTAAGGCTGCTACTTGGTCTTCTGTTCATACCTTTTCCAAGTTTTACAAGGTTGATGTTCGGGCCTCAGCGGATGATGTTTTTGGCCGCAAGGTTCTGCAGGCGGCAGTGGTTTGAACTGCGCATTGTTGCCTTTTGGGATCCCCACCCGTTTGTTGGACACTGCTATTGGATGTCCCAGTTGTTATGAATCATTACTGGAGCAGGACGTGCTGCATACTTATAATAACAATTCTACAAGGTGAGTATTCACAGAATTGTATTTTTTCCAGTGTCTAATATTCAGGAGCTGCATGTGTAATCTTCAGAGGATTATAAGGCACATCTCTGTCGTATCTACATACCTCCAGTCCCTCACACTCTAATGCCCCCTTCCACACTTGCACACTGTTAATATACTTCAATCTAACACTGACATATTCCACAGCACTGTACAGAGCACATAGAAGCAGTCACATGACTCCCTGTCCCTCAGAGCTCACACTCTAATGTCCCCTCCACACTCACACACTTATTATACATTTATATGGCACTGACATATTCCACAGCACTGTACAGAGCACACAGAAGCAGTCACATGACTCCCTGTCCCTCAGAGCTCACACTCTAATGTCCCCTCCACACTCACACACTTATTATACATTTATATGGCACTGACATATTCCACAGCACTGTACAGAGCACACAGAAGCAGTCACATGACTCCCTGTCCCTCAGAGCTCACACTCTAATGTCCCCTCCACACTCACACACTGTTATTATACATTTATATAGTGCTGACATATTCCACAGCACTGTACAGAGCACATAGAAGCAGTCACATGACTCCCTGTCCCTCAGAGCTCACACTCTAATGTCTCCTCCACACTCTCACACAGTTATTTTTATGCTTCAATATAATATAACATTGACATATTCCACAACAATGTACAGAGCACATAGAAGCAGTCACGACTGCCTGTCACTCATAGCTCATACTCTAATGCCCCCCTCCACACTGACACTGTTATTATACATTATTATAGTGCTCACATATTCCACAGCACTGTACATGCTTGTTTTCTGTGTGGGGACAGTTAGCAGGTTTTGTGGTTCCAGTCTCAGTGCCTCAGGCTGGGCAGGGGGTGTCTGAGGGAGAGAAAAACCCTAATAGGTGAGGTGCTTGGCTCTCTTGATGTTTATGGCTGCTTGGTAGTAGTTTGAGGATGCTGGTTTCCTTTTGTAAAGATCTCCATGTAATGTTTCCAGCAGCAGAGTGTTCTGCTGAACTGAGGGAATAATGGGTTGCTGTGCTTTGGAAGAGGCCCTGTTGAGGTGTCAGACCATCTGAGGCCTTTAACCCCTTGGTGCCCCATGCATTTGCTGCGTGATATCCAGTCCCTGGGGCGGCTCTGTCTGCGGAATCAGAACTTGTCCCGTTGCTGCTTATGAACTTTCCCTATGACTCACCTCAACTGTAATCCGGCGAGGTAGAGGCTTCCATTAATGGCCTTTGTGTGTCAGTGGCAGCTGCTGTTGTCCCTCCTGTTGGCCGTGACACCCGTTGTGTATCTGCTCTGTCACCCGAGCACCCATCCAGTTACATTGTGGTGCATTGTTGCTGCTCTCCCCTCCCCCCGGCCGGGATTTGCTGGGAACATGGTGGCCCTCTGACACCCGAAGCCGAGGGTGAGATTGTGCGGGGTGGCAGTGATGAGCTGTCACCCATATCAGGAGCGCGCAGCTATTTATATTAGTGCTGTGCATAGTGACTCAGGTGGTCAGTGGGTCTCTTTGCATCTCCCGACTGGTGCTTGCTCCTCTATTGTGGGCCTATAGTTTGGACTTCTGAGATGAGCAGCGTTGTGGAGCTCCGGATAACCAGACACTGGTGGCCGCAGAGTGCTCTGTGACACAGGGGACAATCACTGGCACTGCTTTTCAGGCTGCACTTCATACAGAATTAGCTGCCCACCATGATGAAACGCCGGCAGGAGAGGCTGGGAGCCCCGCAACTCAGACTCCAGTAAGCTTTCAAAATGGGCATGATGTGGTAGTGGTGTGCTTGGGGAAGTCTCTGGTGTGCTCTTGGTTGTGGCCGCGCAGTGGGCACATGGTTAGGGCTGGTTGGAGGCTCTCTGTTGTAGCATGTGGAAGGCACTGGGGTGCGGCACTCTCTGTTGTGGGCTGCAGCAGGTTCTCTGTAGTGACATGTGGCACATTCTCTCAATAGTAGGAATGGTGGTGGGCCCTCAGGTTTTGGGGTATGGTGGTGGGCCCCACGGGTTTTGTATATGGTGACTGACTCTCAGGTAGAAGTGTGCAGTAGCTGGCCATGATGATGAGATCTGTTTGACAAAAAATTGCATTATAGCTTGTTTAGAGGTGACTGTAACCTGCCCATGCTGAGCTCCCCCTTTTTGGAGGTGGGCAAATTGGTGAGGGATAGGCAGGGTGTAAATCGGGCAGATGCAGGATATTTTCTCCATTTATGTCTTTGTCTCGGGCAGTGTAAACACATCGTCTGGGCCTTTTAGTGCATTTCCTGCTCTTCTGTAAAATGTTTTCTAAGAAGCCTTTTAAGGGACACCAGGCTCTGTTGGTGTAACTTACCCCATTAAGGAAACGGTAATGTGCCAGGAACGTGATCCCCCCCCCCCCCTTTGGACGATGTGTAATTGATCTGGACACTCTTGTGGCCGGGCATATTGTATGTCCTTTGTAACCGATACATTATCTCCGCTGGGCCAGATGCCGCTGTGCCATTAGTCTTTCCTCTCTGCTTGTCTGACTGCGCTCACATATATGGGGGCTCCCCTGGTCTGTCTGTGGGTAGATCAAATGGGCTGGTGGGGGTTTGTGACTCGCTCAGTTCAAGAGAACCTGTCTTCAGGGGTTGGGGTTGTTGGTCCATAAGGGAATCATGTTGGAGGGGCCTTGGTAATGCATACGCGTGGTTCTCAGGGTTCTGTTAGAAGTAATTTGAGTTGCGGCAGCACCCTAATCGCGTCTCTCTATGGTCCCTGCCAGAATCTTCTCCCCTCTGGGTGGCCTAGGCCGAGGAAACGATGCGCAGCACAGACTTCTGTCCCCATCATCTGCTCCAAACTTGCAGCTCCTCAAGGTGCCCTACAGCGCGGACTGCGCCCTGGACGCCTCCTCACTCACCTTCTTCAGCAGCCCTCACCCACACAGTAACCCCGGCAGCCCGTGCTGTGGCAGCCCCCTGCATTGGAGGTAAGGAAACCCCATAATGGCCTGGCCCTACTGTGTGCTAACATGGCAGCTTGTGTTGGACTAGCAGTTTAACATGTCATCCCACCCTGTGTGCAGTGTTTTGTCTGCTCACTGCATGCGGTGTGCGTATGTTTAGCTCAGGATTGCTGCATGACATGTGTCTCCATTACTGGTCAGTCAGCCAGTTTGTGAAGAGAACACAGGACGCGGGGGTAACACTATGGGTGTCGCTGGCACAGGAGCCCTAAATTCAGCCACTTTTCCAGTCCTGGTGACTCGCATAGCTTCCCGTCCTGAATGTGGTTGGACTTTCCTTGTGAGATCCCAATCCATGAAAATTAAACAAAAGTGTTTCCAAATTTGTCTCGCACTGTAGTAGTAGATGTGACCTGTATAAATGCAGAAAAGTCTGATAAGCAATGCTCCCATATTCTGATTTGTGATTGTCTGCATTTAGCAAGGGATCAGCTACACACTGGAGCCAGCAGTGCTTTGTAGGAATGTTGTGTTGCTGCTGGGTGCTCCCAACTGTGGCATGATGGTGGCGGGGACGCGCTCTCTATTATTGGAGTGTGTTGCCTAGGGTCAGGGCATTTTATTAGCTGTGGCATTGAAAATTGTGCGATCGGTTTGTGTTTCTGCCACTCGTGACATTGCTGTGTCAGGTGTCGCTGTTTTGCCAGTCATGTTTACTGGTTGTCATGGCAGCATCAGTTATTCATCTTTAAACCTGGCTAGTCTGTTACTGTCATCCAATGCTATGGGGGGGGGGGGGGGGGCACTGCCTGGTGACACCCATGTTGTCTGCTTGCCTCAGGCTGGGCTCAAGAATGGGGGCTTTAAACTGGCAGCACACCTTTCAACCTGGTTACACAGTCGGGCGAAAAAGGGGTGGCTTTGACACAACAATCCATTAAAGTGAATATTAATGTACATTGGGACTTTCTATACTGGATTTGTGTTATTTGTGGCACTAAGTGCAGGCATGTTTTGTGCTGGATTTAGAGACTCATTGTATCAAAATGTGTGCTTTATATGAGTGTGTGTTTTTGAAAAAGAAAGCTTTTGCACGGTAAGTAAATGGTAAAGGCACAAAGTAAGGTGCAGTACTGTACACCTTACCTGTACTTGTGCGTTATACTTGTTACGCCAGTGTTGACATAAACTTCTGGCCATTGCTAGCTTTGTGTGCAACGTTTCCAATGCAACATAAAATTTTCCCAGCTCGATTTGCAAATTGCACATGTGAATAGGGTCATTGAAAATTAGGAGCATTACCTGAAGTGTGACTGTGACTGAAAGAGGACCGGTGTGAACAGAGCCTGATGCTCAATAGGCTGCTGTGTGTCCTGTCAGTACCCAACAATCTGTACTTCACTATTATTTGTACCCGATGACACCCTGTCTATATTCTTAGTATACAGTACGTCCTGCTCCAGATATAATACTTACTATCGAGTATTACTCCGCCAGATGGCGCTGGACTGCAGAGACATCGAAAGTAGGCTCCTCCCGGCTCCTCAAATACCCAGGGACCTCCCACAAATCCCCAGATTTTCTCTGCAGTCTGGACTGCAAAGGACAAGAAATGGCTCTCTCTACTCGCCGGTGAGCGGGGCTATTAGCCTGCAGCCCTGTAGGACTATTCCCACCCATTCCATTTGTAATGTGCCTCTCAGCCTTGGCTGCGCTGGTCGGGTGATGGTAGGCAGCACCGCTGTTAGGTGCTTAGGAGCGCTGCTCAGCGCAATCTCCCACCAAAGGGTAGGCGGTTCAGGCTTATGGTGAGCCTCTATGGGATGCCCCTCCCGCACTATTGCCCCTTGCCCCTGTCTATCGGTGGGCCCTATGTCAAGTGGCCGCTGTCCTCCCTCATTCTCCTTGTAGCCTTCGGGGGGAAAGGGGGGTGTGTGTATGCATATACTTGTATTGGCTTGGGGCCTTATTACATGGTGCCTTGTGTCAGCCGCCACACTGACTTGTTTTACTAGTAGTATACTTAAAGTGGACCAACACCGAGAGGTGATCGGCCCGGAAATCTATAAGATTCCCGGGCCGATCACCTCCCACCCCGCGGGACATCCGAGATCGGGATGTCCCGCGGGGTGAAACCCCCCCAGACACCCCAAATTGCTTACCTGATCTTCGGCGGCGGCCGGCGCCGCCTCCCTCGCGCCCCTGTAGGCGTGCGCGCGCCCGGCCGTCTGCGAATGGTCGGCGGGGGGCGCGCGCGCGCCGAAAGTGACGCGAGGGAGGCGGCGGCAGCCGCTTGGACGTTCCTGATCCCCGCCTGGACGTTGGCGGGGATTGGACCGTCCAGTCACGTGGGAGCGGGGACAGGTAAGATTTTGGGGCTTTCTGGGGGGTTTCACACAGCGGGGTGCCCCGCCGAAGTGGACCAAAACCCAGGATTGTCAAAATCCTGGGTGTTGGTCCACTTTAATATTGCCGCCACGTCTATTCCTAGTATGTCACACCCCCCATTTCCCGATATCCATAACACTTGGGAACCCGGCCTGTAGAGGGCGATCTTGCAGAGATGACATGGAAAAAAGGAGCCCCTCCTGGTCCATAAGTACTGGGTTCCTCCCACTATTCCTCAGTCTTTTCGTCTCTGCAGTCGGCGAAGCATTCAGAAGATGACTCTCCTTCAAGCTGCAGGTAGCCGGGCTTGCTCCCGGACCCTTTTTTTCTCTATTTCTGTCTGAAACTCTTTAAACCTGTTTGGTTATATTGTATGCCTCCCAGCCCTGGCTGTGTGGTTCAGGCAAAGGTAGATACATACACCTTCTGGTGTATACAGGAGTATTACTCCCCTGTGAGACCCAAATGTGGGTAGGCGGCTTCCGGGTTGGTGATCCCGGCATGGAATGCCCCTGTCCCTTTATAATCCCCTTGTGCCTTATGTGTGCATTTCTATCCTGTCCCCTAAGTCTCCTTTAACCCTGCTGGGTAAAAAGGAGGGGGGAAGGGGGGTGTTATCTGGGCTTATTTGTCACCATGCACATAAAAAAAAAAAAAAAAAGGTTTTGGAAATTAAGTCTTTATTTTTATTATGTATGTTTTACTATACTATTTAATAGGAAATGTTTTATTTAGATTTTCCTATCTCTGTCTAGGCAGCATTTTTTGCTTACCTATTAAAGCTCTTTGTTTTCTGGCTGTGTTCAGATTTGAATTTTCCCTCCATTTTTGGCCATGTGATCCTGGAAGTGGGCGGGGCTTAGGCATGCTGATATTCAGAGAGCACCTGTATGCTCTGTTTGACTTCCTGTTTCCTGCTTCCATGTGGCCTTACCTCATGATGTGAGCTTATTGCATGGGCTGTGAGTACCCTTCAGCTTGGCTGAGGGTAGTTTTTTTCTGTCTTTTATTTATATTGTGTGCATTTGGTGACTGTTTTGTTTTCTGTAGGTGGAAACTCCTTATTTAAAAAGGGGTTTCTCCTGGTCCTTATAAAAAAAAAAAAAAAAAAAAAAAAATATATATATATATATATATATATATATATATATATATATATATATATATATATATATATATATAAAGCCCTTAAGCCTTATTTGGGGGTCCATTTGTGTTTCAATCCCGCCTTATTTGGGGGTCCATTTGTGTTTCAATCCTCCCACTTGGGACTATTTAAAGGGGCATCCCGGGTAGCAATTGCGTAAATCCCATATATACTTGGCGACTATAATCAATTATAGTATAATACTAAACACCATATGGAGGCATTCCAGCATAACGGACATGCAATTCCCTCTGCATAGACTCGGCAATGTTTTGGATGTGGGGCATCCCTTGTTGGGATAACGCAATTCTTTGCGTCCCTTGTGCACAATTAACTATTATGCAGCAAACTGAGGCCCAGGCTTCAGGGCCTGCGGCTAATGCCTCATCTCCTACTCTGCCATGTCTTGTCCGTACCCCCAATGATATTGTCATGGGTGGTGAGTCGCATGCTGATTTATGTGCCAGATTGGCTCATCTTGAAAGATTAATGTCTACTCTGTGCCTAAGAAGGCCTCAGCTAAAAGCACTTGACTCATGCCGCTCCGGCAGGTGAGTCAGACAATTGTGAATTGCTTTATTGGTCTGATCCTTCTCAGTTAGAAGAAGGAGAATTATATGAGGAATCAGATGTTTCTGATGAACAGCAATTTGTTGGTACTGAGATTGAGCAGGGTGAAGCAAGTTTTGTGGATACCCCAAAGGCTCTTGCTCAGTTATTTGAGGTTTTGATTGTTACTTCTGAATTAGTCCCTCCTTAAAAAGGGAAATTCTTTGGAGCCTCTAAACCTCGTTAGAATTCCCAGATCAAAAGCATTTTTATGATATTATTCTTAAAGAATGGCATTCCCTTGGGCTGTGACAAGAAATATCCCTTCCCAGCTGATACTGTTAAGCGTTGGTCATCACCACCTGTGCCCACCGCTCTGGGCATGTGTACACTCACTGCACGGATGGGTTAAGTGCGGAGGACAAATTCCTATGTGTGCGCAAGCATACAGTGGCCATCTATGCATTATTTAATTAATTGAGAGACTGGATTTTTAATAGATACTCTGCTCATGGGTGGATGCCCCTGTGCTTAATGTATCCAATTCCTCTGTGTTGCATTCTCCTGACTCCACTACACTTAAAGATGGAGAGGATAAGCGTATTGATCAAATGGCGTACCACGCTTTTTACAGTGTGGGTTCGGCCTTGCTGCCTGTTGGTGCTTCGGCACTCATGACAGTGGCTATTAGGTCTGTTGTGAGAGACCTAATGAATTACTTAGGGCTTGATCCGGCCTCTGATGAGTACGCCGCTCTTAAGCGATGTGAGATGTTTGCATCTTTTGTACTTTCTGCCTTAGATGATACTCTGCTCATGTGCAGCAGAACCTCTGCCTTGTCCGGCGGTCAATATGGTTGCGGCAGTGGGCAGCTGATATTGTAGCCAAGAAATCGCTTACAGCGCTCCCTTTTGTGGGATTGCGCCTCTTTGGAGAAAAAATTGGATTCTGTCACTAAAGGAGGTAAATTACCTCAGCGTAAGAAACGTCGTTCCTTTTGTGGAATGGCCTCTTTTAACCCTTTCGGGGGTCTAGATCCGGTAGAGGATCTGCCTTTTCAGCCCCTAGAGGGAATGCATGGAATAGAGTTAAGGGACGTGGCTGTCCAAAACCAAATCTGCCACTAAGCCTGCTCAACAATGAGGGGACGCCCTCACCCTTATGGGTGGGGGGACGGCTGCGGTTCTTCTTCCAGGTCTGGGTTCAGGAGGTATCAGACAATTGGGTTCTAGAAGTAGTCTCTTCCAGTTACAGACTGGAATTCAAGTCCCGGCCTCCTCCCAGATTTTTCATGTCCCGGATGCCGTCAGATCCAGCAATTGCGCAGGGACTGCGGGCAGCAGTAGCGAATCTGTTAAACATGGCTGTTATCGGCCTAGTGCCTCCAGCGGAAAGGGGTTTTGGGGTTTTACTCCAACCTATTCACGGTACCCAAAAAGGACGGCTCTGTTCGGCCTATCCTAGACCTAAGGAGACTCAATCAATTTATCCGTTTCAGAAAATTCTGCATGGAGTCTCTGCGATCAACGATCGATGCTCTCCGTCAGGGGGACTTCATGACATTCATAGACATCAAGGATGCTTATTTGCACATTCCTATTTTCCGGGTCACCAGAGATTTCTCAGGTTCTCGATAAAAGACCAGCATTATCAATTTGTGGCCCTGCCATTCGGCCTTACCTCGGCCCCAACGGTCTTTACCAAGATGCTGGCAGGAGTGATGGCTATATTCAGAGTCCAGGGCATCCGCATTGTGCCTTTTCTGGACGATCTTCTTCTCGCGGTCTCCCCCCTCGAACAATCAGAGTTGGACACCAGGACGGTGGTCTCTACGCTAGAGAGGTTCAGATGGGTAATAAGTTACCCTAAATCCTCTCTGTCCGTCCAGGGAAATTCCCTTCCTGGGCCTGATTCTGGAATGGTTCTGATTCAGGACTTGATTCGTCTATTCTTGTTCAACCCTCTTCAGTCTATCTGTCTAGGGATGAGACTAGTGGGATTGATGGTAGCTGCATTCGAGGCAGTCCCGTTTGCCCAGTTTCATATAAGGACGCTTCAGCTCTTCCTCTTGGCAAAGTGGGACAGGTGCCCACTATCATTAAAATCAGACTTGTCTGTTGTCTCCCCACGTTTTGCAGTCCCTTCAGTGGTGGTTAATATCGCACAACCTCCAGAAGGGCAAGTCATTTCTGACTCCGTGTTTGGAACTGGTTACCACGGATGCCAGCCTGGTGGGCTGGGGGGGCTTCTGAAGAAGCATCAGTTCCAAGGATTGTGGGGGCCTCAGGAGGCTCATTCTCCAATCAATGTATTAGAGCTTCGGGCCATACGTCTTGTCTACTTTGACTGACCCATTTCTTACAAGGTCTGCCAGTTCAGATTCGGTCAGACAACCGAACAGCTGTTGCATACATCAATCACCAGGGAGGGACTCGCAGTTGGGATGCCCTCCGGTAAGTGTCTCTGATCCTTCAGTGGGCAGAGATCAATGTTCCTTGCATATCAGCAGTTTACATTCCGGGGATAGAGAATGTGGAGGCAGACTCCCTAATCAGGGGATGTTCTCGCCAGGGAGAATGGTCTCTCAATCCAAGGATCTTTTAGTTCCTCTGTCACAAGTGGGGGACTCCACGGTTGGACCTGTTTGCTTCTCGTCACAATCACAAACTGCCAGCTTTTGTGTCTCTATCCCAGGATCCTCTGGCAGTGACAGCGGATGCCATGTCTCTAGCCTGGAAGGATCTGGGGTTCCTATATCTGTTTCCCCCATTCTCCATGATCAGCAAGGTGGTGCGCAAGCTAGCACTGGAGGAGGCGCCAGCAATTCTGGTGGCGCCAAGGTGGCCAAGATGTCTGTGGTACGCAAACGTTGTAAGGCTGGCAGTGGATCGGTTCCATCTGCCTCTTCTTCCAGATCTCATCACTCAGGGTCAACTTTGTTACACCAATTTACAAACGCTGGCTTTGGCGGCATGGCTGCTGAAGTCTCCATCTTGAAAGAAGAAGGTCTTTCTGATGTGGTTATTCAGACTCTTATTAGAGCTAGGAAGAAGTCTTCCTCTGTCATTTATTACAGGACTTGGAGGTCCTATATTGATTGGTGTGAATCCAGGGCTTTGCCCTGTAGAGTGTTTTCTATTCCTAGAAATTCTGGAATATCTGCAACGAGGTCTGGATATGGGATTCCAGATTAGTACTTTGAAAGGGCAAGTCTCTGCCTTGGTAATTTTCTTTCAAAGATCGTTTGCTCTTCATCCTTTGGTTAAGACCTTTTTCCAAGGAGTCGCGCATGTGCGGCCTCCCAGAAAGCCTTTACTTCCTGTTTGGGATCTTAATTTGGTGCTTTCGGCTATGCAAGCTGCTCCCTTTGAGCCATTGCAGGATATTCCTTTTCCTATTCTTACTCAGAAGGTTGCCTTTTTAGTTGCTATTACTTCTGTCCGCCGAGTTTCTGAACTGCCGACTTTGTCTATTCAAGCCCCTTATTTTGAGAGGCAGCAAGATAAGGTTGTTTTCCGTTTTAAACCGGATTTCCTTCCTAAGGTGGTGTCTGCTTTCCACCTAAATCAGGATATAGTTCTTCCTTCCTTGTGTCCTAAACCTAGTAACGACAAGGAAAGGGTCTTACATTCTTTGGATGTAGTTCGTTGTGTTAAGTATTATTTAGTTACTACCTCGGCCTTCCGCAAGACGGATGCCTTTTTTGTTGTGCCTTCTGGGCCCAAGAAGGGTTTTGCTCCTGCCAAAGCTTCCCTTAGTAAGTGGATACGTCAGGTTATCATTGGGGCCTATATGGCTAAGGGGAAGGTTCCCCCTTTTCGTGTCACCGCTCATTCTACTCGTGCTATTGGAGCCTCTTGGGCTTTTCAGCACCAAGCTTCTGTTGAACAAGTCTGCAAGGCAGCGACTTGGTCTTCTGTGCATACTTTTTCTAAGTTTTACAAGGTTGATGTGCGGGCCTCAGCGGATGCTGTTTTTGGCTGCAAAGTTCTGCAAGCTGCAGTAATTTAAGTTATGCATTATTCCTTTGGGATCCCCACCCATTATAGACACTGCTATTGGATGTCCCAAGTGTTATGGATATCGGGAAGTGGGGTGTGTGACATACTAGGAATAATACCATTTTGTGAGATACTCACCTGTAAAATGGTTATTAAGAGTATGTCACACACCCCACTTCCCGCGCCCTTTTTTGTTTGAGGGATCCTTTATATGGTGATTATTATTATTATTTCCATATAATTTTACAATTATTGAATATAATTGGCTCTTCCTGGTTCTTCACTGCTGTTTAAAAAGACTGAGGAATATTGGGAGGAACCCAGTACTTATGGACCAGGAGGGGCTCCTTTTTTCCATGGCATCTCTGCAAGATCGCCCTCTACAGGCCGGGTTCCCAAGTGTTATGGATATCGGGAAGTGGGGTGTGTGACATACTCGTAATAACCATTTTACAGGTGAGTATCTCACAAAATGGTATGTTCTGCGCTTGGCGGCGTTACCTCAGTCGCCAGCGCGCCGTCATTGGCTGCTTGTCATGTGTTGGCTTCGCGCTCTTGGGGCGGGCCTGTCTCTGGCACGTTCCGCGTCATTGCTTGTGCGGGCCCGCCCCTCGAGGTATACCGACGCCGTTTTGTCTGCTTGGTCGGCTTCTGCGTGACGGACCTCTACCTACTGTGGTCCGTAAGTGCCCTCGTGGGCGTCTTTATTACCACCCTTTTATTATTGTCTGCTTAAGGCTCATTTGATTGTGTCTTTCAGACGGGCGAATCCATTGGCTTCTCCCGGCCCTCTATTAGTTGGTTAACTTGTGAGGCCTAGTGTAATTTCTCCCACTTCCCTAGTGGGTTATTGGGGCATCCCAGGTTGCTGTATAGCGTTAATCCCTATCGTCTATAGTACCGCTATAATCACCATATAAAGGCATCTCAGGATAATGTGACCGGGGTTCCTTCGGGACAAGCCCGGCTGTATGTAGCGTGTGGGGAGTCTCATGTTGAAGCTGACAAGGTGCGGGTCTGTGTACCCTGCGCTGAGCAGGTGCTTGCGCTTCAGTGGCTGGGCCTGCACCTCGTTTCGCTTCACCTACCTCCCCAAGCTTAAATCTCAGTCCTACTGAGTTGCATACAGGTGGGGATTCTCAGCCTGATGTGTCTTCTAGACTGGCTAGTGTTGAGAAGTCAATTGCTAATACCTTGGCGCGTAAGGCCCCTGCTAAAAAGCGGCACTTAACGCCTAATGTCACTCTTTTCCCTATGGAAACTGATGAGTTTTGGCATATGGATATAGCCCTTCGGACGAAGGAGAGCTATTCTCCGACCCAGGGTCATCTGATGAGAGGCCCAGGAGTCATGACGATTCTGGCTCTGACCCCTGGGCCCTGGATGATACTGATAGATTGCTGACCCAGATTTTTGAGGTTCTGTCCATTTCTCCCCCTGTTGTGGATCCCAGGCAAAGGGGGGAACTGTTCCATACCGCTAAGTCACGCTTAGAATTTCCTGAGCAAGCACATTTCAATAACCTTGTGCTCAAGGAATGGGAGCGTCCCAGTAGACTTCCTGGTGTACCTAAGAGTTGGGATAGGAAGTATCCCTTTCCTGCTGATGTGGTAAAGTGTTGGTCATCCCCTCCCGAAGTGGTTGCCCCAGTCCTAGGGTTATCTAACACCTCTGTCATGCACTCCCCTGACTCTACTACCCTGCGGGATGCTGAGGACCGGCACATTGACCAGCTGGCGTCCCATGCCTTTGCATGTGTGGGGACGGCGCTGCGCCTGGTCTGTGCCTCGGCCATTACTGCTGTGGCCATTAGGACCCTGCTAAGAAGTATACTTGATAGTGCCCCTGATGATTTGCCTTGTGAGGTGTTTAATGCACTCTCCAGTTGTGATGGGTTTGTAAATGTTGTCCTCTCTGCCTTGGATGACACCATCAGAATGTGTGCTAGGACATCTGCCCTTGTGGTGGCTATATGCCGCTCGGTTTGGCTACGCCAGTGGGCTGCTGACAACGCTGACAAGAAGGCCCTCACTGGTTTTCCCTTCAACTACGCCTGTTTGGGGACCGCCTGGACCTTTTTGCTAAGGGAGGCAGGTTACCCCAGCGCAGGCGGCAGTCTCGGCCCTTTCGGGGTCAGGGCTCCTTCTCCTCCCCCTACCGTGGTGCTAGACAAGGGAGGGGGGTTTCCTTTACTGGGGCCCGGGGAGACTTCTGGGGTAGGGGCAGAGGACGTGGACGTCCTGGCTCCTCCTGGGGTTCCAAGCTTAAGTCCTCTCCCAAGCCCCCTCAAGCATGATGGGGCGCCCTCACCCATCCGGGTGGGGGGACGGCTTCAGCACTTTGCTCACGTCTGGAGGCTTCATGTCTCAGACCGGTGGATTCAGGAGGTAGTGTCCTCCTGTTACAAGATAGAGTTTGCTGCCTGGCCGCCCCCAAGATTCATCAGATCCCAGATTCCTCCAGGACCCTGTGTCAGCTCAGGAGCTAGTGCAGGCAGTGCAAGGCCTCCTGGAGCTGGGGGTCATCTGCAAGGTCCCTTTAAGAGAAAAAGGCAAGGGCTTCTATTTCAACCTATTCACAATACCCAAAAAAAGATGGGTCACTCAGGCCCATTCTGGACTTGATTCTCAACAAATTTCTCAGGAGCAGACACTTTCGCATGGAAACTCTGCGCTCTGCATCAGTTCCCTGCGTCCAGGGGATTTCATGACTTCTGTGGTCAAAGATGCTTACCTTCTTATTCCTGTATTTCCAGGTCATCAAAGGTTCCTCAGGTTCGCTCTGGAGGATCAACACTACCAGTTTGTGGCATTGCCCTTTGGTCTCACTTCAGCTCCCAGGGTATTCACCAAGGTGCTGGCTGGAGTGATGTCTCTGCTCAGGTTTCAGGGTATCCGCGTGCTGCCCTACCTGGACGACATTCTCATCACCTCCCAATCTCTACATCAGGCAGAATTGGATACCCAGCTGGTGGTGTCCACACTGGAGTCATTTGGATGGGTTATCAACCACCCCAAGTCTTCGCTGTCCCCCCTCCTTGGTGACTCCATTCCTAGGAATGAATCTGGATACAGTTCAGGCAAGGATTTTCCTTCCTCAACAGAAGGCGGACAGTCTGATTGCACAGGTCCAGTTCCTGCTATCTTGTCATCATCCCTCCATCAGGCAGGGAATGCAGCTGGTGGGCCTGATGGTGGCGTGCTTCGAAGCGGTCCCTTATGCTCAGTTTTACTTGAGGCCTCTGCAACTCCACCTCTTGTCAGTGTGGGACAAGGATCCAGCGTCCCTGGACCGGGTCTGTGCGCTCCCCCCCCCCCCCGGTCAGGAGGTCCCTCTCGTGGTGGATGGACTCAAGGAACCTGTTGGGGGGCAGATCATTTCTGACCCCTTCCTGGGAGACGGTCACCACGGATGCCAGGTTGTCAGGTGGGGGTTTCTGGAAGTCCCAGGAAGTCCCAGGAGGTGGGGCCCTCAGGAGGCCCACACACCTATCAATGTCTTGGAGCTGCGGGCGATCAGGCTAGTTCTGGCTCAGTTGACTCCTCACCTTCGGGGCCTGCCTGTTCAGGTGCGCTCGGACAACCAGACGGCAGTTGCCTACATCAATCATCAGGGAGGGACCCCGGAGCAAGAGGGCCCTCCAGGAAGTTTCTCTGATCCTGATCTGTGCGGAGACCAATGTTCCCTGCATATCAGCTGTGTACATCCCGGGTGGAAAATCTCCTGGCAGACTCTCTGAGCAGGGGGACCTCTCGCCAGGGAGAATGGTCCCTATGCAGCAGGGTGTTCCAATCCAATTATATCATTCTTAATAAAGTCCCGCTCCAAGACCGATGTCACATCCGGTCCTCTTCATACAGAAATCAGCAGACATATACTTCACACAAAACCTTCATGTAAGCATATGTAAACGCTCAGCGAGACAACTTTTTTAATGTGCTCATTAGCATAAAGCTTTTTCTTAACACCCGAAGTGATTATTATCCTGCAGATCGTCAATTAAATTTTGTGCAAACAAATCCCTCCACCTATAGATTCAATCACGTACTAACTCCACAATGGATAAATCGTGTTGATCAATTTAGCTCCGCTTTAATGGCTCCACCAGCTTTATTAAATGCTATATCCACTTTGGCCTCTCAGTATTATTCTCATCAGCCAGACTTATATCCAAATAGCCACCACTCAGGCAATACTTAAAATCATGCTCAGTTTATTAAAATGACATGAAAAAGAAAGGGAAATAAAAACCGCACATAGCGTGATACTGTTGCCACAAATTCAAAAACTATCCTGCGGTCTCCAAGAAAATGCTCACCAGAACATATAATAAAACTTGCATAAAATGAAATAGAAGGTAGGGCAGATCGAACTCTTACGTCTCCCCTCGCAATTGCGTCTTTCCCTCGGCCGCGGGTCCCGACGCTGCTTCAGGATCACGTGATTGTCTAAAACTATTGAAGCAGCGTCGGGACTTGCGGATCCTCTGGCCTTGACCACGGAGGCTCTAGCAATGTCATGGCAGGACTTTCAGTTTCTGTATGTCTTCCCTCCATTCCCCCTGCTGGGCAGGGTTCTGCGCAAGATTGCTCTGGAGGGGGTGCCAGCAATTCTGGTGGCCCCCAGGTGGCCAAGTAGAGTGTGGTTCGCAGACGTGGTGCAGCTGGCAGTGGATCAGTACACTCTGCCCATGGTGCCAGATCTGCTCACTCAGGGCTCCCTACGCCATCCCAATTTACAAACTCTGGCTTTGACTGCCTGGCTGCTGAAACCTCCATCTTGATGGAGAAGGGGCTGTCTACCTCGGTTGTTGATGCCATGATAAAGGCTAGGAAGAAGTCTTCTTCTTCCATTTATTACAGGGTTTGGCATGCCTACATTGACGTTGTGTGTTTTCTTTTCCCAGGATTCTGGAGTTCCTACAGCATGGGTTGGAGATGGGGCTCCAACTTAGTACTCTGAAAGGTCAGGTTTCTGCCCTGGCTATTTTCTTCCAGAAGTCCTGTGCTCGGCATCCTCTGATCAGGACTTTTTTCCAGGGGGTGACTCATGTGCGTCCCCCACGTAAGCCTATGGTGCCTGTTTGGGATTTGAACTTGGTCTTGTCAGTCTTGCAGGGTGCTCCCTTTAAACCTGTGCAGGATGCTGCCCTGGCCATTCTTACTCTCAAAGTTATCTTTCTGGTGGCTATCACCTCTGTTAGGCGTGTGTCTGAGTTGGCGGCTCTTTCCATTCACCCCCCTAGTATGAGAGACACCAGGACAAGGTGGTGTTTCGCTTCAAGACAGATTTTCTGCCTAAGGTAGTGTCTGCCTTTCATTTGAATCAGGACATTGTTCTTCCTTCATTGTGCCCTAATCCTAGTAATGCTAAGGAGAGGGTTTTACATTCTTTGGATGTGGTTAGGTGTCTGAAGTACTATCTGGTGGCTACTGCACCTTTCAGAAAAACTGATGCTCTTTTTGTGGTCCCTTCTGGTCCTAGGAAGGGTTTGGCTCCTGCCAAGTCTACTATCAGCAAATGGATCAGTCAGGCTGTAATTCAGGCCTACTCTGCTAAGGGGAAGAATCCTCCCTTCCGCTTTACTGCTCATTCTACGCGTGCTATTGGTACATCTTGGGATTTTCAGCACCAGGCTTCTGTTGAACAAGTTTGCAAGGCCGCTACTTGGTCTTCTGTTCATACCTTTTCAAAGTTTTACAAGGTTGATGTTAGGGCCTCAGCTGATGCTGTTTTTGGCCGCAAGGTTTTGCAGGCGGCAGTGGTTTAAACTGTCTGCTGTTACCTTTTTGGGGATCCCACCCTACTTTATGGACACTGCTATTGGATGTCCCGATAGTAAGTATTACATCTGGAGCAGGACGTACTGTATAATAAGAATAATACAATTCTGTGATTCCTTACCTGTAGAATTGGTATTAGGAGTATACAGTACGTACTGATCCACCCCACCCTTGGTTTTGCATTATCTTGGATCCCCTGTATGGTGATTGTTATCATTGTTATAGTTACTAGTTTGGGTTGTTTTTATTCTCCCGGCTTCTCGTTAACTGCTTTCCAATGCTGGGGATTTGTGGGAGGTCCCTGGGTATTTGAGGGGCCGGGAGGAGCCTATTTTCGATGTCTCTGCAGTCCAGCGCCATCTGGCGGAATAATACCAGATAGTAAGTATTATATCTGGAGCAGGACGTACTGTATACTCATAATACCAATTCTACAGGTGAGTAATCACAGAATTGTATTTCTTCCTTCCGTGATCACAGACAAGGCGCTACTCCAGAAGAGCATTATGTTGCCCAACACACACAATAGGTGGGTTGTATGTATCATGGAGAGGTTCTGACCCTTTCTCACAGAAACCAAAATCACACATTTTGCCTGAAGTGGGAACAAAACTCTTCTTGCTGCTAGACTGCCGCTCTGACACTTTCCATATCACCCGCTCCAATTCCCCGCATGATGCCCGCCACATCTGTGCAATTGATGATATACTGCCCTGTTCCATCCGTCACAGGAACTATGACATGCCCCCTCTATCTATTCACTGCAATGAAGGGGGGCATTCCAGGTCTTGATGTGCCCAATCCATTGAATGGAGGTTATGTGCTATAGTTCCTGTGACAGATGTCATGGGACAATATATCATCATGAAAGCGGAAGGCAGCGGGGGGAACAGGCAAGTGTCAGCATGCAGGACTGTACAATGACTTTATGCTTAAGCTATGTGGATCTTAACCCGCCTTTGCAGCACAGGGGTTGTGCTGTTACACAGGGACACTAAACTGACCTCAACTACTCCCTAATGACTCAAGTGAGTCCTGCAATAGGGAGATGCCCACTATTTCCTTTTAGTGCTCCATTCAAAGGGGAGCAGGATAAGCTTTCCTAATTCCTCACACAATCGGTGAGCTCTGTATTAGAGGCATACTCACTGCTCCCTAGCAGTGCACCATTTGACAAGGGACAGGAAACTTATCTTGTCGACCCCCTCTCCATGCAATTGTTGAGTCCTGTGTTTTATTTTCTTTCTATTGGAGTTCCATCCAATGGGTGACATGAAACTACAGCAAACGTATACGGCAACTGCACTTCCAGCTGTAGCAGGCATCTGTTTCCTTTCCTTGATCATACAGAGCTCATTGAGGAAAATGTGTCTCCTCAGGAAGGGTTTAGGTCTACTTTTAAAGGAACACTTTAGGCAAAGGACATAAACAATGATTCAATAGCTCACCTCATTATGGATTCCCTCTTCCTTCCTGTCAGAACGCAGCTGCTCCTGGAACTAGAAACAAGGCAAAGAGTATTGGCGCGCCCCTTTCATTCCTTTACCATAGACCACAATGATTGAATAGCTCACCTTATCATGGATTCCCTCTTCCTTCCTGTCAGAACGCAGCTGCTCCTGGAACTAAAAACAAGGCAAAGAGTATCGGCACGCCCCTTTCATTCCTTTACCATAGACCACCAGTAATACATCTTGCTTAGTGAGCTATAGCTGTCAGCTCAGCAAGGATGAGCATGTTGGTATAATGCAGCCTCAGCCATCAGCCTGTTTCTCCCCTCTACTCCTCTTCCCTCCCTTCTCATGTCTTTCACCTTCAACAAGCAGCCGTGCCTTATTAGCCTTTCAACCACACTTGCACTTGAATCGTCTGTGTGCTTGTGTTTTGGCACAAGGCAATGGAGCCTGCAGCCCCTCCCTGCAGCATTGATCATTGGACTCCTCTGATGTGTATAAACAGATTCTAACCAATGCTTTAGAACACTGGTAATAGTTAATCAGTGCATATAATAAAATATTGTCATTTTCCTTTTTTGTTGTCTCTTTGCCTTTTTATATTAAACAAGTGCTTATAGTGTACAGTATATATTCATTTCTATTACTATGTATAGTAACACAATAGCACAATATTAGGCTCTTACAAACCCTGTCCATCATGCTGATTATTATGCAGCATCGCTGAGCCAAGGGCCACACCCACTTCAGAAGAAAAATCATAATGTGAAACTCTAAACCTCGATATCTTAGCCATTTCTTATTCAATGTAAAAACAGAAAATCGTTTAGGACAGTGCCAACTGTAGCCAACACAACGGGCTAACAATTGCAATTGCCTGTAGAGTCCCTTTTAATGATGCCACAGTCCTGGTAGTTCCTGTATCTGCATCTTTCAGATTCTGGCTGCTGATCTGACGGGTGATAGACGGTCTGCAGCTTTCATTTCCTGTCGGGTGGCCTCCATTCATCTCAGTTATTAGAAATCTTGCATACCGCATATCTGATATTCAAATAGTTGATAGTTTATGCAAATGGGTGATCTGTTACTGCCATGGCGATTGGCCTGTTGCTGCCTCACTAATATTTTGTTCAGAAATCATTCAGGATGGGAGGACCATAACGAATCTTACAATGAGGTCTCCTCCGCACATCATACTCCCCCCCCCCCCCCCCCCCCCCCGGGGGCTGCTCAACTAGAGGCAAAACATAGCCATCCACCGAGGATAAGTCGGCAAGGTCCTTGTCTAACAAAGGGAGAGGCAAAATATAGCCATCCACGGAGGATAAGTCGGCAAGGTCCTTGTCTGACAAATACCATGACTGTCACCTAGAAGGGAATCGCCTCCACAAGCACCTCATATTATTCATGGAACAAAACATGGAAATGCCATGGGCATCACTGAGGGCAATGGGGGGGGGGGGGGGGTCATTAGTAAGGGACCCCAAATTAATCTTAACAAATGCCATGAGTGTTGCCAATAGCAGGAGGCTTTCACCAACCCAGATGTCCCTGGGAACAGAGGGGTGTCACTGGCACAGGAGCCCCATATTAATCCAACGGAAATGCCATAGGTATATCACCGGCAAAGGAGTCCCAGTTTAATCTAACTAAAATGCCATGAATGGTACTGGGAGCAGAGGGGCATCATTGGCAAGGGTGCTTTATATTAATCTAACAGAAATACCATGGGTGTCACTGTAGCTCCATATAGATTTAACAGAATTGCCATGAATGCTACTGGGAGCAGAAGGTTGTCACTGGAGCTCTGTATTAGTTTAACAGACATACTATAGGTGTCATAGGGAGCAGATGGGTGTCACCAGCACCGAAACCATATATTAATTTGCCATGGGTGCTATTCTTTGCTGGGCACCCACGTGATTGCTTGAATAAATTTCCCATCCACAGTAACTGGAAGTTATGCCCAAAGTCTGTAGTGGGGTCAACTCTATGGAAAACAAAATGGAAAGGCTCTAAATGGAAGTAATAGGTGTGGCTGAAGGTTGAGCCTTAAAGGGCCCCAGTAGTGAGGCTTGGGTGTCGGTGAAGCAAATCCCATTACCCATCAGTCCTCTGTTCTGGGTCAGCCATGCAGGAGGAGCAGCATGGAGGCCAGAGCAACCAGAATAGATAATGCTGTGTCCAGCTTTGTCCCATGGTGCCATGCAGATGATCAGCCCCTCTACCCCCCTGAGCAGACGTGCCCTGCGGCTTCATGTGCCATGCTCAATAGCCTCCTGGGTATCGAGGCATTAGATTGGCATGGCAGCCTAATCCGGCTTCTGGGTTGGCATTGGTCGTTGTTCTGGGCAGATTTCATGGTTTCATATTCTATTTGGCATTTTACAGCCATTGATAAGTGAACTCTGCAGCCATGGCAGATGCTGTTGGTTGTAGTGCCACCCAAGGGATGCAACGTGGTGCTGGGGGGGGCATAATGGGCATGGCTGCCTCCCATTATCTGGCTAACGAGGGAGTGTCAGGAGGCAGACGCTGATGGAGGGGGCAGAGGGAGGGGGCAGGTGGAATTGATCCAGAGCTGCAGGAGGAGACAGCAGAGCTTCACTCTCGGATTGTCTTGGGAGAATTCAGCTCCATCCGAGGGGAGAGAGCTCCTTCCATCTGCAGCTTGATGTGCGTCGGGCCGGCATGCTGCCTCTCCTGGATCATGTCTGACTCTTTCTGGACCCTCCTATCTGATTTCTCCCTGCCAGAGAGCAACATGCTGCGCCGCTCCAACAGGTAAGCCACTTTCCACTGTCTCGGTGTTTGTCTCGCAGCTGCTTTAGATTACAAGAGCTTCTGTCAATGAATGTATCACTTAGAGGATGTTGCCTGTGAAGTTTCTCATTCATTAAGAGCATGTTATATCTATATCTATAGTCCTAAGTCAGTTGGACTTGCTGGATTTTTCTTGAGAAGATTTCACAAGTCATCTAGCTGACTATGAAGAATATGAAGAAGAAAAAACCTGTAACCATTTTACCTGCAATTTCTGCTTAATAAATTGCACCCTATTTTGTTACCTGACTTATTCTGAAATAAATCCTGATTGGGACATTATTTTCAGGGGATATTTTAAAGAATGTTCATGAAATGGGTGATATCTGCCAGGATGTGCCAGCCAGTGTGTGTGGCCTCATGTCAGAGAAATCCAGGACTTCGGTAATGGGATGCTGCAGGCTGCTTACTTAGGGCTATGTAGATATAGGTCTACATAGCCCCTCGGGTGGAAGATCAGGAGCAATGTTAGAAAATATTATTTTACAGAAAGAGTAGTAGATGCGTGGAACAAACTTCCAGCAGTGTTAGTTGAAAAATCAATAGTCACTGAATTTAGACATGCCTGGGATAAGCACACATCTATCCTAAGATAAAGAGTACATACAGTTACATAAGGGCAGACTAGATGGAGCGTATGGTCTCCTTCTGCTGTCAGCCTTCTATGTTTCTATAGGTCTACTTCATGTTGCTATACTAGTAAATCAAGGCAACTGGATGGAATTTTTTAAGACCTTTTGCTAGTCAGTTAATTGATCAAAGCTGCTGTACTATTCCTAAATTCCTAAAGATACTTCAGTAGTCATCTGACTGGCATCATAAATCAAGGCAACTAGACTTGCTGTATTTTTGGTACTCAGTCGGATAATTACAGGTATACCATAAAAAAAAAAAAAAGCTGCCCTGGTTTATTACTATAGACGTACCCTTACTTGGACGTATGAATGAAAACCTCCAGACATGTCCAGGCCTATAGTACCCCCCTTTCCCCCCCTTGGGCAGAGCCCAGTGATAAGGAATTACATGCAAATGACTTTCCTGAAATAATCCTAATTATCTTAATCCCTTCTACTACAGATCTGCCAATTCTCCGCTATATCTGCTGGATTATATGTAGCTCCCTCAAAGTTTATAGAAGGGTGGTGAAGTTGCCATATTGCCTGCTTCAGCATCTCTGCGCTCACCTGCTGGGCTTCCATATGCTGGATATTTGGGTGCAGGATGGGAATGTTTGGGGCATCCCAAATCAAGGGGCAATTGTTAAAAGGAACTTTTTACTCTATGTCCGCTTTTAGAATGTCCTTTGCTTTGGTTCCTATACTAGAGTTAGAGCACTCTGGGGTCCTTCATAATGCAGCAGCAGCCTTGTACAGTTCTGGTAATGCGAAGCTGCTCTCTTTTTCACACAGTAGTAGTAGTAATAAAAGTAGGAAGCTATTGGGGTCCCAGCTGCAGGGTGTGTGGCTCTGGGACCTTGGTTTGTGGAAACTTTGTCTCTTCTTCTGCTGAGGGATTTGTGAACTGGCCTCCGGCAACCTCCGTCTATAATTTATAGGTATGTTCTCTGCTGGCTGTGGGTGACTTTCTAATGTTAGAGACCAGTGTGACCAGTGCATGGGATGTAGCCCTGAAACTTCAGTGCAATTATTTCAGGAGCTGCTCAGATCTTCATCCTTTCCTGTGACATTTCCTGTGTGCGCTGCTTTTCATTCTCCCCCATTAATAATTTAAAGAGGCCTCTGATAAGAGGGGAAGCAATGCTGGAGCAGCTGCGTGCGTCCCTGTAAAAGCATTTTAATTACATTCCAGCTAACCGCACCGTGCTCGGGGAGAATAGAGTGCCTGCTCTGCGGGTCGGGAGAAGGACCCAGGGTTACTGCACTCTGCAGGCTGCACATATAATGGGATTAAATTGGGACAAACCTTTAGTGGTGGATCCCAAGTGGCCCTGAAATTGTGCTGTTGTGTTCCTGTATTTCAAGTCTATGATTCCAAATTACATGAGGTCATTGGTCGGCATAAGGTCCAGACATGCTTCCCATACCTCTGCGCAGACGTGGCCCCAATAGGAGTAATTGAAATGCTGCACTCATGGGAGCCCTCTCTGTGCTACCCCATGTTTGCTTTGCTACTGGTTTTGTCCACTCAGTCTTCATCTTGGTGCCCCACCCTAACTTTAATAATCTGATGTGACCTATATAGCACCATCACATTCTGTAATTCTGTACCCACAACATGTACTACTCTCTCTATAACTTACAATCTAAAGGAGAAAAGGAAGCAGGAGGGGGGTTATTCCGTACAGCTTACACACTGAGAGAGAGCAGAAAGGTGGAGGGTTCTGTCATTCTAATAGAGAGCAGAAGGAAGGAGCGTCCTTTTCCTTATAGCTTACATTCTAATACTGTGCAGGAGGGAGGAGGATCTCATTACTATAACTTACCCTTTATTTGAAGATGAACTTCAGTCAGAAATTACCTGACTCCCTCTATAATATGCAGCAGGGTTTCCTTTCCCACAGTAATGCAAGCAGCCTCTCTGGGCCACCGTTTAGCATCTCAGGTGCAAAGTGACGGAGCCTGATCCAATCTGCCCTGCTGCTGCAAAGCGGGAGTCCGGTAATTTCTGACCGGTGTTCCCCTTTAAAGTGATCCTATACCCAGAAAGGACATTTTTCCAAGTATACAGTATGTCCTGTTCCAGATATTCCTTACACATGGGTTATCCGCCACAAGGTGGCACTGTGGACTGCAGAGAAAGACTTGTGGCTCCTCCCGTCCCTATATATAGCCAGGAACCTCCCACAAATTCCCAGTTCTTATCTGCAGTCTGTACTGCGAAGATAGAAGATGGCTCTCTATACTGCGCGGGTGAGCGGGGCTTATCAGCCTGCGGCCCTACAGGACTATTCCCACCCGTTCCGGACCCACTGCCTCCCAGCCTCGGCTGACTGGTTCGGGTGAAGGTAGGACAGCGCCAGGGTCAGGTGCTGAGGAGTGCTGCTCCTACCGCAAATCCCTGCACTGACATGGGTAGGCGGTCTAGGCTTATGGTGAGCCTTGTGGGATGCCCCTTCCTGCATTATGGGTCTTCCTTACCCAATCCCCCCAGGTGCCCCCCCCCCCTCCCTCCCTTCTCTACCTATAATTAACTCCTTTACGCCGCTGCTGTTCTCCCTTGCCTCGCTCTCTCCTTGGGGAGCTCTCTTTATTGGTCACTTTATTGGTATTTGCTGTGTCTTTACTTGGTACGCTTGCCGCCGCGCCGCTGGTACAGCGCTCCGCGGTCAGCGGCGACATTTCCGTACCTGCTGTGCCGTCATTGGACGGCGAGATCACGTGGGGCGCGATACGTGCTCTTCGGGGGGGGCTCTGCAGAGATTGCCCGATGTGCCCAAGAGCTGGGACAGGAAGTACCCATTCCCTCCTGATGTGGTTAAACGCTGGTCATTTCCCCCTGAGGTGGATGCGCCCGTCTTCGGGTTGTCCAATACCTCGGTCATGCATTCCCCTGATACCTCTACCCTGAGGGATGCTGAGGACCGATGTGTGGATCAGCTGGCTTGTCATGCCTTTGTGGGGATGACCCTGCGCCCTGTGTGCGCTTCTGCTATCACGGCCATCGCTGTTAAGGGGCTACTCAAGTCTATTCTGGATAATACCTTGGCAGCCAATAGGGGAGAGGATTATAGATCCTTCCTGCTTTGCTATGACTTTGTGGCTTTCATTCTCTCTGCTATAGATGATGCGGTCAGGATGTGTGGTAGGACCTCGGCCCTACTGGTGGCTATCCGCCGCTCTGTTTGGCTGCGTCGGTGGGCGGCGGATAATGCTGCTAAGAAGGCCCTCACTGGGTTCCCTTTTACGGGGCTGTGGCTCTTTGGAGAGCATTTGGATCTGTTTGCCAGGGATGGTAGGCTGCCTCAACGCAGGAAACAGCCGCGGTCCTTTCGGGGGGCTAGCTCTGCAATCCCCTCCTTCCGTCTTGCCCAAGTCCTCACCCAAGCCCCCTCAGGCATGAGGAGGCGCCCTCACTCATCCGGATGGGGGGACGGCTTCAGCTCTTTGCTCATGTCTGGAGGCTGCGCGTCTCAGACCGGTGGATTCAAGAGGTGGTATTCTCCTGGTACAAGAGAGTTTGCAGCCTGGCCGCCCCCAAAATTCATCAGATCCCGGATGGCTGAAAACCTCCTGTCAGCTCAAGGCCTGCGCCTTGCGGTCCAAAATCTTCTGGAGTTGGGCGTTATTTGTCCGGTGCCTTTCAGGGAAAGAGGCAGGGGCTTCTACTCCAATCTATTCACAGTACCCAAAAAGGATGGGTCCCTCAGGCCCATCCTGGATCTGAAACGTCTCAACAAGTTTTTCAGGTTCAAACATTTTCTCATGGAGACCCTGCTCTCTGCGGTCGGCGCCCTGCACCCAGGCGACTTTGACTACCTTCATGTACCAATCTTCCTTGGTCATCAGAAATTTCTCAGGTTCGCGCTGGGGGACCAGCACTACCAATTTGTGGCTTTACCTTTCGGCATCACCTCGGCTCCCAGGGTATTCACCAAGGTTCTGACGGGCTCTGTTAAGGTCTCAGGGCGTTCGCATCCTTCCTTATCTGGACGACATTCTGATCATGTCCCAGTCCTTCCATCAGGCCGAGCTGGATACCTAGATGGTGGTGTCCACACTCGAGTCCTTCTCTGTCCCCATCACTGGTGAGGTCCTTTCTGGGCATGACTCTGGATACATTTCAGGTCAAGGTCTTTCTCCCACAGCAGAATGTGGAGAGTCTTCAAGCTCAGGCCCAGCTTCTTCTTTCCTGTCCTCATCCCTTCATCCGGCAGGGGATGCAGCTGGTGGGCCTGTCTTGCTTCGAAGCGGTACCTTATGCTCAGTTTCACATGAGACCTCTTCGGCTTCATCTCTTGGGATCAATGTGGGATCGGGACCCTCTGTCCGTGGATCAGGTGTTTGTGTTGTCCCCTCTGGCCAGGCGGTCCCTCTTGTGGTGGCTGGACTCAAGGAACCTCTTGGTGGGCAGATCCTTTCTGACCCCTTGCTGGGAAACCGTCACCACAGACGCCAGTCTGACTGGTTGGGGGGGTTTCTGGAAGTCATTGAAATTCCAGGGTCAGTGGGGCCCTCAGGAGGCCCACACTCCTATCAACGTTCTGGAACTGAGGGTGGTAAGGTTGGTTCTTGCACAGTTGACCTCACACCTCCGGGGTCGGGCTGTTCAGATCCGCTTGGACAACCAGACGGCGGTTGCCTATATCAATCATCAGGGAGGGACCCGGAACAAGAGGGCCCTCAAGGAAGTGTCCCTGATACTGTCCTGTGCGGAGGAGAATGTTCCCTGCATCTCAGCAGTATACATCCTGGGGGTGGAAAATCTGGATTCGGACTTCTTGAGCGGGGGGACCTCTCGTCTGGGAGAATGGTCCCTCAGCAGCAGGGTGTTTCGCTCCCTGTGCCACTGTTGGGGTTAGCCAGATGTGGATCTGTTTGCGTCCCATCACAATCACAAACTTCCAGTCTTTGTCTCTCTGTCCCTCTGCTAGTGCATCTGTGGCTAAGGCCAATGTCTTGGAAGAGCTTTCCGCTCCTCTGTGTTCCCTCTGTTTCCTCTGCTGGGCAGGGTGCTGCGCAAAATAGCCCAGGAAGGGGTGCCAGCCATTCTGGTGGCCCCCTGTTGGCCAAGAAGGGTGTGGTTCGCAGACATCGTGCAGCTGGCAGTAGATCATTACTCCCTGCCCAAGGATCCAGACCTGCTCACTCAGGGACAGCTATGCCATCCCAATTTACAAACGCTGGCTTTGACGGCCTGGCTGTTGAGACCTCCATCTTGATGGATAAGGGGCTGCCTGCCTCTGTGGTTAATACCATGATTAGGGCTAGAAAAAAGTCCTCATCCTTTATCTACTATAGGGTATGGCATGCTTACATTGCCTGTGTGAGTCTAAATCTTTTCCCTGTTGGGTGTTTTCTGTTCCCAGGATCCTGGAATACCTGCAACATGGTTTGGACTTGGGTCTTCAACTTAGTACCTTCAAAGGTCGTGTTTCAGCTTTGGCCATATTCTTCCAAAGATCCTTTGCTAACCATCGTTTGGTTAAGACTTTCTTCCAGGGGGTTGCTCACGTGCGCCCTCCACGTAAGCCTATGTTGCCATTCTGGGATCTGAATTTGGTCTTATCTGCTATGCAGGGTTCTCCTTTTGAGCCTCTGCGTGAGACTCCTTTGTCCATTTTGACTCTTAAGGTAGCCTTTTTGGTGGCTATCACTTCTGTTAGGCGTGTTTCTGAGTTGTCGGCGCTCTCCATCAAACCTCCTTACTTTGAGCGACACCAGGACAAGGTGGTGTTTCGGTATAAGCCAGATTTTCTGCCTAAGGTTGTGTCTGCATTTCATCTCAATCAGGACGTTGTTTTGCCTTCTCTGTGTCCTAATCCTAATAATCCTAAGGAGAGGGATTTACTTTCTCTGGATGTGGTTAGGATTTTGAAGTTTTATCTGGTAGCTACTGAATCCTTCAGGAAGACTGATGCTCTTTTTGTTCTCCCTTCTGGACCTAGGAAGGGTTTGCCTCCGGCTAAGTCCACTATCAGTAAGTGGATCCGTCAGGTGGTGGTACAGGCCTGTTCTGCTAAGGGGAAAGAGCCTCCCTTCCACCTTACTGCTCATTCTACTCGTGCTATTGGTGCCTCTTGGGCTTTTCAGCACCAAGCTTCTGTTGAACAAGTTTGCAAGGCCGCTACTTGGTCTTCTGCTCATACTTTTTCTAAGTTTTACAAGGTTGATGTTAGGGCCTTAGCTGATGCTGCTTTTGGCCGCAAGGTTCTGCAGGCGTCAGTGGTTTAAACTGCTCGCTGTTACCTTTGGGGATCCCACCCTACCTTACGGACACTGCTATTGGATGTCCCATGTGTAAGGAATATCTGGAACAGGACGTACTGTATACTTGGAAAAATACAATTCTGTGAGTACTCACCTGTAGAATTGGTTTTATAAGTATACAGTACGTCCTGTTCCACCCCTCCCTTTCCTCTATATGGTGATTGTTCAATTTTTCTATCTTGAACAGGGCGTACTGTATACTTATAAAACCAATTCTACAGGTGAGTACTCACAGAATTGTATTTTTCATCACCTTGTATCCCCAGTTCCTTATGGCCTCCTGGCCATGCAGCAGCACTCCCTAGTGCTTTACAAGATTATACATTCATTTACAAGCTAAACTGCCTCACGAGGTGTATGTCGTTGTTTATCTTGTAGTGCTTTCAGACTTGCAGTTAATTTAACTGATGAGGCTGGCCCATCATTGCTGAACTGTAATTGAATCACCAGGGGGCACTGCTGCATTGCAAGGAGGCCATAGGGCTGCCATGAGAACATGATACTGCGCCCTGTATGAATAACGAGCAAACATTTTAGTAATCTGTATAGGATCACTTTAATAAAGAGCAGAAAAGAGGAGTCCCATGTTGCTTACTGCTATAATCTAATACAGAGCAGGAGGGGGGAGTTCCTTACAGCTTATGCTCATATAGGGAATATGTAGGGGGATGCTGGTCTGCAGAGCTTGCACCCTAATGGCTGGGAGTGTGGAGTTACACATGGCACGATGAGGAGACGTCTCGTATTGCTGGTGATTTCTTATCAGGTTGCGAGTCTGTGTGTGTCGGCACAATCTGCTGCTCTATCCCTAAAAATCAGAGTAGATAGAGGGGGTGGGGGTGTCACTCCTCAGGGGCATTTGAATACCACCCTAATATAAGGGGGGGGCATCTTGGTGCTTGCCCCAGTTGCGCGTTTGACTCTCCAGCATTGGGTGGGGGCAGATACTTCTTTTTTGGGGATCTGATTGTAGCTCTTGCCGGCTCTGTATTCTGCTTCCTCCATTCACGCTCTTCTGCAAATTACTGTAATTAAATCCGGAACTTCCCAGTGTGGATGACCGCGCCGCACAGCTGTGCCTATTGTAAGTGTGCCCATCGTGCCAGCCGCTGACACGCTCCTTCCTCTGAGTCTCTGCTTGGTGGCAGGGCAGCGAGTCTGGTTCAGGGCCAGGTGAGCGACTATCTTAAGGCACGCTGCCCCCTGTGTGGGAATACTTAACAATCCCTACATACCTGTATCAACTGGCCTATAGGTGCCGATACACTGTGGCCTATTGGTATGGCTCACCCAAATGCTGTGTTTTCCTGCCCTTTACAGCAGCCCCAAAAATTTCTCCCAGTAAAGGCAGCTCATAGGCCAGAGTGAGGACCTGTAAGCACACAGAGTGCAGGCTTTGCTTGTACTGTGTACTAGGGGTGTGAATTGGCATCCTGATTCTGTCTCAAAGACGATATATTGTGATCTTTTTTTTTTTTTTTAAATTAATATAGCTTTGGAAAACCTAATCTACACATCAATACAACATTCACACATACATAACATCGAAGGATGACTCTCGTGGGATCTCGTTGTTCCTCTGCTGCTGGTGGGACAGATCTGCTGAATAACAGGCTCTTGTGCACTGCCAACTAGTGGTCGGGAGTAAATTTTACTTATAGATTATAAAAGATCGATTCAAACATATTTTGAATGGATACTAGTATTGTCTAATGAAATATCTCAATATTTGACTTTTTTCTGACACTCCTACTGTGTACACACCTCACTCTCTACATCTACTGCCGAGAATGGGCTATTCTGATTGGATGGTGCATGATGCAAAGGCAACCAGTCTCCACATGCCCAGTGGCGGCTTCTGTCTAGGTTGGGTCCTAATGTGCGCCTAAACCCGAAGGATTGCTTTACCCGCAGCTGCGCAGTTTATATAGCCATAAGATCACGTGCACACAAACCCTCAAGCAGTCATTTATATTCCAATCTCTCTAGCTGCGGTGAAAGTGAGCGCTAACCCAGCATGATCCATGAAGCACACCGGGCCCTCTAACCAATCCGGTTCCTCCGAGACCTCTTATTCTTACACTGGCCCTGATCAAGGCGTCCTGCTGCTGAGGTGCTGAAAGACTATTAACATCTATCAAAACTCTTATAGAGTTCCTCTCAATTAACCTACTCCTGCTGCACACCGCCACATTTCAGTCTTCTCACAACCCATTGGATGTTGGAAGTTATTCTGTTTTTACACATGAATTAGCTTGTGTGCCCTCCCCTGACCATGGAGAGAAGAGGACGGTGATTGCTTGTCACCCTGCATGTGTCACTGCTCCCATCTAGTCTAAATAACTTTTGTGTTTCATGGGAGCAGCCATGGTGGGTTCAATGCAACATGCCGCCTCATTGAATTCTATTGAAAGGACATTGGAGTGTGGCAAGTACTTTGTCTGATACATCCCAATAGTAGGTAATGGATTCAAAGTCCAGAGTGCTAACCATTACACCATGGAACCAAATGCTGGATTCAAAGTCCAGAGTGCTAACCATTACACCATGGAACCAAATAGTAGGTAATGGGGCAGCAGCCGCAGGTAATCTCATCATGGCTGCTGCCATGAACCAAAAGGATTATTTGGATTGGGCTGTCTTTCAGTGCCCCGAAGGTTCTGCAGATCCCCCCCTCTAAATTCTACTGATGTTGACCGGAACTGCTCTGCTGGCTGTTATACTGTACTATGCTGTAATGTTTCTTCTGCTGTAATCTGAACTGATCCTCCTCAACAATTTTTTGTCTCCACAGCTGCCGCACAAGTAACCGCAAGAGCCTGATTGTAGCTTCTAGCACCTCCCCCACCCTCCCCCGGCCACACTCTCCCCTTCATGGACATACAGGTAAGTCATGACCTCTGCCTGTTGACAGTAGGTGGGCCTGCTAGCTCTGCATTTCCTACGGAATCATTTTTCCTCTTGTGCTCACACAGTTATACATTTATAGAACACTGACATATTCCACAGCACTGTACAGAGCACATAGAAGCAGTCACATGACTCCCTGTCCCTTCCACACTCGCACACACACTGATTACAGTATGTATATGTATGTGTGTATACAGTATGGGTATATATTGTGTGTGTATATATATATATATATATATATATATATATATATATTGCTGTATAGAGCACATAGAAGCAGTCACATGACTCCCTGTCGCTCGGAGCTTACACTCTAATGTCCCCTCCACACTCACACACTGTTATTATACATTTATATAGCACTGACATATTCCACAGCACTGTACAGAGCACATAGAAGCAGTCACATGACTCCCTGTCCCTCAGAGCTCACACTCTAATGTCCCCTCCACACTCACACACTGTTATTATACATTTATATAGTGCTGACATATTCCACAGCGCTGTACAGAGCACATAGAAGCAGTCACATGACTCCCTGTCCCTCAGAGCTCACACTCTAATGTCCCCTCCACACTCACACACTGTTATTATACATTTATATAGTGCTGACATATTCCACAGCACTGTACAGAGCACATAGAAGCAGTCACATGACTCCCTGTCCCTCAGAGCTCACACTCTAATGTCCCCTCCACACTCACACACTGTTTTTTACATTTATATAGCACTGACATATTCCACAGCACTGTACAGAGCACATAGAAGCAGTCACATGACTCCCTGTCCCTTCCACACTCGCACACACACTGATTACAGTATGTATATGTATGTGTGTATACAGTATGGGTATATATTGTGTATATATATATATATATATATATATATATATATATATATATATATTGCTGTATAGAGCACATAGAAGCAGTCACATGACTCCCTGTCCCTCAGAGCTCACACTCTAATGTCCCCTCCACACACACTGTTATTATACATTTATATAGCACTGACATATTCCACAGCACTGTACAGAGTACATAGAAGCAGTCACATGACTCCCTGTCCCTCAGAGCTCACACTCTGTCCCCTCCACACTCACACACTGTTATTATACATTTATATAGTGCTGACATATTCCACAGCACTGTACAGTGCACATAGAAGCAGTCACATGACTTCCTGTCCCTCAGAGCTCACACTCTAATGTCCCCTTCACAATCGGTGTGTGTGTGTGTGTGTATATATATATATATATATATATCTGACTTATTCCACAGCGCTGTATCAGTACATAGAATGAATATGGATTGCATAGATGGATATACACAGAGTATTATAGAAATGAATAGAAGCTCATCTGCTAATTTATTAAACTCTGAACAGCTCTGCATCCCCCCTAACCACCCCCCGCACTGCCCCACTTCATATCGGGTTAATTCTGCATGCAAATCCTTCCGCTGCTCTGGCAGCGATCGTTTGTAACCTCTTTTAAATGCTTTTTGACATTCATGGGGCTTCATTTCAGAGATTTAGCCATTGCTGAGGGGGAGAGAGAACTTACTGGGGGTGACGCAAGCCGCCATCAGGGGAGGAATCTGAGAATGGAGGTCAGATATTACTGGAATAAAGAATGAGCAGATAATCCAGCTCCAGCCTGTCATCTCTCTGTTAGGAGAGGAGAGCTTTATTCTACAATGTTAATGGAGCTACATAGAGGAATGCGTCCTGTGGCTCAGGACAGGATACAGGATAGCGTCTGCCTAATTTTACCAGCAGATCTGGTGCTGCTGTAATCTGACAGATGATTGTCTGTGAATAATCCATAAAGGAAGTTGCCCATCCGGATTTGCTTCATGGATTGTTGTCCATTATTTTTCTCTGCTGATGATGGCAGAGACACCAGAGACATCTATGGCTCACACATATCCCTTAACTGATGCAAAGCAAGAAGATCCACCAATAGCCCTGTAATATGGATCCAATTTGTCCTGGGATTAACTTTCTCCTCCTACCTCTTAACAGGGATGCAATTTATCCTGAGATCAGTCTTCCTTCCCCCTACTCCTTTTATAGGAATCATCTACCACCTAATAGGGATCAAATTTATCTTGTGATCACGGGATGGGTAGGAGCAAACACCTCTGTTAAGGATCACTTGAGGAAGCAGGTGTCCTGGTATGTAATAAGTATACATACAAGTATAAATGTGATTTCACAAATGTGCCGTATCTTAATTTTTAAAGCGCAAAACTCACCAGAGGCCGGCTGCTGGCTTTTTCCTGTGGCATCTCAAATTGGGATGCCCACTGTGTGAAACCTCCCCATGGCGCCTGTTAAAACTCACCTTTCCACGCTCCCAACAGCGCATGCATGGGCTCTCGTCCTATGTCATTCGGCAGGTGGTTCGCATTGTTTTGAATGGGAAGTGTGGGCTCTCCCACCCCAGCCAGTCAGATAGGCTGGGACAGGAATGCGCATGAGACTCGGGAGGGGGAAGCACATGCTCCCCATTGATTTCAATTGGAGCCCTTTGCCAAAAGGGAACACAGCAAAGGACTCTGATTGGATGAAAGCCTTTTCATGCACTGTTGGAACTGTGAGTTTTAGTGGGCTTTCTGGCGGTTTTACCCGAATTGGTATGCACTGGGGACATGGAACAAAACCCAGGAAAGCCAAATTCCTAGGTTTTGTTTGACTTTAAAGCTGTAAAGCCACGCAGGATGGTCCTCTAGACCAGTGGTACTCAACTGGCGGACCGGGGTCCGAATGCGGACCTTGGCTCCAGATTTTCGGACCCCTGCCCTGACAGTCCTGCACTCAGTTGCTTCTGTGTTGCCATGCTCAGATCTGCCCCCTTGACTTGATCGCTGATGTAGTGCTTAGTCTCTCTGCCAGCGTCATGATTTTGCTGCCTGGCACCTAGCATTGCAATATGAAGTACTACACGGGCAGGAAGTGGCATTGCGGGGTACCCGCAAACTTTGTTTCTCTGGCTCTTTGCCTCATACAATCCCATCCCACTGCCCCAGCCCCATCTATCCCTGTCCCGCCATCTCTGCCCCCATCCATCTCCATTCCCCCAGCTCAATCCCGTCCATTTAGCGCCCCCCCCAGACCTTCGCCTGTTACCAGATACCTGTATATGGACCTTTTTCAAGTAGTGGTTAAGTACCCCTGCTCTAGACTAAAAGACTCTAGGGCTGGACTCCTGGGTCGCCAGTAAGCTCTCCCTTCCCCGCTGTTCCCACAGTGATTATGTTGCTTGTTGCCTTATCCCCGGCTTTCCTGTAAGACATGCTCCCATGCCCCCATCTTTCAAATAGGCTGAGGACTGGAGTGCTTCAGACTACAGGGAAGCCAGGGTGTCCAGCGGGCTGCTCACTTCTGTCATCCTTCTTGAAATCAGGCAGTCATCCCATCTCATAAATGACAGTTGGGCGTGGCCATGACAGTAGAAAAATCCACAATTCTAAGTATGCAGCACGTCCTGCTTCTGATAATGATTCATTACATCTGGGATATAGTCCACAAGAGGGCGCTTTACTGCAGAGATGGCAAAAAAGAGACCCCTCCCGGTCCATATATACCCGGGACCTCCCACTAATTCCCCAGTTTCTTCTCTGCAGTGGGCTGTGAAGGACAAGATGATGGCTTCTCTTCGCAGGTGAGCTGGGCTTCACAGCCCTGGGGCCTGTAGGACTATTCCCACCCGTTCCACTTTTATTCTGCCTCCCAGCCTTGGGTGATGGTAGGCAGCACCTATTAGAGGTGCTTCATTGGAGCTTGCTCCACCGCAAATCCCCCACCAAAGGGTAGGCGGTTTTCAGGTTACTGTTGATCCTGACTTGGGATGCCCTGTCCGCTATTGCCCTGCCTTACATTTATTAGTGTTTAATGGGCTCCTTACTCCCCCCTTCTCCCATTTTACTGCCCGTCGGGGGGGGGGGGGGGGGGGAGAGTGCCTGTTAGTGTAAATGTGTATTCTTAGTATACAGTACGTCCTGCTCCACATGTAATACTTACAGTTGGGATATACTCCGCCACATGGCGCTGGACTGCAGAGACATCGAAAAAAGGCTCCTCCCGGCCCCTCAAACACCCAGGGACCTCCCACAAATCCCCAGAGTTTCTCTGCAGTCTGGCTGCGAGGGACGAGAAATTGGCTCTCTACTCGCAGGTGAGCGGGGTTATTAACCTGCCGCCCTGTAGGACTATTCCCACCCGTTCCACTAGTAATATGTCTCCCAGCCTTGGCTGCGCTGGTCGGGTGAAGGTAGGCAGCACCGCCGTTGGTGCTTAGGAGCGCTGCTCCACCGCAATCCCCCACCAACGGTTCAGGCTTATGGTGAGCCTCTATAGGATGCCCCTCCCGCACTATTGCACCTTGCCCCTGCCTATCGGTGGGCCCTATTTAAGTGGCCGCCGTCCTCCCTCATCCTCCTTGTAGTCTTCGGGGGAAAAGAGGGGGGGGGGGTGTATGTGTATGCGTATAGATAGGTATATATATATATTGCATTTGTGCCAGTTACGCTGTCTTTTTACATGCCTTATTCTTGTGTCAGCCACCGCGCTGACTTGTCTTTACTGTATTTTAAATTTGCTGCTGCCACACGCTGACTTGGCTCCGCGCTTGGCAGCGGCATTACCTCAGGCGCGCCTCCATTGGCTGCTTGCCGGGCCGGCTTCCCGCTCTTGGGGGGGGCGGGGCTCGTCTTTGGCGCGTTCCGCGTCATCGCTGTTACTGCCCGCCCCTCGAGGTATACCGACGCCATCTTCCCTGTCTGGTTGGCCTATGCGCGACGGACTCCTACCTACCCCGGTCCGTAAGTGCCCTCGCGGGCTGCTTTATTTACTTCACTTGGGTTACGATGTACTTAAGGTCTTGTATGCTTATGTCTTTCAGGCGGGACGAACCTTTCCTGGCTTCTCCCGGCCCTTTTGTAGTATATTACTTATAGGCCTTGTAAAAAAACTATACTCCCACTTCCCTAGCGGGTTAGGGGCATCCAGGGTTGCTATATAGCATTATTCCCTATCGGCGTATAGCGCCGCTAAAAAAAATCACCATATGGAGGCATCCCAGGAGAATGTGACCGGGGTCCCTGCGGGACAAGACCGGCTGTGTGTAGTGTGTGGGCAGCCTCATGCTGACGCTGGCAAGGCGCGGGTCTGCGTACCCTGTGCTGAGCAGGTGCTTGCATTGCAATCTGACCTGCCTGCTAAGAAGCGGCATTTAGCGCCTAATGTTACTGTTTTCCCTATGGGAACTGAGGAGTGTGGCTATACCCCGTCTGACAAAGGGGAGCACTTTTCTGACTTAGGCTCATCTGATGAGAGACCAAGGGGTCATGACGATTCTGGCTCTGACCCCTGGGCCCCGGATGACACTGACAGATTATTGACCCAGATTTTTGAGTTCTGTCTATCTCTCTCCCTGTTGAGGCCCCCAGGCAAAGAGGGGAGCTTTTCCATACATCAAAATCGCGTCTGGAATTTCCAGAACAGACACATTTCCATAACCTTGTGCTCAAGGAATGGGAGCGTCCCAGTAAACTTCCCGGGGTTCCAAAAAGTTGGGATAGGAAGTATCCATATTCTAAGTATACAGTACGTCCTGCTCCAGATATAATACTTACACTTGGGTTATCCTCCGCCAGAGGGCGCTGTGCACTGCAGACATGCAAAAAACAGCCCTGACTTGACGCGCTCCGCGTCACCTTCAGCTCTGGCCCGCCCTTCGAGGACTGTTTGGCGCCATTCTTGTTCGCGCGCGCGTGGTGAAGACCGCCCTCCCCCCACTGTCTGTAAGTCCCTCGCGGGCGACCATATATTATCCTTATACTTACCTGTATCTTACCTATTTTACACCTTGCGCATGGCTCTGACATTCCTGTCCCTCTTATGTCTTTCAGACCGTGAATTCCGGTGGCTTCTCCCGGCCCGGTGTATCTCCCGGTTGAGACTATTAAAATTACTTCCACTTCCCCGCGGGTTATTGGGGCATCCAGGGTAGCTTACAGCGTCAATCCCTACTGGCCTATTGTGATGATACAATCACCATATGGAGGCATCCCAGGATATTGTGAACTGGGTTCCTTCGGGACAAGCCCGGCTGTGTGTAGCTTGTGGGGTCTTGCCTAGCAGCGGTGACAATGCACGGGTCTGTGTTCCTTGTGCACAGCAGGCGTTATCGGTTCTTCCCGCCTCTTCAGTTGCTGGGCCTGCACCTCGCCTCACTTCACCTACTCCCCCAAGCCTGAGTCTAACCCCCAATACAAGCGGGGATTCTCATCCTGATATGGCTACTAGACTGGCCAGTGTTGAAAGATTGCTTGCTAGCGTGTAAGGCCACCGCTAAGAGTCGGCATTTAACCCCTGACTCTGCCCTTTTCCCTATGGAATCTGATGACTTGTTGCAGCCTTACGGCCAACCCCCCTCGGTCGAAGGGGAGCTGTTCTCTGACTCGGGGTCATACGACGAGGAGTCAAGGGGTCATAACAAATCTGGTTCCGAGCACTGGACCTCGGATGATATTGACAGACTGCTGGCTCAGATATTTGAAGTTTTGTCCATCTCTCCCCCTGTTGCGGCTCCCAGGCAAAGGGGTGAGCTTTTTCATACTGCTAAGGCTCGTCTTGAATTTCCCGAGCAAACCCATTTCAATAGCCTCGTGCTTAAGGAATGGGAACATCCCAGCAGACTGCCTGGGATCCCTAAGAGTGTGGATAGAAAGTATCCCTTCCCGGCTGACTTGGTTAAGTGCTGGTCATCGCCCCCCGAGGTCGATGCTCCTATTCTAGGGTTGTCTAACACCTCTATTATGCACTCCCCTGACACTACTACGCTACGGGACTCTGAGGACTGGCCTATCGATCAATTGGCATGACATGCCTTTGCATTTGGGGGAGCGACCTTGCGCCCGGTTTGCGCCTTAGCCATTACGGCAGTAGCGCTCAGGGCCATGGTCAGGAATGCACTCGATGGCACAGATGAGTTGCCCTCTGATACTGTCAATACTCTGTCTAACTGTGATGTGTTCATAAACTTTATCCTGTCTGCATCGGACGATGCTATAAAGATGTGTGCCAGATCTTCTGCCTTGGCGGTAGCTATACGCCGCGCGGTTTGGTTGCGACAGTGGGCTGCTGACAACGCCGCTAAGAAAGCCCTTACTGGGCTTCCATTTAAGGGGCTACGCCTGTTTGGAGACCGTCTAGACCTCTTCACCAAAGGAGGCAAGTTGCCCCAGCGCAGGCGGCAGATTCTGCCTTTTCGATGCCAGGGCACCCTTTCAATCCCCTACCACGGGACTAAACAGGGAAAAGGGGTGTCCTTCGCGGGGCCCCGCTCAGATTCCTGGCACAGGAATAGAGGACGCTGTCCCGGTTCCTCCTGGGGGCCCAAGCACAAAGCCCCTCCCAAGACCACCCAGGCATGAGGGGGCGCCCTCGCCCCTCAGGGTGGGGGGACGTCTACAGCACTTCGAGCACGTCTGGCGGCGCCACGTCTCAGACCGGTGGTTTCAGGAGGTAGTGTCCTCCGGCTACAAGATAGAATTTGCTGTACGGCCCCCCACCAGATTCATTGGGTCCCGAATCCCTCAAGACCCTGCCTCAGCCCAGGTCTTGTTGCTGGCCGTGCAGGGTCTCCTGGATCTAGGGGTCATTGGCAAGGTCCCCTTTGGAGACAGGGGCACGGGGTTCTACTCCAACCTTTTCACAGTACCCAAGAAGGATAGGTCAGTCAGGCCCATTCTGGATTTAAAAATCATCAACAAATTTGTCAAGAACAGGCATTTTCGCATGGAAACTCTGCGCTCGGCTCACTGCGCCCAGGGGACTTCATGACGTCAGTAGACATCAAGTATGCTTACCTTCACGTCCCGGTGTTTCCAGGACACCAAATGTTTCTCAGATTTGCACTGAAGGATCAGCATTACCAATTTGTGGCCTTGCCATTCGGCCTCACGTCGGCTCCCAGGGTGTTCACCAAGGTGCTGGCAGGGGTGATGTCCCTGATAAGGCTAAGGGGCATACGCGTGCTGCCCTACCTGGACGACATTCTCATCACCTCTCGGTCTCTGCGGCATGCAGAGTTGGACACTCAACTGGTAGTGTCCACCCTGGAGTCCTTCGGTTGGGTGATCAATTACCCCAAGTCCTCTCCGTCCCCATCCTCGGTGACCCCGTTCCTGGGAATGATTCTGGATACGGTTCAGTCATGGATATTCCTTCCTCAACAGAAGGTGGAAGCTCTGACTGCGCAGGCCAGGTTCCTGCTTTCGTGCCCACAGCCCTCCATCAGGCAGGGAATGCAGCTGGTGGGCCTGATGGTGGCGAGCTTCGAGGCGGTGCCCTTTGCTCAGTTCCATTTGAGACCTCTGCAGCTTCACCTTCTGTCAGTATGGGACAAGAACCCAGCGTCCTTGGACGGGGTCTGTGTGCTTCCCCCCTCGGTCAGACGGTCCCTTGCGTGGTGGCTGGACCTCGGGAACTTGATAGGGGGCAGGTCTTTTCTGGCCCCTTCCTGGGAGACGGTCACAACGGATGCCAGTCTGTCAGGCTGGGGGAGATTCTGGAAGTCCCTGCGCTTCCAGGGGACGTGGGGTCCTCGGGAGGCCCATTTACCCATCAACATTCTGGAATTGCGGGCAGTCCGGTTGGTACTGGAGCGGTTGACCCAACACCTGAGGGGTCTGTCGGTCCAGGTACGCTCAGACAACAAGACGGCGGTTGCCTACCTCAACCATCAGGGAGGGACCCGGAGCAAGGGTGCCCTCCGGGAGGTGTCTCAGATAATGACATGGGCGGAGGCCAATGTACAATGCATTTCGGCTGGGGGCGGAGAATCTGCTTGCAGATACTCTGAGCAGGGGGACGTCCCATCAGGGAGAGTGGTCCCTCTGCAACAGGGTATTCCAGTCCCTGTGTCACCGTTGGGGTCTACCGGATGTGGACCTGTTTGCGTCCCGCCACAACCACAAGCTCCCGGCCTTCGTGTCCCTGTCTCAGGACCCTCTGGCCTTGGCCACGGTGCCCTGTCCATGTCATGGAAAGAGTTTTGGCTCCTGTATGTATTTCCACCATTCCCCCTGCTGAGCAGGGTTCTGCGCAAGATTGCTCTGGAGGGAGTGCCTGTGATTCTAGTGGCCCCCCGGTGGCCAAGAAGAGTGGGGTTCGCAGACGTGGTTCAAATGGCAGTAGACCAGTACGATCTGCCAGGAGTGCCAGATCTGCTGACTCAGGGCTCCCTACGCCATCCCAATTTACAAACGCTGGCTTTGATGGCCTGGCTGCTGAAACCTCCATCTTGATGGAGAAGGGTTTGTCTGCCTCTGTGGTAGGTACTATGGTGCAGGCTAGGAAGAAGACTTCTGCTGCTATCTATTATAGAGTATGGCGTACCTATATTGACTGGCGTGAGTCTAGGTCTCTTCCCTGTAGGGAGTTCTCTGTCCCCAGGGTTCTGGAGTTCTTACAGCATGGTTTGGAGTTAGGTCTAAAACTCAGTACTCTGAAGGGTCAGGTTTCTGCCCTGTCCGTCTTCTTTCAGAAGACCTTTGCTTATCATCATTTGGTTAAGACCTTCTTTCAGGGGGTCACTCATGCGCGTCCCCCTCGTAAACCTGTGGTCCCCGTTTGGGATTTAAACTTGGTTTTATCTGCCTTGCAGGGTGCTCCCTTTGAGCCTATTCAAGATGCTGCTCTGGCTGTTCTTACTCTCAAGGTTATCTTTTTGGTGGCCATAACTTCGGTTAGGCGTGTGTCTGAGCTGGCTGCTCTTTCCATTCAGTCTCCGTACTATGAGAGACATCAGGACAAGGTTGTGTTCCGCTTCAAGCCGGATTTCCTGCCTAAGGTTGTGTCTGCTTTTCATTTGAATCAGGACATTGTTCTTCCTTCCTTGTGTCCCAATCCTAGTAATAACAAGGAAAGGGTTCTGCATTCCTTGGATGTGGTCAGGTGTTTTGAAGTATTACCTGGTTGTCACTGCGGCTTTCAGGAAGACTGATGCTCTCTTCGTTGTGCCTTCTGGGCCTAGGAAGGGTTTGGCTCCTGCCAAGTCGACTATCAGCGAGTGGATCCGTCAGGCTGTGGTTTAAGCCTATTGTGCTACAGTCCTCCTTTTCGTCTTACTGCTCATTCTACTGGTGCTATTGGGGCCTCCTGGGCCTTCCAGCACCAGGCTTCTGGCCGCTACTTGGTCTTCTGTTCACACCTTTTCAAAGTTTTACAAGGTTGATGTTCGGGCCTCAGCTGATGCTGTGTTTGGCCGCAAGGTTTTGCAGGCGGTAGTAGTTTAAGCTACGTGCCGTTGCCTTTTTTGTTGGGGATCCCACCCTACTTTTATGGACCCTGCTATTGGATGTCCCAAGTGTAAGTATTATATCCGGAGCAGGACGTACTGTATACTTAGAATAATACAATTCTGTGAAATACTCACCGGTAGAATTGGTATTATACATATACAGTACGTCCTGCCCCACCCCACCCTGGTTTTTGCATTATTCTGGATCCCCTGTATGGTGATTGTTGTTATTATTATCATTACCAGTTGTTTTGGTGGTTGGATTCTCCCACCTACTCCCCCAAGCTTAAATCTCACTCCTACTGAGTTGCATACAGCCTGATGTGTCTTCTAGCCTGGCTAGTGTTGAGAAATTAATTGCTAATACCTTGGCGCGTAAGGCCCTGCTAAAAAGCGGCACTTGACGCCTGATGTCACTCTATTTCCTATTGAAACAGAGTTTTTGCATTTATGTGGCTATACCCCTTTGGACGAAGGGGAGCTATTCTCCGACTCAGGGTCATCTGATGAGAGGCCCGGGGGCATGACGATTCTGGCTCTGACCCCTGGGCCCCGGATGATACTGATAGATTGCTGGCCCAGATTTTTGAGGTTCTGTCCATTTCTCCCCTGGTTGCGGCTCCCAGGCAAAGGGGGGAACTGTTTCATACCGCTAAGTCACGCTTGGAATTTCCTGAACAAGCACATTTCTATAACCTTGTGCTCAAGGAATGGGTCCCAGTAGACTTCCCGATTTACCTAAGAGTTGGCATAGGAAGTATCCCTTTCCTGCTGATGTGGTAAAGTGTTGGTCATCCCCCTTCCGAAGTGGATGCCCCGGTCCTAGGGTTATCTAACACCTCTGTCATGCACTCCCCTGACTCTACTACCCTGCGGGATGCTGAGGACCGGCGCATTGACCATCTGGCGTCCCATGCCTTTGCATGTGTGGGGACGGCGCTGCGCCCGGTCTGTGCCTTGGCCATTACGGCTGTGGTCATTAGGACCCTGCTCAGAAGTATACTTGATAGTGCCCCCGATGATTTGCCTTGTGAGGTGTTTAATGCACTCTCTAGTTGTGATGTTTTTGTAAATTTTGTTCTCTCTGCCTTGGATGACACCATCAGAATGTGTGCCAGAACATCTGCCCTTGTGGTGGCTATACGCCGCTCGGTTTGGCTACGCCAGTGGGCTGCTGACAACGCTGCCAAGAAGGTCCTCACTGGTTTTCTCTTCAAAGGACTACACCTGTTTGGGGACCGCCTGGACCTTTTTGCTAAGGGAGGCAGGTTACCCCAGCGCAGGCGGCAGTCTCGGCCCTTTCGGGGTCAGAGCTCCTTTTCCTCCCCCTACCGTGGTGCTAGACAAGGGAGGGGGGTTTACTTTACTGGGGCCCGGGGAGACTTCTGGGGTAGGGGCAGAGGACGTGGACGTCCTGGCTCCTCCTGGGGCCCCAAGCTTAAGTCCTCTCCCAAGCCCCCTCAGGCATGATGGGGCACCCTCACCCATCCGGGTGGGGGGACGGCTTCAGCACTTTGCTCACGTCTGGAGGCTTCATGTCTCAGACCGGTGGATTCAGGAGGTAGTGTCCTCCGGTTACAAGATAGAGTTTGCTGTCTGGCCGCCCCCAAGATTCATCAGATCCCGGATTCCTCCAGGACACTGTGTCAACTCAGAAGCTAGTGCAGGCAGTGCAAGGCCTCCTGGAGCTGGGGGTCATCTGCAAGGTCCCTTTAAGAGAAAAAGGCAAGGGCTTCTATTCCAACCTATTCACAATGCCCAAAAAAGATGGGTCACTCAGCCCATCCTGGACTTGAATATCCTCAACAAATTTGTCAGGAGCAGGCACTTTCGCATGGAAACTCTGCGCTCTGCCATCAGTTCCCTGCGCCCAGGGTATTTCATGACCTCTGTGGACATCAAAGATGCCTACCTTCATATTCCTGTATTTCCAGGTCATCAGAGGTTCCTCAGGTTCGCTCTGGAGGATCAACACTACCAGTTTGTGCCATTGCCCTTTGGTCTCACTTCAGCTCCCATGGTGTTCAACAAGGTGCTGGCTGGCGTGATGTCTCTCCTCAGGCTTCAGGGCATCCGCGTGCTGCCTTATCTGGACGACATTCTCATCACCTCCCAGTCTCTACATCAGGCAGAATTGGATACTCAGCTGGTGGTGTCCACCCTGGAGTTGTTTGGATGGGTGATCAACCACCCCAAGTCTTCACTGTCCCCCTCCTTGGTGACTCCTTTCCATTCCTAGGAATGAATCTGGATACAGTTCAGGCAAGGATTTTTCTTCCTCAGCAGAAGGTGAACAGTCGAATTGCGCAGGTCCAGTTCCTGCTATCTTGTCATCATCCTTCCATCAGGCAGGGAATGCAGCTGGTGGGCCTGATGGTGGCGTGCTTCGAGCTGGTACCTTATGCTCAGTTCCACTTGAGGCCTCTGCAACTCCACCTCTTGTCAGTGTGGGACAAGGACCCAGCGTCCCTGGACCGGGTCTGTGTGCTTTCCCGCGTGGTCAGGCATTCCCTCTCGTGGTGGATGGACTCCAGGAACCTGTTGGGGGCAGATCCTTTCTGACCCCCCTCCTGGGAGACGCTCACCACGGATGCCAGACTGTCAGGTTGGGGGGGTTCTGGAAGTCCCTGCAGTTCCAGGGGAGGTGGGGCCCTCAGAAGGCCCACACACCTATCAACGTCTTGGAGCTGCGGGCGATCAGGTTAGTCCTGGCTCAGTTGACTACTCACCTTCGGGGCCTGCCTGTTCAGGTGCGCTTGGACAACCAGACGGCAGTTGCCTACATCAATCATTAGGGAGGGCCCTCCAGGAAGTGTCTCTGATCCTGATCTGGGCGGAGACCAATGTTCCCTGCAAATCAGCTGTGTACATCCGGGGGGTGGAAAATCTCCTGGCAGACTCTGAGCAGGGGGACCTCTCGCCAGGGAGAATGGTCCCTATGCAACAGGGTGTTCCAATCTCTATGTCACCGTTGGGGCCAACCAGATGTGGATATGTTTGCGTCTTGTCACAATCACAAGCTCCCGGCCTTTGTCTCTCTGTCCCAGGATCCTCTGGCCTTGACCACGGATGCTCTAGCAATGTCATGGCAGGACTTTCAGTTTCTGTATGTCTTCCATTCCCCCTGCTGGGCAGGGTTCTGCGCAAGATTGCTCTGGAAGGGGTGCCAGCAATTCTGGTGGCCCCCAGGTGGCCAAGAAGAGTGTGGTTCGCAGACGTGGTGCAGCTGGCAGTAGATCATTGCGTTCTACCCATGGTGCCAGATCTGCTCACTACACCATCCCAATTTACAAACTCTGGCTTTGATGGCCTGGCTGCTGAAACCTCCATCTTGATGGAGAAGGGGCTGTTTTCCTTGGTGGGGGATACCATGATAAAGGCTAGGAAGAATTCTTTTTCTTCCATTTATTACAGGGTTTGGCATGCCTACATTGACTGGTGTGAGTCTAAGTCTCTTCCCTGTCGTGTGTTCTCTATTCCCAGGATTCTGGAGTTCCTGCAGCATGGGTTGGAGATGGGGCTCCAACTTAGTATTCTGAAGGGTCAGATTTCTGCCCTGGCTGTTTTCTTCCAGAAGTCCTTTGCTCAGCATTCTCTGATCAGGACTTTTTTCCAGGGGGTGACTCATGTGCGTCCTCCACGTAAGCCTATGGTGCCTGTTTGGGATTTGAACTTGGTTTTGTCAGCCTTGCAGGGTGCTCCCTTTAAACCTGTGCAGGATGCTGCCCTGGCCATTCTTACTCTCAAAGTTGTTTTTCTGGTGGCTATCACTTCTGTTCGGCGTGTGTCTGAGTTGGCGGCGCTTTCCATTCAGCCCCCCTACTATGAGAGACACCAGGACAAGGTAGTGTTCCGCTTCAAGCCAGATTTTCTGCCTAAGTTAGTGTCTGCTTTTCAATTTAATCAGGACATTGTTCTTCCTTCATTGTACCCTAATCCTAGTAATGCTAAGGAGAGGGTTTTGCATTCTTTGGATGTGGTTAGGTGTCTGAAGTACTATCTGGTGGCTACTGCACCTTTCAGAAAAACTGATGCTCTTTTTGTGGTCCCTTCTGGTCCTAGGAAGGGTTTGGCTCCTGCCAAGTCTACTATCAGCAAATGGATACGTCAGGCTGTGATTCAGGCCTACTCTGCTAAGGGGAAGAATCCTCCCTTCCGCCTTACTGCTCATTCTACGCGTGCTATTGGTGCCTCTTGCGCCTTTCAGCACCAGGCTTCTGTTGAACAAGTTTGCAAGGCCGCTACTTGGTCTTCTGTTCATACCTTTTCAAAGTTTTACAAGGTTGATGTTAGGGCCTCAGCTGATGCTGTTTTTGGCCGCAAGGTTTCCAGGCGGCAGTGGTTTAAACTGTCTGCTGTTACCTTTTTGGGGATCCCACGCTACTTTATGGACACTGCTATTGGATGTCCCGATTGTAAGTATTCTATCTGGAGCAGCACGTACTGTATACTAAGCATAATACAATTCTGTGAATGCTCACCTGTAGAATTGGTATTATGAGTATACAGTACGTCCTGCTCCACCCCACCCTTGGTTTTTGCATTATCTTGGATCCCCTGTATGGTGATTGTTATCATTGTTATAGTTACTAGTTGGGTTGTGTTATTTCTCCCGGCTTCTCGTTAACTACTTTTTAATTCTGGGGATTGTGGAAGGTCCCTGGGTATTTGAGGGGCCGGGAGGAGCCTATTTTCGATGCCTCTGCCGTCCAGCGCCATCTAGCGGAGTATTACCCGATTCTAATTCTAAGTATTCTATCTGGAGCAGGACTACTGTCAGGGGGAATTGTTTGGTACTACAAAGCCACGTTTGGAATTTCCAGAACAGGCTCATTTCCATAATCTGGTTCACAAGGAATGGGAGCGGCCTAGCCGGCTCCCTGGTATCCCTACGGGATGGGATAAAAGGTACCCTTTTCCCCCGGATGTGGTTAAATGTTGGTCAATTCCACCAGAGGTGGGTGCTCCTGTTTTGGGGTTGTCTAATACTTCTGTGGTGCATTCCCCTGATTCCACTACCTTGAAGGATAGTGAGGACCGACGTATTGACCAGCTAGCTTCCCATGCCTTTGCGGGATCGGCCCTGTGCCCGGTCTGTGCTTCTGCTATTACTGCTGTGGCCATTAGGACTCTGGTCAAGGGCCTGTTAGAAGGCTATCCTGATGATTCAGTTCCGAATTTAGAGCCTTATCACAATCTGAGATGTTTATTGCTTATATTCTTTCTGCCTTAGATGACACCATTAGGATGTGCAGCAAGACCTCGGCTCTGGTTGTTTCTATTCGCCGCTCGGTCTGGCTGCACCAGTGGGCAGCTGACAGTGCTGCCAGAGGTCAAGGTTATTATTCCAATCTTTTCACAGTACCCAAAAGGGATGGCTCCATCAGGCCCATCCTGGACTTAAAGCTTCTCAACAAGTTCATCAGAACCAGACGCTTTCTGGAGACCCGGCGTTCCGCGATCAGCACCCTGCGCCCGGGGGACTTCATGACCTCCATAGACATCAAGGATGCTTACCTTCATGTGCCAGCCTTCCCAGGGCATAAACTGTTCCTCAGGTTCGCCCTGGAGGATCAGCACTACCAAATTGTGGCACTTCCCTTCGGTCTCACCTCAGCCCCCAGAGTGTTCACCAAGGTACTGGCGGGAGTGATGGCCATCCTCAGAGCCGGGGGCATTCTCCCTTATCTGGACGACATTCTCATTACATCTCATTCCCTCCAGCAGGCAGTTGGATACCCAGATGGTGGTAACGGCCCTGGAAACGTTCGGATGGGTGATCAATTATCCCAAGTCCTCCCTCTCCCCATCCCGGGTGACCCCCTTCCTGGGCATGAATCTGGATACCATTCAGGCCAGGATTTTTCTTCCTTAGCAGAAGGTGGATTCTCTTCAAGCTCTGGTTCATTTCATGTTGTCCAGCCCTCGTCCTTCCATCAGGCAAGGGATGGAATTGTTGGGACAGATGGTGGCCTGCTTCGAAGCAGTCCCTTATGCTCAATTTCACATGAGACCCCTTCAGCTCCATCTCCTTTCAGTCTGGGACAAGAGTCCCCTGTCTTGGGATCAGGTCTTTGTTCTCTCTCCTCTGCTCCGGCGGTCCCTCCTGTGGTGGCTGGACTCGAGGAATCTTCTGGGGGGCAGATCCTTTCTGACTCCATGTTGGGAGATCGTTACTACGGATGCCAGTCTGTCAGGTTGGGGGGGGGGGGGGGCTACTGGAGAGCCCTCCAATTCCAGGGGCTGTGGGGCCCTCAGGAGGCTCAGGCTCCGATCAACGTCTTGGAGCTGAGGGCGGTTCGGTTGGTACTGGCACAGTTGACTCCTCACCTTCAGGGTCTGCCGGTACAGGTTCGTTCCGACAATCAGACGGCGGTCGCCTATATCAATCATCGGGGAGGGACTCGGTGCAAGAGTGCCCTCCAGGAGGTGTCGTTGATTCTGTCCTGGGCCGAGGACAATGTCCCGTGCATCTCAGCAGTTTATATTCCGGGAGTGGAGAATCTGGAGGCGGATTCCCTGAGCAGGGGGACCGCTCACTGGGGGGAATGGTCCCTCAACAGCGAGGTCTTCCCTATCCCTTTGTCACCGGTGGGGGAGGCCAGACGCGGACCTGTTTGCTTCTCGCCACAATCACAAGCTGCCAGCATTTGTTTCCCTGTCCCAGGATCCCCTGGCTCTGGCGGTGGATGCTCTGTCTCTTTCTTGGCAGGGTCTCGGTTTCCTGTACCTCTTCCCTCCGTTTCCTCTTCTGAGCAAGGTTCTGCGCAAGTCGGTTCAGGAGCGGGTGGCAGCAATTCTGGTGGCCCCCAGGTGGTCAAGACAGGTGTGGTTCGCCGATGTTGTGCGGCTGGCAGTGGATCAGTACGCTCTACCCTTGGTTCCGTACCTTCTCACTCAAGGACGGCTCTGTTGTCCCAATTTACAAACGCTGGCTTTGACGGCCTGGCTGCTGAAACCGCCATCCTGAAGGAGGAAGGTCTGTCTGATTCGGTGGTTCTTACTCTTGTCAGCACTAGGAAGAAGTCCTCCCCCACTATTTACTATAGGACCTGGCGGACCTACATTGACTGGTGTGGTAAAGACCTTCTTCCAGGGGGTCACTCATGGGATTTGAATTTGGTTTTGTCCGCCCTTCAGGGTCCTCCTTTTGAACCCGTGCATGAGGCTGCCTTGTCTCTCCTTACCCTGAAGATTGCCTTTTTGGTGGCTATCACCTCTGTCCGGCGTTTTTCTGAGTTGGCGGCTCTATCAATTCAGGCCCCCTACTTTGAGAGACACCAGGACAAGGTGGTTTTCCGATTTTAAACCATGTTACTGCTCATTCTACCCGTGCTGTTGGGGCTTCCTGGGCCTTCCAGCACCAGGCTTCTGTTGAACAAATTTGTAAGGCTGTAACCTGGTCTTCTGTTCATACCTACAAGGTTGATGTTCGGGCCTCAGCGGATGCTGTTTTTGGCCGTAAGGTTCTGCAGGCGGCAGTGGTTTAATCTGCGCCTTGTTGCCTTTTTGGGATCCCCACCCTTTTTTGTGGACACTGCTATTGGATGTCCCAGATGTTACGAATCATTATCTGGAGCAAGACGTGCTGCATACTTAGAATAATAACAATTCTGTGATTACTCCCCTTGTAGAATTGGTATTATAAGTATGCAGCACGTCCTGCTCCATCCCACCCTGATTACTTTATTCTTGGATCCTCTTTATGGTGATTTGTTCCTTGTTAACATGGTTACATTTTGTTACTGGCTTCTCCTGGTTCCCTTACTGCTTTGTTATACTGGGGTATTAGTGGGAGGTCCCGGGTATATATGGACCGGGAGAGGTCTCTTTTTTGCCATCTCTGCAGTAAAGCGCCCTCTTGTGGACTATATCCAAGATGTTATGAATCATTATATGGAGCAGGATGTGCTGCATACTTATAATACCAATTCTACAAGGTGAGTAATCACAGAATTGTATTTTACAGACATGATTAAACCGGACCTTCAGCATTATTTAATGAAAACTGGAACCTTTAAAAATATTCTGCAGCATCTAAAATTAATATATTTTAAATTTTTAGTTACTTATTATTCTTTCCCCCACTGGGCTGCAACTCTGTTCAGGACTCTAGGATACGGGCGCCGCCATTTTGCCTTAGAAGCATCACATACTGAGTTGAGGAGAGCGGGGCAAATGTACAGGGGGTGTGTAATAGCTGTACACAGACAGAGCAGAGCTGGGGTCAGGAAAAGGACAGCAATCCCAGAATGCAGAGCACCACAGTCAGAAGTCACTTGCTGTCTGCAGGCAGCCTGAGACTCCATGGACTGCCATATTGGATGTTTAAAGGCTCACAAAATGCAGTAGATGCAGGTAGCATGATATTTAATGTGAGCAATCTATATGAGCAGAGTGGGGGGAACATATAAGATATGCTCTTATTCAGGGTGAAGATCTGACAATGCACAGTAACAGGAAGCCCAGCAGCACTTCCTGCATACCTTGCATAAGCCGCCATCTTGTTTTTAAAATTTACTAGCAAGAGTAAATAAAGCGTAAATTATTTTTTTTGTGCAGCTAAATTGTCCTGGGGAGGGATGCACATGAGCACTGTTTATTGTGTTGGTCTGGTTTAGGCCATTTTAAACTTTGATGGAACAAGCTGGAAAATTCAGTAAATAGTATGTGACTTAACCCGTACCAACAGCCTTGTGTGAAACAAAAACTCCCCCCTCCATTTATCACTTTATCTGCACCCAAATATGGATCTTATTTATCCTGGTAACACCATCCTCCCTCCCCACCCACCAACGTGGTTCCGTTTTATTTCAGAATCACCCTCCCAGTACAGATAAGATTTATCCTGGAATCATCCTTCCCCCACCCCTTAATAGTGATCAGATTTTTCCTGGGATCACTTTCCTCCTTTGTGTTAATAGGGATCAGATTTATCCTGGGATAACCTTAAGACATCAGATTTATCTCCGGGATCATGCCCCCAATAGGCCTTATCTTCCTATAGCCCCACTCTCTAATGGGGATCAGTTCAATCCTGGAATCCCCCTCCTCCTTCTTCTCTCTCTTTTTCCAAATGGTTAGTATCCTCTGGCAGTGGGGGGCCTTAGAGAAGGGGTCATGTGATTGCCTTGGCTTTTGGTGGTAAGGTAGTTAAAAGCAGGTTAGGGGTGGGGCGGCGGGGGTCAGTGAAAGCCACAGATTATATATTACAGAGCTATGATGCAGACATCTAGCAATTTGAAAATCCCCCCTCAGACAGCCCCCCCCCCTTTTCCAAGTGATTCCCTTTCGATCTGAATGACAATATGGCTGTTCTGTGTGCACCTGCTGGGGAAGGGAAACACAGCTGCACAGAGAGCTTCCCCACTCTATAAAGAAGCAGCTGACAATCTAATCGTGCATCCCGCATGCAGGCTGTAATCACCCCCTATTGTGGTATATTGTGTAGTATTGTCGGCATTGCATGGTCATGTGACCAGTTCTCTGCTCTCCCTTCACAGGTAGCAGCCCCCTGGACAGTCCCCCGCAACTTCTCTCCCAATGCTGCCGCACACTTCTCCTTTGTCCCAGCTCGCAGGTAAATATGCTCTGCTTCTATGGTCATTATTCTTAGTATACAGTACGTCCTGCTCCAGATAGATTACTTACACTTGGGTTATCCTCCGCCAGATGGCGCTGCACTGCAGAGACATGCAAAACAGGCTCCTCCCGGGACCTCCCACAAATCCCCAGATTTCTCTGCAGTGCTTACTGCGAAGACATGAAATTATCACTCTCTCGCAGGTGAGCGGGGCTATTAGCCTGCGGCCCTGTTGGACTTTTCCCACCCGTTCCTCGTGTGATGTGCCTCCCAGCCTGGGCTGCGCTGGTCGGGTGAAGGTAGGCAGCACCATGTGTGCTTAAGGAGCGCTGCTTCACCGCAATCCCCCACCAAAGGGTAGGCGGTCATTGGGGCATCCAGGGCTGCTTATAGCGTAAATCCCTACTGGCATATTGTGCCTAATAATCACCATATGGAGGCATCCCAGGATAGGTTACCGGGGTCTCTTTGGGACAAGACCGGCTGTGTGTAGCGTGTGGGCAGCCTCATGCTGACGCTGACAAGGCACGAGTCTGTGTACCCTGTACTGAGCAGGTGCTTGCATTGCAATCTGGCCTGCCAGTGGCTGCACCTCGTTTCACTTAACCTACTCCCCCAAGCTTAAATCTCACTGCTGTTGAGTTGCATACTAGTGGGGATTCTCAGCCTGATGTGTCTTCTAGACTGGCTACTGTTGAACAGATAATTGCGAGGTCTTTAGCGCATAAGGGCCCTGGTAAGAAGCTGCACTTGACGCCTAATGTTACTGTTTTCCCTATGGGAACTGAGGAGTTTATGAATCTGTGTGGCTATACCCCGTCTGATGATGGGGAGCTCTTTTCTGATTCAGGCTCATCTGATGAGAGACCAAGGGGTCATGACGATTCTGGCTCTGACCCCTGGGCCCCGGATGACACCGACAGATTGTTGAACCAGACCTTGAGGTTCTGTCTATCTCTCTCCCTGTTGAGGCTCCCAGGCAAAGAGGGGAGCTTTTCCATACAGCAAAATCACGTTTGGAATTTCCAGAGCAGGCACATTTCCATAACCTTGTGCTCAAGGAATGGGAGCGCCCCAGTAAACTTCCCGGGGCTCCAAAGAGTTGGGATAGGAGGTATCCCTTTCCGGCTGAGGTGGTTAAATGTTGGTCATTCCCCCCCCCCCCCCCGCCCCCCTCGAGGTGGATGCCCCGATCCTAGGGCTATAACACCTCTGTCATGCATTCCCCTGATTCTACTACCCTGTGGGATGCTGAGGACCGGCACATTGACCAGCTGGCTTCCCACGCCTTTACATGTGCGGGGACGGCGCTGCGCCCGGTCTGTGCCTCTGCTATTTCTGCTGTGGCCACTAGAACCCTTATCAGAAATATGCTTGATAGTGCCCCTGATGATTTGCCTTGTGAGGTGTTTAATGCACTCTCTAATTGTGATGTTTTTGTAAATTTTGTCCTGTCAGCATTGGGTGACACCATCAGAATGTGTGCCAGAACTTCTGTCCTCGTGGTGGCTATGCGCCGCTCGGTTTGGCTGCGCCAGTGGGCCGCTGACAATGCTGCCAACAAGGCCCTCACTGGTTTTCCCTTTAAAGGACTGCGTCTGTTTGGAGACCGCCTGGACCTTTTTGCTAAGGGAGGCAGGCTACCCCAGCGCAGGCAGCAATCTCGGCCCTTTCGGGGTCAGGGTTCCTTCTCCCCCCCCTTACCGTGATGCAAGACAGGGAAGGGGGGTATCTTTCCCTGGGGCCCGGGGAGATTTCTGGGGTAGAGGTAGAGGACGTGGACGCCCTGGCTCCTCCTGGGGTCCCAAAGCTAAATCCTCTCCCAAGCCCACTCAGGCATGATGTGGCGCCCTCACCCATCCGGGTGGGGGGACAGCGGCAGCACTTCGCTCAGGTCTGCAGGCTCCTGTCTCAGACCGGTGAATTCAGGAGGTAGTGTCCTCCGGTTACAAGTTGGAGTTTGCTGCTGATCCCCCTCCAAGATTCATCAGGTCCCGGATTCCTCAGGACCCTGTGTCAGCTCAGGAGCTAGTGCAAGCAGTGCAAGGCCTCCTGGAGCTGGGGGTCATCTGCCAGGTGCCTTTAAGAGAAAATGGCAAGGGCTTTTATTCCAACCTATTCACAGTACCCAAAAGAATGGTTCTGTCAGGCCCATCCTGGACTTAAAGATTCTTAACAAGTTTTGTCAGGGGCAGGCGCTTTTGCATGGAGACTCTGCGCTCTGCCATCAGTTCCCTGCTCCAAGGGGATTTCATGACTTCTGTGGACATCAAAGATGCTTACCTTCATATTCCTGTGTTCCCAGGTCATCAAAAGTCCCTCAGGTTCGTTCTGATGGATCAATGTTACCAATTTGTGGCCTTGCCCTTCGGCCTCACTTCAGCCCCCAGGGTGTTTACCAAGGTGCTGGCTGGCGTGATGTCTCTACTCAGATGTCAGGGTGTCAGCGTGCTTCCCTATCTGGACGACATCCTCTTCACTTCCCAGTCTCTACATCAGGTAGAGTTGGATACTCATCTGGTGGGGCCCATTCTGGAGCTATTTGGATGGGTGATCAACCACTCCAAGTCGTCACTGTCCCCTTCCTTGGTAACTCCATTCCTAGGAATGATACAGTTCAGACAAGGATCTTCCTTCCTCAGCAGAAGGTGGACAATCTGATTGCACAGGCTCAGTCCCTCCTAGCTTGTTCCCATCCCACCATCAGGCAGGGGATGCAGCTGGTGGGCCTGATGGTGGCGTGCTTCAAAGCGGTCCCTTATGCTCAGTTCCACTTGAGGCCTCTGCAACTTCACCTATTGTCCGTATGGGACAAGGACCCACGGATGCCAGTCTATCAGGTTGGGGGGGGGGGGGTTTCTGGAAGTCCCTGCGGTTCCAGGGGAGGTGGGGCCCTCAGGAGGCCCACACATCTATCAATGTCTTGGAGCTGCGAGCGATCAGGTTAGTTCTGGCTCGCTTGACTACTCATCTTCAGGGCCTGCCTGTTCATTAGCACTCGGACAACCAGACGGCAGTTGCCTACATCAATCATCGGGGGGGGGGGGGCGGTGGGGGCCCGGAGCAAGAGGGCCCTCCAGGAAGTGTCTCTGATCCTGACCTGGGTGGAGGTCAATGTCCCCTGCATATCAGCGGTGTACATTCCGGGGGTGAAAAATCTGCTGGCTGACCCTCTGGGCAGGGGGACCTCTCGCCAGGGAGAATGGTCCCTCTGCAACAGGGTGTTCCAATCTCTTTGTCACCGTTGGGGCCAACTAGATGTGGATCTGTTTGCGTCCCGTCACAATCACAAGCTCCCGGCCTTTGTCTCAGGATTCTCTGGCCTTGACCACGGATGCTTTAGCAATATCATGGCAGGACATTTAGTTCCTGTATGTCCTTCCTCCATTCCCCCTGCTGAGCAGGGTTCTGCGCAGGATTGTTCTGGAGGGGGTGCCAGCAATTCTGGTGGCCCCCAGGTGGCCAAGAAGAGTGTGGTTCGCAGACATGGTGCAGATGGTAGTAGACCAGTACGTTCTGCCAGGGGTGCCAGATCTGCTCACTCAGGGCCCCTTACGCCATCCCAATTTACAAACTCTGGCTTTGACGGCCTGGCTGCTGAAACCTCCATCTTGATGGAGAAAGGCTTGTCCGCCTCGGTGGTTGATACCATGGTGAAGGCTAGGAAGAAAACTTTCTTCTTCCATCTATTACAGGGTATGGCGTACCTACCTTGCTTGGTGTGAGTCTAGGTCTCTTCCCTGTCGGTTCTTTTCAGTCCCCAGGGTTCTGGAGTTCTTACAGCATGAGTTGGAGTCGGGACTCCGCCTCAGTACTCTGAAGGGTCAGGTTTCTGCCCTGTCTGTTTTTTTTAAGAAGTCTATTCTAAGCATACAGCACGTCCTGCTCCCGAATAGTCATAACATGTGGGTAGTCCTCTGCCTCCGGCGCCGTGCACTGCAGACATGTAGAAAACAAGCTCCTCCCGGCCCTACATATACTGGAGGATCTCCCACAAATCCCCAGAATTCTCTGCAGTGCTGGAACTGCGAAGACATGAAGTATCACGCTCTCGCAGACGAGCGGGCCTTACGGCCCAAGGTCCTGTGGGACTATTTCCACCCGTCATCTTCAGAAGAAATATGCCTCCCAGCCTAGGCTGCGCGGGTCGGGTGAAGGTAGGTAGAACCTGGTGTGCTGAATGGAGCCATGCTCCACCGCAATCCCCCTCCATAGGGTAGGCGGTCAGGCCGATGGTGAGCCTAATAGAGGATGCCCCTCCCGCAATTTTGCCCGTGCCCCTCACAAAATTAGTCCATGGACACCGTCGGCTTCCCCCTCGCTTCCTCCCGTAACTCGGGGGGGAAAAGAAGGGGGGGGGGGTTATGTGTGGCAGCCCTAGCGCTATTTCGCCTTTGGACTTCGGTCCCTGAGTTAGGGGGTCAGTGTCGCGTCTCGCTATACAGCGTGTGCTGGCTTTTTCACTAACTGCTGCTCAGCAGCTTCATTCAGCATGTGAGCATGAGACTTATACATCCACTCTGTTCTACCTTTTCTGTCGGTTGGAGCTTCGTGCTCTCTGGGGGAGGCGGAGAATCACCCTGACGAGTATTGCGTCATAGCCTGGCCTGGCCCTCCCCTCGAGGTTCGCTGGCGCCATTTTCTCTATCTTCCCGCGCGCGCGTGGTGTGGCTCGTCTCCTCCCTCGGTCATGTAAGTGCCCTCCGGGGCAGTATGATTTCTAGTTTTTTTTCGATCAGAGCATGGCACTGACTCCTCTCCCCTTGTCCCATTGTGTCTTTCAGAAGCCAAGACCTCGTTACCGGCCCCGGCCTAACATATATTACACGGGTCCTCTTTACAAATTCTCCCACATTACTAGCGGGTTGGGGCATCCAGGGTTGCTTATTGCATAATTCCCTGCGTTGTACTGCACAAAAATCACCATATGGAGGCATTTCACAATTATGGAACCGGGGTCCCTCCGGGACGTGACCGGCTGTGTGCAGTGTGTGGCCAGACCCTGGCTGAGCCGACAGGGCACAGGTCTGCGGACATTGTGCAGCACAGGCATTGCTAACAGAGGATCCTGCCTTCCTCACCCCCGTCTCCCCGCTCCCAAACATCGCTCATGATGAGTCCCACTCCAGCGGGGATGACCTGCAAGAGGTGCCGAGAGCGTTGCCCACGGCGGAGCAGGTGCTCTCTGGATTGGCGGAGCGTATGGGCCCTGGTAAAAAGCGGTCCCTGACGCCCCCAGGTTCCCCGGTTTCCTAACGATACCGATGATTCTGCTGATATGCAGGACCCTAACCCTTCTGAGGAAACTGAGCTATTCTCAGACTCGGCTCCTCCCATGGGATGCCGCGGGCCGTGAAGAATCCGAGCCTGGGCTCCTGGGGTCTGTGTGATACGGATGAAATCCTGATCAAAATCTTTGAGGTCTTTGTCAATCTCCCCCCCCCCTGGGGAGATTCCCAAGTCTAAAAAGGAGACCTTCCATACAGCGCCGCCGCGCTTGGAGTTCCTAGAACAGGAACATTTCCAGAATATTATATCCCAGGAATGGGAATCGCCTGGTAAGCTGAAAGGGGAAAGGAAGTACCCTTTTCCCCCTTATGTGGTCAATTTATGGTCAGCTCCCCTGGTGGTGGATGCGCCGGTTATAGGGGTCACAAACCCCCCTTTTATGACTGCCCCCTTTTATCGTACCCTCCGGGATGCTGAGGACCGGCGCATTGACAGACTGGCATCACACGCCTTTGTGTGTGCTGGGACGGCCCTGCGCCCGGTTTGTGTTGAGGCCATCACTGCGGTGGCCGCCAGGACTCTTGTCAGAAAGATACTGGATCACCGCCCTGAGGATCTTCCTTGGGGGGTGTTTAGTGCCCTATCGACTGCGAAGCCTTTGTGAAGTTTATTCTATCGGCACTGGATGACACC